>OZ014523.1:251491076-252733452 GCA_963966055.1 Lathyrus aphaca | reverse complement strand
TTTTCGCGCCAAGGACTTCATCTTCCTCCTCTGACCCTGCGCATTTACCTGCGAAAATTGCTAAGAATTTTCCTGCGAATTTAGTTTCGCAGGCTTTCCTAGGGTTCTTCAATCATCAATGAACCTGAAAAATTGTTCAAAATTGAATACACCAACAGAATCACCACAACATTTACAGTTCAACCATGTCATTAGAATTTATTTATATTTGCTAAATCGTTAAACCCTAATATGGTGTTTGAAACCCTAATAATGGCGTTTGGAGATTAAGGTCACGATTCTTCAAATTGAGAGTCCAGAAACATTCCTAGCACCATCACAAACATCAAGCAGTCATCAAATATTATTTAAAACAAGCAAATATATGAAATCGAAAAATTCAAATTCAAGAACAAAGCATGATTCGGTTGGACGATTATGTGATGTTTTAGATGCTTATGATGATTGATTTGTGTTCAGTGATGCTCAAGCAACCAAATGCCACCTTCAGAAAGCTTTGAAAACACCTCTAAGTTGCAACCCGAATTGGAGTTTTTTCTTGAAAAGTTTGAAGTTTGTTCTTATGCTTGGAGGCTGTAAATTCGTCTTCTTGTGATTGGGATGTATTCAGGTATATGTAGAGATGAAAATTAGGTCAAAACGTTATGGATTTATGGGCTTTGTATTGATTGCTTGATCATGAAGTTTCTATCTTTCAAATATTGAAAAAGATCACATCTAACCTTGCCAAATCAAGCTAGCACGAATTTGGATCAGATCAATCATCTATAATTGATGTTTATGACCTTCTAGAATCATAATCTCATCCAAATATATGATTTTCATATTTTATTTTGATTTAATTTGTATTTTAATGAATAAAATTAAAATAAATATTAAATAAAATATTAAAAATCAGAAAGTGCATGGGCTGAGCCGTGCTTGATGATATTATGAAGATTGGATGGCAATTTGGTGGGCTCATTTAGCAAAAATTGGTTTTAAGGCCTCATTTGCCTCATAAACTTCCCAAAAATTTCCCAACTTTGCAAGGGCACAAATCCTTCTATTTTAATGCTATGAATGTGTTCTTGGACATTTTAGAAAGCTTAGAGAGTCCTCTAACCAACCTCTTTGGTCTCATGTCCATATCTTTTACCATTCTCAAGTTGTGCTCTTTGGAAGTTGTTGACTTTTTGTTGACTTTTAAAATGACCTATAATGTCTTAGCTCATACCTTCCAAATGAAGCATTTTTGGGCTTGGTTTGTAAGACACAAAGTTGTAGAGAATTCAATTTCCTTCAAAATGAGCTTTGTATGGAAAATTCTTGATGAAGCATGTGAAAGTTATGGCTGGTCAAATTTCAGTTGACTTTTCCTATGAAAACTCTAATTTAGAAACTCCTGATTCTTGATGATCTGAAATCTCCTTGATGAATCATGATAAACCCTTGATCAAATGATGAATTTTACATCATATACTTGATGTTGGCAAAAAATCATGAATTTTGACTTTGGTTTGACCACAGTTGACCTCAGTTTGACTTTTTAACTGCTTTGACTGATTTTAGCCTATCTGATCATCTGACTGAGCAAACCTTTGGGAAAAGTCTTGAAACTTGACATGGGGATTCTTGCATACATATAGGATGCTATGAAGCTCACTTGAAGTCTTGGAAGTCCATTTAGCCTGATGAAAGTCAAAACCCTAGTTTAGGATGCCTTGCTTAGGAGGATGCATTGTCTGAGGGAATTGTCAAACTTTCTGACTAATTATGAACCTTGTGAACCTTGTGAACCTAATGAGATTTCTTGTGAACCTTGTGAACCTCTTAATACACAATGTCTTGTCTTGGTGAGGGCAAAATTTGGGGTGCAACACGTCCATCTTGAGCAAATGCACCCCTTTCAGCTTCTTCAACTAGAGAATCCTACAAATGCACCACAAATTTGTCAATAGTTTTTATCAATAATATTTATCAATCAACTTTGTCAATAGTTTTTATCAATCACAATTATAATGATACATGGAGAATTTTCTTAATTTTACTTACAATTTTCTCTGCAACAACTTGTGTAGTCTGTGATGTGTATTCTCCCCCTTTATTTTGTCATGCTCTCTTCCTTAACTCATGGCGTGATGGTGGAGATGGGATACCAATATCATTTAATATAGAATCATCTCTCGATGATCTTTTCATTTATTATTTTCTCCTCAAGCAAGCAATACCCTCCACGAGATAATACATGTGGGTATACATTCTTAGCCATATTTTCTGCACCATTTTGAATTTTTTCCTATTATAAACTCAAAACGTTATTAATCATACTAAATAGAATACAAATGTTATTAATTACACTAAACATAATAAAAAGTTATAAAAATGTTATAGCTCCTACTAACCTTAAATTTAGAGGTATCTCGAGACTTTAGAAATTCTTTCCATACTTCTTCTTTAATATAAAGATATCTGATATATGCAGGAGCGAGACCTTCTCCGGGCTTTCTAATATATTCACTTGTGAGTTATGTCTTAAAACCTCTCTATCGCTCTCCCGCATATTTAATCCATTCTTTCTTCAACGAATCCTTTTTTGCATCATGAGGTTCTGCAATAGTGAAATGAGCCTACACATATAGTATACATCATATGTTGTTAGTATATGATTATAAAATATAATAAAGTGTAGCAGTTAAAAATACCCGAACATCAATCCAAATAGCCTCTTTTACGTCTTTATCTACATTTTTCCACTCATCTTTCAAAATAATACATCTCTGTCGAGCAAGAGACGCTATGTAACTCCTAAAATTTAAAGCATTTTTGCCAACACCTGTACATTCATGGGTTCTTGGATCAAACTCTACCTTTATCTTTTCACCCGTTTGATGAACTTTGTCAATTTGTGTAATCAAAGTGGGACCTCTAAATTTTCTTTTTTTAGGATCACTAGATGAATAAGGGTTGTCGGTTGAATCAACCATGTATCTGTTCACACAAAATAAAAATAATTAGAAAGCAAATTAAGCATAAAATATAAACAATTAGACATCAAATTAAACACAAATAAAAAAACAAAAAAACTTACTAGTCCTCCCATATCCCTTCTTCATGATCTGTGCGAATAGCATGCACATCATCCTCTTCATTTTCTTCAATGAAGCTAGGCACATTTGTTAAGAAAGGAGGAGTTTCAGAAATATCAAGGTTCGCATCTTGATTTTCATCACTATCATGCACCTTTCCTTGTATAACCACCGAACACCTTTTATTAGAAGGATCTGTGACATAAAACATTTATTTTGCTTGAGACGCCATGATGAAAGGTTCATCCGCATAAGCTAACTTGCTAAGATCAACCATTGTAACTCCAAATTCATCGATTCTTACACCACTATTGATATCAATCCATTTGCTATTAAATACATGAACTTTAAACACAACATAATCAACTTCCAAATCTCTTCAATCACCCCAAAGTAGGGTGTAGATTCCATAACCGAGTTTTTATCTTTAGCACTAGAGAAGTGCATGGACTCAACCACATTCATCACCCCACTATTTTGTGTGGTACTACGATCATCATTTGACTTTGTATAAAAGCAAGTTTTATTAATATCATATCCACTCCAAGTTATTATGTTACATTTAGGCTCATAGGATAACCACTTAATTGTATTAGATGCACTATCATCATTAACAATTTTTTCTTTAAACCACTCAGAGAAACTCTTATTATGCTCTTTTAACAACCATCTTTCATTCATCTTAGGGTACTTTTTCTTTATGATGATTTTGTGAGCAGATAAGTAAGGTTGAACTTCATCCGTGTTATTCATTATATACATATGCGCTTGAACAACCACATCAATACTTAAGCTCTTGACATTTAAACCTTGTGTACCTATACCCTCACATATTCCATCATGACAAGACTTGGGAACCCCTAGAACATCCACTTTTGACAAATAGTTTGAACAAAACTCAATTGCTTCTTCTGCAATGTACCTCTCAATAATCGATGCTTCCACACAGTGTGGATTTTTTGTATACCCTTTTAGGATCTTCTTATATCATTCTGTTGGATACATCCACCGTAAAACAATTTGGACCACATAATCTAATCTCCCTTACTAGATGAACAATCAAGTGAACCATAATGTCAAAAAATGAAGGAGGAAAATACATCTCTAATTGGCACAAGATAACTGCAGCCTCCTTTTCTAAATCGTCTAACTTTAATGGATCAATGGCTTTACAAAAAATTGCATTGAAAAATAAGCACAACCTGGTTATAGTCTTCCTAACATTGTTAGGCAATATCCCACGAATAGCCACTGGTAGTAGCTGTTTCATTAAGACATGACAGTCATGAGATTTTAAGCCAATTAATTTGAGATCTTTAACTGATACAAGCCTCTTGAAATTTGATGAGTAACCATGCGGAACTTTAATACTTTGTAAACACTCACAAAAAATTGTTTTCTCTTTTTTAGACAAAGTGTAGCAGACATGAGGCAAATATATCTTGTTGCCTATATGTTGCGGAGTTAACTCTTCTCGTATACCCATCAAACCTAAATCCACACGAGCATTATAACCATATTTTGTTTTTCCATGAATGTTGAGAAGTGTTCCGAGTAAAATATCACATACATTTTTCTCCATGTGCATCACATCAATACAATGTCTTACATCAAGACTATACCAATATGGAAGATCAAAGAAAACCGACCTCTTTTTCCATAAATTTTTCACAGTAGATTTCTTTTTATACTTTCCAAAGACAACATTAATGCCCTGTTGTTGTTGATAAACTTCCTCTCCAGTTAAGGGCTTTGGACCTTCACCATGCTCTTGTTCCACATTGAAAGCTTTCCGCAATCTACGATATGGATGATAACAATCTAGAAATTTTCGATGCCCAAGATAAACAATCTTATTTCCTTTTTCAAGTTGGAGGTAACTTGTGTATTTTTCACATATAGGACATGCATTATGCCCTTTAACTTTATAACCAGACAAATTGCCATACGCCAAAAAATCGTTGATGGTGCAAAACAACATGGCACGCATATTGACCTATTCACCAGAATATGCAAAAAAATATCCACCCCTTCCTCCCACAACACTCTTAAATCATCAATCAGAGGACTTAGATAAACATCTATGTCATTTCCTGGTTGTTTTTGGCCCGAAATCATCATCGATAACATAATATATTTACACTTCATGCACAATGTAACACCCCATTTTTAATATTTAATCGTCGGGTAATTTTGTTGTTCTGTTGGCCTTAGTTAAGGCGTGTGTCTTATTATTTTTAGTGTTGTGTCCTAGTGGGACGGGTGTAGTCGGGGGCGGATATTAATAAGACTATTTATTTACTATTATTATTATTAATTCTTTTATAAAAACCTATTAGTAAATATTAGAATTAAAATTAATGTTATTAACAACTGGATTAAGGGGTAGTTTAGTAATGTGTTAAGAGAGGGTTAATAGGGAATTAGTAAAAACAGAAAAATTAGTAGAACGATTAATCGTGAAAATTGGTGAGAAGAGCAAAGGGGCTAGGAAGGAAGAATTTCATCTAGGGCATTCAAACTTAAGGAAATTCGTAGGAATTGTTCTGAAATTCGAGGTAAGGGGGGAGAACAGTTTAAATTCAGGTGATTAACATGATGGGTAGTTAGGGGTATCCTTCCCTCTTAGGGATTTCTGTTATTTTTGATGTTCATGACGAATCTGTGATTTACATGATGTTTGTATGAATGTGCGTTTGTGATGATGATTTTGATGCGATCTGTTGATATATTGATGTTGTTGTTATGATGAATCCATGAAATATGATGAATATTGTTGTTGTTGTTGATGATCTGAGTAGATTGTAGATCTAGAACGATAATTAATCGGAATATGGTAACAAAGATGACAAATAGATGGAGATTGGAGAGCAAAATTAGTGTAGAAACGATTTTAGGATAGGTATGAACCACTGAATCAATTGGAATGAGGTATAAATATGAAATTATGCAGAAAACCCAGAAAACGCATTGTTTTTGCCCATACGCGTATGGACTAGGACGATACGCGTATGGAGGGCTGAAGATTGGGCCAATGTGCGTATGGGGCATATATACGCGTATTGGGGGGGGGGGGGCGTATGGGTACAATGTTTTATATTAACACGATGTTTTATCGTGTATGCTTTCTTTTCCGTAGTGGCCTTAGGCCGAACTACAAAGCTCTGATTCCTCAAGATCCCGTTGAGGATACGTACGTATAAGATTGTAAAGTTAACGATCAACCTTTTTATTTTTTCAACGCCTCTTTATATTCGTCGTTCTCCCGAATATGCAACCTTTTCTTTTTTCTCCCGTCTCTGTGCGTTCAATATCGTTTTCTATCTCTCCGATGTTCTTCCAGATATTTTAATCTTTTCTTTTCTTTTATGCAATAGAATCCCACAAAACTTATCTGTAATCTCTCTCTCGGGATGTTACGCCTCTGCCTCCTAGTGTAACTCCCAACATCATTCTTAAAAATCATCTAAGAATATTAAACCATAACAAAAGATATATTAAAGCCTCCAACGTTCCTCTCAGATACTCATATATTCATCTCTCTCTCTAGTTTAGAATAAACTACAACCGCATAGGATTACCATACAGTCTAGCCTCCTCTTGAACATAAACAATATAGACATAAGAAGGACAATAGTCTTTGTGAACCTCTTCTTAGATTGTTTTAGGTTTTTCTGTTTACTCTTTTAAAAAAAAATGTTATGATTACTCTACCTACAAGAGAAATTCAACACCCTAGAGAAATGATGTTTCCTGGTGAAACTTTTCTCTTGAGTTGCTCTTCCTCCCTGACTGGACAATTCATATACAAAAGATATCTTGTTTCCCCGTGAAACCTCTTATGGAACAGTACATCATGCATCCTCTTAGGTAATATACAATAGAGTCCCTCGGGCCTCCTAAAGGTTTAAACAACCTTATTCTTGGGATTTGTTCAAGTTGTCCCTCAAGCTTCCTAAAAACATATGATAAAAATAATTAGTATCCTCCTCTTGGGAATAATACAAGAACCCTTCAGGCTTCTTAAAAGTATCATATCTTTTCTCTTCTTTCTGACGCTTTCCCGAACATCTCTTCTCTTTTCATCCGATGTTTTTCAAGATATTCCTATCTTTCTTAATATCTGACGTTTTCCCGGTTATTCAAGATCTTCTCTTTGCATCCGATGTTATACCGGATATTCATATATTCATATTCTCTTATTTTCGACATTTTTCCGGATATTCATATCTCAATCTTCAGATCTCATCATCTCCCAAAGGAGAAACTCCCAATTAATAAGCAATATAAATTCCTAATTTCTAACAAAATAACCTAAGGAGAACCCAAAACCATGTGGGCATTTGTCAATCAACAATATGCAAAGAGGGGTTAGTTTAATATGTCTTTTCCCTCCCTTAACCAACTTCACTAGGATAAAATATAGAAATCAGAAAGTAGCACAAATGCGATAGATATTAACAACCACGAAAAAATTGCGCTACAGAAATATTGCGCTGTTTGTGCGAAACCACTTTGTTTAGGTAGAAACCTTAGACTTAGGATCATACTATATATATTGATTTTATATTCCTTTTATATATTAGTGTAAATATCATATTTATGTTTTCGAAAAATATTCAACTGCCTATGTAATACCCTTGGAGTGGTTTCTTAAAAAACGGTAATGCGATTAATCCGCATCTGGGTGAACTCGAGTGCACTCTAAGATAGGTAGGGCATAATTGAGATAGCTTGTAGGGAGTCCAATCCCGACCAGGTGAAACCTCAAAATCTATGAATGAGTCTAGTTATCTGGTGTAAAATCATAGCATACTCTGTGAAAACTCGGCGATTTACAATCGGATACACATAACGCTGAGGATTTAGTAAACATTTACCCCCTGACCTTGACTTACATGATCTACAGGTACAAAAATCTTATCCGTAGAATATAAAACCTTTGGGAAGGGGTAGAGCCTTGACTTCATGACACTGAACCTTTGAACCCATGTTTTCCATATGTTTTTATTTGATTCATCCATGCATTACATTTTCATCCCTTGCATATTTAATTCATACGTCCGAGTCATCGTCAATTCATTCCAACCTTCTATCTTCCAGTCATTTGTAAGTTGTCAAGCTGATTCCTCATCGGCAATACGGGACTAGAGCTAATTTAAATGTAAAATGTCAAAATAGGAAGTTCAGAAAAAAGAGATCAAAATGGAAATTGAAGATCTGAAGTCAAGTGTGACTAATTTGACATAGATGCTTCAGGTCCTAATTGCTAGAGGGGAACCGCCTCCAATGACTGTCATCCAAGAAGTTACAAATGTTGCTATTGAGCCTTAACCTGTTTAGATGCCACAATCGACATGGCCTAAATTTGGATTTGAAATTCTGGTATAACAAACCTAAATGTCCTACTAGATGTCGAGACATCTGGTCTGACAGAAGCAACAAGGCAAAACATATACAATAACAGTATTAAAAAGCATAAATAACACAAGGATTTTAATACTGTTATTGTATATGTTTTTAATACTGTTATTGTTTTAATACTGTTATGCTTGGAGCTATTGTTTTAAAGCATAAACAGTCCCAGTTTACAACTTCTCATTTAATCCCTACCCAGTGCAACTTCTACCCAAAAATCATCATTTAGATATGAGAAATACCATTATCACTCCCTAAATCACCTCAGTGATAATTACAATTAACAAGATTAAACTAGAAGACATACTTCCATGATAATACCTAGCCAAGATTCTTGACCAAGAACAAAACTTGCATTTGCTTCAAAGCTTCATCCAAGAACAACACTCCACTCATTACCTACGGGCTTCTCAGTGAGAATACAACCTTGCAAATCAATAAATTCAGTCGAACCCTAATATCAGAATGATAAAAGAGTGGCTCACAAATACAAACTCCCCTAGAGAATGGTTCACAAATAAAGCCCTAATGTTTATATATTTTCTATTCACGACTTGTATATAAAACTAAGTTACAATCCTTCTATTTATAACCTATTTCCCAACTGGATTTGGGGTTTCTAAACACATCAATTTTACTGTTACAAATCTGCAGAAGATCCTGCTACAAATTAGGTCTTCAATCAAATCTTCCAAAATCTCCTTATTTGGAAAGTATATATCCCTTTGTGAATTCTTATTGAATCTTCCAGATCTTTAAATTAACACTCCTTTATACTAGCGCCACATATGATTACATAATATCTCCAGAATATTCTGCATTTGTTTAAAATATAGCAGAACCAATCAGTCTAGTTCAGCACAAGCGCGATGTTGTATGCAATGTCGTAGGACATCTTCTTCGACATGTTCCATAAAAACAAAAGAAACTTCCAAGATATTCTCCTCAAGGTTATGACTTCTGTCATTAGCTCTAGAATATCTTCACAATTAGAACCTAAGGATTCTCCTTATAAATACCTTGAAAAATAGCTCCAACTTAAATATATTAGTCCTTTAAAACAACTCCAATATCTCCACCTGTGATAGCATAATATTCTAGAGAATATTCTGCATAATTCAAATCATAAACACATCACTCCAGCTCCACAGACCAAGATGTCATGGCATATGTCTTTGACATCTGTCTGTAACACATGACAATAATACTTTCATGACAGTTGCAGATGTTTCAACATTTTCTTTGACATCTGTATCTTTTTGTAACACATGACAGTAATTCTGTCATGACAGTTGCAGATGTTTCAACATTTTCTTTGAAATTTGTATCTTTCTGTAACACATGACAGTAATTTTGTCATGACAATTGCAGATGTTTCAATATCTTCAGTATCTGCCAATTATTATAACCTCATCTGTCTGTGCCACTATGTCAGGACGTCTTGTTTGACATGTTCTACAAGAATCTAGACCATGTTAATTTAACATATGGAACTTCTTATTCAACATGTTCCAACTATATTAGTTTTACCAAACATAATGCCAATCATAAAATCATAAAATTAACAAACTCCCCATTTGGCTTATTTTGGCTAAAACTAATTTACATACAGGTGTAATAGTACCTCATGTAGCAGTACCTCAACATCACATCTTCATATCAGACCTCAATAGTACACACTATTATGTCTCCCCCTTTTTAGCCATAAAAAGATTAAGGCATAGTTGTCGCTCCCGAAGATTTGCATCCCGGTACAAGTGCGAACGTTCGGCGAAAAGAGAAAAGGAATGTGAAGTGAATAGAGTCGCCAGCTAGGTATTTTTATCCCGAAGGAAAGTTAATACTGCATAAACCTGGAAAGAGATGGATAAGACGGTTGCGAACCAAAGAAAATGACAAAGGGGGTTAGTTATAACCTGGAAAGGTATTAGCACCCAGATTGTCCGTCGTACCCGACGAGATCCACACTTACAAGATTGTGTTTAAAAGGGATAGGTGTATGTGCTACCTGTGTGCAAAAGCTAGGGAAAGAAAATACAGGTGTCAGTGCAAAAGGTGTGAATTTCTCAGGAACTGAGGCTTAGAAAAGAATGCTGAAAGAGGGAGATGACAAAGAGACTTTTGTTCGATAATTGTTAAGTTATGCCTACGTATCCTCTTGTGCAATGAGGAAGTCAGAACACCGTAGTTCGACTCAAACAGACTGAAAATTAATTGACTGTGAACTGCTTGCTTGTCTATGCTTAAGTGTATGACTCGTCTGGCTCGAGTGCTAACTGTCTTGAATTAGACGGAAGAAGCGAGTTCTCATTTGTGAATGAGTGTGATGAGAAAAGAATCTCGGAGGAGACGATTATTGTTTTTTTTTTGTATTTTCAGTCTTGTTATTGTTTTTGGTGTTTTTCATAAGTTAATGAGCTTAAGCTTAAATCAAGGGCTTGTAAACTCATTATATCCTCCCTGATTAGGGATAATGAGCCTACTTAAGTATGAGATAAACATCTCAACTTAATTAACATGATGATGTAGGATTAAGATCATTAACCAACTTGTGATTAATTAGATGTTTTTTTTTAGTGTTAAGTAATGAGTTTAATCTCTAATCACAGATTAGTGAACTCATTACACTATCCTAATAGAAGGATAATAGATGAGCACACTTAAGCTGAGGAAGATACCTCAACTTAATCCATGGTTAATGATTAAATTCATTATATAACAAGCCTTTATTAAATGGATTTTAATTAAAGGATGAGATTAAGAAATGGATTTTAATTTTGTAAGACAACTTGAGGGGGACTTGTCCATTAAACACTAGGGTTAGTCCCTCTTAACCATAAGGAAAAGTTAGAACCCTAATGTAAGGCCCAAGCTACAAGATAAAGTCTTAGTGATTATTAATATGATTTGATTAAGAAGTTTAAACAAATTAAAGGCTTAACACTTAGGATTAAAATTATACACTCCATCCTAAGAGAAGGATGCAGGTATAACCCTAATTCCAAAGTCCTAAGACTTTAAGAGTTTAGTCTCTAATTATTGAGATGAGAAGAGAGACTCAAGGAGACTCAAAGGTAAAAGCTAAGGGGGACTAAACATAACCCTAAGATTATCATGCTTGGATATCCTATGGTTTATTATGCTTAAAAGGAAGGATCTTTAAGGAAGCCACCAATGGAAGAAGCAGATGAAAGAAGGATGAGAAGGAAGAACAAGTTACTTACTTCATTGAAGAAGATAAGTAACTTGAAGGAAGAAAGTGAGAGAGGGAACATAAGTGAATCAAATTCACTTAAAAGACAATTTAAAATTCACATGAATTAGATAAGAAGGAGTGAGAAGTGAAGGCAAATCCACCTCTCACAATGACTTACCAAAAGTTCCTGAAATGGTTAGTATGAATGCATAAGGTATAAAGCATAAAGAAATGAATTGAAATGAGATGCAAAGACCAAAGTCATAAGTGATTATGCAATGAAAATGGCATATGAGATGATGCAATGTCATACAATGTGCATATGAATGATCATACAAGGATGGGATGCCATGAAAGCATGCTTGGAAGCTTGAAAACACATAGATGTTTATGAGATGAAATGAATGCAAAGCATAACAAATGAATGAAGAAATGATCAAGCAATGTTCAAACCAGTCTTAAGATGTCTAAGATGTCATACAAAAGAATGGAATGGCATGGCAAGTTCATGTGATGATGAATATGCAAGATGGATGCAAATGAACATGAGAAATTAGGGTTTTATGGACATGTGAGATACAAATGACCAAAACAGAAGCAATCAACATGATAAAAAATTGAAATCAATCTCAAACAAACCCTAATCCCATACTAGGTCACACCCCAAAGGAGAAGGTCAGAAGCCTATCCTATTGCAAGTTATGATTTTTCTAAGTTTACAAGGGTTTTTGGGTGTTTCAAAAGGAAAAATGCAAATCAAATTGAAAATGCAAGATAAATTCATGAGAAAAATGACCTATAAACTACACGCAATATGTGAAACAATTCAAAAAGAATCAAGTTCAAACTCTTCTTGGTTAGGCAGAAAAGATTTTTCAAAGCTAGGGTTAAAAATTATGATTTTAATGACCCTTAATTAAAAGAAAATTGGGAAACTATGATCAAACCTAAAAAGAAATTTGTATGAAGAGTTTGAAAATGTTTCTAAATACATTGGAATGGTTCATGATTTTTTTTGATGATTTTTAGAAACCTAAATGCATTTTTAATTAATTAAAATACTTTAATTAATTAAAAATAACATTTAAATAATTTAAAAATACTTTTTGAATGCAAAAAATAAAATAAAAATTATTTTTGGGTTAAGAAAAATATTTAAAGTCAGAATGCAAAGTTTCAATTTTTTTGGATGAGTTTTGCTATTTTAAAATAAATGCACAAAAGAAATGAAAATAAAATGGATTAAAATGAGAAGTATGCAGATCCTATGGCTGAGATTCAAACTGGAGGGAAGAGGATAAACTGCACGCACTTACCAATGGCTAGGATTCAATCTGAGGATTTTTAAATTAATTAACCTAATTAAAACTAATTAATTTGAATTAAAGTTAATGAAGCAATCTGGACCACTCGTTCACGCGCTAACCCTAAGATCTAAGGGCCTACATTCAAACTGGCTAATTAACCCTAATTAAAACCCTAAGTGTTTTCAGGTGACCGGAGCTAGCTCCGGTCATCTTCTCCGGCGAGGCAAAACTCCAGAAACTCATACACGCATCTAAACTCCTAATTTCTTGCCCAGAATCACTCCTCTAACATCAAAGAACATGAATCCACAAACAAAAATCATTTATCATGCATAACAAAGCTGAATCGAAGCCAACAAGTTTTAGTTCAAAATTTTTAGAAGCTTCGTACATGCTCATTTCTCAATCATTTTCAAAACAAAACATCTCAGAATGATCAGGGGAACATGGAGATTGATATTTTAACTTAAATAACAAGTTCTGGAAAAAATGTTCTTGATGACTACCTGGTTGAAGCTTTGCAAACTTGAACTTTCTGACCTCTTCCTTTGTGCAAAATGCCTCCAATGATCCCTCTAATGCTTCTGAAAGGCTTGAATGGAGTTTAAATGAGCTAGTTTGAGTGTTTCAGTTCTGAGAGGTGAGAAATCGTGTTTTGGATTTAGAGGCTTATGGGGCAAAATGAAGGGTGGTTTGTGTTCCTTATGACATGAGTGATTGAATGGTGAAGGAAGTTTTGAGTTTGAATGGCTATGCTGAGAGATTCGAAGAGAGGAAGTTTTTGCAAGTTTTTTGTGATTCTGAGTTTGTGTATATTCAGGCTTGTGTGTTATGTGTTTTGTGATCCATGATGTTTGTATAAGCTAATGGGATTACTCAGAAAGTGGGTGGTGGCACAACTTGATTGGTATGGGTAAAGTTGCAAAATGTCAAGGTTATGTGTACTTGAAGCATGACACATGTCAGAGCTGTTTCTATGGCCTGTCTTGCCTCAGCTTGATTCATGGAGGACCATGGGATTGAATTTGATGAGCTGGAAGGCTTGGATGAAGAGTTCTCATGGTTTATGCAAATTTCTCTCTTTGATGTTTCTTGTGAATCAAGATACTAAAACCCTAGGTTCAAAGGCAAATTCTGATCTCGTGAAGTTTCTTTGACATTTTATGATGCATAGAAGTTGATTAGAAGTCATTAGAAGGCTTGGCAAGTGAAATTGCAAAATTCCCTCTTTGACATGAACATGAAAGTTATGTGATTTTTGCCAACTTTGAAAGGCCATATATTGAGTTCTAGGATGAATCAAGACATGTTATTATACTTTTTGAAATGGGAAAGACCTAATCTACAACTTTCATGCCCAAGAATTTTTAATTTGAAGCATTTTTGGTCATGAAAGAGGAGGTTGAAAATCTTTCCCAAAATGGAAAGTTTGCATTTCAAGTCATTTCCAAAAATGGCAAGTTTGCAATTGGCTCAAAATTCTTCAATCTTGTGAACTTCCAACCACTTCTAAGATCAAATAAAGATCATTGAAATTCAATTTGATAAAAATTCCCCTTTGGTTCCATTGTTGGGGGCTTCAGATGCCTTGATTTTGACTTAACTTGCTCAAGAAGTTACCTAGTGAATAGATGACTTCCACAATGAATTTCTTCATCAAACTTGGTAAAAATGATCCTTATAACATATTAAGAAACTTAGAAACAAGAATGACCAAAAAATTTGGAGTTAAGGCCTCTGAAACCAAAACCCTAATTTTGGTCATCTGTGTAGTGAAAATCCTAGCTCTGCTTCCATGCCTTTGCCAATTCTTGTGATCCCTTGACTTTCATGAACTTTGGGGAGCATAATTTGATCATAGAACACACATGGACCCTCTTGGAAATCTTAAAGACCTTTGGGATGGCTCAGATGAATTCTTGGATTGCTCAGATCACAAACCCTAGATGCCGATGAAATATGAACTGTGTAGTGAAACAAACATGCAACATGAGATGTAATGCTTATGTTAATACAAAAATGAAAGATCACAAGCCATGGTGTGAAAAAGAGTGAGGGTAAATTTGGGGTGTTTAAAATAGTAATAACCATAAAGGTATATAATCTCCATAAGTTTGAAACACACACAAGCTTCACAATAATGCCTATAAAACAGGACCATAACTCCCCCTGTTTTATATAATCATTTTCCCCCCAAGAGAAACCACCTCAAAGAGAATAATATAGAGACACATTAAACCAGTCAGGATTAACTACTCCTCCTTAACTCAGAGTCACCAGATCAGACAAACAGATGTTACAACATATGATATGACATCACAAGTAAGCCTGCAGAGAAGTTCTTCAAACATGTCAAAGACATCTAACATGACATCAGGAGACAACATAATGTTTTACTATGTAGCCAAACTTAGAACCTTCAATCTCTCTCTTTGGCACATTGTGGCTAAAACGTTATCATACCCATACAGCTAGAAACACCAGAAAAACACAAAACACAAAGATCAATGCAGCAGAAGAAAATTTTTGCTTAGCACATGTTAGAACATCTTGTTAGACATCACCTAAACAAAATAACAACTCCCCCTGTCATGGATAATCAATACTCCAACTGAGCATAAAATCCATAAATTCTCAACTTCACACACCTGTTGAACATACTCTAAAACTGTAAAATCAACCATGACTTTTACAGATTCAGATACACTAGCTCTCTGAGAATACCACAAAGAACACCAAGTATACCAAGCTATATAACAAGGACACAACTGATCAATGTCCTTATATATCTAGACAAGATACACTTGAATTGAATTTCTCATTTATTCCAAAACAAATGCTCTTAGTTTGCTTGCTATAGAGGATCCAGACTGCCACTATCCATGACTTGTAGTATAAGAAACTACCTGCTCAACAACCATCCTGATCAGACCCCCAATCTGACACTCTTCCCTTGCTCTTAGCAATTGCTGGTCATATTGCTATCTTCAATCATGACCAAAGTCATGCATTTATCACACACATTTGTAGATACAGTCAAAAGCTTCTCATCCTACTTCATCATATTTAGAGTTGCCACTTCTAAATATGCTTTAGAACACACAATCTCATCTTTATAATCCCAAGCTTCTTTTATCCACCAATAGACATGATTGTTTCAATATCATTCAGGACTTCAACACAAAGTTCCATGAAACCAAGAAAATATCCAAGGATCACACCTTTAGTAGCTAATTCAGGTCATCACACACTAAAACACCACGAAGAGAAATAAACAGCTACATAGAGAAAAGTAAATTCTCAACACTTCTAAAATTATGATGTTCAGACTGCAGTCCTACACTTTTACATCATACATATACATAGTCTCCCGTCAATGTATTTTGTCAACAATTGAATGCACACATCCCTCATAGACAAATAAACACTCAACTCCCATCAGAGTATTCACTATCAGTTAGATGTACATCCTTATCAAAAGCAGACAAATACTCAACTCATGTCAATGTATTTATCATATGTGATAAGGTAACCTTATCACACATGGTATGCCATTTGGTATGACATTCTCTTTATGCACACTTGTGGCACTAGCGGATCCCTCTTTTATAAATCCACACCACTGATTACTTCAGATTAGGTAAGTGACTTGACCTGACATTCCATCATGAGCATAACTAACTTCCTTGGCTGAATACTCAACACTTTTGAGATGATGTTCCAACATCAGACTTGACACCAATCTCAAACACATGGATTTGATACTTACTATGGTTTTGGGGTAACATCTGAAGCAATCCATGTAAAACTCTTTACAGGTGATACAAGAGTTCACCAGTAACTGATCATCCTTTCTGACCATACCATAAATATGTCTGCATCTTCTACTCTGCATGTGGGGACATCACATAATTAAGCCAAAGCTTGATGAAGACTTCCCTTGATCAAACACCAATAACTATGGTTATTAGCAACACCCTCTTACTTTCTTCAACTTGAGACCTTATTCAACACATAGCATAAATGCCTCCTCTTCCAAGTTTGGATTAGGTTCCAAACATATGTGATCATCACACAATTGTCTAGCACCCAAATCATCCATCATGTTAGTAGGATAGCATACTTGTTTCTAGAACATAAAAATCATCTTGGTTTTGAAGTCATTATTGCTTTCAAGATTACTACCTTTTCTTCAACTAGCTCCAACTGAAATGCTATGACATTATGAATGATACTTTTCACAAATACAACCGTCATTAGCATCTCAAATAGTGTTCAACTTCAAAGATCTTTCAACACAACTACAATCAGATGGATCTTTGACTCAACATCTACCATAAACTGCTGATGTGTAGCACGATGGCAAGAAATTAGGATTGACATATTAAACTCAACTTCTTTCTTGATGAAACTTCCCCCAGTTCATCATTTAGAAAAACAGAAACATGTATCTTCACAAGAGAAATCATCTTCAGATATACCAAAACTACATTGGACACCATAACCAGGAAGTTTCTCCTAATTAGATCACCACAAATAAGTGTAAGATATAACTTATCAAGATCTTCACTCCCGCATGAATGATTTGACATTGATCCTCTTTTGCTTTGGCTCCAACCTCTTCTTTCACCAGGAATCTCTCATCAGGAAACACAACATTCTGAATTGAATGTTCTCCAGTTCTATAATCACATGTTAGGACATCAGACTTGACATTATGAACTGAAGCTTTACAATAGCCTTTGCATGAAGTAATGGGGAACCACTATCAAACACAGCAGCAATCAAACAAAACACAGTGGAAATAACAGAGCATTTCCTTGGAGAGAAATAAACTCCCCCACAACAAGATCCTTAATTCAGATACATATATAAATCCCCATACAAGAAAAACTAGAACACTTCCCAAACACAATGCATCCAGCCCAAGTAACACACAAACATGGTATAACTTCAGAAATATCAGAGGCACATGTAGAAATACAAAAGTAGAAACCAAACCTCACAGAAAAAAATACTAGCCTCCTTCAGATATTGAATTTTCTGAGCTAAGATGTCAAAAGATTTTGTCTGACGTCATAACTACACAACAAACATACATAAATGTCAGGACATTTTGTCTATCATCACAGCTACACAACAGACACATATAAATGTTAGGACATTCTATTTGTCATCACAACTACACAACAATTCACCACCAAAGTTCCAGGCCTGATAACACTACAAGTAGGTCCAACACACATGTTGTCAAGAATAGTCCATCCTCCACTTCTAGGGGCCATTCAACCACCAAAAAGAACCTATCATGTTCAAACATCTTTTCAATATACCATCCTTCTTCCTTTACCACGAACCAGAAAGTATCCCCCTTGGATCTCATCCAGAAATAGACCAGGATGCCTACTCTGATACCAATTGAAATTATGGTATAACAGACCCAAATGTCCTACATGATGTCGAGAGATCTGGTCTGACAAAAGCAGGAAGGTAAAGCATATACAATAATAGTACTAAAAAGCATAAATAAGACAAGGATTGTTAACCAAGTTCAGTGCAAACTCACCTACATCTGGAGGCTACCAAGCCAAGAGGAAATTCACTATCAACAATATCAATTCAAAGCCTAAACAGTCCCAGTTTACAACTTCTCACTTAATCCCTACCCATGTGAAACTTCTACCTAGAAATCATCATCTAGATATGAGAAATCATCATATCACTCCCTAAATCACCTCAGTGATAATTACAATTAACAAGATCAAAACAGGAGACATACTTCCATGACAATACCTAGCCAAGATACTTGGCCAAGAACACAACTTGGATTTTCTTCAAAGCTTCATCCAAAAACTACACTCAACTCATTACCTACGGGCTTCTGAGTGAGGATACAATTTTCAACTCAATAAACTCAGTCCAACCCTAATATTAGAATGATAAAAGAGTGTCTCATAAATACCAACTATCCTAGAGAGTGGTTCACAAATAAAGCCCTAATGTTTACATCTTTTGTATTCAAGGCTTGTATATAAAACTAGGTTACAATGATTCTATTTATAACCTATTTCCAAACTGGATTTGGGCCTTCTAAACAGAGCAATTTTGTTGTTATAAATATGCAGAAGATCCTACTACAAATTAGGTATTCAATCAAATCTTCCAAAATCTCCTTATTTGGAAAGTATATATCCCTTTGTGAATTTTGATTGAATCCTCCAGATCTTTAAATCAACACTCCTTTATATCAGCTCCACATATGATTACATAATATCTCCAGAATATTTTGCATATGTTTAAAATATAGCAGAACCAATCAGTCTAGTTTAGCACAGGCGCGATGTCGTATGCAATGTCGTAGGACATCTTCTTCGACATGTTGCAGAACAACAAAAGGAACTTCCAATATATTCTCCTCAAGGTTATGACTTTTGTCATTAACTTTAGAATATTTTCACAATCAGAACCTAAGGATTCTCCTTATAAATACCTTGAAAAATAGCTCCACCTTGAATCTCTTAGTTCTTTAAAACAACTCCAACAGCTCAACCTGTGATAGCATAATATTCTAGAGAATATTATGCATAATTAAAATTATAAACACATCACTCCAGCTCCATATACCAAGATGTCATGACATCTGTCTGTAACACATGACTGTAATGCTGTCATGACATTTGTAAATATTTCAACATTTTCTTTGACATCTGTATCTGTCTGTAACACATGATAGTAATTTTGTCATGACAGTTTCATATGTTTCAACATCTTCTTTAGTATCTGCCAATTATTATAACCCCATCTATCTGTGCCACTATGTCAGGACATTTTGTTTGACATGTTCTACCTGAATCTAGACCATGTTAATTTAACATATGGAGCTTCTTATTCAACATGTTCCAGCCATATTAGTTTTACCAAACATAATTCCAATCATAAAATCATAGAATTAACAAGATTAAATCACAACTTCTCTCCAACACAAGTCAATACCACTCTGGATGGTCAAGCTTCAAGACCAGGACTCCAAGCTCCCATCTTCTTAGAATCCATACCTGTGGTACATATTGCAAGATTTCCCTACGAGAATCCTAACTTTGATTTTAATGTTAGTGCTCAAAGTGAGGACAATGTGGATGTTGAACCTGGGGATGTCAATGAACAATATCATACTTTAGAGAAAGACTTAGGGCCATAAAAGGAAACAACTTCTTCAATATTGATGTAGACAATATGTGTCTTGTGTCTAACCTCGTTATGCCTAACAAATTCAAGAGTCCCAAGTTTTAAAAGTACAAAGGCGACTCATGCCCAAGAGCCTATTTGGTTATGTACTTCCGAAAGATGTCTTCCTAGACCAACAATCAAAAGTTGTTCATCCATTGCTTCCAGGACAACTTAAGTGGAGCTTCGCTCAAATGGTACATGAGCCTGGAACAAAGCAATGTCCATTACTTTCAAGATCTCACCAATTCTTTTATGAATCAGTACAAGTACATCATGGACATGGCTCCAGACTGCCGTCAGCTTTAAAACATGTTTCAAAATGAGAAGGAATCTTTCAAAGAATACTCTCAGTGTTGGTGGGAGTTAGCTTCTCAAGTCGAACCTCCTCTTGGAGAGAAATAACTTACTAGATTGTTCTTGACACTTTGCCTTCATTCTTTTGGGAAAAGATGATTGGCAATGTCTCATCAAAATTTACCGACTTGGTCACCATTGGCTAAAGATTTGAAGAAGGCATCAAGAGTGGGAAGGTATTTAAAACAGTTGAATCTTTCAACGCTTTAAAGAAATCCCGTGGGAACTTCTAAAGAAAAAGAGAAGATTAGACCAATTCTATCTACAGACCTCAACAACCTTATATTGTTGTTGTCACTCTGGTGGTTTTTGCTCGACCAGTTCAAGCTCCTCAACGCCCAGCTGTGGGACAATACTAGGATCACAATATGACAAACTTTGATCCTATTCCTTTGACATACTCTGATTTATATCCAATCTTAAGTCAGCAAGGACATATAACTACTAGGACATCACCTACTCTTCCAAATCTACTTCCACCTGGATTCAAATCTGACCTTCATTGTGCATTCCATGAAGGAGTTGCAGGTTACAATTTGGAAATATGTTATCCACTAAAGGATATAATGCATAACTTGACTAGGGACAAGATCCTCATCTTTAAAGATACTAATCCTAATGTCCTGAGCAATCCTCTGCCAGAATATAAGAATTGGAATTTCAAGCAATGTCGGCCAAGTTACTTCCCAAAGACATGACAACTCATCTTTGTGTTTGATTAGTCACTGTCATTGTTTCTTTTTGTTTTTAATTTCCCTTATTTGTAGCGTATTTATTTACTTTCAAACTTGTTTATCTTTAAATGGAAGTTTTAATAAAATGAGCATGTACAATATTTTGATTCAAATTATCTGTTTATCTTTATGCTTTCTCTTTCGAAAACAATATATATATATATATATATATATATATATATATATATATATATATATATATATATATATATATATATATATATATATATATATACACACACACACACACACACCTCTTTTTCAAATTTTTGATTATGCAAATATTTGTGGGAGGATGATGAAAACGTAAAACCCATAATTGTTGTCGGTAATGCTTTCGAATAAACTTTGTTGACGATGAAAGGCATTGTTTCAATTCCCAAACACTAGAGATATAAGGAAGATAACACTCATTAACCCTTTTGAGCCTTGAAGTAGGAGTTTCATTTCGTTACTAACACCCGTAATTTTAACCAGGGGTTGAGTAGTTTCCCAGTTTAATTTAGTTATGCATTCAATTACAAAAGTTTCATGCAAGACACCTTTCAAAAAACTTACAAGCATTGAAGATACTTTACAAATAAAGGTCGTAGATCAAGTAAACAAATGTTGTGCAAACGATCGTTAAGGAATCCTTACTCAAAGAATGAGCCGAGTCCATTTCAAGGCAAAAGCTAAGAAAGTTGGGAAGCTCATACATACAACAAGCAGATGTCAAAAACGTCTTTTAAATCAAAAGCCAATGACGGTCTGCCGTAATCATCAAATCAAGCAATCACTTTCTGAATCAGAAAAAGCCCGCTATGTCAAAACCTATGAAGGAGACTTAGGAAAAATTGGGGCATCCCGCTGACTGTAAATTTCAAAAGAAATAGTTCAGACAAAAATTAGAGATAATACAAAGAAGAGAGGTCTTTAAATCATCGATCCTCAGAAAATCCACAAGGACGAAAACAACTCAATATTGTAAAGAAGCAGTAGTTTCCGTATCAAGACTTCTGGACCATCGTCATCACTATCACCAGTACAATTTCAAAACCTTTTTGAACATGAATGCATAATTTAAGTTTAATTGAGTTTAGAACTAGAGAACATCACGATGGGGGTGGGTACAAATAAACTTTGAGCCTTTATCCTTTCTTTCATAAACCGTGAACCAGGCCATGTTATAACCCTTAAAAGACCTAGAAGAAGCAAGGTTATTTTGAAATTATACTACAACGAGGTTGCGTAAATTAAATCCAAAATCATATTTTTCTAATCATTTGTTTTGGTATCATACCATTGTTTTACTTTTCATTTTAAATGTTTTAAACCACCGTGTTTTAAACCAGCAATTCATATTGCTTTGCATTTTCTAAGTAATGATTTTGTTTTCAAAACATTTTACATGAACTTTACATTAAAATTTCCATGTTTAAATAAACACTTTTGATTGCAAATTAGCTTTCCTCTCAAGGAATTTTCAAAACGGTTTAGAAACTTGGTCAATGATCTTATCAGGGGCAAGTTCTTTCCAGAGCCTGTTAAAAATCAGTTCAAGATTTGTTCAAGTACAAATTTTCTCAAAATTGGTTTATTCATAAAAGTTTCAAGACTCATTACTTAGGGAAAGTCTTCTGAGTGTACAGTAAAACACTTATTTTCATTAAAGCTGAAGCAATGATCAGTTCATCTACAACGGTCAACAAGTCTGGGTCAATTTACTTAAAGAAATCCCCAAGTAGCTCTCTAGCCTTCCTCTAAGGATTATAAACTTGATACAGTTTACTAGTGTGGCAAATATACGTTCAACAAAGCAACATGTTTAGTCTCGAAGCAAGTGGCAGTGATCTCCGTATTGAGGAATCATTCTTCCAGTTTTGTTTTACTCCCTAAAAAAGAATAAACTTGTTGATCTTCACTCCCCAAAAGAGTATAAACTTGTTGATCTCTACTCCCCAAATGAGTATAAACTTATCGATATTTACTCCCCAAATTAGTATAAACTTGTGATCTTCACTCCCTAAAAGAGTATAAACTTATTAATTCTCATTCCTCAAAGATTCTAAACTTGTTCTCAGCATTTTCATTTACATTGCATACATTTAAATCATACATCATAACATTTTCATATACTTTGCATTACAAGAGTGTTTTAACCCTCAATTGCATTCACCAACGGTTGTGTTGTTATCAATATCTTACCTTTCTATAAAGTCCAACTTACTTGCCACCTTTACTTTTGTGTCTTATCTGACGTTCTACCAAATTTGACTATGTCTATCCGATGTTCTTCTGAATATGTCTTTTTGTTATGATGTTTTTATAGAACTCTCTTAACTTATCAAATGTTCTTCCAGATATAACTTTGCTTATCCAATGTTCTTCCGAGTATGTCTCTTTATTTTGAAGTTCTTCCAAAAATTTATTTGATGTTCTTCCAGATATAACTTTTCTCATCCGATGTTCTTCCAAATATGTATCTTTGTTTTGAAGTTCTTCCAAAACTTTATCTGATGTTTTTCCAGATATAACTAAACTCTATCCGATGTTCTTCCAGATATGTCTCTTTGTTCTGTTGTTTTTCCAGATCTCTCCTTATCTATCCGATGTTCTTCTGGATACGTCTCTTTGTTCTGATGTTTTTACAGAACTCTCATTATGTCTCTATCTGATGTTCTTCCGGATATTTCTCATTTGTTCTTATTGATTTTCCAAAACTTTGTTCATGTTTATCTGATGCTCTTCCAGATATGACTTTTCTCACCTGATGCTTTTCTAGACGTACTTTTCACTCTGATGTGCTTATCTATTGCTTTTCCAGACATGTCCATCATTCTGACGCTCTTTCAGAATTTTTTTCCATACATTTAACTCTTTTCTAAATGTCTCAGATACACCTTCAAAGCTATTGTAACACATTCAATGTTTTTCTGGATGTCATTAATATATCTTCAAGTTGGTCAACAAATCAGTCTAATGCTTTTATGGATGTTTTCTAAAAAATATCCAAATCAATTCCCATCACATCCAAGATTTCATGCAATTCTCTTCTAAATGTCCCTGATGATCATCTTTGCTTATCTTCCAAAATTTCATTCAACGATCTCCTGAATATCTTTGATAATTGTTACTTCATTTTTCCAGATTTGTTCAATGTATTTCTGAAAATCTCTGTTGACTAAAACCTATTCACCGAGTGTGATATTTCTGTTACATCTGATACTCTCCCAGATGTATGAATCTCTTTTTTCCCCGTATTGTTGGATACTCTTTGTCACCTCGACAGATTTCCACAATATCTTGTGCCATCAAAAAAACTGACTGATATATATTATCAGATGTTTGATTTCATATTTTTTATATAACTTTGTTTTTTTACTATTATAATAATAATAATAATACTAATTATTATTATTATTATTATTTAATCTTAGCTTAATATCTAAGTTATTATAATTACTAAGTTTTGGCATATGTCATCTTGATTACGTCACTTTGCTTGCATCCTAAACTTGATCTCCATGACTATGTTTCTTATTAAATTTGTTTCTTATGAGACATTTTCACATGTTTTTCATCATTCCATTTTAACAAATTCATCATTTTTATTCCATTTCATCATTTTACTCACACATTCATCATGAATTCATCATTTTCATTCTATTCTTATCATCTTCTATCCAATGATAAACTAACTTAAGAATCTCATAATTTACAAGAGCATATGCTCTTACATATTCTTCATTCATTTTCCAAGTTTATCATAACAAACTATGATCAAGCAAGACATGGAAGACTTTGATAGGCTAACTACAAAATTCATCATTTTAAATTCATCATTCATTCAGTCCACATGCCTAGAGAGAAGCTACCCTTTCTCTCTCTCTCTAAGCTTAACATGCTTTTTCCTCCCCTCAAGGGTTTCTCAGAGGGTGGTGGCGTTTGGTTTTCCCAGTTTCTTCACTGGTTTTCTTCACCCTTTTGGTTTATCTCTCCTCTGTGTGGTAGGATATTAGTTCTCGTCTTTCTTTTTTACTGGTGAGAAGTGGTTTATGATGGAAAATGCAGATAAGTGAAGGAATATTCCTCTATCAAAGGAGGAGTAAGATAGGGTTGAGGTGGTCGGGGACGAAGTCAATGGAGAAGAAGTTTTTCAAAGAACCCTTGCAGGGAAGCTATGGACCGAAAGCAGTTTCAACATAAAGGATTTTCTCAGTACCATTGATATTAATGATGTTTTTCTCCCCAACAGTAAGTAGGAGCGGGGATTGATCGCTGTATGAACGTTCCCAATTGAGTTCCAATTTCTTCCTTAGAAAAGTTGTTAGAAGCGATATCCCTGTCACAAGAGTATCCCCAGTTGAATTTTAATCTCGTCCTCAGCAGATTGTCTTTGACTTAAGAAGTGATGTAGGGAATCCTTAACTGAGTCTTTGTTCCTCATCTTGAATTGGTTGCATCCCCTAGCAGAAGTATTGATATAGCAGTCAGTTTAGAGGTTTTCTTTTACCTGGTGGTAAGTATTAATTTAAAATCCCTTGAAATTGTATTTTGGCTATAATGTTAACTTCTAGTATCCCCACGAGGGTCGACATGTCAAAAATTTTCCACTGATCAATGATCTCCACATGTTTTTCTCTCAGGTCCCAGTAGGTCTGCATGTGATGGTTTCCAGCAGGTTCCTATGTAATCCTCAATAAGTCTTACACCTTTTCCCAAGCGGAGTAAGTGTGGTGTGTTAATTATTTCTCGCAGACACTGATGTTTATTTAAGGATATGCTTGTGAGCCTATTTCTTAGCAAGAATTTTCTCTATCCTTAACGAGGATTGTTGAAGCTTTTCCCTGTCCCCGACAGATTATTACCTTTCCTCAGCATTGTGGTATTTCTTTGCAGAGTTGATGTTTGACACTCTAGTAGGCTATGCTTTATTTGCACCACTGGTAGATTTTCATCTGTTTTCAAATAGAGTTTTGAAGTTGCTTATCCCCATCAGAGTTTAACATGGAAATTTACTTCTTTCCCCAGAGAGTGTGGAAGATTTTGTGTTGTTGATATCTCTCCAACATGTTATCCTCTCAGTTTGGAATTATTGATGTTATCCTTTCCATGGATTATTGAAGATTGATTTTTGGATTGAATCCTGGCAGTATTTTCCTCAGTATGAGTTGAGCTTTGTAGTAGGATTTTATTCCTTTGATGGCTGTTGATTTTCCCCTGCATGATTTCAAGTTGAATTTCCAACAGGATTCCCCAGCTTTGTGGCTTTAGATTAGCCGAGTATCCTATTGTTGTGGTGTTTATGTCATCCGTTGCTTATCTTTATGTCTGTTTTGTCAGCATATTCATATGCATATTCATGTATTCGCTTTATGCATATCATCATATGTTTGCATTCTTGCATTATTTGATATATCTTTGTTCTCTGCTCTTTGGTGTAGATTTTGCCCATAAAGTGTGTGTGTGTTGTCTTCCTCTCAAGTTTAGAGTGTCGACCATTAAGTAGAAAATGTTTATCCTTTCTAAATTCCCTATTGAGTTTATTCACCGTGGATGATTTTGATTCAGTTTCCTCCCAACTTATTATCTGGATGGAACTTCCCCAGTTGAGATATTTCCTCCTCGGGATAAGTCTTGTTTGACCGTTTCTCTCCAACTTGTTCTTGGATTGAACTTTGGTCCCCCTTGTGAGTTATATTGCTTTGGAATTAAGCTATCAATTGGGTGATAGTGGGCAATATTTTCTCCCGTTTGATTGATTACTTTGGAATTAAGCTATCATTATTTGATAGTGGGTAATCTTTCCTTTTGAGTCTTATTACTTTGGAATTAAGCTATCACCTGTTTGATAGTGGGTAATATTACTCCCTTATTTGAGCTTATTGCTTTTGCTCCTACCCAGTAAATTCAGTAGTAGAGATTTTTCTACCTACTAAATAGGTAGTAGATGTTATCTCCCTTTGTTGATGCCTACCCAGTAAATTGGTAGCCCTTACCCTTCCTACCCAATAAATTGGTAGTGATTAATCTCTCTACTCAGTAAATCGGTAGCAAATGATTTTTCTTTTGGTGTCTACCTAGTAAATCGGTAGTCAATAGTCTCTTTACCCAATAAACTGGTAGTTGATGACTCTTTCCTAATTCAGTATTCCTCTATCTATTGGACTTGAATATTTTGTTTGGTTGATGTTTCCCTGACATAGTTTTTACTATTCCTTGTTGGCTTTTATCCTATCATGTTTTACAATCTTTTCCCCAAGTTGAGTAAGCTATCCAGTGATTTATTTTCCTAGAGAACTCTCTTGTTGTCTATTGTCTTTCCCCAACGAGATTTTCCTTTCATGTCCCCAAGCTTTTGCTTTCCTTTAGTGGTCATGTTCTCCCCACAGAGATCTTGGGTTTGCATATCATATCATATTCATATCATATCATGGTCTCTTAGGTCCAAAAATCGGGTTTTCTGTATTTAAGTCTATCCCATCTTGTAGAAACGAATATGTCAATCTTCATATCTCCAGATTGGAGAAACTTAAATAGGGGCAATTGTAATACCCTAAGTTTTGCACCTAAGTTTGTGTTTGCATTTGCATTATTTTGCATACAAACAAGATCGCACTGGTTCCTCGGTTCTTTTTGGTTGTAGGTTTATGCCTCACAGGGGATCATCATTGCTTTTATTTTCTTTTACTTGTGTATGTTTACTAACCATTAATTAAAATCCAAAAAAAAAAATTTTTGTTTAATCTTTTTCAGGTAAAAAATGTCAAAAATAGCAGTCCCGCAGCTCGGATGAATTTCACAGATAAAAGTCGAAGTTGATATGCAATTAATTCAAATTTATTTGATCAAGTATTTTCCAAGATTTAATTGATTTATTCAAGGAATTACAAGGTTCATGTGTTTATTTCCATGCCTTCTTCGACGCGCAAAAGAATCGGGCCGAAACAATCAAGCAATCAAAATTAAATAAAATATTCAAAATTTGACTTGGTTAACTTGTTAACCAATGTGTTAATTGATTAACCAGTGCGAAAAATTTGAATATTTTGTTCAATTTCAGCACATCTTATCCATTGATCTCATTTGGAATATTCTAGAATCATTTCCCTCTTAATTCTCTACATCACTTTGATCATTTACACCATAAACCCTCACTAATCACTACTCTTTTATATTTCCCTCCAAATTTGAATTTCCAAGCCTAATTTTGAAATTCCAAAGAAAGATGCATTCCACCAAATTCCCATACCTAAACTCTTTAAATAGAGGCTTCATTTAATTCATTTTTCAAGCTTTTGATAGCTAAAAATTCCCTTGCCAATTATCTTCCCAAACCACAAAATTCATCAAAGCTCATTTTCCCTCTTTTGAAAGTTATCAAGAAATCACATTGAATTCTTGATTAACTTTGAGCTAAACCTTCATCCTTTTGATTTTATTCATCAAATTCAATAGATCAAACTTGGTATTGGATCAATTTGAAGATTGTTCTTGGTAATTCACTTTCTTCCATGGTTCTACCTTCATCACCAACATTCAAGATGTAGATCTTTGGTTCCTTTGGTTGTTAATCCTTTGATCATAAATTTTTATTTGATTGTAGGGATTTCACTATTTTTTTAACTTTAAAATTCGTACCAATCCAGTTCATGATCATATGGTTTTTGGAAGTGGTTTTAAAAGAGGATCATGCTGAATTTTGGATAATATTTTGGCTACTGGTTCAGTGTTAACTGGTTAACCATTTTTAGTACAAAATGGTTAACCGGTTAACTAGTGTTAAGTTACACAGAATTTGAAAATTTAGTTGTGTTAACCGATTAACCAATTGGTTAACCAATTAACACAACTCCAGAAGCTGTTTTTGGCTTGTTTTTGACTTATTTTGGTTCCTTTTGCTTCTTCTTCTTCTTCCTCCTTCTTATTGTTACCTTGGGAGACAGTTTTAGGACTGATTTATCTTTAAATTCAATGAACTTTGGGTGTAGATTAGAGTGTTTGATATTCATCAGTCCAAATCTACCTCTAAGTGAATGATTTAATTCACTTTAGGTACTTTGCATTAGTGAGATATTTTCATACTTGAATCCACCAAAATGAGTGATTGAACTTGAAGATGAAAGAATACCATAAGTGTAACTCAATTTGGTATTCATCTTTATTTTCCTGCGACATTACGTTCGGATGGCGACTTACATATCGTTCAAAAAGCCATCAAGGGCAGTGTATTGTCTGATTATCTCGCTGATCAACCTATTGATGATTACCAGCCTATGAGATTTGACTTCCCTGATGAAGACATCGTGTTCATAAAAGCAAAAGATCATGAAGAGCCTATTCACACTGAAGGGCCTGACCCAGGAGAAGAATGGACTATGATGTTCGATGGGGCTGTTAATATGAATGGTCGTGGTGTTGGTGCAGTACTCATTACACCTAAAGGAGTTCACATGCCTTTCTCGGCAAAACTCACCTTTAACTGCACTAACAACGAAGCTGAATACGAAGCTTGTATTATGGGTCTCGAGGAAGCCATTGACCTCAGGATCAAGACTTTGACTGTGTTCGGAGATTCAGCTCTGGTAATCAATCAAACCAACGGCAAATGGTACACCCACCAAGATCATCTGATACCTTACCGGGATTATACAAGAAGGTTATTGACTTTCTTCACAACAATCAAGCTTGAGTATATCCCTCGAGACGAGAATCAATTTGCAGACGCTCTGGCTACCATTTCATCCATGATCAAAGTTCAAGCTGCCAACTTTGTGCCTCAAATTGCAGTGTCCAGACTTGACAGACCAGCATACGTATTTTCGGCAGACATTGTCAAAGATAATAAGCCTTGGTTCCATGACATTAAGTGCTTCTTGGAAGATCAGACATACCCGCCCGGGGCATCTTCCAATGATAAGAAGACATTAAGAAGGCTAGCTGGTAGTTTCTTCTTAAATACTGATGGTTCCCTTTACAAGAGAAACTTTGATATGGTACTCCTCAGATGGGTTGATAGGGCAGAAGCAGACTTGTTAATGCACGAGGTGCACGAAGGATCCTTTGGTACCCATGCTGGAGGACATGCAATGGCTAAAAAGTTGCTAAGATCAGGCTATTACTGGATCACAATGGATGCAGACTGTTGTGCTTATGCCAGAAAATGCCATAAATGCCAGATTTATGCAGATAAAGTGCATGTGCCTCCAAATCCTTTGAATGTGATGTCTTCACCCTGGCCCTTTGCCATGTGGGGAATTGATATGATTAGCAAGACTGAACCAACTACTTCAAACGGCCACAGTTTCATCCTGGTTGCTATTGACTATTTTACCAAGTGGGTTGAAGCGGCTTCTTATGCAAATGTTAAGAGGCAAGTGGTAGCCCGATTTCTGAAGAGAGATATCATCTGTCAGTATGGAGTGCCCGAGCGAATCATTACTGATAATGGTTCCAACTTGAACAACAAAATGATGGCAGAACTGTGCCGGGACTTTAAGATGCAACACCACAATTCTTCTCCTTACAGGCCAAAGATGAATGGCGCCGTCGAGGCAGCTAATAAGAATATCAAGAAGATTTTACAGAACATGGTAGTTACATACAAAGATTGGCATGAAATGCTACCATTTTCCTTGCATGGGTACCGTACGTCAATCAGAACATCCACTGGGGCAACATCGTATCAGCTTGTGTATGGTATGGAGGCAGTCCTACCTGTTGAAGTTGAACTACCCTCCCTGCGGGTATTCTGTCATGGGCAGCTGTATCAGAAAAGAATGAAGAAAGCATTCGATCAGAAAGTCAGGCTCCGAGAGTACCAAGTAGGAGATCTTGTGCTGAAGAGACTCCTCCCTCCTCATACAGACCACAGAGGTAAGTGGACTCCGAACTATGAAGGACCATTCATAGTAAAGAATGTTTTCTCTGGTGGAGCATTGATGCTCAGTACTATGGATGGTGAAGATTTCCTGTCCCCTGTGAATTCAGATGCAGTTAAAAAATACTTCGCATAAAAATGACCCGCTGGACATAAAAACAGAATGTAAGTCCAGGCAAAAATAGGGCATCCCGGCGAGTCAAAAACAGAATAAAAGACTCGGGCAAAAATAAGGGAAAATAAAAAAAAATGTACACCCGCTGAGTTGAAAAGCCACAATGGACAACTCAGGCAAAAATGGGTATCCAGGTGGATTGAAAACCCGAAAGGGCGATCCACGCAAAATAAGGGAATAAGCGAACAACTGCATTCTGAATTCATCTGTATCACTTACAACCTGGCAAGCTCCGAAAGGTTCAAGCATCGGTCAGAATCGGCCTTCTTCTAAAGTAAGATGAGAAGAACGTCAAAAGTCATACGAGCCATAGCAAAAGGGAAGCCCCTTGAAGCGTCATCAACATTGCCACTGTCTTTGTGTTTCTCAATTTGTAACGATCTCCTCATTTCAGGGGATCCGTTTCTTTGATTGTACCTTGCCAATTCAGGGCACATGAATTAATAAAATCAGATTTTCAGTCATGTTTCGTCCCGTACATTTTATTTTCATTTGCAAAATGTCCGATGTCCTTGAGATATTGATTGCGTAAATACAGATGCTTCCCTTCTAAAAATACGTGCTTACAGGAAATATATTTGCTCCTGGGAGTGTCTAAACTCCTATGACGGAATCCAGTAAGGGATACCTCGGATGCTTGTACGTTTCTTTGTCTTTACAGGATTGCAGGTGTTCAGAGCGCAACATGGGGCATGAAAGTTTCTCCCCAGTAGGCTGCCAAATCATCATTTCCTTAACACACCTTCCAAATAGCACCAGAGATGCCTTTTCCCCATCAGAATTGCCAGGCATCACTTCTCCAACATTTCCTTCAAAGAGCAGCACCAGAAGGTGTTCATATCCCCAGCTGAGCTGTCAAGTATCATCCTCAGCAGGATCCCCATAGAAATCTCTAGGAAGATATTTCAGTGATCTTTCTTCTTCCCCAGCCGAGTGCTAGACAGGGAACCATCTCCCCACAAAGTTTCAACCTCTATCCAGAAAAGCAAAACCTGAAGATCTCACAATAGAGTGACGAAAGCTTCTACAAACCCCAGCTGGGTCCCTCGCTACTAAGAAAGATCTATCAGTGATTTATTGTACCAAGAAAAATCATACACGTCAGATCCACTAATGATCTTATCCCCAGCTGGGGAAATTCACTTCAAGCAGATCAGCCAAGGATCTCCACAGCAGCGGGATCCGAATCCCGGATTGGTATCTTTGCATAATCATAGCATTCACATCATATTTTCCCCACAAAGCGTAGCATTCCGTCTAATACGGAGCATTACGGCAAAAATCAAACATGTTGCATAATCATAAGCCATGTTCTTAACCAAACACTTGTAAATACAGACAATCCGTCAACAATATACAAAAATACCTCTCAAATTCATTACCAGAGAGCCAAAGCGTTTTCCTTAAAGATACAGATGCATGCTCCCTTCGACACTCGTCCTTGTCATCATTCCCCAATAAATTGCCCGAAGCAAACAGATGCATATACAGTACAGATACTTCTTGGCACCCGTCCATGTCATATCCCCAGCAGAAAGCCAAAGCGTCCCTTTTGCACTCACAGATACATATATACACAATTTCTTGACGCCCGTCCGTGTCACCTTCCCTAGCATAGTTATCCAAACACTTTGGGAGCTATATACTTGTTTATAATACACTCTCATTGACACCCGTCCGTGTCATCTTATCCCCACAGATTACACTCCAGTTCATAATTTATACACTTTCTATCCTGACACTCGTCCGTGTCACCCTCCCTAGCAAGTTAAACACTCGTCTGTGTCTTACTCGTACAGATATTCGTCTGTATATTGCATACACCACCTGAATCCCCTTAGAGTCGACACTCGTCCGTGTTCTTTGTTAACCAGTTGGTACTCGTCCGTATCATCATCTCTGAACATGCGTCAAGCGTTTGTTTCTACTGATACCCGTCTGTATCATAGTCTTAAGGATGCTCGTCCGCATCTTCAATCTATACACCGTGTCAGACACTTATACCTTTGCTTTCTTGAAATTAGACACTCGTCTGTGTCTACCATTCCCCAGAAGAATTCCCAGCAAATCTTGACAAACTTTCTATCTGACATTTGTCCTATGTCATGATATTTCCGGCAGCTGTACCCTGCCAGGTGATCGTCCTTCACCTTTCTGATGATCGTCCTTCATCACCCCCAGTGGAGTCTCTACTCATTGGAACCCCTTCCTATCCGACATTCGTCCTATGTCGTGATTTTTTTAGCAGCCGTCCCCTGCTAGGTGATCATCCTTCACCTCCTGATGATCGTCCTTCATCATTTTATCCGATGGCCGTCCCCATCGTTGATCTTGTTATCTGACAGTTGTCCTATGTCATGATAAACCCCGAGAGTAGCCGTACCCTGCTAGGTGATCGTCCTTCACCTCTTGATGATCGTCCTTCATCATGCTTATCCGATGGCCGTCCCCATCGTCAACTTTTTCTATCCGGCATTCGTCCTATGTCGTGATACTTTTGGCAGCCGTACCCTGCCAGGTGATCGTCCTTCACCTTAGATGACCGTCCCTCATCTTATCCCCAACAGAGCAGCCGTCCCCTGCTAGGTGATCGTCCTTCACCTTTGACGACCGTTCCTCGTCATTTATTTCTTCAACCCGATGGTCGTCCCCATCATTTACCTTTAATCCCCAGAGAATCTTGTAACATTACCTGATGGCCGTCCCCATCATAATCTCTTTTCCCCAGTATGTCGGCCGTCCCCGTCATTGCTTTATCCCCAGCAGTCGTCCTCTGCTCGACGGTCGTCCTCCGTCGCCCGCACTTTATAATATACTTCATTTTCCTTTACAATCTATATCCCTTTTCTTCTTTATTCTGTGAGTGCAAATTTTGGACTGTCTTTGGTATTCAACCACAAGTTATCTTGTTTGAATGTTAAGTTGTTGCTTACATCCTGCACAGCTAACTCATGTTTGAATAGGGGCAGCTGTAAACACCCCAAATTTTCCCTCACCCATTCACACCATGGCTTGTGATCTTTTCATATGTATAAGTTCAATCACATCATCTCATATTGCATTTTTGCTTCACTACATTGCTTCTAAGTCATCTGCATCTAGGGTTTGTGATCTGAGCCATCCCTGAGCCATTTGAGCCACTCCAAAGGTCTACAATCACTTCAAAGGGGTCCATGTATGTTCAAGCATCATATTATATCCTCTCAAGATCAAGGAGGTCAAATAATCACAAGAACTGAGATTGGCATGGAAGCAGAGCTAGGTTTAACTGCACAAATGACCTAGAATTAGGGTTTTGGTTTCAGAGGCCATAACTTCAAAATTTTTGGTCATTCTTGTTTCTATTGGTCTCTATATGTTATAAGGATCATGCATATCAATTTTCATGAAGAAATTCCATGGGGAAGGCATCTAATCAATGGTTGACTTCTTGAGCAAGTCAGTGCAAAATCAGGGCATCTGAGGCCCCCAATGACCCAACCAAAGGGTGTTCTTCATCATTTTGAAAGTGTATGATCTTTATTTGATCATAGAAGATGTTAGAAGTTCACAAAATTGAAGAATTTCAAGCCATTTGCAAAATTTCCTTTTTGGGAAAGTGACTTGTAATGAAAACTTGCCATTTTGGGAAAGTTTTTCAACCTCCTCAAATTGATTCAAAAATGCTTCAAACGAGAAAACTTTGGTCATGAAAGTTGTAGAATGGATCCTCCCATTTTCAAAAAGTACAAGAACTCATTCTAATTCATTTTGGATCAAAAGTTATGGCTTGTCAAAGTTGGCAAAAATCACATAATTTCAAGTTTTGCACCAAAGAGGCAAAGTTGCAAAACCTCTTGCCAAGGCAAAATGTGATTTCAAATAGACTTCTAACCTTTGCACAAACATGAATCATGGCCTAAATATCAGATTGCACAAAAGAACCTCCCATTTTCATGGCTTATGCTTCAAGTAATCACAAAAGGGCCAAAGATCACAAAGTTGCAAAACCTCTCACAAACCCTAATCCACTTGCTAATTGGCCTCAAGACTGATTCCATGGTTCTCCTCAATCCTTGCTGCGCAGGACACCCCTTTGTCCTTGGCCTCCCACTTGCCCATACCTCAAGTACACCTAACATTGACTTTATGCAAAATGGCCCATACCAATCAACATAGGCCACACCAATTCCACAGACCTATCACAATGTGATAAGTGGACCAAAAGCAACTCAAAGCAACACACAACTCAGCCTGAAACATCTCATAAGCCATAGTTTACAAAACTCTCCTCTTATGCATTTTCTTTCGAATCTCATCACACAACCATCAAACCTCAAAACCAACTTCACCATTCATTCAGAAAAGCTTCATAGAGCATAAACCACCCTTCACCTTGCCTTGAAAGTCCCTAAAACTCAAACACGATTTTTCCCCTCTCTGAACAGAACTCCATCAATCTCATAAACTAGCCACCATACACTCCAACCAAGCTTTAAAGCTTCCTCAAGAAGATCATTGGAGCCATTTTGAAGCAAAGAGGCAGTCTGAAAGCTCCAAACTAAAAGCTTCACCTCAGGTAGCTTCGAAATTTATTTTTTCCAGAAGCTCTATTTTAAGTTCTCAACTTGTTAAGTTTGATTCCCTGAGTGCATTGAACCTTTTACTTTTAAAAATGATGGAGATTTGAGCATGTGTGACTTGCCTGAAATTTCTGCCATTTTTGTATCTTGCTTCGAATCTTGTTAATGGTGAGAAATAAACTCCATTTGAGGGCAGGGATGAGTTTAGGGAGGTGAGAGGAAGTGATCTGGAGCTTTAGAGCTCTAGAAATGACCTAGAGAGTGAGATTGAAATTTTCAGGGAGGGATGTCACCGGAGAAGACGACCGGAGCTCTTCTCCGGTGACCTGAATGTCATTAGGGCATTAATCACGTTTAGGGCAAGGTTTGAATTTGGACCATAGATCTGGCTGACTTTTGTTGACTCCCGCGCATATGAATGACCCGAATCACTTCATTAAACCCTAATCCTGTTTAATTAAATTAATTAATCTGATTTAATTTAATCCAGCCAGTTCAAACGTGGGCCGTCCAGATGCGCGCGGGTCAATTCCCTCCATTTCCCTTTGAATCTCAGCCAGTGGATTGGATTACTTTCTCATAAATTCAATTTTTATTTCATTTAATTTGTTTTATCTTTTACGAATTATTTAAAATAGCAAAAAGCTTTTAAAAATTCTGAAAATTTTTGTTAAATATTTTATTAATTTTCAGAACCCAAAAATATTTTTGTTTTTATTTTTTGCATTAAAAATTATTTTTAAATCATTTAAATGTTTATTTTTAATTAGTTAATGAAAATTAATTAATTAAAAATACATTTAGGTATTTAAAAATTCCAAAAAAAATTCACATTGCATTTAAAAACATTTAGAAACATTATCCAACTCTCAAAACAAATTTCTTTTTGGTTCTTGATGCCTTTTGATCATTTTCATTGGAATTAAATTCATTTTAGGGCAATATTTTGGTTCAAACTTTGAAAAATCCATTCTGCCCAACCATTGAGAGTTGGATGATGATTCTTCTTGCATTGTATCCTTCATGGCATGTAGTTCATAGGATAAAATTGGTTTGAATTGATCTTGCATTTTCAATTTGTTTTGCATTTTTCATGATAAGGTACCCCCAAACCCTAGCCAACTTGGGAAAATCATAACTTTCACTAGGTTACGAGTTAGATACCCTCCTTTGGGCAGTGAACTTGTATAGGCCTAGGGTATCCTTGGTTGCATTTTCAATTATTTATCATGTCATTTGCTTCTAGTTTTGAATTTTTGCATTGCATGATGCATGTAACCCTAATTCTTGCCTTCTTTTGCATCCATTCCTCATTTGCTTGCATTTAACAACTTGCCATGACATTCTGTGCATCCACATGATTCATAATACATCTTAGGACATATTAGAATCGTGTTTGATCATTACATCTTTCACTTGCCTTGTTATATGTCCATTGCACTTCATAAACATTCATGAATCTTTATGGTTCAAAGCATGCCTCATTTGCATCCATATCCTTGTATGATCATTCTCATGCCTTGCCTTATGTTTGTATCATCTCTTAGCATCATTGAAATCATGTTCATGTTTCTGACTTTGCCTTGCATCATGACATTTCATCTCATTTGCATTACATTTCATTTCTTTTGGCTAACTTTTCAGGTGGTAAGTTGTTTTGAGAAGTGAATTTGCCTTCACTTCTCACAATCTCTCCTCATCTCTCTTGCATCATTGCTGCATTTTATCTTTGTATTAGAGTGAGCTTGCTCATTCATGTTCATCTTACTTTCTTTCTTCAAGCAACTTGTCTTCTTAAGTGAAGCAAGTTGTTTTGCTTCTCTTTGCTCCTTGCTCCTTTCATCTGCTTCCTTCCTGGTGGTTCCTTGAAGATCTTCTTGCAAACCTCACAAACCCTAGGAACAACCAAGCATGATAATAATTAGGGTTTGATTAGTCCCCCATTTAGCTTTTACCTTTGTGTTATCTTTGAGTCTTCTCTTCTCATCTCATAATCAAGGACTAAACCCTAAAGGTTTTATGACTTTGTGATTAAGCTTATGCCTGCATCCTTATATTAGGATGGAGTGTATAAATTTAATCCTAAGTGTTAAACCCTTAATGTGTTTAAACCCTTTAATCAACTCACTTAATAATCATCAAGACATCAAGCTTGTAACTTGGGCCTTGCATTAGGGTTCTAATTCTTCCTTAACTGGTTAAGAAGGACTAACCCTAGTGTTAATGGACAAGTCCCCCTCAAGTTGTCTTACAAACATAAAATTCATTTCTTAATCTCACCATTAACTAAAATCCACTTTAATAAAGACTTTGTTTTGTCATGAGGTTAATCCCTAATCATGGATTAAGTTGAGGAGTCTTTCTCAGCTTAAAATGTTCTCATCTATTATCCTTCTATTAGGATGGTGTAATGAGTCCATTAAATCTTTGATTATGGCTTAAACTCATTACTTAACACTAAACAAAAACAACAAAAACATCTAACTAAATGCAAATAGGTTAATGATCTTAATCGTACATCATGGTGATTAAGTGTGAGGTGCTTATTTCATACTTAGGGTATTCTCATTACCCCTAATCAGAGGGAGGATGTGATGAGTTTATTAACCCATTGGTTTAGGCTTAAGCTCATTTTCCTATGACAAATCCAAAAACAATAAAAGACTGAAAACACAAAAACGAACAATAATCGTCTCCTTCGGGATTCTTTTCTCATCTCATTCGCTCACAAACGAGAACTTGCTTCTTTCGTCTAATGCAAGACAGTTTGCACCTGAGCCAGACAGGTCATACACTTGAGCATAGACAAGTAAGCAGTTCACAAGTCAATTTGCCTTTCAGTCTCTTTGAGTCGAACTACGGTGTTCTGACTTCCTCATTGCACGAGAGGATACGTAGGCATAACTTAACAGTTATCGAACAAAAGTTTCTGTATATCCCCCCTCTCTCAGCATTATTCTTTAAGTCTCATTGACTTGGGCATTTCATTCTTTCTTTACACTAACACTCTCACACTTCACTTCTTTTACACTGACACTTGCATTCTTTCCAGCTTTGATACACAGATTGCACTGACACTACCCCTTTAAAACACAAATCTTTCAAGCGTGGACCCCGTCGAGTACGACGGACAATCTGGGTTCTAATACCTTCCCAGCTTGTAACCAACCCCCTTTCTCAGTCTCTCTGGTTCGCAACCGTCTTATCCATCCTTATTTCTAGGTCTATGCAGCATTACCTTTCCTCCGGGATAAAAATGCCTAGCTGGCGACTCTTGTCTTCTTGAGTTCACTCCTGTGTGTTCTCTCTCCTTTCGCCGACCGTTCGCGTCTGTACCCCATTTGACTTAGCCTCATTTGGTGGGAGCGACACATTTGTTACTTCTCTTTTGGTTATGGATGATTAAGTTCACCATACCAATATTATGTACATATTATTATTACTATTACTATACTAACATTTTAATTTCTTCTTGTATTTTATTTTCTTTATTTTAATCTCTTGCTCTTTTATCTCCTTTATTTTTATTATGCTTTATCATCCATTATTATATTTATTTTCTTTCTATTATATTGTTGTGTTGATTTTTCTTTTGTCCACTTAGACACAAAATTATTAATAAAGGCTTAAACCATAAAAAATTAATTCTTCCTATCTTGAATTATTGGTTACTAGCCTATGCTTTTGGAGTGACTTACCTATGGACAACTTTGAAGTATTGATGGGAACTTTTGGACTTAGAATTAGGACTCCTTATCCCTTTGTATGGAGGTGGTAATCGTTTAAGACCTTCCTTTATTTGGCATTGGCTTTTATCATGCTTAATGATGGAATTCTTATTAATACTTTAAAGTGGATTCATTTCGGTAGATCCTTCTTTTCCCTATCTTTTATTTGTGTACTAGGTTAGCCTCTTCATCTCTTTCCCCCTTCTTCAATTTTCAAAACTTCTTTCTTTTTCAAAGGATTCTCGTTTTCAAAACCATCACCTCTTTAATAAATAAAACCTTGACTTTTGTCAAGTGTATTTTACTACTTATTTTATTTAAAAAAATCAATGAACTTAATCATATTGACTTTAATTCAAAAATAAAAATAACCAAACTCATTCAAGTTGTTTTATGCCTTTGTGCACCTTTGTTTTTTTCTTTACAAGTGTAGACTATGAGTCATTATTCTTGTCGGGTGCAAGTATCTCAATCTCCATGGTTGTAGTTTGATGTAATTGAGTCTCTTGTCATTCATGGGGGATTAGTGGCTACTCGTCGATTTTATCCGAGTTGGCGCCCTCCCTATAATGATGTATGAGTCCATGCCCTCATTCTCATGGTAGATTTATTAGGCTATCCACTTGAAAATGACAAACTCTCTTCACTTAATAAAATCAATCAAAATCAACCCTTTTGACTATTTATACCATGAACTACGAGGTTTTGATCTCGCATTGCACATTGTGGGTACGTAGGCATGAAGTGGTAAACCTCTCCAAACACAAAAACATTAAAAATTAATTCTTTTCTCATCCCTCCACTCTCATTTACAAACATTTTCAAACCAAAAGTAATAAATTTTTCAAAGGGCTCTTGTGGAGTACCACAAACATTTTGGGTGCGTAAAACCTTCCCATTTTGTAACCTATCCCCTTACCCGTTTCTCTGCTTGTTTCTTTAGATTCATTAGGATTTATTTTCCCTTTTTTCCTTTTCCACTTGGAATAAAATAAAAGCGCGGTGGCAAATCTGTTTACTTTGAGTTAAGTTAACTAATAACTTACACTCATGATTTTACCGCTACAGAAAAGTGGCGACTCTGCTGGGGAGTAGTCTCTAAGTGGATTCTGCCTACTTTGATTTATTTACTGCTTTGGTTTGATTTGTTTGTTATTGTTTGTTTAGTTTTTGTTTTGGTGATCCTCTGTGAGTGAGATAGATTCTATACCCGGATCTGAATGAACTTACGATAGGATGACGATATTCTAAGTGATACGTGACGAAGTACTCCAAAGCGATATCAATTTGATAATCTCCACTCAGTTAGGATTTATTGGATTTCTGATGTCATGAAGAGTTGTCATACCATGACATTACTTTTCCGACCTGAAGCTGATCATACTGAGGACCGTAGAACCTTTAACCCATGCAAGCCAATTTAGGAACGTAGTGCAGAAGCTATCCAGATGTAGACCTGAGGTGGTTGGTACACAATACTAGACTCGGACGAGGTGATCTTAAGGAAATTATCGATTAAGGAGTAATCCTACGCACCGGTAATATCTAAAGGATGGCTGCTGTAGCGGTAAAAACATGAGTGTAAGCTATTGGTAAACTTAACTCAAAGTAAACAGAGTCGCCACCGCGCTTTTATTTTATTCCAAGAGGAAAAGGAAAAAAGAGCGAATAAATCCTAATGAATCTAAAAGCAAAAATCTAAAGAAACACAACAGAGAAACATGTAAGGGGATAGGTTACAAAATGGGAAGGTTTTATGCACCCAAAATGTTCGTGGTACTCCACGGGAGCCCTTTGAAAAATTTACTGCTTTTGGTTTGAAAATGGTTTGCAAAAATGTTAGTGGAGGTTGAGAAAAGAATTATTTTTTTAAATCTTTTTGTGTTTGGAGAGGTTTACCACCTCATGCCTACGTACCCATAAAGTACAATGAGAGATCAAAACCTCGTGGTTCGTGGTACAAATAGTGAAAAGGGTTGGTTATGATTAATCTTATTAAGTGGAGAGAATTTGTCATCTTCAAGGGGATAGCCAAACAAATCTACCATGAGAATGAAGGCATGGACTCATACATCATTATGGGGAGGGCGCCAACTCGGATAAAATCGACGAGTATGTCACTAAACCCCCACGAATGACAAGAGACTCAATTACATCAAACTACAACTATGAAGATTGAGAGACTTGCACCGGACTGAAGAATAATGACTCATAATCGACACTTTTTAAAGAAAGCAAACAAAAGTGTACAAAGGCACAAAACAAATTGAATGAGTTTGGTCCTTTTTATTTTTTGTATTAAAGTCAAAATGATTAATATTCATTGATTTTTTTTAAAAGAAAAAGAATAAAAGCCACTTGACAAAAGTCAAGGTTTTTGTTTATCAAAGAGATGATGATTTAGAAAGAATGAATCTTTGAAAAAGGGAGAATGTTTTGAAAATTAAAGAATGGGAGGAGATGAAGGGACTAACCTAAAAAGAAAATAAGGAGATAAAGGAAGAAAGATCTAACCCAACTTGATGATACTTCTCATTATATGCATAAGATTTCCATCCTTATAAGCTAGCAAATGGCCAAATAAAGGCAAGCTTCGATCTTCATGAAGATTAAGGCCAAGGGAAAGGTATCCTAAAATCTAAGTCCAACATTTCCATTCCAATGCCAAGGATAGTAACCATTAGTCTAAAGTTAAGATCACAAGTTTTTTAGAATTTTTATCCTTTATTAATGTTTTATGTCCAAATGGACCAATAGAAAATCACACAATACAAATAATAGCAAGAAATCTAAACATGATAATGGATGGATAAAACATAATAAATCATATAAAAATAAAAGCAATTAAAGTGCAAGAAATAAAAAAAACAATTAAAGTGAAAAAATCTAAAATATTAGTATAGTAGTAATATAATAATATTTACATAATAATAATGGTATGGTGAACTTAATCAACCACAACCAAAAGTAACCAAAAATGAAAAGTAACCGGATCCGCTAAGCATCTTACACTATAACGATTAATCAAGGCAAACCAAATCGAATACAATGAAATTTGAAAGGTGATTGGGAGTATCTCTTAACATAATGTGATTAACAACTTTGGGATTATACGATCAACAAGAGATCCGGTCCACGAAAGTGCAAGTACCCAATTAGATTTTTATATCGAAGTCGGGACACATTAAGTCTATGTTAAGCAATTGCCGAGTAATTTACGAAGTAATTACCCTACAAATGAGGTCGGCCACCACCAATTAAGGTGGAAAATATTTGTGCTAATACATGTTAGATAAATGATATAATGAATCATCCTCCAAAAACATGTCGCACGAAAAGAAAAATTGGTAACGGTCTAATCTTAATCGAGATTTCACATTGAATTATCGAAAGCAACCTATCACGCTCCCAAAATATGGAGAATGATCCAAATGATCATTCATCCATAGATTTGAAGTAATGAAGGTTAAACAATTTCGAAAACCAATAATCTTCGAATCGGAGATCTCATCTACCAAAAAATAAAAAAAAGATGAAGAAAAGGATTGACAAATGTCACACAAGAAATATAAACAAAATTTCCATTAAAATAAAATCGAAATCATTAAAGAATTCTAAAATATTTTTTCTTATAGATTTTTCTTAAAATAAACTTTTCAAAAATTTAAAGCAATTAAAAAAAATAAGAAAGAAAGAAAGACAAAATAATGGAGGAAAAAAAACAAGAAGAAAATAGGGGGGGGGATACATTGCCACCTTGGATGGTGGATAGAAATGGATCAAAACCATTAAGCCCAAATACACTTAGTTTTCTTATTTTTATATATAAAAACAAAAATAAGTAATTATTGACAATAAAAAAAATGAAAAAAGAAAAAGAAATAGGTTCATTTTCTTCACCTAGAAACAGGGTTCTTCTTCCAACGCAAAACACCACACCACTCAAACACATCTCCTCACCTTTTTTGGAATCAACCACCGTCAACCTTCTTCTTCAAAAAAAACTCGCCTGATTCCTTTTCTTCTTCAAAGAGCAAAGTTGAGTTACCGTGGATCCCGTCGAGTACGACGGACAATCTGGGTGCTAATACCTTCCCAGGTTGTAACCAACCCTGTAGATGTTTAAGAATTGGCAGAATTTTTGACCAACAAGAAATGTTGAATTCAGTTCAGAATGTCCTATCAGATGTTGGGACATTATCAAACAGAGTATAAGAACTTAATTCAGGATGTCTCACCAGATGTTGAGACATTGTGTAAATGACTTAAGTTCAGTTTTTCAGGATGTCCCAACAGATGTTGAGACATCTCAAACCTGCTACCAGAATTAATTAATGATTAACTGATCAGAGATATTTAAGGAGAGTTATCTGGAATTAATTAATGATGGATAAAAACAGAACAAGGCGCATCTGTAGGGAGATTTATATTGAAGATTCAGATTAAAACAGAAGACCTAAATCACCTAGAATCTAGGAAGTAACAAACCCTAATTCAAGGTGGAAGCTGCATGCGCATTAGGGCTGGATCATCCTACAGAAAGCCCAAATTACAGACACCTATTTAATCAACAGAAACTCACAGAATTGAGTACGAATTTCAGAAGACCAAATAGGGTGTCTAGTGTTTTAATAGCAGGTTGTTTTTATTGTAGCACTTTATGAGCTTTTAAGCAAAAGTGCATTTGTGACTTGATTGAAACTGTGAAGTAAGATCAAGCTGTTTTGTTTGAAGTATGACTTCAATTTCATTAAACTTGTAAACAAAATCACTGTGTGATTGAGGGGGAGTGAGTAGGGTACTCTTATCTAAGTTGTGTCTTAGGTAGAAATTGCATTGGGTAGTTATTAAGTGATAGATTAAACAGGGTGGTTTAAGTCTAGAATTAATATTACTTATAGTGGATTTCCTCCTGGCTTGGTAGCCTCCAAATGTAGGTGTGGTTATACACTGAACTGGGTTAACAAACTTCTGTGTTGTTTACTTTTCTTGCTATTTAAGTTTTGGTTAAATCTGTCAAGTGTTGGGACATCTCTTAGGACATCTCATACCTGATCACAGAATTTCAATTGGCATCAGAGCAAGCACCCTGCCTGTTTATACTGGGTGAGATCTAGGGAATACAAATTCTGGAAACATGGACAGAGATATAGGGTCAATAAATAGACCACCTATACTGGATGGATCTAATTATGACTCATGGAATCCAAGAATGATTGCATTCTTGAGATCACTTGACAACAGGGCATGGAGAGCAGTCAACATTGGATGGGATCATCCTGTCCAAGACACCAAAGATGGATCAAAAGTGCTGAAACCTGAAGAAGAATGGAGTAAGGAGGAAGAAGATTCAGCATTAGGCAACTCAAAGGCCCTAAATGCTTTATTCAATGGCATTGATAGAAACATCTTTAGACTTGTGCATCACTGTGAGCTGGCCAAAGATGTTTGGGACACTCTCAAAACAACTCATGAAGGAACATCAAAGGTAAAAATGTCAAGACTTCAACTTCTCACCACCAAGTTTGAAAACTTGAGAATGAAGGAAGATGAGTCAATTCATGAATTCTACATGAACATCTTGGATATAGCCAATACTTCTGGAGCCTTGGGAGAAAAAATGACTGATGAAAAGCTTGTAAGAAAGATTCTCAGATCTTTGCCAAAAAGATTTGACATGAAAGTCACAGCAATAGAAGAAGCTCAAGACATATGCACAATGAAAGTTGAAGAGCTCATTGGTTCCCTTCAAACATTTGAGATGGGAATGAATGACACAAATGTAAAAAAGAACAAAAGCATAGCCTTGGTGACAAATACTGATGAAGAAGAAGATGATAAATCAGAAACTGGTGAAAGCTTATCAGACAACATTGCTATGCTTGGAAGACAATTCAAAAAGATTCTCAGAGAAATGGGAGGCAAATCCAAACCTAGTAGAAGATTCACAAACTCTTCTGAGAACAAAAGATCTTATGATGCTAACAGAAGATCAAATTATGATGAAAAGACCAGTCAAGAAAAAGGAATTAAATGCCATGAATGTGAATGATATGGACACTTCAGGAATGAATGTCCTACCTACTTAAAAAGGCAAAAGAAAGGACTCTCTGTAACCTGGTCTGATGAAGACTCAGGAGGTGATTCAGAAGAAGAATCAGCTAAGCATATCACTGCTCTAGCTGGATTATGTGAATCTGAAAGTGAATCCAGTGATGGGGAGCTTACTTTTGAAGAACTGGAGCAAGCATTCAAAGATCTATACAAAAGAAGCACTGAAATATGTAGTGAGGTTATAAAGCTAAAGAAGCAGAATGAGGCACTAGAAGATGAAAAAGCAAGTGATCAAGAAATCATTGACACCTTGAAAAGTGAAGTAAGTCTTCTCAACTCCAAATTGGAACACATGTCCAAATCTGTTAGAATGTTGAACAGCAGCTCAAATACACTGGATGTTATTCTCAACAACAATAAGCATTCAGGGGATAAAAGTGGACTGGGATTTAACAGAGTACATAAAGATGAAGCTAGCTCTAGCAAAACTACTTCAAAATCCATACAGTCTAACAAGATGTCTCAACAGATGCTTCAACATCATGAAAAGAATACAAAGTCAAACATAATGTTCAAACAAATGTCTCAACATTCTGAAAAGAACAAAATGAAGAAGAAATATCAAAGATGGAGATGTCATCATTGTGGAAGATTTGGACATATCAAACCTCATTGTTATAAGCTGCATGGATATCCAAATCAGATGTATCAGCAACCTTCTAAGCAGAAAATAGAAGTTACCAAGAAAGTGCTGCATAGACATCAAAGAAATCAGCAACCTCCTAAGCAAAAGACAGAGGTCATCAAGAAGGTATGGAGACCAAAAGCTAGCATTCAGACTGATCAAAGCCACATACCCAAGAACAATATCAACAATCAATCTTGGAGATCCAATGATGAACAACACACAGGGCAGAGGCATCAAAAGAAATCTCAACTCAAATGGTCAAAGAAAAGTGCTGCATATATAGCACATACATCACTAAGAGTATCAGCTAAAGAAGACTGGTACTTTGACAGTGGATGTTCAAGACACATGACTGGATTGAAGAATCTGCTAGTAGACTTAAAGTCTCATTCATCCAGATATGTAACCTTTGGAGATGGAGCTAAAGGAGAAATCAAGGGAGTAGGGACCTTGGACTGTCAAGATGTACCAAGACTAAATGATGTGCTACTAGTTAAAGGGTTAACTGCTAACCTGATCAGCATAAGTCAATTATGTGATCAAGGGTACAGTGTAAACTTCTCCAAAACTGAATGCATAGTGACTAACAAAGAACAAGAGGTTGTCATGAAAGGAGCCAGATCTAAAGACAACTGTTACATGTGGGAACCACAAGACTTCAGTCTCACTTCAACTTGCTCTCTAGCTAAAGAAGAAGAAGTGAAACTATGGCACCAAAGACTAGGTCATCTTCATTTAAGAGGCATAAAGAAGATCATATCTATGGATGTTGTAAGATGTATTCCTAAACTGAAGATTGATGATGGCAAAATATGTGGTGAATGTCAAATAGGCAAGCAAACCAAGATGTCCCATCCAAAGCTCCAACATCTGACAACTTCCAAAGTTTTGGAACTTTTGCATATGGATCTTATGGGACCTATGCAGGTTGAAAGCCTTGGTGGTAAGAGATATGCCTATGTGGTGGTTGATGACTTTTCAAGATATACATGGATAAATTTCATCAAAGAAAAGTCTGATGTATTTGATGTATTCAAAGAATTATGCCAAAGAATACAAAGGGAAAAATCCAGCTGTGTGATCAGAATAAGAAGTGATCATGGAAAAGAATTTGAGAACCAAAAGTTCTTAGATTTCTGCTCTTCAGAAGGAATCAATCATGAATATTCTTCACCAATCACTCCTCAACAGAATGGGATTGTTGAGAGGAAGAATAGAACTATTCAAGAATCAGCAAGAGCTATGATCCATGCTAAAAAGTTACCTTTGTACTTCTGGGCTGAAGCTATGAACACTGCTTGTTACATTCATAACATAGTTACTTTAAGGAAAGGAACTTTGTCCACAATATATGAAGTCTGGAAGGGCAGAAAACCCACAGTTAAGTACTTCCATGTGTTTGGAAGTAACTGTTATATTCTGGCAGATAGGGAGCAAAGGAGAAAAATGGATCCTAAAAGTGATGAAAGGATTTTTCTTGGTTACTCTATAAACAGCAGAACATATAGAGTATTTAATTCTAGAACCAAGGTTATCATGGAGTCTATAAATGTGATAATTGATGATGCTCCTACAGATGTCCCAGAAGATGTTGGAACATCTGTTGATATCAAGACTGAAGCTGAAGAAAAGAGTGATCATTATGACTTCACTCAAACTGATGCAAGGACAGAACAATCCAGCAAACCTCCCTCCATCAGAATACAGAAGGATCATCCCAAAGATTTGATAATTGGTGATCCCAACAGAGGTGTAAGCACTAGATCAAGAGAAGTGATTTCAGGTTCCTGTTTTGTTTCTAAAATAGAACCTAAAAACATCAAGGAAGCTCTTACTGATGAATACTGGATTTGTGCTATGCAAGAGGAATTAGGCCAATTCACAAGGAATGAAGTGTGGAACCTTATTCCTAGACCTGATGACATAAATGTGATTGGAACTAAATGGGTGTATAAGAACAAGTCAAATGAGCAAGGAGTTGTTACAAAGAACAAAGCTAGACTTGTAGCTCAAGGATACACACAAATTGAAGGAGTAGACTTTGATGAAACCTTTGCACCAGTAGCAAGGCTTGAATCAATCAGACTACTTTTGGGAATTGCTTGTATCTTAAAGTTCAAGCTATTTCAAATGGATGTGAAAAGTGCCTTTCTTAATGGTTATCTTAATGAAGAGGTATATGTAGAACAGCCTAAAGGATTTGTTGATCCAAGCTATCCAAATCATGTATACAAACTAAAGAAGGCTCTTTATGGTCTGAAGCAAGCTCCAAGGGCATGGTATGAAAGACTGACTACATTTCTTATCAAGCAAGGGTACAGAAAAAGTGGAATTGACAAAACCCTGTTTGTTAAAGATGAAGAAGGAAATGTCATGATTGCTCAAATATATGTTGATGACATTGTCTTTGGTGGGATGTCTGACAGGATGGTCAAACATTTTGTCAAGCAGATGGAATCTGAATTTGAAATGAGCCTAGTAGGAGAGTTAACCTACTTTCTTGGTCTGCAAATAAAGCAAATGGAAGACTCAATGTTCATTTCCCAAAGCAAGTATACCAAGAACATAGTCAAGAAATTTGGAATGGAAAATGCTACTCATAAGAGAACTCCTGCTCCCACACATTTAAAGCTGACTAAAGATGAAAAGGGTGAGAATGTAGATCAAAGCTTATACAGAAGCATGATTGGAAGCTTGTTATACTTGACTGCTAGCAGACCAGACATAGCATTTGCAGTAGGTGTTTGTGCAAGATATCAAGCTGATCCAAAAGTCAGTCATCTCAATCAAGTCAAGAGAATTCTTAAATATGTTAATGGTACTTGTGACTATGGCATAATGTACTTTCATGGATGCAAACCAATTCTCACTGGCTTCTGTGATGCTGATTGGGCTGGAAGTGCTGATGACAGAAAAAGCACTTCAGGAGGATGCTTCTTTCTAGGAAACAATTTGATTTCTTGGTTCAGTAAGAAACAAAATTGTGTATCCTTATCTACAGCTGAAGCTGAATATATAGCAGCTGGAAGCAGTTGTTCTCAGTTGGTTTGGATGAAGCAAATGCTCACTGAGTACAATGTCCCATAGGATGTCATGACATTGTACTGTGACAACTTAAGTGAAATCAACATATCAAAGAATCCTATCCAACATAGCAGGACCAGGCATATTGATATCAGACATCATTTCATCAGAGATCTTGTAGAAGAAAAAGTGATTTCATTGGAACATGTAGCTACAAATCTACAGTTGGCTGATATCTTCACCAAAGCATTGGATGCAACACAGTTTGAGAACTTAAGGGGCAAATTGGGAATCTGCTTATGTGAGATTTAGCAGTTATGGAGATGTGCCAACATGTCATATGACATTGTGTGGCATAAGCACCAGATGGCAACACCAGTCTGGTCAAGGACCTTGAGTATTCCTCTCCTAATATTTTTCAATGTAACGACTACTTATATAATAACAACATGCATTTAGCTTTCCATATTCTCATCATACTATCAAAAGCGAATAGCATCATCTAGCTGTTTTTCAGAAATCATCAACCCTAAAACTCCTCATTCATCTTCTTTGAAAATGTCTCAAAACCCTAACACTCCTGAAGAAATTCTCAACAAAGAAGATGTGGTTCATGCAACCCCCATCTCTGTGGTACCCATGGAGTCAACCCCTTTGGACGAAATCAGAGGAAGTGTTCCTCATGCTAAAAAGCCAAGAACTCCAAAGAGAGCAAAAGATCAAGTCTGCAGCAAAATCAAAGGCATTCCTTCACCAGCAAACATGCCACCAAAATCTTCTGAATATGTGGATGCTTCCATAAAGGAGATAGTTAACAAGATTCTTTCTGAACAAAGAGTGGTTAGTGGTATATCTATCCCACTGAACACCATTCCAGCCCCAAAAGAAGATCATCAAACTCAAGCTGAAAAGGACACTCCTGATCAACAGGATGTCCCAATAGATGTTGAAACATCTGAAGATGATCAAAAGGCTTCATCTGATGCTGCTGTAGAAGAATCTGAGGACCAGAAAAAGGCCTCAAATGAAAGTGATGAAGAAGAATCTGAGGATCAGACCAAAGCCTCAACTGAAGAGCATATCTCTACTGATCAACCAGCTGAAGAAGAGACTGCTCAATCTCCACCTGTGGTGAACCTGGAGCAGGATTCTGATACAGAGATCATAGCCTCTGTAAGACCTAGCATAGCCAAAATTCTCAGGTCTAGGAAAGGAAAGATGCAAGCAGGACATGCAATTCCTGAGGAGAAACAAGCTACTCCAAAGAAAGGCAAAGCCAAAACTGCCTTTGGTCCTACAAAACAATGGGGTAAAGTCCAAACCCAGAAGAGGAAAGCTGTCACTCCTCCAGACTCAGATGTTGAAACAGATGTCCCAACATCTCCTCCAAAGAAGAAACCAGCATCCTCTAGGGCTTCAACTGCTGTTCCAGAAGCTCCCTTGGACAACATCTCATTTCATCATGTTTCAAGTGTAAACAGATGGAAGTTTGTGTACCAAAGAAGGGTAGCCCTTGAAAGAGAGCTAAGCAGTAATGCACTTGAGTGCACTGAACTGATTGATCTCATCTCTGCTGCAGGCCTCTTCAAAACAGTCTCAAATCTCTCTCCCTGCTATGAACTTCTTGTCAAAGAATTCATTGTCAATCTTCAGGAAGATTGTGCCAATGGTAAGTCTTCTGAATTTAGAAAAGTCTTTGTTAGAGGTAGGTGTGTAGAGTTCTCTCCTCAGATCATCAATCAATACCTTGGAAGAGAAACAAATGGTCCAAATGAGCTAGGGAAGACTGATAACCAGGTCTGCAAGGTTATCACTGCAAACCAGGTCAAGGCTTGGCCAGTTAAAGGAAAGCTCTCAGTGAGCATGCTGACAAGAAAATATGCCATGCTGAACAGGATTGGTACAGCAAACTGGGTGCCTACCAATCACACATCTTCAATATCCACTGGCTTGGGCAGGTTTATCTATGATGTGGGAACTCAGACTAAGCTGGATTATGGTGCTTACATTTTTATTCAGACTTTGAAGCATGCCAGCTCATCTGCAACAAAGCTGCCAATAGCTTTTCCTTCCTTGCTGTGTTGTATAATGCTCAGTCAATACCCTGGAATCCTCACTGAAAAAGACACAGTATGCAAAAGAGAAAGCCCTCTGGCTTTTCACTACAAATTGTTCCTAAGTCATCATGCAGCAGATGTTGAAGCACCTTCTGGGACATCTGCAGGTCCTTCAACTGCTAAGACTCCAATCTCCAAGACTGCATTAATTGCTGAACTAAGGAGCACTTGCAAAGAACTTGAAGCAAGAAAGCAGAAACTTGAGGAAATCATTCAAAGGCTGGAGAGTGAAGGAGATCAGAAAGCTGCCTCTGATGAAGAAACTGAGGATGATGAAGAAACTGAAAGTGAGGAGTCTGAGTGATCATTGTAAGTGAGGCAAATGTAATGACAACACTGCATTGTATTTCTGGATTAGTGTCTTTGGCCCCAAAATTTGTGTCTAACAAGGGGGAGAACAACAATAACAAAATGTATTGCTGTTTAATTATGAATGAAAAATCTGTTTGTTTGTATCTGAACTGAATCAGTGTGTTTTGATAAATATTTCTGTTGCAACAAGACTGGATACATGTATGTTTGAGGGGGAGTAATCTCAAATATGATTCAACAGAAAAGTAATGCTATACTCTGATAAAAGTTCTTCTGCTGCACTCTGATAACCAGAAAAGATGTTAGCCAAAAATTAGCCAAAGGGGGAGTTTGTAGATGTTTAAGAATTGGCAGAATTTTTGACCAACAAGAAATGTTGAATTCAGTTCAGAATGTCCTATCAGATGTTGGGACATTATCAAACAGAGTATAAGAACTTAATTCAGGATGTCTCACCAGATGTTGGGACATTGTGTAAATGACTTAAGTTCAGTTTTTCAGGATGTCCCAACAGATGTTGAGACATCTCAAACCTGCTACCAGAATTAATTAATGATTAACTGATCAGAGATATTTAAGGAGAGTTATCTGGAATTAATTAATGATGGATAAAAACAGAACAAGGCGCATCTGTAGGGAGATTTATATTGAAGATTCAGATTAAAACAGAAGACCTAAATCACCTAGAATCTAGGAAGTAACAAACCCTAATTCAAGGTGGAAGCTGCATGCGCATTAGGGCTGGATCATCCTACAGAAAGCCCAAATTACAGACACCTATTTAATCAACAGAAACTCACAGAATTGAGTACGAATTTCAGAAGACCAAATAGGGTGTCTAGTGTTTTAATAGCAGGTTGTTTTTATTGTAGCACTTTATGAGCTTTTAAGCAAAAGTGCATTTGTGACTTGATTGAAACTGTGAAGTAAGATCAAGCTGTTTTGTTTGAAGTATGACTTCAATTTCATTAAACTTGTAAACAAAATCACTGTGTGATTGAGGGGGAGTGAGTAGGGTACTCTTATCTAAGTTGTGTCTTAGGTAGAAATTGCATTGGGTAGTTATTAAGTGATAGATTAAACAGGGTGGTTTAAGTCTAGAATTAATATTACTTATAGTGGATTTCCTCCTGGCTTGGTAGCCTCCAAATGTAGGTGTGGTTATACACTGAACTGGGTTAACAAACTTCTGTGTTGTTTACTTTTCTTGCTATTTAAGTTTTGGTTAAATCTGTCAAGTGTTGGAACATCTCTTAGGACATCTCATACCTGATCACAGTTCAAACCCCCTTTCTCAGTCTCTCTAGTTCGCAACCGTCTTATCCATCCTTTTTTCTAGGTCTATGCATCATTACCTTTCCTCCGGGATAAAAATGCCTAGCTGGAGACTCTTGTCTTATTGAGTTCACTCCTGTGTGTTCTCTCTCCTTTCGCCGACCGTTCGCGTCTATACCCCATTTGACTTAGCCTCATTTGGTGGGAGCGACAGCTTGGCGACTCTGCTAGGGACCCTTATACTGTAACCAGGGCTTCTGGTTCTTTTTTGTGGGTTCCTCCTAGCGCTTGTTTGATTTGTGTTTATTAGGGTGTTATGTGCTATGTGTATTTATGTATTTATGTTATTGCTTTATGTACAGTCCTGCTTATTGCTTTCTTTAAAGTTTTATACATCATACTATCATACTGCCATTTTGCTGGATCTGTTCTTCTGTCTTGGTGGGTGGGGTTTCATTGAGATTTTAAGGTCCTATACCTGGGACCTGAGTGACACCTAGGCTAGAGTGGTTCATGTTCTTTCCCATTCCATTTCGGTCTGGTGCGGGAATATGAAACACGGTTCAGATGTGGGTTTCTTCTTGAGAACTCTATGCTACAGATTTCCTGTAGTGCTAGGGCTATATGGGAAGCCTGCTAAGTCTGGATGACCTTTATTATGACCTCCAGAAACTGAGGTGAATTAGAGGAGGATCTTTTATGGTTATTGTAAACACTGTACCTCCGGGTTAGAAGTGTTTACACTTCTCATAACTGATCCAAGTCTGAGGATCCTTGTTCTAGAACATTACCTGTGAGGGGGTTGGGTTGTTTACAGGTTTGCAGGAACCCTTGACGACATCATACCCTGATACTTGTTTTGATTAAGAGTACTTCATTTTGGACAGTTCTTGTGATTTAACCCTGGACATGTGACTCTTTATTTGAGTCCCCCACCTTGGTTACTGGATTTCTGAACCTCCATCTGGACTTCTTGAACATACATGGACTCTATATCAAGACAGATAATCAGATCCAGCTTGATTACAAACCCTTGATATCATTTGCATACATCATCATTGCATCATTTAACATTTGTTTATTTGTTTTTCAGGGTATCCATTTTATATCTGGCTTGGTTTTGACCCCTTCATCTGCATAGACCTCTGCTTCATCAGCTATTTGTTTCAACTGTTCTCTTCAGTTGTTTGCTTCAGTCATCTTCATCATCACCAACACCAGCCTATCAGTGGCCCATCTCCAGTACCAGTCTTGATCTTCATCAACACTTGTCTTCAGCTCTTCATCAGCAGTCATGGCTCCCAGGAAGAGCAACATTTCATACCATTTCTTTGAGCCTGTGTTGACTGGTATCAGGCAGGTCCAGTCACTTATCACCCCTGACCACATCCCATTATTCAGAGAGCATTATGGAGGTATCCTTGATATGGTCATGGACTTAGACCCTTCTCAGAGGAGCATGATCCACACATGCTTACAGTTTTATGATCCTCCTTTGAGATGTTTTACATTCTCAGACTTCCAGCTAGGACCCCTGTTGGAAGAATTTTCATCATTGATTTGAGTGCCTGTCAGGGGTAGGATCCCCTTCAACCCAGAGATGACTTCTCCCAGCAATGGAGAAGTGGCAAAAGCACTATACCTGGAGTCTACTTTGATTGAGCAAAATATGACAACAAAGGCTGGGATCCCTGGTTTACACTTGGATTTCTTGATTTCTCAGGCCATCCTGAGGGCCTCTTTGGGAGAATGGAGGGCAGTCTGTGCATTGTTAGCCCTCAGCATATATGGGGTTGTACTGTTTGCAGATGAGCCCAAGTTTATCAGCAAGAATGCCATTCATCTTTTCCTTCTGAGGAACCCAGTACCCACATTGCTGGGAGATTTCTATTACTCCATTCATCAGAGGAATGAGAAACAAAGGGGGAAGTTGGTGAGATGTTGTGCTCCTTTGTTTCATACCTGGCTGCTTAAACACTTGCCTAAGACAGATGCCTTCCTGAATCCTCACCAACAGAAGAATTGGGCTAAGAGACTTATTGCTTTGACTTCAGATGACATCAGATGGTGCACCCAGAGCACCAAAGGCAAGGACATACTCACTAGCTGTGGACAGTACCCAAATGTACCTCTGATAGGAGTAAAGGGTTGCATCAACTACAATCCTTTGCTGTTTAAAAGGAAACTGGGCTATGCTTTGATTCATCCTCCTAGAGTGCAAGATTTAGCTGAGACCCTGTATTGTGAGATAAAGCCTAGTCTAGCTGCTGTCAGACAAGCATCATGGGCTTGGGACAACATCCAGACAAAAGGGATGGCTATTCTTGGAAGATGCAATAATGTTGCATCAGCTCAGTACTATGACTGGTCCCATGCTAGAGCTCAGATTACTGGGATGCCATTCACCATTGAGGATGTACCTAGACCATCCACAATACCACCTCCAGCCACTATCAGCCTGGAAGAATTTGAGAAGCTGAAGGAAAGGAATGAGAATCTGTCTCAGGCTCTGAAGAAAACCCTTTGGGAAAGGAGTGATGGTCGTCTGGACATTGAGAGGTTGGAAAAGCTTAAGGTGGAGCATCTGGTCAAGATTGAGAAAACAAAGGACTACATCAGAAAAGCAAGAGCTGGGGAGAAAATATTGAAGAATACCTGTAAAGAGGCCAAGTTGCAGAAGGCTAGGACCGATCTCTATCTGCAAGAAAGTCAGGCTAGGTGGGTCAGGATCACTGAAGCCCGGACACAAGAAGATCAGAAAACTCAGGCCAGGATTGAACAATTAGAAGCCAATGAAAGGAAGCAACAAGAAGCTTTGCTGGCAGCCCAAAAGGAGATTTCAGAGTTGAAGCTTAGGGCTGGTTTGAAGAGATCAAAGGATCAGAACAGGCACAAGAAGCTGACCACTGCCATTGCCACTAGGAACCTCCTCATCAGGAACATCACAAAGCATCCAGCTGGTCCAGTGACTGAGGCACTTCTGAAGGAAGTTAAGGAGGATGAGTTTGGACTTGATGTCTGACTTTTTGATTGTTGTTGTTTTCATTTGATGTACTTTTCATTTTGTGTTGTATTTTGACCCTCTAAGGGCATGTGCTGTAAAAAAAAACTATGTATTGTTCAGTATTTGTAATATATTCTAGTTTGTTTCCATTTGTGGGGTTTCCTTTTCTCAACAACATCAAAGCATCTTTCTCGGGGTCTGGAAAGGTCAAAACCAAGAACCAAGTCGGATACCTTGGAAAAAAAATAAGCATACTGCATTGCATACTAACTTTTGTTTTGTTTTGTAGGTTTTGCCTTATTTTGTTTGTTTCTAACTCTGTTGTATCTCAGGAAATATTGCTCGCAAAAGAGTGTTCCCTATCAACCGTCCGCACCGGTACCCTACTCGCAACAACCTTCCTGGTATCCAAATGGATCAAGTACAGCAGGACCTGACTGAGGTCAGAACTCAAATGGCTAATGAAAGAGTGGAGATGAGGAACCAAATGGCTCAATTCATGACTGTAATGACTGGCTTGGCCCAGAGTCAGGAAAGGCTAAGGGCATTGGTAGAAAGACAAACCCACGAGGAACCTCATCCTGGGACTGGAGGAACTAGTAATAATGAAGGAGGTCAACCTCATGTTAACCCACCAGTATTTGGACCTCATCTAGATCCGGAAGTCAATATCCCAAGAAATGTACAGGGCAACACTGCTGCAGGCAGGATCTTGCAAGAAGATCCTCAAGAAGAGCAGTTTACTGTAATGGGAGCTGGAGATGAATTCTATGATAGGAGGTTTGATGAAATTGCTGAGAAGTTGAGATCTCTGGAGTCTCAAAATTCCTTAGGCTTCGATGTAATGGATATGGGGTTAGTGGATGGGGTAAGGATTCCCCACAAGTTTAAGCCCCCGTGCTTTGAGAAATACAATGGAACTTCCTGTCCACGAACTCACCTGCAGTCTTTTCTGGGAAGGCTTAAGGCATATACTATGGATGAGAAGCTGTGGATGTTCTACTTCGAAGACAGTTTGACTGGGGCTTCAAGAGAGTGGTATTCACACCTGACCAGAGCTACAATCAGATGCTGGAAGGACCTAGCTGAAGCTTTCATTAGGCAATACCAATACAATCTGGACATGGCCCCTAACAGGACCCTTCTGATGGGAATGTCTCAATCCTCCAGAGAAAGCTTCAGGGAATATGCCCAGAGGTGGAGACAGCTTGCTGCTGCTGTCCAACCACCCATGTCGAAAAGAGAAATGGCCGACATGTTCATGAATACTTTGCAAGGAACATATATTGATAGGCTAGCTGCCTTTTCTTCCACCAATTTTGCTGATGTAGTTATAGCCGGTGAAAGAATTGAGAGCCTTTTGAAAATGGGCAAGATTTCTGATAATGGTGTAAGTTCATCCAATAATCCCAGGAAGCCTTTTGTGGGACCTAGAAGAACCGGTGAGACAAATGCCATTCACGCCAGCAGGGGCAGACCTCGGTATGTTCATAGATCAGTGGCAGCTGTCACAATTCCAGCTCCGATCCCTCAGCAACCAGCATATCAACCACATCAACAACCACATTATCAACAGCAAGTTCAGTACCCGCCACAAAGAACCTACAACAACAACAATAACAATCAACAACAAAGACCCTTTCAACAAAGACCATCACAGGCAAACAGGGTGATTGACCCTATCCCTATGCCTTATGCTGCCTTATTGCCACAACTCCTGAAGCTCAACTTAGTTGAGTTAAGGACATTGGCATCGCCAGACCCCTCCAATCTCCCAAGGAATTATGATGTCAACGCCAGGTGTGCTTTCCACTCCAATGCACCTGGCCATAACACAGAAAAATGCAGGGCTTTGCAAATGAAAGTACAAGATCTGGTGGATTCTAAAGCCCTCAACTTTGCACCCCCTCCAAATGTCAACAAGAATCCTATGCCTAATCATGGAGGGCCGAGGATTAATGCCATTGAGGGAGACCAGCATTCTACTTTGATCACCAGTGTTGCACAAATTCGAACACCTTTGGTCGAAATTAAAGCTCAGCTTCTAGAGTGCCAGGTGTTCCCCGGGTGTGAGCTCGGTTGTGGGTATTGCAACATTGCAGTCAACAGGTGTGATAATTTGAGAAGCGGCATAGATGGTCTTATCAAGGATGGAATCCTTCAGATCTCAACAACGGTGCCTACAAATCCAGCAATTCCTTTGACAACAATTCCTGAGTCTCCTACAACAGCAGCAACAATCATTCCTACCGATTCATCAATATCATCAGCAACGGCTCCGTCCATCACTTCAACAAATCAAGTTTCAGCAACCATCTCTTCTATAACATCAGCATCCATTTATTCAGCATAATCTTCTACAACACTAGCAAGAGTTAATGAAGATGTATCAGCAGTCACCATCTACTATGATCCATCAATTGTTCCTCCAAATAGCAACTTTTAGCAACAAACAGTGGCACCTCCTGACAGGTCACCAGTCGCCATTTACTACGATCCGCACACCATTTCAGTACCCTCCTCTGCTGCAGTCAGTCAAGTTACCATCACGGTGCCTGGACCAGTTCCATATGAAAGCAGTAATGCCATACCTTGGCATTATGGCTCTGATCTTTACTGCAACGGGGAGAAAATCACTTTGGATTCTTCAACTTCTTCTCCACAAATTGATAATGTTGGGGGAGGCGGAGGCTTCACCAGAAGCGGACGCCTTTTTGCCTCACAAACTCAAAGGCCTAATGCTGAAGCAAAAGCTGCTGCCAAAGCAAAGGGAAAGAGTGTGGTTCCTGAAGAACCAGCTACCAAAGAAACTCAGAAGACATCTTTTGAACAAGATGTAGACGAGTTTATGAGAATCATAAAGAGAAGTGATTACAAAGTGGTGGATCAGCTTCACCAAACTCCCTCAAAAATCTCCATATTATCCCTGTTGATGTGTTCAGAAGCTCACAGGAATGCGTTATTGAAAGTCCTGCACGCAGCATACGTGCCAAAGGAGATTACCGTTAATCAGCTAGAAATTGTGGTGGCAAATGTCAACACCAGTCATGGACTGGGCTTTACCAATGCTGACTTAACAACTGAGGGACGTAACCACAACAAGGCTTTACACATCACTCTAGAGTGCAAGGGTGCTGTTTTATCTCATGTACTGGTGGACACTGGGTCATCGCTCAATGTTCTACCAAAGAAAGCCTTAGTGAAGTTGGAGTATGATGGCTTGGCATTACGTCCGAGCAATTTGGTGGTGAGAGCTTTTGATGGCTCTAAAAGATCAGTGCTTGGGGAGATTGATCTGCCTGTGATGATTGGCCCGCAGACCTTCAAAATTACCTTCTATGTGATGGACATTCAGCCGGCCTACAGCTGTTTGTTGGGTAGACCTTGGATCCATGCCGCTGGCGCTGTTACGTCTACCCTTCACCAGAAGCTGAAATTCGAGTGGGAAGGCCAGATCATCACCATCTGTGGGGAAGAGGACATTTTTGTTAGCCATCTGGCTACGTATAAATACATAGAAATGGATGGAAAAATCCATGAAACTATGAGCCAGGGGTTTGAGGCCCTGAACATTAATGAAGCATCTGTTGTACTGGGAACTTCCATGACATCTTATCAGCAAGCCAGGAAGGTCGTTGAAGAGGGTACTGCCCAAGGCTGGGGCAAGCTGTTGCCCGTGGAAAAGAAAGAAGATAGATTTGGGTTGGGTTACAAACCAACTCAACAAGATCAATCAGAGGCTGCTAAAAAGCCCAACTTTGTCAGCGGGGGATGCTCACCCCGGATGCTGTGAACAATTTGGAAGATGAGTCGGAAGATGAGCGCAACCTGGAGAGCTGGATACGTCCAAGGACCCCGGGGAGCCATGTTCAAACTGGTCTTCCCAGGAAATTATAAGGGTTACTCCTGCAGAGTAATTATTATTTCCTGTATTTTAAAGCATGCATCAAGTCTTGCATCTTGCCCAAGATGTCAAGACTCATTTTGTAATCGGGCCATCTTGTAATTTTGTGCAAACAGATCAATCAATGAATATCGGACATCTTTTGCAAACGAGTCTTTTCTTTTCCGCTCACTGTTTTTCATTTTTCTTTTTGTACAAAAATAAAATGGCAATGTTTTTCAAAATGATAACCTCATTTCACTTTTTCTAAATAAGATAAAATCGATCACTAAAATGAACCAATCTAAACCCTTGCAGAGAGTGCCTTTCAGATCGCACCGACAACAACACAGCTATGGCTTCGTATGACTTTGACAATCCAATCAATCAAGCTGATGAAGGGGTTGAAGAAGATTACGAGCTTCCTGAAGAACTAGCCAGGTTGTTAAGGCAAGAGGAGAAGATTATCACTCCTCATCAGGAGGAGGTCGAAACGATTAATCATGGTACAGATGAAGAAGTGAAAGAAGTCAAGATCGGGGCCTGCTTACAAGACTCAGTGAAAAAGCAACTGATTGATATGCTTCGGGAGTATGTGGATGTTTTCGCTTGGTCTTATCAGGATATGCCAGGGTTGGACACCGATATTGTCGTGCACAAGCTACCTTTGAAAGAAGACTGCCCGCTGGTGAAGCAGAAACTGCGCCGTACTCGCCCAGATATGGCCATGAAGATAAAAGAGGAAGTACAAAAGCAGTGGGACGCCGGTTTCCTTGCTGTGACTAGCTACCCGCCGTGGGTTGCTAATATTGTACCTGTACCTAAGAAGGATGGCAAGGTGAGAATGTGTGTAGATTACCGAGATCTGAACAGAGCCAGCCCAAAAGATGACTTCCCTTTACCTCACATTGATGTATTGGTTGATAATACGGCTCAGTTCTCGGTGTTCTCCTTCATGGACGGATTCTCAGGATACAATCAGATCAAAATGTCACCTGAGGACATGGAGAAGACAATTTTCATCACACCCTGGGGAACATTCTATTATAAGGTGATGCCATTCGGACTGAAGAATGCTGGTGCAACTTATCATCGGGCTATGGTAACATTATTCCATGACATGATCCACAAAGAAATTGAATGTTATGTGGATGACATGATTGCCAAGTCCCTCACAGAAGAAGACCACCTGGTGAATCTGTTGAAGTTATTCAAGCGTCTGAGGAAGTACCAACTGAAGTTAAACCCCAACAAATGCATATTCGGGGTGCGATCCGGTAAGTTGCTGGGATTTATTGTAAGTGAGAAAGGGATTGAAGTTGACCCTGATAAAGTCAAAGCCATTCAAGAAATGCCTGCACCTAAGTCTGAAAAAGAAGTTCGAGGTTTTCTAGGTAGATTGAACTACATTTCGAGATTCATATCTCACCTTACTGCAACCTGTGAGCCCTTGTTCAAGTTGTTAAGAAAGGAACAAACGGTCAGGTGGAACAAAGACTGCCAGAGGGCTTTTGACAAAATCAAAGAATACTTACAGGAGCCTCCAATCCTTATGCCTCCAGTTGAACGAAAACCTCTAATCATGTACTTGACAGTATTAGAAGAGTCAATGGGGTGTGTGCTGGGCCAGCATGACGAGTCTGGTCGAAAAGAGTATGCAATATACTACCTAAGCAAAAAGTTTACCGACTATGAACAACGTTATTAACTGCTCGAGTAAACTTGTTGTGCTTTAGCGTGGGCTGCTCGCCGACTGAGACAGTATATGTTGACCCACACTACTTTATTGATCTCAAAGATGGACCCAGTTAAGTACATTTTTGAGAAGCCAGCACTTACTGGACGGGTTGCAAGATGGCAAATGATCCTCACAGAATATGACATCCAGTACACGACTCAAAAAGCCATCAAGGGCAGTGTATTGTCTGATTATCTTGCTGAGCAACCTATTGATGATTACCAGCCTATGAGATTTGACTTCCCTGATGAAGACATCATGTTCATAAAAGCAAAAGATCATGAAGATCCTATTCACACTGAAGGGCCTGACCCAGGAGAAGAATGGACTATGATGTTCGATGGGGCTGTTAATATGAATGGCCGTGGTGTTGGTGCAGTACTCATTACACCTAAAGGAGTTCACATGCCTTTCTCGGCAAAACTCACCTTTAACTGCACTAACAACGAAGCTGAATACGAAGCTTGTATTATGGGTCTCGAGGAAGCCATTGACCTCAGAATCAAGACTTTGACTGTGTTCGGAGATTCAGCTCTGGTAATCAATCAAACCAACGGCAAAATGTACACCCACCAAGATCATCTGATACCTTACCGGGATTATACAAGAAGGTTATTGACTTTCTTTACAACAGTCAAGCTTGAGTATATCCCTCGAGACGAGAATCAATTTGTAGACGCTCTGGCTACCATTTCATCCATGATCAAAGTTCAAGCTGCCAACTTTGTGCCTCAAATTGCAGTGTCCAGACTTGACAGACCAGCATACGTATTTTCGGCAGACATTGTCAAAGATAATAAGCCTTGGTTCCATGACATTAAGTGTTTCTTGGAAGATCAGACATACCCGCCCGAGGCATCTTCCAATGATAAGAAGACATTAAGAAGGCTAGCTGGTAGTTTCTTCTTAAATACTGATGGTTCCCTTTACAAGAGAAACTTTGATACGGTACTCCTCAGATGCGTTGATAGGGAAGAAGCAGACTTGTTAATGCACAAGGTGCACGAAGGATCCTTTGGTACCCAGGCTGGAGGACATGCAATGGCTAAAAAGTTGCTAAGATCAGGCTATTACTGGATCACAATGGATGCAGACTATTGTGCTTATGCCAGAAAATGCCATAAATGCCATATTTATGCAGATAAATTGCATGTGCCTCCAAATCCTTTGAATGTGATGTCTTCACCCTGGCCCTTTGCCATGTGGGGCATTGATATGATTGGCAAGATTGAACCAACTGCTTCAAACGGCCACAAATTCATCCTGGTTGCTATTGACTATTTTACCAAGTGGGTTGAAGCGGCTTCTTATGCAAATGTTACAAGGCAAGTGGTAGCCCGATTTCTGAAGAGAGATATCATCTGTCGGTATGGAGTGCCTGAGCGAATCATTACTGATAATGGTTCCAACTTGAACAACAAAATGATGGCAGAACTGCGCTGGGACGTCAAGATCCAACACCACAATTCTTCTCCTTATAGGCCAAAGATGAATGGCGTTGTCGAGGCAGCTAATAAGAATATCAAGAAGATTGTACAGAAGATGGTAGTTACATACAAAGATTGGCATGAAATGCTACCATTTGCCTTGCATGGGTACCGTACGTCAATCAGAACATCCACTAGGGCAACACCGTATCAGCTTGTGTATGGTATGGAGGCAGTCCTACCTGTTGAAGTTGAACTACCCTCCCTGCGGGTATTGATGGATGTTAAACTGAATGAAGCAGAATGGGTCCGATCCCGATACGAACAACTGAGCCTGATTGAAGAAAAGAGATTAGCTGCAATCTGTCATGGGCAGCTGTATCAGAAAAGAATGAAGAAAGCCTTCGATCAGAAAGTCAGGCTCCGAGAGTACCAAGTAGGAGATCTTGTGCTGAAGAGACTCCTCCCTCCTCATACAGACCACAGGGGCAAGTGGACTCCGAACTATGAAGGACCATTCGTAGTAAAGAAAGTTTTCTCTGGTGGAGAATTGATGCTCAGTACTATGGATGGTGAAGATTTCCTGTCCCCTGTGAATTCAGATGCAGTTAAAAAATACTTCGCATAAAAATGACCCGCTGGACATAAAAACAGAATGTAAGTCCAGGAAAAAATAGGGCATCCCGGCGAGTCAAAAACAGAATAAAAGACTCGGGCAAAAATAAGGGAAAATAAAAAAAAATGTACACCCGCTGAGTTGAAAAGCCACAATGGACAACTCAGGCAAAAATGGGTATCCAGGTGGATTGAAAACCCGAAAGGGCGATCCACGAAAAATAAGGGAATAAGCGAACAACTACATTCTGAATTCATCTGTATCACTTACAACCTGGCAAGCTCCGAAAGGTTCAAGCATCGGTCAGAATCGGCCTTCTTCTAAAGCAAGATGAGAAGAACGTCAAAAGTCATACGAGCCATAGCGAAAGGGAAGCCCCTTGAAGCGTCATCAACATTGCCACTGTCTTCGTGTTTCTCAATTTGTAACGATCTCCTCATTTCAGGGGATCTATTTCTTTGATTGTACCTTGCCAATTCAGGGCACATGAATTAATAAAATCAGATTTTCAGTCATGTTTCGTCCCGTACATTTTATTTTCATTTGCAAAATGTCCGATGTCCTTGAGATATTGATTGCGTAAAAATAGATGCTTCCCTTCTAAAAATACGTGCTTACAAGAAATATATTTTCTCCCGGGAGTGTCTAAACTCCTATGACGGAATCCAGTAAGGGATACCTCGGATGCTTGTACGTTTCTTTTTCTTTACAGGATTGCAGGTGTTCAGAGTGCAACATGGGACATGAAAGTTTCTCCCCAGTAGGCTGCCAAATCATCATTTCCTTAACACACCTTCCAAATAGCACCAGAGATGCCTTTTCCCCATCAGAATTGCCAGGCATCACTTCTCCAACATTTCCTTCAAAGAGCAGCACCAGAAGGTGTTCATATCCCCAACTGAGCTGTCAAGTATCATCCTCAGCAGGATCCCCACAGAAATCTCTAGGAAGATCTTTCAGTGATCTTTCTTCTTCCCCAGCCGAGTGCTAGACAGGGAACCATCTCCCCACAAAGTTTCAACCTCTATCCAGAAAAGCAATACCTGAAGATCTCACAACAGAGTGACGAAAGCTTCTACAAACCCCAGCTGGGTCCCTCGCTACTAAGAAAGATCTATCAGTGATTTATTGTACCAAGCAAAATCATACACGTCAGATCCACTAATGATCTTATCCCCATCTGGGGAAATCCACTTCAAGCAGATCAGCCAGAGATCTCCACAGCAGCAGGATCCGAATCCCGGATTGGTATCTTTGCATAATCATAACATTCACATCATATTTTCCCCACAAAGCGTAGCATTCCGTCTAATATAGAGCATTACGGAAAAAATCAAACATGTTGCATAATCATAAGCCATGTTCTGAACCAAACACTTGTAAATACAGACAATCCATCAACAATATACAAAAATACCTCTCAAATTCATTACCAGAGAGCCAAAGCGTTTTCTTTAAACATACGGATGCATGCTCCCTTCGGCACTCGTCCTTGTCATCATTCCCCAGTAAATTGCCCGAAGCAAACAGATGCATATACAATATAGATACTTCTTGGCACCCGTCCGTGTCATATCCCCAGCAGAAAGCCAAAGTGTCCCCTTTGCACTCACAGATACATATATACACAATTTCTTGATGCCCGTCCGTGTCACCTTCCCTAGCATAGTTATCCAAACACTTTGGGAACTGTATACTTGTTTATAATACACTCTCATTGACACCCGTCCGTGTCATATTATCCCCACAGATTACACTCCAGTTCATAATTTATACACTTTCTATCCTGACACTCGTCCGTGTCACCCTCCCTAGCAAGTTAAACACTCGTCTGTGTCTTACTCGTACAGATATTCGTCCGTATCTTGCATACACCACCTGAATCCCCTCAGAGTCGACACTCGTCCGTGTTCTTTGTTAACCAGTTGGTACTCGTCCGTATCATCATCTCTGAACATGCGTCAAGCGTTTGTTTCTACTGATACCCGTCTGTATCTTAGTCTTAAGGATGCTCGTCCGCATCTTCAATCTATACACCGTGTCAGACACTTATACCTTTGTTTTCTTGAAATTAGACACTCGTCTGTGTCTACCATTCCCCAGAAGAATTCCCAGCAAATCTTGACAACTTTCTATCTGACATTAGTCCTATGTCATGATATTTCCGACAGCCGTACCCTGCCAGGTGATCGCCCATCACCTTTCTGATGATCGTCCTTCATCACCCCCAGTGGAGTCTCTACTCATTGGAACCCCTTCCTATCCGACATTCGTCCTATGCCGTGATTTTTTTAGCAGCCGTCCCCTGCTAGGTGATCGTCCTTCACCTCCTGATGATTGTTCTTCATCATTTTATCCGATGGCCGTCCCCATCGTTGATCTTGTTATCTGACATTTGTCCTATGTCATGATAAACCCCGAGAGCAGCCGTACCCTGCTAGGTGATCGTCCTTCACCTCTTGATGATCGTCCTTCATCATGCTTATCCGATGGCCGTCCCCATCGTCGACTTTTTCTATCCGGCATTCGTCCTATATCGTGATACTTTTGGCAGCCGTACCCTGCCAGGTGATCGTCCTTCACCTTAGATGACCGTCCCTCATCTTATCCCCAACAGAGCAGCCGTCCCCTGCTAGGTGATCGTCCTTCACCTTTGACGACCGTTCCTCGTCATTTATTTCTTCAACCCGATGGTCGTCCCCATCATTTACCTTTAATCCCCAGAGAATCTTGTAACATTACCTGATGGCCGTCCCCATCATAATCTCTTTTCCCCAGCATGTCGGCCGTCCCCGTCATTGCTTTATCCCCAGCAGTCGTCCTCTGCTCGACGGTCGTCCTCCGTCGCCCGCACTTTATAATATACTTCATTTTCCTTTACAATCTATATCCCTTTTCTTCTTTATTCTGTGAGTGCAAATTTTGGACTGTCTTTGGTATTCAACCACAAGTTATCTTGTTTGAATGTTAAGTCGTTGCTTACATCCTGCACAGCTAACTCATGTTTGAATAGGGGCAGCTGTAAACACCCCAAATTTTCTCTCACCCATTCACACCATGGCTTGTGATCTTTTCATATGTATAAGTTCAATCACATCATCTCATATTGCATTTTTGCTTCACTACATTGCTTCTAAGTCATCTGCATCTAGGGTTTGTGATCTGAGTCATCCCTGAGCCATTTGAGCCACTCCAAAGGTCTAGAATCACTTCAAATGGGTCCATGTATGTTCAAGCATCATATTATATCCTCTCAAGATCAAGGAGGTCAAAGAATCACAAGAACTGAGATTGGCATGGAAGCAGAGCCAGGTTTAACTGCACAAATGACCTAGAATTAGGGTTTTGGTTTCAGAGGCCATAACTTCAAATTTTTTTGGTCATTCTTGTTTCTATTGGTCTCTATATTATATAAGGATCGTGCATATCAATTTTCATGAAGAAATTCCATGGGGAAGGCATCTAATCAAGGGTTGACTTCTTGAGCAAGTCAGTGCAAAATCAGGGCATCTGAGGCCCCCAATGACCCAACCAAAGGGTGTCCTTCATCATTTTGAAAGTGTATGATCTTTATTTGATCATAGAAGATGTTAGAAGTTCACAAAATTGAAGAATTTCAAGCCATTTGCAAAATTGCCTTTTTGGGAAAGTGACTTGTAATGAAAACTTGCCATTTTGGGAAAGTTTTTCAACCTCCTCAAATAGATTCAAAAATGCTTCAAATGAGAAAACTTTGGTCATGAAAGTTATAGAATGGATCCTCCCATTTTTAAAAAGTACAAGAACTCATTCTAATTCATTTTGGATCAAAAGTTATGGCTTGTCAAAGTTGGCAAAAATCACATAATTTCAAGTTTTGCACCAAAGAGGCAAAGTTGCAAAACCTCTTGCCAAGGCAAAATGTGATTTCAAATGGACTTCTAACCTTTGCACAAACATGAATCATGGCCTAAAAATAAGATTGCACAAAAGAACCTCCCATTTTCATGACTTATGCTTCAAGTAATCACAAAAGGGCCAAAGATCACAAAGTTGCAAAACCTCTCACAAACCCTAATCCACTTGCTAATTGGCCTCAAGACTGATTCCATGGTTCTCCTCAATACTTGCTGCGCAGGACACCCCTTTGTCCTTGGCCTCCCACTTGCCCATACCTCAAGTACACCTAACATTGACTTTATGCAAAATGGCCCATACCAATCAGCATAGGCCACACCAATTCCACAGACCTATCACAATGTGATAAGTGGACCAAAAGCAACTCAAAGCAACACACAACTCAGCCTGAAACATCTCATAAGCCATAGTTCACAAAACTCTCCTCTTATGCATTTTCTTTCGAATCTCATCACACAACCATCAAACCTCAAAACCAACTTCACCTTTCATTCAGAAAAGCTTCATAGAGCATAAACCACCCTTCACCTTGCCTTGAAAGTCCCTAAAACTCAAACACGATTTTTCCCCTCTCTGAACAAAACTCCATCAATCTCATAAACTAGCCACCATACACTCCAACCAAGCTTCAAAGCTTCCTCAAGAAGATCATTGGAGCCATTTTGAAGCAAAGAGGCAGTCTGAAAGCTCCAAACTGAAAGCTTCACCTCAGGTAGCTTCAAAATTTATTTTTTCCAGAAGCTCTATTTTAAGTTCTCAACTTGTTAAGTTTGATTCCCTGAGTGCATTGAACCTTTTACTTTTAAAAATGATGGAGATTTGAGCATGTATGACTTGCCTGAAATTTCTGCCATTTTTGTATCTTGCTTCGAATCTTGTTAATGGTGAGAAATAAACTCCATTTGAGGGCAGGGATGAGTTTAGGGAGGTGAGAGGAAGTGATCTAGAGCTTTAGAGCTCCAGAAATGACCTAGAGAGTGAGATTGAAATTTTCAGGGAGGGATGTCACCGGAGAAGACGATCGGAGCTCTTCTCCGGTGACCTGAATGTCATTAGGGCATTAATCACGTTTAGGGCAAGGTTTGAATTTGGACCATAGATCTGGCTGACTTTTGTTGACTCCCGCGCATATGAATGGCCTGGATCACTTCATTAAACCCTAATCCTGTTTAATTAAATTAATTAATCTGATTTAATTTAATCCAGCCAGTTCAAACGTGGGTCGTCCAGATGCGCGCGGGTCAATTCCCTCCATTTCCCTTTGAATCTCAGCCAGTGGATTGGATTACTTTCTCATAAATTCAATTTTTATTTCATTTAATTTGTTTTATCTTTTACGAATTATTTAAAATAGCAAAAAGCATTTAAAAATTCTGAAAATTTTTGTTAAATCTTTTATTAATTTTCAGAACCCAAAAATATTTTTGTTTTTATTTTTTGCATTAAAAATTATTTTTAAATCATTTAAATGTTTATTTTTAATTAGTTAATGAAAATTAATTAATTAAAAATACATTTAGGTATTTAAAAATTCCAAAAAAAATTCACATTGCATTTAAAAACATTTAGAAACATTATCCAACTCTCAAAACAAATTTCTTTTTGGTTCTTGATGCCTTTTGATCATTTTCATTGGAATTAAATTCATTTTAGGGCAATATTTTGGTTCAAACTTTGAAAAATCCATTCTGCCCAACCATTGAGAGTTGGATGATGATTCTTCTTGCATTGTATCCTTCATGGCATGTAGTTCATAGGATAAAATTGGTTTGAATTGATCTTGCATTTTCAATTTGTTTTGCATTTTTCATGATAAGGTACCCCAAAACCCTAGCCAACTTGGGAAAATCATAACTTTCACTAGGTTAAGAGTTAGATCCCCTCCTTTGGGCAGTGAACTTGTATAGGCCTAGGGTATCCTTGATTGCATTTTCAATTTTTTATCATGTCATTTGCTTCTGGTTTTGAATTTTTGCATTGCATGATGCATGTAACCCTAATTCTTGCCTTCTTTTGCATCCATTCCTCATTTGCTTGCATTTAACAACTTGCCATGACATTCAGTGCATCCACATGATTCATAATACATCTTAGGACATATTAGCATCATGTTTGATCATTACATCTTTCATTTGCCTTGTTATATGTCCATTGCACTTCATAAACATTCATGAATCTTTATGGTTCAAAGCATGCCTCATTTACATCCATATCCTTGTATGATCATTCTCATGCCTTGCCTTATGTTTTTATCATCTCTTAGCATCATTGAAATCATGTTCATGTTTATGACTTTGCCTTGCATCATGACATTTCATCTCATGTGCATTACATTTCATTTCTTTTGGCTAACTTTTCAGGTGGTAAGTTGTTTTGAGAAGTGAATTTGCCTTCACTTCTCACAATCTCTCCTCATCTCTCTTGCATCATTGCTGCATTTTATCTTTGTATTAGAGTGAGCTTGCTCATTCATGTTCATCTTACTTTCTTTCTTCAAGCAACTTGTCTTCTTAAGTGAAGCAAGTTGTTTTGCTTCTCTTTGCTCCTTGCTCCTTTCATCTGCTTCCTTCCTGGTGGTTCCTTAAAGATCTTCTTGCAAACCTCACAAACCCTAGGAACAACCAAGCATGATAATAATTAGGATTTGATTAGTCCCCCATTTAGCTTTTACCTTTGTGTTATCTTTGAGTCTTCTCTTCTCATCTCATAATCAAGGACTAAACCCTAAAGGTTTTAAGGCTTTGTGATTAAGCTTATGCCTGCATCCTTCTATTAGGATGGAGTGTATAACTTTAATCCTAAGTGTTAAACACTTAATGTGTTTAAACCCTTTAATCAACTCACTTAATAATCATCAAGACATCAAGCTTGTAACTTGGGCCTTGCATTAGGGTTCTAATTCTTCCTTAACTGGTTAAGAAGGACTAACCCTAGTGTTAATGGACAAGTCCCCCTCAAGTTGTCTTACAAACATAAAATTCATTTCTTAATCTCACTATTAACTAAAATCCACTTTAATAAAGGCTTTGTTTTGTCATGAGGTTAATCCCTAATCATGGATTAAGTTGAGGAGTCTTTCTCAGCTTAAAATGTTCTCATCTATTATCCTTCTATTAGGATGGTGTAATGAGTCCATTAAATATTTGATTATGGATTAAACTCATTACTTAACACTAAACAAAAACAACAAAAACATCTAACTAAATGCAAATAGGTTAATGATCTTAATCCTACATCATGGTGATTAAGTGTGAGGTGCTTATTTCATACTTAGGGTATTCTCATTACCCCTAATCAGAGGGAGGATGTGATGAGTTTATTAACCCATTGGTTTAGGCTTAAGCTCATTTTCCTATGACAAATCCAAAAACAATAAAAGACTGAAAACACAAAAACGAACAATAATCGTCTCCTTCAGGATTCTTTTCTCATCTCATTCGCTCACAAACGAGAACTTGCTTCTTTCGTCTAATGCAAGACAATTTGCACCTGAGCCAGACAGGTCATACACTTGAGCATAGACAAGTAAGCAGTTCACAAGTCAATTTTCCTTTCAGTCTCTTTGAGTCGAACTACGGTGTTCTGACTTCCTCATTGCACGAGAGAATACGTAGGCATAACTTAACAGTTATCGAACAAAAGTTTCTGTATATCCCCCCTCTCTCAGCATTATTCTTTAAGTCTCATTGACTTGAGCATTTCATTCTTTCTTTACACTAACACTCTCACACTTCACTTCTTTTACACTGACACTTGCATTCTTTCCAGCTTTGATACACAGATTGCACTGACACTACCCCTTTAAAACACAAATCTTTCAAGCGTGGATCCCGTCGAGTACGACGGACAATCTGGGTGCTAATACCTTCCCAGGTTGTAACCAACCCCCTTTCTCAGTCTCTCTGGTTCGCAACCGTCTTATCCATCCTTTTTTCTAGGTCTATGCAGCATTACCTTTCCTCCGGGATAAAAATGCCTAGCTGGCGACTCTTGTCTTCTTGAGTTCACTCCTGTGTGTTCTCTCTCCTTTCGCCGACCGTTCGCGTCTGTACCCCATTTGACTTAGCCTCATTTGGTGGGAGCGACACATTTGTTACTTCTCTTTTGGTTATGGATGATTAAGTTCACCATACCAATATTATGTACATATTATTATTACTATTACTATACTAACATTTTAATTTCTTCTTGTATTTTATTTTCTTTATTTTAATCTCTTGCTCTTTTATCTCCTTTATTTTTATTATGCTTTATCATCCATTATTATATTTATTTTCTTTCTATTATATTGTTGTGTTGATTTTTCTTTTGTCCACTTAGACACAAAATTATTAATAAAGGCTTAAACCATAAAAAAATTAATTCTTCCTATCTTGAATTATTGGTTACTAGCCTATGCTTTTGGAGTGACTTACCTATGGACAACTTTGAAGTATTGATGGGAACTTTTGGACTTAGAATTAGGACTCCTTATCCCTTTGTATGGAGGTGGTAATCGTTTAAGACCTTCCTTTATTTGGCATTGACTTTTATCATGCTTAATGATGGAATTCTTATTAATACTTTAAAGTGGATTCATTTCGGTAGATCCTTCTTTTCCCTATCTTTTATTTGTGTACTAGGTTAGCCTCTTCATCTCTTTTCCCCTTCTTCAATTTTCAAAACTTCTTTCTTTTTCAAAGGATTCTCGTTTTCAAAACCATCACCTCTTTAATAAATAAAACCTTGACTTTTGTCAAGTGTATTTTACTACTTATTTTATTTAAAAAAATCAATGAACTTAATCATATTGACTTTAATTCAAAAATAAAAAGAACCAAACTCATTCAAGTTGTTTTATGCCTTTGTGCACCTTTGTTTTTTTCTTTACAAGTGTAGACTATGAGTCATTATTCTTGTCGGGTGCAAGTATCTCAATCTCCATGGTTGTAGTTTGATGTAATTGAGTCTCTTGTCATTCATGGGGGATTAGTGGCTACTCATCGATTTTATCCGAGTTGGCGCCCTCCCTATAATGATGTATGAGTCCATGCCCTCATTCTCATGGTATATTTATTAGGCTATCCACTTGAAAATGACAAACTCTCTTCACTTAATAAAATCAATCAAAATCAACCCTTTTGACTATTTATACCACGAACTACGAGGTTTTGATCTCGCATTGCACATTGTGGGTACGTAGGCATGAAGTGGTAAACCTCTCCAAACACAAAAACATTAAAAATTAATTCTTTTCTCATCCCTCCACTCTCATTTACAAACATTTTCAAACCAAAAGTAATAAATTTTTCAAAGGGCTCTTGTGGAGTACCATAAACATTTTGGGTGCGTAAAACCTTCCCATTTTGTAACCTATCCCCTTACCCGTTTCTCTGCTTGTTTCTTTAGATTCATTAGGATTTATTTGCCTTTTTTTCCTTTTCCACTTGGAATAAAATAAAAGCGCGGTGGCAAATCTGTTTACTTTGAGTTAAGTTAACTAATAACTTACACTCATGATTTTACCGCTATAGAAAAGTGGCGACTCTGCTGGGGAGTAGTCTCTAAGTGGATTCTGCCTACTTTGATTTATTTACTGCTTTGGTTTGGTTTGATTTGTTTGTTATTGTTTGTTTAGTTTTGGTTTTGGTGATCCTCTGTGAGTGAGATAGATTCTATACCCAGATCTGAATGAACTTACGATAGGATGACGATATTCTAAGTGATACGTGACGAAGTACTCCAAAGCGATATCAATTTGATAATCTCCACTCAGTTAGGATTTATTGGATTTCTGATGTCATGAAGAGTTGTCATACCATGACATTACTTTTCCGACCTGAAGCTGATCATACTGAGGACCGTAGAACCTTTAACCCATGCAAGCCAATTTAGGAACGTAGTGCAGAAGCTATCCAGATGTAGACCTGAGGTGGTTGGTACACAATACTAGACTCGGACGAGGTGATCTTAAGGAAATTATCGATTAAGGAGTAATCCTACGCACCGGTAATATCTAAAGGATGGCTGCTGTAGCGGTAAAAACATGAGTGTAAGCTATTGGTAAACTTAACTCAAAGTAAACAGAGTCGCCACCGCGCTTTTATTTTATTCCAAGAGGAAAAGGAAAAAAGAGCGAATAAATCCTAATGAATCTAAAAGCAAAAAGCTAAAGAAACACAACAGAGAAACATGTAAGGGGATAGGTTACAAAATGGGAAGGTTTTATGCACCCAAAATGTCCATGGTACTCCACGGGAGCCCTTTGAAAAATTTACTGCTTTTGGTTTGAAAATGGTTTGCAAAAATGTTAGTGGAGGGATGAGAAAAAAATTATTTTTTTAAATCTTTTTGTGTTTGGAGAGGTTTACCACCTCATGCCTACGTACCCATAAAGTACAATGAGAGATCAAAACCTCGTGGTTCGTGGTACAAATAGTGAAAAGGGTTGGTTATGATTAATTTTATTAACTGGAGAGAATTTGTCATCTTCAAGCGGATAGCCAAACAAATCTACCATGAGAATGAAGGCATGGACTCATACATCATTATGGGGAGGGCGCCAACTCGGATAAAATCGACGAGTATGCCACTAAACCCCCACGAATGACAAGAGACTCAATTACATCAAACTACAACTATGGAGATTGAGAGACTTGCACCCGACTGAAGAATAATGACTCATAGTCGACACTTTTTAAAGAAAGCAAACAAAAGTGTACAAAGGCACAAAACAAATTGAATGAGTTTGGTCCTTTTTATTTTTTGTATTAAAGTCAAAATGATTAATATTCATTGATTTTTTTTTAAAAGAAAAAGAATAAAAGCCACTTGACAAAAGTCAAGGTTTTTGTTTATCAAAGAGATGATGATTTAGAAAGAATGAATCTTTGAAAAAGGGAGAAAGTTTTGAAAATTAAAGAATGGGAGGAGATGAAGGGACTAACCTAAAAAGAAAATAAGGAGATAAAGGAAGAAAGATCTAACCCAACTTGATGATACTTCTCATTATATGCATAAGAGTTCCATCCTTATAAGCTAGCAAATGGCCAAATAAAGGCAAGCTTCGATCTTCATGAAGATTAAGGCCAAGGGAAAGGTATCCTAAAATCTAAGTCCAACATTTCCATTCCAATGCCAAGGATAGTAACCATTAGTCTAAAGTTAAGATCACAAGTTATTTAGAAGTTTTATCCTTTATTAATGTTTTATGTCCAAATGGACCAATAGAAAATCACACAATACAAATAATAGCAAGAAATCTAAACATGATAATGGATGGATAAAACATAATAAATCATATAAAAATAAAAGCAATTAAAGTGCAAGAAATAAAAAAAACAATTAAAGTGAACAAATCTAAAATATGAGTATAGTAGTAATATAATAATATTTACATAATAATAATGGTATGGTGAACTTAATCAACCACAACCAAAAGTAACCAAAATTGAAAAGCAACCGGATCCGCTAAGCATCTTACACTATAACGATTAATCAAGGCAAACCAAATCTAATACAATGAAATTTGAAAGGCGATTGGGAGTATCTCTTAACGTAAGGTGATTAACAACTTTGGGATTATACGATCAACAAGAGATCCGGTCCACGAAAGTGCAAGTACCCAATTAGATTTTTATATCGAAGTCGGGACACATTTAAGTCTATGTTAAGCAATCGCCGAGTAATTTACGAAGTAATTACCCTACAAATGAGGTCGGCCACCACCAATTAAGGTGGAAAATATTTGTGCTAATACATGTTAGATAAATGATATAATGAATCATCCTCCAAAAACATGTCGCACGAAAAGAAAAATTGGTAACGGTCTAATCTTAATCGAGATTTCACATTGAATTATCGAAAGTTACCTATCACGCTCCCAAAGTATGGAGAATGATCCAAATGATCATTCATCCATAGATTTGAAGTAATGAAGGTTAAACAATTTCGAAAACCAATAATCTTCGAATCGGAGATCTCATCTACCAAAAAATAAAAAAAAGATGAAGAAAAGGATTGACAAATGTCACACAAGAAATATAAACAAAATTTCCATTAAAATAAAATCGAAATCATTAAAGAATTCTAAAATATTTTTTTTATAGATTTTTCTTAAAATAAACTTTTCAAAAATTTAAAGCAATTAAAAAAACAAGAAAGAAAGAAAGACAAAATAATGGAGGAAAAAAAACAAGAAGAAAATAGGGGGGGATACATTGCAACCTTGGATGGTGGATAGAAATGGATCAAAACCATTAAGCCCAAATACACTTAGTTTTCTTATTTTTATATATAAAAACAAAAATAAGTAATTATTAACAATAAAAAAAAAAGAAAAAAAAGAAAAAGAAATAGGTTCATTTTCTTCACCTAGAAACAGGGTTCTTCTTCCAACGCAAAACACCACACCACTCAAACACATCTCCTCACCTTTTTTGGAATCAACCACCGTCAACCTTCTTCAAAAAAAACTCGCCTGATTCCTTTTCTTCTTCAAAGAGCAAAGTTGAGTTACCGTGCTCCTTCTTCCTTATCAATCGTATCGCATCTGACTCGCAAATCAAATCAAATTCACATCTCTCTTTACTCGGATCAGATTGATGATTACAGAATGTTATGGTTTCGTATTCGACATGGATGTCGCTGCGAGTTTCTGAGATACAAATTAATGATGTTGAAGCATGATTCGTTGCAAAATTTTTGTTTAGAACTTTGATGAAGGTGAGTTGAAGGAATATAATTGGTGATGAAATTGAAACTTTTATGTTTTTGATTTTGGCAGAGTGTTTTGAGGTTTTTTAAGCTTGAAGGTTGAATGAAATTGGCCACTAATTTATAGATGAATCAGAGGGATTGAGGAGGTCATTTTGTGCGAACTGATTTTGTGTTTCGTCGTCACGAGCAACGCGTTTGTACAACTGAGTTTTCACTTGTGTACTGCGTGTTGAACTTGCATTTTGTTCAGTTTACTGTTGCGTTTTGGAGTGTGAAATTTGCTGATTTTTAGATGCGTTTTGTTTGGTGTAGGTCTGGGCTTTGAAGTGTTTTGAGATGTGTGTTTGGTGCTGATGTGTGATGATGAGCAGCTGAAGTTTTGTAGTCTGAATATACGGATGATGGTATGCAGCGTAAAAGGGCCAGCGTTTTATGCCTTTTCTCTTTGCGTTTTGGTGGTGTAGTTGCATTTGATGTGTTGCAGGCCGTGTGTGTATGCTGTCGTTTCGTTCAATTATCTCAGCGTTTCAGTCATGCGGCTCATGCTTGCTTTACATCGTGTTATTTGTGGGGCTTGAAAGTGAAGTTTAGAAACAATGAAGTGTAGCTTGGCTCACGTGATGTTGATGAAAAATGTGAATGTGCGGTTGATAGAAAATTGGCTGTAGATGAGTCACGTGTGTAGTAAATAGAAAAACATGAATTGGTTCTTTATTCTTTTATTTTTCTGGTATAATTTTGGTAAAGCAAAATGACGAATGGGCCTTTTAAGGTAATGGGCTTTATTATGGTAAAAACAAAATGTCAATTTTATTAAAAGGTGGATAAAATAAAATGGATTTAGTGAATTAAGATGGATGATGGAAAAAATGGGACTTGAATTGGATTTAAAAGGAAGATAATTGAGGAAACAAATTGGATTAATAATTTGTATATGAATGGAATTTTGGATAATCAAATAATCGAGAAAAATAATGGAAAAGTGGTTATTGGATAATGGATAATGGAAATTGGAAGATAAAAATGATTTAATGGATATTGGATATGAAATTTGGTCTAAGCCCACAACCAACTCTTGATTTTTCTTGCACAAGCCTCTGATAAAATGAACACAACTGTCACTGAACCACTGAATAAATTGACTCTTTGCCACTTAAGCCACAACCACTTGAATCATCTGAAAACTGCCCTGATGATTCAAATCCATGCTGAGGAAAATAAATCCTCAGATAAATCCCTGATGAACTGATGAACAAACCGAATTTCACACGCAACACTGCTTGATAGACTGATGATTTTCGCACACAACACAACTTGAACTTTTAAATACACATCATCTGAGAAATAAACCACTGGCACACATAACTTGAAGTTGAAGTAATCTCCTGATAGTTTGACCAATATTAGGTCAAACGTCCATCTGAATCATAATTGAACAACCACATCTGAATTGAAAACATTATCGGCCTTTGAAAACCCTGCAACTCCTACTACAAACACAGAGAAGAAGAAGAAGCGAACTAAAACATATTTTTGGATTTTGGTTAGTGATTAGTAAACATAAACAAAAATAAAGCAACTAAAAACAATGGTGATCCCCTGTGAGGCATAAATCTACACCCGAAAAGAACCGAGAAACTAGTGCGATCTTGTTTGTATGCAAGATGCAGATGAAAATGCATAGAAATCTTAGGGAAAAAATTAGGGTGTTACAATTGCCCCTATTTAAGTTTCTTTAATCTAGAGATATGAAGATTGACATCTTCGTCTCTACAAGATGGGGGAGACTTAAATACAGAAAACCCAATTTTTGTCCTAAGAGACCATGATATGATATGGATATGATATGCAAACCCAAGATCTCTGTGGGGGAGAAAACGACCACCAGAGGAAAGCAAAAATCTTGGGGACACAGAAGAAAAATCCCGCTCGGAAAAAACTACAAGAAACAAGAGAGTTTACCAGGAAAATAAATCATTGGATAGCTGACTCAACTTGGGGAAAAATATGATATAATAAAGATAAAAGATTTAACGAGGAAGAATAAACACTCCGCCATGGAATATCAACCAAACAAAGTATTCAAGCCCAAAAATGGAGGAATACCGAGTTGGGAAAGAATCATCAACTACCGGTTTACTGGGTAAAAAAAACAGGAGACTCGACTTTCGATTTACTGGATAGGAGCAAAACAAAGAGGGATAATTTCCACTACCTTTTTACTGGGTAGAAAAATTCTCAACTACCTTATTTATTGGGTAGGAGCACAACAAAGGGAAACAACTTCTATTACCTTTTTACTAGGTAGGAAGAAGAACTCTCGACTATCAGATTAACTGGGTAGGAGTACAAGCAAAAGAGCTTGATCAATTTGGTAATATTACCCACTATCGAATGACTGATATCTTAATTCCAAAGTAATATACTCAAGTTGGAGAAAATGTTGCCCACTATCAAACAATGATAGCTTAATTCCAAAGCAATATTACTCACAAAAGGGGACCAAAGTTCAATCCAAGAACAAGTTGGAGAGAAACGGTAAAACAAGACTCAACCCGAGGAGGAAATATCTCAACTGGGGAAAGTTCCATCCAAATAATAAACTGGGGAGGAAACTGAATATAAATCATCCACGAGAAACAAACTCAGCGGGGAAATAGAAAGGATCAACACTTTCTGCTTAAGGATTGACACTCTAAACTTGAGAAGAAGACAACACACACACACTCTGTGGGGAAAATCCACACCAAAGAGCAGGGAACAATGATAAATGCAAGAATGCAAGCAAATGATGCTATGCTTATGCGTATGAATATGCTGACAAAACAGACATAAAGAAAAGCAATGGGTGACATGAACACCACAACAACCAGATACTCGGCTAATCCCAAGGCAACAATGCAGGGAATCATGCTGGAGATTTAACTTGACATCCTGCAAGAGAACATCAAAATCCATCAAAGGAACAAAATCCTACTACAAGGCTTAACTCATGATGAGAAAACATCTACTAAGGATCCAATCCACAAAGCAATCTTCAAAAATCCATAAAAGGATAACATCAGAAATTCCTCTCTAAGAGGATAACATGTTGGAGAAACAACAACAACACAAAATCTTCCACTCTTCGGGGAAAGAGGGAAATGTCCCTATTAAACACTGATGAGGACAAATATCTTTACAACTCTGTTTGGGGAAACAAGATAAAGATCTACCAGTGATGCAAATAAATCATAGCCTACTGGAGCATCAAACATCAGACATCAACTCTGCATAGGGATACCACCCTGCAGAGGAAAGGTAATAATCTACCGAGGATGGGGAAAAGCTTCCATAATCCTTGCTAGGGACAGAATAATTCTTGATAAAAATCAAACTTTGCGAGGAATAACTGTCATACCACTCCTGCTCCGCTTGGGGAAATAGTGCAAGACTTGCTGAAGATCATATAGGAACATGCTGGAAACCATCACACGCAAACCTACTGGGGATCTGTGGGAAAGATACATGGAATCATTCATCACTTAAAAACATCGGACTTGCTTACCTACATGGGGATACCATAAGTTAACATCATATCCAAAACACAGTTACGAGGGATTTTAAATCAATACCTACCATCAGGTGAAAGAAAACCTCTAAACTGACGGCTATATCAATGCTTATGCTAAGGGATGCAACCAACTAAAGCTGAGGAACAAGAACTCAGCTGAGGATTCCCAATGCTTCTCGAGTTAAAGATAACTTTCTGAGGAAGAGATCAAAACTCAGCTGGGGATTCTTAAAAACATCCTTCCAACAATTCTTCTGGGGAAGACATTGGAACTCAAACTTAGAACATCTATACAATCCCCGTTCATGCTTATTGTTGGGGAACAAATCATCATTAACATCAACCTGCCAAGACTATTCAGGAATTTCACATAGACACAACCAAATCAAACCCTACTTTGGGAGAGACAGGTTACACACATCCAGACTTTACCATCCCTGGAGTCACTATTAATACCCTTTCTTTGTTCATATATCAAAAGAAAAATTGTTTTTATAATCTTCAAAGATTAAATTTATTAAATTTTTTTCAAAAATCATCATCAACAATAAATTAAAATTTTGTAAACAGAAACAATATAAAGAATTGCAAACAATTGGATAAAAGCTCAAATTCATTGATATAATGGTAGTCAGCAAATGGTGTGACTACATGGATCATTACAAGCTTGAAAAATGGTAAATACATGGAAAAGGGCTACATTGAAATACATGATCACTATTCTCCCTATCAACTTTGAACTCCACTGTGTGTGAAACTTCAGTCAAGGATGAGTGAATAAGAATCATTGATGAGTAATTCTTCTAAGGGATAGAATCCGAAATCCTCGGTCGTTAGAAGTGATCCAGTCTGTCGATGTAGTTGCTTTCCATGATCCCTAACTTTTTGCCTAGATTGCCCTTTCGGGTTTTCAATCTACCGGGATAATTATTTCTGTTTATGTCTCTAATTTTTGCTTGGACCGCCCTTTCGGGTTTTCAATCCATCGAGACGCTCATTTTTTCCTAAGCCGCCCTTTCGGGTTTTCAACTTAGCGAGCTGTTCTTTTATAATTTTTTTAGGTGAAGAATTTTTTGACTGCATCCGCATTCACAGGACGAGTGATCTCCTCACCATCCATAGTTTCAAGAATTAATGAACCACCATAGAAGGCTTTCTTGACAACAAATGGGCTATCATAGTTCAGAGTCCACTTGCCCCGATAATCTATAATGAAAGACTGACTCTTTTTGAGCACGAGGTCGCCTTCTCTGAATACACGAGGTTTGACTTTCTTGTCAAAAGCTTTCTTCATTCTTTGCTAGTACAACCGACCATGACACAAAGCTGTTATTCTCTTTTCCTCAATCAAATTCAACTGGTCAAATCTACTCTGACACCATTCAGCCTCAGTCAACTTGGCTTCCATCAGAACCCTCATTGACGGGATTTCAACCTCGACGGGGAGCACTGCTTCTGTACCATAAATAAGTGAGAAAAGGGTTACCCCTGTTGAAGTGTGGACAAATGTACGATACCCATGCAAAGCAAAAGGGAGCATCTCATGCCAGTCCTTGTATGTCACAACCATCTTTTGAATGATTTTCTTAATGTTCTTATTTGCAGCTTCAACATTCCCATTCATCTTCGGTCTACAAGGAGAAGAATTATGGTGTTGAATCTTGAATTCTTCATAAAGCTCTTTCATCATCTTATTATTCAAGTTCGAACCATTATCAGTAATGATTCTATTCGGAACACAATATCTGCAGATAATGTTATTATTGATAAACCGAACCACAACTTGCTTGGTCACATTAGCATACGATGCCGCTTCCACCCACTTGGTGAAATAGTCAATTGCCACAAGAATAAAATGATGTCCATTCGAAGCCTTGGGTTTAATCATACCAATCATGTCAATTCCCCACATAGAGAAAGGTCGTGGGGAAGAAATCACAATGAGATGAGTTGGTGGCACATGAATCTTATCAGCATACACTTGGCACTTATGGCACTTTTTCACATACTTGCAACAATCAGATTCCATTGTCAGCCAATAGTAACCCGCTCTTAACATCTTTTTATCCATTGCATGCCCATTAGAGTGAGTACCAAAAGATCCTTCATGAATTTCTGTCATTAACATGTCTGCTTCGTGTCTATCCACGCATCTGAGCAAGACCATGTCAAAATTCCTCTTATAAAGCACATTTCCATTCAGGAAGAAATTTCCTGCCAATCTCCTCAAAGTCCTCTTATCTTTATCGGATTCCCCAAGTGGGTATTCCTAACTCTGGAGAAAACATTTAATATCATGATACCAAGGCTTGTCATCATGGACCTCTTCAAATACGAACACATGAGTTGGTCTTTCAAGCCGCATCACCCTGATCATGGGAACATCATTCCACTGCTGCCCCTTTATCATAGAAGTTATAGTTGCTAAAGCATCTTCCATCTGATTCTCATCACGAGGAACATAATGAAACTCAACTTTAGTGAAGAAAGTTGATATTCTCCTGGCATAATCTCTATAAGGGATCAAGTGGGGTTGATGAGTTACCCACTTACCCTTGATTTGATTGATTACCAAGGCAGAATCTCCATACACATCAAGATGCTTAATCCTCAAATCAATATCTTCCTCAAGACCCATAATACAAGCTTCATACTCAGCTTCATTATTGGTACAAGGAAAAGTCAACCTTGCAGCAAAAGGAATATGTGAACCATGAGGAGTAATGATCATTGCCCCAAATACTCTTCCGCGTGCATTTACAGTACTATCAAAAACTAAACCCCATTGAGATCCAGGCTCCGACCCTTCCTCAATCAAAGGTTCATCACAATCTTTCATTTTCAAATACATCACATCCTCATCTGGGAAATCAAACTTGATAGGCTGGTAATCATCAATCGGTTGATGTGCCAAATGGTCAGCCAAGATACTACCTTTTATAGCTTTTTAAGTTCGGTACTCGATTTCATATTCTGACAACAACATTTGCCAACGAGAAATCCTCCCGGTCAAAGCAGGCTTTTCAAATATATACTTGATCGAATCCATTTTAGAGATCAACCAAGCTGTAGGATTCAGCATATACTGGCGAAGACGCTTTGCAGCCCAAGCTAAGGCACAACAAGTTTTTTCAAGCATGGAGTACCGAGACTCACAATCAGTGAATTTCTTACTCAAGTAGTAAATTTCATATTCTTTTCTTCCAGATTCATCTTGCTAACCAGGCACACAACCCATGGAATCTTCCAGCACAGTCAAGTACATGATCAATAGTCTACCTTCCACCGGAGGAGACAAAATAAGAGGTTCAAGCAGATATTCTTTGATACTTACAAACGCCTTCTGACAATCATCTGTCCAGACACAACCTTTGTCTTTTCGAAGCAACTTGAAGATCAGAGCACATGTGGCAGTCATGTTAGAGATAAACCTCGAAATATAATTCAAACGACCCAAGAATCCTCTTACTTGCTTTTCAGTTCTTGGAGCAGGAATTTCCTGAATAGCTTTCAATTTATCAGGATCAATTTCAATGCCTCTTTGGCTGACAATGAAACCTAACAACTTTCCAGAACATACACCAAACGTGCACTTATTCAGATTCAAACGAAGCTTAAACTTTCTTAACCTCTGAAATAACTTCAACAAATGTTCAACATGATCCTCTTCAGTCCTCGACTTAGCGGTCATATCATCAACATATACCTCAATTTCTTTGTGCATCATATCATGGAAAAGTGTGGTCATAGCTCTTTGGTATGTCGCACCAGCATTCTTCAATCCAAAGGGCATCACTCTATAGCAGAATGTTCCCCATGGTGTAATAAATGTGGTCTTTTCCATGTCCTCGGATGCCATCTTTATTTGATTATAACCGGAAAATCCGTCCATAAAAGAGAACAAATCAAACTTAGCCGTATTATCTACCAACACATCAATGTGTGGAAATGGAAAATCATCTTTTGGACTGGCTTTATTCAAATATCTGTAATCAACACACATTCAGACTTTTCCGTCTTTCTTTGGAACATGCACAATATTGGCCACCCATTGAGGATAATTAGATGTCACAAGAAAACCTGCATCAATCTGCTTTTGAACCTCCTCTTTGATCTTTACTACCATAACAGGATGCGTTCTTCTCAGTTTTTGCTTCACAGGTGGACATTCAGGCTTCAGCGGAAATCTATGCTCCACAATATCAGTATCAAGACCTAGCGTGTCTTGATAAGACCAAGTAAACACATCAGCATACTCTCTAAAAGCTCTACAATCCTCTTCTTAACATCAGAACCAATCAATGCTCCAACTTTAACTTCTTTCTTATCATCTTCAGAACCCAAGTTGATCATCTCTATAGACTCTCCATGAGGCTGAATAACCTTCTCCTCGTGCTCAAGCAACAAAGAAATTTCATCAGGGATCTCTTCAACATCCTCTTCCTCAGCTTCGAACACATGGAATTCAAAGTTGGGAGTGGGCATATGATCATTGTTTTCAATGGGTTTATCAATCAATTAGCACAATGATTTTATTTTAATTTTAGAGTATGAACAAAATTGCAAACATTATGCAGATAAACAATTATTATTTTTATTTTTGGGTTTTTTATGTTACCATTTTTCAGAATAAAGCAAAAAGGAAAAATAAATATGGAAATAACAAAATAGCATTTTATTGATGATGATAAAATTTGAAACAAAGTCGGACAAACATCACTTTCAACTTGGGCAGAGTGAACGGATTTTTGAAAGAAGATAAAACAAATTACTTTGAAGCATGGACAATAGAAGGAACATCAACGACAATCCAGTTCTTGCAAATCTTTCTGTGCGTAACAAAGTTAGGCATTTCTTCATCTTCATCATCTTCAATGATGGCAGCAGCGGAATGATCGTTGATAAACCCAACACTTTGGAATCCTTCCTGAATAGTCTTCGGGTCATGGAGAGCCACACCTGGTGCAAAACCAATACCAAATCCTTCTTTATTGTCAACATCATCAATAACTCATCTCCAACCGTCAGATTGACGAGTTTCGAGTATGCGCATATCATCCTTGAGAGAAGACACAAGCATAACATTCTTCTTAGCATCAATATCAACAACAGAAAGAGCCTGGAATGAAGTCCCCACCTCTTCTTCAACATCAATATAGGAGAAAGATGACAAATTGCTCACTTTCATCGTCTGCTCACCGTCAATAGTCACTAATTTCCCATCTTTCACAAACTTCAGCTTCTGATGGAGAGTAGATGTCACAATTCCTGCCTCATGAATCTAGGGTCTTCCTAGGAGACAACTATAAGTGGGACGTATATCCATTACTTGAAAAGTAATTTGGAATATAAAAGGTCCAATCAGAATAAGAAGATCAACTTCACCAATCACTGTCTTCTTCGATCCATCAAAAGCTTTCACAATAATCCCACTATGCCTCATGGGAGCACCTTGGTACGCAAGCCTTGACAAAGTCGATTTTGGCATCACATTCAGAGAAGACCCAATATCAACCAATACCTTAGACATAGCATCTTCCTGACAGTTCACTGAAATATGCAAAGCAAAGTTATGATTCCTTCCTTCTTCAGGAAAATCATCATCACATAAACTCAAATTGTTGCATGATGTGATATTAGCCACAATACTATCAAACTGATCAACAGTCACATCGTGGTAAACATAAGCTTGATCAAGAATCTTCTGCAAAGACTGCCTATGAGCCTCAGAGCACATCAAGAGTGATAAAACTGATATCTTCGACGGAGTATGTAACAACTGCTCAGTAACGTTGTACTACTCTTCTTTATCAATTTCAACACCTCATCTTCACTATCACTGAACTGGCTTTGATCGGGCAAAAAAATCCATAATCTGTTTACTCTCACTTGTATCTTCAACTCTCTTCGGAGGATACAAAGAATAAAATCTACCACTTCGAGTAACCTTTTGTTACATCAACAATGCTAACCACAGACTTTGGAGAAGGAATAGGAACTTCCTTACCATTTTCTATCATCGTAGCATTATATCGATACGGAACGACTTTATCAGACTCATATGGCATTGGACCAGGAAAATTGATCACCAAGGGCGTAACATCATATTTGTGGCTATCAAAAGAAATAACCACCTTCTCAGGAACAACCTTCTCAGGAATATTGAACTGAGGTACAATAACATTCACTTCATTTTCATACTCATCTCTTTTCGTTGTCACTTCAATCAACTTATCATCCATCATCTTTTGAATGTATCTCTTAACAATCACGCAACCACGAGGGTTCACTGAACAAATACAACAATCAGCATAATCGTGATCAAAATCATGATATTCACTTAAGAAAGCATGCATCTCAACTAAAGACCTTTGAATATGGAGGACCTAATAAATCTTGAACAAACCAGGACAACCATCAACCATATTCACAGACGTATTACCATGCTTTGGAAGCGAATTTGTCTTCACATTTGGATTAACAGCATTGAAAGACAGAACATTGCTCCTTATCAATTTCTGCACTTCAAACTTCAATGGATAACAGTTCTCAATATCGTGCCCCCGGGCACCTTGATGAAAAGCACAGTGAGCCTCTGGCTTATACCACCATGGGATTTACTCTGGAACAGGAGGTGGAGAACATGTTTGCACAAGATTCTTCACAATCAAAGATGGAAGCAAATCTGCATACAACATTGGAATATGATCAAAACTCGGCTTAGCACGAACCTGTTGATTACCATTCTATTGCACAGAAGGCTGTTGATAATGAGACTAGTACTTTGGAGCTACTGGTACAGTTGGAGTCACATTAATCATCGGAGATATAGAAGCTACATACTGCTGATGACAATTCTCACAACCACAAGGTCTTCTGTAACTTTCACGAGACACAACATTAGTCTCACCTTATTTCTTTTTACCAAAATTGAACCTCCTAGAGCTCGAGCCATTACTATTATCTTGGCTCAAACGTCCCTCACGAACACCTTCTTCTAGTCGCATCCCCATACTCACCATTTTAGTGAAATCAGAAGGAGCACTTGCTATCATCCTCTCATTGTAGAAAGAACCTAAAGTCTTAAAAATATCTTCGTCATCGCGTTCTCTTCCAGAGGAGGAATAATCTGAGCGGCTAGCTCGCGCCATCTCTGTGCGTACTCTTTGAAAGTTTCTTTGTTCTTCTAGGACATAACGCGAAGCTGATCTCTGTCCGGTTCCATATCAATATTATACTTGTATTGCCTAACAAAAGTCTCTCCCAAATCATTGAAAGGCTTGATTTGGCTATTATCCAGACTCATGTACCATCTCATGGCTGCACCAGTCAAACTATCCTGGAAATAATGAATCAGCAGCTGATCATTGTCTGTCTGAGCAGACATCTTCCTAGCATACATAGTGAAATGACTCAGAGGACAAGTGTTGCCCTTATACTTCTCGAACTCAGGCAACCTGAACTTGTACGGAACTTTGACATTAGGAACCAGACAGAGATCATAAGCATCTTTTCCGAACAAATCCTTATGCTTCAAGGCTCTCATCTCCTTCTGTATCTCAGCAAAGCGACCTTGAAAATCATCAAGTATTTCAATCTCACCAGCGCCTTCACTGGGCTCAACATGGTAAATTACTTCATCATGGTGCAGAATAGTGTGCATCACAGGCGGTGCAGTAGTCATCACTGGCGAAAGAGTAGTCATCACTGGAGGAAGAGTATTAAATGCAGCAGTCTCAGGAGGAGGAGGAGGATAACTAGAAGGAATGAAATCAACCGGCATGCCCCATGGTGTGCTAGAAGGCATGCGATAGCGAGGAGAAAGGACAGTTTTAGCAGGAATTGATGCAGTAACAATCTCAGAGATAACTGTATTCTGAACATGAGAATTAGGAGGAGGTGGCTGATTCTGAGCAGCCACCAAGCTTTCCATCATGGAAGTAACTCTTTCCAAGCTTTCCCTCAGATATGCAACTTCTTTGCGCAACTCGCGATTCTCTTATTGTAAGACTTTCGACATCTTCTTCCGATTAGCTCGAGTATCAACTTTGTGAGTCAGCTTGACAGGAGAACTGAATGAAGACCAAGAAACAACATAAGACCCCTGGAAAACACTAAAAAAGGAAGACACATGCAGGCATTATGCATGGTATGCGTATGCAAATGCAAAGATTTCAAAGGACTATAAGATAAATTGCAATATTTATAAAGAAATGCTTTTTGAAGTACTTAAAAACTCATTCTCATTAAAATCAAAGTAAGGATTACAAGTGAAGTGCAAGCCTCAACAATCCTAATACATGGGAGAAAAAGTAAACTAGGCCTAGGGGATCACATCCGAAGAAGATCCAGATCCCGGCTGGTACTTCATGCGAATCCTCTTAATCTCTTTCTTATACCGATTCTCCATGTCTTCCTTATCCTTCACCAATTGGTCAACAATGGCCTTCCAAGCACCGAATGTAGGAGTAATGGTAGACAAAGTACTAGAGGAAGATAAATCCTCTATTGGCCTCTTCGTAACACGCCACTCAAGTAACTCAATGAGATCATCTTTCTCCTTCAGTTGATCTTGCATCGTCATATTCTCAAGTAACCATTCTTCTTTCTCTTTCCTCATCTTGTCCAACTCTTCTTGAAGAGCAACCTTCGCATCAACGGGAGGAAGAAAAGCAGAAAATGGTAGTATAGGAGACAAAGTCTCCTCGGGTGGATAAGGCATCTTGAGCTTGGAAGCCCTAGATCGAACCCACTGGATGTAACACTCGGAGGGAGCAAGATGTTGTCTTCCCAATTGACCCTTCTCTTTCCGATGAACCGCATGCCAAGAATGAGCAATCCTTTTCTTTATTTCTACATGATCTGCACCATTAAGAAAGAAGAAACGGGATAAGGAAAGGTTGTTTGGTATGTCCTTCAAACAATATCCCAACTGTCACCTAGCAAGAATAGGGTTATAACTAATTCCCCCACGTGTACCAAGAAGAGGTACGTTAGGAAACTCTCCACAACTGTCAATAAGCACAGCAGTATCATAATAGGAACAATATCAAGTCATATCCTTATGAGAAAGAAACATAATCCTTTGAGACCATCTTCGCTTCTCTCTATTATCTTTTGAAGACGTCGGACATTGGTAGGTGCGAAATAAACCACCTATAGAGAAGAGGCGCGCAACACACAATCTCTCCATCACCTTTGGAGGTCCTATAATGAAAGGCATGATACATGTCTCCAAGCAAAGTAGGTACTGGATTCCTCTTCAAGAAAATCTGAATAGCATTCTCATCCACAATACCATCTAAGTTAGGAAACAAAACAATCCCATAAATGAGAAAAGCAAGAATAGCCTCAAATGCATCCTTATGACCCAAAGTAAGAGAAGTAAAAGCTTTCCCCATCAAGAACTTACCATTAATACCACAGACACTCCCTTTTGGAAGAAACTTCTCATTAAGATCAGACTCCTTGAGAAAAAAGGGCTTTGGCGATGACTTTGGTCGTAAGCTCCTTCTCTAAACCACTGAAAAGAAATTCCTTGTCCAAAATAGGTAAGCCCATCCAATGAGAGTACTCCTCCAAAGTCGGCACAAGCTGATAATCAAGAAAGGTGAAACAATGATGCAACGGATCATAAAACTGAGCTAAGGTAGGGAGAATCCCCTCTGGTACATCGGTATCCAAAATAAGCAAGAGCTTTCCATAACATTTCCGGAACTCTTGGGTGTCAACCACCAATGCTCCTAGCCTTCTCAGCTCTACTAGATTAGGATTCTTGAAGGTGAACTTCTTTGTGTTTCTCCTTTCAAAATTCACAACCATAGACATCTGAAATTTTGCAAAAGTTCCTTATGAGTCCGTTGAAATCTCAAAAACAATGCTCATGAATGCATGAGTGCATGTATGCAACAACCACAAACAAGATCACACAAAGCACACGGGTTTAGGTTCCGAGTCACGAGCATGAAGTCAAGGTAACAGAACACCAACCCACACAGGTAAGTACTAAGGTTTTGTCTTCATTGTACCTGCTAAAAAACCAAAAGGGTGCTAACAGAGGTGCCCGAAGTTAACAACCATCTTTAGAATATCATTGGTACATTGGATTACTCCCCAACCGATAAAATTCTTAAATTAGACCTCGTCCGAGTGTAGTATCGCGTGACAACCACCTTAAGTTTACACCCGAATGGTTTCTGCACTACGTTCCTAAATTGGCTCGGATGGGTTAAGGGTTCTATGGTCCTCAGTATGATCAGCTCACAGTCGGAAAATAATGCCACGTAAGATTACTCATCATGACATTGATAATCCAAAAGTGCCTAACCGAGTGGAGATTATCAAATTGATATAGCTTTGGACTACTCCATCGCTTATCGCTTCGAATATCGCCGTCCTATCATAAGTTCAAATCAGATCCGGTTTAGAATCTATCTCTCTCACAGAGGATCACCAAAACCGAAATAGAACAAACAAATAACAAACAAATCAAATCAAAGCAGTAAATAAATCAAAGTAGGCCGAATCCACTTAGAGATTAGATCCCCAGCAGAGTCGCCACTTTTCTGTAGCGGTAAAAAACATGAGTGTAAGCTATTGATTAACGTAACTCAAAGTAAACAAAGTCGCCACTGCGTTTTTATTTTATTCCAAGAGGAAAAGGAAAAAAAGAGCAAATAAATCCTAATGAATCTAAAAGCAAAAAGCTAAAGAAACACAAGAGAGAAACAGGTAAAGGGATAGGTTACAAAATGGGAAGGTTTTACGCACCTGTAAACACCCCAAATTTGCCCTCACCCATTCACACCATGGCTTGTGATCATCTCATATGCATAAACACAATCATATCATCTCACATCTCATTCTTGATTCACTGCATAGTTTCTAAGGCATCTGCACCTAGGGTTTGTGATCTGAGCAATCCCAGAGCTTTTTGAGCCACTCCAAAGGCCACCAATCAAATCAAAGGGGTCCATGTGTGTTCTTACATCATATTCCATCTCCTCAAAGTCAAAAATGCAGAGGAATCACAAGAACTAGGGTTTGAGTGGATGCAGAGCCAGTTTGAACTACACAGTTGACTGAAAATTAGGGTTTTGGTTTCAGAGGCCATAACACCAATTTTTTTGGTCATTCTTGTTTCCATTGCTCTTTATATGGTATAGGGAGTATGCATGTCAATTTTCATGAAGAAATTCCATGGGGAAGTCATCTGATCAAGAGTTGACTTTTCAGACAAGTCAGTGCAAAATCAGGGCATCTGAGGCCCCCAATGACCCAACCAATGGGTGATCTTCATCATTTTGAGTGTATATGATCTTTAGTTGATCATGGAAGGAGGTTGAAGTTCATAGAAATCAAGAATTTAGGGTTTTTGCAAATGTTGACTTTTTGGGCATAGTTGACTTTTCAAGAATGCATCATTTTAGGTCATTTTTCAAGCCTTGATTCATGATTCAAAAAGGCTTCAAATGGAAAAACTTTGGTCATGAAAGTTGTAGATCTCATCTTTCCCTTTTCAAAAAGTACAAGAACATGATCAAACTCTTCTTGGATCAAAAGTTATGGCAATGCAAAGTTGGCTAAAATCATTAATTTTCAAGGCATGCCTCATTTGGAAATTTTGCAAAGTCTTGGACCAATGCATATTGCAGCCTCTAATTCACTTCAAACCAACACATAAACATTCTCTAAGTCCTAAAAATCAGAAATGAACCAAGAATGTCATGGTTTTATGTTTGGTTAGGCAAAGAAGTCACATGTGAACCAAAATGTCACAAGTTGCAAAACTCATGATCATGCTCCCTCCTACTTGCAGCCTTGGATGCTGAGCTTTGCTAGCCTCTCACCTCACCTTGCTGCGCCAGCCCATGCCCATGTACTTGCCTAGATCATGAGCCATGCTTCTCTTACACATTATTTGACTTTTTGCAAAAGTTAACTCACCTATCCATAAAGCACATGTCAAATCAACTGACCAATGAGAGAGAGTTATGTGGACAATTTGCAAGCAAAACATAAGAGCAAGCAAGGCTGAAACCATCTCATTCCACACTTACACAAAAACACTCCCAACTGCATAAGCCTTAGAATCTCTCTGTCCAGCATACAAACACTTCAGCCATCTTCACCATTCAACTCACCTTGCTCCATAGACCACACAGCAACAAGAATCCAAGCCTGAAACAACCTAAACATCTCACTGCCATTTCTCACTCCATTTTGCAGTTTCATTCGAAACTCTCATCCTAGTTCACAAACACACCACCAAACACTCCAGACCTTCTCCATTCATCCTCAGGACCTCAAACAAGCCATCACAATGACCTGAAAGAGCCAGAACCTCCATTGCCATTTCTGATCAAGCTTGAGCAGAAGCTTTCGAAACTCATTATCCAGCCAGCACAAACTCATTTTGAGCACTCAAACATCTTTGGGGGATCAAGTGGAGTGGTTTGCACAAGGAAAAGTGACCAGAAAGTCCTCAAGTTGAAAGCTCCAAATCTCAGGTAGCTCGAAAATAATTTTTCCAGAAATCATTTTTCTTGTTACAAACTTGTTCTTCATGTCTTGCTGATCATTCTGGTACCATTGGTTTTGAAAATGGTTGTGATTTGAGCATTTAATTTGTTTCTGAAGCTTGCGTGACCTAGAACTTATTCTCTTCGATTCAGCTCATTTAGGAAATATAAATGTGTTTTAGGATGGGGGTTTGATTCGTGAGGATGTGAGGATCATTTCCATGGTTTTAGATTTCATTTTAGTAACCTAGGGAAGGATTTGGAAGTTTTCAGGGGAGAAGGTCACCGGAGAAGACGACCGGAGCTCGTCTCCGGTGACCTGAAAGTCATTAATGGGTAATTAGGGTTAGGGCTCCCAGTTTGAATTTCAGGCGTTGGATGAGTTGACTGAGTCTCTTCCCGCGCGCATCCAATGGCCCAGATCTTGTCATTAGTCTTAATTAGGTTAATTTATTTAATTAATTAAGATTAACCCAGTTTAAACGTGAACCACTGGATCTGGCGCGAAGTCAATGGTCTTCCCCCCAGATCAAATCCTGGCCTTTCTTTCTGTTTACTTTCATTTTAACCTATTTTATTTTTTCATTTATTTCATTTAACTTGCACAATTTATTTAAAATAGCAAAAATGTCTTAAAAATTATGAAAACTTTTTCTTTAAAGTTTTATTAATTTTTATGACACAAAAACATTTTTATTTTATTTTTCATCATTAAAAAAGTATTTTTAAATATTTAAAAGATTATTTTTAATTGATTAATGGGAATTAATTAATTAAAAATACTTCTAGGTATTTAAAAATCACCAAAAAATTCTTGAAATGTTCTAAGACATTTAGAAACATTGTCCAACCTTCAAACCAAATTTCTTTTTTGATCTTGATGCATTTTAAGAATTTTTCATTGAATTAAATCATACTTTGTGCATTAATTTGATCCTAAGTTCAAAAATTCATTTCTGCCTATTGGAGAAGGTTGAGACATTGATTCTTCTTGCATTGTTTTGTGTTTGGCATGTAGTTTCTAGGGTAAAATGGCCATGATTTGATCTTGAATTTTCTAATTGTTTGGCATTTCTTTTGTTAAGAACCCTAAAAAACCCTAATAACTTAGAAAAATCATAATTTGAGTTTGGTTGAGAGTTGAGAGTTCCCCTTTGGGCAGTGGTTTATTATAGGTTTAGGGTTTCTTTGGGTACCATTTTCCATTTTTACTTTAGGGTTTTGCTTCTGTTTTTGGTTTGTGTTTGATGTTTGATCCATGAACCCTAATTTGGGCTTCCATTTGCATCCTTCTTGCATTTCCTTGCATAACATGACTTGTCTTTGCATTTTGTGCATGTTTATGATTCATTTGACATCTTAAGACATATAGGAAGCATGTTTGATCATTGCATCTCATATTTGCCATGTCATTTGTCTTGTATGATTCATAACTTTCCATGTTTGTTCATGCTCCTTAGCTTGCATCATTTGCATCCATGAACTTGTATGAACATTTCCATGTGCTGCCTCATGTTTGTAGCATCTCATAGCATCATTATCATCATCAACATGCTTCTGGTTTTGTCTAGCATCATGTCATTTCATTTCATTTAGCATTGCATTGCATTTCTTTTCTAACATTTCAGGTGGTAAGTAAACTTGGGAAGTGAATTTGCCTTCACTTCTCATAACTTTTCTTTTCATCTCTCTTGCATCCATTGCTGCATTCTTATATGTGTTTGAGTTTGAGCTTGCTCATTCTTCTTCCTCCCACTTTCTTTCTTCAAGTGACCTGACTTCTTGAATGAAGCAAGTCACTTTGCTTCTCTTGATCTTGTTCATCTGCTTCCTGGTGGCTCCTCTGAAGATTGTTCTTGCAAACCTCACAAACCTTAGGATCATCCAAGCATGACAATGAATTAGGGTTTTGATTAGTATCCCCTCTTAGTTTTACCTTTGTGTCTCTCTTTGAGTCTTCTTTTCTCACCTCACAATCAGGGACTAAACCCTAAAGGCTTTAAGACTTTGTGATTAAGCTTATGCCTGCATCCTTCTCTTAGGATGGAGTGTATAACTTTAATCCTAAGTGTTAAACCCTTTATGTGTTTAAATCTCTTAATCAATTCATTTAATAAATATCAAGACATCACACTTGTAACTTGGGCCTTGCATTAGGGTTCTAATTCTTCCTTAATTGGTTAAGAAGGACTAACCCTAGTGTTAATGGACAAGTCCCCCTCAAGTTGTCTTACAAACCATAAAATCCACTTCATCATCATATCATTAATCTAAAATCCACTTAATCAAAGGCTTGTTTTGTCATGGGTTTAATCCCTAATCATGGATTAAGTTGAGGAGCTTTCCTCAGCTTAAACACCCTCATCTATTATCCTTCTATTAGGATGGTGTAATGAGTCTGTTTAATCCTTGATTATGGCTTAACCTCATTACTCAACACTAAACAAAAACACCAAAAACATCTAAATAATCACAAGTAGGTTAATGATCTTAACTCTACATCAAAAGGTGATTAAGTGTGAGAATCTGACTTCACACTTAAGGTATTCTCATTACCCCTAATCAGAGGGAAGATGTGATGAGTTTACTAAATCCATTGGTTTAGGCTTAAGCTCATTAACTTATGACAAACTTTCAAAAGCAATAAAAGACTGAAAGCTCAAAAACAAACAATAATCGTCTCCTCCGGGATTCTTTTCTCATCACACTCATTCACAAACGAGAACTTGCTTCTTCCGTCTAATGCAAGACAGTTAGCACCTGAGCCAGACAGGTCATACACTTGAGCATAGACAAGCAAGCAGTTCACAAGTCAATTCATCTTTCAGTCTCTTTGGGTCGAACTACGGTGTTCTGACTTCCTCATTGCACGAGAGGATACGTAGGCATAACTTAACAGTTATCGAACAAAAGTCTCTGTACATTCCCCCTCTTCCAGCTTTATTCTTTAAGCCTCATGGTCTTGAGCAATTCATTCTCATTCCTACACTGACACATCATTTATACACTTCACTTCTTTTACACTGACACCTGTACATTCTTTTCCAGCCATTTTATACACAAATTGCACTGACACTACCCCTTTAAAACACAAATCTTTTAAGCGTGGATCCCGTCGAGTACGACGGACAATCTGGGTGCTAATACCTTCCCAGGTTGTAACCAACCCCCTTTCTCAGTCTCTCTGGTTCGCAAACCGTCTTATCCGTATCTTTCTAGGTCTATGCAGCATCACCTTTCCTCCGGGATAAAAATGCCTAGCTGGCGACTCTATTCATCTCCAGTGAGTTCACGGCTGTGTGTTCCCACTGTTCCCTTCGCCGACCGTTCGCGTCTGTACCCTTATCTGACCTGGTTTCATTTATCGGGAGCGACAGCTTGGCGACTCTGCTGGGGACCCTTATACTGCAACCAGGGCTTCTGGTTCCTTTTGTGGGTTCCTCCTAGCGCTTTATTGATTTGTGTTTACTGGGGTGTTATGTGCTTGTTTGCGCTTGTATTTATTTTGTTATATGTACAGTTACTTTACTGCTTTCTTTATTGCATTTGTATATACCTTACTGTCATTACTGCTGGCTGGATCTGGTTATTTGCTTTGGTGGGTGGGTGATTCATTGAGAGTTGAGGTCCTATACCTGGGACCTGAGTGACACCTAGGCTAGAGTGAATCATATTCTTTCCCATTCCATCTCGGTCTGGTGCGGGAATATGAAACACGGTTCAGATATGGGTTTCTTCTTGAGAACTCTGTGTTGCAGATTTCCTGCAATGCTAGGGCTATCTGGGAAGCCTGCTAAGTCTGGATGACCTTTAGTATTGACCTTCAGAAACCGAGGTGAATTAGAGGAGGATTTTTTATGGTTATTGTAAACACTGTACCTCCGGGTTGGAAGTGTTTACACTTCCCATAACTGATCCAAGTCTGAGGATCTTTGTTTTAGAACACTACCTGTGAGGGGATTGGGCTGTTTACAGGTTTGCAGGAACCCTTTGACCTCAACATACCCTCATTACCAGTACAATTGTTTGATCCGGTCACTATGATCCTGAAGTTATTGACCTCTGGTTTTCGGTTACTATTTCGGGTTACTATACAGAGATCTTGTGGTTACAGACACTCGATTCTTGGTCCGGCATCCCAGATTCCAGGCAGTTTCCAGCTGTGATCCCATGTCTTTGCATCGTTTGCATCATCATATTGCATTTTACATTTGCATCTGCATTGCATTTCCTCCTTCAGAGAGCTCATCCTTCCTCTTTTGTCCATGGCCAGCCAGCTGATTTCCCGGTACTCAGTTTGAACAAGTGGTAACAGTTAGAAGACGACAGAGCGTGTGAAGCTAGACCGAGCAGTGTCAAGAGGTAAAGGGTCAGATTGGAAGCCGTCAGTAGCTATGTCAGAGAACAACCGTCAGAATGTTGAGTTTCCACCTGGTTTCACTTTGATGACCAATCCTCTGTATGGTCTTTCTCCTGATGAAGATCTTCCACAAGTGAACAATCTTGCTCGAGCTCAGCCTGCACAAACCCCGATCGTGAATCAGAATGTACCTGAACCATCTGCTGTCTGAGGTGGACCTTCATCTTCTTCTGATACTACAAACTATCAGAGTTTTGCCTTCCCTATGCCGAACTTCCAAGGGGCAATCCCTCTTGTGAAAATCAAGGATCCACAAGTTATTGATCCTGCTGAAAGATTCCGTGTGTTGGACGAGCGACTCAAAGCCTTAGCGGATCCTGATGCCTTTGGTTTTGATGCTCTAAGCCTATGTTTGGTTCCTGATCTTGTCATTCCTCCAGATTTCAAAACTCCGAAGTTTGAGAAGTACACTGGTGTCAGTTGCCCAAAGCGTCATTTGGTGATGTTCTGTAGAAAAATGACTTCTCATGCCTGCAATGATAAGCTGATGATTCATTGTTTTCAGGACAGTTTAAGTGGGGCATCTTTAAGTTGGTACTTGGATTTGGAAAGCAGTCATATCCGATCTTGGAAGGATTTATCCAGAGCTTTCGTAAAGCAATACCAGTACAATATGGACGTGGCGCCTAATCGCACGCACTTGCAGAGCCTATCCCAGAGGAGTGGTGAATCTTTCAGAGAATATGCACAGCGGTGGAGAGAATTGGCAGCCCAAGTGCAACCACCACTTTCAGACAGAGAATTAATTGACCTGTTCGTGAGCGCCTTGCAGGGTCCATACTTGGAAAGAATGAGTAGCATTGGGATGACAAGCTTCTCTGATTTGATGATAGTTGGAGTACGCATTGAGAGTCTGCTCAAAAGTGGAAAGATCCAGGACTTTTCGAATATCCCAGCTAGTGAAGGAGAGTCTGTTGTTGGCTCCCAAGAGGAAGAATGGAATGACGTCAGTGCAGTCATGGCAAATATCGAATATTCTAGGACAACATCTTCTCAGAGATCATCTGCTCCTGAATCTGATTACTCTTACGGGCATTCGGAAATGCTCAAAGCACCATATCAGAAGTCCTGGACTCCTCCTCGTCCAAATCTGCAACCTCATGGTCGAAGACCTCGGAATCAACTTCAGAGCCAGCCTAGGCCCCGTAGCAATCTGGAAAGAAGGATTTCTCCTCTTCATCCAGTTCCCATGGCATACAGTGAACTCTTGCCACATCTAATTCAGAGCTCATTGGTGGTTCCTAAGCCTCTCAAGCCGTTGTCAGAGCCGTACCCTCTAGGTTACAATCCTCATGAGCAGTGCGGGTATCATGGTGGATCAATAGGGCATTCAACTGAAGATTGCAAAGCTTTTCAAGCCAAAGTACAACAATTGATCGACAAGGGCTACATCTCCTTTCCAGAAGGAAGCTTGGTTGTGCACGTCAACCTTTCACCTGATTGAGTTCCAAGACTTCAGAAGAAGCGTATCTTGATTTCAGTGGCTCAGACAACAAATGTCATCAAAATTGGTGACCATTGTATCCTTTTCATCATTTGCACTGTAGTTTCTTTCCTGTTAGCAGCTACTTGTCTTTTAAGCATTTTAAATGGTAATGTTAATGTAGTGATCTTGCACTTTTGAATCAATTATGTCGCATTCGCTCATTTTTCTCTACTTGCATTGAAAAAAAAAACGGAAAAATAAAAAATTGCATCCAGTTACCTCCCATTTATTTCACTGTTGTTTAGCAGGTTTGAGGGAGGATGATGACAACTGGATACCCATAATTGTTGAAGGTATGCTTTCAGAGTAGAACCTGCTGACGATGTGCAGGCATTGCTTCAATTCCCAAACACCGGAGATATAAGGGAGATAGACCCTCGTCAACCCGTTTGAGCCTTGAAGTAGGAGTTTCTTTTCTAAACGAAAAAACCCTCACATTCAACCCGGGGCAGGGTAGTCATCAGTTAATTTGACCGGGCGTTCAAATTTCCAAAGGAGTGTGCATCCGAGGATCCATTACCTTTATTCATTACACCTCAAGAGGTCAAGGGACGTGAAACCACAATGGTTATCCCTCACCAACAAAAGAATGAGGCAGTCATTACCCTTTCAAGCAAGTCATGACAAGCCAGTGTCACACGATTTGTTCAACAAAAAAAAAAAGAAAGAAATAAAGCCCGCTAAGTCAAAAAAAAAAGTGTAAAAAACAAATGACTTAGGCAAAAGTTAGGGCATCCCGCTGGACTTCGAAATCAAAAAAATTCAAAAAGAATCAGTCCAGGCAAAAGTTAGGGAGTAAAAAAAAAAAAAAAAAAAAAATGAAAGAGAATCTTCCAGGAGAACAAAGTCGTGTGACCAGACACAAAGTCGGAATGGGTGACTGTTACTCCAAGAAACCTCATTTGTGCGTAAACCATCAACGTCATGGGTTCCTCAATCATTACAAAACCCTTGTGAGAAGCGAGCGCTTAAGTCGAATTAGCTGAACATAGGACTGGAGAACATCAAGGAGAATGGGTGGGCACATATAAATTTTGAGCCATAAAACCTTCTTTTTAAAACCGTGAACCAGACCACGTCATAACCCTTGAAAGTCCTAATTGAATCAGGTTCAGTTCTGAAAGCATACTACGACAAGGTTGCGTAAACTGACTCCTAACGATTTGCTAACTCAACACTACGTTTGGACTAATCGTCCATTCGTCACACACAGTCACAACATCAAAATAAATAAATTTTCAAAAAAAACTTGCATGTGTACTGCATTAAAATTACCATTTGTGAATGTACAGTTTTAATTGCAAGTTAGTGTCACCAGGGAAGTTCCTACAAAGGGCAATCACGAGGGAACTTGATCATTCAACAATGATGACCAGAATCGAGAGCATCATGTTAGCCTATGAATCAGGGGCATGTTATCCAGTGGTTTTGTTGACCAAGGAATTTGTCAGGGTAAAGAGAGTTCCCAAGCATCAGTTGATCGAGGAACGTCATTCAAAGTCAGTTGATCAGAGCTGAATCTGCCAAACAGGGGCAGGCCACCCGACATTTCTGTTGTCCAAGGATGAATTCTTCCGATGCTCAGTCAGAATGAGTCAAGTCGCTTCCACGCTCATACCGGGGCAGAATAATTCCAGAGCTCACTAAAGTGCAACCCTCCTCGAGAGGACATCCAAGTCCTCCATGCCAAGAATTGGATAATTAGTGATAGTCAGTTCAGAGACTCACCCAACAGGGGCAAATTTTAGCTATGCAGAGCAAGTGTATCAGTAACCTCAAGTTCAAGACGAGTGTCGGGAAATCATGCTACCCACCGTCGCCTTTGTCACCCTTCTCAACCAGAAGCCTTGTCACCTATGACTTTTTTCCCCGTCCTTGGGAGTTTTTCTAGCTTTTCATAATCATTGCATAAAACATTTGCATACGTTATTCATGTCGCATATAGAGCATGTGCATCATATTTGCATTGAGCGAAACCCCCGCAATATCAGATCTCATCCAGGGCCTCGTAACCCCAACTTATCAACCTTTCAAAGTCCAGTTCTCGTCTGGCAAGCCTTGTCAAAGCCCAGTTCCCGTCTGGCAAACCTTTTCGAGTCTAGACCTCGTCCGGCAGACAAACCCAAAGTCCAGTTCTCGTCTGGCAAACCAATTTCAAATACCAGTTCTCGTCTGGTAGGCGAATCTTTTAACCAGTTCCCGTCTGGTCACCTTTTCATTTAACCCATTGGAAGCCAGTTCCCGTCTGGTAGTCATTCTTTTTCGGAGTCAATTCTCGTTTGACAATGAACCCAAGTAGTCAGTTCTCGTCTGACGACTTATTCTTTGCCCATCAGTTCTCGTCTGTTGGCCTACCTTTAATAAACCAGTTCTCGTCTGGTAATTCACCTTCAAAAGTCCAATTGCTTGGCAACCAAAAAAAAAAAAATATATCTATCAGCCTGGCCCTAGCGCCCAACCATCCTTGTTTCATATCTTTGGCTATGAGCATACGTCTGCATTGTACATCATTTGCATTGCATCTTCATACCGCATGGTTTCTGTTTTAGCTCTGATGTGGGGCAAGAATCATTTCAAGACGTAGTTTGGGGCAGTTATCTCAAGACTTGTTGAATTTCTATGAGAGTTTGAAGACACTGAGGCAATCCTGGATGCCAAGTCTTCTGTAAAATCCTCTGAAGACGATCTTTTTGTGGATGATGCAGTATGGTATAATTGAGGAGTTAAGGGAATGATAGTTCACTCAGGATGATCAGTAATGCTTTTGTTGAGCTCAGAAGTTTGAAGCACTGTGTTAATTCTCAGGGAATGTCTGGTATTCATTTTACCAGCAGGGCATTGGAAGTTTATTTCTTCCTCGAGCATAAAAATCTTCTTTCAGCCGACAAGATTCCCTCATGAGAGGTTGGTTATTCGCATTCAGTCAAAGCCAATTTTCATTGGCATATCTTCCCAACACAGCTGTTATGCTATACTTGGGGCATATTTTGATTCTCCAGCAAAGTTTCTCCTCAGCAGAGCACTGCCAAATCTTTTCTCAACCATGAAGGTTGACCTCCCCAGCTGAGTTGGAACAGATGATAACCCCAACAGAACTTCAAGGCTATTTGAATCGTTCTCATCCCCAAGCGGATTTATCTGTCCACAGTGAATTTTTCCCAACAGGCAGCTGAAGGCCTTGCTTCCCCACAAAGTTAGAATTATCAGAATTCCCTCCTCAGCAGGATTGTGTGATCAAGCATCTTCCCTAGCCAAGTCTAAAGATGATCTTTCCCCATAGAGTCATCGGGATTCTCATTTCCAAGGGACATCCCCAGCAGAGCAAGAAGAAATTCTCCCCAGTGGAGTCAGAGCAGGATGATCAGATCCTCAGCAGGTGTTCAAAGTAGTTAAACGAAGTATACCTCACGCAGAGTCGTCTTTCCTCCAGTGAAAACCTCTCCAACAAGCATCAGGTTGCCAACACTTCGTTCCCATCAGAGTTAAAAGCTTTCAACTCAGCAGTATACAGAATGCTTCCCAAATTCCCCAGCGGAGAGCCCCAGCGAAAGCAGTTGCCTCACATTCACAAACATCAGTATATACTCCTTGTGGCACCCGTCCGTGTCATATCCCAAGCAGAAATCCAAAGCATCCTCTTTGCACTCACAGATACTCTTGTATATATAACTTTCTTGACACTCGTCCGTGTCACCTTCCCCAGCACAGTAACCTAAACACTTTGTATATCAGATACTTGTTTATACTATACTTTCCTCTTGACACTCGTCTGAGTCACTCTCCCCAGCAGATAAACACTCATCTATACACCACTCATACTCGTTACTCATATTACACTCATACAGATACTCGTCCGTATCTTGTATATACCATTCATATCCCCCACAGATTCGACTTTGGTCCTTGTTCTTTGTTAACCCGTTGGTACTCGTCCATACCATCATCTCTGAACATGCGTCCAACGTTTGTTTCTACATGATACTCGTCCGTATCATAGTCTTAAGGATGCTCGTCCGCATCTTTAATCCATACGCTGTGTCAAACACTTTTGTCTTCTTGAATATGGATACTCGTCCGTGTCTACTATTCCCCAGAAGAGTCCTTTCAGATGCAACGCTCGTCCGTGTTCTTTGTTAACCAGTTGATACTCGTCCGTATCATCATCTCTGAACATGTGTCAGTTTGTTTCTACATGATACTCGTCCGTATCATAGTCTTAAGGATGCTCGTCCGCATCTTTAATCTATACACAATACCCAAACACTCATACTTTCCTTTCTTGGTTATAAACACTCGTCCGTGTTTACTATCTCCCCAGTAGATCGCCAACAAAGCAAAGCTTCTTTTTATCTAACACTCGTCCTGTGTTAAGATAACCCTGAGAGCAGCCGTACCCTGCTAGGTGGTCGTCCTCCGCCTCTTGATGGTCGTCCTCCATCATGCTCATCCGATGGCCGTCCCCATCGTTGATTTTTTAGCAGCCGTCCCCTGCTAGGTGGTTGTCCTCCACCTCTTGATGATCGTCCTTCATCATTTTATCCAATGGCCGTCCCCATTGTTGATATTGGTTGTCTGACACTCGTCCTGTGTCACGATAAACCTCGAGAGCAGCCGTCCCCTGCTGAGTGGTCGTCCTCCACTTCTTGATGGTCGTCCTCCATCATGCTAGTCCGATGGCCGTCCCCATCGTTGACCTTTTCTGTCCGATGGCCGTCCCCATCGTTGACCTTTTCTATCCGATGGTCGTCCCCATCGTTGATATTTTCGGCAGCCGTACCCTGCCAGGTGGTCGTCCTCCACCTTTGATGGCCGTCCCCATCATTTTTCTTTTATCTCCAACAGAGCAGCCGTCCCCTGCTAGGTGATCGTCCTTCACCTTTGATGGCCGTACCCCATCAACTGTTTATTTCATTCATCCTTTAACCCGATGGCCGTCCCCGTCGTGGTCCCTTTTCCTTTTTAACCCGATGGCCGTCCCCATCGTTGGTTACTTTACCTTTATGAACTTGATGGCCGTCCCCGTCATGTTTCATTAATCCCCAGAGAATTTTACAACTTTATCTTGATGGCCGTCCCCATCATGATATCTCGTTTCCCCAGCTAGTCGGCCGTCCCCGTCTTGGCTTTACCTCTTATCCCCAGCATGTCGGCCGTCCCCGTCATCGTTTTGCTTCACACATTTTACCCAGCAGTCGTCCTCTGCTCGACGGTCGTCCTCCGTCGCCTACACTTTACAATATACTTTATTTTTTTTGTTACAATCTATATCCCTTTTCTTCTTCATTTTGTGAGTGCAAATTTTGGACTGTCTTTGGTATTCAACCACAAGTTATCTTGTTTGCCTGTTAAGCCGTCGCTTACATCCTGCACAGCTAACTCATGTTTGAATAGGGGCAGCTGTAAACACCCCAAATTTGCCCTCACCCATTCACACCATGGCTTGTGATCATCTCATATGCATAAACACAATCATATCATCTCACATCTCATTCTTGATTCACTGCATAGTTTCTAAGGCATCTGCACCTAGGGTTTGTGATCTGAGCAATCCCAGAGCTTTTTGAGCCACTCCAAAGGCCACCAATCAAATCAAAGGGGTCCATGTGTGTTCTTACATCATATTCCATCTCCTCAAAGTCAAAAATGCAGAGGAATCACAAGAACTAGGGTTTGAGTGGATGCAGAGCCAGTTTGAACTACACAGTTGACTGAAAATTAGGGTTTTGGTTTCAGAGGCCATAACACCAATTTTTTTGGTCATTCTTGTTTCCATTGCTCTTTATATGGTATAGGGAGTATGCATGTCAATTTTCATGAAGAAATTCCATGGGGAAGTCATCTGATCAAGAGTTGACTTTTCAGACAAGTCAGTGCAAAATCAGGGCATCTGAGGCCCCCAATGACCCAACCAATGGGTGATCTTCATCATTTTGAGTGTATATGATCTTTAGTTGATCATGGAAGGAGGTTGAAGTTCATAGAAATCAAGAATTTAGGGTTTTTGCAAATGTTGACTTTTTGGGCATAGTTGACTTTTCAAGAATGCATCATTTTAGGTCATTTTTCAAGCCTTGATTCATGATTCAAAAAGGCTTCAAATGGAAAAACTTTGGTCATGAAAGTTGTAGATCTCATCTTTCCCTTTTCAAAAAGTACAAGAACATGATCAAACTCTTCTTGGATCAAAAGTTATGGCAATGCAAAGTTGGCTAAAATCATTAATTTTCAAGGCATGCCTCATTTGGAAATTTTGCAAAGTCTTGGACCAATGCATATTGCAGCCTCTAATTCACTTCAAACCAACACATAAACATTCTCTAAGTCCTAAAAATCAGAAATGAACCAAGAATGTCATGGTTTTATGTTTGGTTAGGCAAAGAAGTCACATGTGAACCAAAATGTCACAAGTTGCAAAACTCATGATCATGCTCCCTCCTACTTGCAGCCTTGGATGCTGAGCTTTGCTAGCCTCTCACCTCACCTTGCTGCGCCAGCCCATGCCCATGTACTTGCCTAGATCATGAGCCATGCTTCTCTTACACATTATTTGACTTTTTGCAAAAGTTAACTCACCTATCCATAAAGCACATGTCAAATCAACTGACCAATGAGAGAGAGTTATGTGGACAATTTGCAAGCAAAACATAAGAGCAAGCAAGGCTGAAACCATCTCATTCCACACTTACACAAAAACACTCCCAACTGCATAAGCCTTCGAATCTCTCTGTCCAGCATACAAACACTTCAGCCATCTTCACCATTCAACTCACCTTGCTCCATAGACCACACAGCAACAAGAATCCAAGCCTGAAACAACCTAAACATCTCACTGCCATTTCTCACTCCATTTTGCAGTTTCATTCGAAACTCTCATCCTAGTTCACAAACACACCACCAAACACTCCAGACCTTCTCCATTCATCCTCAGGACCTCAAACAAGCCATCACAATGACCTGAAAGAGCCAGAACCTCCATTGCCATTTCTGATCAAGCTTGAGCAGAAGCTTTCGAAACTCATTATCCAGCCAGCACAAACTCATTTTGAGCACTCAAACATCTTTGGGGGATCAAGTGGAGTGGTTTGCACAAGGAAAAGTGACCAGAAAGTCCTCAAGTTGAAAGCTCCAAATCTCAGGTAGCTCGAAAATAATTTTTCCAGAAATCATTTTTCTTGTTACAAACTTGTTCTTCATGTCTTGCTGATCATTCTGGTACCATTGGTTTTGAAAATGGTTGTGATTTGAGCATTTAATTTGTTTCTGAAGCTTGCGTGACCTAGAACTTATTCTCTTCGATTCAGCTCATTTAGGAAATATAAATGTGTTTTAGGATGGGGGTTTGATTTGTGAGGATGTGAGGATCATTTCCATGGTTTTAGATTTCATTTTAGTAACCTAGGGAAGGATTTGGAAGTTTTCAGGGGAGAAGGTCACCGGAGAAGACGACCGGAGCTCGTCTCCGGTGACCTGAAAGTCATTAATGGGTAATTAGAGTTAGGGCTCCCAGTTTGAATTTCAGGCGTTGGATGAGTTGACTGAGTCTCTTCCCGCGCGCATCCAATGACCCAGATCTTGTCATTAGTCTTAATTAGGTTAATTTATTTAATTAATTAAGATTAACCCAGTTTAAACGTGAACCACTGGATCTGGCGCGAAGTCAATGGTCTTCCCCCCAGATCAAATCCTGGCCTTTCTTTCTGTTTACTTTCATTTTAACCTATTTTATTTTTTCATTTATTTCATTTAACTTGCACAATTTATTTAAAATAGCAAAAATGTCTTAAAAATTATGAAAACTTTTTCTTTAAAGTTTTATTAATTTTTATGACACAAAAACATTTTTATTTTATTTTTCATCATTAAAAAAGTATTTTTAAATATTTAAAAGATTATTTTTAATTGATTAATGGGAATTAATTAATTAAAAATACTTCTAGGTATTTAAAAATCACCAAAAAATTCTTGAAATGTTCTAAGACATTTAGAAACATTGTCCAACCTTCAAACCAAATTTCTTTTTTGATCTTGATGCATTTTAAGAATTTTTCATTGAATTAAATCATACTTTGTGCATTAATTTGATCCTAAGTTCAAAAATTCATTTCTGCCTATTGGAGAAGGTTGAGACATTGATTCTTCTTGCATTGTTTTGTGTTTGGCATGTAGTTTCTAGGGTAAAATGGCCATGATTTGATCTTGAATTTTCTAATTGTTTGGCATTTCTTTTGTTAAGAACCCTAAAAAACCCTAATAACTTAGAAAAATCATAATTTGAGTTTGGTTGAGAGTTGAGAGTTCCCCTTTGGGCAGTGGTTTATTATAGGTTTAGGGTTTCTTTGGGTACCATTTTCCATTTTTACTTTAGGGTTTTGCTTCTGTTTTTGGTTTGTGTTTGATGTTTGATCCATGAACCCTAATTTGGGCTTCCATTTGCATCCTTCTTGCATTTCCTTGCATAACATGACTTGTCTTTGCATTTTGTGCATGTTTATGATTCATTTGACATCTTAAGACATATAGGAAGCATGTTTGATCATTGCATCTCATATTTGCCATGTCATTTGTCTTGTATGATTCATAACTTTCCATGTTTGTTCATGCTCCTTAGCTTGCATCATTTGCATCCATGAACTTGTATGAACATTTCCATGTGCTGCCTCATGTTTGTAGCATCTCATAGCATCATTATCATCATCAACATGCTTCTGGTTTTGTCTAACATCATGTCATTTCATTTCATTTAGCATTGCATTGCATTTCTTTTCTAACATTTCAGGTGGTAAGTAAACTTGGGAAGTGAATTTGCCTTCACTTCTCATAACTTTTATTTTCATCTCTCTTGCATCCATTGCTGCATTCTTATATGTGTTTGAGTTTGAGCTTGCTCATTCTTCTTCCTCCCACTTTCTTTCTTCAAGTGACCTGACTTCTTGAATGAAGCAAGTCACTTTGCTTCTCTTGATCTTGTTCATCTGCTTCCTGGTGGCTCCTCTGAAGATTGTTCTTGCAAACCTCACAAACCTTAGGATCATCCAAGCATGACAATGAATTAGGGTTTTTATTAGTATCCCCTCTTAGTTTTACCTTTGTGTCTCTCTTTGAGTCTTCTTTTCTCACCTCACAATCAGGGACTAAACCCTAAAGGCTTTAAGACTTTGTGATTAAGCTTATGCCTGCATCCTTCTCTTAGGATGGAGTGTATAACTTTAATCCTAAGTGTTAAACCCTTTATGTGTTTAAATCTCTTAATCAATTCATTTAATAAATATCAAGACATCACACTTGTAACTTGGGCCTTGCATTAGGGTTCTAATTCTTCCTTAATTGGTTAAGAAGGACTAACCCTAGTGTTAATGGACAAGTCCCCCTCAAGTTGTCTTACAAACCATAAAATCCACTTCATCATCATATCATTAATCTAAAATCCACTTAATCAAAGGCTTGTTTTGTCATGGGTTTAATCCCTAATCATGGATTAAGTTGAGGAGCTTTCCTCAGCTTAAACACCCTCATCTATTATCCTTCTATTAGGATGGTGTAATGAGTCTGTTTAATCCTTGATTATGGCTTAACCTCATTACTCAACACTAAACAAAAACACCAAAAACATCTAAATAATCACAAGTAGGTTAATGATCTTAACTCTACATCAAAAGGTGATTAAGTGTGAGAATCTGACTTCACACTTAAGGTATTCTCATTACCCCTAATCAGAGGGAAGATGTGATGAGTTTACTAAATCCATTGGTTTAGGCTTAAGCTCATTAACTTATGACAAACTTTCAAAAGCAATAAAAGACTGAAAGCTCAAAAACAAACAATAATCGTCTCCTCCGGGATTCTTTTCTCATCACACTCATTCACAAACGAGAACTTGCTTCTTCCGTCTAATGCAAGACAGTTAGCACCTGAGCCAGACAGGTCATACACTTGAGCATAGACAAGCAAGCAGTTCACAAGTCAATTCATCTTTCAGTCTCTTTGGGTCGAACTACGGTGTTCTGACTTCCTCATTGCACGAGAGGATACGTAGGCATAACTTAACAGTTATCGAACAAAAGTCTCTGTACATTCCCCCTCTTCCAGCTTTATTCTTTAAGCCTCATGGTCTTGAGCAATTCATTCTCATTCCTACACTGACACATCATTTATACACTTCACTTCTTTTACACTGACACCTGTACATTCTTTTCCAGCCATTTTATACACAAATTGCACTGACACTACCCCTTTAAAACACAAATCTTTTAAGCGTGGATCCCGTCGAGTACGACGGACAATCTGGGTGCTAATACCTTCCCAGGTTGTAACCAACCCCCTTTCTCAGTCTCTCTGGTTCGCAAACCGTCTTATCCGTATCTTTCTAGGTCTATGCAGCATCACCTTTCCTCCGGGATAAAAATGCCTAGCTGGCGACTCTATTCATCTCCAGTGAGTTCACGGCTGTGTGTTCCCACTGTTCCCTTCGCCGACCGTTCGCGTCTGTACCCTTATCTGACCTGGTTTCATTTATCGGGAGCGACAGCACCCAAAATGTCCGTGGTACTCCACGGGAGCCCTTTGAAAAATTTACTGCTTTTGGTTTGAAAATGGTTTGCAAAAATGTGAGTGGAGGGATGAGAAAAGAATTATTTTTTAATATTTTTGTGTTTGGAGAGGTTTACCACCTCATGCCTATGTACCCACAAAGTGCAATGCGAGATCAAAACCTCGTAGTTCGTGGTACAAATAGTGAAAAGGGTTTGTTATGATTAATTTTATTAAGTGGAGAGAATTTGTCAACTTCAAGTGGATAGCCAAACAAATCTATCATGGGAATGAAGGCATGAACTCATACATCATTATGGGGAGGGCGCCAACTCGGATAAAATCGACGAGTATGCCACTAAACCCCCACGAATGACAAGAGACTCAATTACATCAAACTACAACCATGGAGATTGAGAGACTTGCACCCGACTGAAGAATAATGACTCATAGTCAACACTTTTTAAAGAAAGCAAACAAAAGTGCACATAGGCATAAAACAAATTGAATGAGTTTGGTCCTTTTTATTTTTTGTATTAAAGTCAAAATGATTACTATTCATTGATTTTTTAAAAGAAAAAGAAAGCCACTTGACAAAAGTCAAGGTTTTTGTTTATCAAAGAGATGATGATTTAGAAAGAAGGAATCTTTGAAAAAGGGAGAATGTTTTGAAAATTAAAGAATGGGAGGAGATGAAGGGACTAACCTAAAAAGAAAATAAGGAGATAAAGGAGGAAAGATCTATCCCAACTTGATAATACTTCTCATTATATGCATAAGAGTTCCATCCTTATAAGCTAGCAAATGGCCAAATAAAGGCAAGCTTCGATCTTCATGAAGATTAAGGCCAAGGGAAAGGTATCCTAAAATCTAAGTCCAACATTTCCATTCCAATCCCAAGGATAGTAACCATTAGTCCAAAGTTAAGATCACAAGTTTTTTAGAAGTTTTATCCTTTATTAATGTTTTATGTCCAAATGGACCAATAGAAAATCACACAATACAAATAATAGCAAGAAATTTAAACATGATAATGGATGGATAAAACATAATAAAGCATATAAAAATAAAAGCAATTAAAGTGCAAGAAATAAAAAAAACAATTAAAGTGCAAAAATCTAAAATATTAATATAGTAGTAATATAATAATATTTACATAATAATAATGGTATGGTGAACTTAATCAACCATAACCAAAAGTAACCAAAATTGAAAAGCAACCGGATCCGCTTAGCATCTTACACTATAGCGATTAATCAAGGAAAACCGAATCGAATTCAATGAAATTTGAAAGGCGATTGGGAGACCTAAAGTACCTACGCATCAAACATTCATAAGTCTTGATTCTTAATACAATATGATTAACCACTTTGGGATTACGCGATCAACAAGAGATCCGGTCCATGAAAGTGCAACTACCCAATTAGATTTTTATATCGAAGTCGGGACACATTTAGGTCTATGTTAAGCAATCGTCGAGTAATTTACGAAGTAATTACCCTACAAATGTGGCCGCCCACCACCAATTAAGGTGGAAAATATTTGTGCTAATACATGTTAGAGAAATGATATAATGGATCATCCCCCGACAACATGTCACACAAAAAGAAAAATGGTAACAGTCTAATCTTAATCGAGATTTCACATTGAATTATCGAAAGCAACCTATCACGATCCCAAAGTATGGAGAATGATCCAAATGACCATTAATCCATAGATTTGATGTAATGAAGGTTAAACAATTTCGAAAACCAATAATCTTCGAATCGGAGATCTCATCGACAAAAAAATAAAAAAAAAAGATGAAGAAAAGGATCGACAAATGTCACAAAAGAAATATAAACAAAATTTCCATTAAAATAAAATTGAAATCATAAAAAGAATTCTAAAATATTTTTTTTATAGATTTTTCTTAAAATAAACTTTTCAAAAATTTAAAGCAATTAAAAAAAATAAGAAAGAAAGAAAGACAAAATAATGGAGGAAAATAATTATAAAAAAAAATAAGAAGAAAATAGGGGGGGATACACTGCAACCTTGGATGGTGGAAAGAAATGGATCAAAACCATTAAACCCAAATACACTTAGTTTTTTTCATTTTTTTTATATAAAAACAAAAATCAGTAATTATTAACAATAAAAAAAAATGAAAAACAAATAAAAAGAAATAGGTTCATTTTCTTCACGCGGAAACATGGTTCTTCTTCCAAACGCAAAACACCACACCACTCAAACACATCTCCTCACCTTTTTTGGAATCAACCACTGTCAACCTTCTCCTTCTTCAAAAAAAATCGGCTGATTCCTTTTCTTATTCAAAGAGCAAAGTCGAGTTACCGTGCTCCTTCTTCCTTATCAATCGTATCGCATCTGACTCGCAAATCAAATCAAATCCGCATCTCTCTTTACTCGAATCAGATTGATGATTACAGAATGTTACAGTTTCGTATTCGACGTGGATGTCGCTGCGAGTTTCTGAGATACAAATTGATGATGTTGAAGCTTGATTCATTGAAAAATTTTTGTTTGGAACTTTGATGAAGGTGAGTTGAAGGAATATAATTGGTGATGAAATTGAAAATTTTATGTTTTTTATTTTGGCAGAGTGTTTTGAGGCTTTTTAAGCTTGAAGGTTGAAAGAAATTGACCTCCAATTTATAGATGAATTAGAGGGATTGAGGAGGTCATTTTGTGCGAATTGATTCTGCGTTTCGTCGTCACGAGCAACGCGTTTGTACAGCTGAGTATTCTGTGTGACATAGCATGATTTTAATGTGTCAAAAACTTGACATGTTTCTAAAGCTGGACAGGTTCACAATGGAAAAGGAAGGTTTGGAAATTTTGGAAAAATACACTGAATGAGCCGACTCAAATTCATCAATGAGCCGACTCATTCAGTGTTAAATTGATGAGAAATGCTCGGGTCCGAACAGGCTACCTGAAACATAATTTAGGTCGACTCATGAGAGTACATGAGTCGACTCATGATCTCTCATGAGCCGACTCATCAAGAATTTTTCTCACCGCATTTTCACGGGTCTCAACAGGCTGCCTGTCTGTTATTTTAGGTTGGCTCATCTGTAAGTTTGAGCCGACTCACTTGAAGGTTTGAGTTCGCTCATTGCTGTGCTGACTCATTTTTTCATTTATTTTTATCTCTCTTATGATTTATTTCCCCTAACCAATATAAATAGCTGCTGAATTTCTTTTGAGAAATTTAACAAGGAAAGTGAAAGAAATACACATAGCTATTTTCATCTTCTTCATTCTTGCATCAATCAAACAATTACACACAATAATCTATGTTCGATCTTGGTGTATGTTTTGACGATAACGTTCAATCGTGAATCAGAATTTTAGATTGGGTTTAGAGTGTGTGGGTTTTCCTTGGAAAAATCCGTTGGGGTTTTATCCTCCAAGATCATTGAAGATTTGGGGGTTTTGCACACATCGATCGGTCGTAGATTCAGCCGAGTGAGGTAGATTGAAGATCAAGTGGATCGTTCTCTCATATCACGGTAGACGGAGGATTGCGAAGGTCTTTGTGGGTTCACAAGTGTGGGAGAAACTCAGCCGTGCTCAAAGTTTGAAGAATCGTGCATTCTTGCAATAAGGGAGCAAATTAATCGGAGGCTTTCTCGACACGCGTGGAAGACTTGATTCTACTTTGGATCAAGGGACAAGAAGAAGAATTGACAGCACCTTCAACTTGGTTTGGTTTGTTGGTTAATTCATTTCTATTCTTGTAAAACAATTGTGATTTAATAAAATTGCCCAATTCAATTTCGAATTGGGGGCAGAGTACTTCGAGCGAGGACGACGAAGGAACTGCCTCAACAAATTCCTTGTGTTCTTATTATTTCTCGCTTTCTATTTTTGTTCATATTGATATTGTGTGATTGAAAATTCTGGTGTATCAAATTAGTGCAAACAAGGTGTTTGTTAAATTGCTTCAGTCAAAAGTGTTGATTGGAGTGAATAAAATTCTGCACTATTTGACACAACAAAATTGCCCTTGGAGTGTGCACTCTAAGTGTTTGATAAAAAGCTCAATCACGCAAGATCATTATTTTTGTATTTGTTTTCTTCTCTAATCATCATTAAGAAGAGTTTTATCAAGTTCTGAATATTCAAGTGTATCATTTGTAAATCATTAATTCATCTAGTCATTATTTCATTCTATTTGGGTTTTACGCATATCCGATCTCCGGTGACTTCAAATTTGAACTAGACGATTTTCCGGGAAACTTCCGCTATTCTCTTTCAAATTAATTTTGAAAAGATAAATTTTAAAAAGGGATCTATTCAACCCCCCTTCTAGATCCGCGCTATCATCTAACAAGTGGTATTAAGAGCACTAGTTTATCTAGTGCTTCACATACAACTTATTGGAAAATGGACAACGATCCAACGGGGGCGTACAATAGAGCTCCAGTTTTTACCGGAGAAAACTATAGTCACTGGAAAGATTGTATGCGTATCCATATCAACTCTGTTGATAGAAAAATTTGGAAAGTTATCCAAGAAGGCCCTTTTCAAATAACCATGGCCGGACCGGATAATGTCCAAATTGAGAAACCGGAAGCACAATGGGATGATAATGATGAAAAGAAATATAGCTATGATTGGAAAGCTCGAAACATACTTATAGCTTTCTTGGGAGCTGATGAATATTTTCGAGTTTCTCATCACACATCGGCTAAAGCTATGTGGGAAGCCTTACAAGTTGCGCATGAAGGAACCGATGATGTTAAGCTAGCTAGAATTAATACTTTACAACAAGAGTTTGATCGTTTCTCACTTGACTAATAGATTAAATGCTCTTGGTAAAACTACTCCTAATGATGTTGCAACTAACAAAATTTTGAGATGTCTTACTAGGGAATGGTTGCCAAAAGTCACGGCAATTAAAGAAGCCAATGACGTAAGAACGTTAGATCTAACGACTCTCATTGTAAAACTACAAGAGCATGAACAAGAGCTCTTAAACTTAAATGAGCATGAAGACAAAGAGAAGAAAGAAAAGATTGAGAAAAATAAAGATCATGAGAAGAAGAAGAAGTCCATTGCGTTAAAAGCTTCTTCATCAAAATCCTCCACAAATAAAGATAGTGGGAGTGGTACGAGTGATGATGATGACGAATCAAATGAAGATATGGGCTTATTCGTAAGAAGATACAATAGGTATCTCAAAAAGAATGAGATCTCTCATTCGGATAAGCGTCTCATCAACTATCGAAGAAATTCAAATCCTTCCAAACAAGAGTACGTTAAAAATACTAAAGGCAAAGGATCTTGTTACAACTGCGGAAAACCGGGACATTACAAACCGGATTGTCCTATGTTAAAGAAAGACAAGGCAAAAGACAAATATCAAAGAAAAGGCAACAAGGCTAGAAGAGCATATATAGCTTGGGAAAGCGATAGTGAGTCGTCTAGCAAAGATACCTCAAGTGATGATGAAGAGAAAGTAAATCTTTGTCTTATGGCTCATAAGAAAAGCAAGAAAGAGGTAAAACACGCTAAATACGAATATGCTGAAAAAATATCTTATAATGATTTGCTTAGTAAGTTTAATACTCTCCATCAAGAAGCTAAAGAAGCTTTCAAGCGCATTGCATCCGATAAAAGAATTTTTGCCTATTTAGAAGGAAAAGTTTCAGATAGTGAAAATGCTATGAAAGCTCTTAAGGCATCAATGGTAGAATCTATAGTAGAAGACAAACGAGAATGGCACAACTTTCATGGTTGTGAAACTTGTTGGATTTGGCAAAAGGAAGTCAAAACTCTTCAAGCCAAACTAAACAAGTTATCACAACCAAAAATGACATTCACTATTGATCATTCAAACTTTAGGGAATCAATGAATAATCCATTTCAAAAATACACCTATGTAGTGAAGGATCAAAATAGTCAATGCAAATCAAAATCGTTCTTGAAATGTCACTATTGTTGCAGGGAAGGTTATAAAATTGCCAAATGTCGCTTTAGGAAACACTTGGTCCCAAAAGGCATTTGTCAATGGTTGCCTAAAAGCAACAAAATTCTCACTCACACTCTAGGACCCAATGAAAATTGGGTACATTTATCTCTTGTCTAATCATACAGGTGGAGTTTCTTGAGACTATGGAGGAACGATGGTTTCTTGATAGTGGATGCTCAAGACATATGACATGTGATATTTCCCTATTCTATGACTTTGTGGCTAAGAAGAAGGGATTTGTTACCTATGGTGATAACAATAAAGGAGCTATACTCGGTAAAGGTAGTGTAGGTAATCCCTCTTCTACATCTATCTCTAATGTCCTTTTAGTTGAGGGTCTTAAACATAACCTTGTTCGCATTAGTCAATTATGTGATAAGGGATATAATGTCTCTTTCTCTAAAGAAGGATGCATAATTGAACACAATGATAACGAAGAGGGTGTGTTTAAAGGCCTAAGGGTTAATAATGTTTATTTGCTTGATTTAAATTCTATGATCATGGGTAACCCTAAATGTCTTGTTTCCAAAAGTGAGGAATCTTGGCTTTGGCATAGACGTTTAGCTCATGTAAACTTTGACTTGCTAAATAAGATTGTATCCAAAAACTTGGTAGTAGGCTTGCCTAACATAAAGTTCACTAAAGATCATCTTTGTGATGCATGCCAAATGGGTAAGCAAACTAAGATATCTTTTAAATCAAAAAATTTAGTCTCTACTTCTAGACCTCTTGAACTTCTACACATGGATCTTTTTGGTCATTCTAGAATCAAAAGTATAGGAGGGAACTACTATTGTTTTGTTATTGTTGACGACTACTCTCGATTTTGTTAGACTATCTTTTTAGCTAGTAAAAGTGATACCTTTTCGGCCTTTGAAACTCTTGCCAAATTATCTCAAAACAAACTTGGCACAAAAATTGTAACTATTAGAAGTGACCATGGAGGTGAGTTTGAAAATCATCTTTTTGAAAACTTTTGTGAAAACCATGGCATTGATCATAACTTCTCCGCTCCTAGAACACCACAACAAAATGGTGTTGTGGAACGTAAAAACCGTGTGTTGGAGGAATTGGGAAGAACTATAATAAATGATAGTGGTCTTCCTAAATATTTTTGGGCCAATGCTATTAGCACCGCTTGTTATGTTTTGAATAGGATCACTATTCGACCTATTCTAAACAAAACTCCCTATGAACTTTTAAAAGGAAGAAAACCAAATGTTTCACATCTTCATGTGTTTGGTTGCAAATGCTTTGTGCTTAATAATGGAAAAGAGAATCTTGGAAAATTTGATTCAAAGGCGGATGAAGGCATCTTCCTTGGTTACTCTAATTCAAGCAAATCATATAGAATTTTCAATAAAAGATTTCTTATAGTCGAAGAATCTGTACATGTATCCTTTGATGAAGCTTATCCTAATGTTATCAAAAAAGGTAGTAGTGTTATTAGTGAGGTGCCTCCTCTAATGAGATTGTTAAAGACTTTGTTGTTTCTCGTGTTGAACCCTTGCCGGATGTTGTGTATAAGGAGCCGGTGGATGTGTCTAGTCTCAAAGATGAAGGGGAAGCATCCCCTCAAAATGATCTACCATTGGAATGGAAGACATCAAAAGATCATCCTATCGATAACATCATTGGAGATATCTCAAAGGGTGTCATTACCAGATCAAGGCTAAGTAATTTTTGTTTTTATCATGCCTTCATATCTTAAATTGAGCCTAAGAATGTCAAAGAAGCATTACTTGATGAAAATTGGTTCCTAGCTATGCAAGAGGAACTAAATCAATTTAAAAGAAATGAGGTTTGGGACCTTGTTCCTCCTCCATTAAATCATCGAGTAATTGGCACCAAATGGGTTTTTAGGAACAAATTGGATGAAAATGGCACTATCATTCGCAACAAGGCTCGTCTTGTTGCTCAAGGGTATAACCAAGAGGAAGGCATAGACTATGAGGAAACTTATGCTCCTGTTGCCCGCCTTGAAGCTATACGCCTTTTGCTTGCATTTGCATGTTCTCAAAACTTTAAACTATATCAAATGGATGTTAAGAGTGCATTCCTTAACGGGTCTATAAATGAAGAGGTTTATGTGTGTCAACCTCCTGGGTTTGAAATTTTTGAAAAACCAAATTATGTTTACAAATTAAAACGAGCTTTATATGGTCTCAAACAAGCTCCTAGAGCTTGGTATGAGCGTCTAAGCAAGTTTTTAATCAATCAAGGTTTTTCAAGAGGAAAAGTTGATACTACTCTCTTCATTAAACGTGAAGGAAAACATTCTATATTAGTTCAAGAATATGTAGATGATATTATATTTGGCTCTACTAATATGAAATTGGTCAAAGAATTTTCAAGTTCTATGCAAGGTGAGTTTGAGATGAGTATGATGGGGGAGCTAAATTTCTTCCTCGGACTTCCAATTAGACAACTTGAAGATGGAACCTTCATAAGTCAAACTAAATATTGCAATGAGTTGCTCAAGAGGTTTGATATGACAAACTCCAAGCCTATTGATACACCAATGCCTACAGCGACAAGTCTTGATCGTGATGAAAAAGGTAAAGATGTTGATATAAAAAGGTATCGAGGTATGAATGGTTCTCTTCTTTATCTCACCGCATCGCGTCCCGATATTATGTTCAGTGTATGTATGTGTGCTAGGTTTCAATCTTGCCCTAACGAATCACATTTAAAATCAGTTAAACGAATACTTAGGTATCTTTGTGGTACTTCTAAGTTTGGTCTATGGTATCCTAAGGGTAGTGATTGTTTCTTGGTAGGTTTTTCCGATTCCGACTTTGCCGGTTGCAAAGTGGATAGGAAAAGCACTAGTGGAACTTGTCATTTCTTTTCAAACTCTCTTGTCAGTTGGCATAGAAAAAAGCAAGTCTCTGTTGCCTTGTCATTTGCAGAGGCTGAGTATGTTGCATCCGGAAATTGTTGTGCTCAAATTCTATGGCTAAAACAACAATTGCTCGACTTCAATATCTCTCTCAAGAAAATTCCAATATTTTATGACAATACTAGTGCAATTAATCTTACCAAGAATCCTATTCTTCTCACGCACTAAACATATTGAAATCAAGCATCATTTTCTTAGGGATCATGTAGAGAAAGGTGATGTGGTGTTTGAGCATGTTGATAGTGTAAATCAACTAGCCGATATTTTTACAAAACCACTTGCTACCGATCCTTTCTTCTTTATCCGTAAAGAACTTGGTGTTCTTGATATATCTGATAGATCTTAGTAATCATTGTCTTGATTATATTATTTCTTGAGTTAATTTCACTTGTACCTCACATCCTATTATGAGGTCTCATCTATCATTCATCTCTCATATACTCGAGGTAATATCTTTCTTTACTCACTTATCTTAATTCATTCTTGATGTATGTATTTAGTAAGAATGAGTGCATGGAGTATGTTTGTTATTTAATTTTCTTTATGTGTGATTGTGTGACAAATAACTTGCATTCATAATGATATTTTTGCATTTTGAAATATTTTAAGTGGTTTTTGGTAACACATGTTGTTGGAAATCGCCGGGTCCCAACAGGCCGACTCATGTGTCGGCTCATGGACTCTTATGAGTCGACCTACAGGATGCTTTGTGCCGACTCATTTCAAATTCAAATTGAGTCGACTCATGGATGAATTTGAGTCGGCTCATTGACGCCTCGACTGACGTGAGGCTGTCTTGAAAAGACGCGCAACCTGCCTGTTCGCCTCCCTAGGTCGGACCATCAATTCATACAACCACTTTTACCTTTCCATTTACTATTTATTTAATTCTTTTTCATTAAAATTCATAATCATTTCATTTTATCATCATAATCTCATAAAACTCTCATATTCTCTCAAGTTTCATCATCTTCATCCATCTCTCAAATCTCTTCCAAAGCTCTATTCTTTCTGCAACAATGGCTTCAAAGACTACATGGAAAAGGTCTCGTGGCTCCTCTTCTCAATCATCCCTTCCGGCTAGTGCTCTCTCTCTTCTTCCTTCTTATCTGGGGGAAGTATATAACAAGCAATTCAAGAACAGAAAGGTAATTCCTCAATATGTTTACTCAAAATCAATTGCTTCTCAAATGCACATTCCACACATTGTTGAGCTTATGGAATTCCAAGGTATCAATTCTTTTCTATCTTGTCATGAGGACTACAATGAAGACTTGGTTAAGATGTTCTACGCTGGCTTAGTTGGAAACTTTAAGGGTTTTGCGTTCAATTTCCGTATGGGCTCTCGAATGTTTGCTGTTGATGCTCAAGTATGGAAAGACCTCTTTCGCATTGATCCTGAAGAAGCGAGCATTTTAATGACCGATACGGCTCAAGTTGACAACTACGTCTTCCGCACGGAACTAAATGGTATGCTTAAAGAACCATTTACTGATTTTGTTGTTAATTCTGAATTGTTTCCAAATAACATCACTACTGGAAAAGTCAAGCCTGTTGATCGTATTCTGCACTGGATTGTTGCCCACAATTTACGGCCCAAGAAAGGCGGTTTCTCTCGCATTGATATGAGTGAAGTGCACTTGGTATATATCCTTCGCAAAAAGGTCAAAGTCAACTGGCCTCACTATTTTGCGAGTCGTATTTTTGCCTTGAAGGAAAAGAAAGGCGTTGCTCTTGCTTATCCTTCCATTATTCAGAAGATTATCGACAAAGCTGAGGTTGTTGGTTTTGATGTTCCTTTGATATCTGTTCCGGATACAAATTGGTTTCAGTAGAAAACCCTTAGCCTCATGTGTCACATATGGGACTATCAAGAACGCCGATATCGTTATGTAGGAAGAGGTGATCAAAATCAACCGCTTGAAGATAATTCTGATGGGGATGATCCTGAAGATCAACCCGAACAAAATGACATTCCGAACGAAGACGTATCTGCTCCTTCATCTCCTCATCCATCTCAATCGCAACCAGATGACTCATCAAGAATAATGGTGATGCTTCAAAATATGCAAATCCAACAGAAGACTTACTACACCTCTCAGACAGAGCGATACACCGAGTTAGAGAGGCGCTTAACTGTGCTGGACAACGCCTTTACTGAATATGTGTCTGTTTAAGACACTAGGTATACTGCATTGCAGGAACACTTGGTTTCTCAGGATACAACCTTTAACTCTCTGAACTCTAGCTTTCTTCAATTCACCGAAAATGACATGGATGATTCGCAGCCCATCACCTATCAACGCCGCTATCCTTCCATCAGAGATCATTATCCACACCCTTGAGAGAATAGTTGCATCATATGACATTATCATGTTTTTTTTTATGTTTGCTTAAGTTGTTTGTATGAACTCTTATTTCGTATTAATCTAATTATCTTTGCTTATTATTCATTTTTTACTTGTCTTTCAAAAATTGTGTGTTTATGAATGACGGGTTCTATCGCATTTGGCTTCTCAAATTAACATTTCATTCGGTTTTCTATTTATAATTCCCTCATATGGTTTCTCTTATTTTTGGAGTTGTCAAAGGGGGAGATGATACTGAGATCAATGTAAATGAGATTGGGTCACTCAATTAGGGGGTGTTTTGGCGACTCATTCATCAAGTTTTTGCCATCATCAAAATGGGGGAGTTTGTGTGACATAGCATGATTTTAATGTGTCAAAAACTTGGCATGTTTCTAAAGCTGGACAGGTTCACAATGGAAAAGGAAGGTTTGGCAATTTTGGAAAAATACACTGAATGAGCCGACTCAAATTCATCAATGAGCCGACTCATTCAGTGTTAAATTGATGAGAAATGCTCGGGTCTGAACAGGCTTCCTGAAACATAATTTAGGTCGACTCATGAGAGTACATGAGCCGACTCATGATCTCTCATGAGCCGACTCATCAATAATTTTTCTCATCTCATTTTCACGGGTCTCAACTGGCTGCCTGATTGTTATTTTAGGTCAGCTCATCTATAAGTTTGAGCCGGCTCACTCGAAGGTTTGAGTCAGCTCATTGCTGTGCTGACTCATTTTTTCATTTATTTTTCTCTCTCTTATGATTTATTTCCCCTAACCAATATAAATAGCTGCTGAATTTCTTTTGAGAAGGTTAACAAGGAAAGTGAAAGAAATACACATAGCTCTTTTCATCTTCTTCATTCTTGCATCAATCAAACAATTACACACAATAATATTTGTTCAATCTTGGTGTACGTTTTGAAGATAACGTTAAATCGTGAATCAGAATTTCAGATTGGGTTTAGAGTGTGTGGGTTTTCCTTGGAAAAACCCATGGGGTTTTATCCTCCAAGATCATTGAAGATTTGGGGGTTTTTCACACATCGATCGGTCGTAGATTCAGCCGAGTGAGGTAGATTAAAGATCAAGTGGATCGTTCTCTCATATCACGGTAGACGGAGGATTGCGAAGGTCTTTGTGGGTTCACAAGTGTGGGAGAAACTCAGCCGTGCTCAAAGTTTGAAGAATCGTGCATTCTTGCAATAAGGGAGCAAATTAATCGGAGGCTTTCTCGACACGCATGGAAGACTCGATTCTACTTTGGATCAAAGGACAAGAAGAAGAATTGACAACACCTTCAACTTGGTTTGGTTTGTTGGTTAATTCATTTCTATTCTTGTAAAACAATTGCGATTTAATAAAATTGCCCAATTCAATTTCGAATTGGGGGCAAAGTATTTTGAGCGAGGACGACGAAGGAACTGCCTTAACAAATTCCTTGTGTTCTTATTATTTCTCGCTTTCTATTTTTGTTCATATTGATATTGTGTGATTGAAAATTCTGGTGTATCAAATTAGTGCAAACAAGGTGTTTGTTAAATTGCTTCACTCAAAAGTGTTGATTGGAGTGAATAAAATTCTGCACTATTTGACACAACAAAATGGCCCTTGGAGTGTGCACTCTAAGTGTTTGATAAAAAGCTCAATCACACAAGATCATTATTTTTGTATTTGTTTTCTTCTCTAATCATTATTGAGAAGAGTTTTATCAAGTGCTGAATATTCAAGTGTATCATTTGTAAATCATTAATTCATCTAGTCATTATTTCATTCTATTTGGGTTTTACGCATATCCGATCTCCGGTGACTTCAAATTTGAACTAGACGATTTTTCGGGAAACTTCCGCTATTCTCTTTCAAATTAATTTTGAAAAGATAAATTTTAAAAAGGGATCTATTCAACCCCCCTTCTAGATCCGCGCTATCGTCTAACATATTCACTTGTGTATTGCATGTTGAACTTGCATTTTGTTCAGTTTACTGTTGCATTTTGGAGTGTGAAATTTGCTGATTTTTAGATGCGTTTTGTTTGGTGTAGGTCTACGTTTTGAAGTGTTTTGAGAAGTGTGTTTGGTGCTGATGTGTGATGATGAGCAGCTGAAGTCTTGTAGTGTGAATATACGACTGATGGTATGTGGCGTAAAAGGGCCTGCGTTTTATGCCTTTTCTCTTTGCGTTTTGGTGGTGTAGTTGCATTTTATGTGTTGCAGGCCATGTGTGTATGTTGTCGTTTCGTTCAATTATTTCAGCGTTTCAGTCATGCGGCTCATGCTTGATTTACAACGTGTTATTTGTGGGGTTGGAAAGTGACGTTGAGAAACAATGAAGTGTAGCTTGGCTCACGTGATGTTGATGAAAAATGTGAATGTGTGATTGATAGAAAATTGGTTATAGATGAGTCACGTGTGTAGTAAATGGAGTAACATGAATTGGTTTTTTTATTCTTTTATTTTTCTGGTATAATTTTGGTAAAGCAAAATGAATAATGGGCCTTTTAAGGTAATGGGCTTTATTATGGTATAAAAAATGTCAATGTTATTAAAAGGTGGATAAAATAAAATGGATTTAGTGAATTAAGATGAATGATGGAAAAAATGGGACTTGAATTGGATTTAAAAGGAAGATAATTGAGGAAAAAAATTGGATTAATAATTTGGATATTAATGGAATTTTGGATAATCGAATAATCGAGAAAAATAATGGAAAAGTGGTTATTGGATAATGGATAATGGAAATTGGAAGATAAAAATGATTTAATGTATATTGGATATGGAATTTGGTCTAAGCCCACAACCAACTCTTGATTTTTCTTGCACAAGCCTCTGATAAAATGAACACAACTGTCACTGAACCACTGAATAAATTGCAACTTTGCCACAACCACTTGAATCATCTAAAAACTGCCCTGATGATTCGAATCCATGTTGAGGAAAATAAATCCTCAGATGAATCACTGATGAACTGATGAACAAACCGAATTTCACACGTAACACTGCTTGATAGACTGATGATTTTCGCACACAACACAACTTGAACTTTTAAATACGCATCATCTGAGAAATAAACCACTGGCACACGTAACTTGCAGTTGAAGCAATCTCCTGATAGTTTGACCAATATTAGGTCAAACGTGCATCTGAATCATAATTGAATAACCACATCTGAATTGAAAACATTATCGGCCTTTGAAAATCCTGCAACTCCTACAAACACAAATAAGAAGAAGAAGCGAACTAAAACATATTTTTGGATTTTGGTTAGTGATTAGTAAACATAAACAAAAATAAAGCAACTAAAAACAACGGTGATCCCCTGTGAGGCATAAATCTACACCCGAGAAGAACCGAGAAACTAGTGCGATCTTGTTTGTATGCAAGATGCAGATGAAAATGCAAAGAAATCTTAGGGAAAAAATTAGGGTGTTACAGCTGCAAACTCAGGGCACCTCTGTTAGCACCCTTTTGGTAAGAATGTATATATGTTGTTGATGTTACTATGTGTGTTGTTGTTGTTACATGACGTTGATGTTGTTGTATGTGGTTGTAGTTGATGATGTATGTTATGGATGTTGTTATGTGTTGTCGTAGTTGTTGTTATATATTGTTTATTTCATGAAGTAATTGTTGTAGACATGCATATTATCATTGATGGTGCATGTCATATGCATAGTTGGGGATGGTGTACCAAGGTACGGTGTATCCATCCAAATTCCAAAGGGAATCATTGTGATGTTGTGTAACACCCCAAAACTTGCCCTCTGAATTTTTAACTTTAAGTTACTTTTGTTTTGCATTCATATGCATTTCCATTAGGTCATTAACACTTTGCATTCATTCACTTATATCGAGCTCCTAAGACATGGGATCAATATCATTTGAGCATTAGGGTTTCACACCCTATTTGCGATCATCAGGAGAATTTAAGGTTTTGGCTATGCAACCATAAATGGCATCATTTTCTTATTACTTCTATCACTTGATTAGGGTTTATTTCCCTGAGTAAGTGGTATTCAAGGATTTCACTTGCAAATACTATTCACTGGCACTTATGGCCCATCATCAGCATTGAAGTGTGAATAAGGGGTCTCTTCTTCATCAAGTTACAAGGCTATTATTCTTCCCTGCATCTTAGGTTATTCTTCTTTCTCAATGCCTCAAACGCTTTGGTTTCAGTTCAAGTATGGTTGTTCGTTCACGATTCAGTTCAGATGGATGTTTGACCTAATCTTGGTAAAACTATATGGAGATTTCTTCAAGTGCAAGTCATATGTGTCAGTGGCTTATTTATTAAGAAATGAGAATTCTAAGTCAAGTTGTGTTGTGGTGAATTCATTAGATTATCAAGTTGTGATTCATAAGAAGTTTTGGGCCAGATTATCTGTTCAAAAATTCATTAGTGATTCATCTATGGATTTATTTTCCCAATGATTGATTCAGATATATTCGAAGTGATCCAAGAGTTATTTTGTCAAAGGAGGATTAATTCAGAGAGTTGTTCATTTCAGTTGAAAGTTGTATGATGATAGTTATGTTCATTGAATCAATGGCTTTTATGGAATAGTCTGAGTTTGGTTTTGGATTCATTTGTTCCTTAAATCAAGTTTTTATCATCCATTTATTCAATTAAATCCATTCACTCTTCAAATCCATTTTTCTAATTTAATTCTAAACAAATTCCATTTGTCAATAAACCATTTTTTCTATCCATTTATGTCTAAACCATAAATCATTTTTCACTATCCATTTATCCACTTTCTAAAAAACCATTTTACCATTTCATTTTTTATATTCATATTTCAAATATCCACTTCCATATTTCTTTTTCTAAACCCACATTATCCAAATAAATTTCACATATTAAAAGTCTATTACAAATAATATCATAAGTCTAAAACACCAGGGTGCCAATAACATTCCAATTGAAAAAAAAGCAATGAAGAGCTCGTCATAGTACACAGTTAAAGCATTTCCAAGCATCTTTTTTCAGCAACAATAAAGTTGCAGACCCCGTCTTCAAGCCAACACCTCAATTCCGCCATGACACATAGTTTTTACACATCCTTTAAAACAAATTCATATATCTCACTGCTACAAACTCTCACACAACATTCCACTAAATTAATTTCGTACCGCACCCGCTAGCGATGATTTCCTTCACACAACACAACATAACTCGACAAACAAATTCCAAGCTACTGTACGGATTCATACAAACGCAAAAAGCCTCACCCTCATATACAATTTCCTCACGTAGCCAGTACTGAGAGCCATCTTGCACAATGTAACACCCCATTTCTACTTGGTAATTATCGATAAAATCATAGTAATAGAAATTCAACTAAATCAAACAAATAGGATGCCACATTTCAACTTTAAAACATATTCATTAAATTTCATGAAACATGGATACATAACACTTTAACTCAGATGAAACTATAATAACAAACTTTTATTCATTCTTTGAAACAAAACAAGTTTCATAACTAAGCAGAGGATTTACAATTATTCTATTAAATACAATTTATATCATCTTTTTTAACTTAGAGAACTTAATAACAACATGCTTTAATGGAAGCAACTTAAAACAATAACAACATAATAAAATCCAACAACACAACATATAAGCATTCATCCCACCGAGTGTTACGTATCAGACATCGACACCGACTTGAACTGATAAAGATAAACAATCTTTCTTCAAGCTAACCTGCATGTTACCAACATGGGGGTAACATTCAAACAGAAGGGGTGAAATATCGAACAATATAAACAAGAGTATGATAATTAATACGTTAGATAGAATCATACAATTTCACTACTATCCAACAACAACAATGTAATAATCATCCTCAATTTAACACCAACTTTATCAACTTATTACATACATCAACATTTACGACACAATCAACATAATCAACATAATCAACGTCAACTTCATCAACATAATCAACATATTCAACATAATTAACTTCATTAACTTAATCAACTTCATCAACATAATCAACTTCATCAACATAAGCAACATAATCAACTTCATCAACGTAATCAACATTAACAACAACAACTTAATCAACATAAATAATGCAACACAAGATGCGACTCAACTATGCATATGTATGTGGTACCGTTGGAGTAAAACTCCCAACTTAATATATGCCAGGTTATCAAGGCATCTGCAAGGCATAAGCCTTCAACTTAATAATTTTGCCAATCCAGGCCAACGTGGTGAGCATCCACTCCAACTTAGAAATGCAATGTATGTCATGATTCAAACGACACAATACATAACAATAACCAACTCAGAACAACATACAACAAATCACTCAGAACAAGATAGCAACTTTTAATTCAACACAAATTCAACCTTGACAATAGGCCTACAATTTATATATAGCAACGTTGGTCATTCGACCAACCACTTTAATATCTACATTGGTCATTCGACCTACAACTTAATTATGCCCATAAATCGGGACAAAACAACATACTCAACGACACTAGAAAATCCATACATTCAACAAGAATTCAACAAAATAAACCGAATGAAATTACCTACTAATTATTACGAACTACCTCGATAATTTTCAATAAAACATTGGCTCTGACATCTTACACCAACACCATAAAACGTTATTAGATCCTAGTTACTTTAAATTCCATGACTTGAAACCAGTTTTAAAAGAAAGTACACAATATTAACTTTCCAATTCTTTGAACGACGTACGAATCAGACTCCTAGAACTCAAGTTACGAATTTTTGAAGGTTCCGAAAATAAGCACTAACTTAGCTACGGGTTTGCTCACTTTTTTTTGCCCAAAAACTCATCCGAAACTTTAATTTAATTCGCGATACTCTTATTTTAACTTAGTTTTACCTATTTGAACTCATTGGTAGCATAAAAACTAATTTTCGCAATGATGAATTTCGCACCAAAATTTCTTGTTTTCACTATTCCTAACCCAAAACAGAATTTCTTCACAATATTCTCATAAAAACACTACATCATAATGATAACATTATAACTCAATCGGCACAGATTAATCATTCTACAACTCATTCAAGAATGGTAATCAATAATTTTATTCAACCAAACAACACAACATACTGACAGCAACAACAACATAGCTGATTTTCATAACGGATTCATACGAAGATCAACAACAACATAGTACACGAAAACACAATAGTAAATCTTATGAATCCTGATCCTACATACAGTTTATCCTAATCTCGGTTATAGAATTCGAACCCCACCCTTACCTTGGATTAAAGGCCACTCAAATTATCTCTTAAAAATTCCTGCAAAAATCAGATCTTGGAGTACCCTAGCTCTCCCTTGTTCTCCCCTCTAAGACTTGTTCTTGCTCTAATTGTCGTTAGGACTAATTCTCATGTAAAAATTCTCATTAATCCTAATTTTCCTCTTTTACTCTTTCTTGCCCAATATTATTCTAATTTAATTAAAATAATAATAATATTACAAAATTAATAATTATTACTTAAATTATTTATGGGTTTACTACTCACACTCCCAACATTGCTATTTCTAAACCACAACTAAGCCCAACCAATTAATTAATATTCTACTAAAATAATTATTAATTTCTAATATTAATTTCTCCCGACTAAATCGATTAATTACCCGATTATCAACTAAATAGTCCAAACAACACATCCAAAATATTAAACAATTATTCGGAAAATGCTCAATATTATTTTCCACAATTTAAATCAACTTATTTAATTCAACTGAAACCAACATAACAATATTCCGATATTTCGAAAATCAACACAAATCGACACAAATCAACACAACATAATACAAATATATTTAATTAAATAATTAATAAAATAAACGGGCGTTACACACAACAAATTTCCAAAACTGTAGCTTCATTTTCACCCTTTTCAACCTTCAAGACCACTTTCCATTCCAATAATCAACTTGGCTACTTACTCTCATTTTTACCACTGCACAAAGCATTCTGCTCTCACTTACCATTTACTCCTTCATCTCATACATCCTTCACAAACCTTCTTCATATTAACTCAATAACAACACTCATGCCACCCCATGTTTCCATAACCTTGTTTCATCCTCCATTATTCACTCTCATCAATAAACAACACAAACCATCCTCTCTTCCAATCTTCCATAAACCTTTTCAAACCATAACTTCAAACAAAAAAAACCGATACAAACTCAATAACCTCATACTCTCCTCTCAATCTATTGTTCGTGACTCCTTCACTCACCCAAACCTTCATCAACACCTTTTCCTTCAACAACGGCTAAAATGGAATCACACTCATCCATCTTCTTCAAACAAAACCACACCTTAATAAACAACTTTCCTCCAATCATAAAAAACTCCTGCATACCTTCACATAAACCATAAAAAACCCTTTATTAATCTTCTTCAACAACCTCCACTCAACCCAGACAAAATAAATCACAAACCAAAAAGAAGAAGAAAAAGACGGATTCAAAATCAGAGAGAGACAGAGGAGTTGAGTAGATTGTGAAAAACTGAGAAAACTCATTGTGGAACCAAGCAAACCAATGAAAGTGAAGGAGTGGATTAAGCAATGGAAGCGGTGGAACCCTTTCCCAACGGCGATTTCATAAACCTTTGTTTTGTTGCTTCTGAACTGTGAATCACAAGGAGGAGAATGTGAAGCGGATTTGATAGAGAGAAAACGACGGAGGAGTGCTCTTGCCTCCAATGATTCGAGAACTGACGAAGGAGTCGAACATGGCTTGAGGGTGTCGTTCTTCTTCGTGAAAGTGTTTGGGATCTGAAGCTTTTTCTTCATAAACCTTTCTGTATGTTATTTTATTATTTTATTATTTTTATTTTTTTCTTATTATGTTGTTGTTGATCAGGGTTATTGTGGGCCTTGTAAAGCCCATCAGATTTCTTATCTCGCACCACCAATGATTACTGCTACACCCTCTTTGTCCCTCCCTTTTTTGTGTGTTCATAATTTGTTTTGGGCTTTAGAGCCCATTTGGTATTTTTCTATCTGCACACCAGATTCAGAAGCCTTACCCCCTGGTTGTTTCTCTTTTGATTTTATTTAATTGTTCTTATATTATTTGTTCTTAGTTGATATTTAATATTTGTATAATTTTCTTTATGATTAAACGTTTAGATTAAATCCTTTTTATGATGTTAATTAGACTTTTTGCTAAAGTTTTGTTGATATTTCTTAGAAAATATTACTTAGAATTTGATTAAAAGGGATTTTGATTGATCTTAGTTTTACCTTTGTGCTTGATTTTTGTAGGCTTTATGCTCTATTTCGATGAAGGTGGATGTAACTTGATGATGGCCTTTGGTTAATCGTTTGTTCATAGCTTGTTGACTTGTTAATGTTTGTGGGATTCTTGATGCAAGTTTTGACGTTTTTTGGATTATTTCTCAACCTTGATAATTTGTTTATTGAACATTCTAATTTGATATTACCGACAAGTATTCTTGAGTCTTTTTGCATGTGGTGAAGAGGCAAAGAACCTTCTTTGTTAGGTACCACTGAAACTTGATTTTATCTCTTTCATGCCTCATTCTAGTCCTGATGCCATGTTAGGAGCATACTGGTACGTTTGAAGTCCTACCTCGTGTAGGCTCTATTTTCTCATTGTTGATTACTTGATGTTGCATCTTCATCTCATCTGAGTTGCATCTTTCACTTGCACACATATTTCTTATACATCTCATGTTTTCTTTTCATTTTACTCGAGATTTGCTTAAATCTTGGGTTTTCTTTCACTCATGTTTGGTTTATCTGTTGGTTCACTTGTGCCTAGTTCATGAGTTTTCCATTAGGTGTCTAATCCAGCTTAATTTTGAATTAAGTTGGAATAAGATAGAAACCTCAACTATAGGATCAATCATTGCATAATAACTCTTATGATCTAGTCTCCCATTAGTGTTTTTCTTTTAACCCTTGAGTATTTTCTCTTCTCACTCTTAAAGAAAATACAAAAACACTTAATAAGTTTAATGAGTTAGTGTACTTAACCCTAATTTTTGGAATCAAGTCTTGGGGGTCTTCTCCTTGCTTGAGTGTGCTTCTTCTTCATTCCATCTTGGAGTGATGTAAGGAGTACATACTCCATGGAAAAGGACTTGAATACACTTTCTTGTGCCAAATTCAATAAAAGATCCTAAAAGCATTCACACCAATAATAAACATATTTCCTTTAGGAATTATTTTCTCATATCCTTCATTCTTAACATAAGAACTTGCTCCTACTTGTCTCTTTGCAATACGGTAAATGCACTCGTACCAGACGAGCCTGTAACACCTGAGCATAAACATAAGTAGTTCAAGCCTTAAAAAACAAAAACAAAATTATGGTCACCCTTAGTTAGCCGAACTACGGCGGTGTGATTGTCGTTAGGAGATACATAGGCACAAACGTGATGCTTGTCGACCCAAATCTAGTTCTATTCAGAACTACGTGGACTCTGATTCTTGTTGCGACGAGATACATCAGGCCGGGGTGCGATGCCCTCTTGAGTCTGTTTCTTTCTATCACCCATTCGTTTTTGTTTTTTGTTTTTGTTCTCGTTTATTTCCATTCCTTTACAGTTTATCAATAGATGGAGCTTCAGATGAAAACACCCTTTGAGTAGAGCAACATGCGTGGATCCCATCGAGTACGATGGACACGAAGTGGTGCTAATACCTTCCCTTCGTGTAACCGACTCCCGAGCCCAGACTTGGTTGTGATGACCTTGTATTTTCCTTTTCCCTCAGATTTTCTTTTATTTTTCTCCTTTCCCTCATCGGGATAAAAAATGTATCGATGGCGACTCTCCTATTTTCCACCGGTTGATTTTCGCGTTGCGACAGTCGACGACTCTGCTGGGGACTCTGGTTCCCTATCCGAGTCAATTCTAGCGCTTTTTTGTTTCTGTTCTTGGGTGTGTATTTTTTGCTTTTATTTTCTTTATATGTTTTATTTACTTGCTTTATTGCATTTATTTTACTGCATTTACTTTATTGAATTACTTCCATATACTGTGTTGGACTGGACTGTGCTGGTTTTTTCTATTTTGCAGGTTTGGTGGTTCTGTGAGACGAGCCCAATACCAAGGATCGAGTGCACCCTAGATTTTAGCGTGGATAGTAAATTTTATGTCATGATATTTTGTCATGCGAGTAGTAGTGAGTTCCACACCCAGATTGCGACCGTCTTGGAAATGTTCTGATATAGGGGCATTCCCTACTTCAGGATACGACCTTGATAGTTATGTGCATCTGGGGACCGACCATTGAGGACCTTTGTGGAAACATCCTTCTCTAGTGGTGATAATGGTAGACCATATTTGTTGAGAAACCCACTCGCACATGAGGGCCCACTGGGAACTCGCTTAGGATGGCCTTGTTCTCTCATAAGAACTCAGTTGAGACACTCCTCGTTTGAATTTAGTATTATACCCTTTGGGATGAATGTACTATTGCTTCTCGATCTCAGTTCTTGGAGATGGGAACTTATGAGGGATGCTTGTTTTCAAAACTCAACTAAGACCTCCTCTTTTAGTGTATAATGCCAAACCGGAAACGGTGACCGTATTATCGCTTCTCGACCTGAGAGTCCATGATGTTGACCCTTGGTAGCACACCTAATGGAGGGAAGGGCTTTTGATAGGATACCATAACCTTCAACATACCCGATTTTCTCGTCTTCATATAACAATGGTGTTCTGATTCTGTTATGTTCAGACTGTTCTGTTATCAATGCGGCATTTATCCAACATTTGTGGCAGCATTGATGCCATGTCTTTGCATTTATAGCGTCTTCATATTTCATATGCATTCATCAATATTGCATTTTATTTTCCAGAAAGTTCATCATTCCTTCCTTTGTCTATGACCAACCAACTGATTTCCCGGTACTCAGTCTTAAAAAGTGGTATTTGTTGGAAGATGACAAAGTGTTTGAAGCAAGACTGAGCAGTGTCAAGAGGTAAAAGGTCAGATTAGAAGCCGTTGGTAGCTATGTCGAGGAACAACCTTCAGAATGTTGATTCTCCACCAGACTTCACTATGACGACCAATATTTTGTATGGTCTTTCTCCTGATGAGGATCTTCCACAAGTGAACAACTTTACTCAAGCTCAGCCTATGCGAAGCCCGATCGTGAATCAGGGTGTACCTGAGCAGTCTATTGTCTAAGGTGGACATTCATCTTCTTCAAATGCTGCAGAATATCATAGTTTTGCATTCACTATGCCAAACTTCCAAGGGGCAATCCCTGTGATGAAAACCAAGGATCCACGAGCTACTGAGGCTGCTAAAAGGTATCGTGTGTTGGATGAGAAACTCAAAGCTGTAGAGGGTCATGATGCTTTTGGTTTTAATGCTTTAAACTTGTGTTTGGTACCCGAACTTGTCAATACCTTCGGATTTCAAAACACCAAAGTTTGAGAAGTGCACTTATGTCAGTTGTCCAAGGCTTCATTTGGTGATTCATTTTTTTCAGGACAGTTTGAGAAGTGCACTTATGTCAGTTGTCCAAAGCTTCATTTGGTGATTCATTTTTTTCAGGACAGTTTGAGTGGTGCATCCTTAAGTTGGTATATAGATTTGGAAAATCATTTCTGGTCATGGAATGATTTATCTAGAGCTTTTCTAATGCAATACTAGTACAATTTGGACATGGTACCTAGTCACACGCAATTGGAAAGCCTATCTCAGAGGATTAGTGAATCTTTCAGAGAATATGCACAGCGGTGGAGAGAATTGGCAGCCCAAGTGCGACCACCACTTTTGGATAGAGAATTAGTTGAATTGGTCGTGGACACCTTTCAAGGTCCGTACTTGTAAAGAATGAGTAGAATTGGGACACCAAACTTCTCTGGTTTGATGATAGCTGGAGAGCGCATTGAGAGCCTACTCAAAGGTGGAAAGATCCAAGACTCTTTGAACATATCAGTTAGTGAAGGTGAATTTATAGTTAGTTCCCAAGAGGAAGAGGAGTATGAAATCAGTGCAGTCATGGCCAATATCGAATATTCTGGACCATCATCTTCTCAGAGATCATCATTTCCTGTGTTTAGCTATTCTTATGGACAATCAACATTGCCTAGAGCAGTATATTAGACACCCTGGGTTCCTCCTCTTCCAAATCTGCAAGTTCATGGTCGAAGACCTCAGAATTAACTCCAGATCAAACATAGGTGTCGCTCCCCGGATTTTCATCCCGGTGCAAACGTGAACTGTCGGCAATGTTGAAGGTTGAGGTTGAATAGAGTCGCCAGCCAGGCATTTTTATCCCGAAGGAAAGGTAATGCTGCATAAACCTAGAAAGGAGTGGATAAGACGGTTACGAACCAAAGAGACTGAGTAAGGGGGTAGGTTACGATCTGGGAAGGTATTAGCACCCAGATCCTCCGTCGTACTCGACGGGATCCACGCATACCTGATTGTGTTTAAAAGGGGATAGTGTATGTGCTAGACTATGCATAAAAAAGCTAGGGAGAAAAGGATGTACAGAGTGTCAGTGCAAAAAGAAAGTGAGTGCTCAAAACTGAGGCTAAGGAAAGAGAAACAGGGAGGAGGAGAGGGGGGAGACAAAGAGACTTTTGTTCGATAACTGTTAAGTTATGCCTACGTATCCTCTCGTGCAATGAGGAAGTCAGAACACCTTAGTTCTACTCAAAGAGACTTAGATGATTTTGGTGTGAACTGCTTGCTTGTCTATGCTCAAGTGTATGACTCGTCTGACTCGAGTGCTAACTGTCTTGCATTAAACGGAAGAAGCGAGTTCCCATTTTCAGAGTGAGTGTGATGAGAAAAGAATCCCGGAGGAGACGTTTATTGTTTGTTTTTGTGTTTTTCAGTTTTTATTTGTTTTGGTGTTTTGCATAAGATAATGAGCTTAAGCCTTAATCAGGGGTTGTAAACTCATTATATCACCTCTGATTAGGGATAATGAGTCTACTTAAGCATGAGATGAAGATCTCAACTTAATTACCCTAATGAAGCAGGATTAAGATTATTGACCTACTTATGATTATTAAGTGCTTTTGGATTTTTGTTTTGTGTTAAGTAATGAGTTTAATCTCTAATAAGGGATTAGTGAACAACTCATTACACCATCCTAAGAGAAGGATAATAGATGAGAACACTTAAGATGAGGAAGACTCCTCAACTTAATCCATGGTTAGGGATTAAAATCATTATATAACAAGCCTTTATTAGAGTGGATTTTAATTAAAAGTGGTATTAAGAAATGGATTTTATGTTTGTAAGACTAAACCTGAGAAGGACTTGTCCATTAAATACTAGGGTTAGTCCCTCTGAACCAACAGGCAGAGATATAACCCTAATATAAGGCCCAAGTTACAAGATTAAGTCTTAATGATTATTAGGTGTTTTGATTAGGAGGTGTAAACAACTTAAAGGTTTAACACTAAGTATTAAAGTTATACACTCCATCCTAAGATAAAGATACAATCATAACCCTAATTCAGAGTCTTAAAAGTTTAACTGTTTAGCCTTGATTATGAGATGAGAAGCAGAAACTCAAGGAGACTCAAAGGTAAAAACTAGGGAAGACTATGTACAACCCTAAAGTTATCATGCTTAGATATTCCTATGGTTTGTGAGGCTTAGAGAAAGATCTTCAGAAAGTCTTCAGATGGCCACCAAGGAAGAAGGAGCATATGAAAAGAGAATAGAAAGGAGAATAGGTTACTTACTTCCTGAAGAACTTAAGTAACCTAAGAGAAAGAAAAGGAGAAAGAGAGAGAACAAGTGATTCAAACTCACTTCAAATACAAATAAAAATGAAAATTAAGAGATAAGAAGAGGTTGGATGTGGAGGCAAATCCACATCCTAAACAACTTACCTGAAGCCCCTGAAAAGTTAGTATGAATGCATAAGATGTGAAACAAAAAGGAAGTAAGGCAAATGAAGATGCAATGATCAAGACCAGAAGTGCAAACACAATGCATATGTTTTATGAAATGATGCAAAGACATGTACAATGTTTATGTATGATCATACAAGAGATGGGATGCAAAGGAAGGCGTGTTAGAAGCTTGGAATCACATGAATACACATAAGAAGCAATGCATACAAAACATACTAAATGGATGTATCAATGATCAACCAATGTTCATACATGTCCTAAGGTATCTAAGATGACATACAAATGCATGAGATGTCATGACAAGTTCACATGATGAAGGTATGTAAAGATGAATGCAAATGAACATGGCAAATTAGGGTTTTAAGAAAGTATGAGAAGCATATGGTCAAAACAGAAGCAAAACACATGATAAAAAAAGAAATTGCAACCAAATGAACCCTAAACACACATAAGGTTACTCCCCAAATATGGAGGTCAGAAGCTATACCAAAGTCAAGTTATGGTTTTTCTAAGTTTGGCTAGGGTTTTGGGTACTTTTTCATGAAAACATGATCAAACCCTAATTCATGGTTAATTGTTAAAACATGATCAAACCCTAAAAGAAATTTGTAAAATGAGTTTGTAAATTGTTCTAAATGTTCAAGAATGCTTCATGATTTTTTTGGTGATTTTTAAATACCTAAAAGTATTTTTAATTAATTAAAATGAATGAATGAATTAAATAATACAATTAAATGATTTAAAAATAGATTTTTAATCCAAAAATTTAAAATATTTTTTTTTATTTCTGAAAATAATTTAAAGTGAAAATGCAAAAGATTGGAATTTTATAAAATGTTTTGCTATTTTAATTAAATATAAGAAAACAAAATGAATAAAAAGAAAATAAAATGAAAAGTAATTACAAGGAAGGGCCAGGATTGCATGGCGGATGGATCAAAGGCTAGGATTGCAGGTCAGCTTGACTTGAGATATGAGGGATCAAGGGTCCAAGTTCAAATTTGGGATTCGCGCGTGATACAACGGCTATAGTTTATTCTGATTTAATTAATTATAATTAATTTAATTAATTAAAATTAGGGTTAAGTGATCTAATCTGGACCGTTCACACGCTAAACTAATCAAGATCTCGTGGCTCTCATTCAATCTGTAAACGAAACCCTAATTAATCTCAGGCGACCGAAGATAAGCTCCGGTCGTCTTCTCCGGCCAGCCAAATCCCCAACTTCTTCCCTAGGTCACTAAACAACATCAAATCTGCCCAGAAACGTTCCCCAAACATCATAGATCACAAATCCACAAAAAAATTTATTTATAACACATGCACAACAAGAATCGAATCAAAACATGTTTTAGGTTAAACTTTCAGAACATCATGAAATGCTTATTTCTCAACCATTTTTAATCTTAAACACATCAGGATGATCAGTGCAACACATAGATTCATTTTGTAACAAGAAATCAAGGTTCTGAGAAAAAAGTTCTTGATGGATACCTGAACTGAAGTTCTTCAAACTGGAGCTTTCTGAGCCTTTCCTTGGTGCAAAATGACTCCTCTGGTCCTTCTGAAGCTAATTGAATGCTTGGATGAAGTTTATTTGGGCTATTTTGAAGGGTTCAGTTCTGATATGGCAGAAATCGTGTTTGTGTTTGAGGCTGTTTCAGGTCATGGTGATGGGTGGGAAATGTTCCTTAGGTCATGTATGATTGAATGGTGAAAGAAAATTTGAGGTTTGATGGCTGAGGAGTGAGAATCGAAGAGATGAAGTTTTAGGCAATTTTTGTAGCTTGATTCAAGAGTTCTCATATATTTTGCATTTTTCCAACTTTGACATTTCTTGAGAAGCAAGTCATGAAAACCCTAGGTTCTTGGCCCAATTCCGATCTTTAGAAGTTGTTTGATCATGGCATGATGTATTTGAGTGGATTAGAGGTCACATAAAGGCCTGAAATACCATTTTGCATATTTCCCTCTTTGACATGAACTTGAAAATTATGTGATTTTTGCCAACTTTGATCCATCATAACTTGAGTTATAGGATGAATCAAGAGGATTTCTTGTACTTTTTGAAAATGGGAAGATCCAATTTACAACTTTCATGTTTGAAGAAAATTCATTTGAAACCTTTTTGGTCAAGAAAGAGGAGGTTGAAGATCTTTCCCAAAATGGAAAGTTTTCATTACAAGTCATGTCCAAAAATGGCAAGTTTTCAAATGGCAAAAAATTCTTCAATCTTGTGAACTTACAAGAATTCCTAAGATCAAATAAAGATCATAGGACCTCAAAATGATGGAGATGACCCTTTGGTACCCTTGATGGAGGCCTCAGATGCCCTGATTCTGACTTTTCTTGCACAACAAGTTACCATTTGATCAGATGACTTCCACAATGAATTTTTGCTTCAAATTTGATACTTATGCTCCTTATAAAACATATAGACCAATAGAATCAAAAATGGCCAAAATTATTGAGTGTAAGGGCCTCAAACCCAAAACCCTAATTTCTGGTCATCTGTGTAGGAGCCCTGAGCCTGCCTGGGTGGCTCTGTAATCTCTTGTGATCTTTTGACTTTCAAGAACCCTTGGAGGCATAATATGATCATAGAACACTCATGGACCCTCTTGGCATGCTTCATGGCCTTTGAGATTGCTCAGACCACTTCTAAGATTCACCTGATCACAAACCCTAACTATGCAGCTATGCAGTGAAATAACTATGCAGTGTGAGATGGTATGCTTATGCAATGAAACATGAAGGAATACAAGCCCAGGTGTGAGAAAAAAGAGAGGTCAAATTTGGGGTGTTTACATCTGCCCCTATTCAAGCATGAGTTAGTTGTGTAGGATGTAAGCGCCTGGCTTAACAGACAAACAAGATAACTTGTGGTTGAATACCAAGACAGTCCAAAATTTGCACTCTTTTTTAAAAGAAGAAAAGGGATATAAATTGTAATAGGCAGTATAGACTGAACATCAAGTGATAGCGACGGAGGACGGCCATCGAGCAGAGGACGATTGCTGGGGATAAAAAATGGTAAGAAACGCGCTGACGGGGATGGCCATCATGCTGGGGAATAAAGAATCCACGACGGGGACGACCATCGGGTAAAAAAAGGCGACTTTACTGGGATTTAAAAGCACTAACGGGGACGACCGTCAGGATGAAGAATAAAGAAACCGGGACGGAGACGGCCATCGGGTGAAGAGTAAATAAATCAATGATGAGGGACGGTCATCAAAAGGTGAAGGACGATCACCTAGCAGGGGACGGCTACTAAACGATATCACGACATAGGAGGAATGTCGGATAGGAAGATCAACGATGGGGACGACCATCAGATAAAATTATGAGGGACGGTCACCAAAATAAATGATGAGGGACGATCATCAAGAGGTGAAGGACGATCACCTAGCAGGGGACAATTGCTCTGGTTTATCGCGACATAGGATGAATGCCAGATAAAAAGATCGACGACGAGGACGACCATCAGATGAATGATGAGGTACGGTCATAAAAATGGTGAAGGACAATCACCTAGCAGGGGACAGATGCTCTGTTGGACATTATCGCGACATATGACGAATGTCGGATAAAAAGATCAACAATGGGGACGACCATCAGATGAATGATGAGGTACGGTCATCAAAAGGTGAAGGACGATCACCTAGCAGGGTATGACTATTGAGGAATATCGCGACATAGGACGAATGTCGGATAGAAAGTTGTTTTGTTGGAGAGTTCTGGGGATAGATAAACACGGACAAGTGTTTAAGCCCTAAAAATGAAATGGTATAAGTGTTTCGACAGTGTGTATAGATTAAAGATACAAGTGAGTATCCTTAGGACCATGATACAGACGCGTATCAGTATAAACAAACAATGAAGCGTGTTTAAGGAGTGATGATACAGACGAGCATCAACTGTTTGAACAAGGAACACAAACGAGTGATGATCTGCTGGGGAGATGCATAAGATACAGACGAGTATCAAAGAATTATGTATAAGTGGGATACGAAAGAGTATCCGAAGGATTATGTATAAGTGGGATACAGACGAGTATCGGAAGGATTGTGTATAAGTATGTACAAGTATTTGTATTGAGACTGCAAAAGAATATTTTGGCTTTTTATCTGCAGGGGATAAGGTTTTCTTGCGTATTTGCTGGAGGAGTGATTTTGGTATTTGCAGGTGACTGGATTGAATCTGGATTATGATTAGGCCAATGTTTGACTTTTGCCGCAATGCTCCGTATTAGACGAAATGCTACGCTCTGTTTGGGGAGAAATGATGCGAATGCTATGATTATGCAAATGAGAGAAACGAGATCCGAAATCTGAAATCTACTGGGAGAACGGATCACTGGGCGATCTGTGGGGAGAAAGGATCACTGTACGATCTTTCTGGAGAACTCTGGGGAAGAACTCTATGGGGGTCCAATGTTGTGGATGAGAAGATGTGGCAACTCGCTGGGGAAAAGTGATTTAGGCATTGCTTTGGAGATCCTGTTTGGGGAGGAGAGAACTTCTGGGAAGTAATCTGTCAGAAGATCAGCTTTGTGAGGGGTACTCTGAGGGGATAAAAGCTTTGTGGGGGAATACTTTTGTCAAGTAGTACTTCTGATGAGGTGACTGCTGGCTTGGCTGGGGATATAGTGCCTGATATGCCCCATGCTGTGAAAGGTTGTCCGCCTTGAGTACCTGCAACCTGTCAAACAAAGGAAACGCACAAGTGCCCTGAGGTATCCTCAACCGGATTCCATCATAGGAGTTAGGTTCGCTTAAGAGCACATATTTCCTGCAAGCATTTATTGAAAATGGCTTATATGTTTTCATGCAAATGTTGTATTACGAACTTTGGACATTTTTGCAAACAAAACAAAAAGGTACAAAATAAAGTGTGAATGAATATTTGACTTTATTGATTTGTGTGCCCTGAATAGGCGAGTACAGTGAGAAGCTGATCCCTGAAATGAGGAGATTGCTACAAAATTGAGAAAATAAAAGTCCTATTTGGCAATGCTGAAGTTGATGCTCCAATCTTCCTTTTGATATGACCTGAATGACTTTGAACGCTCTTCTTACCTTGTTTTTTGAAGAAAGTTGATTCTGATCGACGCTTTGTCCTTCCAAAGCTTTCCAGGTTATGTAAGTGTGATACAGACGAATTCAGAGTGCAGTTGTTCGCTTATTCCATGATTTTGCATGGATCGCCCTTTCGAGTTTTCAATCCACCAAGATACCCATTTTTGCCTGAGCTGTCCGATGTGACTTTTCAACTCAGCAGGTGTACATTTTTTCAAAATTTCCCTTATTTTTTCCCAAGTCTTTTATTCTGTTTTTGATTCGCCGGGATGCCCTATTTTTGCTTGGACTTACATTCTGTTTTTATGTCCAGTGGGTCATTTATGCGAAGTATTTTTTAACTGCATCTGAATTCACATGAGACGGGAAGTCTTCACCATCCATGGTTGCGAGCATCAGTGCTCCGCCCGAGAAGACTTTAGTTATCACATAGGGACCTTAATAGTTTGGTGTCCACTTGCCCCTGTGGACTGTATGAGGAGAAATGATCCTTTTCAGTACAAGCTCTCCCACTTGATATTCCCGAGGTCTGACTTTTTGATCGAAGGCTTTCTTCATCCGTTTTTGATATAACTGACCATGACAAATAACTGCTAATCTCTTTTCTTCAATCAAGCTCAGTTGGTTTTAACGAGATCAGACCCATTCTGCTTCGTCCAGTTTTACATCCATCATTACCCACAAGGAGGGTAATTCAACTTCAACAGGTAGGACTGCTTCCATACCATACACAAGTTGATAAGGTGTTGCCCCGATAGATGTTCTGATGGAAGTTCGGTACCCATGCAAGGCGAATGGTAACATTTCATGCCAGTCTTTGTATGTGACTACCATCTTTTGCACAATCTTCTTAATGTTCTTGTTAGCCGCCTCAACAACGCCATTTATCTTTGGCCTGTAAGGAGAAGAGTTGTGATGTTGAATTTTGAAGTCCCGACATAGTTCTGCCATCATCTTGTTGTTAAGGTTTGAACCATTATTAGTAATGATTCGCTCGGGAACTCCATATCGACAAATGATATCCCTTTTCAGTAATCGGGCTACCACTTGTCTGGTGACATTTGCATACAAAGCTGCTTCAACCCATTTGATGAAGTAATCAATGGCTACCAGGATGAATCTGTGACCATTTGAAGTCGTTGGCTCGATCTTTCCAATCATATCAATGCCCCACATGGCGAAGGGCCAGGGTGAAGACAATATATTCAAAGGATTGAGAGGCACAAGCACTTTGTCTGCGTAGATTTGGCATTTATGGCACTTTCTAGCATAAGCACAACAATATGCATCCATTGTGATCCAGTAGTAACCTGATCTTACCAATTTCTTTGCCATTGCATGTCCTCCGGCATGGGTACCAAAAGAACCTTCATGTACTTCGTGCATTAGTAGGTCTGCTTCCTTCTTGTCAACACATCTGAGCAAGACCATGTCGAAGTTCCGCTTGTATAAGGAGACATCAGTGTTGAGGAAGAAACTGCCGACTAGCCTTCTCAATGTCTTCTTATCATTAGATGATGCCCTAGGTGGGTATGTCTGAGTCTCCAAGAAGCATTTGACGTCGTGGAACCAAGGTTTGCTGTCAATGTCAATATCCACAAAGAAAACATATGTTGGTCAGTCCAATCTGGATACTAAAATCCGAGGCACATAGTTAGCAATTTGTACTTTGATCATAGATGAGAAAATGGCCACGACGTCTGCAAATTGATTCTCATCTCGAGGGATGTATTCAAGCTTGACCATTGTGAAGAAAGTCAACAATCTCCTCGTATAGTCATGGTAGGGAACCAGATGCTCTTGATGGGTATACCACTTGCCATTAGTTTGGTTGATCACCAAATCTGAATCTACGAATACATTCAAGGTTTTGATCCTGAGGTCAATGGCTTCTTTAAGACCCATGATACAAGCTTCGTATTCTGCTTCATTGTTAGTGCAGGAAAATGTAAGCCTTGCTGAGAAAGGCATATGGACTCCTTTGGGTGTAATAAGCACTGCACCAACTCCACAATCGTTACAAGTAACTGCCCCATCAAACATCATAGTCCATGCTTCTTCTGGATCAGGCCCTTCAGTGTGAATAGGCTTTTCACACTCTTTTGACTTTAAGAACATGATGTCTTCACCAGGGAAATCAAATCTCATAGGCTGGTAGTCATCAATGGGTTGCTCAGCCAGATAGTCCGACAATACATTGCCCTTGATGGCTTTCTGAGAGGTGTACTGAATATCATATTCTGTTAGGATCATTTTCCACCTTGCAACCCTTCCGGTAAGTGTTGGCTTCTCAAATATGTACTTGACGGGGTCCATCTTTGAGATCAACAAGGTAGTATGAGTTAACATATACTGTCTTAGTCGGCGAGCAGCCCACGCTAAATCTTAACAAGTTTTCTCGAGCAATGAATAACGTTGTTCACAGTCAGTAAACCTTTTGCTTAGGTAGTATATTGCATACTCTTTTCGACCAGACTCGTCACACTGGCCCAACACACACCCCATCGATTCATCTAATACTGTCCGGTACATTATTAGAGGTCTTCCTACAACTGGAGGCATGAGAATTGTAGGTTCTTGCAGATACTCCTTGATCTTGTCAAAATCTTTCTGACAATCATTGTTCCACCTGACTGTTTGTTCCTTTCTTAGGTGCAGGCATTTCCAACCTTGAAATGTAGTTCAATCTACCTAAGAACCCTCGAACTTCTTTCTCAGTCTTAGGTGCAGGCATTTCCTGAATTGCTTTGACTTTGTCGGGATCAACCTCAATTCCTTTTCTGCTTACAATAAAATCCAGCAGCTTACCAGAATGTACCCCGAATGTGAATTTGTTGGGGTTCAACCTTAACTGATACTTCCTCAGACGCTTGAATAGTTTCAACAGGTTTACCAAATGGTCTTCTTCTGTGAGGGACTTGGCAATCATGTCATCCACGTAGCACTCGATTTCTTTATGGATCATATATTGGAATAATGTTACCATATCCCGTTGATCTGTTGCACCAGCGTTCTTCAGACTAAACGAAATTACTTTGTAGCAGAACGTGCCCCATGGTGTGATGAAGGTTGTCTTCTCCATGTCTTCAGGCGACATCTTGATCTGGTTGTAACCAGAAAATCCGTCCATAAAAGAAAATATCGAGAATTGAGCTGTGTTATCCACCAATACATCAATGTGAGGTAATGGGAAGTCATCTTTCGGGCTTGCTCTGTTAAGATCCCGGTAATCAACACACATACGCACCTTTTCATCCTTCTTGGGTACAGGTACAATGTTAGCAACCCAAGGCGGGTAACTAGTTACAGCAAGAAAACCGGCGTCCCACTGCTTTTGTACTTCTTCTTTGATTTTCATGGCCATGTCTTGGCGAGTATGCCGCAACTTCTATTTAACTAGCGGACAATCCTCTTTCAATGGCAGCTTGTGCATGACAATATCTGTATCTAAACCCGACATATCTTGATAGGACCAAGCAAACACATTGACATATTCTCGCAGCATACTGATAAGTTATTCTTTTACTGGAGCTTGTAGACTGGCTCCAATCTTCACCTCTTTCACATCTTCCTAGGTACCAAGATTGATAGTCTCAACCTCCTCCTGATGAGGAGCAATCACCTTTTCCTCTTGTCTCAATAACCTGTCTAGATCTTCAGGTAAATCGTAGTCTTCTTCAACCCCTTCATCTGCTTGATTAATCGGATTGTCGAAGTCATACGAGGTCATAGTAGTGTCGTTGTCAGTGCAATCTGGAGGGCTATCTCTGCAAGTGGTTGAGATTTGGTTCATTTTAGTGATTGATTTTATCTTATTTAGAAAAAGTGAATGAAGTTATTATTGAGAAAAACATTTCCATTTGTTGTTTTGTGCGAAAATAAAAAAAATGAAAAGATAGTGAGCGAAAAAGATTGTTTGCAAAAACGATGTCCATTGTTCATTAATATTCAATTTTCACAAAATACATATGGCCTTATTACAAAATGAGTTCCGACATCTTGGGCAAGATGCAGGACTTTGATGCATACTTAAAACAGGAAATAATAATTACTCTGCAACAATAACCTTTATAATTTCCTGGGAAGACCAGTTGAGGACTTGTTGGCCCGAGACTTTTGGACGGATCCAACTTTCCAGGTTGTAGTCGCTCTCAGCCTTGTCTTCCAAAGTGTTGACAGCATCCGGGGTCAGCATTCCCCCACTTATGAATTTGGGAGCTTCAACAGCCTCCTCTGGAACTTGTCGGGATGGTCTGTAACCAAAACCGAATTTGTCTTCTTTCATCTGAACCTTCAACAGCTTGCCCCAGCCTTGGGCATTCCCTTCTTCCACAACCTTCAGAGCTTGTTTGTAGGAAGTAATTGAGGTGCCCATCATTTCCTCTTGGGATGCAGAAAACACCTCCATGGTAGCTTCGTTGATGTTCAAAGCTTCGAAACCCTGACTCATGGTTTCATGGATCTCCCCATCCATCTCTATGTACTTGTACAGATGGTGATAACTTGGCCTTCCCACTCATATTTTAACTTCTGGTGAAGGGTCGATGTTACCGCACCAGAGGCATGGATCCAGGGTCGACCCAACAAACAACTGTAGGCAGGCTGTATGTCCTTCACATAGAAGGTAGTTTTGAAAACTTGTGGGCCAATTACCACAAGCAACTCAATTTCTCCGAGAACGATCTCTTAGAACCATCAAAAGCTCTGACAACTAGGTTACTTGGACGAAGTGCAAGACCATCATACTCCAGCTTGACTAAAGCTTTCTTTGGCAACACATTGAGTGATATCCGGTATCAACAAGGACATGAGAAAGTACATCACCTTTACATTCCAAAGTTATATGCAAAGCCTTGTTGTGGTTACGCCCCTCGGTAGTCAAGTCAACATCGGTGAAACCTAGTCCATGACTAGTATTGACATTTGCAACCACCGTTTCTAACTGATTGACCGTGATTTCTTCCGGCACATAAGCTGCATGCAAGACCTTGAGTAGTGCATTCCGGTGAGCCTCGGAACACATGAGCAGAGATCGTATGAAGATCTTGGAGGGTGTTTGATGGAGCTGATCCACAATTTTGTAGTCACTTCTTTTGATGATCCTCATAAACTCGTCTACATCCTGATCAAATGGTGTCTTCTGAGTTTCTTTTGCAGCTGGTTCTTCTGGCACCACACTTTTGCCTTTTGCTTTGGCAGCAGCTTTTGCTTCAGCATTAACTCTGGGAAACTGTGAAGCAAAGAGACGTCCGCTTCGAGTGAAGCCTCTGCCTCCCCCGAAATTGTCAATTTGTGGTGTAGAAGTTGAGGAGTCAAGATTGAGCTTTCTTCCTTGGTAGTAAAGATCCGAACCATAATGCCAAGTCACGACATTGTTGTTATCATAAGGAATTGGTCTAGGCAGCGTGATGGTTACCGGACTAATTGCAGCAGAAGAAGGAGTTGTGATAGTCTATGGATCATAATGGATGACGACAGGAGGTTTGATTGAAGATGGTGCAGGTGCAGGAAGTTGTTGATGAGAGTGTTACTGGAAGTTATTGTTGAGAGATTCCGAAACATGGATGGTTGCTGGATCATAATGGATGGTAACCGTTGAGATGTCGTCACTGGTGTTGGTTGTTGTTGTAGTTGATTCCGTTGAAATGACTTTTGTTGGCATTGTAGAAGATTCTATTGGGATAATGTTTACTGGTGTTGTAGAAGAGATTTTTGTTGTTGTTGTAGAAGATGGAACTGTTGATGTGATTTGCAGGATGCCTTATCAGATAAGACTGCTAATACCATTCTTCATATTTGCACAACCATTGGTAGAAACTTTGCATGCTTCACAACATGCCTCACAACCCGGAAACACTTGGCAGTTCAATAGCTGAGCTTTTACTTCAGCCAGTGGTGTTTGAATACTTGTAATGTCATTAATCAGAATTGCTGGTTGGTCCTCCTCAATGGCATTGATCTTTGGCTCACCATAATTTGGTATTGGATTCCTTGTGACATTTGGTGGAGGTGCAAAATTCAAAGCTTTGGAGTCAATCAACTCCTGGACATTCATGTGCAGGGCCCTACACTTCTTTGTCGAATGACCAGGTGCATTGGAGTGAAAAGCACATCTGGCGTTGATATCAGAATTCCTTGGAAGATTCAGAGGATTCGATGGAGCTAAAGTCCTCAGTTTAGTCAGGTTAAGCTTCAATAGTTGCGGGAGTAAGACTGTATAGGGCATCGGAATAGGATCGATCACCCTATTAATCTGAGAAGGCCTTTGTTGGAAAGGGCATTGTTGTTGGTTATTGTTGTTATAAGATCTTTGTTGTTGTTGTTGTGGATACTATGGTGTATGAGGTGTTGGAGTAGGAATGGTGACAGCAACCACTGATCTTTGCAAGTACTGGGGTCTACCTCTGCCAATGTGCACTGAATTAGTTTCTCCTGTCCTTCTAGGTCCTGAGAAGGGTTTCTTTGCATTGCTGGAGCTAACACCATTATCCGAAATCTTGCCCATCTTCAGCAAACTTTCAATTCTCTCTCCCGCTATGACCACGTCAGCAAAGCTAGTGGAAGAGAAAGCAACAAGTCTATCAATGTAGGTCCCTTGCAAGGTATTCATAAACATATCATCCATTTCCCTTTCAGACTTAGGTGGTTGGACAACGGTAGCGAGTTGTCTCCACCTTTGAGCGTATTCGCGGAAAATTTCTCTCGAGGACTGAGACATACCCATCAAGAGGGCCCTATTAGGTGCCATATCCAAGTTGTACTGATATTGGCGTATAAAGGCCTCAACTAAGTCTTTCCAGTTCCTGACAGTGGCCCTTGACAAGTGTGAGTACCATTCCCTGGATGCCCCAGTTAAACTGTCTTCAAAGTAAAACATCCACAGTTTCTCATCCATGGTATATGCTTTCAATCTTCCCAGAAAAGATTGCAAATGGGTACGAGGACAGGAGGTGCCATTATAATTTTCAAAACACGGGGGTTTGAACTTGTGAGGAATCCTTACCCCTTCCACTAAGCCCATATCCATCACATCAAATCCCAAGGAGTTCTGGGATTCCAAGGATCTCAGCTTCTCAAATATCTCGTCCAAACGACGGTTATAAGCTTCATCCACCCCAACACCTAGCACTGTAAACTGCTCATCTTAAGGATCCTCCTGCAGAATACGGTCTCCAGTATTCCTTTGGCCATTCCCAAGGATATTAACTTCAGGATTGTTGTCAGGTCCAAACATTACCGATGTCGTTCGCGGCTGATCGTGCACATTGTTACTGGTACCCCCAGTATCATCGCGGTTATCTTCTGGAGTTTGTCGCTCGACTAACTCCCTCAATCTTTCATGGGTCTGGGCCAGACCAGTCATCACAGCCATGAATTGATTCATTTGAGTCCTCACCTCTATCCTCACATCTGTCATTTGAGTCCTCACATCTGTCAGTTCCTGTTGTAGCTGATCCATTTGTAGACTCAGAAGGTTGTGTCGAGTTGGATATTTGTGGATGCGATTGACGGGAAAGACCCTCCCGCGAGCAATATTTCCTGAAACAATCAACAAAGTGAGAAGACAACAACAAAATCACCTACAAAAACAAAAGGTATGTCAGAATGCAATGCAATATGCCAATTTGTTTTTCGAGGGTATCCAGTTTGGTTCTTGGTTTTGACCTTCCAGACCCCTTGAGAAGATGAAGATGTTGAATCAAACGAAGTCCATAAGAAAATCCAATACATAATCATAAAAAAATACAAGTGGCAATGCCAAAATACAAATAGTTCCTGAATACAACCAAACAAACTCCCATGGTGGATCAAAATACAATCAAATTCAAGAATACAACAAACAAAATCACCATGATGAGCTAAAGTACAATCAAATAGATACAAGTAAAGAAAATCAGACATCCAGTCCAAAAGCATCCTCTTTGACTTCCTTTAGGAGAACATCAGTTATCGGTCCAACAGGGTGCTCTGTAATGGTTCTGATGAGAAGGTTTATGGTTCCAATGTCATTTGTCATCTTATGATACTTATCTTGTTCTTTGGATCTATTTAACCCCGTCCGGAGTTTCAATTCTGAGATCTCCTTCTGAGCTGCTAGCAGTGCTTCTTGGCTTCTCTTCTCATTAGATTCTAACTGCTCTATCTTGGCTTGCATCTTCTGGTCTTCTTTCAGAAGAGCCTCAGTTATCCTGACCCATCTATCCTGACTCTCATCCAGATAGTGCTCAGCTCTTGCCCTTTTAATCTTTGCTTCCTTGCATGAATTCTTCAATACAAGTTCTCCTGCTTAGGCTTTCCTAATGAAGTCTTCAGTCTTTTCAATCTTGGTTACATGTTCAATGCGCAGCTTCTCTAACCTCTCAATGTCTAGACGACCAACATTCCTTTCCCAAAGGGTCTTCTTCAAAGCTTTAGCCAGCTGGGTGCTTCTTTCCTTTAATTTTTCAAACTCTTCAGGGCTTACTATAGCTGTGGGCTCAACTGCTGACGGCCCTAGTACATATTCCAGGGTGAATGGTATATGAGTAATCTATCCTCTGATGCGTGACCATTCAGTGTACTGAGTAGAAACTATGTTATTACATTTTCCAAGGATGGCGGTTCCTTTAGTCTGTGTGGGGTCCCAAGCCCATGCTGCTTGTTGGACAATGGCATGATTGTTCTGGACAGCACAATAAAGAGACTCTGCTAAGTCTTGCTCTCTAGGTGGATGTATCAAAGCATATCCCAACTATCTTTTGAAAAGTAAAGGATTGTAATTGATGCAACCTTTACTCCAATAAGTGGCACATTTGGGTATTGCCCATAGCTTGTTATTATGTCTCGGCCCTTGGTGTTCTGAGTACACCACCTGATATCTTCTGAAGTAAGGGCAATCATCCTCTTCGCCCAATTCCTTGTCTGGTGTGGGTTTAGGAAAGCTTCCGTCTTCGGCATATGCTTCATCAACCAACTGTAGAAAAGAGGTGCACAACATCTTACCAGTCTTCCTCTCTGTTTCTCATTCCTCTGATGAACTGAGTAGTAGAAGTCTCCCAATAAGGTAGGAACCAGGTTCTTTAGCATGAAGATGAGAATAACATTCTTGCTTACAAACTTAGGCTCGCCTGCAAGCAAAATGATACCATAAATGCTGAGGGCCAGGAGAGCACACACAGTTTCCCAATTCCCTACTGCAACTTGCTTTGTAGCCTGAGTGATCAAGAAATCCAGATGAAGGCCTGGGATTCCAGCCTTGGAAGTCATGTGCTCATCAATGGTGGTTGCTTCCAGATGTAATGCTTTGGCTATGTCTTCATTCTTTGGAGGAGTAATTTCAGGGTTGAAAGGAATTCCTCTTCTGATAGGGAGACCCAATAGCATAGAGTATTCTTCCAGCAAAGGACCTATCTGAATAAGGGAACATGAACAAGGTTGAATCCATGTTGAAGATGTGTGATGAAGGAGATAACTAAAGAGGGTAACTGAAGAAGATAGCTGAAGAAGTGCTGAAGAAGTGTTGAAGCAGATAAGCTGAGCAGAAGAACAGTCAAAACCAAACCAAGTGAAGGTGGATACCTTGTAAAACAAATAGACAAATGTTAAATGATGTAATATGATGTATGCTTATGATATGCAAGGGTTCGTGATTATGTGATGGATTATCAATTGCCTTTTGCAGGATCCATGAGTGTTCAGAGTTTCAGATGGAAGTCTGAGAACCAGTAACCGGGTGGGGGACTCAAATAAAGAGTCAATAATCCAGGGTTTCAAAGAACTAGTCCAAAATAGTACAACCTTAAGAATAAATTCCAGTAGCATGGTATGTTGAGGTCAAGGGTTCCTACAAACCTGTAAACAACCCAACCCACTCACAGGTATTGTTCTAGAACAAGGATCCTCAGATTCGGATCTATTATGAGAAGTGTAAACACTTCTAACCCGAAGGTACAATGTTTAACCTAATCATAAAGGATCCTCCTCTAATTCACCTCAGATGCTGAAGGTAATCTAAAAAAGGTCATCCAGACTCAGTAGGCTTCCTAGATAGCCTTAGCACTACAGGAAATTCGTAGCACAGAGTTCTCAAAAGGAAACCCACGTCTGAACCGTGTTTTCATATTCCCGCACCAGACCGAAATGGAATGGGAAAGAATACAAAACCACTCTAATCCTATGTGTCACTCAGGCCTTTGTGTTGGATGTAACGCCCCGAAAATCTAAATTTAATTATTTAATCATTTATTTAATTAATTTAGAAAAGTTGGAGAGTTTGAGTTATTTTGAGAATTTTGGAGAAAATGAGTATTTATATATAATAAGGATAAATAGTGTTTTATTATGCTATTTTATTATTATTATTAAAAATATTTTAAAGAAAAGGGTAAGGTGGTCCTTTTGTGAAATTATGAGGGTAAGATGGGAAAAGGCTAAACTGGGATAATATATCCAAAGAAGAGAATACGATCAGTTTTCTCATTTTTGTTTTCTATCGTGTTTGGAGAAGTACTCTGAAGAAAGGGGAAGCTCAGAGTAAGGAGGTTGTGGAGAACCCCAGAGAAGAGTGTAAAGCGACGAAATTCTCTAAGGTATGGGGAGTTTTTATAATCTATGATAATTGTATAGGAATTGGAATATGAATGGATTAGGATGGTATGAGTTTTAGGGGTTTTGAGTTAGGTTGAGTTTTATGAGTCCTTTTGAGTTAGATGAGTCCTTTGTAGTTTATTGTGATGCTTCCAAGATGGGTCTTGGTGGAGTTTTGATGCAGGATAATAAGGTAGTTGCTTATGCTTCTAGAAAGTTAAGAGTTCATGAAAGGAACTATCCTACTCACGACTTAGAGTTAGCAGCTGTGGTGTTTGTGCTTAAGATTTGGAGGCACTACTTGTTTGGTTCGAAATTTGAAGTATTCAGTGATCACAAAAGTTTAAGGTACTTGTTTGATCAGAAAGAGTTAAATATGAGACAGAGGAGGTGGCTTGAATTATTGAAAGATTTTGATTTTGATTTGAATTACCATCCGGGTAAGGCAAATGTTGTGGCTGATGCTTTGAGTAGGAAGTCGTTGCATATTTCAATGCTTATGGTGAAAGAATTGGAAATGATCGAGCAATTCAGAGACATGAGCTTGTTGTGTGAAACTACTACTGATAGTGTGAAATTGGGAATGTTAAAGCTAACCAGTGAGATTTTGGAAGAGATTCGTAAGGGTCAGAAATCTGATTTGAAATTAGTTGATCAATTGATGTTGGTTGATCAAGGTAATGCATGTGACTTTCGAGTTGATGATGATGGAGTTTTAAGGTTCCGAGATAAAGTATGTGTTCCGGATATTGCAGGAATTAAAAAGAGTATTTTAGAAGAGGGGCACAAGAGTCGACTGAGTATTCATCCTGGTGCTACGAAGATGTATCAGGATTTACGCAGGTTGTTTTGGTGGCCGAGTATGAAAAGAGACATTGCTGAATTTGTATATGTTTGTTTGGCATGTCAGAAGTCAAAGATAGAACATAAGAGACCTTCAGGTATGATGCAACCATTGAATGTTCCTGAGTGGAAATGGGATAGTATTTCCATGGATTTCGTGACTGGGTTACCTAAGACTGCTAGAGGTAATGATTCGATTTGGGTAATTGTTGACCGGTTAACTAAGTCGGCACATTTCTTGCCGATGAGGATTAACCATTCCATGCAAAGGTTAGCTGAGATTTATATTGAGGAAATTGTAAAGTTGCATGGTGTACCTTCAAGTATTGTATCGGATAGAGATCCGCGGTTTACGTCGAGGTTTTGGAAGAGTTGCAGGATGCCTTGGGTACTAAGTTGAGGATGAGTTCTGCTTATCACCCTCAAACGGATGGTCAGACGGAAAGAACAATCCAATCTTTAGAAGATTTGCTGAGAGCTTGTGTATTAGATCAAGGAGGATCTTGCGATAGTCATTTGCCGTTGGTCGAGTTTACATACAATAACAGTTTTCATGCTAGTATCGGGATGGCTCCATATGAGGCGTTGTATGGTAGACGTTGTCGTACTCCATTATGTTGGTATGAGTCAGGAGAGAATTTGGTGCTTGGGCCAGAGATTGTCCAAGAAACAACTGAAAAGATAAAAATGATTCAGGAAAGGATGAAAACGTCACAGAGTCATCAAAAGAGTTATCACGATAAGAGAAGGAAAGCACTTGAGTTCCAAGAGGGAGATCACGTGTTCTTAAGAGTTACTCCTATGACTGGTGTGGGGAGAGCTTTGAAGTCTGGAAAGCTCACTCCACGTTGTAAACACCCCAAATTTGCCCTCACCCATTCACACCATGGTTTGTGACCTTCTCATATGCATAAATTCAATCATAGCATCTCATATTGCATTTTTGCTTCATTGCATTGTTCCCAAGTCATCTGCATCTAGGGTTTGTGATCTGAGCAATCCAAGAGCTATTTGAGCCACTCCAAAGGTCTTCAATCACTTCAAAGGGGTCCATGTATGTTCAAGCATCATATTGTATCCCCACAAAGTCAATAAAGTCAAAGAATCACAAGAACTGAGAATGGCATGGAGGCAGAGCCAGGTTTAACTGCACAGATGGCCTAGAATTAGGGTTTTGGTTTCAAAGGCCATAACTCCAATTTTTTTGGTCATTCTTGTTTCTATTGGTCTCTATATGTCATAAGGATCATGCATATCAATTTTCATGAAGAAATTCCATGAGGAAGGCATCTGATCAAGGGTTGACTTCTTGAGCAAGTCAATGCAAAATCAGGGCATCTGAGGCCCCCAATGACCCAACCAAAGGGTGTTCTTCATCATTTTGAATGTGTATGATCTTTATTTGATCATAGAAGATGTTATAAGTTCAAAAGATTGAAGAATTTCAAGCCATTTGCAAAGTTGCCTTTTTGGGAAAATGACTTGTAATGGAAACTTGCCATTTTGGGAAACTTTTTCAAACCTTTCTTTTTGGTTCAAAAATGCTTCAAATGAGAAAACTTTGGTCATGAAAGTTGTAGAATGGATCATTCCCTTTTAAAAAAGTACAAGAACTAATTCTAATTCATTTTGGATCAAAAGTTATGGCTTGTCAAAGTTGGACAAAATCACATAATTTCAAGTCTTGCACCAAAGAGGCAAAGTTGCAAAATCACTTGCCAAGGCAAAATGAGACCTCAAAGTGACTTCTAATCTTTGTACAAACATAAACCAATGCCTAAAAGTCAGAATGCACCAAAGGTTTTCCCATTTTCATGACTTGTGGATCAAGAAATCACAAAAGGGCCAAAGTTGGACAAAGTTGCAAAACATCATACAAACCCTAATCCACTTGTTAATTGGATTCAAGACTGATCCCATGGCTCTCCTCATTCCTTGATGCGCAGGACAACCTCTTGTACTTGGCCTACCATTGACCCATACCTCTCTTACACCTAACTTGGACTCTATGCAAAAACACCCATACCAATCCCACAGTGCCACACCAACTTCTCTGACCCATCCAGTTGTGATAAGTGGACCAAAAGGGACTCAACACAACAGACACACAAGCCTGAAGCATCCTCCAAGCCATAGCTCCAAGTTTTCACCTCTTATGCATTTTCTTTTGAAACACACTCCACAAGCATCAAACATCAAAACTAACTCCATAGAACATCTCAGCATGCTCCCCTGATCATTTCCCTACCCTCATTCATCCCTGAAACCTCCTTAAACTGAAACACGATTCCTTCCCCTATCTGAACAGAACTTCTTCAAACTCACAAACCAGCCATTTTAAACCCCAACCAAGCTTCATAACTTCATCAAGAGGATCATTGGGACCATTTTGAAGCAAAGAGGCAAGCAGAAAGCTCCTGGACTGAAAGCTCAATCTCAGGTAACATGATGAACAAATTTTCCAGAACTTTGATTTCTTGTTAGAATGTTGTTCTATATGTTGCCCTGATCATGGGGATCTATTTATTTTTGAAAATGAGCCAGAAACAAGCATATATTGACTGTCTGAAAGTTTGCCCGTGAAAATGTTTTTGTTTGTTTCCTCTGATTCACGAAAAATAAATGTTGTTTGTTGTAGGGTTTATGTTTAGTGATGTTCATAGTTTGATTCTGGAGAGTTTTGTGAGGTTTTGATGCGTTTTGAGAGAGATTGAGAATTTGACTGGCCGGAGAAGATGACCGGAACACTGTTCCGGTCATCTGAAAGTGTTTAGGGTTTCTGATTAGGGCTTAATCATAATTAAGCAAGTTTGAATTTGGTCCGTTCGTTCGCGCGCGCAGTCAACTCCCGCGTCCCTGAATTTGAATCTCAGCCATCAGATTGGCTGACTTTCTCTTTTTCTATTTAAATTCATTTTATTTTCATTTGTTTTGCATTTATTTTCCTCATTTTATTTAAAATAGCTAAAATTATTTTAAAATTATGAAAATTTTTATCAAGGGTCATGAATTTTCAGAACACAAAAATATTTTTATTTTTATTTTTTGCATAGAAAATTATTTTTAAATCATTTAAATGATTATTTTTAATTAGTTAATGAAAATTAATTAATTAAAAATACATTTAGGTATTTAAAAATCACAAAAAATTTCATATTGCATTTCAAAACATTTAGAAACATTGTCCAACTCTCAAACCAAATTTCTTTTTTGTTCTTGATGTCTTTTGATCATTTTCATTGGAATTAAATTCATTTTAAGGCAATATTTTTGTGCAAACTTTGAAAAATCCTTTCTGCCTAACCATTGAGAGTTGGGTGATGATTCTTTTGGAATTGCATCTTGCATAGCATGTAGTTTATAGGATAAATTTGATTTGAATTGATATTGCATTTTCAATTTGTTTAGCATTTTTCTTGTTAAGGTACCTTAAAACCCTAGTAATCTTAGGAAATTCATAATTTTCATTAGGTTAAGAGTTGGATCCCCTCCTTTGGGCAGTGAGTTTGTATAGGTTTAGGGTATCTTTGATTGCATTTTCAAATTTTTATCATGTCATTTGCTTCTGGTTTTGAATTTTTGCTTTGCATGATGCATGTAACCCTAATTTGTGCTTTCCTTTGCATCCATTTCTCATTTGCTTGCATCCAATGACTTTCCATGACATTTTGTGCATCCACATGATCCATAATACATCTTAAGACATGTTAGAATCATGTTTGATCATTTCATATTTCATTTTCCATGTTATGCATTCATATCATCTCATAAACTTTTCATGTACTTTCATGGTTCAAAACATGCCTCATTTGCATCTTTATGCTTGTATGATCATTATCATGTCTTGTCTCATGTTTGTATCATCTCTTAGCATCATTAACATCATGTAAATTCTTATGACTTTGGTTTGCATCATGTCATCTCATCTCATTTGCATTGCATTTCATTTCTTATGCTAACATTTCAGGTGGTAAGTTGTTTGAGAAGTGAATTTGCCTTCACTTCTCATAATCTCTTTTCATCTCTTTCATACTTCCTTTGCTGCATTTTATCTTGTGTATTAGGGTGAGCTTGCTCATTCATGTTCATCTCTTACTTTCTTTCTTCAAACAACTTGTCTTCTTAATTGAAGCAAGTTGTTTTGCTTCTCTTTGCTCTTTTCATCTGCTTCCTTCCTGGTGGTTTCTCTGAAGATCTTTCTCTTTCAAGCCCCATAAACCCTAGGATCTCCAAGCATGATAACAATTAGGTTTTGATTAGTCCCCCATTTAGTTTTGCCTTTGTGTCATCTTTGAGTCTTCTCTTCTCATCTCATAATCAGGGACTAAACCCTAAAGGCTTTAAGGCTTTGTGATTAAGCTTGTGCCTGCATCCTTCTATTAGGATGGAGTGTATAACTTTAATCCTAAGTGTTAAACCCTTAATGTGTTTAAATACTTTAATCAAATAACCTAATAATCATCAAGACATCAAGCTTGTAACTTGGGCCTTGCATTAGGGTTCTAATTCTTCCTTAATTGGTTAAGAAGGACTAACCCTAGTGTTAATGGACAAGTCCCCCTCAAGTTGTCTTACAAACCATAAAAATCACTTCTTAATCTTACCATTAACTAAAATCCACTTAATAAAGGTTTTGTTTTGTCATGAGGTTAATCCCTAATCATGGATTAAGTTGAGGAGTCTTCATCAGCTTAAATGCTCTCATCTATTATCCTTCTATTAGGATGGTGTAATGAGTCCATTAAATCCTTGATTATGGCTTAAACTCATTGCTTAACACTAAACAAAAACAACAAAAACATCTAAATAATTACAAGTAGGTTAATGATTTTAGTCCTACATCATGGTGATTAAGTGTGAGATGCTGACTTCACACTTAAGGTATTCTCATTACCCCTAATCAGAGGGAAGATGTGATGAGTTTACTAACCCATTGGTTTAGGCTTAAGCTCATTAACTAATGACAAACTTCATAAAGCAATAAAAGATTGAAAACAAAAAAACAAACAATAATCGTCTCCTTCGGGATTCTTTTCTCATCTCATTCACTCACAAACGAGAACTCGCTTCTTCCGTCTAATGCAAGACAGTTTGCACCTGAGCCAGACAGGTCATACACTTGAGCATAGACAAGTGAGCAGTTCACAAGTCAATTTTATCTTTCAGTCTCTTTGAGTCGAACTACGGTGTTCTGACTTCCTTATTGCACGAGAGGATACGTAGGCATAACTTAACGGTTATCGAACAAAAGTCTCTGTATATTCCCCCTCTTTCCAGCCTTATCTTTTAAGCCTCATAGTCTTGAGCATTTCACTCTTGTTCTTACACTGAAACTTCTCATGTACACTTCACACTTCTCTTACACTGACACTTGCATTCTTTCCAGCTTTGATAACACAAATTGCACTGACACTATCCCCTTTAAAACACAAATCTTTTAAGCGTGGATCCCGTCGAGTACGGCGGACAATCTCGGTGCTAATACCTTCCCAGGTTGTAACCAACCCCCTTTCTCAGTCTCTCTGGTTCGCGACCGTCTTATCCATATCCTTTCTTAGGTCTATGCAACATTACCTTTCCTTCGGGATAAAAATGCCTAGCTGGCGACTCTATTCATTTCCTTCTCTTTTCGCCGATCGTTCGCGTCTGTACCCCGTCTGACCCAGGTGTCATTTGGTGGGAGCGACAGCTTGGCGACTCTGCTGGGGACCCTTATACTGTAACCAGGGCTTCTGGTTCTTTTTGTGGGTTCCTCCTAGCGTTTGTGATATTTGTGTTTACTGGGGTGTTATGTGCTAATTGTGTTTGTATATTTGCTTTATTTACTGCTTTATGTACAGTTATTTTATTGTTTTCTTTACAGCTTTATATACATCATACTGTCATACTGTTATCTGGCTGGATCTGGTTTTTGTTTTGGTGGGTGGGGTTCTATTGAGAGTTTGAGGTCCTATACCTGGGACCTGAGTGACACCTAGGATAGAGTGGTTCATGTTCATTCCCATTCCATTTCGGTCTGGTGCGGGAATATGAAACACGGTTCAGATGTGGGTTTCTTCTTGAGAACTCTGTGCTACAGATTTCCTGTAGTGCTAGGGCTATCTGGGAAGCCTGCTAAGTCTGGATGACCTTTATTATGACCTTCAGAAACTGAGGTGAATTAGAGGAGGATCTTTTATGGTTATTGTAAACACTGCACCTCCGGGTTAGAAGTGTTTACACTTCTCATAATGGATCCAAGTCTGAGGATCCTTGTTCTAGAACACTACCTGTGAGGGAGTTGGGCAGTTTACAGGTTTGCAGGTACCATTGGCCACATCATACCCTGTTACTTGTTGTGATTAAGAATGCTTCACTTTGGACAGTTCTTGTGATTTAACCCTGGACATGTGACTCTTTATTTGAGTCCCCCACCTTGGTTACTGGACTTCTGAACCTCCATCTGGACTTCTTGAACATACATGGACTTATATCAAGATAGTTAATCAGATCTATCTTGATCACAAACCCTTGCATATCATTTGCATAACTCATCATTTGCATCATTTTAACATTTGTTTATTTGTCTTTCAGGGTATCCACATTACATATGGCTTGGTTTTGACCCCTTCATCTGCATAGACCTCTGTTCATCAGCTATTTGCTTCAGCTATCTTCACCAGTTGCTTGCTTCAGTTACCCTTCATCATCAGTTTATCAGTGGCTCATCTCCAGTACCAGTTCTGATCTTCATCAGCACTTGTTTTCAGCTCTTCATGAGCAGTCATGGCACCCAAGAAGAGCAACATTTCATATCATTTCTTTGAGCCTGTGCTGACTGGCATCAGGCAGGTCCAGACACTTATCACTCCAGACCACATCCCATTATTCAGAGAGCATTATGGAGGCATCCTTAATATGGTTATGGACCTGGACCCTTCTCAGAGGAGCATGATTCACACCTGCTTACAGTTTTATGACCCTCCTTTGAGATGTTTCACATTTTCAGACTTTCAGCTAGGACCTCTGTTGGAGGAGTTTTCATCATTTATTGGAGTGCCTATCAGAGGAGGAATCCCCTTCAACCCAGAGATGACTTCTCCCAGCAATGGAGAAGTGGCAAAGGCACTATATTTGGAGCCTATTTTGATTGAGCAAAACATGACAACAAAGGCTGGAATCCCTGGTTTGCACCTAGACTTTCTAACTTCTCAGGCCATTCTGAAAGCCTCCTTAGGAGAATGGAGGGCAGTTTGTGCATTGTTAGCCCTCAGTATATATGGGGTTATACTGTTTGCAGATGAGCCCAAGTTTATCAGCAAGAATGACATCCATCTTTTCCTTCTGAGGAACCCAGTACCCACCTTGCTGGGAGATTTCTATTATTCCATTCATCAAAGGAATGAGAAGAAAAGAGGTAAGTTGGTGAGATGCTGTGCTCCTCTATTTCATACTTGGCTGCTTAAACACTTACCCAAGACTGATGCCTTCTTGAACCCTCACCAACAGAAGAATTGGGCTAAAAGACTTATTGCTTTGACTTCAGATGACATCAGATGGTGCACCCAGAGCACCAAAGGCAGGGACATAATAACTAGCTGTGGGCAGTACCCCAATGTACCTCTAGTGGGAGTGAAGGGTTGCATCAACTACAATCCTTTGCTGTTTAAGAGACAATTGGGCTATGCTTTGATCCACCCTCCTAGAGTGCAAGACTTGGCTGAAACCCTGTATTGTGAGATAAAACCTGATCTAGCTATTGTCAGACAAGCATCCTGGGCTTGGGACAACATCCAGACCAAAGGGATGGCCATTCTTGGGAGGTTCAATAATGTGGCTTCAGCTCAGTATTATGATTGGTCCCATGCTAGAGCTCAGATTTCTGGGATGCCTTTCACTATTGAGGATGCACCTGGACCATCCACAGTACCACCTCCAGCCACTGTCAGCCTGGAAGAATTTGAGAAGCTGAAGGAAAGGAATGAGAATCTGTCTCAAGCTCTGAAGAAGACCCTCTGGGAGAGGAGTGATGGTCGTCTAGACATTGAGAGGTGGGAGAAGCTTAAGGTAGAACATCTGTCCAAGATTGAGAAAGCAGAAGACTACATCAAGAAATCAAGAGCTGGAGAGCAAATATTGAAGAATGCCTGTAAAAAGGCCCAGTTTCAGAAGGCTAGGACTGATCTCTATCTAGAAGAAAGTCAAGCTAGGTGGGTCAGGATCACTGAAGCTCGCACTCAAGAAGATAAGAGAACTCAAGCTAGGATTGAGCAGTTGGAGGCCAATGAGAAGAAGCAACAGGAGGCTTTGCTGGCAGCCCAGAAGGAAATTTCAGAGTTGAAGCTTAGGGCTGGTTTGAAGAGGTCAAAGGACCAGGACAGGCACAAGAAGCTGACCACTGCTATTGCCACCAGAAACCTCCTCATCAGAAACATTACAGAGCATCCGGCTGGTCCTATAACTGAGGCACTTCTGAAGGAGGTTAAGGAGGATGAGTTTGGACTTGATGTCTGACCTATTTGATTGTTGTTGCTTTCATTTGATGTATTTTTCATTTTGTGTTGTATTTTTGACCCTTCAGGGGCATATGTTGTAAAAACAGACTATGCATTATTCACCATTTGTAATGTATTTGTTAGTTTGTTTCATTGAGTTTCTTTTCTCAAGCAACATCAAAGCATCTTCCTCAGGGTCTGGAAAGGTCAAAACCAAGAGCCAAGTCGGATACCTTGGAAAGCAAATAAGCATACTGCATTGCATGCTAACTTTTGTTTTGTTTTGTAGGTTTTTGTTTTGTTTGTTTCTAACTCTGTTGTGGTTCAGGAATTATTTCTCGCCGTCGGGTGTTCCCTCTCAACCGTCCGCACCGGTATCCTACTCGCAACAATCTTCCTGGTATCCAGATGGATCAAGTACAGCAAGATCTGACAGAGGTCAGAACTCAGATGGCTAACGAAAGAACGGAGATGAGAAACCAAATGACCCAATTCATGGAATTAATGAATGGCTTGGCCCAAAGTCAAGAAAGGTTGAGGGCATTGGTAGAAAGACAAACCCTGGAAGAACCCCATCTGGGAACTGGAGGAACAAGTAACAATGAAAGGGGACAGCCTCATGTTAATCCACCAGTATATGGGCCTCATCTACATCCGGAAGTCAACATCCCGGGTAATGTGCAAGGAAATACTACTGGAGGAAGAATCTTACAAGAAGACCCCCAAGAAGAGCAGTTTACTGTAATGGGAGCTGGGGATGAAGTTTATGATAGGAGGTTTGATGAAATTGCTGAGAAGTTGAGATCTCTGGAATCTCAAAATTCCTTAGGTTTCGATGTGATGGATATGGGGTTAGTAGATGGGGTAAGGATTCCCCACAAGTTTAAGCCCCCGTGCTTCGAGAAGTACAATGGAACTTCCTGTCCACGAACTCACTTACAGTCCTTTCTGGGAAGACTTAAAGCATATACCATGGATGAGAAACTGTGGATGTTCTATTTTGAAGACAGCTTGACTGGAGCTTCAAGAGAGTGGTACTCACACTTGACCAGAGCCACTATCAGATGCTGGAAGGACCTAGCTGAAGCTTTCATCAGGCAGTACCAATACAATCTGGACATGGCCCCTAACAGGACCCTTCTGATGGGAATGTCTCAGTCCTCCAGAGAAAGCTTCAGGGAATATGCCCAAAGGTGGAGACAACTTTCTACTGCTGTTCAACCACCCATGTCGGAAAGAGAAATGGCCGACATGTTTATGAATACCCTGCAAGAAACATATATTGATAAGCTAGCCTCCTTCTCTTCCACCAGCTTCGCAGACATAGTTATAGCCGGGGAAAGAATTGAAAGCCTTCTAAAGATGGGTAAGATTTCTGATAATGGTGCAAGTTCGTCAAGTAATCCCAGGAAGCCTTTTGTGGGACCTAGAAGAACTAGTGAGACAAATGCCATTCATGCCAGCAGGGGTAGACCTCAATATGTCCACAGATCAGTAGCAGCCGTCACTATTCCAGCTCCGATTCCTCAGCAACCAACATATCAACCACAACAACAACCACACTATCAATAGCAAGTTCAGTATCCGCCACAGAGGACTTACAACAACAACAACAACAATCAACAGCAAAGACCCTTTCAGCAAAGACCATCACAGGCAAATAGGGTGATTGACCCTATCCCTATGCCTTATGCTGCCTTATTGCCACAACTCCTGAAACTCAACTTGGTTGAATTAAGGACATTGGCACCACCAGATCCATCCAATATTCCAAGGAATTACGATGTCAACGCCAGGTGTGCTTTCCACTCCAATGCACCTGGCCACAATACGGAGAAGTGCAGGGCTTTACAAATGAAGGTCCAAGATCTGGTGGATTCTAAAGCCCTCAACTTTGCACCCCCTCCAAATGTCAACAAGAATCCCATGCCTAATCATGGAGGGCCAAGGATTAATGCCATTGAGGAAGACAAGCCCTCTGTTTTGATTACCAGTGTTGGACAAATTCGAACACCTTTGGTCGAAATTAAAGCTCAGCTTCTAGAGTGCCAGATATTCCCCGGGTGTGAGCTCGGTTGTGGGTACTGCAACATTGCAGTCAACGGGTGTGATAACTTGAGAAGCGGCATAGATGGTCTTATCAAAGATGGCATACTTCAGATCTCAACAACGGCGCCTACAAATCCAGCAATTCCTTTGACAAAAATTCCTGATTCTCCTACAACAGCAGCAACAATCATTCCTACCGATTCATCAATATCATCAACAATGGCTCCGTCCATCACTTCAACAAATCAAATGTCAACAACTCTTTCTTCTACAACATCAGCATCCATTTATTCAGCCGAACCTTCTACAACACCAGCAGAAATCAATGAAGATATCTCAGCAGTCACCATCTACTATGATCCATCAAATGTTCCTCCAAACAACAACTTTCAACAGCAAACAGTGGCACTTCCTGCCAGGTCACCCGTCACAATTTACTACGATCCGCACACCATTTCGGTACCCTCCGCTGCAGTCAGTCCAGTTACTATCACGGTGCCTGGACCCGTTCCATATGAAAGCAGTAATGCCATACCTTGGCATTATGGCTCTGATCTCTACTGCAACGGGGAGAAAATCACTTTGGATTCTTCAACCTCTTCTCCACAGATTGATAATGTTGTAGGAGGCGGAAGCTTCACTCAAAGCGGACGCTTTTTTGCCTCACAAACTCAAAGACCTAATGCCGAAGCAGAAGCTGCTGCCAAGGCAAAAGGAAAGAGTGTGGTGGTTGAAGAGCCATCTATCAAAGAAACTCAGAAGACATCTTTTGAACAAGATGTAGATGAGTTTATGAGAATCATAAAGAGAAGTGATTACAAGGTGGTGGATCAGCTTCACCAAACTCCCTCAAAAATCTCTATATTATCACTGCTAATGTGTTCTGAAGCTCACAGGAATGCATTACTGAAAGTCCTGAACGCAGCATACGTTCCAGAGGAGATCACCGTTAATCAGCTAGAAACCGTGGTAGCAAATGTCAATACCAGTCATGGACTGGGCTTTACCAATGCTGACTTAACAACTGAGGGACGTAACCACAACAAGGCTTTACACATCACTATGGAATGCACGGGTGTTGTTCTATCTCACGTACTGGTAGACACTGGGTCGTCACTCAATGTTCTACCAAAGAAAGCCTTGGTGAAGCTGGAATATGATGGCTTGGCATTGCGTCCGAGTAATTTGGTGGTAAGAGCTTTTGATGGCTCTAAAAGATCAGTGCTTGGGGAGATTGATCTGTCTGTGATGATTGGCCCGCAGACTTTTAAGATTACCTTCTATGTGATGGACATTCAGCCGGCCTACAGCTGTTTGTTGGGTAGACCCTGGATCCATGCCGCTGGCGCTGTTACGTCTACCGTTCACCAGAAGCTGAAATTCGAGTGGGAAGGCCAAATCATCACCATCTGTGGGGAAGAGGACATCTTTGTTAGCCATCTGGCTACGTACAAGTACATTGAAATGGATGGAGAAATCCATGAAACCATGAGCCAGGGGTTTGAGGCCTTGAACATTAATGAAGCATCTGCTGTACTGGGAACCTCCATGACGTCTTATCAGCAAGCCAGGAAGGTTGTTGAAGAGGGTACTGCCCAAGGCTGGGGCAAGCTGCTGCCCATGGAAAAGAAGGAAGACAGATTTGGGTTGGGTTACAAACCAACTCAACAGGATCAATCAGAGGCTACTAAGAAGCCCAATTTTGTCAGCGGGGGAATGCTCACCCCGGATGCAGTGAATAACTTGGAAGACGAGGATGAAAGCGACCGCAACCTGGAGAGCTGGATACGTCTAAGGATCCCGGGGAGCCAAGTCCTTAACTGGTCTTCCCAGGAAATTATAAGGGTTACTCCTGCAGAGTAATTATTATTTCCTGTATTTTTAAGCATGCATCAAGTCTTGCATCTTGCCCAAGATGTCAAGACTCATTTTGTAATCGGGCCATCTTGTAATTTTGTGCAAACAGATCAATCAATGAATATCGGACATCTTTTGCAAATGAGTCTTTCCCTTTTCCGCTCACTGTTTTCCATTTTTCTTTTTGTACAAAAATAAAATGGCAATGTTTTCCAAAATGACAACTTCATTTCACTTTTTCTAAACAAGATTAAAATTGATCACTAAAATGAACAATCTAAACCCTTGCAGAGAGTGCCTTTCAGACTGCACCGACAACAGCACAGCTATGACTTCGTATGACTTTGACAATCCAATCAATCAAGCTGATGAAGGGGTTGAAGAAGATTATGAGCTACCTGAAGAGCTAGCCAGGTTGTTAAGACAAGAGGAGAAGGTTATCACTCCTCATCAGGAGGAGGTCGAAACGGTTAATCTTGGTACGGAAGAAGATGTGAAAGAGGTTAAGATCGGAGCTTGTCTGCAGGACTCAGTGAAAGAATAGTTGATTGACATGCTTCGGGAATATGTGGATGTCTTTGCTTGGTCTTATCAAGATATGCCAGGGTTGGACACCGATATTGTCATGCACAAGCTGCCTTTAAAAGAAGATTGCCCACCGGTAAAACAGAAGCTGCGCCGTACTCGCCCTGATATGGCAATGAAGATTAAAGAAGAGGTACAAAAGCAGTGGGACGCCAGTTTCCTTGCTGTGACTAGCTATCCGCTGTGGGTTGCTAATATTGTACCTGTGCCTAAGAAGGATGGCAAGGTAAGGATGTGTGTAGATTACCGGGATCTGAACAGAGCTAGCCCGAAGGATGACTTCCCTTTACCTCACATTGATGTATTGGTAGATAATACGGCTCAGTTCTCGGTGTTCTCCTTCATGGACGGATTTTTAGGATACAATCAGATACAAATGTCACCTGAAGACATGGAGAAGACAACCTTCATCACACCCTGGGGCACGTTCTGTTACAAAGTGATGCCATTCGGACTGAAGAATGCTGCCGCAACTTATCAACGGGCTATGGTAACATTATTCCATGACATGATCCACAAAGAAATTGAATGTTACGTGGATGACATGATTGCCAAGTCCCTCACAAAAGAAGACCACCTGGTGAATCTGTTGAAGTTATTCAAGCGTTTGAGGAAATACCAGCTGAAGTTAAACCCCAACAAATGCACATTCGGGGTGCGATCCGGTAAACTGCTGGGATTTATTGTAAGTGAAAAGGGGATTGAAGTTGACCCTGACAAAGTTAAAGCCATTCAAGAAATGCCTGCACCAAAGTCAGAAAAAGAAGTTCGTGGGTTTCTAGGTAGATTGAACTACATTTCACGGTTCATATCTCACCTTACAGCAACCTGTGAACCTTTGTTCAAGTTGTTAAGAAAAGAACAAACGGTCAGGTGGAACGAAGACTGCCAGAGGGCTTTTGAAAAAATCAAGGAATACTTACAGGAGCCTCCAATCCTTATGCCTCCAGTTGAAGGAAGACCTCTAATAATGTACTTGACAGTATTAGAAGAGTCAATGGGGTGTGTGCTGGGCCAGCATGACGAGTCTGGTCGAAAAGAGTATGCAATTTACTACCTAAGCAAAACATTTACCGACTGTGAACAACGTTATTCACTGCTCGAGAAAACTTGCTGTGCTTTAGCGTGGGCTGCTCGCCGACTAAGGCAGTATATGTTGACCCACACTACTTTATTGATATCAAAGATGGACCCAGTTAAGTACATTTTTGAGAAGCCAGCACTTACCGGGCGGGTTGCAAGATGGCAAATGATCCTCACGGAATATGACATTCAGTACACATCTCAGAAAGCCATCAAAGGCAGTGTATTGTCTGATTATCTTGTTGAGCAACCCATTGATGATTACCAGCCTATGAGATTTGACTTCCCTGATGAAGACATCATGTTCATAAAAGCAAAAGATCATGAAGAGCCTGTTCACACTGAAGGGCCTGACCCAGAAGAAGAATGGACTATGATGTTTGATGGGGCTGTTAATATGAATGGTCGTGGTGTTGGTGCAGTACTCATTACACCTAAAGGAGTTCACATGCCTTTCTCGGCGAAACTCACCTTTAACTGCACTAACAACGAAGCTGAATACAAAGCTTGTATTATGGGTCTTGAGGAAGCCATTGACCTCAAGATCAAGACTTTGACTGTGTTCAGAGATTCAGCTTTGGTAATCAATCAAACCAACGGCAAATGGTACACACACCAGGATCATCTGATACCTTACAGGGATTATACAAGGAGGTTATTGACTTTCTTTACAATGATCAAGCTTGAGTATATCCCTCGGGATGAGAATCAATTTGCAGATGCTCTTGGCACTGTTTCATCCATGATCAAAGTTCAAGCTGCCAACTTTGTACCTCGGATTTCAGTGTCCAGACTTGACAGACCAGCATATGTATTCTCAGCAGATGTTGTTAAAGATGATAAGCCTTGGTTCCACGATATTAAGGGCTTCTTGGAGGATCAAACATACCCACCTGGGGCATCTTCCAATGATAAGAAGACATTAAGAAGGCTTGCTGGTAGTTTCTTCCTGAATACTGATGGTTCCCTCTACAAGAGAAACTTTGATATGGTACTCCTCAGATGCGTTGATAAAACAGAAGCAGGCCTGTTGATGCACGAGGTGCACGAAGGATCCTTTGGTACCCATGCAGGAGGGCATGCCATGGCAAATAAGTTGCTAAGATCAGGTTATTACTGGATCACAATGGATGCTGACTGTTTTGCTTATGCCAGGAGGTGCCATAAATGCCAGATTTATGCGGATAAAGTGCATGTGCCTCCCAATCCTCTGAATGTGATGTCTTCACCGTGGCCCTTTGCCATGTGGGGCATTGATATGATTGGCAAGATTGAATCGACTGCTTCAAATGGCCACAGATTCATCCTGGTTGCCATTGACTATTTCACCAAGTGGGTCGAAGCAGCTTCCTATGCAAATGTTACAAGGCAAGTGGTAGCCCAATTTCTGAAGAGAGACATCATCTGTCGGTATGGAGTGCCCGAGAGAATCATTACTGATAGTGGGTCCAACTTAAATAACAAAATGATGGCAGAACTGTGTCGGGACCTCAAGATCCAACACCACAATTCTTCTCCTTACAGGCCAAAGATGAATGGCGCTGTTGAGGCAGCTAACAAGAATATCAAGAAGATTGTACAAAAGATGGTGTAGATGTTTAAGAATTGGCAGAATTTTTGACCAACAAGAAATGTTGAATTCAGTTCAGAATGTCCTATCAGATGTTGGGACATTATCAAACAGAGTATGTGAACTTATTTCAGGATGTCTCATCAGATGTTGGGACATTGTGTAAATAACTTCAGTTCAGTTTTTCAGGATGTCCCAACAGATGTTGAGACATCTCAGACCTGCTACCAGAATTAATTAATGATTAACTGATCAGAGATATTTAAGGAGAGTTATCTGGAATTAATTAATGATGGTTAAAAACAGAACAAGGCGCATCTGTAGGGAGTTTTATATTGAAGATTCAGATTAAAACAGAAGACCTAAATCACCTAGAATCTAGGAGGTAACAAACCCTAAATTCAAGGTGGAAGCTGCATGCGCATTAGGGCTGGATCCTCTGCAGAAAGCCCAAATTACAGATACCTATTTAAGCAACAGAAACTCATAGAATTGAGTACGAATTTCAGAAGACCAAATAGGGTGTCTAGTGTTTTAATAGCAGGTTGTTTTATGTACCACTTTATGAGCTTTTAAGCAAAAGTGCATTTGTGACTTGATTGAAACTGTGAAGTAAGATCAAGCTGTATTGTTTGAAGGATGTCTTCAATTTCAGTAAACTTGTAAACTTGATCACTGTGTGATTGAGGGGGAGTGAGTAGGGTACTCTTATCTAAGGTGTGTCTTAGGTAGAAATTGCATTGGGTAGTTATTAAGTGATAGATTAAACATGGTGGTTTAAGTCTAGAATTAATAATACTTATAGTGGATTTCCTCCTGGCTTGGTAGCCTCCAGATGTAGGTGTGGTTATACACTGAACTGGGTTAACAAACTTCTGTGTTGTTTACTTTTCTTGCTATTTAAGTTTTGGTTAAATTTGTCAAGTGTCCTATCAAGTGTTGGGACATCTCTTAGGACATCTCATACCTGATCACAGAATTTCAATTGGCATCAGAGCAGGCACCCTGCCTGTTTATACTGGGTGAGATCTAGGGAATACAAATTCTGTAACATGGACAGAGATTTAGGGTCAGTAAATAGACCACCTATACTGGATGGATCTAATTATGACTACTGGAAGCCAAGAATGATTGCATTCTTAAGGTCACTTGACAACAGGGCATGGAGAGCAGTCAATGTTGGATGGGATCATCCTGTCCAAGACACCAAAGATGGATCAAAAGTGCTGAAACCTGAAGAAGAATGGAGTAAGGAGGAAGAAGACTCAGCACTAGGCAACTCAAAAGCCTTAAATGCTTTATTCAATGGCATTGATAGGAACATTTTCAGACTTGTGCATCATTGTGAGCTGGCCAAAGATGTTTGGGATACTCTCAAAACAACTCATGAAGGAACATCAAAAGTAAAAATGTCAAGACTTCAACTTCTCACCACCAAGTTTGAAAACTTGAGAATGAAGGAAGATGAATCAATTCATGAGTTCTATATGAACATCTTGGATATAGCCAATACTTCTGGAGCTTTGGGAGAAAAGATGACTGATGAAAAGCTTGTAAGAAAGATTCTCAGATCTTTGCCAAAAAGATTTGACATGAAAGTCACTGCAATAGAAGAAGCTCAAGACATATGCTCCATGAAAGTTGAAGAACTCATTGGTTCCCTTCAAACTTTTGAGATGGGAATGAATGACACAAATGTCAAAAAGAACAAGAGCATAGCCTTGGTGTCAAATACAGATGAAGAAGAAGATGATGAATCAGCAAATGATAAAAGCTTATCAGAAAACCTTGCCTTGCTTGGAAGACAATTCAAACAGATTCTCAGAGGAATGGAAGGCAAATCCAAACCTAATGGAAGAAACACAAACTCTGAGAACAGAAGACCTTATGATGCTAACAAAAGATTAAAGTATGCTGAAAAGACCAGTCAAGATAAAGGAGTCAAATGCCATGAATGTGAAGGATATGGACACATCAAGATTGAATGTCCTACCTACTTAAAGAGGCAAAAGAAAGGACTCTCTGTGACCTGGTCTGATGAAGACTCAGGAGATTCAGAAGAAGAATCAGCTAAGCATATTACTGCTTTAGCTGGACTGTGTGAATATGATAGTGATTCCAGTTGTGGAGAACTTACTTATGCAGATCTTGAGCAAGCTTTCAAAGATCTATACAAGAGAAGCACTGAAATATGCAGTGAGGTTATAAACCTAAAGAAGCAGAATGAGATATTAGAAGATGAAAAAGCAAGTGATCAAGTAATCATTGATACCTTGAAAAGTGAAGTAACTCTTCTCAACTCTAAGTTGGAACATATGTCCAAATCTGTTAAAATGTTGAACAACAGCTCAAATACACTGGATGTTATTCTCAGCAATAATAAACATTCAGGGGACAAAAGTGGACTGGGATATAACAGAGATGAAGCCAGCTCTAGCAAAGCTACTGCAAAAACTACACAGTCAAACAAGATGTCCCAACAGATGCTTCAACATCAGAACACAAAGACAAACATAATGTTCCAACAGATGTCTCAACATTCTGGAAAGAACAAAATGAAGAAGAAGTATCAAAGATGGAGATGCCATTACTGTGGAAGATTTGGGCATATCAAACCTCACTGTTATAAGCTACATGGATATCCAAATCAGATGTATCAGCAACCTTCCAAGCAGAAAGTAGAAGGTACCAAGAAAGTGGTGCATAGACATCAAAGAAATCAGCAACCTCCTAAGCAGAAGACAGAGGTCATCAAGAAGGTTTGGAGACCAAAAGCTGACATTCAGACTGATCAAAGCCACATACCCAAGAACCAGATCAACAATCAAGCTTGGAGATCAGCTGAACAACACACAGGGCAGAGGCATCAAAAGAAATCTCAACTTATCTGGTCAAAGAAAAGTACTGCATACATAGCACATACATCTCTGAGAGTATCAGCTAAAGAAGACTGGTACTTTGACAGTGGATGCTCAAGACACATGACTGGATTGAAGAATTTGCTAGAAAACTTAAAATCACATTCATCCAGGTATGTTACCTTTGGAGATGGAGCTAAAGGAGAAATCAAGGGAGTTGGAACCTTGGATTGTCAAGATGTTCCAAGACTAGATGATGTGCTGCTAGTTAAAGGTTTAACTGCTAACCTGATCAGCATAAGTCAACTATGTGATCAAGGATACAGTGTAAACTTTACCAAATCTGAATGTATAGTGACTAACAAAGAACAAGAGGTTGTCATGAAAGGAGCCAGATCTAAAGACAACTGTTACATGTGGGAATCCCAAAATCTCAGTCTCACTTCAACCTGCTCTCTAGCTAAAGAAGAAGAAGTGAAACTGTGGCATCAAAGACTAGGTCATCTTCATTTCAGAGGCATAAAGAAGATCATATCTATGGATGCTGTAAGAGGTATTCCTAAACTGAAGATTGATGATGGCAAAATATGTGGTGAATGTCAAATAGGCAAGCAAACCAAGATGTCCCATCCAAAGCTCCAACATCTGACAACTTCCAAAGTTTTGGAACTTCTACATATGGATCTTATGGGACCTATGCAGGTTGAAAGTCTTGGTGGTAAGAGGTATGCCTATGTTGTGGTTGATGATTTTTCAAGATATACATGGATAAACTTCATCAAAGAAAAGTCAGATGTATTTGATGTATTCAAAGAATTATGTCAAAGATTGCAAAGGGAAAAATCCAGCTGTGTGATCAGAATAAGAAGTGATCATGGAAAAGAATTTGAGAATCAAAAGTTCTTAGATTTCTGCTCTTCAGAAGGAATCAATCATGAGTATTCTTCACCTATCACTCCTCAACAGAATGGGATTGTTGAAAGGAAGAATAGAACCATTCAAGAATCAGCAAGAGCTATGATCCATGCTAAAAAGTTACCTCTATACTTTTGGGCTGAAGCTATGAACACTGCCTGTTACATCCATAACAGAGTTACTTTAAGGAAAGGAACTTTGTCCACAATATATGAAGTCTGGAAGGGCAGAAAACCCACAGTTAAGTACTTCCATGTTTTTGGAAGTATCTGTTATATTCTGGCATATAGGGAGCAAAGAAGAAAAATGGATCCTAAAAGTGATGAAGGGATTTTCCTTGGATACTCCATAAACAGCAGAGCATATAGAGTATTTAATTCTAGATCCAAGGTTATCATGGAATCCATAAATGTGATAATTGATGATGCTCCTACAGATGTCCCAGAAGATGTTGGAACATCTGCTGATATCAAGATTGAAGCTGAAGAAAAGAATGATCAATATAACTTCACTCAAACTGATACAAGGACAGAAGAATCAAGCAAACCTCCTTCCATCAGAATACAAAAGGATCATCCCAAAGATTTGATAATTGGTGATCTCAACAGAGGTGTGAGCACTAGATCAAGAGAAGTGATTTCAGGTTCTTGTTTTGTTTCCAAAATAGAACCTAAAAATATCAAGGAAGCTCTCACTGATGAATACTGGATTTGTGCTATGCAAGATGAATTAGGTCAATTCACAAGGAATGAAGTGTGGAATCTTGTTCCTAGACCTGATGACATAAATGTGATTGGTACAAAATGGGTGTATAAGAACAAGTCAAATGAACAAGGAGTTGTTACAAAGAATAAAGCTAGACTTGTGGCTCAAGGATACACTCAAATTGAAGGGGTAGACTTTGATGAAACCTTTGCACCAGTAGCAAGGCTTGAATCAATAAGACTACTGTTGGGAATTGCTTGTATCTTGAAGTTCAAGCTATTTCAAATGGATGTGAAAAGTGCCTTTTTAAATGGCTACCTTAATGAAGAAGTATATGTAGAACAGCCTAAAGGATTTGTTGATCCAAACTGTCCAAATCATGTATACAAACTAAAGAAGGCACTTTATGGTTTGAAGCAAGCTCCAAGGGCATGGTATGAAAGATTGACCACATTTCTTATCAAGCAAGGATACAGAAAAGGTGGGATTGATAAAACTCTGTTTGTTAAAGATGAAGAAGGAAATGTCATGATTGCACAAATATATGTTGATGACATTGTCTTTGGTGGGATGTCTGACAGGATGGTCAAACATTTTGTCAAGCAGATGGAATCTGAATTTGAAATGAGCCTAGTAGGAGAATTAACCTACTTTCTTGGTCTGCAAATAAAGCAAATGGAAGACTCAATGTTCATCTCTCAAAGCAAGTATTCCAAGAACATAGTCAAGAAATTTGGAATGGAAAATGCTGCTCACAAGAGAACTCCTGCCCCCACTCATTTAAAGCTGACTAAAGATGAAAAGGGTGAGAATGTAGATCAAAGCTTATACAGAAGCATGATTGGAAGCTTGCTATACTTGACTGCTAGCAGACCAGACATTACTTTTGCAGTAGGAGTTTGTGCAAGATATCAAGCTGATCCAAAAGTCAGTCATCTCAATCAAGTCAAGAGAATCCTTAAATATGTTAATGGTACTTGTGACTATGGCATAATGTACTTTCATGGTTGCAAACCAATTCTCACTGGCTTCTGTGATGCTGATTGGGCAGGAAGTGCTGATGATAGAAAAAGCACTTCAGGAGGATGCTTCTTTCTAGGAAACAATCTGATTTCTTGGTTCAGTAAGAAACAGAATTGTGTATCCTTATCTACAGCTGAAGCTGAGTATATAGCAGCAGGTAGCAGTTGTTCTCAGTTGGTTTGGATGAAGCAGATGCTCACTGAGTACAATGTCCCACAGGATGTCATGACATTGTACTGTGACAACTTAAGTGCAATCAACATATCAAAGAATCCTATCCAACATAGCAGGACAAAACATATTGATATCAGACATCATTTCATCAGAGATCTTGTAGAAGAAAAAGTGATTTCATTGGAGCATGTAGCTACAAATCTGCAGTTAGCTGATATCTTTACCAAAGCATTGGATGCTACACAATTTGAGAACTTAAGGGGCAAACTTGGAATCTGTTTATGTGATATCTAGCAGTTAATTAGATGTGCCAACATGTCATATGACATTGTATGGCATAAGGTCCAGATGGCAAAACTAATCTGGACAAGATCCTTGGGAATTCCAGCTCTAATCATTTGCAATGTAACGGCTACTTATTTAGTAACTGCTTATAATCAGCTATCAAGATTCCCATTATACTATCACAAGCGAATCACATTAACCAGCTATTCTCCAGAAATTAAAAACCCTAAAGCTTTCTATCCATCTTCCTCAACAATGTCTCAAAACCCTAACTCAACTGAAGAAGTTCTCAATCAAGAAGACGTAGTTCATGCCACTCCCATTTCTGTAGTACCAATGCAATCAAACCCATTGGACGAACTCAGGGGAAGCGTTTCTCACACTAAAAAGGCAAGAACTCCAAAGAGAGGTAAAGATCAAGTCAGAAGCAAAGCTAAAGGCACTCCCTCTCCAGCTAACATGCCCCCTAAATCTTCACAATATGTGGATGATTCAATCAAGGAGATTGTCACTCAAATTCTGTTTGAACAAAGAAAGGTGAGTGGAATCTCTGTTCCTCTGAACACAATACCTGCACCTCAAGAAGAACCAGCTCAAACTGCAAAGGACACTCCTGCAGAACAAGATGTCCCAATAGATGTTGGAACATCTGCAGATGAGAAAGAAAATTCATCTGATGCTGATACTGAACAGACTGAGGACCAGAAAAAGGCCTCAAGTGAAAGTGATAAAGAAAACTATGAGGATCAGATCAAAGCCTCAAATGAAGATCAAATCCCTGCTGATCAAACAGCTGAAGAGGAGACTGCTCAATCTCCTCCAGTGGTCAACATAGAGCAGGACTCTGATGCAGAAATCATAGCATCTGTTAAACCCAGCATAGCCAAAAGGCTAAGGTCCAGGAAAGGCAAGATGCAAGCTGAAGCAGCAATCCCTGAGAAGAAGAAGGCTAGTCCAAAGAAAGGCAAGGCTAAAGCTACCTTTGGTCCAACAAAACCATGGAGCAAAGTCCAAACCCAGAAGAGAAAAGCTGCCACACCATCAGATTCAGATGTTGGATCAGATGTCCCAACATCTCCTCCCAAGAAGAGACCAGCATCATCCAGAGCTTCAACTACTGTTCCAGAAGCTCCCTTGGACAACATATCGTTCCATCATGTATCCAGTGTCAACAGATGGAAATATGTGTACCAAAGAAGGGTTGCTCTAGAAAGAGAACTGAGCAGCAATGCACTTGAGTGCACAGAACTGATTGACCTCATCTCTGCTGCAGGACTATTCAAGACAGTCTCAGAGTTCTCTCCCTGCTATGAACTTCTTGTCAAAGAGTTCATTGTGAATCTTCAGGAGGATTGCTCAAATGGTAAGTCATCTGAGTTCAGAAAAGTGTTTGTGAGAGGTAAGTGTGTTGAGTTCTCTCCTCAAATCATAAATCAATACCTAGGAAGAGAAACAGATGGACCAAATGAGCTAGGCAAAACAGATAATCAAATCTGTAAGGTGATCACTGCAAATCAGGTCAAGGCTTGGCCTGTGAAGGGAAAGCTCTCTGTGAGCATGCTTACCAGAAAGTATGCCATGCTGAACAGGATTGGAACTGCTAACTGGGTGCCTACCAATCACACTTCTTCAATCTCAACTGGTCTGGCCAGATTCATCTATGCTGTGGGAACTCAAACCAAGATGGATTATGGAGCTTATATTTTTGATCAGACTATGAAGCATGCCATCTCTTCTGCAACAAAACTGCCAATAGCTTTTCCATCTTTGCTGTGTGGTATTGTGCTCAATCAATACCCTGGAATTCTCACTGACAAGGATACAACCTGCAAAAGAGAAAGCCCCTTGGCTTTTCACTACAAGTTATTCCTCAGTCATCATGCAGCAGATGTTGAAGCACCTTCTGGGACATCTGCAGGTCCTTCAACTACTAGGAATCCAATCTCCAAGAAGGCTTTAATTTCTGAACTCAAAAGCACCTGCAAAGAGCTTGAAGCTAGAAAGCAGAAGCTTGAGGAAATCATTAAAAGGTTGGAAAGTGAAGAAGATCAGAATGCTGCATCTGATGAAGACAGTGAAGCTGATGAAGAAAGTGAAGGTGATAAAGAAACTGAAGTGGAGGAAGAAATTGAGAGTGATGAATCTGAGTGATCAATGTATGTGAGGCAAATGTAATGACAGCATTGTATTTGGATTAGTGTCTTTGGCCCCTAATTTTGTGTCTACCAAGGGGGAGAACAACATCAAATTATTGTAATTGCTGTTTAAGTATGAATGAAAAAATCTGTTTGTTTGCTTCTGAACTGAATAAGTGTTTTTCTGTTGCAACAAGATTGGATACATATATGTTTGAGGGGGAGTAATCTCAAATAAGAATCAACAGAAAAGTAATGCTATACTCTGATAAAAAGAACTTCTGCTGCACTCTGAAAATCAGAAAAGATGTTAGCCAAAAATTAGCCAAAGGGGGAGTTTGTAGATGTTTAAGAATTGGCAGAATTTTTGACCAACAAGAAATGTTGAATTCAGTTCAGAATGTCCTATCAGATGTTGGGACATTATCAAACAGAGTATGTGAACTTATTTCAGGATGTCTCATCAGATGTTGGGACATTGTGTAAATAACTTCAATTCAGTTTTTCAGGATGTCCCAACAGATGTTGAGACATCTCAGACCTGCTACCAGAATTAATTAATGATTAACTGATCAGAGATATTTAAGGAGAGTTATCTGGAATTAATTAATGATGGTTAAAAACAGAACAAGGCGCATCTGTAGGGAGTTTTATATTGAAGATTCAGATTAAAACAGAAGACCTAAATCACCTAGAATCTAGGAGGTAACAAACCCTAAATTCAAGGTGGAAGCTGCATGCGCATTAGGGCTGGATCCTCTGCAGAAAGCCCAAATTACAGATACCTATTTAAGCAACAGAAACTCATAGAATTGAGTACGAATTTCAGAAGACCAAATAGGGTGTCTAGTGTTTTAATAGCAGGTTGTTTTATGTACCACTTTATGAGCTTTTAAGCAAAAGTGCATTTGTGACTTGATTGAAACTGTGAAGTAAGATCAAGCTGTATTGTTTGAAGGATGTCTTCAATTTCAGTAAACTTGTAAACTTGATCACTGTGTGATTGAGGGGGAGTGAGTAGGGTACTCTTATCTAAGGTGTGTCTTAGGTAGAAATTGCATTGGGTAGTTATTAAGTGATAGATTAAACAGGGTGGTTTAAGTCTAGAATTAATAATACTTATAGTGGATTTCCTCCTGGCTTGGTAGCCTCCAGATGTAGGTGTGGTTATACACTGAACTGGGTTAACAAACTTCTGTGTTGTTTACTTTTCTTGCTATTTAAGTTTTGGTTAAATTTGTCAAGTGTCCTATCAAGTGTTGGGACATCTCTTAGGACATCTCATACCTGATCACAGAATTTCAGATGGTAGTTACCTATAAAGACTGGCATGAAATGCTACCGTTTGCCTTGCATGGGTACCGTACGTCAATCAGAACATCCACTGGGGCAACACCGTATCAACTTGTGTATGGTATGGAGGCAGTCCTACCTGTTGAAGTTGAATTACCCTCCTTACGGGTGTTAATGGATGTTAAGCTGAGTGAAGCAGAATGGGTCCGATCCCGATACGAACAACTGAATCTGATTGAAGAGAAGAGATTGGCTGCAATTTGTCATGGGCAGCTGTATCAGAAAAGGATGAAGAAAGCCTTCAATCAGAAAGTCAGGCTCCGAGAGTATCAAATAGGAGATCTTGTGCTGAAAAGACTCCTCCCTCCTCATACAGACCACAGGGGCAAGTGGACTCCGAATTATGAAGGGCCATTCGTAGTAAAGAAAGTTTTCTCTGGTGGAGCACTGATGCTCAGCACTATGGATGGTGAAGACTTCCCGTCCCCTGTGAATTCAAATGCAGTTAAAAAATACTTCGCATAAAAATGACCCGCTGGACATAAAAACAGAATGTAAGTCCAGGCAAAAATAGGGCATCCCGGCGAGTCAGAAACAGAATAAAAGACTCAGGCAAAAATAAGGGAAAATAAACAAAAAAAATGTACACCCGCTGAGTTGAAAAGCCGCATTGGACAACTCAGGCAAAAAGGGGTATCCCGATGGATTGAAAACCCGAAAGGGCGATCCATGCAAAATAAGGGAATAAGCGAACAACTGCATTCTGAATTCATCTGTATCACTTACAACATGGCATGCTTCGAAAGATCCAAGCGTCAGTCGGAATCAGCCTTCTTCAGAAAGCAAGACGAGAAGAACGTCAAATGTCATACGAGTCATAGCAAAGGGAAGCTCCTTGAAGCGTCATCAACATTGCCAGCATCTTTTGTTTCTCAATTTGTAACAATCTCCTCATTTCAGGAGATTTGTTTCTCTGACTGTATCTTGCCAATCCAGGGCACACGAATTAATAAAATCAGATTTTCAGTCATGTTTCGCCTCGTACATTTTATTTTCATTTGCAAGAATGTCTGATGTCTTTAAGATACTGATTGCATAAATACAGATGCTTCTCTTCTAAAAAATACGTGCTTGCAGGAAATATACTCACCCCCGGGGGCGTCTAAACTCCTATGACAGAATCCAGTAAGGGATACCTCGGGGTACTTGCGCGTTTCTTTGTCTTTTCAGGATTGCAGGTATTCAAAGCACAGCATGGAGCATGAAAGCTTCATCCCAACAAGCTGGCAAATCATTATCTACTCAGTCTTAGCACCGAAGGTGTTTTCTCCCCAGCTGAGTTGCCATTTGTTATTTCCTCCTCAGCCAAGTACGAAAGCCAGGGAACCATCTCCCCACAGAGTTTCAGCCTCTATCCAGAAGGGCAACGCCTGGAGAAATCACAACAGAGTGAAAGAAGCTTCTACAAACCCCCAGCTGGGTCCCTCATTACCAAAGATAGGTCTGTCAGTAACTTATTTCCCCAAGAAGAGTCATACATCCACCAAGGATATCACCCCCAGCTGGGATTTCCACTCCAAGCAGATCAGCCAGAGATCTCCACAGCAGCGGGATCCGAATACCAGATTGGTATCCTTGCATAATCATAGCATTCACATCATATTTTCCCACAGAGCATAGCATTCCGTCTAAATACGGAGCATTACGGCAAAAATCAAACATGTTGCATAACCATAAGCCATGTTCTGAATCAAACACTTGTAAATACTGGCAATCCAATAAAGATGTACAAAAGACTTCCCAAATTCCCCGGCAGAAAGCCAAAGCATTTGCTTTACACTCACAAATACGGATACACACTCCTTTTGGCACTCGTCCGTGTCTTCATTCCCCAGTAAAGTCGCCCGGGCTTTCTTTACAAACAAACACTTATACATTACAGATACCTCTTGACACTCGTCTGTGTCATATCCCCAGCAGAAAGCCAAAGCGTCCCCTTTGCACTCACATATTCATATATGATATATATAATTCCTTGACATCCGTTCGTGTCATCTTCCCCAGCATAGTTACCCGAATACTTGTTTATAATACACTTTTTCTGACACCCGTCCGTGTCATCTTATCCCCACAGATCTTCAGAACATCTCTTACATTTATGTAACTTACACGCTTTCATTTATGGTACTCGTCTGTATCATACTTTCCCCGACAAGTTGAACACTCATACTTGGTACTCATCATCTTTTTACTCATACAGATACTCGTCCATATCTTGTATATACCGCTTAAATCCCTTCAGATTCGAAACTCGTCCGTGTTCTTTATTAACCAGTTGGTACTCGTCTGTACCATTATCTCCGAACATGTGTCAGCATTTGTTTCTACCTGATACCCGTCCGTATCATAGTCTTAAGGGTGCTCGTCCGCATCTTTAGTCTATACACAGTACGCAAACACTTATACCTCTCATTTCTTGGATGTAGACACTCGTCCGTGTTTACTTTTCCCCAACGAAGTCCTCAGCAAAACTTCCTTTCTATCTGACGTCCGTCCTAGGTCATGATACCTTTTCGGCAGCCGTACCCTGCCAGGTGATCGTCCTTCACCTCTTTGATGATCGTCCTTCATCATTCCCAGCGGAGTCTCTATTCATTAGAACCCCTTTCCATCCAACATTCGTCCTATTTCGTGACTTTTAGCAGCCGTCCCCTGCTAGGTGATCGTCCTTCACCTTTTGATGATCGTCCTTCATCATTTTATCTGATGGCCGTCCCCATCGTTGATCTTGTTATCTGACATTCGTCCTATGTCATGATAATCCTCAGAGCAGCCGTACCCTGCTAGGTGATCATCCTTCACCTCTTGATGATCGTCCCTCATCATGCTTATCCGATGGCCGTCCCCATCGTCGACCGTGTTACCCGACATTCGTCCTATGTCGTGGTACATTCGGCAGCCGTACCCTGCCCGGTGATCGTCCTTCACCTTAGATGACCGTCCCTCATCTTATCCCCAACAGAGCAGCCGTCCCCTGCTAGGTGATCGTCCTTCACCTTTGATGACCGTACCTCATCACTTTATTTCGTTTACCTATAATCCCCAGAGAGTCTTATAGCTTTACTTGATGGTCGTCCCCATCATAATCTCATATCCCCAGCATGTCGGCCGTCCCCGTCATTGCTCTTTCCCCAGCAGTCGTCCTCTGCTCGACGGTCGTCCTCCGTCGCCCGCACTTTATAATTATACTTTATTTTTCTTTTACAATCTATATCCCTTTTCTTCTTCATTCTGTGAGTGCAAATTTTGGACTGTCTTTGGTATTCAACCACAAGTTATCTTGTTTGCCTGTTAAGCCGTTGCCTACATCCTGCACAGCTAACTCATGTTTGAATAGGGGCAGCTGTAAACACCCCAAATTTTCCCTCACCCATTCACACCATGGCTTGTGACCTTCTCATATGCATAAATTCAATCATAGCATCTCATATTGCATTTTTGCTTCATTGCATTGTTCCCAAGTCATCTGCATCTAGGGTTTGTGATCTGAGCAATCCAAGAGCTATTTGAGCCACTCCAAAGGTCTTCAATCACTTCAAAGGGGTCCATGTATGTTCAAGCATCATATTGTATCCCCACAAAGTCAAGAAAGTCAAAGAATCACAAGAACTGAGAATGGCATGGAGGCAGAGCCAGGTTTAACTGCACAGATGGCCTAGAATTAGGGTTTTGGTTTCAAAGGCCATAACTCCAATTTTTTTGGTCATTCTTGTTTCTATTGGTCTCTATATGTCATAAGGATCATGCATATCAATTTTCATGAAGAAATTCCATGAGGAAGGCATCTGATCAAGGGTTGACTTCTTGAGCAAGTCAGTGCAAAATCAGGGCATCTGAGGCCCCCCAATGACCCAACCAAAGGGTGTTATTCATCATTTTGAATGTGTATGATCTTTATTTGATCATATAATATGTTATAAGTTCACAAGATTGAAGAATTTCAAGCCATTTGCAAAGTTGCCTTTTTGGGAAAATGTCTTGTAATGGAAACTTGCCATTTTGGGAAACTTTTTCAAACCTTTCTTTTTGGTTCAACAATGCTTCAAATGAGAAAACTTTGGTCATGAAAGTTGTAGAATGGATCATTCCCTTTTCAAAAAGTACAAGAACTCATTCTAATTCCTTTTGGATCAAAAGTTATGGCTTGTCAAAGTTGGACAAAATCACATAATTTCAAGTCTTGCACCAAAGAGGCAAAGTTGCAAAATCACTTGCCAAGGAAAAATGAGACCTCAAAGTGACTTATAATCTTTGTACAAACATAAACCAATGCCTAAAAGTCAGAATGCACCAAAGGTTTGCCCATTTTCATGACTTGTGGATCAAGAAATCACATAAGGGCCAAAGTTGGACAAAGTTGCAAAACATCATACAAACCCTAATCCACTTGTTAATTGGCTTCAAGACTGATCCCATGGCTCTCCTCATTCCTTTCTGCGCAGGACACCCTCTTGTACTTGGCCTACCATTGACCCATACCTCTCTTACACCTAACTTGGACTCTATGCAAAAACACCCATACCAATCCCACAGTGCCACACCAACTTCTCTGACCCATCCAGTTGTGATAAGTGGACCAAAAGGGACTCAACACAACAGACACACAAGCCTGAAGCATCCTCCAAGCCATAGCTCCATGTTTTCACCTCTTATGCATTTTCTTTCGAAACACACTCCACAAGCATCAAACATCAAAACAAACTCTGTAGATGTTTAAGAATTGGCAGAATTTTTGACCAACAAGAAATATTGAATTCAGTTCAGAATGTCCTATCAAATGTTGGGACATTATCAAACAGAATATATGAACTTACTTCAGGATGTCTCATCAGATGTTGGGACATTGTGTAAATAACTTAAGTTCAGTTTTTCAGGATGTCCCAACAGATGTTGAGACATCTCAGACCTGCTACCAGAATTAATTAATGATTAACTGATCAGAGATATTTAAGGAGAATTATCTGGAATTAATTATTGATGGATAAAAACAGAACAAGGCGCATCTGTAGGGAGTTTTACATTGAAGATTCAGATTAAAACAGAAGACCTAAAGCACCTAGAATCTAGGAGGTAACAAACCCTAATTCAAGGTGGGAGCTGCATGCGCATTAGGGCTGGATCATTCTACAGAAAGCCCAAATTACAGATACCTATTTAATCAACAGAAACTCACAGTATTGAGTACGAATTTCAAAAGACCAAATAGGGTGTCTAGTATTTTAATAGCAGGTTGTTTTTATTGTAGCACTTTATGAGCTTTTAAGCAAAAGTGCATTTGTGACTTGATTGAAACTGTGAAGTAAGATCAAGCTGTATTGTTTGAAGAATGTCTTCAATTTCATTAAACTTGTAAACTTGATCACTGTGTGATTGAGGGGGAGTGAGTAGGGTACTCTTATCTAAGGTGTGTCTTAGGTAGAAATTGCATTGGGTAGTTATTAAGTGATAGATTAAACAAGGTGGTTTAAGTCTAGAATTAATATTACTTATAGTGGATTTCCTCCTGGCTTGGTAGCCTCCAGATGTAGGTGTGGTTATACACTGAACTGGGTTAACAAACTTCTGTGTTGTTTACTTTTCTTGCTATTTAAGTTTTGGTTAAATCTGTCAAGTGTTGGGACATCTCTTAGGACATCTCATACCTGATCACAGAATTTCAATTGGCATCAGAGCAGGCACCCTGCCTGTTTATACTAGGTGAGATCTAGGGAATACAAATTCTGTAACATGGACAGAGATATAGGGTCAGTAAATAGACCACCTATACTGGATGGATCTAATTATGACTACTGGAAGCCAAGAATGATTGCATTCTTAAGATCACTTGACAACAGGGCATGGAAAGCAGTAAATGTTGGATGGGATCATCCTGTCCAAGACACCAAAGATGGATCAAAAGTGCTGAAACCTGAAGAAGAATGGAGTAAGGAGGAAGAAGATTCAGCACTAGGCAACTCAAAAGCCTTAAATGCTTTATTCAATGGCATTGATAGGAACATCTTCAGACTTGTGCATCATTGTGAGATGGCCAAAGATGTTTGGGACACTCTCAAAACAACTCATGAAGGAACATCAAAAGTAAAAATGTCAAGACTTCAACTTCTCACCACCAAGTTTGAAAACTTGAGAATGAAGGAAGATGAGTCAATTCATGAGTTCTACATGAACATCTTGGATATAGCCAATACTTCTGGAGCTTTGGGAGAAAAAATGACTGATGAAAAGCTTGTAAGAAAGATTCTCAGATCTTTGCCAAAAAGATTTGACATGAAAGTCACAGCAATAGAAGAAGCTCAAGACATATGCTCCATGAAAGTTGAAGAACTCATTGGTTCCCTTCAAACTTTTGAGATGGGAATGAATGACACAAATGTTAGAAAGAACAAAAGCATAGCCTTGGTGTCAAATACTGATGAGGAAGAAGATAATGAACCAGAAAATGATAAAAGCTTATCAGACAACATTGCTATGCTTGGAAGACAATTCAAAAAGATTCTCAGAGGAATGGAAGGCAAATCCAATCCCAGTGGAAGATACACAAACTCTTCTGAAAACAAGAAAACTTATGATGCTAACAGAGGGTCAAACTTTGCTGAAAAGACCAGTCAAGAAAAAGGAATCAAATGCCATGCATGTGAAGGATATGGACACATCAAGAATGAATGTCCTTCCTACTTAAAAAGGCAAAAGAAAGGACTATCTGTAACCTGGTCTGATGAAGACTCAGGAGGTGATTCAGAAGAAGAATCAGCTAAGCATATCACTGCTTTAGCTGGACTGTGTGAGTATGAAAGTGATTCCAGTGATGGAGAGCTTACTTATGCAGATCTTGAGCAAGCATTCAAAGATCTATACAAAAGAAGCACTGAAATATTCAGTGAGGTTATAAAGCTAAAGAAGCAGAATGAGGCATTAGAAGATGAAAAAGCAAGTTATCAAGAAATCATTGACACCTTGAAAAGTGAAGTAACTCTTCTCAACTCTAAGTTGGAACATATGTCCAAATCTGTTAGAATGTTGAACAACAGCTCAAATACACTGGATGTTATTCTCAGCAACAATAAGCATTCAGGGGACAAAAGTGGACTGGGATATAACAGAGATCATAAGGATGAAGCCAGCTCTAGCAAAACTACTTCAAAATCCACACAGTCAAACAAGATGTCCCAACAGATGCTTCAACATCAGGACACAAAGTCAAACATAATGTTCCAACAGATGTCTCAACATTCTGGAAAGAACAAAATGAAGAAGAAGTATCAAAGATGGAGATGCCATCACTATGGAAGATTTGGGCATATCAAACCTCATTGTTATAAGCTACATGGACATCCAAATCAGATGTATCAGCAACCTTCTAAACAGAAAATAGAAGGTACCAAGAAAGTGCTACAAAGACATCAAAGAAATCAGCAACCTCCTAAGCAAAAGACAGAGGTCATCAAGAAGGTATGGAGACCAAAAGCTAGCATTCAGACTGATCAAAGCCACATACCCAAGAACAAGATCAACAATCAATCTTGGAGATCTAATAATGAACAACACACAGGGCAGAGGCATCAAAAGAAATCTCAACTCAAATGGGCAAAGAAGAATGTTGCATATATAGCACATACATCACTAAGAGTATCAGCTAAAGAAGACTGGTATTTTGACAGTGGATGTTCAAGACACATGACTGGATTGAAGAACCTGCTAGTAAACTTAAATTCACATTCATCCAGGTATGTAACCTTTGGAGATGGAGCTAAAGGAGAAATCAGGGGAGTTGGGACCTTGGACTGTCAAGATGTTCCAAGACTAGATGATGTGTTGCTAGTTAAAGGTTTAACTGCTAACCTGATCAGTATAAGTCAATTATGTGATCAAGGGTACAGTGTAAACTTTACAAAAATTGAATGCATAGTGACTAACAAAGAACAAGAGGTTGTCATGAAAGGAGCCAGGTCTAAAGACAACTGTTACATGTGGGAGCCACTAAACTTCAGTCTCACTTCAACTTTCTCTCTAACTAAAGAAGAAGAAGTGAAACTATGGCACCAAAGACTAGGTCATCTTCATTTCAGAGGCATAAAGAAGATCATATCTATGGATGCTGTAAGAGGTATTCCTAAACTGAAGATTGATGATGGCAAAATATGTGGTGAATGTCAAATAGGCAAGCAAACCAAGATGTCCCATCCAAAGCTCCAACATCTGATAACTTCCAAAGTTTGTGAACTTTTGCATATGGATCTTATGGGACCTATGCAGGTTGAAAGTCTTGGTGGTAAGAGGTATGCTTATGTGGTGGTTGATGACTTTTCAAGATATACATGGATAAATTTCATCAAAGAAAAGTCTGATGTATTTGATGTATTCAAAGAATTATGCCAAAGATTACAAAGGGAAAAATCCAGCTGTGTAATCAGAATAAGAAGTGATCATGGAAAAGAATTTGAGAATCAAAAGTTCTTAGATTTCTGCTCTTCAGAAGGAATCAATCATGAATATTCTTCACCAATCACTCCTCAACAGAATGGGATTGTTGAGAGGAAGAATAGAACTATTCAAGAATCTGCAAGAGCTATGATCCATGCTAAAAAATTACCTCTGTACTTCTGGGCTGAAGCTATGAACACTGCCTGTTACATTCATAACAGAGTTACTTTAAGGAAAGGAACTTTGTCCACAATATATGAAGTCTGGAAAGGCAGAAAACCCACAGTTAAGTACTTTCATGTGTTTGGAAGTAACTGTTATATTCTGGCAGATAGGGAGCAAAGGAGAAAAATGGATCCTAAAAGTGATGAAGGGATTTTCCTTGGATACTCTATAAACAGCAGAGCATATAGAGTATTTAATTCTAGAACCAAGGTTATCATGGAGTTCATAAATGTGATAATTGATGATGCTCCTACAGATGTCCCAGAAGATGTTGGAACATCTGCTGATATCAAGATTGAAGCTGAAGAAAAGAATGAGCATTATAACTTCACTCAAACTGATACAAGGACAGAAGAATCCAGTAAACCTCCCTCCATCAGAATACAAAAGGATCATCCCAAAGATTTGATAATTGGTGATCCCAACAGAGGTGTGAGCACTAGATCAAGAGAAGTGATTTCAGGTTCTTGTTTTGTTTCTAAAATAGAACCTAAAAACATCAAGGAAGCTCTTACTGATGAATACTGGATTTGTGCTATGCAAGAGGAATTAGGTCAATTCACAAGGAATGAAGTGTGGAATCTTGTTCCTAGACCTGATGACATAAATGTGATTGGAACAAAATGGGTGTATAAGAACAAGTCAAATGAACAAGGAGTTGTTACAAAGAACAAAGCTAGACTTGTAGCTCAAGGATACACTCAAATTGAAGGAGTAGACTTTGATGAAACCTTTGCACCAATAGCAAGGCTTGAATCTCAGACTACTTTTGGGAATTGCTTGTATCTTAAAGTTCAAGCTATTTCAAATGGATGTGAAAAGTGCCTTTCTTAATGGTTATCTTAATGAAGAGGTATATGTAGAACAGCCTAAAGGATTTGTTGATCCAAGCTGTCCAAATCATGTATACAAACTAAAGAAAGCACTTTATGGTCTGAAGCAAGCTCCAAGGGCATGGTATGAAAGACTAACTACATTTCTTATCAAACAAGGATACAGAAAAGGTGGAATTGACAAAACCTTGTTTGTTAAAGATGAAGAAGGAGATGTCATGATTGCTCAAATATATGTTGATGACATTGTGTTTGGTGGGATGTCTGACAGGATGGTCAAACATTTTGTCAAGCAGATGGAATCTGAATTTGAAATGAGCCTAGTAGGAGAATTAACCTACTTTCTTGGTCTGCAAATAAGCAAATGGAAGACTCAATGTTCATTTCACAAAGCAAGTATTCCAAGAACATAGTCAAGAAATTTGGAATGGAAAATGCTACTCACAAGAGAACTCCTGCACCCACACATTTAAAGCTGACTAAAGATGAAAAGGGTGAGAATGTAGATCAAAGTTTATACAGAAGCATGATTGGAAGCTTGTTATACTTGACTGCTAGCAGACCAAACATAGCATTTGCAGTAGGAGTCTGTGCAAGATATCAAGCTGATCCAAAAGTCAGTCATCTCAATCAAGTCAAGAGAATTCTTAAATATGTTAATGGTACTTGTGACTATGGCATAATGTACTTTCATGGTTGCAAACCAATTCTCACTGGCTTCTGTGATGCTGATTGGGCTGGAAGTGCTGATGACAGAAAAAGCACTTCAGGAGGATGCTTCTTTCTAGGAAACAATTTGATTTCTTGGTTCAGTAAGAAACAAAATTATGTATCCTTATCTACAGCTGAAGCTGAATATATAGCAGCTGGAAGCAGTTGTTCTCAGTTGGTTTGGATGAAGCAAATGCTCACAGAGTACAATGTCCCACAGGATGTCATGACATTGTACTGTGACAACTTAAGTGCAATCAACATATCAAAGAATCCTATCCAACATAGCAGGACCAAGCATATTGATATCAGACATCATTTCATCAGAGATCTTGTAGAAGAAAAGGTGATTTCATTGGAACATGTAGCTACAAATCTGCAGTTGGCTGATATCTTTACAAAAGCATTGGATGCTACACAATTTGAGAACTTAAGGGGCAAACTGGGAATCTGTTTATGTGATATTTAGCAGTTAATGAAATGTGCCAACATGTCATATGACATTGTATGGCATAAGTTCCAGATGGCAACAATAGTCTGGACAAGAACCTTGGGTATTCCATTCCTAATCATTTTCATTATAACGGCTACTTATTTAGTAACAGCTTATAATCAGCTATCAATTTTCTCATCACACCATCAAAAGCGAATCATATTATCAAGCTGTTATTCAGAAATCATAAACCCTAAAACTCTTCATCCATCTTCCTTGACAATGTCTCAAAACCCTAGCACTCCTGAAGAGGTTCTCAACAAAGAAGACGTAGTTCATGCAACTCCCATCTCTGTGGTACCAATGAAATCAACCCCATTGGACGAACTCAGGGGAAGCGCTTCTCATGCTAAAAAGCCAAGAACTCCAAAAAGAGCTAAAGATCAAGTCTGCAGCAAATCAAAAGGAGGCATTCCTTCTCCAGCAAACATGCCTCCAAAATCTTCTGACTATGTGGATGATTCCATCAGGGAGATAGTCAGCCAGATTCATTTTGAACAGAGGGTGGTTAGTGGGATTTCTGTTCCTCTGAATAGCATGCCTGCCCCTCAAGAAGAACAAGCTCAAGCTGCAGAGGACACTCCTGCTCAACAGGATGTCCCAATAGATGTTGGAACATCTGAGGATGAGAAAAAGAACTCATCTGATGCTGATACTGAACAAACTGAGGACCAGAAAAAGGCCTCAAATGAAAGTGATGAAGAAGACTCTGAGGATCAGACCAAAGCCTCAACTGAAGATCACATCTCTGCTGATCAACCAGCTGAAGAGGAGACTGCTCAATCTCCTCCAGTGGTGAACCTGGAGCAGGACTCTGATACAGAGATCATAGCCTCTGTTAAACCCAGCGTAGCCAAAAGGCTCAGGTCCAGGAAAGGAAAGATGCAAGCTGAACCTGAAATTCCTGAGAAGAAGAAAGCTTCTCCAAAGAAAGGCAAAGCTAAAACTGCCTTTGGTCCAACAAAACAATGGAGTAAAGTCCAAACTCAGAAGAGGAAGGCTGTCACCCCATCAGACTCAGATGTTGAATCAGATTCCCAACATCTCCTCCCAAGAAGAAACCAGCACCATCTAGGGCTTCAACTGCTGTTCCAGAAGCTCCCTTGGACAACATATCATTCCATCATGTCTCTAGTGTTAACAGATGGAAGTTTGTGTACCAAAGAAGGGTTGCCCTTGAAAGAGAACTGAGCAGCAATGCACTTGAGTGCACAGAACTGATTGACCTCATCTCTGCTGCAGGCCTCTTCAAAACAGTCTCAGATCTCTCTCCCTGCTATGAACTTCTTGTCAAAGAATTCATTGTTAATCTTCAGGAGGATTGTGCCAATGGTAAGTCCTCTGAATTTAGAAAAGTCTTTGTTAGAGGTAGGTGTGTAGAGTTCTCTCCTCAGATCATCAATCAATACCTAGGAAGAGAAACAGATGGACCAAATGAGCTAGGTAAGACAGATAATCAAGTCTGCAAGGTGATCACTGCAAACCAGGTCAAGGCATGGCCTGTTAAAGGAAAGCTCTCAGTGAGCATGTTAACAAGAAAATATGCCATGCTGAACAGGATTGGTACAGCTAACTGGGTGCCTACCAATCACACATCTTCAATCTCCACTGGTCTGGCCAGGTTTATCTATGCTGTGGGAACTCAGACTAAGCTGGATTATGGTGCTTACATTTTTGATCAGACCTTGAAGCATGCCAGCTCTTCTGCAACAAAGCTGCCAATAGCTTTTCCCTCCTTGTTGTGTGGTATAGTGCTCAATCAATACCCTGGAATCCTCACTGAAAAGGACACAGTCTGCAAAAGAGAAAGCCCTCTGGCTTTTCACTACAAATTGTTCCTCAGTCATCATGCAGCAGATGTTGAAGCACCTTCTGGGACATCTGCAGGTCCTTCAACTGCTAAGACTCCAATCTCCAAGAAGGCTTTAATTGCTGAACTCAAGAGCACTTGCAAAGAGCTTGAAGCTAGAAAGCAGAAGCTTGAGGAAATCATTCAAAGGCTGGAGAATGAAGGAGATCAGAAAGCTGCCTCTGATGAAGAAACTGAAGCTGATGAAGAAACTGAGAGTGATGAATCTGAGTGATCATTGTAGGTGAGGCAATTGTAATGACAGCACTGCATTGTATTTCTGGATTAGTGTCTTTGGCCCCAAAATTTGTGTCTAACAAGGGGGAGAACAACAACAACAAATTGTATTGCTGTTTAATTATGAATGAAAAATCTGTTTGTTTCTGTCTGAACTGAATCAGTGTGTTTTGATAAATATTTCTGTTGCAACAAGATTGGATACATATATGTTTGAGGGGGAGTAATCTCAAATATGAATCAACAGAAAAGTAATGCTATACTCTGATAAAAAGAACTTCTGCTGCACTCTGATAACCAGAAAAGATGTTAGCCAAAAATTAGCCAAAGGGGGAGTTTGTAGATGTTTAAGAATTGGCAGAATTTTTGACCAACAAGAAATATTGAATTCAGTTCAGAATGTCCTATCAAATGTTGGGACATTATCAAACAGAATATATGAACTTACTTCAGGATGTCTCATCAGATGTTGGGACATTGTGTAAATAACTTAAGTTCAGTTTTTCAGGATGTCCCAACAGATGTTGAGACATCTCAGACCTGCTACCAGAATTAATTAATGATTAACTGATCAGAGATATTTAAGGAGAATTATCTGGAATTAATTATTGATGGATAAAAACAGAACAAGGCGCATCTGTAGGGAGTTTTACATTGAAGATTCAGATTAAAACAGAAGACCTAAAGCACCTAGAATCTAGGAGGTAACAAACCCTAATTCAAGGTGGGAGCTGCATGCGCATTAGGGCTGGATCATTCTACAGAAAGCCCAAATTACAGATACCTATTTAATCAACAGAAACTCACAGTATTGAGTACGAATTTCAGAAGACCAAATAGGGTGTCTAATATTTTAATAGCAGGTTGTTTTTATTCTAGCACTTTATGAGCTTTTAAGCAAAAGTGCATTTGTGACTTGATTGAAACTGTGAAGTAAGATCAAGCTGTATTGTTTGAAGAATGTCTTCAATTTCATTAAACTTGTAAACTTGATCACTGTGTGATTGAGGGGGAGTGAGTAGGGTACTCTTATCTAAGGTGTGTCTTAGGTAGAAATTGCATTGGGTAGTTATTAAGTGATAGATTAAACAGGGTGGTTTAAGTCTAGAATTAATATTACTTATAGTGGATTTCCTCCTGGCTTGGTAGCCTCCAGATGTAGGTGTGGTTATACACTGAACTGGGTTAACAAACTTCTGTGTTGTTTACTTTTCTTGCTATTTAAGTTTTGGTTAAATCTGTCAAGTGTTGGGACATCTCTTAGGACATCTCATACCTGATCACAAAATTTCAAACTCCATATAACATCTCAGCATGCTCCCCTGATCATTTCCCTACCCTCATTCATCCCTGAAACCTCCTCAAACTGAAACATGATTCCTTCCCCTCTCTGAATAGAACTTCTTCAAACTCACAAACCAGCCATTTTAAACCCCAACCAAGCTTCATAACATCATCAAGAGGATCATTGGGACCATTTTGAAGCAAAGAGGCAAGCAGAAAGCTCCTGGACTGAAAGCTCAATCTCAGGTAACATGATGAATAAATTTTCCAGAACTTTGATTTCTTGTTAGAATGTTGTTCTATATGTTGCCCTGATCATGGGGATCTATTTATTTTTGAAAATGAGCCAGAAACAAGCATATATTGTCTGTCTGAAAGTTTGCCCGTGAAAATGTTTTTGTTTGTTTCCTCTGATTCACGAAAAATAAATGTTGTTTGTTGTAGGGTTTATGTTTAGTGATGTTCATAGTTTGATTCTGGAGAGTTTTGTGAGGTTTTGATGCGTTTTGAGAGAGATTGAGAATTTGACTGGCCGGAGAAGATGACCGGAACACTGTTACGGTCATCTGAAAGTGTTTAGGGTTTCTGATTAGGGCTTAATCATAATTAAGCAAGTTTGAATTTGGTCCATTCGTTTGCGCGCGCAGTCAACTCCCGCGTCCCTGAATTTGAATCTCAGCCATCAGATTGGCTGACTTTCTCTTTTTCTATTTAAATTCATTTTATTTTCATTTGTTTTGCATTTATTTTCCTCATTTTATTTAAAATAGCTAAAATCATTTTAAAATTTTGAAAAATTTTGTCAAGGGTTTCATGAATTTTTAGAACACAAAAATATTTTTATTTTTATTTTTTGCATAGAAAATTATTTTTAGATCATTTAAATGATTATTTTTAATTAGTTAATGAAAATTAATTAATTAAAAATACATTTAGGCATTTAAAAATCACAAAAAAATTCATATTGCATTTCAAAACATTTAGAAACATTGTCCAACTCTCAAACCAAATTTCGTTTTTGTTCTTGATGTCTTTTGATCATTTTCATTGGAATTAAATTCATTTTAAGGCAATATTTTTGTGCAAACTTTGAAAAATCCTTTCTGCCTAACCATTGAGAGTTGGGTGATGATTATTTTGGCATTGCATCTTGCATAGCATGTAGTTTATAGGATAAATTTGATTTGAATTGATCTTGCATTTTCAATTTGTTTAGCATTTTTCTTGTTAAGGTACCTTAAAACCCTAGTAATCTTAGGAAATTCATAACTTTCATTAGGTTAAGAGTTGGATCCCCTCCTTTGGGAAGTGAGTTTGTATAGGTTTAGGGTATCTTTGATTGCATTTTCAAATTTTTATCATGTCATTTGCCTCTGGTTTTGAATTTTTGCTTTGCATGATGCATGTAACCCTAATTTGTGCTTTCCTTTGCATCCATTTTTCATTTGCTTGCATCCAATGACTTTCCATGACATTTTGTGCATCCACATGATCCATAATACATATTAAGACATGTTAGAATCATGTTTGATCATTGCATCTTTCATTTGCCATGTTATGCATTCATATCATCTCATAAACTTTTCATGTACTTTCATGGTTCAAAACATGCCTCATTTGCATCTTTATGCTTGTATGATCATTCTCATGTCTTGCCTCATGTTTGTATCATCTCATAGCATCATTAACATCATGTAAATGCTTCTGACCCTGGTTTGCATCATTTCATCTCATCTCATTTGCATTGCATTTCATTTCTTATGCTAACATTTCAGGTGGTAAGTTGTTTGAGAAGTGAATTTGCCTTCACTTCTCATAATCTCTTTTCATCTTTTTCATACTTCCTTTGCTGCATTTTATCTTGTGTATTAGGGTGAGCTTGCTCATTCATGTTCATCTCTTACTTTCTTTCTTCAAACAACTTGTCTTCTTAATTGAAGCAAGTTGTTTTGCTTCTCTTTGCTCTTTTCATCTGCTTCCGTCCTGGTGGTTTCTCTGAAGATCTTTCTCTTTCAAGCCCCATAAACCCTAGGATCTCCAAGCATGATAACAATTAGGTTTTGATTAGTCCCCCATTTAGTTTTGCCTTTGTGTCATCTTTGAGTCTTCTCTTCTCATCTCATAATCAGGGACTAAACCCTAAAGGCTTTAAGGCTTTGTGATTAAGCTTGTGCCTGCATCCTTCTATTAGGATGGAGTGTATAACTTTAATCCTAAGTGTTAAACCCTTAATGTGTTTAAATCCTTTAATCAAATCACCTAATAATCATCAAGACATCAAGCTTGTAACTTGGGCCTTGCATTAGGGTTCTAATTCTTCCTTAATTGGTTAAGAAGGACTAACCCTAGTGTTAATGGACAAGTCCCCCTCAAGTTGTCTTACAAACCATAATCACTTCTTAATCTTACCATTAATTAAAATCAACTTAATAAAGGTTTTGTTTTGTCATGAGGTTAATCCCTAATCATGGATTAAGTTGAGGAGTCTTCCTCAGCTTAAATGCTCTCATCTATTATCCTTCTATTAGGATGGTGTAATGAGTCCATTAAATCCTTGATTATGGCTTAAACTCATTGCTTAACACTAAACAGAAACAACAAAAACATCTAAATAATTACAAGTAGGTTAATGATTTTAGTCCTACATCTTGGTGATTAAGTGTGAGATGCTGACTTCACACTTAAGGTATTCTCATTACCCCTAACCAGAGGAAAGATGTGATGAGTTTACTAACCCATTGGTTTAGGCTTAAGCTCATTAACTTATGACAAACTTCAAAAAGCAATAAAAGATTGAAAACACAAAAACAAACAATAATCGTCTCCTTCGGGATTCTTTTCTCATCTCATTCACTCACAAACGAGAACTCGCTTCTTCCGTCTAATGCAAGACAGTTTGCACCTGAGCCAGACAGGTCATACACTTGAGCATAGACAAGTGAGCAGTTCACAAGTCAATTTTATTTTTCAGTCTCTTTGAGTCGAACTATGGTGTTCTGACTTCCTCATTGCACGAGAGGATACGTAGGCATAACTTAACGGTTATCGAACAAAAGTCTCTGTATATTCCCCCTCTTTCCAGCCTTATCTTTTAAGCCTTATAGTCTTGAGCATTTCACTCTTGTTCTTACACTGACACTTCTCATGTACACTTCACACTTCTCTTACACTGACACTTGCATTCTTTCCAGCTTTGATAACACAAATTTCACTGACACTACCCCCTTTAAAACACAAATCTTTTAAGCGTGGATCCCGTCGAGTACGGCGGACAATCTGGGTGCTAATACCTTCCCAGGTTGTAACCAACCCCCTTTCTCAGTCTCGCTGGTTCGCGACCATCTTATCCATATCCTTTCTTAGGTCTATGCAGCATTACCTTTCCTTCGGGATAAAAATGCCTAGCTGGCGACTCTATTCATTTCCTTCTCTTTTCGCCGACCGTTCGCGTCTGTATCCCGTCTGACCCGGGTGTCATTTGGTGGGAGCGACACACGTTTCGTCGGTCCGTATCAGATTATGCAGAGGATTGGGGAAGTGGCCTATCGGGTGGCTTTACCTCCCTCTCTTGCTAATTTACATGATGTATTGCATGTATCACAGTTGAGGAAGTACATTCCGGACCCGTCGCATGTAATTCAGATAGATGATGTTCAGGTGAGAGATAATCTGACGATTGAAGCTGTACCATTAAGGATTGATGGTAGGGAATTGAAGAGACTTCGAGGCAAGGAAAATTCTTTAGTGAAGGTATTGTGGGGAGGACCAGGTGGAGAAAGTTGGACTTGGGAGCGCGAAGATCAGATGAGGGAGTCCTATCCGACCTTATTTACTTCAGGTAATTTTTGAGGACGAAAATTCTTTAAGTAGGGGAGAGTTGTAACACCCCGAAAATCTAAATTTAATTTTTAATCATTTATTTAATTAATTTAGAAAAGTTGGAGAGTTTGAGTTATTTTGAGAATTTTGGAGAAAATGAGTATTTATATATAATAAGGATAAATAGTGTTTTATTATGCTATTTTATTATTATTATTAAAAATATTTTAAAGAAAAGGGTAAGGTGGTCCTTTTTTGAAATTATGAGGGTAAGATGGGAAAAGGCTAAACTGGGATAATATATCCAAAGAAGAGAATACAATCAGTTTTCTCATTTTTGTTTTCTATCGTGTTTGGAGAAGTACTCTGAAGAAAGGAGAAGCTCAGAGTAAGGAGGTTGTGGAGAACCCCAGAGAAGAGTGTAAAGCGACAAAATTCTCTAAGGTATGGGGAGTTTTTATAATCTATGATAATTGTATAGGAATTGGAATATGAATGGATTAGGATGGTATGAGTTTTAGGGGTTTTTGGGGTTTTGAGTTAGGTTGAGTTTTATGAGAAATCTTGATGAATTAGAGTGATTGGAATGAGTTATAATCATATATTTGTTTGTATAATTGTTGTCTTGATGTTGTCGAGGTTTAATTGATGTTTTTGAATGGTTTTTGAGTGTTATGATGTGAAACCCGTAATGGGGTTTGGGGGTTTTTTGGTGTTGGGACAGTCTGCAATTGTATAGCAGAGAACTGCTGGAAAACGTGCGTTAACCGGTTAACGCTATGGGTTAACCGGTTAACCATTGTAATTTTTGGAAAATTCTGGAATTTCGTCGGCGTTAACCGGTTAACGCTATGGGTTAACCGGTTAATACTGTTGGGATAGTAAATTTTATTTCTTTAAAAATTCATATCTTTTAAACCGTAAGTCCGATTCGCATTCCGTTTGAAGCTCAGAAAGAGCACAAACTGAACTTTATTTTGATGAATAGAAACGAGAAAAATGAAATAATTTTTTATAAATGCATTTGTGAAATCACCTTATAATTACCTTATAAATTACCGGGTACGGGTTAATTCTTGATGTGTCATAGTGGTTAGAGAACCAGTGTTCAGGGTGTAATGTCATGATGATATATATGATTATTTGATGGTTGTTCTGCTGATTGAAATGAATGATGCGAATTGTTTTGATGAATTTTTCGATGTAGCGCATCATTGCATTTCATAACATTCATGATGGGGTTTCGGCCTATTTATTTGCTTCAATCCCATTGTGTGGATTGAAGTGTCTCGATGATTTACGATGCGCTCCTTTGTGGAGGGTTGATGGTAACGTATCCATCTCACGATGAAAATGGTACCACATGCATATTTCATATCAGGATGTTAGAATTGCATATTCTGGATGAATTTCATGACTGTGTTGATGTTGATTGATTTCATGATAGTGTTGTGGTTGTTACTGAATTTTGAAGTTGACGATGTCATGATATGTGTACTAATTTATTTATGATTCTATGTTCTTGTACGTTATGATATATTATGATTACCCACCCTGCCTGCTTGGAAATGTTGCCTCTTTCGTGGGTAACTTGCAGATGTCGAAGAATAGTCCTGCAGTGCAATAGGAGTAATTCACTAGTCTCGGAGCATGCTTTAGTGTTCCTTAGGAGTGGTTCTGGTTTATGTGTCCTGCTCTGTGTCATGTAACATTGGGATGGGTTTCTTTTGTTAACTGTTTTCAGTATGTTGTTATCTGGATAATGTTTTCCATTTTATGTTGTTAAATTCAGGATGGTGAAAATGATGTTTATAAAATTTTGAATTATGAAGTTAAATTCCGTTGTGAAATGATTTATGTTATTTTGATATTGATTAACCCGTGTTACGGGACAGGACACTGTTGTGTTGATTTTTGAAGATATGTAATACCCTTTTTGATGATTACTCTGATATTATTTTAAATATTATGTTTTAGGGTAGAAGGGTGTTACATTGGACCTTTCTCACTAGAATACCCCTCACATCAAAGAAAACCAGAAATACAGCACAACGATATGATAATAATAAATCAAATGCAGAAAGAGGTTAATGAAAGTGATAAAGTAAATGCAATAAATAAAGATGTACATGAAGCAATAAATAAGGCAAAAACATAAACACAAATAGCACATAACACCCTCAATAAAAACAAACAAACAAGCGCTAGGAGAAATCCACAAGAGAACCAGAAGCCCTGGTTGCAAAGATCCCCAGCAGAGTCGCCAAGCTGTTGCTCCCTGGATTTTCATCCCGGTGCAAACGCGAACTGTCGGCGATGTTGAAGGTTGAGGTTGAATAGAGTCTCCAGCCAGGAATTTTTATCCCAAAGGAAAGGTAATGCTGCATAAACCTAGAAAGGAGTGGATAAGACGGTTGCGAACCAAAGAGATTGAGTAAGGGGGGTAGGTTACGACCTGAGAATATATTAGCACCCAGATCTTCCGTCGTACTCGACGGGATCCACGCATACCTGATTGTGTTTAAAAGGGAATGATGTATGTGCTAGACTATGCATAAAAAAGCTAGGGAGAAAAGGATATACAGGGTGTCAGTGCAAAAAGAAAGTGAGTGCTCAAAACTGAGGCTAAGGAAAGAGAAACTGGGAGGAGGAGAGGGGGGGAGACAAAGAGACTTTTGTTCGATAACTGTTAAGTTATGTCTACGTATCCTCTCGTGCAATGAGGAAGTTAGAACACTGTAGTTCGACTCAAAGAGACTTAGATGATTTTGGTGTGAACTGCTTGCTTGTCTATGCTCAAGTGTATGACTCGTCTGACTCGAGTGCTAACTGTCTTGCATTAGACGGAAGAAGCAAGTTCTCGTTTTCAGAGTGAGTGTGATGAGAAAAGAATCCCGGAGGAGTCGTTTATTGTTTGTTTTTGTGTTTTCAGTTTTTATTTGTTTTGGTGTTTTGCATAAGATAATGAGCTTAAGCCTTAATCAGGGGTTGTCAACTCATTATATCATCCCTGATTAGGGATAATGAGTCTACTTAAGCATGACATGAAGATCTCAACTTAATTACCCTAATGATGCAAGATTAAGATCATTAACCTACTTGTGATTATTAAGTGCTTTTGGATTTTTGTTTTGTGTTAAGTAATGAGTTTAATCTCTAATCAGGGATTAGTGAACTCATTACACCATCCTAAGAGAAGGATAATAGATGAGAACACAGAAGATGAGGAAGACTCCTTAACTTAATCCATGGTTAGGGATTAAAATCAATATATAACAAGCCTTTATTAGAGTGGATTTTAATCAAAGGTGGTATTAAGAAATGGATTTTATGTTTGTAAGACTAAACCTGAGAGGGACTTGTCCATTAAACACTAGGGTTAGTCCCTCTGAACCAACAAGAAGAGATATAACCCTAATATAAGGCCCAAGTTACAAGCTTAAGTATTAATGATTATTAGGTGTTTTGATTGGGAGGTGTAAACAACTTAAAGGTTTAACACTAAGTATTAAAGTTATACACTCCATCCTAAGATAAGGATACATGTATAACCCTAATTCAGAGTCTTTAAACTTTAACTGTTTAGCCTTGATTATGAGATGAGAAACAGAGACTCAAGGAGACTCAAAGGTAAAAACTAGGGGAGACTATGTAAAACCCTAAAGTTATCATGCTTAGATATTCCTATGGTTTATGAGGCTTAGAGAAAGAACTTCAAAAAGTCTTCAGATGGCCACAAAGGAAGAAGGAGCAGATGAAAAGAGAACAGAAAGGAGAATAGGTTACTTACTTCCTGAAGAAGTTAAGTAACCTAAGAGAAAGAAAAGGAGCAAGAGAGAGCACAAATGAGTCAAACTCACTTCAAAGACAAATAAAGATACAAATGAAGAGATAAGAAGAGGTTGGATGTGTAGGCAAATCCACATCCTAAACAACATACCTGAAGCCCCTAAAAAGTTAGTATGAATGCATAAGATGCGAAACAAAAAGGAAATAAGGCAAATGAAGATGCAATGATCAAGACCAGAAGTGAAAACACAATGCAAATGTGTTATGAAATGATGCAAAGACATGTACAATGTTTATGTATGATCATACAAGAGATGGGATGCAAAGGAACGCATGTTAGAAGCTTGGACTCACATGAATACACATAAGAAGCAACGCATACAAAACATACCAAATGGATCTAACAATGATCAACCAATGTTCATACATGTCCCAATTTATCTAAGATGACACAAAAATGCATGAGATGTCATGACAAGTTCACATGATGAAGGTATGCAAAGATGAATGCAAATGAACATGGCAAATTAGGGTTTTAAGAAAGTATGAGATGCATATGGTCAAAACAGAAGCAAAACACATGATAAAAAAATGAAATTGCAACCAAATGAACCCTAAACACACATAAGGTCACTCCCCAAAGATGGAGGTCCGAATCTATACCAAAGTCAAGTTATGGTTTTTCTAAGTTAGGCTAGGGTTTTGGGTACTTCTTTATGAAAACATGATCAAACCCTAATTCATGGTTAATTGTCTAAACATGATCAAACCCTAAAAGAAATTTGTAAAATGATTTTTTAAATTTTTCTAAATGTTCAAGAATGCTTCATGATTTTTTTGGTGATTTTTAAATACCTAAAAGTATTTTTAATTAATTAAAATGAATTAATTAATTAAATAAAACAATTAAATGATTTAAAAATAGATTTTTAATGCAAAAATTTAAAAAAAAAATTTTATTTCTGAAAATTATTTAAATTGAAAATGCAAAAGATTGGAATTTTATAAAATGTTTTGCTATTTTAAATAAATATAAGAAAAAAATAATGAATAAAAAGAAAATAAAATGAAAAGTAATTACAAGGAAGGGTCAGGATTGCGTGGAGGATGGATCAAAGGCTAGTAATGCAGGTCAGCTTGACATGAGGTATGGGGGATCAAGGGTCCAGGTTCAAATTTGGGCTTCGCGCGTGATCCAATGGCTATGGTTCATTCTGATTTAATTAATTATAATTAACTTAATTAATTAAAATTAGGGTTAAGTGATCTAATCTGGACCGTTAACATGCTAAACTAATCAATATCCTGTGGCTCTCATTCAATCTGGCAACAAAACCCTAATTAATCTCAGGCGACCGGAGATAAGCTCCGGTCGTCTTCTCCGGCCAGCCAAATCCCCAACTTCTTCCCTAGGTCACTAAACAACATCAAATCTGCCCAGAAACGTTCCCCAAACATCATAGAACATAAATTCACAAAAAAAATTATTTACAACACATGAACAACAAGAATTGAATCAAAACATTTTTTAGGTTAAACTTTCAGAACATCATGAAATGCTTATTTCTCAACCATTTTCAATTTTAAACACATCAGGATGACCAGTGCAACACATAGATTCATTTTGTAACAAGAAATCAAGGTTCTGAGAAAAAAGTTCTTGATGGATACCTGAACTGAAGTTCTTTAAACTGGAGCTTTTTGAGCCTTTCCTTGGTGCAAATGACTCCTCTGGTCCTTCTGAAGCTAATGGAATGCTTGGATGAAGTTTATTTGGGCTATTTTGAAGGGTTCAGTTTTATATGGCATAAATCGTGTTTGTGTTTGAGGCTGTTTCAGGTCACGGTGATGGGTGGGAAATGTTCCTTAGGTCATGTATGATTGAATGGTGAAAGAAAATTTGAGGTTTGATGGCTGAGGAGTGAGAATCGAAGAGATGATGTTTTAGGCAATTTTTGTGCAATCTGAAGTGTGTGTGTTCTCAGGCTGAAATGAGCTGCTATATCTCTCCCATAATCTTTGAATAGGTCATGGATTAGGTTTGTATAGGATGCTTATCACTATTCCAAGAGTATGGGAGAATTTGCAAAAAGTCAAGGTTTGGTGTACTTGAGGTATGGCATGTTGCAAAAGTGATTTTCTGGATGGATTGTGTTCAGCTGGCTTCAAGGAGGGCCTTTGGATCAAATTCTATGAGTTATGCAGCTTAATTCAAGAGTTCTCATAGATTTTGCATTTTTCCAACTTTGACATTTCTTGATAAGCAAGTCATGAAAACCCTAGGTTCTTGGCCCAATTCTGATCTTTAGAAGTTGTTTGATCATGGCATGATGTATTTGAGTGGATTAGAGGTCACATAAAGGCCTAAAATACCATTTTGCACATTTCCCTCTTTGACATGAACTTGAAAATTATGTGATTTTTGCCAACTTTGATCCATCATAACTTGAGTTCTAGGATGAATCAAGAGGAGTTCTTGTACTTTTTGAAAATGGGAAGATCCATCTACAACTTTCATGTTTGAATAAAATTCATTTGAAACTTTTTTGGTTAAGAAAGAGGAGGTTGAAGATCTTTCCCAAAATGGAAAGTTTTCATTACAAGTCATGTCCAAAAATGGCAAGTTTTCAAATGGCTCAAAATTCTTCAATCTTGTGAACTTCCAAGCATTTCTAAGATCAAATAAAGATCATAGGACCTAAAAATGATGGAGATGACCCTTTGGTACCCTTGATGGAGGCCTCAGATGCCCCAATTCTGTCTTTTCTTGCACAACAAGTTACCATTTGATCAGATGACTTCCACAATGAATTTTTGCTTCAAATTTGATACACATGCTCCTTATAACACATATAGACCAATAGAATCAAAAATGGCCAAAATGTTTAAGTGTAAGGGCCTTAAACCCAAAACCCTAATTTCTGGTCATCTGTGTAGGAGCCCGGAGCCTGCCTGGGTGGCTCTGTAATCTCTTGTGATCTTTTGACTTTCAAGAACCCTTGGAGGCATAATATGATCATAGAACACTCATGGACCCTCTTGGCATGCTTCAAGGCCTTTGATATTTATCATACAACTTCTAAGATTCACCTGATCACAAACCCCAACTATGCAGCTATGCATTGAAATAACTATGCAGTGTGAGATGATATGCTTTTGCAATGCAACATGAAGGATCACAAGCCCAGGTGTGATAAAAAAGAGAGGGAAAATTTGGGGTGTTTACAATAGGCCTCAAACCAATTTGGAAATAAGTAATGCTCCTCTTCATCCAGTTCCCATGGCATATAGTGAACTTTTTCCACGTCTAATTCAGAGCTCATTGGTGGTTCATAAGCCTCACAAACCATTGCCGAAGCCATACCCTCCAGAGTACAATCCTCATGAGCAGTGTAGGTACCACGGTGGATCAATGGGGCATTCAACTAAATATTGCAAAACGTTTCAAGCCAAAGTGCAACAATTGATCGACAAGGGGTACATATCATTTCCAGAAGGAAACTTGGTTGTGAACGTCAACCTCCCGCCCAATTGAGTTCAAGGACTTCGAAGGAGCATCTCTTAATTTCAGTGGTTCAGACAAGAAAACATCATCAAAATTGGAGATCATTGTATCCTTTCTATCATTTACATTGTAGTTTCTTTCCTATTAATTGCTACTTGTCTTTTAAACATTATTGTTTTGAATGGTAATGATAATGAAGTGATCATGCACTTTTTGAATCAATTATGTCGCATTCGCTCATTTTTATTCCCTTGCATTAAAAAAACGAAAAAATGCATCCATATACCTCCCATTTATTTCATTGTTGTTTGTCTAGCAGAGACTTGAGGGAGGATGATGAAACCTGAATACCCATAATTGTTGAAGGTATGCTTTCGGATTAGAACCTGCTGAAGATGTATATGAATTTCTTCAATTCACAAACACCAGAGATATAAGGGAGATAGACCCTCGTCAACCTCTTTTAGCCTTGGAGTAGGAATTTATTTTATGATAAAAAAAAACCTCCCATTCAACCCGGGGCAGGGTAGTCATCAGTTAGTTTGTCCGAGCATTCAAATTTCCAAAGTAGTGTGTATCCGAGGATCCATTAACTTTTATTCATTACACCTCAAGAGGTCAAGTGACATAAAACCCCAATGGTTATCCCTCAACAACAAAGGAATGAGGCATTCACAATCCTTTTATGCAAGTCATACAAACCAATGTCACACGATTTGTTCAACAAAAAAATCAAAAGAAAAAGTAAAAAAAGAAATAAAGCCTGCTAAGTCAAAAAAAATGAAAACAAATGACTTAGGCAAACGTTAGGGCATCCCTCTGGACTTTAAAATCGAAAAAATTTAAAAATTCAAAAAGAATTAGTCCAGGAAAAAGTTAGGAAGTAAAAAAAATCATAAAGAAAAAACTTCCATAAGAACAAAGGTGTGTGACTACAGACACAAAGACAAATGAGTGACTGTTACTCCAAAAACCTCATTGGTGCTTAAACCATCAATGTCATTGGTTCCTTAACCATCACAAAACCCTTTCGAGCGGTGAGCGTTTAGGAAAAATTAGCTAAACGTAGGAATGGAGAACATCAAGGAGAATGGGTGGGCACAAATAAATTTTGAGCCATAAATCCTTCTTTCTAAAACCGTGAACCAGACCAAGTTATAACCCTTAGAAGATCTAATTGAAGTAAGGCCAATTCTGAAAGCATACTACGACAAGGTTGCGTAAGCTGACTCCTAAAGATTTGCTAATATCATCACTATGTTTGGACAAATGGTCCATTCATCATACACTATCACAATATTCAAATAAACTAATTTTCAAAACTTGCATGAGCATCGCATTAAAATTACCATTTGTGAATGAACAATTTTAATTTCTAGTCAGTCAATGACATCAGGGAAGTTCTTACAAAGAGCAATCACAAGAGGACTTGATCATTCAACAAGGATAGCCAGAGTCAAGATCATCTTGTAGGCCTATGAATCAGGAGCATGTTATCCAGAGGTTTTGTTGATCAAGGAATCAGTCAAGATAAAGCAATATCCCCTGAATATCAGTTGATTAAGAGGAAATCATTCAAGAGTCATTTGATCAGAAGTGAATATAAAAAACAGGGGCATGCCACCCAGAGTTTCTACCAACTAAAGGTGAATCCCTCCAACGCTCGGTCAGAACGAGTTAAGTCGCTTATGTGCTCATACAGGGGCAAGAAACTTTGAGAGCTCAAGGGTATAACACATCCATTTCAAGAATTGGATAATAAGGGTTAATATGTTCAAAGTTCAGAGTATTAGGGTAAGTCTTTCGTGGAAGCTTGTTCCAAACTTACTTTTAGGGAATTTCTTCAAAGACTCACCAGAACGGTGCAAGTTTAGCTACACAGGGGCAATCTCTGAGTTCAAGACGAGTGTCGGGAAATCATGCTACCCACCCTCGCCATGTCACCCTATTCAATAAGAAAGCTTGCCACAAAAGACCTTCTTACCCACCCCAGGGACTGATCAATGCATTTTAATGCACATTCTCTTATGTTTGTACTTAGGCATTCCTATAGTTTATTTGAGTATTTTAACTATTTTAGTGTGTTTTCCTATTTAAGTTTATTTTTACACTTATTTAATTTTCATATTTAATTTTCAGGTTTTGCAGCTTTTAGTAAAAATTTCATAACCGGAGCTTCGGGGATTGGATTGAGACGTTCTACTAGTCGATGGAAAGCTAAGACAAAGAGCTTTAACTTTCATGTTTGACGAAAGTTCTGATTCATACTATAGATACCTCAAAAAAGTCGTTGAAGTTACAACATTAGAAATATTAAGTGTTTCGGGTCAATTAGAATTGGATTTGGGTTGGGTTTTCCGACCCGGTTTGTATCAGAATTGAAACACGTATTTTATAAAACACATTTAGGGGTAGCCTAGTGTTGACAAGGAGATTACTATTCACAAAATTATTCAGAATCTTGGTACAAATGTGAATGGAGAACTGATTTCCCAAGAGTCTATCTACTGTATTCGTATTCCACTTTGAGATTCTTTTATAAATTTTATATTAATCTGTTTCCTTTGAATTCTTCATATAATCTCAATTATTTACTTAATTTGATTGTTGTTATAGGATAGGATTATTAAATTCAACTATTTGTATGATCTTGAATAAATTTCGCACGTTAACGTAGCCTTTGCATTATTGTGTTCAATCAAGTTATGTTTGCTTAATTCACAACCATTTTTATCCGTTTGCTTGATCCGGAATTCAGAAACATGCATCATATAATTTCTATTGCGCTTTTATGTGGTTATTGTAATCGAATAGGATCATACCCGTTTAGGGAATTGGAATTTTATAGAATCAATGATAAGTCGGAAGTCGATTCAGTTGGTTGATTCGTTTAAGCTCTTTTGGTTAATCACTTATTTATTTAATCAATTTTTCTAAATCGAAACCAACCCCCTTTTAACATTTCAATAGATTAATAGTTTCAAGAATCCTCGAGAGAACGATTCGAGTCATTGACGCTATACTACATTTTAAAAAATTACTCGTTTTTGATGAGTGTGCGACACGCGGATCAGTGGCATATCTGGAGATTTTCATAATCATTGCATAAATAATTTGCATGCATTATTCATGTCTCTTCGCTCGACCATAGAGCCATGCATATCATACCATTCATTGGGCATAACCCCACAATTTGAACCTGATATGGAAGGGCCTTGTAATCCAACATCACTTTACAATTCAAAGTCCAGTTCTCGTCTGGAAAACCAACTTCAAATACCAGTTCTCGTCTGGTAGATGAACCTTTTAACCAGTTCTCGTCTGGAAAACCAGTTCAAAGTCCAAATCTCATCTAGCAAACCAACTTCAAATACCAGTTCTTGTCTAGTAGGCAAACCTTTTAACCAGTTCTCGTCTGGTCACTTTTTCATTAACCGTGTTGAACTCTAGTTCTCGTATGGTAGTCATTTTTTTCAGAGTCAGTTCTCGTCTGACAATGAACCCAAAAAGGAGTCATTTCTCGTCTGGTTGCTTATTCTTTGCCCAATAGTTGTCGTCTGGTGGTCTACCTTCAACAAATCGGTTTTCGTCTGGTAATCCACTTTCAAAGTCCAATTGCATGGCAACAAAAAAAATCACTATCAACCTGACCCTCGCGCCCAACCATCCTTGTTTCAATCATCTTCTGTGGCTCACAAATATTTATATCCTCAGCAGTCCTAGCATATATCAACATCTTGCATCATTTTCATTGCATCTTCATATTCATGGTATTTCTATCTTAATGTGGGGAAACATCATTACAAGACACAGTCTGTAGAGGTTACCTCGAGATCTGATGAATCACTCCAAGAGTTTGAAGACACTAGGGTACTTTGGATGCCAGGTTTTCTATAAAATCCTCTAGAGAAAATATTTTCATAGATGATGCCGTCGGAGGAAATTTAAGGAGTAAATGAATTATTGTCCGCCCATGATAATCAAAATGAAATTATTGAGCTCTTTAGCTTGAAGCACTGAGTTAATCCTCAGGATGAATGTCTGGTATTTATTTTCCTAATAGGGTATTGGAAGTTTATTCTTCCTCGAGCATATAATCTTCCTTCAGCCGATAAGGTTTCTTCATGAGGAGTTGGTCATTCTCATCCAGTCAAAGTCCAATTTTCATTGTCATATCTTCCCAACACAGTCGTCATACTATACCTGGGGCATAATTTGGCTCGATTTGATCATCATGTGTGAGATTCAAATGTCTTCCTTAGCAAGAGGCTTATTTTGATCTTTAATTCTCTAATAAAGTCTCTCCTCAGTAGAGAATTGGCAAATCTTTTCCTCAGCCAGGCTAGAAGGTTGTCATTTCCCCAGCTGAGTTAGAGCCAAATGTTTCCTCAGCAGAACTTCAAGGTTAATTGAACGATTCTCATCCCCATGCGGAGTCATCTTTCCATAGTGAAGTATTCCCAGCAGTTAGCTGGATGCCCGACTTACCCACAGAGTCAGAATTTTCATAATTCTCTCCCAGCAAAAGTATTGACAAAGCACCTCCCTAGCCAATCCATAAGATTATCATTCCCCTACCGAGTCATTACTCTCTTCTTAAATCCAACCTTAGTGGATTGATTTCAATGTCCAGTCTCGATGGACCAATCTTACAATGCTTATCTATTTGGTAGATGACACGTCTTTTCCTTGGAAAGAATTTTACAGCGCGTTCCTCAAACGCATGGTTCTAGGCAATGCATCGTTTGAAAATAATATTACAACTTGTTCCTTAGATGCAGGGTTCTAATCATTATGTTGTCACCATATCACTTAACGTAGGATATGTGAAGAGGGTTTTACAGCGCGTTCCTCAGACACAATGTCTTGACGGTGGGATTTATCGTCAAAGTGGTACGAAGAATCTTACAGCGTGTTCCTCAGGCGTAGGGTTCAGACGTACAATTTACCACATGTCTGACACATAAGAGGTGTGAAGAGAATCTTATAGCACATTCCTCAGACACAGGGTTCTAAGTTAGCACATTATTACCATTTATCGGACACACAAGATATTTGAAGAAGGCTCGTCTATCCTAATACCGCATATCTGATGCATAGGATATGAGAAAAGGGTTCATCTATCCTGATCAGTGCATGTCTATCCCACAGACTTAAGTGCACCAAGTCCACCATCGTTGTGGCAAGCCAGTAGTCTCCTAGCGTCGTACAAAAGACAGGTTCTAAAGTCCACAGTCGTTGTGGCAAGCCAGTAGTCGCCCGACATCATACAAAAAGACAGGGTTCTAAAGTCCACCTTGTGGCAAACCAGTACTCTTCTGGCATCGTTCAAAAAGACAGTTCTTCGTTGTTATTGTTGATTACTTTTCACCACACCAGAGTTCTCCAAGAAGAGTTTTCTTCGGTTTGATTTATATCCCTTTTCTTATTCTCCATCAGAGTGCAAATTTTATGGTTTTTTTTTATTCAATCACAGTTTATCTCAAAACGTCTGATAGTCGATGCTATCATCCTTTTTAGATTAATAGATGATTGAATAAGGGCAGCTGTAATACCCCAAAATATTTCCTCTGGAGTTTTAACTTTAACTAACTTTTGTTTCGCATTCATTTGCATTTTAATTAGGTCATTAACACTTTTCATTCATTCATTTGCATCGAGCTCCTAAGACATGAGATCAGTATCATCTAAGCATTAGGGTTTCACACCTTATTTCGTTTATCAGGAGAATTCAAGGTTTTGGCCATGCAGCCATTAGTGGCATCATTTTCTTATAATTGTTGTCACTTGATTAAGGTTTATTTCCTTGATTAAGTGGTATTAAATAATTTCACTAGCAAAGACTATCCACTGGTACATATGGCCCATTATCAGCATTGAAGTGTGGATCACAGGTCTCTTTGTAAACACCCCAAATTTGCCCTCACCCATTCACACCATGGCTTGTGATATCCTCATATACATAATTTCAATCATAGCATCCCATATTGCATATTTGCTTCACTGCATTGTTTCAAAGTCATCTGCACCTAGGGTTTGTGATCTGAGCCATCCCTGAGCCATTTGAGCCACTCCAAAGGTCATCAATCACTTCAAGGGGGTCCATGTGTGTTCAAGCATCATATTGTATCCTCACAAAGTCAAAAAAGTAAAAGAATCACAAGAACTGAGGATGGCATAGAAGCAGAGCCAAGTTTGACTACACAGATGACCTAGAATTAGGGTTTTGGTTTCAGAGGCCATAACTCCAAATTTTTTGGTCATTCTTGTTCCTATTGGTCTCTATATGGTATAGGGATCATGCATATCAATTTTTATGAAAAAATTCAATGGGGAAGGCATCTGATCAAGAGTTGACTTTTTAAGCAAGTCAGTGCAAAATCAGGGCATCTGAGGCCCCCAATGACCCAACCAAAGGGTGTTCTTCATCATTTTGATTATGTATGATCTTTATTTGATCATAGAAGATGTTAGAAGTTCACAAAATTGAAGAATTTCAAGCCATTTGCAAAGTTGACTTTTTGGGAAAATGACTTGTAATGGAAACTTGCCATTTTGGGAAACTTTTTCAACCCTTACTTTTGGGTTCAAAAATGCTTCAAATGAGAAAACTTTGGTCATGAAAGTTGTAGAATGGATCATTCCCTTTTCAAAAAGTACAAGAACTCATTCTAATTCATTTTGGATCAAAAGTTATGGCTTGTCAAAGTTGGCCAAAATCACATAATTTCAAGTTATGCACCAAAGAGGCAAAGTTGCAAAACCACTTGCCAAGACAAATTGTGCTATCAAATGGACTTCTAAACTTCATACAAACATGAACCAATGTCTAAAAAGTCAGATTGCATCAAGAGTTTGCTCATTTTTATGACTTGTGGATCAAGAAACTTCAAAAAGGGCCAAAGATGAACAAAGTTGCAAAACCTCACTCAAACCCTAATCCATGTGCTGGCTGACTTCAAAGTTGATCCTATGGTTCTCCTCACTTCTTGCTGTGCAGGACACCCCTCTTGTCCTTGGCTAACCATGAGCCCATACCTCTCTTACACAAAGCTTGACTTTTTGGCAAAAGACCCATACCAATCACAATAGGGCACACCAACTCCACAGACCTATCCATGAGTGATAAGTGGACCAAAGGCAAGCCATAACACATAACAATTCATGCTGAAACACACTCCAAGCCATAGTTACCAAAAATCCTCCAACTTGCAAAACCATTCGAAACACATAGCACAACCTTCAAACACAAAAACAAACTCCACCATTGATCTCAAAATGTTCCACTGACCACAAACCAACCATTGAAACAGCCTGAAACCTCACATAAACCAAATACGATTTCTGCCCCTCTTTGAACAGAACTCAAGCAATCTCTCAAACTAGCCCAAATAAACTCCAGATAAGCTTTGCAAACACTTGAGGGAGGTCAGTGGAGTTGATTGGAAGCAAGAAACTGATCCAGAAGCTCTTGGGTTGAAAGCTTCGATTCAGGTAGCCATGGAAATTCATTTTTCCAGAACTCTTATTTCTTGTTACTAAATGATAAAGCATGCTCTCCTGATCACACTGAACCTTTTATTTTTGAAAATGATTGAGTTTTGAGGTTGTATGAATGTTCTGAAATTTTGTTCAGTTTTAAGTTTTTGTTCGAATCTTGTTGTCAATGATGAATAAATGAAATTTGAGGCTGGATTCTTGTTCTAGGGGACTTGGGGATCATTTCTGGAGATTTGGGAGGTTTGATTTGACCTAGGGAGTGTTTTTGAGATTTTCAGGGAGGGAGGTCACCGGAGAAGACGACCGGAGCTCGTCTCCGGTGACCTGAAAATAATTAGGGCTAATTAATTAGGGTTAGCCAGGTTCGAATGTAGAGCGTAGATCAGGCTGACTAAGTCAATCCCCCGCGCGTTTCAATGGCCTGGATCTATCATTAAACCCTAATTCCATTTAATTAAATTAATTAATTAGTTTTAGTCAGTTTGAATCTCAGCCACTAGATCACGCGCGCAGTCAATTCCCGCGCCCTAGGTTCAAATCCCAGCCTTTGGATCAGTTGACTTCTCATTAATTCAATTTTATTTTCATTTTGTTTGATTTATTTTGTACATTTAATTTAAAATAACAAAAAATGTTTAAAAATCATGAAAATTTTTGTCAAGGTTTTCATTATTTTTCAGAACACAAAAATATTTTTTATTTTTATTTTTTGCATTAAAAATTATTTTTAAATCATTTAAAAGATTTTTTTTAACTAATTAGTGAAAATTAATTAATTAAAAATACTTTTAGGTATTTAAAAATCACAAAAAAATTGATGTAACCTTTAAAAACATTTAGAAACATTGTCCAACTCTCAAAACAAATTTCTTTTTTTTCTTGGTGCCTTTTGATAATTTTATTTGGATTTAATTTCATTTCAAGGCATTATTTTGTTTTAAACTTCTAAAATTCATTTATGTCTAACCTTTGAGAGTTGGATCATGATTATTTTTGCATTGCATCTTGTATGGCATGTAGTTCATAGGATAAAATTGGCTTGAATTGATCTTGCATTTTCATTTTGTTTTGCATTTTTCTTGACAAGGTACCTTAAAACCCTTGCAATCCTAGAAAATTCATAACTCTCACTAGGTTAAGAGTCGGATCCCCTCCTTTGGGCAGTGAGTTTGTATAGGTCTAAGGTTCCTTTGATTGCATTTTCAAATTTTTATCATGTCATTTGCTTCTGGTTTTGGATTTTTGCTTTGTATGTTGCATATAACCCTAATTCATGCTTTCCTTTGCATCCATTTCTCATTTTCTTGCATCCAATGACTTGCCATGACATTTTGTGCATCCATTTGATTCATAACAGATCTTAGGACATATTAGAATCATGTTTGATCATTGCATCTTTCATTTGCCATGTTATATGTCTCTTGCATTCCATAACATTTCATGAACGTTCATGGTTCAAAGCATGCTTCTCTTGCATCCATATGTTTGTATGATCATTCTAATGCCTTGCCTCATGATTGCATCATCTCTTAGCATCATTAACATCATACTCATGCTTCTGGTTTTGGTTTGCATCATCACATTTCACCTCATTTGCATTGCATTTCATTTCTTTTGTTGACTTTTCAGGTGGTAAGTTGTTTTGAGAAGTGGATTTGCCTTCACTTCTCACAATCTCTTTTCATCTCTCTTATGCATCATTGCTGCATTTTATCTTGTGCTTTGGATTCAGCTTGCTCATTCTTGTTCATCTCACTTTCTTTCTTCAAGCAACTTGACTTCTTAAGTGAAGCAAGTTGTTTTGCTTCTCTTTGCTCCTTTCATCTGCTTCTCTCCTGGGTGGTTCTTTGAAGATTTCTCTTGCAAACCTCACAAACCCTAGGAATGACCAAGAATGATAACAATTAGGGTCTTGTTTAGTCCCCCATTTAGCTTTTGCCTTTGTGTCATCATTGGGTCCTCTCTTCTCATCTCATAATCAGGGACTAAACCCTAAAGGTTTTAAGGCTTTGTGATTAAGCTTATGCCGGCATCCTTCTATTAGGATGGAGTGTATAACTTTAATCCTAAGTGTTAAACCCTTCATGTGTTTAAATCCTTTAATCAATTCACTTAATAACCATCAAGACTTCAAGCTTGTAACTTGGGCCTTGCATTAGGGTTCTAATTCTTCCTTAATTGGTTAAGAAGGACTAACCCTAGTGTTAATGGACAAGTCCCCCTCAAGTTTTCTTACAAACCATAAAAATCACTTCTTCATCTTATCATTAACTAAAATCCACTTAATAAAGGCTTTGTTTTGTCATGAGGTTAATCCCTAATCATGGATTAAGTTGAGGAGTTTTCCTCAGCTTAAATGCTCTCATCTATTATCCTTCTATTAGGATGGTGTAATGAGTCTGTTTAATCCCTGATTATGGCTTAATCTCATTACTCAACACTAAACAAAAACAACAAAAACATCTAAATAATCACAAGTAGGTTAGTGATCTTAATCCTACACCAGGGTGGTTAAGTGTGAGATACTGACTTCACACTTAAGGTATTCTCATTACCCCTAATCAGAGGGAGGATGTGATGAGTTTACTAACCCATTGGTTTAGGCTTAAGCTCATTAACTTATGACAAACTTCAAAAAGCCATAAAAGATGGAAAACTCAAAAACAAACAATAATCGTCTCCTCCGGGATTCTTTTCTCATCTCATTCACTCACAAACGAGAACTTGCTTCTTCCGTCTAATGCAAGACAGTTAGCACCTGAGCCAGACAGGTCATACACTTGAGCATAGGCAAGTAAGCAGTTCACAGGCCAATTTATCTTTCAGTCTCTTTGGGTCGAACTACGGTGTTCTGACTTCCTCATTGCACGAGAGGATACGTAGGCATAACTTAACAGTTATCGAACAAAAGTCTTTGTATATTCCCCCTCTTCCAACAATTATTCTTTAAGCCTCATGATCATGAGCATACTCTTTCCTTACACTGACACTTCACTTATACACTTCACTTTTCTTTGACACTAACACTTGTACTCTTTCCAGCTTTGATACACAAATTGCACTGACACTACCCCTTTAAAACACAAATCTTTTAAGCGTGGATCCCGTCGAGTACGACGGACAATCTGGGTGCTAATACCTTCCCAGGTTGTAACCAACCCCCTTTCTCAGTCTCTCTGGTTCACAACCGTCTTATCCATATCTTTTCTTAGGTTTATGCAGCATTACCTTTCCTCCGGGATAAAAATGCCTAGCTGGCGACTCTATTCTTTTCTGAGTTCACTCCTGTGTGTTCTCATTCATTTCCTTCTCCTTTCGCCGACCGTTCGCGTTTGTACCCCTTCTGACCAGAGGTGTCATTTGGTGGGAGCGACACTTTTCTTCATCAAGATACAAGGCTATTCTTCTTCCCCGCATCTCAGCCTATTCTTCTTTCTCAATGCCTCAAAAGCTTTAGTTTTGGTTCAAGTATGGTCATTCGTTCACGATTCAGTTCAGATGGATGTTTGACCTAATCTTGGTAAAACTATCAGGAGATTTCTTCAAGTGCAAGTCATATATGTTAGTGGCTTATTTATCAGGCAATGAGCATTCGAAGTCAAGTTGTGTTGTGGTGAATTCATCAGATTATCAAGTTGCAATTCATAAGAAGTTTTGGGCCAGATTTTCTGTTCAACAGTTCATTAGTGATTCATCTATGGACTTATTTTCCCAATGATCGATTCAGATATATTCAAAGTGATCCAGGAGTTATTTAGTCAAAGGAGGATTAATTCAGAGAGTTGTTCATTTCAGTTGCAAGTTTTCTGGTGACGGTTGTGTTCATTGAATCAGTGGCTTTTGTGGAAAAGTCTGAGTTTGGTTTTGGATTCATTTGTTCCTTAAATCGGGTTTTTATCATCCATATATTCAATTAAATCCATTCACTTTTCAAATCCAATCCAAATTCCATTTGTCAATAAACCATTTTTTCTATTCATTTATGTCTAAACTATAAATCATTTTTCACTATCCATTTATCCACTTTCTAAAAAATCATTTAACCATTTCATTTTTTATATTCATATTTCAAATATCCATTTCCATATTTCTTTTTCTAAATTAATATTATCCAAATACATTTCACGTATTAAAGTCCATTACAAATATTATCATAAGTCCAAAACATTCGGGTGCCAATAGCAGTCCAATTGAAAAAAAAGCAATGAATAGCTCGTGATAGTTACAGTTAAAGCATTTCCAAGCACCTTTCTTCAGCAACAATAAAGTTACAGGCCCCATATTCAAGCCAACACCTCAATTCCACCATGACACATAGTTTTTACACATCCTTTGCAACAAATTCGTACAAACGCAAAAAGCCTTGCCCTCATATACAATTTCCTCACGTAGCCAATACTGAGAGCCATCATGCACAATAAATTTCTAAAACCGCAACTTCATTTTCATCCTTTTCAAGCTTCAATACCACTCTCCATTCCAATAATCAACTTGGCTACTTACTCTCATTTTTACCTCTACATAAACCATTCTTCTCTCACTCACCCTTTACTCCTTCATCTTATACAACCTTCACAAACCTTATTCATATCAACTCAACAACAATACTCACGCCACCCCCTGTTTCCATAACCTTGTTTCATCATCCATTATTCACTCTCATCAATAAACAACACAAACCACCCTCTCTTCCAATCCTCCATAAACCATAACTTCAAACAAGACAAACCAATACAAACTCAATAACTACATACTCTTTTCTCAATCTATTATTCGTGACTCCTTCACTCACCATAACCTTCATCAACACCTCTTCCTTCAACAACAGCTAAAACCGAATCACACTCATCCATCTTCTTCAAAAAAAATGCACCTCAGTAAACAACTTTCCGCCAATCATAAAAAACTCATGCATACCTTCACATAAACCATAAAAAAACCCTTTATTAATCTTCTTCAACTACCTCCACTCAACCCTGAAAAATTAAATCACAAACCAGAAAGAAGAAGAAAGAGGAGGATTCAGAATAAGAGAGAAACAAGGGAGTTGAGCAGATTGTGAAAAACTGAGAAAACCCACTGTGGAACCAAGCGAACCAGTGAAAGTAACAGAGCGAATAGAGCAATAGTGGCAGTGGAACCCTTTCCCGATGGCGATTTCATACACCTTTGTTTTATTGCTTCCGAACCATGAATCACAAGGAGAAGATTATGAAGCGGATTTGATAGAGAGAGCACGACAGATAAGTTATCTTGCCTTCGTTGGTTCAAGAACTGATGAAGGAGTCGAACATGGCTTGAGGGTGCCGTTCTTCTTCGTGAAAGTGTTTGGGATCTGAAATTTTTTCTTCATAAACCTTTCTTTATGTTATTTTATTTTTTATTTTATTTTTATTTTTTTCTTATTATATTGTTGTTGATCAGGGTTGTTGTGGGCCTTGTAAAGCCCATCAGATTACTTATCTCGCACCATCGATGATTAATGTTGCACCCTCTTTGTCCCTCCCTTTTTGTGTGTGTTCATAATTTGTTTTGAGCTTCCAAGTCCATTTGCTATTTTGCTATTTGCACACCAGATTCAGGCGCCTTATCCCCTGGCTGTTTTTCTTTTGATTTTATTAATTGTTCTTATATTATTTGTTCTTAGTTGATATTTAATATTTGTGTAATTTTCTTTGTGATTAAATATTTAGATTAAATCTTATTTAGGATGGTAGTTAGAATTTTTGCTAAAATTTTATTGATATTTCTTAGAATTAATTACTTAGAATTTGATTAAAAGGGATTTTAATTGATCTTGGTTTTAGCTTTGTGCTTGATCTTTGTAGGCTTTATGCTTGATTTCGATGATGGTGGATGTAACTTGATGATGGACTTGTGGTTAATCGTTTGTTCATAACTTGTTGACTTGTTAATGTTCATGGGATTCTTGATGCAAGTTTTGACGTTTGTTGGATTATTTCTCGGGCTTGATAATTTGTTTGGTGAACATTCTGGTTTGATATTTCTGATAAGTATTCTTGAGGTTTTTGCGTGTGCTTAAGAGGCAATGGACCTTTTCCTTTAGGGACCACTGAAACTCGATTTTATCTCTTTCATGCATCATTCTAGTCCTGATGCCATGTTAGGAGCATACTTGTACATCTGAAGTCCTACCTCGCGTAGGCTCTCTTTGCACATTATTGATTACTTGATGTTGCATCTTCATCTCATGCGTGTTGCATCTTTCACTTGCACATTTATTTCTTCTTCATATCATGTTTTCTTTTCTTTTTTCTCGAGATTTTCTTAAATCTTGGGTTTGCTTTCACTCATATTTGGTTTATCTGTTTGTTCATTTGTGCCTAGTTCACAAATTTTCCATTAGATGCCTAATCCAGCTTAATTATGAATTAAGTTGGAATAGGGTAGAAACCTCAACTATAGGATCAATCATTGCATGATAATTCTTAGGATCAAGTCTCCCCTTAGTGATTTTCTTTTAACCCTTGAGTTTTTTCTCTTCTCCCTCTTAAAGAAAATACAAAAAAAAAACATAATAAGTTTAATGAGTTAGTGTATTTAAGCCCCAATCTTTGGAATGAAGTCTTGGGGATCTTATAATTCTTTTAGTGTGCTTCTTCTTCATTCCATCTTGAAGTTATGTAATAAGTACATACTCCATAGAAAGGGACTTGAATACACTTTCTTGTGCCAAATTTAATAAAAGATTCTAAAAGCATTCAAACAAACAATAAATGTCTTTCATTCGGGAATTTTTTTCTCATATCCTTCTCTCTTAACATAAGAACTTGCTCCTACTTGTCTCTTTGCAAGATGGTAAACACACTCGTGCCAAACGAGCCTCCAACACCTGAGCATATACATAAGCAATTCAAGCCTTAAAAAACACAAAAAAGACTTTGGTCACCCTTAGTTAGCCGAACTACAGCGATCTGATTCTCTTTAGGAGATACGTAGGCACAAACACGATGCTTGTCGACCCAAATCCTGTTCTGTTCAAAACTACGTGGACTCTAATTCTTGTTGCGACGAGATACATCAGGCTGGGGTTCAACACCCTATAGAGTCCATTTCATTCTATCACCCATTTATTTTTGTTTTCCATTTTTGTTCTCGTTTCTTTCCATTCCTTTCTAGTTTAGAAGCAGATGGAGCTTCAGATGACGACACCCTTTGAGTAGAGCAACATGCATGGATGCCATCGAGTACGATGGACACAAATGGGTGATAATACATTCCCTTCGTGTAATTGAATCCCGAGCCCATACTTGGTTACAATGACCTTGTCTTTTCCTTTTCCCTCAGGTTTTCTTCGATTGTTCTACTTTCCCTCGTCGGGATAAAAAATGTATCGATGGCGACTCTCCTGTTTTTCACCGGTTAATTTTCACATCGTGACATGTTGGTGCGGTCATGAAATAGGGATCATACATGACCATGATACAGGGGTCGAGGGTGTGATTATGAAATAGGGATCATACTGGACCATGAAATAGGGGTCAAGAGTTCCGACAGGAACTGGATCATGAAACAGGGATTGATAAATGGTACTGCATGCATTGAGTCTGGTGGAGTCTCATTTGCATTTATTGTTGTTTGTGTGCATACTATCATTTTGTATTTTGGTGTGTTTATTTAGTTGTTGATTGATGAGGAGTGGTGAATTATTTGACGATACTTGTTTTTATTTGTATTATTTTTCCCTTTTATTGGTGTAAGTATCTCACCCCTTTTGTTTGAATGTTACCCCTATGTTGGTAACATGCAGGTGATCAGGATTAGTAGAGTTGGTGGTCAGTGAAGTCGGTGCATTTCATGTTAGAGGAGTCGGCTCTAATACGTACTTTGGGGCGTCGGGATGACAATTGTTTTTTTTGTTGTTTATTTATTTTAGAAAAGCATGTGGCTACTTAACTATTTATTTTATGTTTCTTTTGATTTTCTGCTGCAAGTGAAACATTTATACTACATATCTGTTTAAGCCGTGTTTTGAAGTTGTATGTAACACTCGAAAATAATTTTTATATTTAATTACTCTGATTTTATATAATAATTTGTGGGGAGTATTTTGGGTGTTACACTAGCTATGGGAGCTACCCAAATGTGCCACTCTTAGGAGTAATTGGGGGAATCAATTATAACTTGATTATTCTAAGAAGGAAATTAGGGTATGCTTTAAAGGACATTCCTGAGGATTTGGAGTTGACCAATGATTTTTATTTCGCTGTGAAAGACAATCTCATGCTAGTGAGGAAAGCTGTTGGTGCTCGAAAGTTAATTCAGAGGAGAGGGGTATCTTTCTTTGATAAGAGAAACAACCAAACGTTTCCTGAGTACGATGCATGGTTAAGAAGAAAGCCCGAATTACTCTCTTACCTTTTTCTGCCCAGACTCCCCCTTCAGTTGTTGAACCCAAGACCATTGTACCTTTGGAAGAGTTACAGAAGATGAAAGCCTTAGTGAATCAGCTCAGTGTAGATAACACTAAGGCTCATAGTTCTTTTAAGAAGTTGGTGCACCTCAATCAGGGGTTGGAAGAAAAGGCTCAGGATGCTGAGAAGATGGTGAAGGAAAAACAGAAGGAGTTCGAAGATAGAGAGATTTATTTCAAGAAGAAGGTTTAGCTGAGATTAGCAAAGCTGGCGAGCAGCGAAGGATTAATAAGTCCTTAGATGAGGCTAATGAAGCTATCACCCTTTGGCAAGAGCAATGAGAAGCTAATAAAAAACAATAGAAAGAGATAGATAAAGAATACAAGCTGAAGATCGAAGGTCTGCAAGTCCAAGTGGAAAGTCAGAATGAAGAGCTTCAGAAGGCCCACGAACAGCATAGGGAATACATTCAAAGGCTGGAACAGAGTCAAATGTTGATGGAAAATGCTCAGAAGGAGATTGAGGAACTCAAGATCCGACTGAAACCAAGAAGGCTATATCAGAGCCAAGTTCTAGTAGATCGAATGAAGAAGTGTTCCTACATAAAATTAGTAAGTTGCACGCATCTTTCGATCAAAGGGACCTGCTCATCCAAAGATTAATTGAAGACCCAGGACACCCAGATGCTACCCAATTGTTTGAAGTCGTCAAGAAATTTAGTTGGAGATTGAAGGACATAGAGTTCTATAGGGCTTGAGTTCTTTCTGATGTACTTAATTACCCACAGGCTTGTTGTGGGAATCCCTTTCTTTAATATTTATGATTTTAATTGTTGTAAGACTTGTAACCCTTTGGGAGGAATATTTTTTTAACTTTTGAGCTTTCTCAATGTTATGTTATTTTGCTTAAATTTATGATCTTTGCTGTCTCTTGCACCGACACCTGTTCTGGGCATAGTTTCATCCAAGCCATCTTATCTGAGCTTTGTGCGAATGTTTCTTCTTAAAAGTGAGAATCCCAAAGAACCTTCGGATTTCTTTGTTATTATTGAACACCAGAATTGGGACACAAACGACCTTGAGAATGAAAAGCATATCATTTGCATATCATGCATGTTTCCTCTTTTGTTTTTGCGGGTACAGGTCTCAAATTTATGACTTTTCTTCTATTTCAGGCACTATTGCTGATAAGAGGGTTCATCGGTACCTAACCAGAGAAAATAGATCTAGAATCATGGAATAAATGCAAGGTGAGTTGGCAGAGCTGAGGAATAGAATGGACCAGTTTATGACTCTGATGACTGGTATTAAACAAAATCAAGAGAGGATCCGGGAAATGGTTGAGAGGACACAGGAGAATCCGAGAGGCAATGTGGGATGCAATGGTGTTCCCATTCCATAGGGTAATCCCCAAGTTATCCCTACTGCAAATGCAAACGGGGCTCCAAGCGTAGACATTGGTCATAATGCTGGCCACATGGACGAACAGGAGGATCAGTTTACGTTGGTTGATGGGGATATGGATGCCCAAAATGCTGTGGTGAATAGAAGGTTTGATGATATTTCTGAGAAGATTCGATCTATCAAATCAAAGTACACTCTTGGTTTTGATGTTTATGATTTGGCTCTAGTCCTCGGTGTGAGGATCCCTCACAAGTTTAAGCCACCAACTTGTGACAAGTACAATGGCACAACTTATCCAAAAACTCATTTGCAGTCATACGTGGAAAAAATTGTTGCCCGCACTGATGATGAAAAGTTGTGGATGTACTATTTTTAGAATAGTCTCACTGGGGCATCTCAGGAATGATACATGAAATTGAGCACAACTTCTGTTAGGAGCTTGAAGGAATTGGTTGAAGCTTTTGTGAGGCATTATCAATACAACATGGACATGGCTCCAAACTGTACTCAGCTGCAGAGTATGGCACATACTACAAAGGAGAGTTTCAAAAAATATGCTCAACGGTGGTGCCAACTTGCTGCCAGGGCCCAACCTCATGATTGGATCGTGAAATGGTTGACATGTTCATGGGAACTTTGCAAGGGGCATTTCTTGACAGATTGGCCACCTGTCCTTCAGCTGGTTTTGCAGACATTATATTTGTCGGGGAGAGAATCGAAAATTTGCTAAAGCTTGGGAAGATCCAAGATGTTAGTGGAGCTAGCTCGTCAGGGGCAAGAAAACCATTCGCTAGTCCTCCGAGAAGAAGAGAAGGTGAGGCTAGTGCCGTGTATGGAGGAAGCGGCAGAGGTAGAGGTCGCCCTGATTATTACTCTCAAGTATCCGCTATTACCATTCCAACTCCACTTGCTCAGCAGCAGTAGCATACACCACAATACAACCAGCAACAAAATAATCAACAATAGCAGAGACAATATCAGTGTCCACCCAGACAAATGGATCGTGTTATTGATCCGATTCCCATGACCTAAATCGCTTTGTTACATAGATTGTTAGAATTGAATATGGTGCAATTAAGGACGTTGGCGCCATCGGCAGGGGATATACCTCAGGGATATGATGCTAATGCTTGTTGCGCATTTCATTCAAGTGCTCTAGGGCATACAACAGAGAAGTGCATGACTCTGCAGTTAAAGGTGCAAGACTTGATATATACGAATGCTATTAACTTTTCCCCTCCTCCAAATGTACTTCAGAACCCAATGCCGAATCATGGTGGAGCCAGGGTTAACATTGTGTAGGACGATGAAGTTTTGAGTTTGGTAGTTGATGTGAATCAAGTAAAGACTTCTCTTTTGGTGGTGAAGAGCTGATTACTGAAGGGGAAGGTGTTCCCCGATTGTGATGAATATTGTATTGAATGTGCTAGTCAGAGAAATGGTTGTGCTAAGTTGAAATCTGGTATCCTGGGTTTCATGGATGAAGGATGCTTGGAGTTTGATCAGTTGTATAAAGAGAACAATGAGGTGTCAACTTTTACCATCTATTATACGCCTGTGGATATTTAAGTGTCGGCTAGGCCACCCCTTGTTAATATTGTTGTGCCTAATGAGGTAAGTCCTATTACCATTATGGTACCAGGACATATTCCCTATACAAGCAAAAAGGCTATCCCTTGGTATTATGGCACAAATGTGTATGTTCAGAGGCATAAACAAGAATAGAAGACTCCAATTGTGAGTGGTTCTAGTATTGATAACGTTGGAGGACTTGGTGCATTTACTAGAAGTGGGCGCCTATTTGCTCTATAAACTTTGAGGATTAATGCAGAAGCTGAAGCAACAACTAAGGCTAAAAGAAAACAGGTAGAAACTTAGGAAGTTGTTGTACTTGAATCTGGTCAAAAGAGTACATTTGAAAAGGAAGTGGGGGAATTCATGAGAATCATAAAGAAAAGTGACTACAAAGTGGTTGACCAATTGAATAAGACGCCATCGAATATTTCCATCTTATCATTGGTAATGTGTTCCCAGGCTCATCGGGAAGTGTCGCTCCCGGGATTTTCATCCTAGTACAAATGCGAAAGTGGCGTAGAAAAGGTAGAGTCACCAGCCATGCATTTTTATCCCGAATGGAACGAGAAAGTTAATGCTGCACAAACCTGAGGAAGAAGGAAAAGATGAGGTCCTACGAACCAAAGATCTAGGTTCGGGAGTCGGTTACGACCTAGGAAGGTATTAGCACCCCATACCGTCTGCCGTACCCGACGGGATCCACGCTTGCTTGTTTGTTTCAAAGGGTGTGAAAGAATAAAGCTGCTGACTGGAATAGAAATGAGAAAGGGAATTGGAAAAGAAGATGGAAAGAAAGGGGGGAAAATAGGGAAAATAAAGAATGTGCTCGAACGGGCCCTACCCCGCTGCCTACGTACCTCATCGGGAAAATGAGGATCAGAGTCGACGTAGTTCGCCTAACTAAGGCGGGAACTATTTGTTTGTGTTTTTTTATGCTGGTACTGCGTATGTCTATGCTCAGGTGTTGCAGGCTCGTCTCACACGAGTGCATTTACCATCTTGCATGCGAGACAATTCGTCGCAAGTTCGCATTTAGAATGAATGAGATGAGAAGAGAAGTTCCCGCAGGAAAGTCGCTTACTGTTTGTTATTTGTTTTTTTAAGAGTTTTGTATGAATTTGTGTAAACACCCCAAATTTTCCCTCACCCATTCACACCATGGCTTGTGATCATCTCATATGCATAGACACAATCATATCATCTCATATCTCATTTTTGATTCACTACATAGATTCTAAGTCATCTGCATCTAGGGTTTGTGATCTGAGCAATCCAAGAGCCTCCTGAGCCACTCCAAAGGCCATCAATCACTTAAAAGGGGTCCATGTGTATTCTTATATCATATTACATCCTCTCAAAGTCAAGAATGCAAAAGAATCACAAGAACTGGGATTGGTATGGATGCAGAGCCAAGTTTGACTGCACAGTTGACCTAAAATTAGGGTTTTGGTTTCAGAGGCCATAACTCCAATTTTTTTGGTAATTCTTGTTTCCATTGGTCTCTATATGGTATAGGGAGTATGCATATCAATTTTCATGAAGAAATTCCATGGGGAAGTCATCTGATCAAGAGTTGACTTTTCAGACAAGTCAGTGCAAAATCAGGGCATCTGAGGCCCCCAATGACCCAACCAATGGGCATTCTTCATCATTTTGAGTGTATATGATATTTATTTGATCATGGAAGAAGTTATAAGTTCACAAAATTCAATAATTTGAAGATTTTGCAAAGTTGACTTTTTTGGGCATAGTTGACTTTTCAAGGATATGTCATTTTAGGTCATTTTTCAAGCCTTGATTTTTGATCCAAAAAAGCTTCAAATGAAAAAACCTTGGTCATGAAAGTTGTAGATCACATTTTTCCCTTTTCAAAAAGTACAAGAACATGATCTAATTCTTCTTGAATCAAAAGTTATGGTGTGACAAAGTTGGCCAAAATCACTAATTTTCAAGACATGCCTCAAATGAGAAATTTGCAAAATCATGAACCAAGGCCATTTGTAACTTCTAGTTCACTTCAAACCAATGTACAAACATCACATGAGTTCTAAAAATCATAATTGGACCCAAAGTTTCTCATGTTCATGGTTTGTGTAACAAGGCATTTTCATGAAGTTTCCAAAGGTGACCAACTTGCAAAAACTATCATCACATCTCACCCACTTGATTTCTTGGATGCTGAACCAGCCATAGCATCTCACCTCACCATGCTGCGCCAGCCCTAGCCCTTGTACCAAGCCTAGAACCAAGCCATACCTTCCTTACATAAAGAGTGGACTTTTGGCAAAAGTGAACTTACCAATCAATAAAGGCCAGGTCAAATCATCTGACCTATAGGATTATTTTATGTTATCTATTTGCAAGCCAAAGATATCAAGAAGCCAAGCTAAAACAGGCCATAACATCACACACACAAAAAACACCCCATTTGCATTTCTCTTCGAATCTGCCTCCACACCTCACAAACATTCAAGCAAGTCTTACCATCATTCTCACCTTGTCACACTGAGCCTAAACCAACAAGACTTGGGCCTGAACCAAGTAAGAACACCACTTCTCCATTTTCACTCCCAAGAGCAAAACCATTCGAATCTCTCTGCTCAACTCACAAACATCCAAACAAGTTTCACCAATCAACTCACCTTGCTTCATGGACCAGAAACCAACCCTTGTTTTGGCCTAAGACCCTCCATATCACAAACACGATTTTCACACTCCCTTGGTCAGAGCTTCTGCAAACTCACTCAGGAGGCTGTTTAAACTCCAACCAAGTATCCAAAGCTTCAAAGGGGGATCATTGGGACCTGTTTGAGCCAAAGAACTAGCCAGAAGGTGCCAGGGATCAAAGCTCCAGTTCAGGTGAGCTTCATGAACAATTTTCCCAGGAACTCATTTTTAAGTTCTTAATTGGTTCTCTATGTTCCACTGGTCATGATGATATGTTTGGTTTCGAAAATCATTGAGTTTTGAGCATGTATGGTGCTTCTGAAATTTTTTGACCTAAACCCCTTTTGCTTCGATTCAGCTTTGTTATGTAAAATAAATTTGTTTTGGCTGTGGATTCTTGTTCCATGATGTGTGGGGTTGATTTCTGGGCAAGAAAATTAGGTTTTAGTGAGCTAGGGTGAAAGTTAGCATTTTTCAGGGAAGGTGCTGGCTGGAGAAGACGACCGGAAGTCTTCTCCGGCAGCCTGAAAGTCATTAACTGCTAATTAGGGTTAGGGCACCAGGTTTGAATGTGGGCCAATGGATTGCGTTTCCCGCGCGTGATTGAAGGGCCAGGATCATTTCATTAAGATTTAATTATGGATTAATGTTTAATTAATTAGAATTAGGGAGGTTTGAATCTGGGCCGTCCAGATGCGCGCCCAGTCAAACCCTTTGAACCCAGAATGAATCTCAACCTCTCCTTCTGATTACTTTCTTTTATTTCATTTTTTATTTCATTTCTTCTCATTTAATTTGCACAATTTATTTAAAATAGTAAAAATTGTCTAAAAATTATGAAACTTTTTCTCAAGAGTTTCATTAATTTTTATGACACAAAAATATTTTTATTTTTATTTTTAGCATTAAAAAAATATTTTTAAATATTTAAAATATTATTTTTAATTGATTAATGAGAATTAATTTATTAAAAATACTTTTAAGTATTTAAAAATCACCAAAAAATTCATGAAATGTTCTAAGACATTTAGAAACATTGTCCAACCTTCAAACCAAATTTCTTTTTTGATCTTGATGCATTTTGAGAATTTTTCATTGAATTAAAATCATTTTTGTGCATTAATTTGATCCATAGTTCAAAAAATCATTTCTGCCTATTCATGAGGAGTTGGACATTGATTCTTCTTGCATTGCATTATGTTTAGCATTTAGTTTTTGAGATAAAATGGCCATGATTTGATCTTGCATTTTCAAATTGTTTGATATTTCTTTTGTTTGGAGACCCTAAAAACCCTAAAAACTTGTGAAAACCATAACTTGAATTTGGTTAGGAGTTGAGACCCCTCCTTTGGGCAGTGGTTTAGTATGGGATTAGGGATCCTTTGTATGGCATTTTCAATTTTTTATCTTAGGGTTTGCTTCTGATTTTGACTTTTGTTTGATGTTTGGTTCATAAACCCTAATTTGGGCTTCCATATGCATCCATCTTGCATTCTCTTGCCTAATATGACTTGCCATGACATTCCATGCTTCCATGTGACTCATTTGACATCATAAGACATATAGAAAACATGTTTGATCATTGCATCATGTATTTGCCATGTTGAATGTCATGTGCACTTCATAACCTTTCAGGTGTTTTCATGGTTCCTAATTTGCTTCATTTGCATTCATGAACTTGTATGATCATTTCCATGTGCTGCCTCATGTTTGTAGCATCCCATAGCATCATTAGCATCATGTATATGCTTCTGATTTTGTTTCTCATCATGTCATCTCATCCCATCTTGCATTGCATTGCATTCCTTTTCTAACCTTTCAGGTGGTAAGTGACTTTGAGAAGTGAATTTGCCTTCACTTCTCATAACTTTTCTTCTCATCTCTCTCTTGCATCCATGCTGCATTTTTATATGTGTTTGAGTTTGAGCTTGCTCATTCTTCCTCTTCCCACTTTCTTTCTTCAAGTGACTTGACTTCTTGAATGAAGCAAGTCACTTTGCTTCTCTTGATCCTTTCATCTGCTTCCTGGTGGTTCCATTGAAGATTTCTCTTAAAAAACCTCACAAACCTTAGGAACAACCATGTATGACAATGATTAGGGTTTTGATTAGTCTCCCCTCTTAGTTTTACCTTTGTGTCTCTTTTGAGTCTTCTCTTCTCATCTTATAATCAGGGACTAAACCCTAAAGGCTTTAAGGCTTTGTGATTAAGCTTATGCCTGCATCCTTCTCTTAGGATGGAGTGTATAACTTTAATCCTAAGTGTTAAACCCTTAATGTGTTTAAATCTCTTAATCAATTCACTTAATAAGCATCAAGACATTACACTTGTAACTTGGGCCTTGCATTAGGGTTCTAATTCTTCCTTAATTGGTTAAGAAGGACTAACCCTAGTGTTAATGGACAAGTCCCCCTCAAGTTGTCTTATAAACCCTAAAACTCACTTCATCATCATATCATTAACTAAAATCCACTCAATAAAGGCTTTGTTTTGTCATGAGTTTAATCCCTAATCATGGATTAAGTTGAGGAGTTTTCCTCAGCTTAAACATTATCATCTATTATCCTTCTATTAGGATGGTGTAATGAGTCTGTTTAATCCCTGATTATGGCTTAATCCCATTACTTAACACTAAACAAAAACAACAAAAACATCAAATTAATCACAAGTAGGTTAATGATCTTAATCCTACACCAAAGGTGTTTAAGTGTGAGAATCTGACTTCACACTTGAGGTATTCTCATTACCCCTAATCAGAGGGAAGATGTGATGAGTTTACTAACCCATTGGTTTAGGCTTAAGCTCATTAATCTATGACAAACTTTCAAAAGCAATAAAAGACTGAAAACACAAAACAAACAATAATCGTCTCCTCCGGGATTCTTTTCTCATCATCTTCACTCACAAACGAGAACTCGCTTCTTCCGTCTAATGCAAGACAGTTTGCACCTGAGCCAGACAGGTCATACACTTGAGCATAGACAAGTAAGCAGTTCACAAGTCAATTCATCTTTCAGTCTCTTTGGGTCGAACTACGGTGTTCTGACTTCCTCATTGCACGAGAGGATACGTAGGCATAACTTAACAGTTATCGAACAAAAGTCTCTGTACATTCCCCCTCCTTCTAGCCTTATTCTTAAGCCTCATATCTTGAGCAATTCATTCTCATTCTTACACTGACACATCATTTATACATATCACACTTCACTTCTCTTGCACTGACACCTGTACATTCTCTTCCAGCTATTGTATACACAAATTGCACTTACACTACCCCTTTAAAACACAAATCTTTTAAGCGTGGATCCCGTCGAGTACGGCGGACAATCTGGGTGCTAATACCTTCCCAGGTTGTAACCAACCCCCTTTCTCAGTCTCTCTGGTTCGCAACCGTCTTATCCATGTCTTCCTAGGTCTATGCAGCATTACCTTTCCTCCGGGATAAAAATGCCTAGCTGGCGACTCTATTCATCTCCAGTGAGTTCACTGCTGTGTGTTCTCATTGTCCCTCTCGCCGACCGTTCGCGTCTGTACCTTTATTTGGAAAAGTCCCATCTATCGGGAGCGACAGCTTGGCGACTCTGCTGGGGACCCTAATACTGCAACCAGGGCTTTTGGTTCTTTTTGTGGGTTCCTCCTAGCGTTTGTTTGATTTGTGTTTACTGGGGTGTTATGTGCTTATTTGTGTTATGTATGTTTATTTTGCTTTATGTACAGTTTTGTTTATTGTTTTCTTTATAGCTTTATGCATATATTATCATATTGTCATACTGTGCTGCTGGCTGGATCTGTTGTTTGCTTTGGTGGGTGGGGTTCCATTGAGAGTTAAGGTCCTATACCTGGGACCTGAGTGACACCTAGGCTAGAGTGAATCATATTCTTTCCCATTCCATCTCGGTCTGGTGCGGGAATATGAAACACGATTCAGATATGGGTTTCTTCTTGAGAACTCTGTGTTGCAGATTTCCTGCAATACTAGGGCTATCTGGGAAGCCTGCTAAGTCTGGATGACCTTTTAGTATTGACCTTCAGAAACTGAGGTGAATTAGAGGAGGAACTTTTATGGTTATTGTAAACACTGTACCTCCGGGTTAGAAGTGTTTACACTTCTCATAACTGATCCAAGTCTGAGGATCCTTGTTTTAGAACACCACCTGTGAGGGGGTTGGGCTGTTTACAGGTTTGCAGGTACCTTGACTTCAGAATACCCTGTTACTTTGACTTGATTAAGAATACTCCATGTTGGAACAGTTCTTGTGATTCTAAAACCCTGGACATGTGGCTCTTTATTTGAGTCCCCCACCTTGGTTGCTGGATTTATAGACCTCCATCTGGATTTCTTACACACTTGGACCTATGTCAGAGTTTTTGATCAGATCCAGCTCAGTCACAAACCCTTGCATATCATTTGCATACATAAACATTGCATCATATTGACATTTGCTTATTTGTGTTTCAGGGTATCCATCTTCATTTGGTTCTGGTTTTGACCCCATCTTCAGTACTGACCTATCTTCATCAACATTTGCTTCAGCTATCTACTTCAGCTACCTGCACCAGCCAATCAGTGGCTCATTCTCCAGTGTTATCATCAGCACCTGTCTCTACTCATCTTCAGCATCATGGCTCCCAAAAAGAGCAACATCACCTACCACTTCTTCCAGCCAGAGCTATCTGACATCAGGAGGATTCAGACCCTGATCACTCCAGATCACATACCATTGTTCAGGGAACACTACGGAGATATACTTGATATGGTTATGGATCTGGACCCTTCACAGAGAAGCCTGATCCACACTTGCATTCAGTTCTATGATCCCCCACTGAGATGCTTCACTTTTCAGGACTTTCAGCTAGGCCCTCTATTGGAAGAATACTCATCATTGGTTGGTCTGCCTATCAGGGTTGGAATCCCTTTCAACCCTGAGATGGTCTTTCCTGGTAATGGAGAAGTAGCAAAGGCTTTGCATCTGGAACCTGTCCTGATTGAGCAGCATATGACTTCTAAAGCTGGAATCCCTGGTTTTCATCTGGATTTCTTGATCTCTCAAGCTACCCTGAAAGCCTCTTTAGGAGAGTGGAAAGCTGTCTGTGCTTTATTGGCCTTGAGTATATATGGAATTGTGTTGTTTGCAGATGAGCCTCGATTCGTCAGCAAGAATGCAATCCATCTTTTCATCTTGCAGAACCCAGTGCCTACTTTATTGGGGGATCTCTATTACTCAGTGCATCAGAGGAATGAAAAGCAGAGGGGAAGATTAGTGAGGTGTTGTGCTCCATTATTCCATACTTGGCTTCTCAGGCATCTACCCAGGACAGATGCATTTTTGAACCCTCATCAGCAGAAAAACTAGGCTAAGAGACTCACTGCTCTAACTTCGGCCGATATCAGATGGTGCACTCAAAGCACCAAGGGTAGGGATATCACCACCAGTTGTGGGCATTTTCCCAATGTGCCCCTGATAGGAGTCAAGGGTAGTATCAATTACAACCCTCTGCTGTTTAGAAGACAACTGGGCTATGCACTGGTCCACACTCCTAAGGCACAGGACTTGGTTGAGACTCTTTATTGTGAGAACAAGATTAATCTGGCTATTGTTAGGCAAGCTGCCTGGGCCTGGGATAATGTTCAAACCAAGGGAGTAACCATTCTGGGAAAGTGCAACAATGTGGCATCAGCATAATATTATGAGTGGTCCTATGCCAGGGCTCAATTCTCTGGGATGCCCTTTACTATAGAAGACATGCCTGAGTCATCTTCAGCACCACCCCCTGCCACTATCAGTTTGGAGAAGTTTGATAGCTTGAAGGAAAGAAATGAGAAGTTAACCCAGGCTTTGCAGAAGACCCTCCGGGAGAGGAGTGAGGGTAGGATGGAGATTGAGAGGCTAGAGAAGTTAAGAGTGGAGCATCTGGTTAAGATTGAGAAGTCTGGGGATTATATCAAGAAGTCCAAAGCTGGAGAACAAATTCTGAAAAATGCTTGCAAAGAAGCCCAGTTCCAGAGAGCAAGGACAGACTTGTATCTGAAGGAGAGCCAGGCCCGGTGGGTCAGGATCACTGAGGCTCGTACTCTGGAGGACAAGAGAGTTCAAGATAAGATGGAGCAACTGGAAGCTAGTGCAAAAGAACAGCAAGAAGCCCTGGCAGCAGCCCAGAGGGAGATATCAGAACTGAAGATCAAAGCAGGAGTGAAGAGGTCAAAGGACCAAAGCCAACACAAGAAGCTAACAGCAGCTGTTACGACCCGGAATCTCCTCATCAGGAATCTCACGGAGCGTCCAGCTGATCCTGTGACTGAAGCACTTCTCAAGGAAGTTCGTGAGGATGAGTTTGGTCTTGGTGTTTGACCATTTGTCTGTTGTTGCTTCCTTTCCGTGTATTTTTTTCATTTTTCTTGTAATGTATTTTGACCCCTCAGAGGGCTTGTATTTGTAAACAAACTATGTACCATTTTGCTTTTGTAATATATGTATTAGTTTGTTCCATCCGAGTTTCACTTCAAAAGCAACATCAACAACATCTTCAAGGGTCTGGAAGGGTTAAAACTGAATACCAAGCCGGATACCTTGAAAACAAATAAGCATAACTGCATTGCATGCTAACCCTTTTGTTTGTTTTGTAGGTTTTTGTTTTACTGCCACTAACTCTGTTGTGATGTTCAGGAACTATTGCTCGGCGCCGAGTATTTCCCCTCAACCGTCCGCACCGTTATCCGACCCGTAGCAACCTTCCGGGCATTCAAATGGATCAGATGCAGCAGGACCTTACTGAGGTCAGAAATCAAATGGCAAACGAAAGGCTAGAAATGAGGAATCAAATGACTCAGTTTATGGAAGTGATGAACAACATGGCTCAGAGCCAAGAAAGATTGAGGGCCATGGTGGAAAGGCAGAATCAAGAAGATCCACATATAGGGACTGCCGGCACCAGCAACAATGAAAGGGTCCAACCTCATGTAAATCCCCCTGTATTTGGACCACATCTCCATCCTGAGGTCAACATCCCTGCAAATGTTCAAGGGACTGCCACTGCAGCCAGGGTACTTCAAGAAGACCCCCAGGAGGATCAATTCACAGTAATGGGTGCTGGGGAAGAAGCTTATGATAGAAGGTTGGATGAGATAGCTGAGAAATTAAGGTCCTTAGAGTCTCAAAACTCTTTGGGTTTCGACGTCATGGACATGGGCTTGGTAGACGGGGTCAGGATTCCCCATAAGTTTAAGCCTCCTTGTTTTGAAAAATATAACGGGACTTCATGCCCCCGGACTCATTTACAATCATTTCTGGGAAGGCTGAAGGCCTATACTATGGATGAGAAGCTCTGGATGTTCTATTTCGAAGACAGCTTGACTGGAGCGTCAAGAGAATGGTACTCTCACTTGACAAGGGCAACTATTAGATGCTGGAAGGACCTGGCAGAGGCCTTCATCAGACAGTATCAGTATAACTTAGACATGGCACCCAACAGGACTCTCCTAATGGGAATGTCACAGTCGTCAAGGGAAAGTTTCCGAGAATATGCCTAGAGATGGAGGCAACTGGCCGCTGCTGTTTAGCCACCTATGTCTGAGAGGGAAATGGCAGATATGTTTATGAACACCCTTCAGGGGACATATATTGACAGGCTGGCTGCTTTCTCTTCCACTAGCTTTGCAGATGTTGTCATAGCCGGGGAGAGAATTGAAAGCCTATTGAAAATGGGTAAGATCTCAGACAACGGTGCCAGCTCGTCCAGTAGTACAAGAAAGCCTTTTGCAGGCCCGAGAAGAACTGGCGAGACCAATGCCATCCACACCAACAGGGGCAGGCCCCAATATGTTCACAGATCAGTGGCGGCAGTCACCATTCCTGCTCCAGCTCATCCTCAACCCGTTTATCAACCTCCGCAACAAAACTATCAGCCACAACCTCAGTACCATCAACAGAATCAGTATCCTCCAAGAAACTACAACAACAACAACACCAACAACAATAGCCAGCAAAGGCCATTCCAGCAGAGGCCTTCTCAAGCCAACAGGGTAATCGACCCGATCCCTATGCCATATGCTACACTGCTGCCACAACTCCTGAAACTCAACCTAGTTGAGCTAAGGACGTTGGCACCTCCAGATCCCAACAGTCTACCCAGGAATTATGATTCCAACGCCAGATGTGCCTTCCATTCAAATGCACCTGGCCACAGTACAGAAAAGTGCAGAGCTCTGCACATGAAGGTACAAGACCTGGTAGACTCGAAAGCTCTGAATTTCGCACCACCACCCAATGTCAATAAGAACCCCATGCCAAATCACGGTGGTCCCAGAATTAACGCTGTTGAAGAAGACAAGCCGTCTTATTTAATAACCAGTGTGGGTCAGATCAGGACACCGTTGGTAGAAATTAAGGCTCAGCTCCTCGAATGTCAAATGTTCCCGGGGTGTGAGTTGGGTTGTGCTTACTGCAATATTTCAGTCAATGGGTGCGATAACTTGAGAAATGGCATAGACGGTCTCATTCAGAGTGGCCAACTTCAGATCACCACATCATTTCCTACAAGCCCAGCAATCTCATCAGCAACAATTCCAGAACCTCCTACAACTGCAACAACCATCGTTCCTGACAATTCTTCGGTTTCATCAACAAGTACTTCATCTATTATCTCCACTGATCAGTTATCAACAAATCTTTCTTCTACAACTCCAGCACCACTTCATTTTGAAACTCCTACAACAACAACATCCATCCTTCCACCAATGTCTCCTACAACATCAGCAACAAATCATGAAGATGTCTCAACTGTCACAATATTCTATGATCCTGAAAACAACTCTGCCTACAACTCAGAAAGTGCTGCTCCCATCAGAGCACCAGTCACAATTTATTACGATCCACAGACTATCACAATTCCTTCCGCAGCTGCAGTCAGTCCAGTCACTATCACGGTGCCTGGACCAGTACCTTATGAGAGCAGCAATGCCATCCCGTGGCATTACGGCTCTGACCTGTACTGTGAAGGACAAAGAATCACTTTTGAATCATCAACCCCTGCACCACAAATTGACAATGTGGGAGGAGGCGGAGGCTTCACTCGAAGCGGACGTCTTTTCGCTCCACAAATTCAGAGACCCACTGCCGAAGCAGAAGCTGCTGCCAAGGCAAAAGGGAAGAGCCCTGTGCAGGAAGATCAAGCTGTTAAGGAAGCCTTGAAAACACCCTTCGATCAAGAGGTTGATGAGTTCATGCGAATCATCAAAAAGAGTGATTATAAAGTAGTGGATCAGCTTCATCAGACGCCTTCCAAGATCTCAATTCTATCATTGCTTATGTGCTCCGAGGCCCATCGGAATGCACTACTCAAAGTCTTGCACGCAGCTTACGTGCCTGAAGAGATCACTGTCAATCAGCTGGAAGTTGTAGTTGGAAATGTTAATGCTAGTCACGGACTAGGGTTCACCAATACTGATTTGACAACGGAGGGCCGCAACCATAACAAAGCCTTGCACATAACCATGGAATGTAAAGGTGCTGTCCTTTCCCATGTGCTGGTGGACACGGGGTCATCCCTCAATGTCTTACCGAAGAAGGCCCTGGTAAAGCTAGAATATGACGGATTGGCGTTGAGACCCAGCAACCTGGTGGTGAGAGCCTTTGATGGTTCGAAGAGATCGGTTCTGGGAGAGATCGAGTTGCCCATAACGATTGGCCCGCAGACCTTCAAAACGACCTTCTACGTGATGGATATACAGCCTGCCTACAGCTGTCTATTGGGTAGGCCATGGATTCACGCCGCTGGCGCCGTGACCTCTACCCTTCACCAGAAGTTAAAATACGAGTGGGAGGGCAAAATCGTTACAATCTTTGGAGAGGAGGATATTTTTGTCAGTCACCTGGCTACCTATAAGTATATTGAGATGGATGGGGAGATCCATGAAACGATGAGCCAAGGTTTTGAGGCCTTGAATGTGAATGAAACATCTGCTGTGCCTGGTACTTCAATATCATCATACCAACAAGCCCGGAAGGTTGTTGAGGGAGGAAACGCCCAAGGCTGGGGCAAATTGTTATCAGTGGAGAAGAAAGAAGATAGGTTTGGGTTGGGTTACAGACCAACTCAACAAGATCAAGCAGCGGCTGCGAAAGAGCCCAACTTTGTGAGTGGGGGGATGCTCACCCCTGATGCTATCAACTGTCTGGAAGACGAGCTGGAAGAGGAACGCAACCTGGAAAGCTGGATTCGTCCAAAGATCCCGGGGAGCAGTATCTCGAACTGGTCTTCCCAGGAAATTATAAGAGTTACTCATGCAGAGTAATTATTATTTCCTGTATTTTATAAGCATGCATCAAAGTCTTGCATCTTGCCCAAGATGACAAGACTCATTTTGTAATCAGGCCATCTGTACTTTTTGTGCAAACAAGATTAATCAATGAAATATTAGACATCTTTTTGCAAACGAGTCTTTTTCTTTTCCGCTCACTGTTTTTTCCATTTTTTCTTTTTGTACAAAAAATAAATGGCAGTGTTTTCAAAATGACAACTTTATTTCACTTTTCTAAAACAAGATTAAAATCAAATCACTAAAATGAACAACTGAACCCTTGCAGAGAGTGCCTTCCAGACAGCACCGACAACAGCACGGCTATGACTTCGTATGACTTTGACAATCCAATCAATCAAGCTGATGAAGGGGTTGAAGAAGAATATGAGCTTCCTGAAGAGCTAGCCAGGTTATTAAGGAAAGAGGAAAGGGTTATTACTCCTCACCAGGAGGAGGTTGAAGTGATTAATCTTGGTACAGATGAAGAAGTGAAAGAGGTTAAAATCGGGGCCTGCCTACAAGACTCGGTGAAGAGACAACTGATTGACTTGCTTCGAGAATATGTGGACGTGTTTGCTTGGTCTTACCAAGATATGCCAGGGTTGGATACCGATATTGTCGTGCACAAGCTGCCATTGAGAGAAGAATTCCCGCCAGTTAAACAGAAGCTGCGCCGTACTCGCCCAGACATGGCAATGAAAATCAAAGAAGAGGTACAAAAGCAATGGGACGCCGGGTTCCTTGCTGTGACTAGCTATCCGCCGTGGGTTGCTAGCATAGTACCTGTGCCTAAGAAAGACGGCAAAGTAAGAATGTGTGTTGACTACCGGGATCTGAACAGAGCTAGCCCGAAAGATGACTTCCCATTACCTCACATTGATGTATTGGTGGATAACACGGCTCAATTCTCGGTATTCTCCTTCATGGACGGATTTTCAGGATACAATCAGATCAAGATGTCACCTGAAGACATGGAGAAGACAACATTCATTACACCTTGGGGCACGTTCTGCTACAAGGTAATGCCATTCGGACTCAAGAATGCCGGTGCAACATATCAACGGGCTATGGTAACATTATTCCACGATATGATTCATAAAGAAATAGAGTGTTACGTGGATTACATGATTGCCAAGTCCCTTACTGAAGAAGACCACCTGGTGAATCTACTGAAGTTATTCAAGCGTCTGAGGAAGTACCAATTGAAGCTGAACCCCAACAAGTGCACGTTCGGGGTACGATCTGGTAAGTTGCTGGGTTTTATTGTAAGCGAGAAAGGGATTGAAGTTGACCCTGATAAAGTCAAAGCCATCCAAGAGATGCCTGCACCGAAAACTGAGAAAGAAGTTCGAGGGTTCTTAGGTCGATTGAACTACATCTCAAGGTTCATATCCCACCTCACAGCAACCTGTGAACCCTTGTTCAAGCTGTTAAGAAAAGAACAGACGGTCAGGTGGAATGAAGACTGCCAAAGGGCTTTTGACAAGATCAAAGAATACTTACAAGAACCTCCAATCCTTATGCCTCCAGTTGACGGAAGACCTCTAATAATGTACTTGACAGTATTAGAAGAGTCGATGGGGTGTGTGTTGGGCCAGCATGACGAGTCTGGTCGAAAAGAGTATGCAATATACTACCTAAGCAAAAAGTTTACCGACTGTGAACAACGTTATTCACTGCTCGAGAAAACTTGCTGTGCTTTAGCGTGGGCTGCTCGCCGACTGAGACAGTATATGTTGACCCACACTACTTTGTTGATATCAAAAATGGACCCAGTCAAGTACATTTTCGAGAAGCCAGCTCTTACCGGACGGGTTGCAAGATGGCAGATGATTCTCACAGAATACGACATCCAGTACACCTCTCAGAAAGCCATCAAGGGCAGTATATTGTCTGAATATCTTGCTGAGCAACCCATTGATGACTACCAACCTATGAGATTTGACTTCCCTGATGAAGACATCATGTTCATAAAAGCAAAAGATCATGAAGAGCCTGTTCACACTGAAGGGCCCGACCCGGAAGAAGAATGGACTATGATGTTTGACGGGGCTGTTAACATGAATGGTCGTGGTGTTGGTGCAGTACTCATTACACCTAAAGGAGTTCACATGCCTTTCTCGGCAAAACTCACTTTCAACTGCACTAACAACGAAGCTGAATACGAAGCTTGCATTATGGGTCTTGAGGAAGCCATTGACCTCAGGATCAAGACATTGACTGTATTCGGAGATTCAGCTCTGGTAGTTAATCAAACCAATGGAAAATGGTACACCCACCAGGATCATCTGATACCTTACAGGGATTATACAAGGAGGTTATTGACTTTCTTCACAACAGTCAAGCTTGAGTATATCCCTCGGGATGAGAATCAGTTTGCAGATGCTCTTGCTACCATTTCATCCATGATCAAAGTTCAAGCTGCTAACTTTGTACCTCAGATTTCAGTGTCCAGACTTGATAGACCAGCATATGTGTTCGCAGCAGATATTGTTAAAGATGATAAGCCTTGGTTCCATGACATTAAATGCTTCTTGGAGGATCAAACATACCCACCTGGGGCATCTTCCAATGATAAGAAGACTTTGAGAAGGCTTGCTGGTAGTTTCTTTCTGAACACTGATGGGTCTTTATACAAAAGGAACTTTGATATGGTACTCCTCAGATGTGTTGATAAGACAGAAGCAGACTTGTTGATGCATGAAGTGCACGAAGGATCCTTTGGTACCCATGCAGGAGGGCATGCCATGGCTAAGAAATTGTTAAGATCAGGTTATTACTGGATTACAATGGATGCTGACTGTTGTGCCTACGCCAGAAAATGCCATAAATGCCATATTTATGCAGATAAGGTGCATGTGCCTCCCAATCCTTTGAACATAATGTCTTCACCCTGGCCCTTCGCCATGTGGGGCATTGATATGATCGGCAAAATCGAGCCAACTGCTTCAAATGGCCACAGATTCATCCTGGTCGCCATTGATTATTTCACCAAGTGGGTTGAAGCAGCCTCATATGCAAACGTCACAAGACAAGTGGTAGCCAGATTTCTGAAGAGAGATATCATCTGTCGGTATGGAGTGCCCGAGCGAATCATTACTGATAATGGTTCCAATTTAAACAACAAAATGATGGCAGAGCTATGCCGGGACTTCAAGATCCAACATCACAATTCTTCTCCTTACAGGCCAAAGATGAATGGCGCTGTTGAGGCTGCAAATAAGAATATCAAGAAGATTGTGCAGAAGATGGTAGTCACCTACAAGGACTGGCATGAAATGCTACCATTTGCCTTGCATGGGTACCGCACGTCAATCAGAACATCCACTGGGGCAACACCGTATCAACTTGTGTATGGTATGGAGGCAGTCCTACCTGTTGAAGTTGAATTGCCCTCTCTCCGGGTACTAATGGATGTTAAACTGAACGAAGCAGAGTGGGTTCGGGCCCGATACGAGCAACTGAGTCTGATTGAAGAGAAGAGGTTGGCTGCAATCTGTCATGGACAGTTGTATCAGAAAAGAATGAAGAAAGCTTTCGATCAGAAAGTCAGGCACCGAGAGTACCAAGTAGGAGATCTTGTGCTGAAAAGAATCCTCCCTCCTCATACAGACCACAGGGGCAAATGGACTCCAAATTATGAAGGACCATTTATAGTGAAGAGAGTTTTCTCCGGTGGAGCACTGATGCTCAGCACCATGGATGGTGAAGATTTCCCGTCCCCTGTGAATTCAGATGCAGTTAAAAAATACTTCGCATAAAAATGACCCGCGGGACACAAAAATAGAATGTAAGTCCAGGCAAAAATAGGGCATCCCGGCGAGTCAAAAAACATAATAAAAGACTCGGGCAAAAATAAGGGAAAATGAATAAAAAATGTGTACACCCGCTGAGTTGAAAAGCCGCATTGGACAGCTCAGGCAAAAATGGGTATCCCGATGGATTGAAAACCTGAAAGGGCGATCCATGCAAAATAAGGGAATAAGCGAACAACTGCATTCTGAATTCGTCTGTATCACCTAAAACTTGGTAAGCTCCGAAAGGATCAAGCTTCAATCAGAATCAACATTCTTCAGAAAGCAAGATGAGAAGAACGTCAAAAGTCATACGGGTCATGGTGAAGAGGAAGCTCCTTAAAGCGTCATCAACACTGCCAACATTTTGTTTCTCAATTTGTAACAATCTCCTCATTTCGGTGGATTTGTTTCTTTGACTGTATTTCGCCAATTCAGGGCATATGAATTAATAAAATCAGATTTTCAGTCATGTTTCGTTTTGTACATATTTTATTTGCAAAAAATGTCTGATGTCTTAAAAGGAAAATTGATCGCATAAGAATACAGATGTTTATCTTCGAACAAAAACACGTGCTTGCAGGAAATATACTTATTCTCGAAAGTGCCTAACTCCTATGACGGAATCCAGTAAAGGATACCTCGGGATTACTTGTGCATTTCTCTGTCTTTTCAGGATTGCAGGTATTCAGAATGCAACTTGGGGCATGGAGACTTTATCCCAGCAAGCTGGCAAATCAACACTCAATTTTAGCACCCAAAGTGCTCTTTCCCCAGCTGAGTTGCCATTCATGACTCCTCCCAGCTGAGTCGGCCATTTATTACTTATCCCCATCAGAATGAGATGCCCATATCCCCGGCTGAGTCAAGAAGCTACTGTAACAAAATTTCTAGGGAGGTCTTTCAATGATCTCTTTTTCTCCCCAGCCGAGTTGCCATCTCGCCCTCAGCCGAGCACAAGGTCAGGGGACCATCTCCCCACAGAGTCCCAGCCTCTATCCGGAAGAGCAGTGCATAGAAGATCACAATAGAGTGAAGAAAGCTTCTACAAACCCCAGCTGGGTTCCTCATTTATTGGAATAGGTCTCTCAGTGACCCGAATCCCCAAGCAGATACATCTCCTCAGATCTACCAATGATCTCATCCCCAACTGGGATGTTTACTACAAACGGATCGATCGAAGATCTTCGCAGTAACGGGATCCGAAATCCCGGCTTGGTATTTTTGCACAATCATAGCATTTGCATCATATTCACCCACAAAGCGTAGCATTCCGTTTTAACACGGGGCATTACGGCAAAAATCCAACACATAACATGATCATAAGCCATGTTTTGAATCAACGCTTGTGAATAATGACAGTTCATCAACGTACAGGGAAATCCCCACCAGGGTCCCCAGCAAAAGCAGTTGCCTCATATTCGCAAACGCCAGTATATACCCCCTTTGACACCTGTCCGTGTCATATCCCAGCAGAAAGCCAAAGACATCCTCTTTGCACTCACATATGCTTATATATATACACTTTCTCGACACTCGTCCGTGTCATATCCCCAGCACAGTCATCTACATTTTTACAACCCATATACTTGTTGATATTGTAGATGTTTAAGAATTGGCAGAATTTTTGACCAAACAAGAAATGCTAAATTCAGTTCAGAATGTCCTATCAGATGTTGGGACATTAGCAAACAGAGTATGTGAACTTATTTCAGGATGTCTCATCAGATGTTGGGACATTGTGTAAATGACTAAGTTCAGTTTTGTCAGGATGTCCCAACAGATGTTGAGACATCTAAGACCTGCTACCAGAATTAATTATTGATTAACAGATCAGAGATATTTAAGGAGAACTATCTGGAATTAATTAATGCTGGATAAAAACAGAACAAGGCGCATCTGTAGGGAGTTTTAAATTGAAGATTCAGATTAAAACAGAAGACCTAATGCACCTAGAATATAGGAGGTAACAAACCCTAAATTCAAGGTGACAGTTGCTGCACATTAGGGCTGGATCATTCTACAGAAAGCCCAAAATTCAGATACCTATTTAAACAACAGAAACTCATAGAATTGAGTACGAATTTCAGAAGACCAAATAGGGTGTCTAGTGTTTTAAATAGCAGGTTGTTTTTATGTACCACTTTATGAGCTTTTAAGCAAAAGTGCATTTGTGACTTGATTGAAACTGTTAAGTAAGATCAAGCTGTTTTGTTTGAAGGATGTCTTCAATTTCAGTAAACTTGTAAACTTGATCACTGGGTGATTGAGGGGGAGTGAGTAGGGTACTCTTATCTAAGTGAGTCTTAGGTAGAAATTGCATTGGGTAAGTATTAAGCGATAGATTAAACAGGGTGGTTTAAGTCTAGAATTAATATTACTAATAGTGGATTTCCTCCTTGCTTGGTAGCCTCCAGATGTAGGTGTGGTTATACACTGAACTGGGTTAACAAACTTCTGTGTTGTTTACTTTTCTTGCTGTTTAAGTTTTGGTTAAATTTGTCAAATGTCCTATTAAGTGTTGGGACATCTCTTAGGACATCTCATACCTGATCACAAAATTTCAATTGGCATCAGAGCAGGCACCCTGCCTGTTTATACTGGGTGAGATCTAGGGAAAACAAATTCTGTAACATGGACAGAGATATAGGGTCAGTAAATAGACCACCTATACTGGATGGTTCTAATTATGACTACTGGAAGCCAAGAATGATTGCATTCTTAAAGTCACTTGACAACAGGGCATGGAGAGCAGTAAATGTTGGATGGAAACATCCTGTTCAAGACACCAAAGATGGATCAATAGTTCTGAAACCTGAAGAAGAATGGAGTAAAGAGGAAGAAGATTCAGAACTAGGCAACTCAAAAGCCCTAAATGCTTTATTCAATGGCATTGATAGAAATATTTTCAGACTAGTGCATCATTGTGAGCTGGCCAAAGATGTGTGGGATACCCTCAAGACAACTCATGAAGGAACATCAAAAGTAAAAATGTCAAGACTTCAACTTCTCACCACCAAGTTTGAGAACTTGAGAATGAAGGAAGATGAATCAATTCATGAGTTCTACTTGAACATCTTGGATATAGCCAATACTTCTGGAGCCTTGGGAGAAAAGATGACTGATGAAAAGCTTGTAAGGAAGATTCTCAGATCTTTGCCAAAAAGATTTGACATGAAAGTCACAGCAATAGAAGAAGCACAAGACATATGCTCCATGAAAGCTGAAGAACTAATTGGTTCCCTTCAAACTTTTGAGATGGGAATGAATGACACACATGCTAAAAAGAACAAAAGCATTGCCTTGGTTTCAAATGCAGATGAAGAAGAAGATGATGAACTAGCAAATGATAAAAGCTTATCAGAAAACCTTGCATTGATTACAAGACAGTTCAAACAGATTCTCAGAGGTATGGAAGGTAAATCAAATTCCAGTGGAAGATTCACAAACTCTTCTGAAAACAAGAGAACCTATGATGCTAACAGAAGATCAAATCTTGCTGAAAAGACCAGTCAAGAAAAAGGAATCAAGTGCCATGAATGTGAAGGATATGGACACATCAAGAAGGAATGTCCTAACTTCTTAAAAAGACAAAAGAAGGGACTATCTGTAACCTGGTCTGATGAAGACTCAGGAGGAGATTCAGAAGAAGAATCAGCTAAGCATATTACTGCTTTAGCTGGACTGTGTGAATATGATAGTGATTCCAGTTGTGGAGAGCTTACTTATGAACAACTTGAGCAAGCATTCAAAGATCTATACAAAAGAAGCTCTGAAATATGTAGTGAGGTTATAAAGCTAAAGAAGCAGAATGAAATACTAGAAGAGGAAAAAGCAAGTGATCAAGTAATCATTGATACCTTGAAAAGTGAAGTAACTCTTCTCAATTCTAAGATGGAACATATGTCCAAATCTGTTAGAATGATGAACAGTAGCTCAAATACACTGGATGTTATTCTCTGCAATAATAAACATTCAGGGGACAAAAGTGGACTGGGATATAACAGAGATGAAGCCAGCTCTAGCAAAGCTACTTCAAAAATTACACAGTCAAACAAGATGTCCCAACAAATGCTTCAACATCAGAACACAAAGACTAACATAATGTTCCAACAGATGTCTCAACATTCTGGAAAGAACAAAATGAAGAAGAAGTATCAAAGATGGAGATGCCATCACTGTGGAAGATTTGGGCATATCAAACCTCACTGTTATAAGTTACATGGATATCCAAATCAGATGTGTCAGCAACCTTCCAAGCAGAAAGTAGAAGGTACCAAGAAAGTGCTGCTTAGAAATCAGCAACCTCCTAAGCAAAAGACAGAAGTAATCAAGAAAGTTTGGAGACCAAAAGCTGACATTCAGACTGATCAAAGCCACATACCCAAGAACAAGATCAACAATCAAGCTTGGAGATCAGCTGAACAACACTCAGAGCAGAGGCATCAAAAGAAATCTCATCTCATCTGGTCAAAGAAAAGTACTGCATACATAGCACATACATCTCTGAGAGTATCAGCTAAAGAAGACTGGTACTTTGACAGTGGATGCTCAAGACACATGACTGGATTAAAGAATTTGCTAGTAAACTTAAAATCACATTCATCCAGGTATGTTACCTTTGGAGATGGAGCTAAAGGAGAAATCAAGGGAGTTGGAACCTTGAATTGTCAAGATGTTCCAAGACTAGATGATGTGCTGCTAGTTAAAGGTTTAACTGCTAACCTGATCAGCATAAGTCAACTATGTGATCAAGGATACAGTGTAAACTTTACCAAATCTGAATGTATAGTGACTAACAAAGAACAAGAGGTTGTCATGAAAGGAGCCAGATCTAAAGACAACTGTTACATGTGGGAATCCCAAAATCTCAGTCTCACTTCAACCTGCTCTCTAGCTAAGGAAGAAGAAGTGAAACTGAGGCATCAAAGACTAGGTCATCTTCATTTCAGAGGCATAAAGAAGATCATATCTATGGATGCTGTAAGAGGTATTCCTAAACTGAAGATTGATGATGGCAAGATATGTGGTGAATGTCAAATAGGCAAACAAACCAAGATGTCCCATCCAAAGCTCCAACATCTGACAACTTCCAAAGTTTTGGAACTTCTACATATGGATCTTATGGGACCTATGCAAGTTGAAAGTCTTGGTGGTAAAAGGTATGCCTATGTTGTAGTTGATGATTTTTCAAGATATACATGGATAAACTTCATCAAAGAAAAGTCAGATGTATTTGATGTATTCAAAGAATTATGTCAAAGATTGCAAAGGGAAAAATCCAGCTGTGTGATCAGAATAAGAAGTGATCATGGAAAAGAATTTGAGAATCAAAAGTTCTTAGATTTCTGTTCTTCAGAAGGAATCAACCATGAGTATTCTTCTCCTATCACTCCTCAACAGAATGGGATTGTTGAAAGGAAGAATAGAACCATTCAAGAATCAGCAAGAGCTATGATCCATGCTAAAAAATTACCTCTGTATTTCTGGGCTGAAGCTATGAACACTGCCTGCTACATCCATAACAGAGTTACTTTGAGGAAAGGAACTTTGCCCACAATATATGAAGTATGGAAGGGCAGAAAACCCACAGTGAAGTATTTTCATGTATTTGGAAGTAAATGCTATATTCTGGCAGATAGGGAGCAAAGGAGAAAAATGGATCCTAAAAGTGATGAAGGAATTTTCCTTGGATACTCTATAAACAGCAGAGCATATAGAGTATTTAACTACATAACAAATGTTATCATGGAGTCCATAAATGTGATAATTGATGATGCTCCTACAGATGTCCCAGAAGATGTTGGAACATCTGCTGATATCAAGATTGAAGCTGAAGAAAAGAATGATCAATATAACTTCACTCAAAATGATACAAGGTCAGAAGATTCAAGCAAACCTCCCTCCATCAGAATACAGAAGGATCATCCCAAAGATTTAATAATTGGTGATCCCAACAGAGGTGTGAGCACTAGATCAAGAGAAGTGATTTCAGGTTCTTGTTTTGTGTCCAAAATAGAACCTAAAAACATCAAGGAGGCTCTCACTGATGAATACTGGATTTGTGCTATGCAAGAGGAATTAGGTCAATTCACAAGGAATGAAGTGTGGAATCTTGTTCCTAGACCAAATGACATAAATGTGATTGGTACAAAATGGGTGTACAAGAACAAGTCAAATGAACAAGGAATTGTTACAAAGAACAAAGCTAGACTTGTGGCTCAAGGATACACTCAAATTGAAGGAGTAGACTTTGATGAAACCTTTGCACCAGTAGCAAGGCTTGAATCAATAAGACTACTGTTGGGAATTGCTTGTATCTTAAAGTTCAAGCTATTTCAAATGGATGTGAAAAGTGCCTTTCTTAATGGTTATCTTAATGAAGAGGTATATGTAGAACAGCCTAAAGGATTTGTTGATCCAAGCTGTCCAAATCATGTATACAAACTCAAGAAAGCACTTTATGGTCTGAAGCAAGCTCCAAGGGCATGGTATGAAAGACTTACCACATTTCTTATCAAGCAAGGATACATAAAAGGTGGGATTGATAAAACCCTGTTTGTTAAAGATGAAGAAGGAAATGTCATGATTGCACAAATATATGTTGATGACATTGTGTTTGGTGGGATGTCTGATAAGATGGTCAAACATTTTGTCAAGCAGATGGAAGCTGAATTTGAAATGAGTCTAGTAGGTGAATTAACCTATTTTCTTGGTCTGCAAGTTAAGCAAATGGAAGACTCAATGTTCATCTCACAAAGCAAGTACTCCAAGAACATAGTGAAGAAATTTGGAATGGAAAATGCTTCTCATAAAAGAACTCCTGCTCCTACACATTTAAAGCTGACTAAAGATGAGAAGGGTGAGAATGTAGATCATAGTTTATATAGAAGCATGATTGGAAGCTTGTTATACTTGACTGCTAGCAGACCAGACATTGCATTTGCAGTAGGAGTTTGTGCAAGATATCAAGCTGATCCAAAAGTCAGTCATCTCAATCAAGTCAAGAGAATCCTTAAATATGTTAATGGTACTTGTGACTATGGCATAATGTACTTTCATGGTTGCAAACCTATTCTCACTGGCTTCTGTGATGCTGATTGGGCAGGAAGTGTTGATGACAGAAAAAGCACTTCAGGAGGATGCTTCTTTCTAGGAAACAATCTGATTTCTTGGTTCAGTAAGAAACAGAATTGTGTATCTTTATCTACAGCTGAAGCTGAATACATAGCAGCAGGTAGCAGTTGTTCTCAGTTGGTTTGGATGAAGCAGATACTCACTGAGTACAATGTCCCACAGGATGTCATGACATTGTACTGTGACAACTTAAGTGCAATCAACATATCTAAAAATCCTATTCAACATAGCAGGACAAAGCATATTGATATCAGACATCATTTCATCAGAGATCTTGTAGAAGAGAAGGTGATTTCATTGGAGCATGTTGCTACAGATCTGCAATTAGCTGATATATTTACCAAAGCATTGGATGCTACACAATTTGAGAACTTAAGGGGCAAACTTGGAATATGTTTATGTGATATTTAGCAGTTAATGAGATGTGCCAACATGTCATATGACATTGCATGGCATAAGTTCCAGATGGCAAAGCTAGTCTGGACAAGATCCTTGGGAATTCCATTCTTAATCATTTGGACTGTAACGGCTAATTATTTAGTAACTACTTATAAGAAGCTATCAAGATTCTCATCATATCATCACAAGCGAATCACATTAACTCTCAATTCTTCAGAAATCATAAACCCTAAAGCTGTTCATCCTTTTTCCTCTACAATGTCTCAAAACCCTAAAACAGCTGAGGAAATTCTCAACAAGGAAGACGTGGTTCATGCCACTCCAATCTCTGTTGTGCCAATGCCATCAACACCATTGGACGAGCTCAGGGGAAGCGCCTCTCACACTAAAAAGGCAAGAACACCAAAGAGATGTAAAGATCAAATCAGAAGCAAAGCTAAAGGCATTCCCTCTCCTGCTAACATGTCTACAAGATACTCCAAATATGTTGATGATTCCATCAAGGAGATTGTTAACCAAGTCTTTTCTGAACAAAGAGTGGTGAAAGGGATCTCTGTTCCTTTGAACACCATTCCTGCACCTCAAGAAGAACCAGCTCAAGCTACAAAGGACACTGCTGCAGAACAAGATGTCCCAACAGATGTTGGAACATCTGAAGATAAGAAAAAGAACTCATCTGATGTTGATCTGGAACAATCTAAGGACAAAGTTTCAAATGAAAATGATGAAGAGGTCTCTGAAGAACAGGCTCAAGGCTCAAATGAAGATCAAATCCCTGTTGATCAACCAGCTGAAGAGGAGGCTGCTCAATCTCCTCCAGTGGTCAATCTGGAGCAGGACTCTGATGCAGAGATCATAGCATCTGTGAAACCCAGCATTGCTAAAAGACTAAGGTCCAGGAAAGGAAAGATGCAAGCTGAACCTGTCATCCCTGATAAGAAGAAGGCTAGTTCAAAGAAAGGCAAAGCTAAAGCTACCTTTGGTCCAACAGAACCATGGAGCAAAGTTCAAACCCAGAAGAGAAAAGCTGCAACACCATCAGATTCAGATGTTGGATCAGATGTCCCAACATCTCCTCCCAAGAAGAAACCAGCACCAGCTAGAGCTTCAACTGCTGTCCCAGAAGCTCCCTTGGACAACATATCCTTCCATCATGTCTCCAGTGTCAACAGATGGAAATATGTGTATCAAAGAAGGGTTGCCTTGGAAAGAGAACTAAGCAGCAATGCACTTGAGTGCACAGAACTGATAGACCTCATCTCTGCTGCAGGACTATTCAAAACAGTCTCAGACCTCTCTCCCTGCTATGAACTACTTGTCAAAGAGTTCATTGTGAATCTTCAGGAGGATTGCTCAAATGGTAAGTCTTCTGAGTTTAGAAAAGTTTTTGTTAGAGGTAAATGTGTACAATTTTCTCCTCAAATCATCAATGAGTATCTAGGAAGAGAAACAGATGGACCCAATGAATTAGGTAAGACAGATAATCAAATCTGTAAGGTGATCACTGCAAACCAGGTCAAAGCTTGGCCTGTGAAGGGAAAGCTCTCTGTGAGCATGCTTACTAGAAAGTATGCCATGCTTAACAGGATTGGAACTGCAAACTGGGTGCCTACCAATCACACTTCATCAATCTCAACTGGTCTGGCCAGATTCATCTTTGCTGTGGGGACTCAAACCAAGATGGATTATGGAGCATATATTTTTGATCAGACTATGAAGCATGCCATCTCTACTGCAACAAAGCTGCCAATAGCTTTTCCATCATTGCTGTGTGGTATTGTACTCAATCAATATCCTGGGATTTTAACTGACAAGGATACTGCCTGCAAGAGAGGGAGCCCCCTGGCTTTTCACTACAAGTTATTCCTCAGTCATCATGCTGCAGATGTTGAAGCTCCTTCTGGGACATCTGCTGGTTCATCCACTGTTAAGAATCCAATCTCCAGGAAGACTTTAATCGCTGAACTCAAAAGCACCTGCAAAGAGCTTGAAGCTAGAAAGCAGAAGCTTGAGGAAATAATTCAAAGGTTGGAGAATGAAGAAGATCTGAAAGCAAACTCTGATGAAGACAGTGCTGCTGATAAAGAAACAGAAGCTGATGAAGAGACAGAAGTTGAGGAGGGAACTGAGAGTGATGATTCTGAGTGATCAAATGTTTGTGAGGCAAATGTAATGACAACAATGTAATGACTGAAATAGTGTCTTTGGCCCCTAATTTTGTGTCTACCAAGGGGGAGAACAACATCAAATGTAATTGCTGTTTAAATGAATGAAATCTGTTTGTTTCTGTCTGAACTGAATCAGTGTGTATTTCTGTTGAAACAAGACTGGACACATATTTGTTTGAGGGGGAGTAATCTCAAATAAAAATCAACAGAAAAGTAATGATATACTCTGATAAAAAGAACTTCTGCTGCACTCTGAAAACCAGGAAAGATGTTAGCCAAAAATTAGCCAAAGGGGGAGTTTGTAGATGTTTAAGAATTGGCAGAATTTTTGACCAAACAAGAAATGCTAAATTCAGTTCAGAATGTCCTATCAGATGTTGGGACATTAGCAAACAGAGTATGTGAACTTATTTCAGGATGTCTCATCAGATGTTGGGACATTGTGTAAATGACTAAGTTCAGTTTTGTCAGGATGTCCCAACAGATGTTGAGACATCTCAGACCTGCTACCAGAATTAATTATTGATTAACAGATCAGAGATATTTAAGGAGAACTATCTGGAATTAATTAATGCTGGATAAAAACAGAACAAGGCGCATCTGTAGGGAGTTTTAAATTGAAGATTCAGATTAAAACAGAAGACCTAATGCACCTAGAATATAGGAGGTAACAAACCCTAAATTCAAGGTGACAGTTGCTGCACATTAGGGCTGGATCATTCTACAGAAAGCCCAAAATTCAGATACCTATTTAAACAACAGAAACTCATAGAATTGAGTACGAATTTCAGAAGACCAAATAGGGTGTCTAGTGTTTTAAATAGCAGGTTGTTTTTATGTACCACTTTATGAGCTTTTAAGCAAAAGTGCATTTGTGACTTGATTGAAACTGTTAAGTAAGATCAAGCTGTTTTGTTTGAAGGATGTCTTCAATTTCAGTAAACTTGTAAACTTGATCACTGGGTGATTGAGGGGGAGTGAGTAGGGTACTCTTATCTAAGTGAGTCTTAGGTAGAAATTGCATTGGGTAAGTATTAAGTGATAGATTAAACAGGGTGGTTTAAGTCTAGAATTAATATTACTAATAGTGGATTTCCTCCTGGCTTGGTAGCCTCCAGATGTAGGTGTGGTTATACACTGAACTGGGTTAACAAACTTCTGTGTTGTTTACTTTTCTTGCTGTTTAAGTTTTGGTTAAATTTGTCAAATGTCCTATTAAGTGTTGGGACATCTCTTAGGACATCTCATACCTGATCACAGAATTTCAGATATCATTATACTTTTCTCTCTTGACACTCGTCCGTGTCACTCTCTCCAGCAGATAAGCATTCATCAATACACCATTCTCACTACTCATGTTACACTTACACAGATACTCGTCCGTATCTTGTATACATCAATCATATCCCCACAGATTCGACACTAGTCCTTGTTCTTTGTTAACTCGTTGGTACTCGTCCGTACCATCATCTCAGAACATGCGTCAAGCGTTTTGTTTCTACATGATACTCGTCCGTATCATAGTCTTAAGGATGTTCGTCCGCATCTTTAATCCATACACCGTGTCAAACACTTGTGTCCTCTTGAATATAGACACTCGTCTGTGTCTACCATTCCCCAGAAGAATCCTCTCAGATTCAATACTCGTCCGTGTTCTCTGTTAACCAGTTGATACTCGTCCGTATCATCATCTTTGAACACGTGTCAGTTTGTTTCTACCCGATACTCGTCCGTATCGTAGTCTTAAGGATGCTCGTCCGCATCTTTAATCTATACACAAATACCAAACACTTATACCTTTTGTTTCTTGGATATAAACACTCGTCCGTGTTTACTACTCCCCAGTAAATCACCAAACAATTTTCTTTTTATCTAACACTCGTCCTGTGTTGTGATAAACCCTGAGAGCAGCCGTACCCTGCTAGGTGGTCGTCCTCCACCTCTTGATGGTCGTCCTCCATCATGCTCATCCGATGGCCGTCCCCATCGTTGATTTTAGCAGCCGTCCCCTGCTAGGTGGTCGTCCTCCACCCGTTGATGATCGTCCTTCATCATTTTATCCAATGGCCGTCCCCGTTGTTGATTTTGGTTACCTGACATTCGTCCTATGTCATGATAGACCTTGAGAGCAGCCGTCCCCTGCTAGGTGGTCGTCCTCCACCTCTTGATGGTCGTCCTCCATCATGCTCGCCCGATGGCCGTCCCCATCGTTGACTTTTTATCCGGCATTCGTTCTATGTCGCGATACTTTCGGCAGCCGTACCCTGCCAGGTGGTCGTCCTCCACCTTTGATGGCCGTCCCCATCATGATTCTTTTATTCCCCAGCAGAGCAGCCGTACCCTGCTAGGTGATCGTCCTTCACCTTTGATGGCCGTACCCCATCATCTGTTTATTTCATTTATTCTTTAACCCGATGGCCGTCCCCGTCGTGGTCCCTTTTCCTTTTCTTTTAGCCCGATGGCCGTCCCCATCGTCGGTTACCTTTCTTTATGAACTTGATGGCCGTCCCCGCCATGTTTCATTGATCCCTAGAGAATTTTACAGCTTTATCTTGATGGCCGTCCCCATCATAATTTCTTGCTTTCCCCAGCTAGTCGGCCGTCCCCGTCTTGGCTTTACCTTTTATCCCCAGCATGTCGGCCGTCCCCGTCATTGCTATTTACCCAGCAGTCGTCCTCTGCTCGACGGTCGTTCTCCGTCGCCCGCACTTTACAATATACCTTATTTTCCTTTACAATCTATATCCCTTTTCTTCTTCATTCTGTGAGTGCAAATTTTGGACTGTCTTTGGTATTCAACCACAAGTTATCTTGTTTGCCTGTTAAGCCGTTGCTTACAACCTGCACAGCTAACTCATGTTTGAATAGGGGCAGCTGTAAACACCCCAAATTTTCCCTCACCCATTCACACCATGGCTTGTGATCATCTCATATGCATAGACACAATCATATCATCTCATATCTCATTTTTGATTCACTACATAGATTCTAAGTCATCTGCATCTAGGGTTTGTGATCTGAGCAATCCAAGAGCCTCCTGAGCCACTCCAAAGGCCATCAATCACTTCAAAGGGGTCCATGTGTGTTCTTATATTATATTACATCCTCTCAAAGTCAAGAATGCAAAAGAATCACAAGAACTGGGATTGGTATGGATGCAGAGCCAAGTTTGACTGCACAGTTGACCTAAAATTAGGGTTTTGGTTTCAGAGGCCATAACTCCAATTTTTTTGGTCATTCTTGTTTCCATTGGTCTCTATATGGTATAGGGAGTATGCATATCAATTTTCATGAAGAAATTCCATGGGGAAGTCATCTGATCAAGAGTTGACTTTTCAGACAAGTCAGTGCAAAATCAGGGCATCTGAGGCCCCCAATGACCCAACCAATGGGCATTCTTCATCATTTTGAGTGTATATGATCTTTATTTGATCATGGAAGAAGTTAGAAGTTCACAAAATTCAAGAATTTGAAGATTTTGCAAAGTTGACTTTTTTGGGCATAGTTGACTTTTCAAGGATATGTCATTTTAGGTCATTTTTCAAGCCTTGATTTTTGATCCAAAAAAGCTTCAAATGAAAAAACCTTGGTCATGAAAGTTGTAGATCACATTTTTCCCTTTTCAAAAAGTACAAGAACATGATCTAATTCTTCTTGAATCAAAAGTTATGGTGTGACAAAGTTGGCCAAAATCACTAATTTTCAAGACATGCCTCAAATGAGAAATTTGCAAAATCATGAACCAAGGCCATTTGTAACTTCTAGTTCACTTCAAACCAATGTACAAACATCACATGAGTTCTAAAAATCAGAATTGGACCCAAAGTTTCTCATGTTCATGGTTTGTGTAACAAGGCATTTTCATGAAGTTTCCAAAGGTGACCAACTTGCAAAAACTATCATCACATCTCACCCACTTGATTTCTTGGATGCTGAACCAGCCATAGCATCTCACCTCACCATGCTGCGCCAGCCCTAGCCCTTGTACCAAGCCTAGAACCAAGCCATACCTTCCTTACATAAAGAGTGGACTTTTGGCAAAAGTGAACTTACCAATCAATAAAGGCCAGGTCAAATCATCTGACCTATAGGATTATTTTATGTTATCTATTTGCAAGATAAAGATATCAAGAAGCCAAGCTAAAACAGGCCATAACATCACACACACAAAAAACACCCCATTTGCATTTCTCTTCGAATCTGCCTCCACACCTCACAAACATTCAAGCAAGTCTTACCATCATTCTCACCTTGTCACACTGAGCCTAAACCAACAAGACTTGGGCCTGAACCAAGTAAGAACACCACTTCTCCATTTTCACTCCCAAGAGCAAAACCATTCGAATCTCTCTGCTCAACTCACAAACATCCAAACAAGTTTCACCAATCAACTCACCTTGCTTCATGGACCAGAAACCAACCCTTGTTTTGGCCTAAGACCCTCCATATCACAAACACGATTTTCACACTCCCTTGGTCAGAGCTTCTGCAAACTCACTCAGGAGGCTGTTTAAACTCCAACCAAGTATCCAAAGCTTCAAAGGGGGATCATTGGGACCTGTTTGAGCCAAAGAACTAGCCAGAAGGTGCCAGGGATCAAAGCTCCAGTTCAGGTGAGCTTCATGAACATTTTTCCCAGGAACTCATTTTTAAGTTCTTAATTGGTTCTCTATGTTCCACTGGTCATGATGATATGTTTGGTTTCGAAAATCATTGAGTTTTGAGCATGTATGGTGCTTCTGAAATTTTTTGACCTAAACGCCTTTTGCTTCGATTCAGCTTTGTTATGTAAAATAAATTTGTTTTGGCTGTGGATTCTTGTTCCATGATGTGTGGGGTTGATTTCTGGGCAAGAAAATTAGGTTTTAGTGAGCTAGGGTGAAAGTTAGCATTTTTCAGGGAAGGTGCTGGCCGGAGAAGACGACCGGAAGTCTTCTCCGGCAGCCTGAAAGTCATTAACTGCTAATTAGGGTTAGGGCACCAGGTTTGAATGTGGGCCAATGGATTGCGTTTCCCGCGCGTGATTGAAGGGCCAGGATCATTTCATTAAGATTTAATTATGGATTAATGTTTAATTAATTAGAATTAGGGAGGTTTGAATCTGGGCCGTCCAGATGCGCGCCCAGTCAAACCCTTTGAATCCAGAATGAATCTCAACCTCTCCTTCTGATTACTTTCTTTTATTTCATTTTTTATTTCATTTCTTCTCATTTAATTTGCACAATTTATTTAAAATAGTAAAAATTGTCTAAAAATTATGAAACTTTTTCTCAAGAGTTTCATTAATTTTTATGACACAAAAATATTTTTATTTTTATTTTTAGCATTAAAAAAATATTTTTAAATATTTAAAAGATTATTTTTAATTGATTAATGAGAATTAATTTATTAAAAATACTTTTAAGTATTTAAAAATCACCAAAAAATTCATGAAATGTTCTAAGACATTTAGAAACATTGTCCAACCTTCAAACCAAATTTCTTTTTTGATCTTGATGCATTTTGAGAATTTTTCATTGAATTAAAATCATTTTTGTGCATTAATTTGATCCATAGTTCAAAAAATCATTTCTGCCTATTCATGAGGAGTTGGACATTGATTCTTCTTGCATTGCATTATGTTTAGCATGTAGTTTTTGAGATAAAATGGCCATGATTTGATCTTGCATTTTCAAATTGTTTGATATTTCTTTTGTTTGGAGACCCTAAAAACCCTAAAAACTTGTGAAAACCATAACTTGAATTTGGTTAGGAGTTGAGACCCCTCCTTTGGGCAGTGGTTTAGTATGGGATTAGGGATCCTTTGTATGGCATTTTCAATTTTTTATCTTAGGGTTTGCTTCTGATTTTGACTTTTGTTTGATGTTTGGTTCATAAACCCTAATTTGGGCTTCCATATGCATCCATCTTGCATTCTCTTGCCTAATATGACTTGCCATGACATTCCATGCTTCCATGTGACTCATTTGACATCATAAGACATATAGAAAACATGTTTGATCATTGCATCATGTATTTGCCATGTTGAATGTCATGTGCACTTCATAACCTTTCAGGTGTTTTCATGGTTCCTAATTTGCTTCATTTGCATTCATGAACTTGTATGATCATTTCCATGTGCTGCCTCATGTTTGTAGCATCCCATAGCATCATTAGCATCATGTATATGCTTCTGATTTTGTTTCTCATCATGTCATCTCATCCCATCTTGCATTGCATTGCATTCCTTTTCTAACCTTTCAGGTGGTAAGTGACTTTGAGAAGTGAATTTGCCTTCACTTCTCATAACTTTTCTTCTCATATCTCTCTTGCATCCATGCTGCATTTTTATATGTGTTTGAGTTTGAGCTTGCTCATTCTTCCTCTTCCCACTTTCTTTCTTCAAGTGACTTGACTTCTTGAATGAAGCAAGTCACTTTGCTTCTCTTGATCCTTTCATCTGCTTCCTGGTGGTTCCATTGAAGATTTCTCTTGAAAAACCTCACAAACCTTAGGAACAACCATGTATGACAATGATTAGGGTTTTGATTAGTCTCCCCTCTTAGTTTTACCTTTGTGTCTCTTTTGAGTCTTCTCTTCTCATCTTATAATCAGGGACTAAACCCTAAAGGCTTTAAGGCTTTGTGATTAAGCTTATGCCTGCATCCTTCTCTTAGGATGGAGTGTATAACTTTAATCCTAAGTGTTAAACCCTTAATGTGTTTAAATCTCTTAATCAATTCACTTAATAAGCATCAAGACATTACACTTGTAACTTGGGCCTTGCATTAGGGTTCTAATTCTTCCTTAACTGGTTAAGAAGGACTAACCCTAGTGTTAATGGACAAGTCCCCCTCAAGTTGTCTTATAAACCCTAAAACTCACTTCATCATCATATCATTAACTAAAATCCACTCAATAAAGGCTTTGTTTTGTCATGAGTTTAATCCCTAATCATGGATTAAGTTGAGGAGTTTTCCTCAGCTTAAACATTCTCATCTATTATCCTTCTATTAGGATGGTGTAATGAGTCTGTTTAATCCCTGATTATGGCTTAATCCCATTACTTAACACTAAACAAAAACAACAAAAACATCAAATTAATCACAAGTAGGTTAATGATCTTAATCCTACACCAAAGGTGTTTAAGTGTGAGAATCTGACTTCACACTTGAGGTATTCTCATTACCCCTAATCAGAGGGAAGATGTGATGAGTTTACTAACCCATTGGTTTAGGCTTAAGCTCATTAATCTATGACAAACTTTCAAAAGCAATAAAAGACTGAAAACACAAAACAAACAATAATCGTCTCCTCCGGGATTCTTTTCTCATCATCTTCACTCACAAATGAGAACTCGCTTCTTCCGTCTAATGCAAGACAGTTTGCACCTGAGCCAGACAGGTCATACACTTGAGCATAGACAAGTAAGCAGTTCACAAGTCAATTCATCTTTCAGTCTCTTTGGGTCGAACTACGGTGTTCTGACTTCCTCATTGCACGAGAGGATACGTAGGCATAACTTAACAGTTATCGAACAAAAGTCTCTGTACATTCCCCCTCCTTCTAGCCTTATTCTTAAGCCTCATATCTTGAGCAATTCATTCTCATTCTTACACTGACACATCATTTATACATATCAAACTTCACTTCTCTTGCACTGACACCTGTACATTCTCTTCCAGCTATTGTATACACAAATTGCACTTACACTACCCCTTTAAAACACAAATCTTTTAAGCGTGGATCCCGTCGAGTACGACGGACAATCTGGGTGCTAATACCTTCCCAGGTTGTAACCAACCCCCTTTCTCAGTCTCTCTGGTTCGCAACCGTCTTATCCATGTCTTCCTAGGTCTATGCAGCATTACCTTTCCTCCGGGATAAAAATGCCTAGCTGGCGACTCTATTCATCTCCAGTGAGTTCACTGCTGTGTGTTCTCATTGTCCCTCTCGCCGACCGTTCACGTCTGTACCTTTATTTGGAAAAGTCCCATCTATCGGGAGCGACAATTTGGAACAAGGAAGTGAATTCAAACTCTTTTCCATTGAATGTGTACTTGCTACTACATTCCAAGATGGAATAATAGAACAAGCACACCAAGTAAGGAGAATTTATCCAAGACTTGTTTCCAAGGATTAGGGTCTAAGTTCACTAGCTTGTTGAACTTATTACATATTTTTGTAGCTTTTGTGAAGAAGTGTCTTTTAGGTTTTCTTTGTGAAATAACCTCTTGATAAGACTTGTACATCATACTAGAGACGATTACACTATTCCAAGATGGAATGAATGTAAGTGCCCCATGGAATAAGGATATACAAAAGAGATTCTTTCATGCATTTATTAAGTGTTTTTGATTTTATTTGAAGATGAGAGAAGAAGACTCAAAAGGAAAAAGGTCAAAGCTAATGGGGGACTAAGACACAAACCTAAGTTATCTTATTATGTACAAAAGATGATCCTATGGTTTATGAGGTATTCTAACCTAAGGAGAAGAAAAGCAAGTTAGAGTTCAACTTACTTCCTAAGGAAGTTAAGTTGAATCTAAGGAACAAAAGGACAAGTGCTAAGGCAAATACAATAAAAATGCATAAGAAAATAGGAATGAAGAATGATTACCTCATCTTCCTCCCCTACAAAACAAATGTTAGCATGATGAAGTGATATGAACAATTACAACATGCAAATTTCAATTAAGAACTCACACTAATTAATAAAGGCATTAATGAATTTCTAAGCCTAAAGTCATGTCCTAAGGTACCTTATATGCTATCTAGCTTCTAAGGACAGGAGCTAAGTCATACCAAAATGATCTAAGGTTGAAAAGAGAAACACACTCAAACTATGCCCTAAATGGCACTAAAACCCCTAAGTGGAAACTAGGTGGATTTGCATGGAAAACTTGAATAAAGTCAAAGCACAAAAAATGGTAAATGTCCTGGAAAAATATGAGATAAAATCCTTAAGGTCCCTAACCTAAGTCTAATGTTGTGTTAAAAAGTCTCCTAAAAAATTCATAAGCTAACTATGTCAAATGGTCACTTAAATCTACATAAGATTTATTCACAAACTTGCACAAACTATGCTGCCAAAACAATGGATATAGTGGACCTAAAAACATGAAAAAAATAATTCCAGGTTCTATTACGAGTCTTATAATCATAGAAAAAATGATGGGACAAAAAGATTACCGGAAGTGGGAGAAATAAAATGAACAAAATGAAGTGTAGCTGAAAGAATTCCATAGAAAACTAATTAAATGGAAAATCGACCAAAAAATGGGAAATGGCTAAAAATCAGAAAGTAAGAGTGTGGAAAATTTCTAAAATGAGTTAGGAAGTCTCTGTGATTTTTGGGGAATTTTATCATGAGGTTTGGTATTTTTTGTGGATTAAAACTGAAACTATATCAAAACAGAAATTAAAAAAAACAAAAAAAAGTGGAAAGGGGTGCAGGAAGTGGCAAGTTGAACTTAATTAGGCTGAACACAAACATGCTAGGGTGCAAATAGTGATCTGAAATCATGGAGAGTCTACAAATCATGATGTTGATGATGACTTGATGAAGAGTGTGATGCTGTTGATGAAGATCAAAGTAGATAGAAGCAAAAATGCAGAAAATTTTATTGGCATAGAGTGGATGATTCAATGAAATTCTGCATGGAAATAAAGCTCTTGATGATGATGATGATAATGATGAACAAATGAAGATTGGGACTGAATTGATGAAGATGAAGTGCAATGTACCTTCCAAAATCAGAATGAAAAACAAAGAGAAATGGATGAATTTTTGGTTAGAATGAAGTGTGTTCTCAAAATTCAGTTGGAGAAAGCCTTATATATCTCAGGTTAACTGTTAACCCTCATGGTTAACAGATAGAACCATGGTCAATTCTAACTTGAGGTGTAAGGTGCAATGAGGGTGTATTAGAAAATTCAGTTATGCCACTCTAAAGTGTGATATCATGTTGTGAAGTTTAGGATTGTTATGGTGAGAATGCAACCCCATTCAAGTCCTTGAAACAACTCCAAAATTTGAGGCATACAAAGCTTCTTTGAGTGGTGTTTGCATGGTTCCATCATAGATACAATCCATGAGATGAACTGTCATCATTCAGAGGTTCTTAGCAGCAAAACAGGCTTATGTATCGATACATAACAATGATGCGTCGATACATGTCAGTTTTTTAACTGATATGTATAGATACATGCATTTATGCATCGATGCATACTAAAGCAATGGCAATTTTCAGCAGAAAAAATCAACTATGTATTGATACATAACACGGATGCGTCGATACATGTCAATTTTTTAACTGATATGTATCGATACATAACACAGATGCGTCGATACATGTCAGTTTTTAACTGATATGTATCGATACAAAGCTGTATGCATCAATGCATACTGAAGGTTTTGGCAATCATGCATCAATACATCCTTCTTATGTATCAATACATAGTCCATTTCCAAAACTACACAACAACATGTATCGATACAAAACTCGTATGTATCGATACATAGTCTCAAACAAATTGTTTTTTATTTGATTTATCCATTATGTCTTGATCAAACTTGGTCCATAAGTCCCTTGTGACCAAAATTTCATGACCTTGACCTCAAGAAGTCAAAAGTTGACTTTTTACTCAGCCTGGTTGACTTTTCCCCAATTTTCTGATTTTCAATCAACTGAACAATTGAGGGCCCTCCAAAATGATTCCATGGATGAAATTTGAACTCTAGGTACCCAACATCATGTAGAAAACAAAGGAAAAAAGTTTGGGCCAAAATTCCCTTGGGAAGCCTAGTTAATCAGAATCCCTAATTTGGCCCCATTTGCCAGGAGATGTTGCACTACTTGAATCCTTTGATCAATCTACTTCTTTCTAGGACTTGTGGCCTCAAATGAAGACTTGTGGGATGTTGTGAACCCTTATAGTTGTAGAAATCCAGAGGTGAGGTTCTAAGGTCTTCTATGATTGATCTTGATCCTTTGTGAAGTGAAATAAACACTTTGTTGATGAAGAATCTTGAGCAATTGAAGAATATGCAGAAAATTTTCAGAGATAGAGTCTTGATCTTTCACTCCATTAGATCCATGGAGAGTCTACAAATCATGATGTTAATGATGACTTGATGAAGAGTGTGATACTGTAGATGAAGATCAAAGTAGATAGAAGCAAAAATGCAGAAAATTGCATTGTAGCTTCCAAAATCAGAATGAAAAACAAAGAGAAACTGGACGAAGTTGTGATGAAATTTTGGTTAGAATGAAGTGTGTTCAAAAAATTCAGTTGGAGAAAGCCTTATATATCTCAGGTTAACTGTTAACCCTCATGGTTAACAGTTAAAACCATGGTCAATTCTAACTTGAGGTGTAAGGTGCAATGAGGGTGGATTGGAAAATTCAGTTATGCCACTCTTGGTGTGATCTCATGCTGTGAAGTTTAGGACTTTTATGGTGAGAATGCAACCCCTTTCAAGTCCTTGAAACAGCTCCAAAATTGAGGCATACAAAGCTTCTTTGAGTGGTGTTTGCATGGTTCCATCATAGATAAAATCCATGAGCTGAACTGTCATCATTCAGAGGTTTTTAGCAGCAAAATAGGCTTATGTATCGATACATAACTCGGATGCGTCAATACTGTCACTCCCGAAGATTTGCTTCCCGGTGCAGACGCGAACGGTAAGTGAAAAGATGAAGGTGAAGTGAATAGAGTCGCCAACTAGGCATTTTTATCCCGAAGGAAAGGTAATGCTGCATAAACCTGGAAAAAGATGGATAAGATAGTTGCGAACCAGAGAAACTGAGAAAGGGGGTTGGTTACAACCTGGGAAGGTATTAGCACCCAGATTGTCCGTCGTACTCGACGGGATCCGCGCTTAAAATATTGTGTTTAAAAGGGGTAGGTATGTGCTATCTGTGTGCAAAAGCTGGAAAAGAATATACAAGTGTCAGTGCAGAAAAGGTGGATTGCTCAGGAACTGAGGCTTAGAAAAGAAAGTTGAAAGAGGGGGATGACAAAAGAGACGTTTGTTCAATAACTGTTAAGTTATGCCTATGTATCCTCTCATGCAATGAGGAAGTCAGAACACCGTAGTTCGACTCAAAGAGACTGAAAATAAATTCACAGTGAACTGCTTGCTTGCCTATGCTTAAGTGTATGACTCGTATGGCTCGAGTGCTAACTGTCTTGCATTAGACGGAAGAAGCAAGTTCTCGTTTGTGAATGAGTGTGGTGAGAAAATAATCCCGAAGGAGACGATTAGTGTTTGTTTTTGTGTCTTCAGTTTTGTTATTGTTTGGTGTTTTGTATAAGTTAATGAGCTTAAGCCTAAATCAAGGGCTTGTAAACTCATTATATCCTCCCTTGATTAGGGATAATGAGCCTACTTAAGTATGAGATAAGCATCTCAACTCAATTGCCATGATGATGTAGGATTAAGATCATTAACCTACTTGTGATTATTTAGATGTTTTTAGGTTTTGTTTAGCATTAAGTAATGAGTTTAATCTCTAATCACAGATTAGTGAACTCATTACACCATCCTAATAGAAGGATAATAGATGAGAACACTTAAGCTGAGGAAGATACCTCAACTTAATCCATGGTTAGGGATTAAATTCATTAGACAACAAGCCTTTATTAAGTGGATTTTAATTAAGGGATGAGATTAAGAAATGGATTTTAAGTTTGTAAGACAAATTGAGGAGGACTTGTCCATTAAACACTATGGTTAGTCCTTCTTAACCATAAGGAAGAAATAGAACCCTAATGTAAGGCCCAAGTTACAAGATGAAGTATTAATGATTATTAATGTGTTTTGACTAAGAGGTTTAAAAAAATTAAAGGTTTAAAACTTAGGATAAAAGTTATACACTCCATCCTAAGAGAAGGTTGCAGGCATAACCCTAATTCCAAAGTCCTAAAACTTTAAGAGTTTAGTCTCTGATTATTGAGATGAGAAGAGAGACTCAAGGAGACTCAAAGGTAAAAGCTAAGGGGGACTAATTACAACCCTAATCATTATCATTCTTTGATATCCTATGATTTATGAGGCTTAAGAAAGATCTTCAAGGAAGCCACCAATGGAAGAAGCAGATGAAAGGAGGAGGAAGCAGAAGAATAAGTTACTTACTTCCTAAGAAGATAGGTAACTTAGAGGGAGAAAGTGAGAGATATGGAACATAAGTGAATAAAATTCACTTCAAAGACATGTAAATATGCATATGAATGAGATAAGAATAAGTGAGAGGTGAAGGCAAATCCATCTCCCAAAATAACTTACCAAACCTGAAAGTGTTAGTATGAATGCATAAAGTATAAAGCATAAAGAAATGAAGTGAAATGAGATGCAATGATCAAAGTCAGAAGTGTTTATGTTGTGCAAATGTCATGTGTGATGATTCAATGTCATACAATATGCATGTGCGTGACCATACAAAGATGAGATGCAAAGGAAGCATGCTTTGAAGTTTGAAAACACATGAAAGTTTATGAAATGCAATGAATACTAAGCATGGCAAATGAATAGAGAAATGATCAAGCAAGGTCCTAACATGTCTTAAGATGTCTAAGATGACATATGAATGCATGAAATGTCATGGCAAGTTCATGTAATGATGCATATGCAAGGCAAATGCAAATGAACATGAGAAATTAGGGTTACATGGATATGTGAGATGCAAATGGATAAAACAGAAGCATATGACATGATAAAAATTAGAAATTTAGCTCAAACAAACCCTAATCCCATATTAGGTCACACCCCAAAGGAGAAGGTCAGAAGTCTAACCTATCAAAAGTTATGATTTTTCTATGTTTTCTAGGGTTTTTGGGTGGTTCAAAGGGAAAAATGAAAATCAATTTGAAAATGCAAGATAAATTCATGATAAAAATTACCTATAAACTAAATGCAATATGTAACACAATGCAAAAAGAATCAAGTTCAAACTCTTCTTGGTTAGGCATAAATGATTTTTTAAAGTTAGGGTTTAAAAATGTGATTTATATGACCCTTAATTCAAAGAAAATTGGCAAACTATGATCAAACCTAAAAATAAATTTGTGTGAAGAGTTTGAAAATGTTTCTAAATGCATTGGAATGATTCGTGATTTTTTTGGTGATTTTTAGAAACCTAAATGTATTTTTAATTAATTAAAATACTTTAATTAATTAAAAATTACATTTAAATATTTTAAAAATACTTTTTGATGCAAAAAATAAAATAAAAATTGTTTTTGGATTGAGAAAAATATTTAAAGTCAGAATGCAAAAGGAAATATTTTTTAAAGTTTTTTAGCTATTTTAAATAATTTTTGCAAAAGAAATGAAAATAAATGAAATAAAAATAACTAAAAATGAGAAGTATGCTGATCTAAGGGGTGAGATTCAAACTCAGGGGGAAAGTATTGACTGCGCGCGTGTTTTGATGGTCATGATTCAATCTGGCTAATTAATTAAGTTTTATATTAATTAATCAGGATTAACATTAATGGATTGATCTGAACCGTACGAAACTTAAACCTAATCACCATCCAAGGGCTACAAATGCATCTGGGCAGCTAAACCCTAAATTAACCTAATCACTTTCAGATGACCGGAAAATTGCTCCGGTCATCTTCTCCGGTGGATCAAAACCCTAAAATCTTCCCTAGGCAAAATCAAAACCTCTAACCTGCCCAGAAATGATCCCCTACTCAAACTAAACTTAAATCAACCTTCAAACATGATTTATCATTCATTAACAAGCTGAATCGAAGAAAAAAATAAAAACGGGACAAAATTTTAGAGACCTATGAAATCCTTATTTCTCCACCATTTTCAGTTTTAAAAAGATCATGATGCCCCCACAACATGTACTTTCATATTATAACAAGAAAATGAAGTTTTGGAAGATTGTGTTCTTGAGGTTACCTGAGCTGGTGAACTGCGAATATGAGCTTTCTGGGCCTCTCTCTTGTGCAAATCAACTCCTCTGGTCCTCCTGGTGCTTGTGGGATGCTTCAAAACATTTTATGATGGCTGGTTTGAAGGTTCCAGTTCTGGTGTAGCAGAAAATAAGGTTTGTGTTTGTGATGTTTCAGGCCATTGCAATGGTTGGTTTATGTTCTATGGATCATTTCTGAATGAATGGTGAAGTTTGTTTTGAAGTTTTATGGCTGGTTTGTGCAAATCGAAGAAGGGAAGTTTTTGATGGATTTTGTGAAATCTAATATTGTGTGTGTTCTGAGCTCATGGCATGCTTAGTTTATGATCCTTAGTAAATCCCTAAACTATTGGAATGAGTCAGAAGATTTAATATGCACTGTGGGAATGGAATGGAGCAATTGGCCAAAAAGTCAATAGTTGGTGTCCTTGAGTATGGGCCATGGCAGAAGGTGTTTTAGGGTTGCTCTGAGTTCAGCTGGCTTCAACAATGGCCATGGGATGATTTAGAGTGATCAGAAGTAAATGAATGGTGAGATGGCACATGTTTTGCATTTTCACAACTTTGTGCATTTTGAGACATTTGGTCATGGAAGTGGCTTGTTCAATGCTGAATCTTGGTCATGGCATGTTGCATAAGGTTGTTATGGTACATTGAGGTAGATTAGAGGCCACACAAAGCCCTAAAAATCATTCTTGCAAAAAATCCCTCTTTGAGAAATTTTGTGAAAAATGGCTTATGGAGACTTGTGATCCAAGGCATGATTTTGGTCTTGTAATGTTGCATAATGTTTGATTGATGTTTATAATTCAATTAGAGGTCATTTGAATGCTTGAAACTTGATTTTGCAAACAATCCTCTTTGGCATGAACTTGAAAATTATGTGATTTTTGCCAACTTTGAAAGGCCATATCTTGAGTTCTAGGATGAATCAAGACATGTTCTTGTACTTTTTGAAAAGGGAAAGACCTAATCTACAACTTTCATGACCAGTAATTTTTCATTTGAAGCATTTTTGGTCATGAAAGAGGAGGTTGAAAAACTTTCCCAAAATGGAAAGTTTTCATTTCAAGTCATTTCCAAAAATGGCAAGTTTGCAATTGGCTCCAAATTATTCAATCTTATGAACTTCCAAACACTTCTAAGATCAAATAAAGATCATATAACTTCAATTTTATGAAAATACCCCTTTGGTTCCATTGTTGGGGGCCTCAGATGCCCTAATTTTGACTTAACTTGCTCAGGAAGTTACCCAGTGAACAAATGACTTCCACAATGAATTTCTTCATCAAAATTGGTACACATGATCCTTATAACATATTAAGACCATTAGAAACAAGAATGACCCAAAATTTTTGAGTTAATGCCTCTGAAACCAAAACCCTAATTTTGGTCATCTGTGTAGTGAAAACCTTAGCTCTGCTTCCATGCCTTTGCCAGTTCTTGTGATCTCTTGACTTTTATGAACTTTGAGGAGTATAATATGATGATAGAACACACATAGACCCTCTTGGAAAGCTTTGAGGCCTTTGGGATGGCTCAGATGGATTCTTGGATTGCTTAGATCACAAACCCTAGTTTCAAATGAACTTGAACTTATACAGTGAAGCAAAAATGCAACATGAGATGTAATGCTTATGTTTAAACAAAAATGAAAGATCATAAGCCAATGTGTGATATGAGTGAGGGAAAATTTGGGGTGTTTACAGCTGCCCCTATTCAAGCATAAGTTAGCTGTGCAGGATGTAAGGACCGACTTAACAGACAAACAAGATAACTTGTGGTTGAATACCAAAGACAGTCCGAAATTTGCACTCGCTGGATAGAAGAAGAAAAGGGATATAAATTGTAAAAGGTAGTATAGTATGAGTATCAAATGAAAGCGATGGAGGACGACCATCGAGCAAGGGACGACTGCTGGGGGTAAAGCGGTAAGTAAACCAATGACGGGGATGGCCGACAAGCTAGGGAAATAAAGAGATCGTGATGGGGACGACCATCAGGTAAGGAAATAAGATTCTCTGGGGGCTAAAGTAATGAGAAAAGCAATGATGGGGACGACCATCATGTTTTGGTAAGTAAAGTAAACAACGATGGGGACGGCCATCGATTTAAGGTAATAAATGAAATAATGATGAGGGACGGTCATCAAAGGTGAAGGACGATCACCTAGCAGGGGACGACTGCTCTTTATCAAGACATAAGACGAATGTCGGATAGAAAAAGTCAACTAAGGGGACGGCCATCGGATAAGCATGATGAAGGACGATCATCAAGAGGAGAAGGACGATCACCTAGCAGGGTACAACTTTTCTCAGGGTTTATCACGACATAGTACGAATGCCGGATAACAAGATCAACTATGGGGACGACCATCAGATAAAATGATGAGGGATGGTCATCACAGGTGAATGACGATCACCTAGAAGGGGACGGCTGCTAAAAAAACCACGAAAAATGTCAGAGAAAAAGGTTCCACTAATGGGGACACCACTGGGGAAAGAGATGAGGGACAGTCATCCAAAGGTGAAGGACGATCACCTGACAGGGGACGGCTGCCGAAATATCACGACATAGGACGAATGTCGGACATAAGAAAGTCATTTTGTTGGTGACTTACTGGGGAATGGTAAACACGGATGAGTGCTTACGCTTAAGAATAAAAGGTATAAGTGTTTGACGATGTGTATAGATTAAAGATACAGACGAGCATCCTTAGGACCGTGATACAGACGAGTATCGGTAGAAACAAACGCTGACGCATTTTCAAAGATGATGATACAGATGAGTACCAACTGGTTAACAAAGAACACGGACGAGTGTCGAATCTGTTGAAGAGTGATATAAACAAGATACGGACGGGTATCAAAGACTTCTGTACAAGTATGAGTGAGTATTGGTTTGTTGGTGAAGTAAGAGCAAGACGCGGACGATTGTTTGATCTGCTGGGGAAGTATGGCACGAACGGGTGTCATATATGTTCTATATATAATCTGGCATCTATTTTGAGAATGCGAAGGAGATGCTTTGGCTTTCTATGGGGATAGGATGACACAGACGGGTGTCAAAAAGAACATGTTATGAACAAGTATTTGTACTTGAGAGTGCAAAGGAGACGCTTTAGCTTTTATGTGCAAAGGGGTGTATTTCTATTATTGCTGATGAAATATTGATGGTAATTGCAGGTGACTGGCTCAAACCTGGCTTGTGATAATGCAAATGTTTGATTTTTTCCATAATGCTCCGTATTAGATGGAATGCTACGCTCTGCATGGGGAAAATGATGTGAATGCCATGATTATGCAGAAGAGAAACTGATCCGAGACTCGGATCCTGCTGGGATGAAGATCTCTGGCTGATCTGCTTGGAGCGATATCCCGGCTGGGGAAGATATCTTTGGTAGATCTGTTAGGAAGGAGAACTATGCTTGGGGGGAATAGATCATTGGTAGATCTATCCGTAAGGATAACTCAGCTGGGGAGAAGGAAGCTTCAGCAACTCCGCTGGGAAAGTATTTCATGCATTGTTCTCCTGGGGAGAGAATGGAAAATCTGTGGGGAAGCAGTTCCTTTAACTTTGCTGAGGATGAGAGATCTGGCACTCTGGTGGGGAGTAGGAGATTCCTTGCTCTCCTTGTTGTGAAAAGGTTGTCAGGCACTGCTCGGCGAGGTCCTTCTTGAGGAAGAGATAACTTATGGGAAGTAACATGCTGGGGATTCAATGCTTTGGTATGCCCCATGCTGTGTATGTAATACCTGGATCCTGTTAAGATAAAAGAAACGCACAAGTATCCCGAGGTATCCCTAACTGGATTCTCTCATAAGAGTTAGACTTTCCTGAAAGTAATATATTTCCTGCAAGCATTTATTAAAAATGGCTCATTTGTTTTATGCAAGTGTTGTATTATGAATATTGGACATTTTGCAAACGAAACAGAAATGTACAAAACAAGGCGTGACTGAAAATTCTGATTTTATTAATTTGGGTGCCCTGAATTGGCAAATACAGTCAAAGTAACAAATCCCCTGAAATGAGGAGATTGCTAAAAATTGAGAAAATAAAAGTGTTGGCAATGCTGACGACGACGCTCCATTGAACTTCCTTTGCTATGACCTGTATGACCTTGACGTTCTTCTTATATTGCTTTTGAAGGAGGTTGATTCGTACTGATGCTTTATCCTTTCGAAGCTTTCCATGTTGTGAGTGATACAGACGAATTCAAAATGCAGTTGTTCGCTTATTCCCTTATTTTGCGTGGATCGCCCTTTCGAGTTTTCAATCCTCAGGGATACCCATTTTTTCCTGAGTCGTCCAATGTGGCTTTTCAACTCAGCGGGTGTACATATTTTTCCCTTATTTTTGCTCGAGTCTCTTATTCTGTTTTTGACTCGCCGGGATGCCCTATTTTTTCCTGGACGTACATTCTATTTTTATGTCCAGTGGGTCATTTTATGCGAAGTATTTTTTAACTGCATCTGAATTCACAGGGGATAAGAAATCTTCGCCATCCATAGTAGTGAGCATCAGTGCTCCGCCAGAGAAAACTTTCTTTACTATGAATGGGCCATCGTAGTTTGGCGTCCATTTACCCCTGTGGTCTGTATGAGGAGGAAGAAGTCTTTTCAGAACAAGGTCTCCCACTTGGTATTCCCGAAGCCTGACTTTCTGATCGAAGGCTTTCTTCACCCGCTTCTGATATAACTGCCCATGACAGATGGCTGCTAATCTCTTCTCTTCAATGAAATTCAGTTGATTGTACCGAGACCGGGCCCATTCTGCTTCATCTAGCTTCACATCCATCATTACCTGTAAGGAGGGTAGCTCAACTTCAACAGGTAGGACTGCCTCCATACAATACACAAGCTGACAAGGTGTTGCCCCAGTGGACATTCTGATTGAGGTTCGATACCCATGCAAGGAAAATGGTAGCATCTCATGCCAGTCTTTATAAGTAACCACCATCTTCTGCATAATTTTCTTGATGTTTTTGTTAGCTGCCTCAACAGCGCCATTCATTTTTGGCCTGTAAGGAGAAGAGTTGTGATGTTGGATTTTGAAGTCCCGACACAATTCTGCCATCATTTTGTTGTTCAAATTGAAACCATTGTCAGTAATGATTCGCTCGGGAACTCCATATCGACAAATGATGTCTCTTTTCAGAAATCTGGCTACCACTTGTCTGGTGACGTTTACATATGAAGTTGCTTCAACCCACTTGGTGAAGTAATCAATGGCTACCAGGATGAATCTATGACCATTTGAAGCAGTCGGTTCAATCTTTCCAATCATGTCAATGCCCCACATGGAAAAGGGCCAAGGTGAAGACATCACGTTCAAAGGATTCAGAGGCACATGCACTTTATCTGCGTAGATCTGGCACTTGTGGCATTTTCTGGCATAGGCACAACAATCTGCATCCATTGTGATCCACTAGTAACCTGATCTTAATAATTTCTTTGCCATTGCATGCCCCCGACACGGGTACCGAAAGAACCTTCATGCACCTCGTGCAACAGCAAGTCTGCTTCTTTCTTGTCAACACATCTGAGCAGGACCATGTCGAAGTTTCGCTTGTATAATGAACCATCAGCATTGAGGAAGAAACTGTCAGCCAGTCTTCTTAATGTCTTCTTATCATTGGATGATGCCCCAGGTGGGTAAGTCTGATTTTCTAAGAAGCATTTGATGTCATGGAACCAAGGCTTGTCATCACTAGAAATGTCCACGGATAACACATATGTCGGTCGGTCCAGTCTGGATACCAAAATTCGAGGTACATAATTTGCAGTTTGAACCTTGATCATGGAGGAAATGGTAGCTAAAGCATCTGCGAACTGATTTTCATCTCGAGGGATGTACTCAAGTTTGACTGTTGTGAAGAAAGTTAATAATCTCCTCGTATAGTCACGGTATGGAATCAGATGCTCTTGGTGAGTGTACCATTTGCCGTTGGTTTGATTAATTGCCAAAGTTGAATCTCCGAATACATTCAAAGTTATGATCCTGAGGTCAATGGCTTCCTCAAGACCCATGATACATGCTTCACATTCTTCTTCATTGTTAGTGCAGGCAAAGGTGAGTTTTTCCGAGAAAGGCATGTGAGCTCCTTTAGGTGTAATGAGCACTGCACCAACTCCACGACTATTCATATTGACAGCCCCGTCAAACATCATAGTCCATTCTTCTTCTAGGTTAGGCCCTTCAGTGTGAATTGGTTCTTCATAATATTTTGCTTTTAACAACATGATGTCTTCATTAGGGAAGTCAAATCTCATGGGTTGATAATCATCAATGGGTTTCTCAGCTAGATAGTCAGACAGTACACTGCCTTTGATGGCCTTTGGAGATGTGTACTGAATGTCATACTCTGTCATAATCATTTGCCATCTTGCAACCCTTTCGGTAAGTGTTGGCTTCTCAAATATGTACTTGACGGGGTCCATCTTTGAGATCAATAAGGTAGTGTGAGTCAACATATACTGTCTTAGTCGGCGAGCAGCCCACGCTAAAGTACATCAAGTTTTCTCGAGCAGTGAATAACGTTGTTCACAATCGGTAAACTTTTTTCTTAGATAGTATATTGCATACTCTTTTCGACCAGACTCGTCATGCTGGCCCAACACACACCCCATTGATCCTTCTAATACTGTCAGGTACATTATTAGAGGTCTTCCTTCAACTGGAGGCATAAGAATCGGAGGTTCTTGCAGGTACTACTTGATCTTGTCAAAAGCTTTCTGACAATTGTCGTTCCACCTGACTGTCTGTTCCTTTCTTAATAGTTTGAACAGGGGCTCACAGGTTGCAGTGAGGTGAGATATGAACCTTGATATGTAGTTCAATCTACCTAAGAACCCCCGAACTTCTTTTTTAGTCCTAGGTGCAAGCATCTCTTGAATGGCCTTGACTTTGTCGGGATCAACCTCTATACCCTTTTCACTTACGATGAATCCCAACAACTTACCAGAATGTACCCCGAATGTGCATTTGTTGGGGTTCAACTTCAGCTAGTACTTTCTCAGACGCATGAACAACTTCAGCAGGTTTACCAGATGGTCTTCTTCAGTAAGGGACTTGGCGATCATGTCATCCACGTAGCATTCAATTTCCTTGTGGATCATATCGTGGAATAATGTTACCATAGCCCGTTGATATGTTGCACCGACATTCTTTAGTCCAAAAGGCATTACCTTGTAACAAAATGTGCCCCAAGGTGTGATGAAGGTTGTTTTCTCCATGTCTTCAGGTGACATCTTTATCTGATTGTATCCGGAAAATCCGTCCATGAAAGAAAATACCGCAAACTGAGTTGTGTTGTCGACCAATACATCAATGTTAGGCAATGGTAAATCATCCTTCAGGCTAGCTCTGTTCATATCCCGGTAATCCACACACATACGCACCTTTCCATCCATCTTAGGCACGAGTACAATATTAGCAACCCACGGCGGGTAACTAGTTACAGCAAGGAAACCGGCGTCCCACTGTTTTTGTACTTCTTCCTTAATCTTCATGGCCATATCTGGGCGAGTACGGCGTAGATTTTGCTTCACTGGAGGGCAATCTTCTTTCAAGGGTAGCTTGTGCATGACTATATCTATATCTAGACCCGGCATGTCTTGATAGGACCAAGCAAATACGTCGACATACTCTCGAAGCATGTTGGTAAGTTGTTCTTTTACTGAAGCTTGCAGACTGGCCCCAATCTTCACTTCTTTTAGATCCTCTTCGGTACCAAGATTAATAGTTTCAACCTCCTCCTAATGAGGAGTAATCACTTTCTCTTCTTGTCTCAACAACCTGGCTAAATCTTCAGGCAACTCATTGTCTTCTTCAACCCCTTCATCAACTTGATTAATTGGATTGTTGAAGTCATACAAGGTCACAACAATGTTGTTGTCGGTGCAATCTGGAGGATTATTTCTGCAAGGGTTGAGATTTGTTCGTTTTAGTGATCAATTTTAATCTTGTTTAGGAAAAGTGTAAAATGAAGTTAGTATTTTGAAAACATTGCCATTTTATTGTTTTGTACAAAAGTGAAAAATGAAAAGACAGTGAGCGAAAGAGAGAATTGTTTGCAAAAGATGTCTTGTATTCATTAATATTCCATTTGCACAAAATTACAAATATGACCCTATTACAAAATGAGTCCTGGCACCTTGGGCAAGATGCAAGACTTGATGCATGCTGAAAAAGGCAGGGATCCTAGGACGAATCCAGCTCTCCAGGTTGAGGTCGCTTTCCACCTCGTCTTCCACGTTATTAACATCATCTGGGGTGAGAATCCCCCCACTAATGAACTTGGGCTCCTTAGCAGCCTCTACTTGATCTTGTCGGAATGGTTTGTAACCCAAACTGAATCTGTCCTCCTTCTTCTCTACTGGTAGCAGCATGCCCCAGCCTTGGGCATTTCCATCTTCAACAACCTTCCAGGCTTGTTGATAGGAGACAATTGAAGTACCCATCCTATCTTCCTGGGATGCAGCAAATACATCAGTTGTCGCCTCATTGACGTTCAGTGCTTTGAACCCTTGGCTCATGGTTTCATGAATTTCACCATCCATCTCATTGTATTTGTAGGTAGCCAGATGGCTAACAAAGATATCCTATTCACCACAGATTGTGATAATCTTCCCTTCCCACTCATATTTCAATTTATGGTGAAGGGTCGACGTAACTGCGCCAGCAGCGGGAATCCATGGTCGACCCAACAAACAACTATAGGCCAGCTGAATGTCCATCACATAGAAAGTAGTCTGAAAGACCTGCGGACTGATTATCACAGGAAGCTCCACCTCTCCAAGAACAAACCTCTTGGAGCCATCAAATGCCCTAACCACCAGATTCCTTGGTCGGAGAGTTATTCCATCATATTCGAGCTTGACAAGAGCCTTCTTTGGCAAGACATTGAGTGAAGACCCAGTGTCAACAAGAACATGTGAAAGCACATCCCCTTTACACTCCAGGGTGATGTGTAAAGCTTTATTATGGTGATGACCTTCCGTTGTCAAATCAGCGTTGGTGAAACCTAGCCCATGGCTAGTATTAACATTAGACACCACTGTCTCGAGCTGATTCACTGTGATCTCCTCTGGCACGTAGGCTGCGTGTAAGACTTTAAGTAGTGCATCATGATGAGCTTCGAAACATAACATCAGGGATAAGATGGAGATCTTGGAAGGAGTCTGGTGGAGCTGATCCACAACCTTGTAGTCACTTATTTTGATTATCCTCATAAATTCATCCACATCTTGATCAAAGGATGTTTTATGGGCTTCTTTTGGTATAGGTTCTTCAGGTGCCACACTTTTACCTTTGGCTTTGGCAGCAGCCTCTGCCTCAGTAATAACTCTTGGAACTTGTGACGCGAAGAGGCGTCTACTTCGGGTGAAACCTCCGCCTCCCCTGACATTATCCACTTGTGGTGTACAAACTGAAGAATCAAGAAGGACTCTCTCTCTGTTGCAGTAAAGGTCTGAACCATAGTGCCATGGTACAATATTGTCTTTATCATATGGAATGGGCCCCGACACCGTGATGGTGACTGGACTGACTGCAGCAGAGGTAGGAACTGTTATTGTTTGTGGATCTTAAAAGATGGTAGCAGGACTTCTGATTGATGTTGGTGGTGATTGACTAAAGCTTTGTTGCTGAAACTGTTGTTGAGATTGTTGCTGATAATTGTTGGAATCAGGGACCGTTGTAGGGTCATAATAGATGGTGACTGTAGAGACTTCATTGTTAGTGGTTGTTGTAGTTGTAGAAGCGGATGCGATTGAACTGGTGTTTGTTGAAGTAATGGAAGAGGTGGTTGCTGATTTTGTAGACAAGTCTGTAGGAACAATTGTCTTTACAGTTGTAGGAGGAGTATTTGTTGTTGCTGAAAAGGGAGTTGCTGGTGTTGTAGAAGCGGTTGTTGTTATTTGCAGGATACCATCTCTAATCAGGCCATCGAGGCCACTTTTCAGGCTTGCACACCCATTGACGGAAACTTTGCAAGTTTCACAACAGGCCTCACAACCTGGGAACACCTGGCATTTTAAAAGTTGAGCTTTAACCTCTGCCAGAGGTGTTTGAATGCTTGCAGTATTTTCAATTAAATTCATGGGTTGGCCCTCCTCTAATGCATTTATTCTAGGCCCACCATGGCTGGGCATAGGATTCTTCGTGACATTAGGAGGTGGTGCAAAATTTAGGGCCTTTGAATCAACCAGATCCTGGATCTTCATGTGCAAAGCTCTGCACTTTTCTGTAGTATGGCCAGGTGCATTAGAATGAAAAGCACATCTGGCATTGACGTCGTAATTTCTCGGAAGGTTTTGAGGGTCTGGTGGAGCCAATGTCCTTAACTCGACAAGATTAAGCTTTAGGAGTTGTGGCTGCAAGGTGGCATATGGAATTGGTATAGGGTCAATCACCCTGTTAACTTGAGATGGCCTTTGCTGGAAAGGGCGTTGTTGTTGGTTGTGGTTGTTGTTATAGGATCTTTGTTGGATCAGAATTTCCCAAGGAACCACAACATTTCATGCCTTGCATCACAAGATAACTCAACGGGGGCAAAATGCAAAAAGTTGCAAAACCACTTGAATCTTTCCCTCCAAGCCATCCAGCTGCATCAAACATATCCCATGGCCACCCTTGATTCATGCTGAGGCCAGACACCCCAAGAAACAACTTCTGACATGACCCATGCTTGAGGTACAACAACTTTTGACTTTTTGCAAAACCTCCCATACCAATCACACTGAGCCACAACAACTCTCTGGACCAATCAAGACTTTGCATACATGCCTCATGGAACCCTTTTCATATAGTCTTGGAGCCTGAAACTTATCACAACTCAAGAATCCCAAAAACACTCCAAACCTTGAGCTCTTCGAATCTCTCTACTCAGCCAACAAAACTTCAAACAAACTTCACCAATCATCTCCATACATCCTCAAGATCATTTCCCAACCATTAAACAAGCCTAAAACCTCAAGAATCATAAACACGATTTCTGCCTCCACGGAACCAAAACTCACAAACCAAGCCATATAAACTCTTGCAAAGCTTCTCAACATCATCAAGGAGTTCATTGGAATGGATTTGCACAAGGGAGAGGTCTAGAAAGTACCAGGTTGCAAAGCTCCAGCTCAGGTAGTCATCTTCAAACTTTTTTCCAGAACTTGCATTTTTTATTTCTAAATGAATCTATGAGGTCTCCTAATCACCATGATGTAGTTTGTTTCGAAAATGGTTGAGTTTTGTGCATGTACTGAGCTTCTGAAATTTTTGATGTGTTTTTCGTTTTGATTCGATTCTCCTTGTTCATGTGAAATAAATGTGTTTTGAGGGTAGATTCATGCTTAGGAAGGTTAGGGGTTTGTTTCTCGAGTTTTAGAGGGTTTGATTTGTCCTAGGGAAGAAGATCAGAGAATTGGTTCACCGGAGAAGACGAACAAAGCTTGCTCCGGTCGCCTAAAAGTTGTTAGGGTTCAGACTAGGGCTAATCTTGTGTTTAATGCCAATTTGAATGTGAGCCATTGGATGAAGCTTTCGCGCGCGTGCTGGACGGTCCAGATGAATTCATTAAACTCCAATCCTTTTAATTAATTCAATTAATCCTAATTAATTTTAAAAAAAGCCAGTTTGAATGCTGGCCCTTGGATCTGGGCGCAGTCAATTCCCTCCTTTTCCTTTTGAACCTCAGCCCTTGATCTTGCATACTTCCATTTAATTGCATTTTTAATTCATTTTTCTTGTATTTTCTTGCATAATTTATTTAAAATAGCAAAAATCATTTTAAAAATTTCATTTTCTGCATTTTAGTTTCAAATATTTTTCTCAACCTAAAAATGATTTTTATTTTATTTTTTGCATAAAAATTGTATTTTTAAAATATTTAAATATTTATTTTAATTAATTAATTGAATTTAATTAATTAAAATAGCATTTATGTTTCTAAAAAACACCAAAAACTTCATGTTGCATCTTAACACATTTAGAAACATTTTCAAACCCTTCATACAAATTTCTTTTTGGTTTTGATCATAACTTGACAATTTTCTTTGAATTTAGGGTTCATAAAATCACATTTTTAAACCCTAACCTTTGAAAAATCTTTTCTGCCTAACCATGAAGGGTTTGAAGATATTTCTTTTTGCATTGCTTTAAAAATATCATGTATTATCTAGGATATTTTTTTGCATGAATTTAGCTTGCATTTTCAATTTGATTTGCATTTTTCCTTTTGAAGCACCCAAAAACCCCAGCAAACTTAGAAAAATCATAACTTTCAATAGGTTAAGAGTTAGACCTTCTCCTTTGGGGTGTGATACCATGTGGGATTAGGGTTGTTTGAGCTCATTTGTAATTTTTTATCATGTCATATGCTTCTGTTGTGACCTTTTGCATCTCATCCTTCCATGTAACCCTAATTTTGCATCTTTACTTGCATTTTACATTGCATTGCATGAATATATGAACTTGCCATGCCATTCTAAGAATTTGTATGCCATCTTAGACATCTTAAGACATTGATTGAACATTTCTTGATCATTTATCCATACATTTGCTATGCTTTGCATCCATTTCATTTCATAAACATCCATGTGTTTACATGCTTCCTACATGCTTCATTAGCATTCATTCTCTTGTATGATCACACATATGCATCTTGTATGTATTTGCATCATCTCAAAACTCATTTTCCTTGCATATGCACTTCTGACTTTGATCATAACACCTTTGTTTGATGCATTTGCATTTCATTTCTTTCTTTATATGTTCAACTAACATTTCAAGGGCTTATGGTAAGTTGTTTGAGGTGTGGGTGTGCATCCACATCTAACTTCTATTTATCTTTTATTTTTGTACCTTATACTTGTGTTTGAAGTGAATTCCATTCACTTGTTCCATTTCCCCTCTTTTCTTTCTCTTGGTTTTACTTATCTTCTTAAATGAAGTAAGTAATCTTCCTTCCTTCTCTTCCTCCTTTCATCTGCTTCTTCCTTGGTGGCTTCCTTGAAGATCTTTCTCAAGCCTCACAAACCATAGGAACATTCAAGCATGATAATAATTATGGTTGTGATTAGTCTCCCCTAGCTTTTTACCTTTGAGTCTCTCTTCTCATCTCAATAATCAGAGACTAAACTCTTAAAGTTTTAGGAATTTGGAATTAGGGTTATGCCTGTATCCTTCTATTAGGATAGAGTGTATAACTTTAATCCTAAGTTTTAAACCTTTAATTTGTTTAAACCTCTTAATCAAATCATCTTAATAATCACCAAGACTTTATCTTGTAACTTGGGCCTTACATTAGGGTTCTAATTCTTCCTTTATGGTTAAGAAGGACTAACCCTAGTGTTTAATGGACAAGTCCTCCTCAAGTGGTCTTACAAACCATAAAATCCATTTCTCAATCTCATCCCTTAATTAAAATCCACTTAATAAAGGCTTTCTTATATGATGAATTTAATCCCAGACCATGTATTAAGTTGAGGTATCTTCCTCAGCTTAAGTGTTCTCATCTATTATCCTTCTATTAGGATGGTGTAATGAGTTCACTAATCTGTGATTAGAGATTAAACTCATTACTTAGCACTAAACAAAAAACAAAAACACCAAACTAATCACAAGTAAGTTAAGGATCTTAATCCTGCATCATCATGGAAATTAAGTTGAGATGCTTATCTCATACTTAGGTATTCTCATTATCCCTAATCAGGGAGAATATAATGAGTTTACAACCTTTGATTTAGGCTTAAGCTCATTAACTTATGACAAACTCCAAAAGCAATAAAAAAAACTGAAAGCACAAAAAAAACAATAATCGTCTCCTTCGGGATTCTTTTCTCATCATCTTCATTCACAAATGATAACTCGCTTCTCCCGTCTAATGCAAGACAGTTAGCACTCGAGCCAGACGAGTCATACACTTGAGCATAGACAAGCAAGCAGTTCACATTCAATTTATCTTTCAGTCTCTTTGAGTCGAACTACGGTGTTCTGCCTTCCTCATTGCACGGGAGGATACGTAGGCATAACTTAACAGTTATCGAACAAAAGTCTCTGTGTCTTCCCCCTCTTTCAGCATACTTTCAAAAAGCCTCAGTTCTTGAGCAATTCATCTTTTGCACTGACACTTGTACAATCTTTAGCTTTTGCACACAGATAGCACATACACTTACCCCCTTTAAACAAAAACTTTTAAGTGTGGATCCCATCGAGTACGACGGACAATCTGGGTGCTAATACCTTCCCAGGTTGTAACCAACCCCTTTTCTCAGTTTCTCTGGTTCACGACCGTCTTATCCATCTCCTTCCAAGTTGATGCAGCATTACCTTTCCTTCGGGATAAAAATGCCTAGCTGGCGACTCTATTCACTTCACCTTCATTTTCTCCTTTCGCCGACCGTTCGCACTTGTACCAGAATGCAAATCTTCGGGAGCGACAGCTTGGCGACTCTGTTGGGGACCTTATATTGCAACCATGGCTTCTGGTTCTTTTTGTGGGTTCCTCCTAGCGCTTGTTTGATTTGTGTTTACAGGGGTGTTATGTGCTACTTGTGATTTTTGTTTATTGCTTTATTTATTTGTTTTCTGTATAGCTTTATTTATTGCTTTTCGTTTACAGTTTTATGCATTTCATACTGTCATTATCATTTGTGTTGGATCTGTTGTTTCCTTGGTGGGAGGGATTGTTAAGTGATTGAGGTTCCATACCGGGAGTCTGAGTGACACATAAGATAGAGTGGATTCATATTCTTTCCCATTCCATTTTGGTCTGTTGCGAGAATATGAAACACGGTTCAGACATGGGTTTCTTCTTGAGAACTCTGTGCTACAGATTTCCTGTAGTACTAGGGCTATCTGGGAAGCCTGCTAAGTCTGGATGACCTTTTTATGACCTTCAACATCTGAGGTGAATTAGAGGAGGATCTCTTATGGTTATTGTAAACACTGTACCTCCGGGTTATAAGTGTTTACACTTCTCATAACTGATCCAAGTCCGAGGATCCTTGTTCTAGAACATTACATGTGAGGGGGTTGGGATGTTTACAGGTTTGTAGGAAACCTTGGCCTCATCATACCCTTGTTACTAATGTTGTTTAAGGTTGTTTTTTTGGATAGTTCTTGTGAAACCTTGGACTTGTGACTCTTTATTTGAGTCCCCCACCTGGTTACTGGATTTCTAAGCCTCCATCCGGACTTATGAACACACATGGACCCTATCAAGGCAGATAACAGATCCAACACTTGATCACAAACCCTTTGCATATCATTATGCATACATCATTTTTGCATCATTTAACATTTGTCTATTTGTTTTACAGGGTATCCACATTGTATCTTTGGTTTGGTTTTAACCTGTTCTACTGCTCAGTTTCCTCTAGTTTTCTTCATCAGAGATTCTTCTCCAGTACCTTCATCAGTTTGTCTTCATTAGAGACTCTTGTCCAACATCTGTTTCAGTGGCTTTTGTCAGGAGTTACTCTCATTCTTATTCACCAGCATCCATTGTCAGCATGGACACTTCCAGAAAGAGAAACATCACCTATCACTTCTTTGAGCCCACTCTGACAGGCATCAGACAAATCCAGTCTCTCATCACTCCTAATCATATCCCATTATTCAGGGAGCATTATGGAGGCATATTGGACATGATCATGGACCTGGATGCATCTGATCCACACTTGCTTGCAGTTTTATGACCCCCCTCTCAGATGCTTCACATTCCCTGATTTTCAGTTGGGACCTTTGCTAGAAGAATTTTCCATGTTGTTAGGTGTCCCCATCAGGAGGGGGATTCCTTTCAACCCTGAGATGGTTGCTCCCAAGAATGAAGATATAGATAAGGCCTTGCATTTGGAGCCTATCCTCATTGATCAAAGCATGACCACCAAGGCTGGGGTTCTAGGCCTTCACTTGGACTTCTTGAGCTCCCAGGCCACCCTGCATGCTGCAGCAGGGAAGTGGGATGCTATTTGTGCACTCCTAGCCCTCAGCATATATGGAGTTATCTTGTTCGCAGACGAGCCTAAGTTTGTAAGCAAGAATGATATTCACCTGTTCTTATTGAGGAACCCAGATCCTACCTTGCTTGGAGACTTCTACTATTCAGTACACCAGAGGAATGAGAAGCAAAGAGGAAGATTGGTCAGATGTTGTGCACCCTCTATTACTGTTTTTTGTTAAGACATTTGCCGAAGTCAGACACTTTCCTGAACCCTCATCAGTTAAGGAACTGGGCCAAGAGATTGATTGCCCTTACATCAGAAGACATCAGATGGTGCACTCAAAGCACCAGGGCAAGGAGATCATCACTAGCTGTGGGCAATATCCCAATGTACCCTTAATTGGAGTAAAAGGTTGCATCAACTACAACCTTTTGCTTTTTAAGAGACAATTAGGGTATGCTTTGGTTCATCCCCAAAGAGGGCAAGATTTGACAGAGACCCTCTATTGTGACATCCAGCACAACTCTGCTATTGTCAGACAGGCAGCCTGGACCTCGGACAACATTCAGACTAAGAGGACAGTTATCCTTGGTAAATGCAACAATATAGCTTCAACACAGTATCTTGATTGGTCTCGTACCAGGGCACAGATCACCCGGATGCCATTCACCTTAGAGGATGTACCTGGACCATCAGCAGTGCAACCTGCAACCACTGTCAGTTTAGAGGAGTTTGAGAAGTTAAAAGAAAGGAATGCTCAGCTCTCTGAAGCTTTGAAGAAGACCCTCTGGGAGAGGAATGGCAGCCGTCTAGATAATGAGAGGTGAGAGAAGCTCCGGATTGAGCACTTGACCAAGATTGAGAAGACGGATGACTACATCAGAAAGGCTAGAGCAGGGGAGTTAGTACTGAAGAATGCTTGCAAGGAAGCAAAGACTCATAAGGCCAGGGCAGAGCATTACTTAGAGGAGAGCCAGGCTAGGTGGATCAGGATCACTAAGGCTCGTGCACAGGAAGATCAAAGAACTCAAGCTAAGATAGAATAGTTGGAGGCTAGTGAAAGAAGAATCAGGCAGCTCTGTTAGCAGCACAAAAGGAGATCTCTGAGTTGAAACTCCGGGTGGGGTTAAAGAGGTCAAAGGATCAGGATAAGCACAAGAATTTGACCAGTGCCATTGCCACCAGGAACCTCCTCATCAGGACTATCACAGAGCTCCCAGTTGGTCCATTGACTGAGGCTCTCCTGAAGGAAGTCAGAGAAGATGACTTTGGATTGGATGTTTGACTCTTTTTGTTTGTACTTCATTTTGATTGTAATCAAAACTATAGAGATTTTATTGTAATCAAAACTATGTATCTTCACTCTTTGTAATATATATGGTTTGTATTATTTGTGTGGGCTTAATCTTTCTACAACATCAGCATTTCCTCGAGGTCTGGAAAGGTCAAAACCAAAAAAACCAAACCGGATACCCTTGGAAGACAAATAGGCATCCTGCTTTGCATACTAACATATTTTCTTTGTTTTGCAGGTTTTTGTTTTGTTCTTGTTTCTCACTTTGTTGTAGTTTCAGGAAACATTGCTCGCAAAAGAGTGTTCCCTGTCAATAGAGTGCACCGGTATCTGACAAGAAACAACCTTCCGGTATTACAAATGGATCAGGTTCAACAAGACTTGACTGAAGTGAGGGCCCAGATGGCCAATGAAAAGACATAGATGAGGGCCCAAATGAATCAATTTATGACATAGATGACTGGTTTGGCTCAGAGCCAGGAGAGACTGAGAGAGTTAGTCGAGCGACAAATTCCCGAGGAAGACCATCCAGGTACAGGGGGTACTAGTAACAACGATCACGTGTATCCTCACACTGATCCACCAGAGTTTGGACCTCACCAGAACCCAGACATCAATGCTATAAGAAACACCCAAGATAACACTGGAGGGAGGGCCTTGCAGGAAGACCCTCAAGAAGAACAGTTTACTGTGGTTGGGGCTGGAGACGAAGTTTACGACCGTCGGTTGGATGAAATTGCAGAGAAGCTAAGGTCTCTTGAATCCCAAAACTCTCTAGGTTTTGATGTCATGGACATGAGATTGGTGGAAGGGGTTAGAATTCCTCAAAAGTTCAAACCCCCTTGTTTTGAAAGATACAACGGCACATCCTGCCCACGTACCCATATTCAGTCTTTCCTGGGGAGATTGAAAGCCTACACCATGGATGAGAAACTATGGATGTTTTACTTCGAGGATAGCTTGACAGGGGCATCATGAGAATGGTACTCCCACTTGACCAGAGCTACTGTTAGGAATTGGAAAGACTTGGATGAAGCTTTCATTCGTCAATATCAGTATAATCTGGACATGGCTCCAAACAGAACCCTTCTGATGGGAATGTCACAATCTTCCCGTGAAAGCTTTATAGATTATGCCCAAAGGTGGAGGCAATTAGATGCTGCCGTTCAACCCCCAATGTCAGAAAGGGAGATGGTAGATATGTTCATGAATACTCTCCAGGGTACCTATATTGAAACATTGGCTGCCTTTTCTTACACCAGCTTTGCAAACGTGGTGATAGCTGGGGAAAGAATTGAGAGCTTACTGAAGATAGGAAAGATTTCCGACAATGGTGCCAGTTCAAGCAGTGCAAGGAAGCCATTTGCTGGGCCCCGTAGATCTGGTGAAACAAATTCTGTACACATGGGAAGAGGGAGACCCCAATATCTGCCCAAATCAATTGATGTCGTTACTATCCCTACTCCACCTCCTCAGTATACTCAACAACCACAGCATTTTCCTCAATAACCACAGTTTCCACAATAGAGATCCTACAACAACAATAACAACAATCAACAACAACGCCCTTTCCAACAACGACCATCTCAGATCAACAGGGTGATTGACCCTATTCCAATGCCATATGCCACATTGCTGCCACAACTCCTAAAGCTCAATCTTATTGAGTTGAGGACATTGGCTCCACCTGATCCTCATAAATTTCCAAGAAACTATGATGTCAACGCTAGGTGTGCTTTTCATTCTAATGCACCTGGTCACTCCACAGAAAAATGCAGGGCTCTGCATATGAAGGTCCAGGATCTGGTAGATTCAAAGGCCCTGAACTTTGCACCACCTCCCAATGTCATGAAAAATCCTATGCCAAGCCACAGTGGGCCAAGGATTAATCCTATAGAGGAAGGCTCACCCATGAGTTTGATAGAAGATATTGCAAGTATTCAGACACAACTGGCAGAGGTTAAAGCCCAGCTTTTGAAATTCCAAGTGTTTCCAGGTTGTGAGGCATGTTGTAAATCTTGCAAGATTTTCGTGAATGGGTGTGAAAGCTTGAGGAATGGCATCAATGATTTGATTAAAGAAGGGATTCTGCAAATAACCACAATAGCTTCTACAACACCAACAACTCGTTTGTCAACAACAAGTGATTCTTCTACAACTACAACAACAATTGTTCCTACCGACTCGTCTACAAAATCAACAACCATTTCTTCCATCACATCAACAAACAACAGTTCCATTTCATCTCCTTCTACAACATCAGCAACCACCAGCAACGACGTCTCCACAATTATTATTTATTATGACCCTACAACGGTCCCAAATTCCAACAACTTTCAACAGTCTCAGCAACAGTTCCAGCAACAACCAAGCTTCAATTCATCACCACCAACATCCACAAGAAGTCCTGTCACTATCTTCTATGATCCGTAAACAATAACGGTCCCAACCTCTGCTGCAGTTAGCCCAATCACCATCACGGTGCCGGGGCCTATTGCATATGATAAAAACAATGTTGTACCATGGCATTATGGTGCTGACCTTTAATGCAATGGAGAAAACGTCCTTCTTGATTCTTCAGTTCCTATTCCCCAAGTGGATAATGTCGGGGGAGGCGGAGGCTTCACCCGAAGCGGACGCCTCTTCGCATCACAAGCCCCAAGAACCAACACTGAGGCATAGGCTGTTGCTAAAGCCAAGGGGAAAAGTGTGGCACCTGAAGAACCTGCACCAAAAGAGACTCATAAATCATCCTTTGATCAGGATGTGGATGAGTTTATGAGGATAATCAAAAGAAGTGACTACGAGGTTGTGGATCAGCTCCACCAGACTCCTTCTAAGATCTCTATATTATCCCTGTTGTTGTGTTCCGAAGCTCATCGAGATGCACTACTCAAAGTTCTGCACGCTGCCTATGTGCTAGAGGAGATCACAATGAATCAGCTTAAGACAGTGGTGTCTAATGTCAATACTAGCCATGGGTTAGGTTTCACCAATGCTGATTTAACAACAGAAGGACGTCACCACAACAATGTTTTGCACATAACCCTGGAGTGCAAAGGGGTTGTACACTCGCATGTTCTTGTGGACACTAGGTCTTCACTCAACGTCTTGCCGAAGAAAGCTCTTTTCAAGCTCGAATATGATGGTATAGCTCTCCGACCAAGCAACCTTGTGGTTAGAGCTTTTGATGGCTCCAAGAGGTCTGTTCTTGGAGAGGTGGAGCTGCCTGTGATAATCGGTCCGCAGGTCTTTCAGACTACTTTCTATGTGATGGACATACAGCCGGCCTACGGCTGTTTGTCGGGTCGACCATGGATTCACGCCGCTGGCGCAGTTACATCGACCCTTCACCAGAAATTGAAATATGAGTGGGAAGGAAAGATTATCACCATCTGTGGTGAAGAGGACATTTTTGTTAGCCATCTGGTTACATACAAGTATATTGAGTTGGATGGTGAAATCCATGAAACCATGAGCCAAGGGTTCGAGGCTCTGAATGTCAATGAGGCAACGACTGAGGTATTTGTTGCATCCCAGGAGGTTGTTGTAGATGGTAATGCCCAAGGTTGGGGAAAGCTGCTACCGGTGGAGAAGAAGGAGGACAGATTTGATTTGGGTTACAAACCATTCCGACAAGATCAAGCAGAGGATGCTAAGGAGCCCAAGTTCATCAGTGGGGGGATGCTCACCACAGATGCTGTTAACAACCTGGAAGACGAGGCAAAAAGCGACCGCAACCTGGAGAGCTGGATATGTCCAAAGGTCCCGGGGCGCCAAGTCCTTAACTGGTCTTCCCAGGAAATTATATGGGTTACTCCTGCAGAGTAATTATTATTTCATACCTTTTTTTAGCATGCATCAAGTCCTACATCTTGCCCATGGTGTCAGGACTCATTTGTAATAGGGCCATATTGTAATTTTGTGCAAATGAATTATCAATGAATATCAGACATCTTTTGCAAACAAGTTTCTTTTTCGCTCACTGTCTTTTCATTTTTCACTTTTGCGCAAAACAATAAAATGGCAATGTTTTCAAAATAAATAACTTCATTTTTTTTGAACAAGATTAAAATTGATCACTAAAACGAACCAATCTCAAACCTTGCAGAGATTACCCTCCAGATTGCACCGACAACAACACCGCTATGATCTTGTATGACTTCGACAATCCAATTAATCAAGCCGATGAAGGGGTTGAAGAAGACTATGAGTTACCTGAAGAGTTAGCCAGTTTGTTGAGGCAGGAAGAGAAAGTGATTACTCCTCATCAGGAGGAGGTTGAAACAGTTAATCTAGGTACTGAGGAGGATTTGAAAGAAGTGAAGATTGGGGCCGGTCTGCAAGCTTCAGTAAAAGAACAGCTTATTGACATGCTTCGAGAATACGTCGACGTCTTTGCTTGGTCCTATCAAGATATGCCAGGTCTAGATACAGATATTGTCATGCACAAGCTACCTTTGAAAGAAGATTGTCCTCCAGTAAAGCAAAAGCTACATCGTACTCGTCCGGATATGGCCATGAAGATTAAAGAAGAAGTACAAAAACAGTGGGATGCCAGTTTCCTTGCTTTAACTAGTTACCCGCCGTGGGTCGCTAATATTGTACCAGTGCCTAAGAAGGATGGAAAAGTACATATGTGTGTGGATTACCGGGATCTGAACAGAGCTAGCCCAAAGGATGACTTCCCATTGCCTAACATTGATGTATTGGTCGACAACACAGCTCAGTTCTCGGTATTTTCCTTCATGGATGTTTTTTTTGGGTATAATCAGATCAGAATGTCACCCGAAGACATGGAGAAGACAACCTTCATCACACATTGGGGCACATTTTGTTACAAGATAATGCCTTTTGGACTGAAGAATGCCGGTGCGACTTTTTAAAGGGCTATGGTAACATTATTCCACGACATGATCCACAAAGAAATTGAATGCTACGTGGATGACATGATTGCCAAGTCCCTCACTGAAGAAGATCATCTGGTAAATCTGCTGAAGTTGTTCAAGCGTCTGAGAAAGTATCAACTGAAGCTAAACCCCAACAAATGCACGTTCGGGGTACGTTCTGGTAAGCTGCTGGGATTTACCGTAAGTGAAAAGGGAAATGAAGTTGATCCTGACAAAGTCAAAGCCATTCAGGAGATTCCTGCACCTAGGACTGAAAAAGAAGTTCGAGAGTTCTTGGGTAGATTGAACTACATATCGAGGTTCATATCTCATCTCACTGCAACTTGTGATCCCCTATTCAAATTGTTAAGAAAGGAGCAAACGGTCAGGTGGAATGAAGATTGTCAGAAGGCTTTTGACAAGATAAAGGAGTACCTACAAGAACCTCCAATTCTTATGCCTCTAGTTGAAGGAAGACCTCTGATAATGTACCTGACAGTATTAGAAGGACCAATGGGTGTGTGTTGGGCCAGCATGACGAGTCTGGTCGAAAAGAGTATGCAATATACTACCTGAGCAAAAAGTTTACCGACTGTGAACAATGTTATTCACTGCTCGAGAAAACTTGTTGTGCTTTAGCGTGGGCCGCTCGCCGACTAAGACAGTATATGCTGACTCACACAACCTTGTTGATCTCAAAGATGGACCCTGTCAAGTACATATTTGAGAAGCCAGTACTTACTTGGAGGGTTGCAAGATGGCAAATGATTCTGACAGAGTATGACGTTCTGTACACATCTCAAAAAGCCATCAAAGGCAGTGTATTGTCTGACTATCTAGCTGAGCAACCCATTGATGATTACCAACCAATGAGATTTGACTTCCCTGATGAAGACATCATGTTCTTAAAAGCAAAAGATCATGAAGAGCCTATTCACACTGAAGGGCCTGACCCAAAAGAAAAATGGACTATGATGTTTGTTGGGGCTATCAATATGAATGGTCGTGGAGTTGGTGCAGTGCTCATTACACCTAAAGGAGTTCACATGCCTTTCTCGGCAAAACTCACAACTCTTCTCCTTATAGGCCAAAGATGAATGGCGTTGTTAAGGCAGCTAACAAGAACATCAAGAAGATTGTGCAAAAATGGTGGTTACATACAAAGACTGGCATGAAATGCTACTATTTTCCTTGCATGGGTACCGAACCTCAATTAGAACATCTACTGGGGCAACACCTTATCAGCTTGTGTATGGTATGGAAGCTGTCCTACCTGTTGAAGTAGAACTACCCTTCTTACGGGTACTGATGGATGTTGACCTGAACGAAGCAGAATGGGTCCGGTCTCGGTATAATCAACTGAATCTGATCAAAGAGAAGAGGTTAGGTACAATCTATTATGGGCAGTTATATCAGAAAAGAGTGAAGAAAGCCTTCGATCAGAAAGTCAGGCTTCGGGAATACCAAGTGGGAGATCTTGTGCTGAAAAGACTTCTTCCTCCTCATACAGACCACAGGGGCAAGTGGACTCCAAATTACGACGGCCCATTCATAGTAAAGAAGGTTTTCTCTGGTGGAGCACTGATGCTCACTACTATGGATAGTGAAGATTTCTTATCCCCTGTGAATTCAGATGCAGTTAAAAAATACTTCGCATAAAATGACCCGCTGGACATAAAAACAGAATGTAAGTCCAGGAAAAAATAGGGCATCCCGGCGAGTCAAAAAACAGAATAAAAGACTCGGGCAAAAATAAGGGGAAAAAAATGTGTACACTCGCTGAGTTGAAAAGCCGCATTGGACAGCTCAGGCAAAAATGGGTATCCCGGTGGATTGAAAACCCGAAAGGGCGATCCACGCAAAATCAGGGAATAAGCGAACAACTGCATTCTGAATTCGTCTGTGTCACTCACAACACGGCAAGCTTCGAAAGGATGAAGCATCAGTCAGAATCAACCTTCTTCAGAAAGCAAGATGAGAAGAACGTCAGGGTCATACAGGTCATAGCAAAGGAAGTCCACTGGAGCGTCGTCAACATTGCCAACACTTTTATTTTCTCAATTTATAGCAAACTCCTCATTCCAGGGGATTTGTTTCTTTGATTGTATCTGCCAATTCAGGGCACCCAGATTAATAAGATCCGAATTTTCAGTCACATCTCTTTTCGTACATTTTTGTTTCGTTTGCAAAATGTCTAATATTCATAATAAGTACTTGCATAAAACAAATGAGCCATTTTTAATAAATGTTTGTGAAAAATATATTTACTTTCCGGAATATCTAATTCCTATGACGGAATCCGGTAAGGGATACCTCGTGATGCTTGTGCGTTTCTTTTGTCTTAACAGATTGCAGGTATTCAATACGCAACATGGGGCATGCCAAACACACTTCCCCAGCATACCTCCTCCCCAAGCAATATCTGGAATGTTTTCTCGGCGGAGTTGTCAAAGCTTCCTCATCCCCAGCATAAGTCTACTCAGCAGGAGTATCCCCAGTCAATCTCCCCACGGAGTTTCCAGCTTCTCCTCAAAAGAGCAATGTTTGAAACTCTTATACATCAAAGTGACGAAAACTTCATTCTCCCCAACTGAGTTCTTCTTACAGGGTAGATCAACCCTCGATCTCTTCCCCAACTGGGATATTCCTCCAAGCAGATCAGCCTGAGATCTTCAGTGGGATCCAAATCCCGGATCGGTTTCTCTTTGTATAATCATAGCATTCGCATCATATTCACAAAATAAGCGTAACATTCCGTCTAATACGGAGCATTACGGCAAAAATAAAACATTTGCATGATCACAAGTCAGGATCAAGCCAGTCACCTGCAAATACCATCAGTATTTCATCAGCAATGAATATAAAAACCCACATCCCTTGCAAATAAAATCCAAAGTGTTCCCTTTGCACTCTTCAACGAAAATGCCTGTTCATGTATACTCCCTTAGACACTCGTCCATGTCATATCATTCCCCACAGATATAAACCAAAACATCCCCTTTGTATTCTCAAATGCAGATACCTATACATACTCTTTTGACACTCGTCCGTGTCACCTTCCCCCAGCATGGTTTCCAAATCACCTGTTACAAACCAAGTACTTGTTTATAACACACTCTTTTCGACACCCGTCTGTGTCATCCTATCCCTACAGGTCACCAGAACACCTCTCACACTCTCACATACAAATATTTGTTTATAACTTATACATATTCTCTTTTGACACTCGTCCGTCTCATACATTCCCCAACAAGTTGAACACTCGTCCGTGTCTATCTCATACTTCGCCAATAAACCAATACTCACTCATACTTATACATAAGTCTTCGATACTCGTCCGTATCCTTTTTATATATCACTCTTCAAACAGATTCGATACTCGTCCGTGTTCTTTGTTTAACTAGTTGGTACTCGTCCGTATCATCATCTCTGAACACGCGTCAGTGTTTGTTTCTACTGATACTCGTCCATATCATGGTCTTAAGGATGCTTGTCCGTATCTTTAATCTATACACAACTTCAAATACTTATACTTATTTTTCTTGAGCGTAAGCACTCGTCTGTGTTTATCGTTCCCCAGTAAGTCGTCAACAGAGCAACCTCCTCCTATCCAGCATTCGTCCTATGTCGTGATACTATCGGCAGCCGTCCCCTGCCAGGTGATCGTCCTTCACCTTTTGATGATCGTCCCTCATCCTTTCCCCAGCGGAGTCTCCATTATTGGAACCCTTTTCTATCCGGCATTCGTCCTATGTCGTGATATTTAGCAGTCGTCCCCTGCTAGGTGATCGTCCTTCACCTTTTGATGACCGTCCCTCATCATTTCATCTGATGGTCGTCCCCATCGTTGATCTTGTTATCCGACATTCGTCCTATGTTGTGATATTTAGCAGCCGTCCCCTGCTAGGTGATCGTCCTTCACCTCTTGATGATCTTCCTTCATCATGCTTATCTGATGGTCGTCCCCATTGTTGATCCTTTTCTATCCGACATTCGTCTTATGTCGTGATAAAGAGCAGTCGTCCCCTGCTAGGTGATCGTCCTTCACCTTTGATGACCGTCTCTCATCAATATTTCATTTATTATTTGAACCGACGACCGTCTGTAAACACCCCAAATTTGCCCTCACTCATATCACACCATGGCTTGTGATCTTTCATGTTTGCATTAACATAAGCATACCATCTCATATTGCATTTTTTGTTTCACTGCATAGTTCAAGTTCATCTGCATCTAGGGTTTGTGATCTAAGCAATCCAAGATTTCATCTGAGCCACCCAAAAGGTCTTAAAGCATTCCAAGAGGGTCCATGTGTGTTCTATCATCATATTGTGTCCCTCAAAGTTCATGGAAGTCAAGAGATCACAAGAACTGGCAAGGCATGGAAGCAGAACTAGGGTTTTCACTACACAGATGACCAAAATTAGGGTTTTGGTTTCAGAGGCCTCAACTCCAAATTTTTGGTATCTAATGTTCTTAAGATGTTATAAAGATCATATGTACCAAGTTTGATGAAGAAATTCATTGTGGAAGTCATTTGTTCACTTGGTAACTTCTTGAGCAAGTCAGAGCAAAATCAAGGAATCTGAGGCCCCCAACAATGGAACCAAAGTGGTATTTTCATCAAATTGAAGTTCTATGATCTTTATTTGATCATTGAAGTGCTTGGAAGTTCACAAAATTGAAGAAAATTGAGCTAAACCAAAAGTTGCCAAAAATGAAAATGACTTGTAATGGAAACTTTCCATTTTGGGAATGTTTTTCAACCTCCTCTTTCTTGATCAAAAATGCTTCAAATGAAAAATTATTGGTCATGAAAGTTGTAGATTAGGTCTTTCCCTTTTCAAAAAGTAGTAGAACATGTTCTAATTCATTATGGAACTCAGGTTATGATCCTTCAAAGTTGGCAAAAATCCTATAATTTTCAAGAATGCAACAAAGAGGAATTTTTGCAAAACCACTTGCCAAGCTATTTCATGACCTCTAATGCATCTCTAAACATCATACCATCATAGTTCAACTCATTTTGATCATAATTGGCCCAAGAATCATACATTTTTAAACCTTGAACTTCAAGAAACTTCAAAAGGGCCAAAACTTCTCAAATGTGCAAAATGGTATATTTCTTCCCATACACTTGTGCCATCATGCCAAATCTGATCCACGGACTTCCCTTGATCTCTGATGAGCCAAGCCATGTCCAAATCCAGACCTTCCATGTGCCCATACTGCAAGTACAACCAACCTTGAATTTTTGCATTTCACACCATACCAATCAGCATAGCCCACAACAACTCTTCTGACCTATCAAGACATGATATGTGGACATTATGCAAGCCATAACACATAACACATTGGCCAAAAGCTAAACACAACTCAAGAACACAAAAATCCTCAAGAAACTTCATTCCTTCGAAACTCAAAAACCAACCATCAAAACTTCAAACAAACTTCACCAATCATCTCCATCCATCCTCTAGATCATTTCCCAACCATTGCCAAGATCTAAAACCCCAAGAAGCCGAAATACGATTCTGGTGCAGCTGAGGTGTAATCTTTCAAACCATCCATTGCAATCTTGTTCTAAGCTTTCCATTCACTCAAGGGAAGCCATTGGAGGTTGATTGCACAAAGAAAGAGGTCAGAAAGCTTCAAAAGTGAAAGCTCCAGCTAAGGTAGCCATCCTCAAACTTTTTTCCAGAAATGCGTTTTTAAGTTTCTAAATGAATCTATGAACTTCACTGATCATGCTGATGTGTTTAGTTTTGAAAATGGTTAAGTATTATGCATGAATGGTGTTTCTGAAATTTTTGACCTAAGAATGTTCATCTTCGATTCTCCATTTTGATGCATGATTCTTTGTTTTTGTTGTTGGATTCTTGTTTAGAAGTGTTTAATGAGTGATTCTGGAGGTTTTGGGGGCTTGGGGTGAGGTTTTGAGGAAGTTCAGGTGAGTGACTCGCCGGAGAAGAGGACCAGAAGTCTTCTCCGGCCACCTGAGGGTCATTAACCCTAATCTGAGTAATTTAGGAACTTTGAATTATGGCCTTTAGATCTTGCTTCCCGCGCGTGTATGGGGGGGGGCAGGATCAGTCATTAAACCCTAATTTGTAATTAATTAGTTTAATTTAAATTAATTAGTCAGGACAAATCTGGACCACTCATTTACGCGTCAGTCAACTCCATCCACCCAGCTTTGAATCTCAGCCTTGGATCTTGTATACTTTCCATTTAAATTCATTTTTATTCATTTTTCTTGCACATTTAATTTAAAATACTTAGAAAAATCCCAAAAATATTTCATTTTTCATTTTTTTTCCAAATATTTTTCTTAATCAAAAAATGATTTTTATTTTATTTTTTACATACAGAAAGTATTTTTAAAATATTTAAATGTTTATTTTAATTAATTAAAATAGCATTTAGGTTTCTAAAAATCACCAAAAAATTCATGTTGCATCTTAACACATTTAGAAACATTTTCAAACCTTTCATACAAATTTCTTTTTGGTTTTGATTTACACATATCATGTAGTATCTTTTTGAAGTTGTTTCTTTTTGCATTGTTTTACACATATCATGTAGTATCTATGATACTTTTGGCATGAATTTATCTTGCATTTCCAATTTGTTTGACATTTTACATTAAGGATCACCCAAGAAACCCTAGAAACTTAGGAAATTCATAACTCCTTCTAGGTTTAACTTCTTACCTCCCCCTTTGGATAGTAACCTAGTATAGGTTTAGGGTTCCTTTGAGTGAATTTTCAATTTTTTATCTTGTGCATTGCTTCTATTTTGGTCATGTGCATCTCATACTTCCAAAAAACCCTAAGTTTGCATGTTCACTTGCATTCATCTTGCATATGCATCCATACATGAACTTGCCATGACATTTCATGCATTCATATGTCACCTTAGACATCTTAGGACATGTTAGAATCATGCTTGATCATTTCTTCATCCATTTGCCATGATTTGCATTCTTTTCCTTTCATTAACTTTCATGAACTTTCAAACTTCAAAGCATGCCTACATGACATCTCATTCTATATATGATCATTCATATACACTTTGTATGCCTTTGCATCATCTGTCGCTCCCGAGATTTTCATCCTAGTACAAACGCGAAAGTGGCGCGGAAAAGGTAGAGTCGCCAGCCATGCATTTTTATCCTGAATGAATGGGAAAGGTAATGCTGCACAAACCTGAGGAAGAAGGAAAGGACAAGGTCCTGCGAACAAAAGATCTGGGTTCGGGTGTCGGTTACGACCTGGGAAGTTATTATCACCCCAGACCGTCTGCCATACCCGACGGGACCCACACTTGCTTGTTTGTTTCAAAGGGTGAGAAATAACTGCTGTTGAAGAAATGAACTGCTAACTGGAATGAGAAAGGAATAAGAAAATGAAAAGAAAGAGGGAAATGTAAGGAAAATAAAGAATGTGCTCGAACGGGCCCTACCCCGTTGCCTACGTACCTCATTGGGAAAATGAGGATCAGAGTCGACGTAGTTCGCCTAACTAAGGCGGGAACTATTTGTTTGTGTTTTTTATAGCTGGAACTGCGTATGTCTATGCTCAGGTGTTGCAGGCTCGTCTGGTACGAGTGCATTTACCGTCTTGCATGCGAGACAAGTCGTCGCGAGTTCGCGTTCAGAATGAATGAGATGAGAAAAAGAAGTTCCCGCAGGATAGTCGCTTGTTATTTGTTTTTGTCTTTTATGAGAAATGTTTTAAATGTGTTTGTGAACATTCTCATACTAAGACCTATCCATCGCAGTGAGTATTTATACCTCGCCCCAAAACAGGACGCGTATAAATACCTCGCAACAAAATCTCGTGTCGTACAAGAATGTTCAATTTTTATTAAGTGTTTTATTGCTTTTCTTTATGAGATGAGAAAGAAGGACTCAAGTTGAAAAAAAGGACAAAATCTAAGGGACTAAGACACAACCCTAATTCTGTTTATTTATTTACAAGTGGTCCTAATGGTTTGTGAGGTTTCTAAACCTAATGAAGGAAGGAACTAGAAACTACTAGAATTCAACTTACTTTCTAAGGAAGTTAAGTTGATTCTAAAACAAATGGGAAGCCTATACAAGTGAAAAAAATCAAACAATATAACAAGGCATTAAAGATGACATAAGAAATAATATTCTAAAACAAAACATTTAAAGGTATGAAACCAAAAACAAGCCTAAATTTTATCTAAGTTTTATGAATTCTAAGCCTAAGTCCTAAAACTAAAGGAACTATCCAATATTATCATTCTAAAAATCAGAAATTAAACTAGGCTAAGTCACTTTAATATCCTAAGATTAAACCTAAATAAACTAGTTCTTAATGGATCTTAATATCCTAACCTAAACTAATTGAATTTTACATGTATAACTAGCCTAAAGATTAATACACTAAAAATAGTAAAGGTCCTGGAAAAATTATGGAATTAATCCTATTGGGTCCTAGGACTAACTATTACATTGTGCTAAAAAATATCCTAAAAATTAAGAAGTTAACTATGCCTAAAAATCACTTAATTCTACTTGAGGATCAACTATAATTTTTCATAGATTAAGCTACTAAAACAGGGGATAAAATGACCTAAAAATTCTACCAAAATAATCTAGGTCCTATTATGAGTCCTCTAACCATACCAAAAAGAATGGGTTAAAATTCCTACTGGAAGTGGAAAAAATAAAATGAACAAAATCATGTACAGTTAAAGGAAATTCAATAAAAGCTAATTAAAAGAAAAATCAGAATTAAATCGAAAATAAGCAAAATTCAGAAAATAAAAATTTCACAAATTTCTAAAATGAGTTATTAAGCTACTGGAATTTTCGTAGAATTTTCTCATGATTTTTCCTATTTTTTATGGATTGATTTCTAACCTATACTAAACAAAAAATTAAAAGGAAAAGAGTGCATTAAAAGTGGCAAATCGAGATTACTTACTTGGTCGAAGTGCCGATTCTTCACAAAAGAAATCCAAAAAAACGATACAAATCGATCGAAAAACTCATGAACACTTTAACCCATAATTAATTCCAAACAAATAACTAAAACTATCAATAAAATCCTAATTAAAATTTTACAAGAAATGGATTAAAATACTAATCCACAAAAAATCAAATAACAAAGAAATCAATTAACATTTTTCCAAGAATATTAATTAAGAAATTCCTAAAAATATAAGAATACATGGGTGCAAAACGGAAAATAGGAGTCCGAATATGAATTTAATGGACCCTTGCGCCCAATACTCAAGAATCCCGCATGAAGGGGTGAGAATAGTGAATCCCGGGGTGTGGATAGAGATCCATGGCTGAGAACAAGTTATTTTTGTTGTGAGGCCCAATCCGTTACGAAATTGTAACTTAAAAAAAACAAATTTGACCTAAAAACCCCATTCAGACTCATCCTTCTCAACATGTTCTTCCTCCTTTCTCAACTTTTTCTGCCGCCAGACCTCTTCCCTCTCAAAGAACACCATCAGAAATCCGTTCCGATCATCTTCTTCCCTCTTCCACGACCACGTTCTCCCTAGCTCTATAGCACCATGTCGCCATCGATAGTCTCTCCCTCTTCAGAAAAACCCTCACCATCGAAGAACAACAAGCCACGCCGTCATGCTTCCTTCATCTATCATAGATTGAGCCATATCCAACTAATCTTTCACTATTTCTCTATGGTGCCGCAACCCAACCTTGACAATCATCATAACTTCAAACTGATATTTCTCTCTCACCAATCCGAAACTCCACACACGGTATATCACAAAAGGTAATATATGTCGTGCCGTGACTCAAGCTGGCGACGGCGGAACCCTAACCCTATCCGAGTTTGCTCATGGTGAAGTTTGGTGTTTTGCAATATCGACAGATGAGATGCCTCAATGCTTCAGGTACGAGCATCGTTCTTGTTTGCGATCCGATTCAACAATCTTCTTTTACTCTATGTTGTTGAGTTTGACTCTTGTAAAATCTTGCAATTGAAGAAAGGATGAAATCTTGTTGAAACTGAATTGCTACTTTTTGCGCTGAGTTTTTGTTGCAGGTGGATGGTGCGAAAATGATGATGATTTGAAGTTGATGATGAAGTTGCGTAAGGATGAGTTGAAGATGATGATGCAGGTTGAAGATCGAAGACTGAGATTGATGAAGCAATGATGAAGTTTAGAGATTATGGTTCTGAATTTTCTGATAATTAATTTCTTCCTCTGTGAACTGTGAACCTTTTCTGGTCTTTCTGAGCTTTTTTATGTACTCCTCTTTTGATATGTTGTATAATCTCTTTGTTTGTATCAGTTGTGGATTGATGAAGATTGATGAAAATGGTGTGAGAGAGGAGAAAAGATGCAGAAGAATTAGGAAGAAATGGTGAAGGAAGTGAAGAAAATGGTGAAGAAAAGATCAATGGAGATTGAAGAAGAAGAAGAAAATGTTGAAGGAGGAGTTTGTAGAAGAGTGAAGAATGGATCGAAAAAACTGTCCAGCCCCTTGAGGGAAGAAGACAATCCTGATTTATAGAGGATTTCAAATGAAGCTTCCAGAAGAAAAATCGGTTAGGCAAGTTGGTTAATTCTCAGTTATGAATTTTTGAACTAACCTTTTTTTCTGTTATGAGCTTTGATTTCCTTTCTGTGATTATTTTGCTGTGAAATTCTGCCCTGAGTTAGAACTGACTTTCCGCTCGATTTTATGTTCTACTTCTAGATCTCAAGTTCTACTACAACAATGTCTTCAACATACGATTGCCAGATACACGAAACATTGCTAGCATTCTTAATCCTCTTCCACTCGTCACTTCTATTAGGCTTACGATCCTCAAAGAGAGCAAATTGATTTTCCAGCATTTGATACTACGATTCTAGAACCTCCGACATTGGAAACATAAGGGTGGTTATCAACCAAAATAGTTGTTGAAGCCGTAGAACCGTCATCCCGACAATTATCTTTTTTAGAATCCAGAAATTCAGCACCGATCTGCTAATATGCTTGGTAATGATCCTTGTTTATTAGTTTTTTCCTTTTCGAATTTTATCAATTCCTTGTAACTGAGTTTTTGTGACAGATTTTCTTTGATCTGATTTTTATGGTAATTGAATTGTGAAGGTACGATGTTTGCGGATTGTGAAAGTTGACGAAGAACTCCGAAGATCGAGAAGCTGAAGATGCTGACGACTGAAGAGAATCAGAAGTGGGAATGGGAAGAAGAATTTCCTCCCAAAAAATTCTGCAGCAAGCTCATTGATTTTTGTTTTGGTTGTATCTATGCTATAATTCTCACTTCTTCCTTTCTATCTTATGTAATGGGCCCTTTGTATCAATTACCTAATGAGTTTTTTTTTCTTTTTTTGTGAACTGATATGTAAAAGAATTGTCCTCAATTTTAGATTCACATTAAAGGCATATCAAGTCACATGTATTCCATTATTTTTTAGCATTTAGCACTTGTAAAATGTATTGATTTAAATGTAGATCACTCAATGGTTGTGGATTAATGATTATTGAAGATTAGAGATGGTTTGTAACATGGGTGAAATGGATATGATTAAAACAAGTCTTCTATGGGTTCCCTCCCCCCTATTTAAAAGAAAAATGATATAAAATTTGAGTGTATTTGGATGTAACAATGAAATGGCTCTTTGGCTCGGAGAGGCTTTAAAAAATGGAATTGGATTCGGTTTGAAACATGAATTGGGTCTTTGACTCAAAAATGGTTAATCAGACAAAAATATGAATTATATATTTATTTTGGATTTAACAAAAAAATGGATAGAAAATGTGGTTTAATAATGGAGTGGAATTAGCACTGATATGGATAATTTTGGGTAATAGGGCTTGAGACAAAAATATGGGCCAAGTGTGAACTTATGAAGTTATGGGCCAAGTGTGAATCTTGTAACTAAGGCCCAAAAAGATAATAACTAAATTTACTATTAAAAGAAGAAAACTTCAATTAATAATAAATCGAATTAAATTGATTAATGGCATAGAGGTCATCAAACTTATCTCTTTGAATTGTAATCGAACCTCCACTTGCAATAGTATCTTATCAGTGTAATGACGAAGAGTGACAAACTGCTCACTCTAACTAGGTCAACGACACACTACTTCATATGAATGGATTCCAAATCTTCCTTTCCATGCTCTATAACAGTACCTCAGGTATATCCTGAATTAAACAACCTATGAAATCCATATGATGCTTTTTGTGATCGAAACGTCCAGACTTTAAGGATCAGCTTAGTAAACTTCAGTACAAAGGAGAAACCCTAAACCAACATCTGAACTTTCCAATTAAACAAACTTTAACATTGGATGGCCCTCTGTGAGAAACTGTTCACCATGATGAGATTTCAACCCTTCTATTAGTCTTGAGTGCACCATATCTAGATGTATCACCTCTAAGCAAGGAGAATCAAGTCACAAGATCCCAATCCTGGGGATCCAAAGAAAAGTGATTACATGACCTAATGGAAAATGCAGATGAATGCGAACAAAAAGCCAATTAGTGGTAATAAATAATGAGGGCAAATTTTGAGGTGTTACATCATCTCACATGACATTAACATTGCATAAACACTTCTGACTTTGGTCATTTCATCTCATCTCATCTCATTTCATTTCATTTCTTCATGCTTTATATCTTATGCATTCATGCTAACATTTTCAGGTGGTAAGTTACTTTGAGAAGTGGATTTGCCTTCACTTCTCATTTCTCTTCATCTCTTTCATATGCATCTTGCTGGTTTCTTTGAAGAGAACTTGTTCACTTGTGTTCCTCTCTCACTTTCTTTCTTTAAGTTACTTATCTTCTTCAATGAAGTAAGTAACTTATTTCTTCTGCTTCCTCCTTTGGTGGCTTTCTTGAAGATATTTCTCAAGCCTTACAAACCATAGGAACATCCAAGCATGATAATAATTAGGGTTGTGATTAGTCCCCCTTAGTTTTTACCTTTGAGTCTTATTTGTGTCTCTCTTCTCATCTCATCATTAGAGACTAAACCTTTAAGGCTTTAGGACTTTGGAATTAAGGTTATGCATGCATCCATCTCTTAGGATGAAGTGTATAACTTTAATCCTAAGTGTTAAACCCTTAATTTGTTTAAACCTATTAATCAAATCATCTTAATAATCACTAAGACTTCATCTTATAACTTGGGCCTTACAATAGGGTTCTAATTCTTCCTTTATGGTTAAGAAGGACTAACCCTAGTGTTTAGTGGACAAGTCCCCCTCAAGTTGTCTTACAAACATAAAATCCACTTCTTAATCTCACCTCTTAATTAAAATCCATTTAATAAAGGCTTGTTTTGTCAGGAATTTAATCCCTAACCATGGATTAAGTTGAGGTATCTTCCTCAGCTTAAGTGTTCTCATCTATTATCCTTCTTTTAGGATGGTGTAATGAGTTCACTAATCCTTGATTATGGCTTAAACTCATTACTTAACACTAAACAAAAACCCAAAAACATCTAAATAATCACAAGTAGGTTAATAATCTTAATCCTACAGCATTATGGTGAATAAGTTGAGATGTTTATCTCATACTTAAGTATTCTCATTATCCCTAATCAGGGAGGATATAATGAGTCTACAAACCTTTGATTTAGGCTTAAGCTCATTAACTTATGACAAACTCTAAAAACAATAACAAAACTGAAAACACAAAAACAAACAATAATCGTCTCCTCCGGGATTCTTTTCTCATCACACTCATTCATAAGCGAGAACTTGCTTCTTCCGTCTAATGCAAGACAGTTAGCACTCGAGCCAAACGAGTCATACACTTGAGCATAGACAAGCAAGCAGTTCACAATCAATTTATCTTTCAGTCTCTTTGAGTCGAACTACGGTGTTCTGACTTCCTCATTGCACGAGAGGATACGTAGGCATAACTTAACTGTTATCTAACAAAAGTCTCTGTTTCTTCCCCCTCTTTCAGCATTCTCTTTTAAGCCTCAGTTCCTGGGCATTTACCTTTTACACTGGCACTTGTATATTCTTTTCCAGCTTTTGCACACAGATAGCACATACACCTACCCCTTTAAACACAATCTTTTAAGCGTGGATCCCGTCGAGTACGATGGACAATCTAGGTGCTAATACCTTCCCAGGTTGTAACCAACCCCCTTTCTCAGTTTCTCTGGTTCGCAACTGTCTTATCCATATCTTTCAAGGTTTATGTAGCATTACCTTTCCTCCGGGATAGAAATGCCTAGCTGGCGAATCTATTCATATTCATTTCATCTTCTCCTTTCACCGACCGTTTGCGCTTGTACCCTATTTGACTAGGTGTCTTTTTGGAGGAGCGACAACTTGGCGACTCTACTAGGGACTATCTTGTTTTACAACCAGGGCTTCTGGTTCTTTTTGTGGGTTCCTCCTAGTGCTTGTTTGATTTGTATTTACAGGGGTGTTATGTGCTACTTGTGCTTTTTATTTATTGCTTTATTTATTGCTTTCTGTACAACTTTATTTATTGCTTTCATTTACAGTTTTATGCATTTCATACTGTCATTATCATATGTGTTGGATCTATTGTTTCCTTGGTGGGTGGGGGATCATTTAGTGATTAAAGTTCCATACCGGGGACTTGAGTGACTCATAGGCTAGATTGGCTTCATATTCTTTCCCATTCCATTTCAGTCTGGTGCGGGAATATGAAACACGGTTCAGACATGGGTTTCTTCTTGAGAACTTTGTGCTACGGATTTCCTGTAGTACTAGGGATATATGGGAAGCCTGCTAAGTTTAGGTGACCTTTTATGACCTTCAACATCTGAGGTGAATTAGAGGAGGATCTTTTGTGGTTATTGTAAACAGTGTACCTCCGGGTTATAAGTGTTTACACTTCTCATAACTGATCCAAGTCTGAGGATCCTTGTTCTAGAACAATACATGTGAGGGGTTTGGGATGTTTACAGGTTTGCAGGAACCCTTGGCCTCATCATACCCTGTTACCAGTTTTGTTTAAGAATGCATCACTTTGGACAGTTCTTGTGAAACCTTGGACTTGTGACTCTTTATTTGAGTCCCCCACCTGGTTATTGGTTTTCTAAGCCTACATCCGGACTTATGAACACACATGGACCCTATCAAGGTAGATAACAGATCCAACACTTGATCACAAACCCTTTTGCATATCATTCTGCATACATCATTTTGCATCATTTAACATTTGCCTATTTGTTTTACAGGGTATCCACCTTATTATCTTTGGTTTGGTTTTGACCTGTTCTGCAGCTCAGACTTCTTTAGTTATCTACACCAGCATCTTCATCAGTGTTCCTTCTCCAGCACTTTCACCAGTTTGTCTTCATCAGAGACCCTTCTCCAGTTGTCTTCATCAGAGACTCATCTTCAGCATCTTCTTCAGTGACTTTAATCAGGGTTTCTCATCAGTTTCTTCACCATTATCCATTATCAGCATGGACACTTCTAGGAAGAGCAACATCACATACCACTTCTTTGAGCCCACCCTGACAGGCATCAGACAGATCCAGTCTCTCATTACTCCTGATCATGTCCCATTATTCAGAGAACATTATGGAGGCATATTGGACATTATCATGGACCTGGATGCATCCCAGAGGAGCATGATTCACACCTTCCTACAGTTTTATGATCCTCCTCTCAAATATTTTACATTCCCTGATTTTCAGTTGGGGCCTCTGCTAGAAGAATTTCCATGTTGTTAGGAGTTCCTATCAGGAGAGGGATTCCTTTCAACCTTGAGATGGTTGCTCCCAATAATGAAGACATAGATAAGGCATTGCATTTGGAGCCTGCCCTCATTGATCAGAGCATGACCACCAAGGCTGGGGTTCCAGGCCTGCACTTGGATTTCTTGATCTCCCAGGCCACCCTGCATGCTGCAGCAGGGAGGTGGGAAACTGTTTGTGCTCTCCTAGCCCTCAACATATATGGAGTTATCTTGTTTGCAGACGAGCCAAAGTTTGTAAGCAAGAGTGTTATTCACCTGTTCTTACTAAGGAACCCAATACCTACCTTGCTTGGAGACTTCTATTATTCAGTGCACCAAAGGAATGAGAAGCAAAGAGGAAGACTGGTCAGATGCTGTGCTCCCCTCTATTACTGTTGGTTGTTAAGACATTTGACAAAGTCAGACACTTTCCTGAACCCTCATCAGCCAAGGAACTGGGCTAAGAGATTGATTGCCCTGACATCAGAAGACATCAGATGGTGCACTCAGAGCACCAAGGGCAAGGATATCATTACTAGCTGTGGGAAATATCCTAATGTGCCTTTGATTGGAGTAAAAGGTTGCATCAACTAAAACCCCTTGCTTTTTAAGAGGCAATTAGGGTATGCTTTGGTTCATCCCCCAAGAGGGAAAGTCTTGACAGAAACCCTCTATTGTGACATCCAGCACAACTCTGCTATGGTCAGACAGGCAGCCTGGGCCTGGGACAACATTCAGACTAAGGGAACAGCTATTCTGGGTAAGTGCAATAACATAGCCTCAGCATAGTATCTTGATTGGTCTTGTACCAAGGGGCAGATCACCCGAATGCCATTCACCTTAGAGGATGCACCTGGACCATTAGCAGTACATCCTACAGCCACTATCAACTTAGAGGAGTTTGAGAAACTGAAGGAAAGGAATGCTCGGCTCTCTGAAGCCTTGAAGAAGACCCTCTAGGAGAGGAATGACAGTCGTCTAGATAATGAGAGGTTAGAGAAGCTCCGGATTGAGCATTTAACCAAGATTGAGAAGACGGATGACTACATCAGAAAGGCTAGGGCAGGGGAGTTAGTACTGAAGAATGCTTGCAAGGAAGCAAAGACTCAGAAGGCTAGGGCAGAGCATTATTTAGAGGAGAGCCAGGCTAGGTGGATCAGGATCACTGAGGCTTGTGCACAAGAAGATCAAAGGACCCAAGCTAAGATAGAGCAACTAAAGGCTAGTGAGAAAAAGAATCAGGCAGCTTTGATAGCAGCACAAAAGGAGATCTCTGAATTGAAACTCCGAGCAGGGTTGAAGAGGTCAAAGGATCAGGATAAGCACAAGAAGTTGACCAGTGCCATTGCCACTGGGAACCTCCTCATCAGGACTATCATAGAGCACCCAGTAGGTCCAGTGACTGAGGCTCTCCTGAAGGAAGTCATGGAGGATGACTTTGGATTGGATGTTTGACTCTTTTTGTTTGTATTCATTTTGATTGTATTTCTGTTGTTGTTGTAATTTTACCCAATACGGGGATTTTGGTGTAATCAAACTATGTATTTTCACATTATTGTAATATATGATTTGTATTATTTTCATGGGCTTTATCTCTTCAACATCAACATTCCCTCGAGGTCTGGAAAGGTCAAAATTAAAGAACCAAACCGGATACCCTTGGAAGACAAATAGGCATCCTACATTGCATACTAACATTTTTCTTTGTTTTGTAGGTTTTTGTTTTTTTGTTGTTTCTCACTTTTTTGTGGTTTCAGGAAACATTGCTCGCAGAAGAGTGTTCCCTGTCAATAGAGTGCACCGATATCCGACAAGAAACAACCTTCCGGGATTACAAATGGATCAGGTTCAACAAGACTTGACTGAAGTGAGAACCTAGATGGCCAATGAAAGGACAGAGATGAGGGCCCAAATGAATCAATTTATGATAGTGATGACTGGTTTAGCTCAAACCCAAGAAAGACTGAGGGAGTTGGTTGAGCGACAAACTCCTGAGGAACACCATCCAGGTACAGGGGGTACAAGTAACAACAATCACGTGCAGCCTCGCACTGATCCACCAGAGTTTGGACCTCATCTGAACCCAGACATCAATGCCATAAGAAACACCCAAGGTAACACTACTGGAGGAAGGGCCTTGCAGGAGGACCCTCAAGAAGAGCATTTTACTGTGGTTGGGGCAGGAGACAAAGTTTACGACCGTCAGTTGGATGAAATTGCAGAGAAGCTAAGGTCTCTTGAATCCCAAAACTCTCTAGGTTTTGATGTCATGAACATGGGATTGGTGGAAGGGGTGAGAATTCCTCACAAGTTCAAGCCCCCTTGCTTTGAAAGACACAATGGCACATCCTGCCCACGTACCCACCTTCAGTCTTTCCTAGGGTGATTGAAAGCCTACACCATGGATGAGAAGCTGTGGATGTTTTATTTCGAGGATAGCTTGACAGGGGCATCCCGGGAATGGTATTCTCACTTGACCAGAGCCACAGTGAGAAATTGGAAAGACTTTACTGAAGCTTTTATCCGTCAATATCAGTATAATCTTGACATGGCTCCAAACAGAACCCTTTTGATGGGAATGTCACAATCTTCCCGTGAAAGCTTTAGAGAGTATGCACAAAGGTGGAGGCAACTAGCTGCTGTCGTTCAACCCCCGATGTCAGAAAGGGAGATGGCAGACATGTTCATGAATACTCTCCAGGGTACCTATATTGACAGATTGGCTGCATTTTCTTCCACCGGCTTGGCAGATGTGGTGATAGATGGGGAGAGAATTGAGAGCTTGCTGAAGATGGGAAAGATCTCCGACAACGGTGCCAGTTCAAGCAGTGCAAGGAAGCCATTTGTTGGGCCCCAGAGATCTGGTGAAACAAATTTTGTACACATGGGAAGAGGGAGACCCCAATATCTGCCCAGATCAATTGTTGTCGTCACTATTCCTACTCCACCTCCTCAATATACTCAACAACCACATCACTTTCTGCAATAGCCACAGTTTCCTCAATAGAGATCCTACAACAACAATAACAACAATCAACAACAACGCCCTTTTCAACAGCGGCCATCCCAGATCAACAGGATGATTGACCCTATTCCAATGCCATATGCCACACTGCTGCCACAACTCCTGAAGCTCAATTTGATTGAGTTAAGGACATTGGCTCCACCTGATCCTCAAAACCTTCCAATAAATTATGATGTCAACGCTAGGTGTGCTTTTCATTCTAACGCACCTGGTCACTCCACGGAAAAATGCAGGGCTCTGCATATGAAGGTCCAGGATCTGGTAGATCCAAAGGCCCTAAACTTTGCACCACCTCCCAACGTCATGAAAAATCCTATGCCACGCCACAGTGGGCCAAGGATTAATGCTATAGAGGAAGGCTCACCCATGAGTTTAATAGAAGATATTGCAAGTATTCAGACACATCTGGTAGAGGTTAAAGCCCAACTTTTGAAATGCCAAGTGTATCCAGGTTGTGAGGCCTATTGTGAATCATGCAAACTTTCCGAGAATGGGTGTGCAAGCTTGAGGAATGGCATCAATGTCTTGATTAAAGAAGGTATTATGCAAATAACAACAACAACTTCTACAACACCAGCAACTCTTTTGTCAAAAACAAGTGATTCTTCTACATCTGCAACAACAATTGTTCCTACCGATTCATCTACAACTTCAGCAATCATCAATAACGACGTCTCCACAGTTACTATTTATTATGACCCGACAACGGTCCCGAATTCCCGAAACTTTCAACAACAGTCTCAGCAACAGTTTCAGCAACAATCAAGCCTCTGTTCATCACCTCCAACATCCACCAGAAGTCCTGTCACCATTTTCTATGATCCGCAAACAATAACAGTTCCAACTTCTGCTGCAGTAAGCCCAGTCACCATCACGGTGCCTGGGCCAATTCCATATGACAAAGATAGTGTTGTACCATGGCATTATGGTGCTGACCTTTAATGCAACGGAGAAAAAGTCCTTCTTGATTCTTCAGTTCCTACCCCACAAGTGGATAATGTCGGGGGAGGCGGAGGCTTCACCCGAAGCGGACGCCTCTTCGCGTCACAAGCTCTAAGGACCAATACTGAGGCAGAGGATGTTGCCAAAGCCAAAGGGAAAAGTGTGATACCTGAAGAATCTGCATCAAAAGAGACTCATAAATTATCCTTTGATCAGGATGTGGATGAATTTATGAGGATAATTAAGAGAAGTGACTATAAAGTTGTGGACCAGCTCCACCAGACTCCTTCTAAGATCTCTATATTATCCCTGTTGTTCTGTTCCGAAGCCCATCGAGATGCACCACTCAAAGTTCTGCACGTTGCCTATGTGCTAGAAGAGATCACAGTGAATCAGCTTGAAACAGTGGTGTCAAATGTCAATACTAGCCATGGGCTAGGTTTCACTGATGCTGATTTGACAACAAAAGGACGTCGCCATAACAAAGCTTTCCACATAACCCTGGAGTGCAAAGGAGATGTATTATCTCATGTTCTTGTAGACACTGGGTCCTCACTCAATGTCTTACCCAAGAAAGCTCTTGTCAAGCTCGAATATGATGGAATAGCTCTCCGACCAAGCAACCTTGTGGTCAGAGCTTTTGATGGCTCCAAGAGGTCTGTTCTTGGAGAGGTGGAGCTGCCAGTGATAATCAGTCCGCAAGTTTTTCAGACTACTTTCTACGTGATGAACATTCAGCCGGCCTACAACTGTTTGTTAGGTCGACCTTGGATTCACGCCGCAGGCGCGGTAACATCGACCCTTCACCAGAAATTGAAATATGAGTGGGAAGGACAGATTATCACCATCTGTGGTGAGGAGGACTTATTTGTTATCCATCTGGCTACGTACAAATATATTGAGATGGATGGTGAAATCCATGAAACTATGAGCCAGGGGTTCGAGGCCTTGAATGTCAATGAGGCGACGACTGAAGTATTTGCTGCATCCTAGGAGGATAGGATGGGTACTTCAATTTTCTCCTATCAGCAAGCCCAAAAGGTTATTGAAGATGGTAATGCCCAAAGCTGGGGCAAGCTGCTGTCGGTGGAGAAAAAGGAGGACATATTCAGTTTGGGTTACAAACCATTCCGACAAGATCAATCGGAGGCTGCAAAAGAGCCCAAGTTCATCAATAGGGGGATGCTCACCCCAGATGTTGTTAACAACCTAGAAGACGAGGCGGAGAGTGAACTCAACCTGGAGAGCTGGATTCGTCCAAGGATCCCGGGTCACCAAGTCCTTAACTAGTCTTCACAGGAAATTATAAGGGTTACTCCTGCAGAGTAATTATTATTTCCTGCCTTTTTTAGCATGCATCAAGTCCTGCATCTTGCCCAAGGTGTCAGGACTCATTTTGTAATAGGGCCATATTGTAATTTTGTGCAAATGAATTATCAATGAATATCGGACATCTTTTTGCAAACAAGTCTCCTTTTTTTTGCTCACTGTCTTTTCATTTTTTACTTTTGTACAAAACAATAAAATGGCATTGTTTTCAAAATAAATAACTTCATTCTTTTTCTAAACAAGATTAAAATTGATCAGTAAAACGAACAAATCTCAACCCTTGCAGAGATTATCCTCCAGATTGCACCGACAACAGCACTACTATGACCTTGTATGACTTCGACAATCCAATTAATCAAGTTGATGAAGGGGTTGAAGAAGACTATGAGTTACCTGAAGAGTTATCCAGATTGTTGAGGCATGAAGAGAAAGTGACTACTCCTTATCAGGAGGAGGTTGAGATAGTTAACCTTGGTACCGAAGAGGATTTGAAAGAAGTGAAGATTGGGGCCAGTCTGCAGGCTTCAGTAAAAGAACAACTCATTGACATGCTTCGAGAATACGTCGACGTCTTTGCTTGGTCCTATCAAGACATGCCAGGTCTAGATACGGATATTGTTATGCACAAGATGCCATTGAAAGAAGATTGTCCTCCAGGGAAGCAGAAGCTACGCCATACTCGTCCAGATATGGCGATGAAGATTAAGGAAGAAGTACAAAAATAGTGGGACGCCGGTTTCCTTTCTGTAACTAGTTACCCACCGTGGGTCGCTAATATTGCACCAGTGCCTAAGAAGGATTGCAAAGTACGGATGTGTGTGGATTACCGGGACCTAAATAGAGCTAGCCCGAAGGATGATTTCCCATTACCTCACATTGATGTATTGGTCGACAACACAGCTCAGTTCTCGGTGTTTTCCTTCATGGATGGTTTTTCAGGGTATAATCAGATTAGAATGTCACCCGAAGACATGGAGAAAACAACCTTAATCACACCTTGGGGCACTTTTTGTTATAAGGTAATTCCTTTTGGACTGAAGAATGCCGGTGCGACTTATCAACGGGCTATGGTAATGTTATTCCACGACATGATCCACAGAGAAATTGAATGCTACGTGGATGACATGATTTCCAAGTCCCTTACTGAAGAAAACCATCTGGTAAATCTGCTGAAGTTGTTCAAGCGTCTGAGAAAGTATCAGCTGAAGCTAAACCCCAACAAATGCACATTCGGGGTACGGTCCGGTAAGCTGCTGGGATTTATCGTAAGTGAAAAGAGAATAAAAGTTGATCTTGACAAAGTCAAAGCCATTCAGGAGATGCCTGCACCTAGGACTGAAAAGGAAGTTTGGGGGTTCTTAGGTAGATTGAACTACATTTCAAGGTTCATATCTCACCTTACTGCAACCTGTGAGCCCCTGTTCAAATTGTTAAGAGAGGAACAAACGGTCAGGTGGAACGAAGATTGTCAGAAGGCTTTTGACAAAATCAAGGAGTACTTACAAGAACCTCCAATTCTCATGCCTTCGATTGAAGGAAGACCTCTAATAATGTACCTGACAGTATTAGAAGGATCAATAGGGTGTGTGTTGGGCCAGCATGACGAGTCTGATCGAAAAGAGTATGCAATATACTACCTAAGCAAAAAGTTTACCGACTGTGAACAACGCTTTCACTGCTCGAGAAAACTTGTTGTGCTTTAGCGTGGGCTGCTCGCCGACTAAGACAGTACATGTTGACTCACATTACTTTGTTGATCTCAAAAATGGACCTCGTCAAGTAAATATTTGAGAAGCCAGCACTTACCAGAAGGGTTGAAAGATGGAAAATGATTCTGACAGAGTATGACATTCAGTACACATCTCAAAAGGCCATCAAAGGTAGTGTATTGTTTGACTATTTGGGTGAGCAACCCATTGATGATTACCAGCCCATGAGATTTGACTTCCCTGATGAGGACATCATTTTTCTAAAAGCAAAAGATCATGAAGAGCCTGTTCACACTGAAGGGCCTGACCCAGAAGAAGAATGGACAATGATGTTTGATGGGGCTGTCAATATGAATGGTCGTGGAGTTGGTGCAGTGCTCATTACACCTAAAGGAGTTCATATGCCTTTCTCGGCAAAACTCACCTTTGCCTGCACTAACAACAAAGATGAATACGAAGCTTGTATCATGGGTCTTGAGGAAGCCATTGACCTCAGGATCAAGACTTTGAACGTATTGGGAGATTCAACTTTGATAATCAATCATACCAACGGCAAATGGTACACTCACCAAGATCATTTGATTCCATACCGTGACTATACGAGGAGATTATTGACATTCTTCACAACAGTCAAACTTGAGTATATCCCTCAAGACGAGAATCAGCTTGCAGATGCCTTAGCTACCATTTCCTCCATGATCAAGGTTCAAACTGCAAATTATGTGCCTCGGATTTCTGTATCCCGACTAGACCGACCAACATACATATTCTCTGTGGACATTGCTAAAGATGACAAGCCTTGGTTCCACAATATCAAATGCTTCTTAGAGGATCAGACATACCCACCTGGGGCATCATCCAATGATAAGAAGACACTAAGAAGGCTGGCCGGTTGTTTCTTCCTTAATTATGATGGTTCATTATACAAACGAAACTTCAATATGGTTCTTCTCAGATGTGTTAATAAGAAAGAAGCAGACTTTCTGATGCACGAGGTGCATGAAGGATCTTTCGGTACCCATGCTGGAGGACATGCAATGGCTAAGAAATTATTAAGATCGGGTGACTACTGGATCACAATGGATGCAGACTGTTGTGCCTATGCCAAGAAGGGCCACAAATGCCAGATCTATGCGGACAAGGTGCATGTGCCTCCAAATCCGTTGAACGTGATGTCTTCGCCTTGGCCCTTTGCCATGTGGGGCATTGACATGATTGGGAAGATCGAACCGACTTCTTCAAATGGTCACAGATTCATCCTAGTAGCCATTGATTACTTCACCAAATGGGTTGAAGCAGCTTCGTATGCAAACGTCACCAGACAAGTGGTAGCCAGATTCCTGAAAAGAGACATCATCTGCCGATATGGAGTTCCCGAGCGAATCATTACTGAAAATGGTTCCAATTTGAACAACAAAATGATGGTAGAACTATGCCGGGACTTCAAACTTCAACATCACAACTCTTCTCCTTACAGGCCAAAGATGAATGGCACTATCGAGGCAGCTAACAAAAACATCAAGATGATTGTGCAGAAGATGGTGGTGACTTACAAAGACTGGCATGAAATGCTACCATTTTCTTTGCATGGGTATCGAACCGCAATCAGACATCTACTGGGGCAACACCTTATCAGCTTGTGTATGGTATAGAGGCTCTCCTACCTATTGAAGTTCAGCTACCTTCCTTACGGGTACTGATGGATGTAAAGCTAAATGAAGCGGAATGGGTCCGGGCTCGGTACAATCAACTGAATCTGATCGAAGAAAAGAGATTATCTGCAATTTGTCATGGGCAGCTATATCAGAAAAGGATGAAGAAAGCCTTCGATCAGAAAGTCAGGCTTCGGGAATACCAAGTGGGAGATCTTGTGCTAAAAAGACTTCTTCCTCCTCAAACAGACCACAGGGGCAAGTGGACTCCAAATTATGATGGTCCATTCATAGTAAAGAAGGTTTTCTCTGGTGGAGCACTGATGCTCACTACTATGGATGGTGAAGATTTCTTATCCCTTGTGAATTCAGATGCAGTTAAAAAATACTTCGCATAAAATGACCCGATGGACATAAAAACAGAATGTAAGTCCAGGAAAAAATAGGGCATCCCGGCGAGTCAAAAACAGAATAAAAGACTTGGGCAAAAATAAGGGAAAAATCAAAAAAAATATACACCCGCTGAGTTGAAAAGCCGCATTGGACAGCTCAGGCAAAAATGGGTATCCCGGTGGATCGAAAACCCGAAAGGACGATCCACGCAAAATCAGGGAATAAGCGAACAACTGCATTCTGAATTCGTCTGTATTTTTCACAACACGACAAGCTTAGAAAGGATAAAGCATCAGTCAGAATCAGCCTTCTTCAGAAAGCAAGATAAGAAGAACGTCAAGGTTATATAGGTCATAACAAAGGAAGCTCACTAGAGCGTCGTCAACATTCCCAGCACTTTTACTTTTCTCAAATTATAGCAATCTCCTCATTCCAAGGGATTTGTTTCTTTGATTGTATTTGCCAATTCAGGGCACCCAGATTAATAAAATTAGATTTCCAGTCACACCTCTTCTTGTACATTTTCGTTTCATTTGCAAAATGTCCAATGTTCATAATAAATACTTGCATAAAAAAATGAGCCATTCTTGATAAATGCTTGCAGGAAATATATTTACTTTCAGGAATATCTAAGTCCTATGACGGAATCCGGTAAAGGATACCTCGAGATACTTGTGTGTTTCTCTTGTCTTAACAGATTGCAGGTATTTAATACGCAGCATGGGGCATGCTAAGCACACTTCCCCAGCATACCTCCTCCCCAAGCAATATCTGAAATGCTTTTCCCCAGCGGAGTTGTCAAAGCTTCCTTATCCCTAGCACAGGTCTATTCAACAGGAGCATCCCCAGCCAATTTCCCCACAGAGTTTCCATCCTCTCCCCAGAAGAGCAATGCCTGAAACTCTTACACAAAAAAGTGACGAACGTTTCCTTCTCCCCAGCTGAGTTCTCCTTGCGGATAGATCTATCAATGATCTATTTCCCCAAGCAGAGCTATATCTCCTAACAGATCTACCAATGATCTCCCCCAGCTGGGATATCCCTCCAAGCAGATCAGCCAAAGATCCAATCTTCAGTGGGATCTGAATCCTGGATCGGTTTCTCTTTTGCATAATCATAGCATTCATATCATATTCACAAAATAAGCGTAGCATTCTGTCTAATACGGAGCATTACGACAAAAATCAAACATTTGCATGATCACAAGCCAGGTTCGAGCCAGTCACCTACCGTTACCATCAATATTTCATCAGCAATGAATATAAAAACTCACATCCCCTATGAATATAAGCCAAAGCGTCCCCTTTGCATTCTCCAACACAAATGCCTGTTTATATATACTCTTTCGACACTCGTCTGTGTCATATCATTCCCCTGCAGATATAAGCCAAAAATATCCCCTTTGCATTTTCAAAAATAGATACCTATACATGCTCTTTTGACACTCATCCGTGTCACCCTTCCCTAGCACGGTTGCCAAATCACTTGTTGCAAACCAAACACTTCTTTATAACACACTCTTGTTGACACCCGTCTGTGTCATCCTATCCCCACAGGTCGCTGAAACACCTTTTACACTCTCATATACAAATGTTTGTTCATAATCTATACATTCTCTTTTGACACTCGTCCGTGTCATACATTCCCCAGCAAATCGAAGACTCGTCTATGTCTTGCTCATACTTCACCAACAGACAATTCACACTCATACTTATGCAGAAGTCTCTGATACTCGTCTGTATCTTGTATATATCATTTCTCAACAGATTCAACACTCGTCCGTGTTCTTTGTTAACCAGTTGGTACTCGTCCGTATCATCATCTCTGAACATGCGTCAGCGTTTGTTTCTACCGATACTCGTCCGTATCATGGTCTTAAGGATGCTCGTCCGCATCTTTAATCTATACATATCATCAAACACTTATACATTTTATTCTTAAGCGTAAGCACTCGTCCGTGTTTACCATTCCCCAGTAAGTCACCAACAAAACAACTTTTCTTCTATCCGACATTCGTCCTATGTCGTGATACTTTCGGCAGCCGTACCCTGCCAGGTGATCGTCCTTTACCTTTGGATGACCGTCCCTTATCCCTTTCCCCAGTGGAATCTCAATTATTGGAACTTTTCTATCCAGCATTCGTCCTATGTCGTGATAAGGAGCAGTCGTCCCCTGCTAGGTGATCGTCCTTCACCTTTTTGATGATCGTCTTTCATCATTTTATCCGATGGCCATCCCCATCGTTGATCTTGTTATCCGATATTCATCTTATGCCGTGTTAAACCCCGAAGAGCAGTCGTCCCCTGCTAGGTGATCGTCCTTCACCTTTTGATGATCGTACTTCATCATGCTTATCCGATGGCCGTCCCCATCGTCGACCATTTCTATCCGACATCCGTCCTATGTCGTGATAAAGAGCAGTCGCCCCCTGCTAGGTGATCGTCCTTCACCTTTGATGACCGTCCCTCATCATTATTTCATTTATTCTTTAAATCGATGGCCGTCCCCATCGTTGTTTACCTTACTTTCCAAACCTGATGGTCGTCCCCATCATTGCCTTTACTTTAATCCCCAGAGAATTTTATTTCTTTACCTGATGGCCATCCCCGTCATGGTCCCTTTATTTCCCCAGCTTGTTGGCCGTCCCCGTCATTGCTTTACTTACCGCTTTATCCCCAGCAGTCATCCTCTATTCGATGATCGTCCTTCATCGCCTGCATTTTATAATCATAACATACTATCTTTTGCAATTTATATCCCTTTTCTTCTTATCCCTAGTGAGTGCAAATTTCGGACCGTCTTTGGTATTCAACCACAAGTTATCTTGTTTGTCTATTAAGCCAGGGGCTTACATCCTGCACAGCTAACTCATGCTTGAATAGGGGCAGATATAAACACCCCAAATTTTCCCTTACTCATATAACACCATGGCTTGTGATCTTTCATGTTTGCATTAACATAAGCATACCATCTCATATTGCATTTTTTGTTTCACTACATAGTTCAAGTTCATCTGCATCTAGGGTTTGTGATCTGAGCAATCCAAGATTCCATCTGAGCCACCCCAAAGGTCTTAAAGCATTCCAAGAGGTTCCATGTGTGTTCTATCATCATATCGTGTCCCTCAAAGTTCATGGAAGTCAAGAGATCACAAGAACTGGCAAGGCATGGAAGCAAAGCTAGGGTTTTCACTACACAGATGACCAAAATTAGGGTTTTGGTTTCAGAGGCCTCAACTCCACATTTTTGGGCCATTCTTGTTTCTAATGTTCTTAAGATTTTATAAATATCATATGTAGAAAATTTGATGAAGAAATTCATTATGGAAGTCATTTGTTCACTAGGTAACTTCTTGAGCAAGTCAGAGCAAAATCAGGGCCTCTGAGACCCCCAACAATGGAACCAAAGTGGTATTTTCATCAAATTGAAGTTCTATGATCTTTATTTGATCATTGAAGTGCTTGGAAGTTCACAAAATTGAAAAATTGAGCTAAACCAAAAGTTGCCAAAAATGGAAATGACTTGTAATGGAAACTTTCCATTTTGGGAAAGTTTTTCAACCTCCTCTTTCTTGATCAAAAATGCTTCAAATGAAAATTTCTTGGTCATGAAAGTTGTAGATTAGGTCTTTCCCTTTTCAAAAAGTATAAGAAGATGTTCTAACTCATTATGGAACTCAAGTTATGATCCTTCAAAATTGGCAAAAATCCTATAATTTTCAAGAATGCACCAAAGAGGATTTTTTGCAAAACCACTTGCCAAGCCATTTCATGACCTCTAATGCATCTCTAAACATCATACCATCATAGTGCAACTCATTTTGATCAAAATTGGCCCAAGAATCATACATTTTCATGCCTTGAACTTCAAGAAACTTCAAAAGGGCCAAAACATCTCAAATTTGCAAAATGGTATAATTCTTCCCATACACTTGTGCCAGCATGCCAAATCTGATCCACAAGCTTCCCTTGATCTCTGCTGAGCCAAGCCATGCCCAAATCCAGACCTGCCATGTTCCCATACTTCAAGTACAACCAACCTTGACTTTTTTCATTTCACACCATACCAATCAACATAGCCCACAACAACTCTTCTGACCTATCAAGACATGATATGTGGACATTATGCAATCCATAACACATAACACATTGGCCAAAATTTGAACACAACTCAAGAACACAAAAATCCTCAAGAAACTTCATTCCTTCGAAACTCAGAAACCAACCATCAAAACTTCAAACAAACTTCACCAATCATCTCCATCCATCCTCCAGATCATTTCCCAACCATTGCCAAGCTCTAAAACCCCAAGAAGCAGAAATATGATTCTGGTGCAGCTGAGGTGTAATCTTTCAAACCAGCCATTGCAAGCTTGTTCTAAGCTTTCCATTCACTCAAGGGAAGCCATTGGAGGTTGATTAGACAAAGAAAGAGGTCAGAAAGCTTCAAAAGTGAAAGCTCCAGCTCAGGTAGCCATCCTCAAACTTTTTTTCCAGAAATGCATTTTTAAGTTTCTAAATGAATCAATGAACTTCACTGATCATGCTGATGTATTTAGTTTTAAAAATGGTTGAGTATTATGCATGTATGGGGTTTCTGAAATTTTTGACCTAAGAATGTTCATCTTCGATTCTCCATTTTGATGCATGATTCTTTGCTTTTGTTGCTGGATTCTTGTTTAGAAGTGTTTAATGAGTGATTCTAGAGGTTTTGGGGGATTGGGGTGAGGTTTTGAGGAAGTTCAGGTGAGTGACTCGCCGGAGAAGACAACCGGAAGTCTTCTCCGGCCACCTGAGGGTCATTAACCCTAATCTGAGTAATTAAGGCAACTTTGAATTCTGGCCTTTAGATCTTGCTTCCCTCGCGTGTATGGAGGGTCAGGATCAGTCATTAAACCCTAATTTATAACTAATTAGTTTAATTTAAATTAATTAGTCAGGACAAATCTGGACCACTCATTTACGCACCAGTCAACTCCCTCCACCCAGCTTTGAATCTCAGTCTTGGATCTTGCATACTTTCCATTTAAATTCATTTTTATTTCATTTTTATTCATTTTTCTTGCACATTTAATTTAAAATACTTAGAAAAATCGCAAAAATATTTTCTTTTGCATTTTTGTTCCAAATAGTTTTCTTAATCAGAAAATGATTTTTTTTTTTACATATAGAAAGTATTTTTAAAATATTTAAATGTTTATTTTAATTAATTAATGGAAATTAATTAATTAAAATAGCATTTAGATTTCTAAAAATCACCAAAAAATTAATGTTGCATCTTAACACATTTAGAAACATTTTCAAACCCTTCATACAAATTTCTTTTTGGTTTTGATCATCATTTGACAATTTTCTTTGAATTTAGGGTTCATAAAATCACATTTTAAACCCTAACCTTTGAAAAATCTTTTCTGCCTAACCATGAAGGGTTTGAAGTTGGTTCTTTTTGCATTGTTTTACAAATATCATGTAGTATCTATGATACTTTTGGCATGAATTTATTTTGCATTTCCAATTTGTTTGACATTTTACATTGAGGATCACCCAAAAAACCCTAGAAAAATAGGAAATTCATAACTCCTTCTAGGTTTAGCTTCTTTCCTCCCCCTTTGGATGGTAACCTATTACAGGTTTAGGGTTCCTTTGAGTGCATTTTCAATTTTTTATCTTGTGCATTGCTTCTTTTTTGGTCATGTGCATCTCATACTTCCAAAAAACCCTAATTTTACATGTTCACTTGCATTCATCTTGCATATGCATCCATACATGAACTTGCCATGACATTTCATGTATTCATATGTCATCTTAGACATCTTAGGACATGTTAGAATCATGCTTGATCATTTCTTCATCCATTTTCCATGATTTTCATTCTTTTCTTTTCATTAACTTTCATGAACTTTCAAACTTCAAAGCATGCCTACATGACATCTCATTCTTTATATGATCATTCATATACACTTTGTATGCCTTTGCATCATCTCACATGACATTAACATTGCATAAACACTTCTGACTTTGGTCATTTCATCTCATCTCATCTCCTTTAATTTCATTTCTTCATGCTTTATATCTTATGCATTCATGCTAACATTTTCAGGTGGTAAGTTACTTTGAGAAGTGGATTTGCCTTCACTTCTTATTTCTCTTCATCTCTTTCATATGCATCTTTCTGGTTTCTTTGAATAGAACTTTTTCACTTGTGTTCCTCTCTCACTTTCTTTCTTTAAGTTACTTATCTTCTTCAATGAAGTAAGTAACTTATTTCTTCTACTTCCTCCTTTGGTGGCTTTCTTGAAGATCTTTCTCAAGCCTTACAAACCATAGGAACATCCAAGAATGATAATAATTAGGGTTGTGATTAGTCCCCCTTAGTTTTTACCTTTGAGTCTTATTTGTGTCTCTCTTCTCATCTCATCATTAAAGACTAAACCTTTAAGGCTTTAGGACTTTGGAATTAAGGTTATGCATGCATCCTTCTCTTAGGATGGAGTGTATAACTTTAATCCTAAGAGTTAAACCCTTAATTTGTTTAAACCTCTTAATCAAATCATCTTAATAATCACTAAGACTTCATCTTGTAACTTGGGCCTTACATTAGGGTTCTAATTCTTCCTTTATGGTTAAGAAGGACTAACCCTAGTGTTTAATGGACAAGTTCCCCTCAAGTTGTCTTACAAACATAAAATCCACTTCTTAATCTCACCTCTTAATTAAAATCCATTTAATAAAGGCTTGTTTTGTCATGAATTTAATCCCTAACCATGGATTAAGTTGAGGTATCTTCCTCAGCTTAAGTGTTCTCATCTATTATCCTTCTTTTAGGATGGTGTAATGAGTTCACTAATCCTTGATTATGGCTTAAACTCATTACTTAACACTAAACAAAAACCCAAAAACATCTAAATAATCACAAGTAGGTTAATGATCTTAATCCTACATCATCATGGTGAATAAGTTGAGATGTTTATCTCATACTTAAGTATTCTCATTATCCCTAATCAGGGAGGATATAATGAGTCTACAAACCTTTGATTTAGGCTTAAGCTCATTAACTTGACAAACTCAAAAAACAATAACAAAACTAAAAACACAAAAACAAACAATAATCGTCTCCTCTGGGATTCTTTTCTCATCACACTCATTCATAAGCGAGAACTTGCTTCTTCCGTCTAATGCAAGACAGTTAGCACTCGAGTCAGACGAGTCATACACTTGAGCATAGACAAGCAAGCAGTTCACAGTAAATTTATCTTTCAGTCTCTTTGAGTCGAACTACGGTGTTCTGACTTCCTCATTGCACGAGAAGATACGTAGGCATAACTTAACTGTTATCGAACAAACGTCTCTGTGTCTTCCCCCTCTTTCAGCATTCTCTTTTAAGCCTCAGTTCCTGGGCATTTACCTTTTACACTGGCACTTGTATATTCTTTTCCAGCTTTTGCACACAGATAGCACATACACCTACCCCTTTAAACACAATCTTTTAAGCATGGATCCTGTCGAGTACGACGGACAATCTGGGTGCTAATACCTTCCCAGGTTGTAACCAACCCCCTTTCTCAATTTCCCTGGTTCGCAACCATCTTATCCATATCTTTCTAGGTTTATGCAGCATTAACTTTCCTTCGGGATAAAAATGCCTAGCTGGAGACTCTATTCATCTTCATTTCATCTTCTCCTTTCGCCGACCGTTCGCGCCTGTACCCTATCTGACCAGGTGTCTTTTCGGGGGAGCGACACTGTCCCCATCGTTGTTTACTTTACTTTGCAAACCTGATGGTCGTCCCCATCATTGCCTTTACTTTAATCCCCATAGAATCTTGTTTCTTTACCCAACGGTTGTTCCCATCGTGGTCTCTTTATCTCCCCAGCTTGTCGGTCGTCCCCTTCATTGCTTTACTTACCACTTTATCCCCAGCAGTCGTCCTCTGCTCGATGGACATCCTCCATCGTTGTCATTTAATAATCATATTATACTATCTTTTACAATTTATATCCCTTTTCTTCTTCTATCCAGCGAGTGCAAATTTTGGACTGTCTTTGGTATTCAACCACAAGTTATCTTGTTTGTCTGTTAAGCCAGGCGCTTACATCCTGCACAACTAACTCATGTTAAGACATCTTAAGACAGGCGCTTTTATTCCCTCTTAGACATCTTAAGACATTGCTTGAATATTGCTTGATCATTTATCCATACATTTTCTATGCTTTGCATCCATTTCATTTCATAAACATCCATGTGTTTACATGCTTCCTACATGTTTCATTTGCATTCATTCTCTTGTATGATTACACATATGCATCTTGTATGTCTTTGCATCATCTCATAACTAATTTTCCTTGCATATGAACTTATGACTTTGATCATAACACCTTTGTTTGATGCATTTGCATTTCATTTCTTTCTTTATATGTTCAACTAACATTTCAGGGGCTTATGGTAAGTTGTTTGAGGTGTGGGTGTGTGTAACACGGTGGGAGAACTGACTTTAGTTATGTTGCGGATATCAAGAGTCGCCATCGACTTTTATTTTATCCAAAGGAAAGGCATAAAAGAACAGGAAAGACCTTTAAAAGATTTTTGGGTCCGGGGGGTAGGTTATGTAAAGGAAAGGTGTTAGCACCCTTTACATCCATGGTTATCCATGGGCTCTTAGTTACTTAGCTCACTTTAAATTGTTTTGAGAAATGTGAAGTGTGTGAATAAAAATTTTCTTAAGAGTTTTATAATGATCCATGTACGGATACGTAAAAAAAACCTTTATTTTGAAAATTGTTTGAAATATGTGAAGTGTTTGAAATTGTTTTGAAGAGTGAGCAAGTATCTAGAGGAACCTACCCTAAGTTTTAAGTCTTTTCTGTTCTTGAATCCTTTAAATGGTAAGACTATCCCTATTATTAAGGAATAGGTATTCATTACCTTGGATGTGAGGGACAAGTAAGGGACATCTGTTTATGTAGGCAACTGTGGGGTGTATTAAGCAATTTTGGAGGGACTATCATCATTATTCGAAAGGGACAAGATCATTACGAAGGCAACCATTAAGGGATTTGATCTTTTATTGTTAAGGGACTAGATGACCTTACTTTGAGGGACTTTTTGCTTTATACACCCTACTTGACCTTTTGATTAGGCAACAATGAGAGGTAACCCTAGAAAGTGAGATGGCGATCAAAGATCGACTTACGTGTGTGAGTGTTCAACTTAATATTTATCTTTTGAATTAAGTGATCTAAATTAATTTTAAATGACATATATGTTACACTCCCTATTTTTACTAACCATGGCATAAAATAATTAATTTAAACATTACAAATAAATATTTACACCAAGGAACAATTACATAATAATAATAAGACAATTGAAATAAATAAGCAAAATATTAAATAATAATGATAATTGGGTTAGTGAAAATAATAATAATAACAATAATATTAAATTAAATGGGTTAGTAATAATCATATAAACATAATTAACAATAATAATAATGAAATAAGCAAAAATATTAAAATAATTAAAAGATCAAATTTTTATATGAACAATTATTTAAGATTAATAAGAAAAATATGAACAATTATATTAATTATAAAGTTTTAAGTTATTTGTAAATTATATAGAAAAATAAGTTAATGATAAACATATTATAGAAATAAATATAATTACAAAATTAATTTAACAATTTTTTTAATTATTCCTAAGCATATATGCAAAATTAAAATATAAAACAATTTAGGTCATATTTAAGAAATAGGATTAATTATGATTATATTTACAAAATTTAATTATATTAAATAAAATATATACATGATTAAAAAATGTGATCATACAATTATATTTACAAATTTAAAGATTATAATAAAATTTTATTCACTAATTAAAATATAGGCAAGAATTACAATTAGGTTTTTTAGAAAAATATTTTAGGGTTTATAAGTTTATAAAATAGAATTAGGGTTTACATATTAATAATTAATTTATTTACAAATATTTTAGAAACATAAAAAAGAAAAGAAAATCAATGGTCTTTTTTTTTATTAAAAAAAAGAATTTGAATAATGCTAACAATGTTAATTTATATTCAAGTAATATTAATAATACTAATTATATATATTAAAACATAAAAACAATTAGTGAAATAATAAAAAAAATAAGCAAAAACTTACCTGCTGGAGCCTGGGGTCGAACCCAGGTCTCCCAGCCTTATTCACCAGCAACCAACCAGCTGAGCTGCGTGCGCAGCATGTTTATAGGATGAGTAATGATAATAATATATTAAACCTGTTAAACAAAAGAATTTTAAGCAAAAAATAAACAACCCAGGAATCGAACCCTGGTCCTTGGCTTCAACGCTTTTGTGCAAAACCAACTGAGCTACGCGCTCGTTGGTGACATATAACGAAACAAATACATAATAAAATAAGCCTTTTATTTGAATTTCATTTTCACGCCAGCCTTCATCATCTTCTTCCTTTTACCTGCGAAAATTCATACAATTTCATCTACGACTTTTCCTGCGATTTCCTCCATACTCAGAACCTGCGAAACTCAAACATCAACCAAACAGTACTATTTCTTTCAATTAATCAGTGTATTATGATCCCCATAACTCATACAATCATCCTATGTTTTTAAAATTTATTTATTTTTGGCTTAGCATGAAACCCTAAAATCTCAACCGAAACCCTAACAATGGCTTCTCACGATTCAGGTCATTAATCTTTAATCCAACTATCCAGAAAGCTTGCTAAGATCATTATAAACACGAAACAATCATTAGAATCAATGGATAATGCATAAAAATATAGAATCGAAAAAATCATTATTCTTGAATATGAGTGATTCGGGTTAGCCATTTGAGCATGGTTTAGATGATTATAATGATGCAAACATGTTCAGTGATAGTCCAGGAATAATTTGCCATCTTCAAATCACCTTCAAAGTTACAAATGTGGAGAATCCGAATTTGGGATTTTGATGAAATTTTGAAAACTTGAAACTTACTCTTGAGGCCAGAATTTCGTGCCTTGTGATTAGGGTTCTCTTCTATACTTATAGAGTGATGAATTTAGGTTAAAAAATTAGGTCATTGTGTGAGAGATTTGATTGAAAAAGATTCAAAGAGATTATGCCTTAAAAATCAAATATCTTTGTATGAACACCTTCTATTTTAGGCAAATCAACATGATCTTCTTTCCACTTCAATACCAATCACTTTTATGATTTTCTAGAAGCTTAATCCATTTTAAATCTTAGACTTTTATATTTTATTTTAATTTAAAATGATTTTTAATGAATTAAATCAAAATAAATAAAAATAACATGATAAAAAATCTGATTTTTGTTGACTTGGGTCGTGCATGAGGTTATAGTATGGATTGGGTCATCATATGGCAAGCCCATTTAGAAGAAATTGGTTTTAGACCTCCATTTTCTTCATAAACCAACCAAAAATTTCCCAACTTTGCAAGGGCACACATCCTTCAATTTTAATGCTATGAGGGTGTTCTTGGAAATTTTGTAAAGCTTGAAGAGTTATCTAACCAACCCCACTGGTTTCATGTCTATATCATTTACCATTCTCAAGTTATGCCCTTTTGAAGTTGTTGACTTTTTGTTGACTTTCAAAAGGACCTATAATGTCTTAGCTCATACCTTCCAAATGAAGCATTTTTGGGCTTGGCTTGTGAGACACAAAGTTGTAGAGAATTAAATTTCCTTCAAAATGAGATTTGGATGGAGACTTGGTGATGAAACATGTGAAAGTTATGGCTGGTCAAAGTTTAGTTGACTTTTACTGAGGAAACCCTAATTTAGAAACTCCTGATTCTTGATGATCTGAAATCTCCTTGATGAATCATGATCAACACTTGATAAAATGATGAATTTTACTTCATATACTTGATGTTGGCAAAAAATCATGAAATTTGACTTTGGTTTGACCACAGTTGACCTCAGTTTGACTTTTTAACTACTTTGACTGATTTTGACTTATCTGATCATCTGACTGAGCAAACCTTTGAGAAAAGTCTTGCAACTTGTCATGGGGGTTCTTACACACATATAAGATTTTATGAAGCTCACTTGAAATCTTGGAAGTTCATTTAGCCTGATTAAAGTCAAAACCCTAGTTTTGGATGCACTGCTTAGGAGGTGCATTGTCTGAGGGAATTGTCAACTCTTCTGACTATTTGTGAACCTTGTGAACCATCATAAAATGTCTTGTGAACCTCATGGGAGGTCTTGTGAACCTTGTGAACCTTGTGAACCTCATAAAGTATCTTGTAGACTTCATGAACCTCATGAAAGGTCTTGTAAGCATTGTGAATCTTGTGAACCTTGTGAACCTCATAAAGTGACTAGTAGACTTCATGAACCTCATGAAAGGCCTTGTAAGTATTGTGAACCTTGTGAACCTTCTTAGCACACAAAGTCTTGTATTGTGAGAGCAAATTTTGGGGTGCAACAGCTGCCCCTGTTCAATTTTCTGAAACCTGAGGGGTTAGATTGGTATATGTGCCAGTCGTAACCTGGAAGGTTGAAGGGGATTGAACACAAAAGCCCAAAAATTTACACTCACCAGTGCGTAGAGTGATACAGGTGACTAGTTGAATATTCTTGAGTGGGCTTAAAGATGCCACTTGGAGAAAAATTCTTCAGATACATTTATTGGGGGATAAAGCAGTCCAAAATATGAAGGTATAATGATAACTTTCAGGAAGATAAACAACGTCCCGAGGTAATATTATGCTTTCAGGAGGATAAACAACGTCCTGAGGAATTGATAATATGCTTTCAGGAGGATAAACAACATCCTGAGGTGATGATATGCTTTCAGAAAAATGAACAACATTCTGAGGTATAAATATGCTTTCATGAGGTTAAAGCAGTCCTGAGGTAGGGGTGATAGCCTTCGGGAAGATAGACAACGTCCCGAGGAGATAATATGCTTTCAGGAGGATAACAACGTCCTGAGGAATTGGTGACCTTTGGGAAGATAACAACGGCCCAAAGTAATAATATGCTTTCAGGAGGATAAAGCAATCCTGAGGTATAAGAAGCTTTCAGGAGGATAAAGCAGTCCTGAGGGAATGATATGCTTTCAGGAGGATAACAACGTCCTGAGGTATATGAAGCTTTCAGGAGGATAAAGCAGTCCTGAGGGAATGATAACTTTCAGGAGGATAAAGCAGTCCTGATAGTCGCAATTTGTTGATGAAGTCTGTCTGCTAGAGAATTATCCTGAAAACAAGGTAGCATTCTATATGGTAGTATTAGTTTATGCATTATGTATGCATGTATAATATGATGCACTTAAGTAATGCATTATGCATCTATGGATATGCATGTTAAGGTATGATGTAAATGATGTATGTGTGATATGATGCTGCCGAAAGCGTCTGGATATCTTCGTATAACAACTGCTGGCCAGGGAAAATAAATCCCAGTTTGTTGCTGAAGAATATGAGGAACTCGTTCCCGTCTTGTTTGATAATAAGGCATATATAACCTCCCGTCTGCTGGGGATAATAAGGTATATATAACATCCCGTCCTCGTTCGATAGTAGAGTATATATAACCTCCCGTCTGCTGGGGATAGCAAAGTATATATAACCTCCCGTCTGCTGGGGATAGTAAGGTATACATAACCTTCGTCTTCGTTTGATAGTAGGGTAGATATAACCTCCCGTCCTCGTTCGTCGTACTCTTATTGGAAAGTAAATTCCCAAATATCCGTATGAGGATAAAAGAGATGGATATAAATTCCAGGGGAGATGTGACTTTATGAAGAAGGATTTGTCCTACTGAGGGTTTGTAGCTGTTTTGTTGAGATGAACCGGAGAAGCTTCGTTGAAATCCTTCCCTCGTTCGTCCTTAGTAAATACTATTACTGCATTTTCATGCATTTCTGGTAAACATCAATCATATTAAGCATATATGCATTTCTGGTAAACATCAATCATATTCAAAAGCATACATACGTTCAAACACAACCAATGGACGTTTCGCTTATGTAAATAGTTAAAAGTAAATCTGGATTCAAAGATGGAATTTTATTTATATCAAAAGGTGACCCATACATGGGTAAGTTTGTACAAGGAGACATAAACCCTAGTAAGAGGATTTTGTCATGAAGTTTTTACAAAACAAAGAAAATCAGCTATGTGGGAAATAATCCTATTGAGTTTCAATTCTACTATTGCCATTATCTTCAAGTATCTCATCTTCTGCTGTTGAGACGGAAACGATTGGATTGAGCTTTACCTGTTCGAACTTGAGTGAGTAGCACAACTGGTTGTAGTTTCATGAGTAATCCAAACGAGACATAGTCATACGCTTTAATCCCTAACTTTTGCCTGGATTGCCCTTTCAGGTTTTCAATCCACCGGGATACCCTTTTTTGCCCAAGCCGCCTTTTCAGGTTTTCGACTTGTCGGGTGTACATTTTTTATATATATCCCTAATTTTTGCCCAAACCCTTTTGGTTTGCCGGGATGCCCTTATTTTTGCCTAGGCCTGTCAACCTAGCGGGTCTTTTTTTATGCGTAGTATTTTTTAACTATGTCTGCGTTTACAGGCTGTGGGAAGTCTTCACCATCCATAGTAGTAAGTATCATGGCACCTCCTGAAAATACTGTCTTGACCACAAATGGCCCTTCATATGTTGGAGTCCACTTGCCCCTAGGATCACCCTGTGGTAATATGATACGCTTGATTACCAAGTCACCAACCTGATATACCTTTGGCTTAACCTTCTTGTTAAAAGCCTTGATCATTCGTTTCTGGTACATCTGGCCATGACAAACTGCTGCTAGCTCTTCTCATCAATCAAATTTATCTGGTCAAGTCGAGTCTGAATCCATTCATCTTCATTCAAGCCTGCATCCTTCATAATTCTTAAGGAGGGAATCTGAACTTCAATGGGCAGAACTGCTTCCATACCATAGACTAAGGAGAATGGGGTTGCCCCTATTGAAGTACGTATTGTAGTACGATAACCATGAAGAGCAAATGGTAACATCTCATGCCAATCCTTATAAGTAACAGTCATCTTCTGTACAATCTTCTTAATGTTCTTATTAGCAGCTTCAACTGCCCCATTCATCTTCGGACGATACGGAGAAGAATTATGATGCTTAATCTTGAACTGCGTGCAGAGATCAGTAATCATGGTGTTGTTGAGATTAGAGCCATTGTCAGTGATAATCATTTCAGGGATGCCATACCTACATATGAGATTATTCTTAATGAATCGAGCCACAACATTCTTAGTAACAAATGCAAATGAAGCTGCCTCCACCCACTTCGTGAAGTAATCAATAGCAACCAGGATGAAACGATGTCCATTAGAAGCAGTAGGCTTGATCTCACCAATCATATCAATGCCCCACATGGCAAAAGGCCAAGGAGCAGTCAACACATTCAATGGTGATGGAGGTATATGTACTTTATCAGCATAGATTTGACATTTGTGACATGTTCTGGAGTGTTAATAACAATCAGCTTCCATGGTAGACCAATAGTAACCTGCTCTCAATATCTTCTTTGCCATAGTATGACCACTAGAATGAGTGCCAAAGATCCCATCATGCATATCTTCCATAATCTCTGTTGCTTCCTTCTTATCCACACAACGAAGCAAAGTTGAATCATGATTACGCTTGTACAAAATTCCATTACTCAAAAAGAACTTAGCAGAAAACCTTCTCAGAAATTTCCTATCTTTGACAGATGCTCCTTCAGGGAACTCCTGAGCTTCAAGATATCTTTTTACTTCATAGAACCAAGGCTTCTCCTCTTCCCCTTCTGTGTCAATCTCATTGCAGTATGCAGGCTTTTCAAATCTATCAATAGTAATCTTGGGAGCTTCATCATCCCAGATGATCTCAAACATAGATGCCATGGTGGCCAATGCATCTGCCAACTGATTCTCTCTTCGTGGGATATGTCCAAAGGTAACTTTTTTGAAATTTTGGATCAAAGACAAAACATGCTCTCTGTAAGGAATGAGATTATCATGCTTGGTATCCCAATCTCCTTTAATCTGACTAATTACCAGGGCTGAATCTCCATATACGTCAAGGAACTGAATCTTCATATCAATAGCAGCTTTAATACCCAGGATACATGCCTCATATTCAGCCATGTTATTGGTACAATAGAAACAAAGTTTGGCAGTAATCGGGGTATGACAACCTTCAGGGGAACTAATCACAACACCAATACCATTACCAAGCGCATTAGAGGCACCATCAAAAACCATAGTCCATCGGGATCCTTGTTCAGGTCCGTCATATTGTCCAAGTTCTTTGGTAATAATCATAATGTCTTCATCAGGGAACTCAAAACTCATTGAATGGTAATCATCCACCGCTTGATGAGCCAAATGATCAGCAACAACACTTCCTTTAATATCCTTCTGAGTAGTATACTGTATGTCATATTCTGTCAAGATCATTTGCCATCTTGCAATTCTTCCGGAGAGAGCAGGTTTCTCAAATATGTACTTGATTGGATCCATCTTTGAAATCAATAAGGTAGTATGGGTCAACATATACTGTCTTAGTCGGCGAGCAGCCCATGCCAAAGCGCAGCAAGTTTTCTCGAGCAGTGAGTATCTTGTTTCACAGTCGGTAAACTTTTTGCTAAGGTAGTATATTGCCTGCTCTTTTCGACCAGACTCGTCATGTTGCCCCAATACACACCCCATTGAATTGTCTAACACTGTTAAGTACATAATCAAGGGTCTTCCATCAACTGGTGGCATCAAAATTGGTGGTTCCAGCAGATATCTCTTGATTTCATCAAAGGCAGTCTGGAATTCATCATTCCATTCCATCACCTGATCTTTCTTCAATAACTTGAAGATTGGCTCACAGATGGCAGTCAATTGGGAAATAAATCTTGCAATGTAATTCAATCGTCCCAAGAAACCTCTAACTTTCTTCTCAGTATGGGGAGATGGCATCTCTCGTATAGCTTTCACTTTTGCAGGATCCACTTCAATACCTTTTCCACTGACTATGAAACCCAGGAGTTTACCGGACCTAACTCCAAAAGTACACTTGTTTGGGTTCAATCTCAACTTATATTTCTTCAACCTCTCAAACAATTTATGCAAATGATCAAGATGTTGCTCTTCATTCTGGGACCTGGCTATCATATCATCCACATATACCTCTATCTCATGATGAATCATATCATGAAACAAAGCCACCATAGCACGCTGATATGTTGCTCCTGCATTCTTCAAACCAAATGGCATCACTTTATAACAAAAAGTGCCCCATTGTGTAACAAATGTTGTCTTCTCCATGTCTTCAGGTGCCATCTTGATCTGATTGTAACCAGAAAAACCATCCATAAAAGAGAATACCTTGTGTTGAGCAGTGTTGTCTACCAGAACATCAATATGAGGAAGTGGAAAGTCATCTTTGGGGTTGGCCTTGTTCAAATCCCTGTAGTCTACACACATACGTACCTTACCATCTTTCTTAGGAACTGGTACCACATTTGCAACCCACTGAGGATAAGAAGTCACAGCTAAGAACCCTGCATCAAACTGTTTCATTACCTCTGCTTTAATCTTCTCTGACATTTCGGGACGCATACGACGAACCTTCTGCTTCTTTGGACGACAATCTTCTTTTACTGGTAAACGGTGGACCACAATGTCTGTATCTAACCCTGGCATATCTTCATAAGACCAAGCAAAGATCTCCACATAGTCACATAGCATTTGAATCAATCTGCTCTTGACACTGTCCTCTAATTCAGCCCATATATTGACCTCCTTCCTGTTTTCTTCAGTTCCCAAATTCACAACTTCGATTGGCTCTTCATGTGGTTGTATAGCTTTCTCTTCTTGTTGTAACAACCTAGCAAGCTCTACAGGTACTTCACAATCGTCCTCATTTCCGTCTTCAGCTTGATAGATCGGATTCTCGAAATTATAATTGGCAATAGTAGAACTGTTATCAACAGGATCCAGAGTGGATGAGGATCTGCATTTTAGTGATGTGGGTGTGTGTAAGAACACATAGCTGATAAAGCAAAAATAAAAGAAAAGAAAGACAAGGAACACAATATTTATGAAAACGAAACGTCCACTGATTTTATTGAATGAAGTATGCAAATGAAATGACATCCCGTAACAAGCACACCATTGTGCCCCGGGTAAGGCACAAGGCTTGAGAGTTTTAATTGTTCAAGAAATTACAAACTTAAAAGCAACAACACAGTAATAGTATTTACTCCTGACTAAAGGAGATAGGGATAACATCTTCAGCTTTCCAATTATTGAGTCCAACACCCACAGTAGGAAAAATCCAAGCATCCAAGTTGTAGTCTTCATCATAGTTACCCACAACATTGATATGATCTTTCATAACCCCTTGATTGGTGATACGAACAGCACGAGCACGACGAACAACCTTCTGGGACTCTGCAGTGAAACCCAAACCAAATTTGTCAGACTTGTACGGAATATCAGGAAGCTGACCCCAAATAGTACAACCACCTTCATCTACTACAGCTCTAGCATCTTTGAGGGAAGCCATTGTTGGAGGTATTCTGGTGACCACAGGCACTTTCTTGACAACAGGTGGAGCTACATAATCATTGACAATCTAAGGAACCACTTCAAATGTCTGACACGGAGTTTCGACGTATTCACCTTCCACTTCTAGATACTTGAAGGTGTTCACATGGTTAACAAAATATTCTTCCTCTCCATAGATAGTAACAACCTTTCCTTCCACCGGATATCTCAGCTTCTGATGTAATGTAGAAGTTACAACACCTGCCCCATGGATCCAGGGACGACCAAGAAAACAAGAGTACGAAGGACGAATATCCATCACATAAAATGTAGCGTTAAAAACCTAAGAACCAACTTTGATTGGGAGATCAATTTCTCCATGCACCACTCTTCTCGAACCATCAAAAGCCTTCACCACTATACTACTGGGTTTCAGCACAGCATCTTCAGGACTCAGCTTATTCAGGACTTCTTTGGGCAACACATTCAGAGAGGAACCATTGTCTATTAATACATGTGACAGGGTAGTGCCCCTGCATTCAATTGAGATATGTAGAGCCCTGTTATGATCCCTCTTGGCAGGAGTCAAATCAGCATCAGAAAACCCTAACCCATTATCATAAGTCAGGTGGGCAACACAATTCTCAAACTGGTCAACAAAAATTGCATTGGGTACATGAGCAGTCTTCAGAAATTTAATCAAGGCCTTGACATGAGCCTCAGAACACAACAACAAGGATAGCATAGAAATCTTGGAGGGAGTATGCCCCAACTGATCAACAATGTCATAATCACTCTTGCGAATGATTTTCAATACTTCTTCCATCTGCTTAGAGAGATCATCAGCAGCTGGCACATCAGTAGGTGCAAGATCAATAACAAGACCTTTGCCCCGAGCATCGGTAGTGGAGGTAGCAGCAGGAGTGATTGCATTCTTGGAGGTCACTGGAGGAGAGAAGACTTTTCCACTTCGTGTGATCTTACTAGATCCAACAATATTATCAACATCGACAGGTACATCAGCTAAATATTCTTGCTTAACACCATGGATATAAACATCAGACCCATAATGCCAAGGCACAGCTTTATCAGACGTATACGAAATAGGCCCAGGAGTGGTAATGACCATAGGAGCCACTCTAGCTTCAGCAACAATCTTCACAGGGCCTTCAGCAGTAATCTTAATTGGACCCTTATGAGTGATTTTAATAGGACCTTTGGATGTGATCCTCACCGGCACTTTTTCAACCATATCAACCTCTTCAGTCTTCTTACCTTTAGTAATATGATCCACCATACTCTCCACAGAAGATGGAGTCCTTTCAAACACTATGGTGTAATTATTCATGAGGCGTTGGATTCCGTCCTTCAACCTCCAACAACTATCTGGATTATACTCACAATAGACACAATCTTCACGACAACCTGGAAAGAACCCAGCTTGCACTAACTCCTTCATGATGACAGACAATGGTGTGGTCAACTCTGCAACTGAATAGATATGTAAATCTTCATCAATGGCATTGACAGTCTTCTCATGATTTGGCATTGGAGCAGTAATCACATTTGGAGTACCCGGAGGATCAAACTCAATTTCTCCAGCCTCAATCATATCTTGAATTTTGTTCTTCAAGACCCAGCAGCTATTAGTATCATGTCCCTGACAATTTGAATGATATGCACATCGTGCATTGGGGTTGTACCTGGGAGAGGTAACATTAGGATTTTGAGGAGCCTCTTTCAGAGTAATAAGTTCAGCCTTCAACAAATGTTGCAATGCCTGAGCCATTGACATGTTGATCTTAGTGAACTGCCTTCTAGCCCTCTGTTGGTTGCCCTGTGGCTGCTCTGTTGTCAAAGGAGTTGGATTTGAAATATGAACTGCACTCACAGACTGATGCCTTCTGTTACGATCAGGCTGACCATAAACAGCATTGGATTCTTTCTTCCCAGTGGGAGGCTTCTTTGCAGTACCTGATGAAGAAGTACCTACTTGAATCTTGCCACTCTTTATACCATTCTCCACGCGCTCTCCTGTCATTATTAACTCAGTGAAGCCAGATGATGAGCTTCCAATGAGATGACTGTAAAAAGGACCATTCAGCGTACACATGAACATATCAACCAATTCCCTGTCAGTTAAAGGGGGTTGTACTCTTCCAGCTAAATCTCTCCACTTCTGAGCATACTCCTTGAAACTTTCTTTGGCACCCATAGACATGCTTTGCAGCTGCATGCGAGTGGGAGCTAAATCAGCATTGTATTGATACTGCTTATAGAAAGCTTCAGCAAGATCATTCCAATCCTTGATGTTGACACTCTCCAACTGATAATACCACTCCAATTGAGCTCCAGATAAGCTCTCTTGGAAGAAATGAATCCACAATTTCTTATCAGCAGTGTGGGGTTGAATTCTTCTGACATAAGACCTCAGATGCAGCTTAGGACAAGAGACCCCTTCATAAACAACAAAGGTAGGAACCTTGAAACCCATGGGTCTGACTACCCCAGATATCAGACTCAAATCTTCAAAATCCAGCCCAGAAGACTTCTGTAACTCCATAGCATCCAATCTATCCACCAGCATCTTGAATTTGTCTTCACTAGGCTCATGGTAGTAATTAGCCTCAGAATCAGAGTCCCCCATAGTGATGTGGAGACTGACTCCCTCTTTTTCAGACTCTTCAGACTCATAATCTTCAACTGGTTCTTTGGTCTTGGCAAGACCTTTGAACCTTCTTCCCATGTTGATCAGGCCACCTGACCTTCTAGTCTTCTTAGTCTTCTTGGCCAGCAGTGTCTTCAATTCATCCTGCCCCTTGGACAGATTCAGGATCAGCTCTTGGAACTGTGCATTTTGTGCCTGGAGTTCCTTAACTGTTTGTTCAAGAGCCATTGCTGAAATAAACAGCGAGAAGATAAGAAACCTGTGCACAATTATAAACCTGTGATGTAATGATATGGAATGTAAATGCGTATGCAATGTTTTCAAGGACCGCATGATTTAAATTTGCTTAAACAAACAAGAAAGTAAACTTTTATTAGTAATAAATTTGTTTTGCCTCTTAGGCTTACAAACAATGAAATGAAATAAATAGAAGAGAGGGGGTTTTAAGTCTCCCATGGACGTTTCCTCTTTGTGTTGAGGTATGAGTTGAGATTCCGTTCCTCGTGAAGTTGCTTTGTTAGTTCTAGGATTCTTTCTTGGCTTGCTTTGTAATGAGCCTCGAAAGTATCCCTCTGCTACTTCAGTTGGATCCAGGATCTCTGCAAGTCTTCCATGTCAGTAGGCATGTCTGGGTGAAGGATGGTATAAGCATTATCTCCTTCAGCAACAGGTTCCATGGTAACTGGCATGATAGCAGGATATGGCATCATGAGAGTCTGAGCGCGAGATCGCACCCATCTGAGATAAGCCTCCATAGGAATAGTATACTTAGGCTCCAGAGTCTTGCTGTCAACCCTGTTTACTTTTCCCCATGCTCGTATGAATCTCTGACGGTAACCTTGAAGATCGTTGTCGTAATCAAACACAATGCCCTGAATCAACATGTCATGTGGACCATCACTCCGAGCGTAACCAAACTGTCGTAAAGCTAGAGAGGGGTTGTAGGTGATGCCTCCTCTTATGCCCAGAAGTGGCACATTAGGGAACTCCCCACAACGGTCAATGATAGTGACATTCTCCGTAGATCTGGAGCACCAATGGATATCTGAATGCGAGAGTGACATGATCCTCTTGGACCACCTGAACCCTTGCTCATTCTTCATTACTGAGCGAGGAAGGTGAGAAATAAACCACCTATAAAGCAAAGGTATGCAACACATCAAAGTTCCTCTTGCCCTTGTAGTACGAGTATGGAGAGAATGTAGGATGTCTCCAAGCAATGTAGGTACTGGATTGTGACTCAGGAATATGTTGATGGCATGAACGTCTATGAACTGATCTGGATTGGGGAACAATACTAAGCCATATATCAACAAGGCTAAGATCTCCTCAAAAGCATCATAGCTCATAGCTTTCAAGAACACCTGAGTTTTATCCATTAATACCTTAGCAAGAATACCCTTAACTCCACTTCTTGTTTCTAGAACAATGTCAGACTTCTTCAGATGTAGAGCTGCAGCAATAACCTCTGGTTTAAGCTCTTTCTCCAAACCTGTGAAGGGTCTTTGATCAAGAATAGGTATACCCAGAAGTTTAGAGAACTCTTCCATTGTAGGAACTAGCTGATAGTCGGGGAATGTGAAGCAATGGTGCTTAGGGTCAAAGAACTGGAACAGAACACTCATCATGTCTTCATTGAATCCTGAGGTGACTAGATCCAATAGGTGACCATGTTTCTTGATAAACTGGGAATGATCAGACACTTGAGAAACCAACTCTTTAAGCTTAGCAGGTACCCCTACAAAGTTGATCCTGATGGTGTTTCTACGAGCAGAAGCCATGACCTGCAACAAAGAACAAAGATAAATCCTTTGGTCCTTGAAATGGTTAGTGAAAATGCTATGCTTATGATGCATGATGATGTCATGATGTTATGTTCAATCACAAACATGTGGCACACACAAACAAGTCACACAATAACCCTAGGTTTGAAGACTTGCATGAGGTTCAAAGGTAAGTACCCTCCCCTGAAGTTTAGATGGTTCATCCTGTCCTACAAAAGTAACCAGGTTCTAAGGGATCTCAATATCATTGATCCTTCACAAGGGTGGTTGTTCAATAGGCAACTTACTTGCCAACCAAAACCCTCCAAGTTTGGAATCTCAATGAGCGTAACATCGAGTATCAACCAACTTCAGTCTTCACCAAAGCCGGTTATCTCACTACTTTCTAAAGGCCAAGATGGGATAACTAGGGTTCTAAAAGTTAGTTAGTGCATTGACAACATATGGCAGCCTCATATTATCCTCAACTTGACTTAAGGAACATAAGCACCAACCAAGAAGTCACACTAACTATGGCCACCAGATCAACCATATCGATATACGTCGTACAGTTTCCTTGGTCTATTGCCATTTACCTAAGGTACACTAGATCCGGGTTAGGATCTTTCCCACATAAGAGCACCCAACAAGTAAAGTAAAGCAAACAAAGCAAACAATTTTAAAGTGATCTAATTCCTAAGGGTACCCCGCTTTTATTATATCCCCAGCAGAGTCGCCAGTTCTGTAACACGGTGGGAGAACTGACTTTAGTTATGTTGCGGATAGCAAGAGTCGCCACCGACTTTTATTTTATCCAAAGGAAAGGCATAAAAGAACAGGAAAGACCTTTAAAAGATTTTTGGGTCCGGGGGGTAGGTTATGTAAAGGGAAGGTGTTAGCACCCTTTACATCCATGGTTATCCATGGGCTCTTAGTTACTTAGCTCACTTTAAATTGTTTTGAGAAATGTGAAGTGTGTGAATAAAAATTTTCTTAAGAGTTTTATAATGATTCATGTACGGATGCGTAAAAAAAACCTTTATTTTGAAAATTGTTTGAAATATGTGAAGTGTTTGAAATTGTTTTGAAGAGCGAGCAAGTATCTAGAGGAACCTACCCTAAGTTTTAAGTCTTTTCTGTTCTTGAATCCTTTAAATGGTAAGACTATCCCTATTATTAAGGAATAGGTAGTCATTACCTTGGATGTGAGGGACAAGTAAGGGACATCTGTTTATGTAGGCAACTGTGGGGTGTATTAAGCAATTTTGGAGGGACTGTCATCATTATTCGAAAGGGACAAGATCATTACGAAGGCAACCATTAAGGGACTTGATCTTTTATTGTTAAGGGACTAGATGACCTTACTTTGAGGGACTTTTTGCTTTATACACCCTACTTGACCTTTTGATTAGGCAACAATGAGAGGTAACCCTAGAAAGTGAGATGACGATCAAAGATCGACTTACGTGTGTGAGTGTTCAACTTAATATTTATCTTTTGAATTAAGTGATCTAAATTAATTTTAAATGACATATATGTTACACTCCCTATTTTTACTAACCATGGCATAAAATAATTAATTTAAACATTACAAATAAATATTTACACCAAGGAACAATTACATAATAATAATAAGACAATTGAAATAAATAAGCAAAATATTAAATAATAATGATAATTGGGTTAGTGAAAATAATAATAATAACAATAATATTAAATTAAATGGGTTAGTAATAATCATATAAACATAATTAAAAATAATAATAATGAAATAAGCAAAAATATTAAAATAATTAAAAGATCAAATTTTCTAGAAGCTTAATCCATTTTAAATCTTAGACTTTTATATTTTATTTTAATTTAAAATGATTTTTAATGAATTAAATCAAAATAAATAAAAATAACATGATAAAAAATCTGATTTTTGTTGACTTGGGTCGTGCATGAGGTTATAGTATGGATTGAGTCATCATATGGCAAGCCCATTTAGAAGAAATTGGTTTTAGACCTCCATTTTCTTCATAAACCAACCAAAAATTTCCCAACTTTGCAAGGGCACATATCCTTCAATTTTAATGCTATGAGGGTGTTCTTGGACATTTTGGAAAGCTTGAAGAGTCCTATAACCAACCCCACTGGTTTCATGTCTATATCATTTACCATTCTCAAGTTATGCCCTTTTGAAGTTGTTGACTTTTTGTTGACTTTCAAAAGGACCTATAATGTCTTAGCTCATACCTTCCAAATGAAGTATTTTTGGGCTTGGCTTGTGAGACACAAAGTTGTAGAGAATTCAATTTCCTTCAAAATGAGCTTTGGATGGAGACTTGATGATGAAGCATGTGAAAGTTATGGCTGGTCAAAGTTCAGTTGACTTTTACTAAGGAAACCCTAATTTAGAAACTCCTGATTCTTGATGATCTGAAATCTCCTTGATGAATCATGATAAACCCTTGATCAAATTATGAATTTTACTTCATATACTTGATGTTGGCAAAAAATCATGAAATTTGACTTTGGTTTGACCACAGTTGACCTCAGTTTGACTTTTTAACTACTTTGACTGATTTTGACTTATCTGATCATCTGACTGAGCAAACCTTTGAGAAAAGTCTTGCAACTTGTCATGGGGGTTCTTACACACATATAAGATGTTATGAAGCTCACTTGAAATCTTGGAAGTTCATTTAGCCTGATTAAAGTCAAAACCCTAGTTTTGGATGCACTGCTTAGGAGGTGCATTGTCTGAGGGAATTGTCAACTCTTCTGACTATTTGTGAACCTTGTGAACCATCATAAAATGTCTTGTGAACCTCATGGGAGTTCTTGTGAACCTTGTGAACCTTGTGAACCTCATAAAGTATCTTGTAGACTTCATGAACCTCATGAAAGGTCTTGTAAGCATTGTGAATCTTGTGAACCTTGTGAACCTCATAAAGTGACTTGTAGACTTCATGAACCTCATGAAAGGTCTTGTAAGTATTGTGAACCTTGTGAACCTTGTGAACCTTCTTAGCACACAAAGTCTTGTATTGTGAGAGCAAATTTTGGGGTGCAACAGTGTGCATCTACATCTAACTTCTCTTTATCTTTTATTTTGGTACCTTATACTTGTGTTTGAAGTGAATTCCATTCACTTGTGCCCTTTCCCCTCTTTTCTTTTTATTGGGTTTACTTATCTTATTAAATGAAGTAAGTAATCTTCCTTCCTTCTCTTCCTCCTTTCATCTGCTTCTTCCTTGGTGGCTTCCTTGAAGATCTTTATCAAGCCTCACAAACCATAGGAACATTCAAGCATGATAATAATTAGGGTTGTGATTAGTCTCCCCTAGATTTTTACCTTTGAGTCTCCTTGAGTCTCTCTTCTCATCTCAATAATCAGAGACTAAACTCTTAAAGTTTTAGGACTTTGGAATTAGGGTTATGCCTGTATCCTTCTATTAGGATGGAGTGTATAACTTTAATCCTAAGTGTTAAACCTTTAATTTATTTAAACCTCTTAATCAAATCATCTTAATAATCACCAAGACTTCATCTTGTAACTTGGGCCTTACATTAGGGTTCTAATTATTCCTTTATGGTTAAGAAGGACTAACCCTAGTGTTTAATGGACAAGTCCTACTCAAGTGGTCTTACAAACCATAAAATCTATTTCTCAATCCCATCCCTTAATTAAAATCCACTTAATAAAGGCTTTGTTATATGATGAATTTAATCCCCAACCATGGATTAAGTTGAGGTATCTTCCTCAACTTAATTGTTCTCATCTATTATCCTTCTATTAGGATGGTGTAATGAGTTCACTAATTTGTGATTAGAGATTAAACTCATTACTTAACACTAAACAAAAAAACAAAAAAACCTAAATAATCACAAGTAGGTTAAGGATCTTAATTATGCATCATCATTGAAATTAAGTTGAGATGCTTATCTCATACTTAGGTATTCTCATTATCCCTAATCAGGGAGGATATAATGAGTTTATAACCTTTTATTTAGGCTTAAGCTCATTAACATATGACAAACTCTAAAAGCAATAAAAAAAACTGAAAGCACAAAAAACAAACAATAATCGTCTCCTTCGGGATTCTTTTCTCATCGTCTTCATTCACAAACGAGAACTCGCTTCTCCCGTCTAATGCAAGATAGTTAGCACTCGAGCCAGATGAGTCATACACTTGAGCATAGACAAGCAAGCAGTTCACAGTCAATTTATCTTTCAGTCTCTTTGAGTCGAACTACGGTGTTCTGACTTCCTCATTGCACGAGAGGATACGTAGGCATAAATTAACAGTTATCGAACAAAAGTCTACGTGTCTTCCCCCTCTTTCAGCATACTTTCTAAAAGCCTCAGTTCTTGAGCAATTCATCTATTGCACTGACATTTGTACATTCTTTAGCTTTTGCACACAGATAGCACATACACTTACCCCCTTTAAACACAATCTTTTAAGCGTGGATCCCGTCGAGTACGACAGATAATCTGGGTGCTAATACCTTCCCAGGTTGTAACCAACCCCCTTTCTCAGTTTCTCTGGTTCGCGACCGTCTTATCCATCTCCTTCCAAGTTTATGCATCATTACCTTTACTTCGGGATAAAAATGCCTAGTTGTCGACTCTATTCACTTCACCTTTATTTTCTCCTTTCACCGACCGTTCGCGCTTGTACCGGGATTTAAATCTTCGGGGCGACACTATGCTCAAGTGTATGACTCGTCTGGCTTAAGTGCTAACTGTCTTGCATTAGACGGAAGAAGCCATTTCTCGTTTGTGAATGAGTGTGGTGAGAAAAGAATCCCGAAGGAGACGATTATTGTTTGTTTTTGTGTTTTCAGTTTTGTTATTGTTTTTGGTGTTTTGCATAAGTTAATGAGCTTAAGCCTAAATCAAGGGCTTGTAAACTCATTAGATCCTCCCTTGATTAGGGATAATGAGCCTACTTAAGTATTAGATAAGCATCTCAACTCAATTTCCATGATGATGTAGGATTAAGATCATTAACCTACTTGTGATTATTTAGATGTTTTTAGATTTTGTTTAGCGTTAAGTAATGAGTTTAATCTCTAATCACAGATTAGTGAACTCATTACACCATCCTAATAGAAGGATAATAGATGAGAACACTTAAGCTAAGGAAGATAACTCAACTTAATCCATGGTTAGGGATTAAATTCATTAGACAACAAGCCTTTATTAAGTGGATTTTAATTAAGGGATGAGATTAAGAAATTGATTTTAAGTTTGTAAGACAACTTGAGGAGGACTTGTCCATTAAACACTAGGATTAATCCTTCTTAACCATAAGGAAGAAATAGAACCCTAATGTAAGGCCCAAGTTACAAGATGAAGTCTTAATGATTATTAATGTGTTTTTATTAAGAGGTTTAAACAAATTAAAGGTTTAACACTTAGGATTAAAGTTATACATTCCATCCTAAGAGAAGGATGCAGGCATAACCCTAATTCCAAAGTCCTAAACCTTTAAGAGTTTAGTCTCTGATTATTGAGATGAGAAGAGAGACTCGAGGAGACTCAAAGGTAAAAGCTAAACTAATTACAACCCTAATTATTATCATTCTTGGATATCCTATGGGTTATGATGCTTAAGAAAGATCTTCAAGGAAGCCACCAATGGAAGAAGCGGATAAAAGGAGGAGGAAGCAGAAGAATAAGTTACTTACTTCCTAAGAAGATAAGTAACTTAGAGGGAGAAAGTGATAGAGATGGAACATAAGTGAATCAAATTCACTTCAAAGACATGTAAATATGCATATTAGTGAGATAAGAAGAAGTGAGAGGTGAAAGAAAATCCATCTCCCAAAATAACTTACCAAACCTGAAAGTGTTAGTATGAATGCATAAAGTATAAAGCATAAAGAAATGAAGTGAAATGAGATGCAATGATTAAAGTCAGAAGTGTTTATGTTGTGCAAATGTCATGTGAGATGATGCAATGTCATACAATATGCATGTTTGTGACCATACAAAGATGAGATGCAAAGGAAGCATGATTTGATGTTTGAAAACACATGAAAGTTTATGAAATGCAATGAATACTAAGCATGGAAAATGAATAGAGAAATGATCAATCAAGGTCCTAACATGTCTTAAGATGTCTAAGATGACATATGAATGCATGAAATGTCATGGCAAGTTCATGTAATGATGCATATGCAGCGGAAATGCAAATGAACATGAGAAATTAGGGTTACATGGATATGTGAGATGCAAATGGATAAAACAGAAGCATATGACATGATAAAAATTTGAAATTTAGTTCAAACAAACCCCAATCCCATATTAGGTCACGCCCCAAAGAAGAAGGTCAAAAGCCTAACCTATCAAAAGTTATGATTTTCCTAAGTTTTCTAGGGTTTTTGGGTGGTTCAAAGGGAAAAATGCAAATCAATTTGAAAATGCAAGATAAATTCATGAGGAAAATTACCTATAAACTACATGCAATATTTAACATAATGCAAAAATAATCAAGTTCAAACTCTTCGTGGTTAGGCAGAAATGATTTTTTAAAGTTATGGTTTAAAAATGTGATTTTTATGACCCTTAATTCAAAGAAAATTGGCAAACTATGATCAAACCTAAAAATAAATTTGTGTGAAGAGTTTGAAAATGTTTCTAAATGCATTGGAATGATTCATGATGTTTTTGGTGATTTTTAGAAACCTAAATGTATTTTTAATTAATTAAAATACTTTAATTAATTAAAAATGACATTTAAATATTTTAAAAATACTTTTTTGCTGCAAAAAATAAAATAAAAATTGTTTTTGGATTGAGAAAAATATTTAAAGACAGAATGCAAAAGAAAATATTTTTTGAAGTTTTTTAGCTATTTTAAATAATTTTTGCAAAAGAAATGAAAATAAATGAAATAAAAATAACTAAAAATGAGAAGTATGCTGATCTAAGGGATGAGATTCAAACTCAGGGGGTAAGCATTGACTGCACGCGTGTTTTGATGGTCAGGAATTAATCTGGCTAATAAATTAAGTTTTATATTAATTAATCAGGATTAACATTAATGGACTGATCTGAACCGTACGAAACTTAAACATAATCATCATCCAAGGGCCACAAATGCATCTGGGCAGCTAAACCCTAAATCAACCTAATCACTTTCAGATGACCGGAAAATTGCTCCGGTCATCTTCTCCAGTGGATCAAAACCCTAAAATCTTCCGTAGGCAAAATCAAAACCTCTAACCTGCCCAAAAATGATCCCCTACTCAAACTAAACTTAAATAAACCTTCAAACATGATTTATCATTCATTAACAAGCTGAATCTAAGAAAAAAATAAAAAAGGGACAAAATTTCAGAGACCTATGAAATCCTCATTTCTCCACCATTTTCAGTTTTAAAAAGATCGTGATGACCCCCACAACATGTACTTTCATATTATAACAAGAAAATGAAGTTTTGCAAGATTGTGTTCTTGAGGTTACCTGAGCTGGTGAACTGCGAAAATGCGCTTTCTGGGCCTCTCTCTTGTGCATATCAACTCCTCTGTCCCTCCTGGTGCTTGTGGGATGTTTCAAAAGATTTTATGATGGCTGGTTTGAAGGTTCCAGTTCTGGTGTAGCAGAAAATGAGGTTTGTGTTTGTGATGTTTCAGGCCATTGTAATGGTTGGTTTATGTTCTATGGATCACTTATGAATGAATGGTGAAGTTTGTTTTGAAGTTTTATGGCTGGTTTGTGCAAATCGAAGAAGGGAAGTTTTTGATGGATTTTGTGAAATCTGATATTGTGTGTGTTCTGAGCTCATGGCATGCTTAGTTTATGATCCTTAAGTGTCGCTCCCGATAAATGGGAATGGCCCAAATAAAGGTACAGACGCGAACGGTCGGCGAAAGGAGGATGTGAGAACACACAGGAGTGAACTCACAGGAAAAGAAAAGAGTCGCCAGCTAGGCATTTTTATCCCGGAGGAAAGGCAATGCTGCATAGGCCTAGAAAGAGATGGATAAGACGGTTGCAAACCAGAGAGACTGAGAAAGGGGGTTGGTTACAACCTGGGAAGGTATTAGCACCCAGATTGTCCGTCGTACTCGACGGAATCCACGCTTAAAAGATTTGTGTTTTAAAGGGGTAGTGTCAGTGCAATTTTGTGTATAAAGAGCTGGAAAAGGATGTACAGGTGTCAATGCAAAAGAAGTGAAGTGTATAAATATACAGTGTCAGTGTGAGAACAGGAGTGAAATGCTCAAGACTATGAGGCTCAAATAATAATGCTGGAAGGAGGGGGGATATACAGAGACTTTTGTTCGATAACTGTTAAGTTATGCCTACGTATCCTCTTGTGCAATGAGGAAGTCAGAACACCGTAGTTCGACCCAAAGAGACTGAAAGATGAATTGACTTGTGAACTGCTTGCTTGTCTATGCTCAAGTGTATGACCTGTCTGGCCCAGGTGCAAACTGTCTTGCATTAGATGGAAGAAGCAAGTTCTCGTTTGTGAGTGAATGAGATGAGAAAAGAATCCCGGAGGAGACGATTATTGTTTGTTTTTGTATTTTCAGTCTTTTATTGCTTTAGGATTTGTCATAGGTTGATGAGCTTAAGCCTAAACCAATGGGTTAGTAAACTCATCACATCATCCCTCTGATTAGGGGTAATGAGAATACCTTAAGTGTGAAGTCAGCTTCTCACACTTAATCACCTTTGATGCAGGATTAAGATCATTAACCTACTTGTGATTATTTAGATGTTTTTGGTGTTTTTGTTTAGTGTTAAGTAATGAGGTTAAGCCATAATCAGGGATTAAACAGACTCATTACACCATCCTAATAGAAGGATAATAGATGAGAATGTTTAAGTTGAGGAAAGCTCCTCAGCTTAATCCATGATTAGGGATTAAACTTATGACAAAACAAAGCCTTTATTAAGTGGATTTTATTTAATGATATGATAATGAAGTGAATTTTATGATTGGTAAGACCACTTGAGGGGGACTTGTCCATTAACACTAGGGTTAGTCCTTCTTAACCAATTAAGGAAGAATTAGAACCCTAATGCAAGGCCCAAGTTACAAGTGTGAGGTCTTGATAGTTATTAAGTGGATTGATTAAAGGATTTAAACACATTAAGGGTTTAACACTTAGGATTAAAGTTATACACTCCATCCTAATAGAAGGATGCAGGCATAAGCTTAATCTTAAAGCCTTAAAGCCTTTATGGTTTAGTCCTTGATTATGAGATGAGAAGAGAAGACTCAATGAGACACAAAGGTAAAAACTAAGTGGGGAGACTAATCAAAACCCTAATTATTAACATGCCTGGTTGTTCCTATGGTTTGTGAGGTTTACAAGAGAAGTCTTCAAAGGAACCACCAGGAAGCAGATGAAAGGATCAAGAGAAGCAAAGTAACTTGCTTCATTCAAGAAGTCAAGTCACTTGAGGAAAGAAAGTAAGAAGAAGAAGAATGAGCAAGCTCAAACTCAAACACATAACAAGATGCAGCATGGATGCATAAAAGAGATGAAAAGAAAATGTGAGAAGTGAAGGCAAATTCACTTCCCAAATTACTTACCACCTGAAAAGTTAGTGAAAGGAATGCAATGCAATGCAAAATGAAATGAAATGGCATGATGTAAACCAAAACCAGAAGCATATATGAGATGGTAATGATGCTATGAGATGCTACTAACATGAAACAACACATGGGGATGGTCATACAAACTTATGGATGCAAATGAAACAAGATAAGAAACATGAACATACATGAAAAGTTATGAAATGCAAATGGCATACAATATGGCAAATGCAAGATGTAATGATCAAACATGCTTTCAATATGTCTTAAGATGTAACATGAATCAAATGGATGCACAAAATGCTATGGCAAGTCAAGGTATGAATGCAAATGCAAGATGGATGCATATGGAAGTCCAAATTAGGGTTTATGATCAATGCATCAAACAAAAACCAAAATCAGAAGCAAACACCAAGATAAAAAATTGAAAATGCATTCAAAGGATCCCTTAACCTATACTAACTCACTGCCCAAAGGAGAGGTTCCAACTCTTAACCTAATGAAAGTTATGAATTTCCTAAGTTTTCTAGGGTTTTAGGGTACCTTACCAAGAAAAATGTCAAACAAATGGAAAATGAAAGATCAAATCATGCCCATTTAATCTCACAAACTACATGCTAAACACAATGCAATGCAAAAAGAATCAAGGTCCAACTCTCAATGGTTAGGCAGAAATGATTTTTGGAAGTTTGGATCAAAATAATGCTTTAAAAATGAATTAATTCCATGGAAAATTCTCAAAATGCATTAAGATCAAAAAAGAAATTTTGTTTGAGGGTTGGACAATGTTTTTAAATGATTATGAAGGTTTCATGAATTTTTTGGTGATTTTTAAATACCTCAAAGTATTTTTAATTAATTAATTCTCATTAATTAATTAAAAATAAACTTTTAGATATTTAAAAATATTTTTTGAATGCAAAAAATAAAAATAAAAATGTTTTTGGTTTCTGAAATTAAATAAAAGTTTGTACAAAAAATTTCAGAATTTTTAAAGTAGTTTTGCTATTTTTAATAAATTGGACAAAGCAATGTAATTAAATGAAAAATAAAAATGAAATAAAACTGAAAATAGAAAAGTATGCACATCCAAGGATCCAGATTCAAACATACGCGCGCGGGAAGAGTCTTGGCGCCACATCCAAGGGTGGGAATTCAAACTTGGCTAATTAACTGATTAAGCCCTAATTCGTGCCCTAATGACTTTCAGGCGACCGGAACACTGTTCCGGTCGTCTTCTCCGATCAACCAAAAACACAAACTCTCTCTACACGCATCTAAAACGAAATCTAAATGCCCAGAACTCTTCCCCACCCAAAAACGAATTAAACCCCCCAATCAAACAACATTTATCATTCAGAAACAGGGAGAATCGAATCAAACATGTTTTTAGGGCAAAAGTTTCAGACAAAGCAAACACCCTGGTTTCTCAACCGTTTTCAAAAATAATCACATATTCATGATCAGGGAAGTGTATAGAAGCTATATAGAACTTAAAATCATGCTTCTGGAAAAAAAGTTCATGAAGCTACCTGAGTTTGAAGCTTTTCAGTTTGCAACTTTCTGACATCTTCTCTTTGTGCAATCCACTCCTTTTAGGCCCCTGATGAAGTCTTGATGCTTAGAAAGAGTTTGTGATGGCTGGTTTGAGAGTTTGCAGCAGTTCTGTTCAAGATGGTGTGAGAATCGTGTTTCTGGTTCTGGGGGTTTAAGACAATGGTGATGGGTGCTTTGTGACCAGGAAGATGTGTTGAGTTGATCTATGAAGTTAGTTTTTGTGTTTGTGAGTTGTGTGATGAGTTTCGAAGGCTTTTGCTCAAGAGGGTGAAAATGAGAATGTTGTGTTATGGCTGGTTTTAGGCTTGCTTCTCTTTATGTTTGGCTTGCATTTGATTAACATAAACAATTGGGATTGGTCAGATGACATGATGTGTGCTTTATTGATTGGTATGGGTGCTTTTGCAAAATGTCAACTTTTGTGTAAGAGAAGCATGGGTCACTTGCTAGCCTAGTACAAGGAGGGTGTGCTGCGCAGCATGATGAGGGAAAAGGCCTAGGATGGTTCAGCAAACTAGCCAGCAAGTGGATGAGAAGCTATCATGACTTTTGCAACTTGCCTTGCCTTTGGTTCTTATGAAAGAAACTTGATCCATGGGCCATGAAACATGTGATTCCTTGGGTGCATTCTGAACTTTACATGTTGTGTGATCATGTTGTGTGAATTAGAAGTGCATTTGATGACCTAATTGGCCTTGAGAAGTGAATTTGCAACATTTTCCTCTTTGGTGCATGACTTGAAATTTAGTGATTTTTGCCAACTTTGACAAACCATAACTCTTGATCAAAAATGAATTAGGTCATGTTATTGTACTTTTTGAAAAGGGAAAGATCTATTCTACAACTTTCATGACCAAAGTTTTTCCATTTGAAGCTTTCTTGAATCAAAAAGTAAGGGTTGAAAAAGTTGCCTAAAATGACATTTCCATTAAAAGTCAAACTTGCCCAAAAAGTCAACTTTGCAAAAGGCTTGAAATTCTTCAATTTTGTGAACTTCCAACTTCTTCCATGATCAAATAAAGATCATATACAATCAAAATGATGAAGAACACCCTTTGGTTGGGTCATTGGGGGCCTCAAATGCCCTGATTTTGCACTGACTTGCCTGAAAAGTCAACTCTTGATCAGATGACTTCCCCATGGAATTTCTTCATGAAAATTGATATGCATACTCCCTATACCATATAGAGGCCAATAGAAACAAGAATGACCAAAAAATTTGAAGTTATGGCCTCTGAAACCAAAACCCTAATTTTAGGTCATCTGTGCAGTCAAGTCTGGCTCTGCTTCCATACCAATCCCAGTTCTTGTGATATTTTGGCATTCTTGATTTTGAGAGGATATAATATGATACTTGAACACACATAGGCCTCTTTGAAGTGATTGATGGCCTTTGGAGTGGCTCAAGAAGCTCTTGGATTGCTCAGATCACAAACCCTAGATGCAGATGACTTTGAACCAATGCAGTGAATCAAAAATGTAATATGAGATGCCATGATTGAGTTTATGCATATGAAATGATCACAAGCCATGATGTGAATGGGTGAGGGCAAATTTGGGGTGTTTACAGCTGCCCCTATTCAAACATGAGTTAGCTGTGCAGGATGTAAGCAACGACTTAACAGGCAAACAAGATAACTTGTGGTTGAATACCAAAGACAGTCCAAAATTTGCACTCACAGAATGAAGAAGAAAAGGGATATAGATTGTAAAAGAAGATAAAGTATATTGTAAAGTGCGGGCGACGAGGACGACCGTCGAGAAGAGGACGACTGCTGGGTAAAGAGCAATGACGGGGACGGCCGACATGCTGGAAAAAGTGCCGAAAATAAAGCAATGACGGGGACGGCCGACATGCTGGGGATAAAAGGTATTATGATGGGGACGACCATCAAGTAAAACTGTAAGATTCTTTGGGGATTAATGAAACATGACGGGGACGGCCATCAAGTTCATAAAGTAAAGTAACCGACGATGGGGACGGCCATCGGGCTAAACTGAAAGGAAAAGGGACCACGACGGGGACGGCCATCGGGTTAAAGAATAAATGAAATAAACAGATGATGAGGTACGGTCATCAAAGGTGAAGGACAATCACCTAGCAGGGGACGGCTGCTCTGTTGGGTTAAGATGAGGGACGGTCATCTAAGGTGGAGGACGACCACCTGGCAGGGTACGGCTGCCGAAAATATCGCGACATAGGACGAATGCCGGATAAAAGGGTCAACGATGGGGACGGCCATCGGATGAGCATGATGGTGGACGACCATCAAGAGGTGGAGGACGACCACCTAGCAGGGGACGGCTGCTCTCGAGGTTTATCATGACATAGGACGAATGTCAGATAACCAAAGATCAACAATGGGGACGGCCATTGGACAAAATGATGAAGGACGATCATCAAGAGGTGGAGGACGACCACCTAGCAGGGGACGGCTGCTAAATATCACGACATAGGACGAATGTCGGATAGAAAATCAACGATGAGGACGGCCATCGGATGAGCATGATGGAGGACGACCATCAAGAGGTGGAGGACGACCACCTAGCAGGGTACGACTGCTCTCAGGGTTTATCATGACACAGGACGAATGTCAGATAAAAAGGAAAATGCTTTGTTGGTGATCTACTGGGGAATAGTAAACACGGACGAGTGTTTATATCCAAGAAGCAAAAGGTATAAGCGCTTAGATGTTTGTGTATATACTAAAGGTGCGGACGAGCATCCTTAAGACTACGATACGGACGAGTATCGGGTAGAAACAAATACTGACACGTGTTCAGAGATGATGATACGGACGAGTATCAACCGGTTAACAAAGAACACGGACGAGTGTTGAATCTGAAGGGACTCTTCTGGGGAATGATAGACACAGACGAGTGTCTAAATTCAAGAAGACAAAGGTGTTTGACACAGTGTATGGATTAAAGATGCGGACGAGCATCCTTAAGACTATGATACGGACGAGTATCGGGTAGAAACAAACGCTTGACGCATGCTCTAAGATGATGGTACGGACGAGTACCAACTGGTTAACAGAGAACACGGACGAGTGTCGAATCTGTGGGGATATAAATGGTGTATACAAGATACGGACGAGTATCTGTATAAGAGTAACATGAGTAGTAAGTATGAGTGTTCAACCTGCTGGGGAGCGTGACACAGACGAGTGTCAAAAAGATGAGAGTATAGTATAAACGAGTATTAGATGTACAAAGTGTTTATGTTATTGTGCTGGGGTAGATGACACGGACGGATGTCAGGAAAGTTATATATACAAGTATTTGTGAGTGCAAAGAAGGTGTTTTGGTTTTCTGCTGGTGGTATGACACGGACGGGTGTCAAGAAGTATCTGTAATACGGGTGGTTTGCTTGTAAAGAGTGTTCAGGCGACTTTACTGGGGAATAATGACACGGACGGGTGTCAAAAGGAGTATATACTGGTGAATGTGAGGCAACTGCTTTTGCTGGGGAATCTGGGGGGTATACCGTATATTGTTGGTGGATTTCAGTATTCACAAGTGTTTGATTCAAAACATGGCTTATGATTATGCTATATGCTTGATTTTTGCCGTAATGCTCCGTATTAGACGGAATGCTACGCTTTGTGGGGAAAATATGATGCGAATGCTATGATTATGCGAGGATACCAATCCGGGACTCGGATCCCGTTGCTGTGAAGGTCTTCGGTCGTCTGTTTGAAGTGGGCATCCCAGCTAGGGATGAGATCATTGGTAGATCTGGTGAGATGTATCTGCTTGGGGAGATAGGTCACTGATAGACCCATCTTTGGTAATGAGGGACCCAGCTGGGGTTCGTAGAAGCTTCTCATCACTCTGTTGTGATTCCTTCATGCGTTGCTCTTCTGGATAGAGGCTGAAACTCTGTGGGGAGATGGTTCCCTGACTCTTTGTACTTGGCTGAGGAAGAATAATCGGCGTCTCGGCTGGGGAGATAACAAGTGGCGACTTAGCTGGGGAGAGAACACTTTGAGTGCTAAGACTAAGTGTTGATTTGCCAGCTTGCTGGGATGAAGCTTTCATGCCCCGTGTTGTGCTTTGGATACCTGCAATCCTGCAAAGATAGAGAAACGCACGAGTAATCCCGAGGTATCCCTTACTGGATTCCGTCATAGGAGTTAGACACTCCTGAGAGTAAATACATTTCCTGCAAGAACGTATTTTTTATTTTTGAAGATAAGCATCTGTATTTATGCAATCAGTTTTTAAAGACATCAGACACTCTTTGCAAATAAAATATACAAGACGAGACGTGACTGCAAATCTGGTTTTTATTAATTCATGTGCCCTGAATTGGCAAGATACAGTCAAAGGAACATATCCCCTGAAATGAGGAGATCGTTACAAATTGAAAAACAAAAAGGTGTTGGCAATGTTGACGACGCTTTGAGGAGCTTCCCCTTTGCTATGACTCGTATGACTTTTGATGTTCTTCTCGTCTTGCTTTCTGAAGAAGGCTGATTCTGACAGAGGCTTGATCCTTCTGAGGTTTACCGAGTTGTAGGTGATACAGACGAATTCAGAATGCAGTTGTTCGCTTATTCCCTTATCTTGCATGGATCGCCCTTTCGGGTTTTCAATCCATCGGGATACCCATTTTTGCCTGAGTTGTCCGATGCGGCTTTTCAACTCAGCGGGTGTATGTAAACACCCCAAATTTGCCCTCACCCATTCACACCATGGCTTGTGATCATTTCATATGCATAAACACAATCATACCATCTCATATCACAATTTTGATTCACTGCATAGATTCAAAGTCATCTGCACCTAGGGTTTGTGATCTGAGCAATCCCAGAGCCTCTTGAGCCACCCCAAAGGCCACCAATCACTTCAAAGGGATCCATGTGTGTTCTTATATCATATTATATCCTCTCAAAGTCAAGAATGTCAAAGAATCACAAGAACTGGAAATGGTGTGGATGCAGAGCCAAGTTTAACTGCACAGATGACCTAAAATTAGGGTTTTGGTTTCAGAGGCCATAACTCCAAATTTTTTGGTCATTCTTGTTTCCATTGGTCTCTATATGGTATAGGGAGTATGCATATCAATTTTCATGAAGAAATTCCATGGGGAAGTCATCTGATCAAGGGTTGACTTTCTGGACAAGTCAGTGTAAAATCAGGGCATCTGAGGCCCCCAATGACCCAACCAATGGGTGATCTTCATCATTTTGAGTGTATATGATCTTTATTTGATCATGGAAGAAGGTTGAAGTTCATAAAATTCAAGAATTTGAAGTTTTTGCAAAGTTGACTTTTTAAGGCATGGTTGACTTTCCAAGAATATGTCATTTTAGGTCATTTTTCAAGCCTTGATTTTTGATCCAAAAATGTTTCAAATGGAAAAACTTTGGTCATAAAAGTTGTAGAATACATTTTTCCCTTTTCAAAAAGTACAAGAACATGATCAAATTCTTCTTGGATCAAAAGTTATGGTGTGTTAAAGTTGGCCAAAATCATTGATTTTCAAGTTATGCACTAAAAGGAAAACTTGCAATTTCATGAACCAAGTATTCTAGTAACTTCAAAATGATTTCAAAGCTGCATTACATGATCACACATGACCCCAAGAACAGTTTTGGCCCAAGGAATTTTGGATGGTTTGCCTTGATTCTCAAAATTCAATAAAGCATTTTCATAAGTATGCAAAAAGAGGATTCTTGGCAAATTCATGCTTCAAGGAATTATGTGATCCCTAGCTGGTCTCTAAACATTGCCATGACCAATTGAGACATCATGTGACAAAATTCAGCAAGCATTGTTTCATGTACTTGGCATAAACTCATGAGGAAAACACAAGTTGTCAAGTTGCAAAAGCTAGCATAGCTTGTCATCCACATGTTGCAGTCAGCTACAAACCATCCAAGGGCTCTCCTCAACTCCAGCTGGAGCAAGACAAGACTTGAACCTGCTGCTGCCATGACCCATACTCTCAATGACACAAACTTGACCTTTTTGCAAAAGGCTCCCATACTCTTGGCACAGTGCCCAGCCACCCTACTAACCTGCCTCACAGTCTATCCACACAAGTTGGAGATGATATAGCTAAGCATTGAGCATTGAAGCTGGCCAGAACTTAGCATATCACAAAACTATCCAAAACTTCTCCTCTTCGAATCTCCACACACAGCCATCAAAATCCATTTTTTCTTTCACCAACAAGTCATAAACTGTCCCTAGAACAAAAACCACCCCTCAAAGCAGCTTGAAACATCACATACAAAGATCCCCATTTCTGCTACACCAGAGCTGAACCTTTCAAACCAGCCACTCCCCAAGCTTTCTAAGCTGCATTCTATCCTCAGGAGGTTCAAGGAAGCAAGCCTGCGCAAAGGAAAAGTCCAGAGAGCTCATAAACAGAGAAGCTTCATCTCAGGTGACATGAAGAACTTTTTTTTCCCAGAAACTAGTTTTTTAGTTCTTTTATGATGCTATGTGTTCCTCTGATCATGAATGTATGCTTACTTTTGAAAATAGTGAAGAAACCAGCACGTATGAAGCTTTTGAACATTTGCCCGTGTTTTGCATTTTGTTTCGATTCAGGCTTGTGAGAGAAAATAAATGGATTTAGGATGAGGGTTTAGGATTAGATTGATGAGAGAGTCACTTTGGTGGAAGAAATTTGTTGTTTGATGACCTATAGAAGAACCTAGGGTTTTGGCTCGCCGGAGAAGACGACCGGAAGTCTTCTCCGGCCGCCTGTAAGTCATTAGCCCTAATCTGGGTGATTAATGAGGTTTGAATGAGGATCGTTGGATGGCCTCTCCCGCGCGTGAATGAATGGCTGAGATGAGTCATTAGGAGCCCTAATCCCTGATTATTCATTTAATTTCTGTTTAATTAATTCATAAGTTTAATTAGCCAGATTTGAATCTGGGCCCTTGGATCTGGCGCGCAGTCAACCAGACCAAGACCATATCAAATCCTGGCCTTCCCTTTTACATACTTTCATTTTATCCTATTTTATTTTTCATTTAATATCATTTCTTTTCTACAATTTATTTAAAATAGTAAAATTTGTCTAAAAATTATGAAACTTTTTCTCAAGAGTTTTAATAATTTTTATGACCCAAAAATATTTTTGTTTTTATTTTTATCATTAAAAAAGTATTTTTAAATATTTAAAGGTTTATTTTTAATTGATTAATGGAAATTAATTTATTAAAAATACTTTTAGGTATTTAAAAATCACCAAAAAATTCATGAAATGTTCTAAGACATTTAGAAACATTGTCCAACCTTCAAACCAAATTTCTTTTTTGATCTTGATGCATTTTGAGAATTTTTCTTTGAATTAAAATCATTTTTGTGCATTAATTTGATCCATAGTTCAAAAAATCATTTCTGCCTATCCATGAAGAGTTGGACATTGATTCTTCTTGCATTGCATTGTGTTTATCATGTAGTTTTTGAGATAAAATGGCCTTGATTTGATTCCTCATTTTCAATTTGTTTGGCATTTCTTTTGTTTAGGAACCCTAAAAACCCTAATAACTTGTAAAAATCATAACTTGAGATTGGTTAAGAGTTGAGACCTCCCCTTTGGACATTGGTTTAGTATAAGATTGGGGGTCTTTTGAGTGGCATTTTCCATTTTTTATCTTAGGGTTTGCTTCTGTTTTTGGTTTTTGTTTGATGTTTGGTTCATAAACCCTAATTTGGGCTTTCATTTGCATCCATCTTGCATTCTCTTGCATAGCATGACTTGCCATGACATTTCAAGCATCCATTTGATTCATTTGACATCATAAGACATATTGCAAGCATGTTTGATCATTGTACCATGTATTTGCCTTTTTTGTATGCCATGTGCACTTATAACTTTTCATGTATGTTCATGCTTCCTAGCTTGCATCATTTGCATCCATGAACTTGTGTGATCATATCCATTTGCTGCCTCATGTTTATAGCACTTCATAGCATCATTATCATCATCAACATGCTTCTGGTTTTGTTTTTCATCATGTCATTTCATCCCATTTTGCATTGTATTGCATTTCTTTCCTAACCTTTTCAGGTGGTAAGTGATGTTGAGAAGTGAATTTGCCTTCACTTCTCATAACTTTTCTTTTCATCTCTCTTGCATCCATTGCTGCATTTTTATATGTGTTTGAGTTTGAGCTTGCTCATTCTTGTTCCTCTTACTTTCTTTCTTCAAGTGACTTGACTTCTTGAATGAAGCAAGTCACTTTGCTTCTCTTGATCCTGTTCATCTGCTTCCTGGTGGTTCCATTGAAGACTTCTCTTGAAAACCACACAAACCTTAGGAGCAACCATGTATGACAATGATTAGGGTTTTGATTAGTCTCCCCTCTTAGTTTTACCTTTGTGTCTCTCTTTGGGTCTTCTCTTCTCACCTCATAATCAGAGACTAAACCCTAAAGGCTTTAAGGCTTTGTGATTAAGCTTATGCCTGCATCCTTCTATTAGGATGGAGTGTATAACTTTAATCCTAAGTGTTAAACCCTTAATGTGTTTAAATCTCTTGATCAATTCACTTAATAACCATCAAGACATCACACTTGTAACTTGGGCCTTGCATTAGGGTTCTAATTCTTCCTTAATTGGTTAAGAAGGACTAACCCTAGTGTTAATGGACAAGTCCCCCTCAAGTTGTCTTACAAATCATAAAACTCACTTCATCATCATACCATTAAATAAAATCCACTTAATAAAGGCTTGTTTTGTCATGAGTTTAATCCCTAATCATGGATTAAGTTGAGGAGCTTTCCTCAGCTTAAACATCCTCATCTATTATCCTTCTATTAGGATGGTGTAATGAGTCTGTTTAATCCTTGATTATGGCTTAACCTCATTACTTAACACTAAACAAAAACCACAAAAACATCTAAATAATCACAAGTAGGTTAATGATCTTAATCCTACATCAAAGGTGATTAAGTGTGAGAATCTGACTTCACACTTAAGGTACTCTCATTACCCCTGATCAGAGGGAAGATGTGATGAGTTTACTAAATCCATTGGTTTAGACTTAAGCTCATTAACTCATGACAAAATCCAAAAACAATAAAAGACTGAAAACACAAAAAACAAACAATAATCGTCTCCTTTGGGATTCTTTTCTCATCATCTTCACTCACAAACGAGAGCTCGCTTCTTCCGTCTAATGCAAGACAGTTTGCACCTGAGCCAGACAGGTCATACACTTGAGCATTGACAAGCAAGCAGTTCACAAGTCAATTCACCTTTCAGTCTCTTTGGGTCGAACTACGGTGTTCTGACTTCCTCATTGCACGAGAGGATACGTAGGCATAACTTAACAGTTATCGAACAAAAGTCTCTGTATATTACCCCTTTTTCCAATATCATTCTTTTAGCCTCATGATCTTGAGCAATTCATTCTCATTCCTACACTGACACATCATTTATACACTCCACATTTCTTTTACACTGACACCTTTACATCATCTTTCCAGCTCTTTTACACACAAATTGCACTGACACTACCCCTTTTAAACACAAATCTTTTTAAGCATGGATCCCGTCGAGTACGGCGGACAATCTGGGTGCTAATACCTTCCCAGATTGTAACCAACCCCCTTTCTCAGTCTCTCTGGTTCGCAACCGTCTTATCCATTTCTTTCCAGGCCTATGCAGCATTGCCTTTCCTCCGGGATAAAAATGCCTAGCTGGCGACTCTATTCATCTCCAGTGAGTTCACGGCTGTGTGTTCTCATTGTCCCTCTCGCCGACCGTTCGCGTCTGTACCTTTATCTGACTTAGCCTCATTTATCGAGAGCGACAGTGTACATTTTTTATTTATTTGTTTTTCCCTTATTTTTGCCCGAGTCTTTTATTCTGTTTTTGACTCGCCGGGATGACCTATTTTTGCCTGGACTCACATTCTGTTTTTGTGTCCAGCGGGTCATTTTATGCGAAGTATTTTTTAACTGCATCTGAATTCACAGGGGACGGGAAATCTTCACCATCCATAGTGCTGAGCATGAGTGCTCCACCGGAGAAAACTTTCTTTACTACAAATGGTCCTTCATAATTCGGAGTCCACTTGCCCCCGTGGTCTGTATGAGGAGGGAGGATTCTTTTCAACACAAGATCTCCTACTTGGTACTCTCGGTGCCTGACTTTCTGATCGAAGGCTCTCTTCATTCTTTTCTGATACAACTGCCCATGACAGATTGCAGCCAACCTCTTCTCTTCAATCAGACTCAGTTGTTCATATCGGGCCTGGACCCACTCTGCTTCGTTCAGCTTAACATCCATCAGTACCCGTAAGGAGGGTAATTCAACTTCAACAGGTAGGACTGCTTCCATACCATACACAAGTTGATACGGTGTTGCCCCAATGGACGTTCTGATTGACGTACGGTACCCATGCAGGGCAAATGGTAGCATTTCATGCCAGTCTTTGTAGGTGACTACCATCTTCTGCACAATCTTCTTGATATTCTTATTAGCTGCCTCAACAGCGCCATTCATCTTTGGCCTGTAAGGAGAAGAATTGTGGTGTTGAATCTTGAAGTCCCGGCATAACTCTGCCATCATTTTGTTGTTTAAGTTGGAACCATTATCAGTAATGATTCGCTCGGGAACTCCGTATCGACAGATGATATCTCTCTTCAAAAATCTGGCTACCACTTGCCTTGTGACGTTTGCATAGGAGGCTGCTTCGACCCACTTGGTGAAATAGTCAATGGCAACCAAAATGAACCTGTGGCCATTCGAAGCAGTTGGCTCAATCTTGCCAATCATGTCAATGCCCCACATGGCAAAGGGCCAGGGTGAAGACATTACATTCAGAGGATTGGGAGGCACATGCACCTTATCCGCATAAATCTGGCATTTATGGCATTTTCTGGCGTAAGCACAACAGTCAGCATCCATTGTGATCCAGTAATATCCTGATCTTAGCAATTTCTTAGCCATCGCATGCCCTCTAGCATGGGTACCAAAGGATCTTTCGTGCACTTCATGCATTAACAAGTCTGCTTCTGTTCTATCAATACATCTGAGGAGTACCATATCAAAGTTTCTCTTGTATAGGGAACCATCAGTGTTCAGAAAGAAACTTCCAGCAAGCCTTCTTAATGTCTTCTTATCATTGGAAGATGCCCCAGGTGGGTACGTTTGATCATCCAAGAAGCACTTAATGTCATGGAACCAAGGCTTATCGTCTTTGACAACATCTGCTGCGAACACATATGCTGGTCTGTCGAGTCTGGACACTGAAATCTGAGGTACAAAGTTGGCAGCTTGAACTTTGATCATGGATGAAATGGTAGCCAGAGCATCTGCGAACTGATTCTCGTCCCGAGGGATATACTCAAGCTTGACTGTTGTAAAGAAAGTCAATAACCTCCTTGTATAATCCCTGTAAGGTATCAGATGATCCTGATGGGTGTACCATTTGCCGTTGGTTTGATTAACTACCAGAGCTGAATCCCCGAATACAGTTAATGTCTTGATCCTGAGGTCAATGGCTTCCTCAAGACCCATAATGCAAGCTTCGTATTCAGCTTCGTTGTTAGTGCAGTTGAAAGTGAGTTTTGCCGAGAAAGGCATGTGAACTCCTTTAGGTGTAATGAGTACCGCACCAATACCACGACCATTCATATTAACAGCCCCATCAAACATCATAGTCCATTCTTTTTCCGGGTCAGGCCCTTCAGTGTGAACAGGCTCTTCATGATCTTTCGCTTTTATGAACATGATGTCTTCATCAGGGAAGTCAAATCTCATAGGCTGGTAATCATCAATAGGTTGCCCAGCAAGATATTCAGACAATACACTGCCCTTGATGGCTTTCTGAGAGGTGTACTGGATGTCATATTCTGTGAGAATCATTTGCCATCTTGCAACCCGTCCGGTAAGTGCTGGCTTCTCAAATATATACTTGACTGGGTCCATCTTTGAGATCAATAAGGTAGTGTGGGTCAACATATACTGTCTCAGTCGGCGAGCAGCCCACGCTATAGCACAGCAAGTTTTCTCGAGCAGTGAATAACGTTGTTCACAGTCGGTAAACTTTTTGCTCAGTTAGTAAATTGCATACTCTTTTCGACCAGACTCGTCATGCTGGCCCAGCACACACCCCATTGACTCTTCTAATACTGTCAAGTACATGATCAGAGGTCTTCCTTCAACTGGAGGCATAAGGATTGGAGGCTCTTGTAAGTACTCTTTGATCTTGTCAAAAGCCTTTTGGCAGTCTTCGCTCCACCTGACCGTTTGTTCTTTTCTTAGCAATTTGAACAAAGGTTCACAGGTTGCTGTAAGGTGAGATATGAACCTTGAAATGTAGTTCAATCTACCTAGAAACCTCCGAACTTCTTTTTCTGACTTTGGTGCAGGCATCTCTTGAATGGCTTTGACTTTATCAGGGTCAACTTCAATCCCTTTCTCGCTTACAATAAATCCTAGCAGCTTACCAGATCGCACCCCGAATGTGCATTTGTTGGGGTTCAACTTCAGTTGGTACTTCCTCAAACGCTTGAACAGCTTTAGCAGATTTACCAGGTGATCTTCTTCAGTAAGGGACTTGGCAATCATGTCATCCACGTAACATTCGATTTCTTTATGGATCATATCGTGGAATAATGTCACCATAGCCCGTTGATATGTTGCACCGGAATTCTTCAGTCCGAATGGCATCACTTTGTAACAGAATGTGCCCCAGGGTGTGATGAAGGTTGTCTTCTCCATGTCTTCAGGTGACATCTTGATCTGATTGTATCCTGAAAATCCGTCCATGAAGGAGAATACCGAGAACTGAGCCGTATTGTCCACCAATACATCAATGTGAGGTAATGGGAAGTCATCTTTCGGGCTGGCTCTGTTCAGATCCCGGTAATCAACACACATTCTTTCTTTGCCGTCTTTCTTAGGCACAAGTACTATATTAGCAACCCACGGCGGATAGCTAGTTACAGCAAGGAACCCGGCGTCCCATTGCTTTTGTACCTCCCCCTTGATTTTCATTGCCATGTCTGGACGAGTACGGCGCAGTTTCTGTTTAACCGGTGGGCATTCTTCTCTTAAAGGCAGCTTGTGCACAACAATGTCGGTGTCCAACCCTGGCATATCTTGATAAGACCAAGCAAACACGTCCACATATTCCTGAAGCAGCTCAATCAATTGTTTCTTCACTGAGTCTTGTAGGCAGGCCCCGATTTTAACTTCTTTCACGTCTTCATCTGTACCAAGATTAATCGTTTCAACCTTCTCCTGATGAGGAGTGATAACCCTTTCCTCTTGTCTCAACAACCTGGCTAGCTCTTCAGGAAGCTCATACTCTTCTTCAACCCCTTCATCGGCTTGATTGATCGGATTGTCAAAGTCATACGGAGTCATAGTCGTGCTGTTGTCGGTGCGGTCTGGAAGGCACTCTCTGCAAGGGTTCAGTTTGTTCATTTTAGTGATTTGATTTTAATCTTGTTTAGAAAAGTGAAATAAAGTTGTCATTTTGAAAACATTGCCATTTATTTTTTTGTACAAAAAGAAAAATGGAAAAACAGTGATCGAAAAAGAAAAAGACTCATTTGCAAAAGATGTCTGATATTTCATTGATTAATCTTGTTGCACAAAAATTACAGATGGCCCGATTACAAAATGAGTCTTGTCATCTTGGGCAAGATGCAAGACTTGATGCATGCTATAAAAATACAGGAAATAATAATTACTCTGCACGAGTAACTCTTATAATTTCCTGGGAAGACCAGTTTGAGATACTGCTCCCCGGGATCTTTGGACGGATCCAACTTTCCAGGTTGCGGTCGCTTTCATCCTCGTCTTCCAAATTGTGACAGCATCAGGGGCGAGCATCCCCCCACTAACAAAGTTGGGCTCCTTAGCAGCCTCTGCTTGATCTTGTTGAGTTTGTCTGTAACCCAACCCAAATCTATCCTTCTTCTCCTCTACAGGTAGCAATTTGCCCCAGCCTTGGGCACTTCCTTCTTCAACAACCCTCCGGGCTTGTTGGTATGATGTCATTGAGGTTCCAGGTACAACAGATGTTTCATTTATGTTCAAGGCCTCAAACCCTTGACTCATCGTTTCATGGATCTCCCCATCCATCTCAATATATTTGTAGGTAGCCAGGTGGCTAACAAAAATATCCTCCTCTCCACAGATGGTAACGACTTGGCCCTCCCACTCGAATTTTAACTTCTGGTGAAGGGTTGAGGTCACGACGCCAGCGGCGTGAATCCATGGCCTACCCAATAGACAGCTGTAGGCAGGCTGTATATCCATCACGTAGAAGGTTGCTTTGAAAGTTTGTGGGCCAATCGTTACAGGCAGTTCGATTTCTCCCAGAGCTGATCTCTTAGAACCGTCAAAGGCTCTTACTACCAGGTTACTGGGGCGTAATGCCAATCCTTCATACTCCAGCTTCACAAGGGCTTTTTTAGGCAAGACATTGAGGGATGACCCTGTGTCTACCAGCACATGGGAAAGAACTGCACCCTTACACTCCATGGTAATGTGCAAAGCCTTGTTATGATTGCAGCCTTCCGTAGTGAAATCAGTGTTGGTAAACCCTAGCCCGTGACTAGCATTAACAATTCCAACCACAGCTTCCAGCTGATTGACGGTGATCTCTTCTGGCACATAAGCTGCGTGCAAGACTTTTAGTAGTGCGTTCCGATGAGCCTCGGAGCACATAAGCAATGATAGAATGGAGATCTTAAAAGGCGTCTGGTGGAGCTGGTCCACTATCTTGTAATCACTTTTCTTGATGATTCTCATAAATTCATCAACTTCTTGATCAAAGGGTGTTTTCAAAGCTTCTTTAACAATTTGCTCTTCTTGCACCATGCTCTTCCCTTTTGCCTTGGCAGCAGCTTCTGCTTCAGCAGTGGGTCTTTGAACTTGCGGAGCAAAGAGACGTCCGCTTCGAGTGAAGCCTCCGCCTCCTCCCACATTATCTATTTGTGGTGCAGGGGTTGATGATTCAAGAGTGATTTTTTGTCCTTCGCAGTATAGATCAGAGCCGTAATGCCAAGGGATGGCATTACTGCTTTCATAAGGAACTGGCCCAGGCACTGTGATAGTGACTGGACTGATTGCAGCTGCAGAAGGGACCAAGATGGTATGTGGATCGTAGTATATTGTGACTGGTGCTCTGATAGGAGTGGAACTTTGTGAGTTGTAGGCAGAATCATTTTCAGGATCATAATAAATTGTAACCGTTGAGACATTTGCTGTTGAAGTTGTAGGAGACATTGTTGGATGGATGGGTGTTGTTGTTGTAGGAGATTCTGAATGAAGTGGTGCTGAAGTTGTGGAAGGGATGTTTGTTGACATCTGGTCAGTTGAAATGACAGATGAAGCATTTGTTGATGAGATTGAAGAGTTGTTCGGAACAATGGTTGTTGCAGTTGTAGAAGACTCCGGAATTGTTGTTAATGAGATTGCTGGATTAGCAGGAATTGATGTTGTGATTTGAAGCAGGCCACTTTGGATGAGACCATCTATGCCATCTCTCAAGTTATCACAACCGTTCACTGAAATGTTGCAATAAGCACATCCTAGCTCACATCCCGGGAATATTTGACATTCGAGGAGTTGAGCTTTAATTTCTACCAACGGTGTCCGAATCTGACCCACACTGGTTATTAAGTAAGATGGCTTGTCTTCTTCAATAGCATTGATTCTGGGACCTCCGTGGTTCGGCATAGGGTTCTTGTTAACATTTGGTGGTGGTGCAAAGTTTAGAGCTTTGGAATCTACCAGGTCTTGTACCTTCATGTGCAAAGCTCTGCACTTCTCTGTACTATGGTCAGGTGCGTTGGAATGGAATGCACATCTGGCGTTGATGTCGTAATTTCTGGGTAGACTGGAAGGATCTGGTGGTGCCAACGTCCTTAACTCAACCAAGTTGAGCTTCAGGAGCTGTGGCAATAAGGCGGCATATGGCATAGGGATTGGATCGATCACCCTATTGGCCTGAGATGGCCCCTGCTGAAATGGTCTCTGCTGATTGTTGTTGCCGGTGTTGTTGTAGTTTCTCTGAGGAGGATATTGAGTTTGTTGCTGGTACTGGGGTTGTTGCTGAGGTTGATACACTGATTGCTGAGGAAGTGGAGAAGGAATGGTGACTGCTGCCACTGACCTTTGAACATATTGGGGTCTGCCCCTGCTGGTATGGATAACATTGGTCTCACCAGTTCTTCTTGGGCCCACAAAAGGCTTTCTTGGGTTGCTGGATGAGCTGGCACCGTTGTCAGAAATTTTGCCCATCTTTAATAGGCTCTCAATTCTTTCTCCAACTATAACAACATCTACAAAGCTGGTTGAAGAAAAGGCAGCTAGCCTATCAATGTATGTCCCTTGGAGGGTGTTCATAAACATATCAGCCATCTCCCTCTCTGACATAGGTGGCTGGACAGCAGCATCAAGCTGTCTCCACCTCTGGGCGTACTCCCGGAAGCTTTCTCTAGATGATTGTGACAATCCCATCAGGAGGGTCCTGTTGGGTGCCATATCCAAATTATACTGATATTGTCTAATGAAGGCTTCTGCCAAATCCTTCCAACACCTGATGGTTGCTCTAGTCAGATGTGAGTACCATTCCCTTGAAGCTCCCGTTAAGCTATCCTCAAAATAAAGCATCCATAGCTTCTCGTCCATGGTTTATGCCTTCAACCTCCCCAGAAAGGATTGCAAGTGGGTCCGTGGGCAGGAAGTCCCGTTGTATTTCTCAAAGCACGGTGGTTTAAATTTATGGGGAATCCTGACCCCGTCCACTAAGCCCATGTCCATAACATCAAAACCCAAAGAGTTTTGGGACTCCAAGGATCTTAATTTTTCAGCAATTTCATCCAGCCTTCTGTCATAGGCCTCGTCCCCAGCTCCCATTACTGTGAACTGATCTTCCTGGGGGTCTTCTTGCAGCACCCTGCCTGTAGTAGCATTCCCCTGCACATTAGCAGGGATGTTGATCTCTGGATGAAGGTGGGGTCCAAATACAGGTGGGTTGACATGAGGTTGTACCCTCTCATTGTTGCTTGTCCCAGCAGTCCCTGGATGGGGGTCTTCCTGATTCTGCCTCTCTACCAAGGCTCTCAATCTCTCTTGGCTTTGAGCCATGTTATTCATCACCTCCATAAACTGAGTCATCTGAGTCCTCATTTCCAATCTCTCATTGGCCATTTGAGCCCTGACCTCTGTAAGGTCCTGTTGTACCTGATCCATCTGTATACCCGGAAGGTTGTTGCGGGTTGGATATCTGTGTGGACGGTTGAGTGGAAACACCCGACGTCGAGCAATAGTTCCTGAGATCACAACAGAGTTAGTAAAAAAAACAAAACAAACCTACAAAACAAACAAAGGTTAGTATGTAATGCAATATGCTTATTTGTTTCCAAGGTATCCGGCTTGGCACTTGGTTTTGACCTTTCCAGACCCTTGAGGAAGATGCTTGTGATGTTGCTTGGAGAACTCAGATAAAACAAACTGATACATATATTACACAGTTTGTTTCTTTTTACAATACAAGCCCTCTGAGGGGTGAAAATACAACATAAGAAAATAAAAGTACATGGAATGAAAACAACAACAAGCAAAAGTCAGACACCCAGACCAAAATCATCCTCCTGAACTTCCTTGAGAAGTGCTTCAGTCACAGGATCAGCTGGACGCTCTGTGAGGCTTCTGATGAGAAGATTCCTGGTAGTAACAGCTGCAGCTAGCTTCTTGTGTTGACTCTGATCCTTTGACCTCTTCACACCAGCTCTAATCTTCAACTCTGAGATCTCTCTCTGGGCTGCTAGCAGGGCTTCCTGTTGCTCCTTTGCATTAGCCTCCAACTGCTCAATCTTATCCTGAGTCCTCTTGTCCTCCAGAGTACGAGCTTCGGTGATCCTGACCCACCTAGCTTGACTCTCTTTCAGATATAAATCAGTCCTGGCCTTTTGGAACTGAGCCTCCTTGCCGGCATTCTTCAAGATCTGCTCTCCAGCCCTTGACTTCTTAATGTAATCCTCAGACTTCTCAATCCTGGCTAGATGCTCCACCTTTAGCTTTTCCAACCTTTCAATGTCCAGTCGACCATCACTCCTCTCCCAGAGGGTCTTCTGTAGAGCCTGAGTCAGCTTCTCATTTCTCTCTTTTAGTTTCTCAAACTCCTCTAAACTGACAGTGACAGGAGATGGTGCTGAAGATGGTCCAGGTATATCTTCCATGGTGAAGGGCATCCCAGAAAATTGAGCCCTGGCATGGGACCACTCATAGTACTGTGCTGAGGCCACATTGTTGCACTTCCCAAGAATGGTTACTCCTTTAGTCAGAACATTGTCCCAAGCTTAGGATGCTTGCCTGACAATAACCAGATTAGGCTTATTCTCACAGTAAAGAGTCTCAGCCAAGTTTTGTGCCTTAGGAGTGTGGACCAATGCATAGCCCAGTTGTCTTTTGAATAGCAGAGGGTTGTAATTGATGCAACCCTTGACTCCTATCAGGGGTACATTGGGAAATTGCCCACAACTGGTAATGATGTCCCTTCCCTTGGTGCTCTGAGTGCACCACCTGATGTCAGCTGAGGTCAAAGCAGTGAGTCTTCTAGCCCAATTCTTTTGCTGGTGAGGATTCAGAAATGCATCAGTCTTAGGCAAATGTCTGAGCAGCCAGGTATGGAACAGGGGAGCACAGCACCTCACCAATCTTCCTCTTTGCTTTTCATTCCTTTGGTGAACTGAGTAGTAGAAATCTCCCAGTAGAGTGGGCACTGGGTTCCTCAGGATAAAAAGATGGATTGCATTCTTGCTAATGAATCTAGGCTCATCTGCAAAAAAGTATGACTCCATATATGCTAAGGGCCAATAAAGCACAGACTGCCTTCCAATCTCCCAAAGAGGCCTTCAGGATGGCCTGAGAAGTCAAGAAATCCAGGTGCAGACCAGAGATTCCAGCCTTGGTAGTCATATTCTGCCCAATCAGACAAGGTTCCAGATATAATGCCTTTGCCACCTCTTCATTACTTGGAAAAGCCATCTCAGGGTTGAAGGGGACTCCACCCCTGATAGGTACACCAACCAATGATGAATACTCCTCTAATAAAGGCCCCAACTGAAAGTCTTGAAAAGTGAAACACCTCAGAGGGGGATCATAGAACTGCAGGTAAGTATGAATCAAGCTCCTCTGTGAAGGGTCCAAATCCATAACCACATCAAGTATGCCTCCATAATGTTCTCTGAACAGTGGTATATGGTCTGGAGTAATCAAGGTCTGAATCCTCCTGATCTCAGCTAGCTCGGGCTGAAAGAAATGATAGGAGATGTTACTCTTCTTAGGTGCCATATTGCTGAAGAAGAGCTGAGACAGATGCTGATGATGGAGAAAAATACTGATGATGGACCACTGACAGGCTGAGACTGGTGATGCAGGTGGCTGAAGCTGGTAGCTGATAACTGAAGTAGATACTGATGAAGATAGGTCTTATGCTGATGATGGGGTCAAAACCAAGCCAAAATAAAGTATGGATACCCTGAAAAACAAATAAGCAAATGTTAAAATGATGCAATGATGATGTATGCAAATGATATGCAAGGGTTTGTGACTGAGCTGGATCTGATCAAGTGCTCTGATATAAGTCCATGTATGTTCAAGAAATCTAGATGGGGGTTCATAAGTTCGGTAACCAAGGTGGGGGACTCAAATAAAGAGTCACATGTCCAGGGTTAAAATCACAAGAACTGTCCCAAAATGGAGTATTCTTAATCAAACAAAGTAACAGGGTATGCTGAGGTCAAGGGTACCTGCAAACCTGTAAACAGCCCAACCCCCTCACAGGTGGTGTTCTAAAACAAAGATCCTCAGACTTGGATCAGTTATGAGAAGTGTAAACACTTCTAGCCCAGAGGTTCAGTGTTTACAATAACCATAAAAGTTCCTCCTCTAATTCACCTCAGTTTCTGAAGGTCAATACTAAAGGTCATCCAAACTTAGCAGGCTTCCCAGATAGCCCTAGCACTACAGGAAATCTGCAGCACAGAGTTCTCAAGAAGAAACCCATATCTGAACCGTGTTTCATATTCCCGCACCAGACCGAAATGGAATGGGAAAGAACATGAACCACTCTAGCCTAGGTGTCACTCAGGTCCCAGGTATAGGACCTCAACTCTCAATAGAACACCCACCCACCAAAGCAACAAAACAGATCCAGCCAGCACAATATGACAATATGATACATGTAAAGCTATAAAGAAAGCAGTAAAACAAACTGTACATAAAGCAAAAATAAAACATATACAAACACAGATAGCACATAACACCCCAGTAAACACAAATCACTTAAGCGCTAGGAGGAACCCACAAAAAGAACCAGAAGCCCTGGTTACAGTATAAGGGTCCCCAGCAGAGTAGCCAAGCTGTCGCTCCCGATAAATGGGAATGGCCCAAATAAAGGTACAGACGCGAACGGTCGGCGAAAGGAGGATGTGAGAACACACAGGAGTGAACTCACAGGAAAAGAAAAGAGTCGCCAGCTAGGCATTTTTATCCCGGAGGAAAGGCAATGCTGCATAGGCCTAGAAAGAGATGGATAAGACGGTTGCGAACCAGAGAAGGTATTAGCACCCAGATTGTCCGTCGTACTCGACGGGATCCACGCTTAAAAGATTTGTGTTTTAAAGGGGTAGTGTCAGTGCAATTTTGTGTATAAAGAGCTGGAAAAGGATGTACACGTGTCAATGCAAAAGAAGTGAAGTGTATAAATATACAGTGTCAGTGTGAGAACAGGAGTGAAATGCTCAAGACTATGAGGCTCAAATAATAATGCTGGAAGGAGGGGGGATATACAGAGACTTTTGTTCGATAACTGTTAAGTTATGCCTACATATCCTCTCGTGCAATGAGGAAGTCAGAACACCGTAGTTCGACCCAAAGAGACTGAAAGATGAATTGACTTGTGAACTGCTTGCTTGTCTATGCTCAAGTGTATGACCTGTCTGGCCCAGGTGCAAACTGTCTTGCATTATACGGAAGAAGCAAGTTCTCGTTTGTGAGTGAATGAGATGAGAAAAAAATCCCGGAGGAGACGATTATTGTTTGTTTTTGTATTTTCAGTCTTTTATTGCTTTTGGATTTGTCATAGGTTTATGAGCTTAAGCCTAAACCAATGGGTTAGTAAACTCATCACATCCTCCCTCTGATTAGGGGTAATGAGAATACCTTAAGTGTGATGTCAGCTTCTCACACTTAATCACCTTTGATGCAGGATTAAGATCATTAACCTACTTGTGATTATTTAGATGTTTTTGGTGTTTTTGTTTAGTGTTAAGTAATGAGGTTAAGCCATAATCAGGGATTAAACAGACTCATTACACCATCCTAATAGAAGGATAACAGATGAGAATGTTTAAGCTGAGGAAAGCTCCTCAGCTTAATCCATGATTAGGGATTAAACTTATGACAAAACAAAGCCTTTATTAAGTGGATTTTATTTAATGATATGATGATGAAGTGAATTTTATGATTGGTAAGACCACTTGAGGGGGACTTGTCCATTAACACTAGGGTTAGTCCTTCTTAACCAATTAAGGAAGAATTAGAACCCTAATGCAAGGCCCAAGTTACAAGTGTGAGGTCTTGATAGTTATTAAGTGGATTGATTAAAGGATTTAAACACATTAAGGGTTTAACACTTAGGATTAAAGTTATACACTCCATCCTAATAGAAGGATGCAGGCATAAGCTTAATCTTAAAGCCTTAAAGCCTTTATGGTTTAGTCCTTGATTATGAGATGAGAAGAGAAGACTCAATGAGACACAAAGGTAAAAACTAAGTGGGGAGACTAATCAAAACCCTAATTATTAACATGCCTGGTTGTTCCTATGGTTTGTGAGGTTTACAAGAGAAGTCTTCAAAGGAACCACCAGGAAGCAGATGAAAGGATCAAGAGAAGCAAAGTAACTTGCTTCATTCAAGAAGTCAAGTCACTTGAGGAAAGAAAGTAAGAAGAAGAAGAATGAGCAAGCTCAAACTCAAACACATAACAAGATGCAGCATGGATGCATAAAAGAGATGAAAAGAAAATGTGAGAAGTGAAGGCAAATTCACTTCCCAAATTACTTACCACCTGAAAAGTTAGTGAAAGGAATGCAATGCAATGCAAAATGAAATGAAATGGCATGATGTAAACCAAAACCAGAAGCATATATGAGATGGTAATGATGCTATGAGATGCTACTAACATGAAACAACACATGGGGATGGTCATACAAACTTATGGATGCAAATGAAACAAGATAAGAAACATGAACATACATGAAAAGTTATGAAATGCAAATGGCATACAATATGGCAAATGCAAGATGTAATGATCAAACATGCTTTCAATATGTCTTAAGATGTCACATGAATCAAATGGATGCACAAAATGCTATGGCAAGTCAAGGTATGAATGCAAATGCAAGATGGATGCATATGGAAGTCCAAATTAGGGTTTATGATCAATGCATCAAACAAAAACCAAAATCAGAAGCAAACACCAAGATAAAAAATTGAAAATGCATTCAAAGGATCCCTAAACCTATACTAACTCACTGCCCAAAGGAGAAGTTCCAACTCTTAACCTAATGAAAGTTATGAATTTCCTAAGTTTTCTAGGGTTTTAGGGTACCTTACCAAGAAAAATGTCAAACAAATGGAAAATGAAAGATCAAATCATTCCCATTTAATCTCACAAACTACATGCTAAACACAATGCAATGCAAAAAGAATCAAGGTCCAACTCTCAATGGTTAGGCAGAAATGATTTTTGGAAGTTTGGATCAAAATAATGCTTTAAAAATGAATTAATTCCATGGAAAATTCTCAAAATGCATTAAGATCAAAAAGAAATTTTGTTTGAGGGTTTGACAATGTTTCTAAATGATTATGAAGGTTTCATGAATTTTTTGGTGATTTTTAAATACCTCAAAGTATTTTTAATTAATTAATTCTCATTAATTAATTAAAAATAAACTTTTATATATTTAAAAATATTTTTTGAATGCAAAAAATAAAAATAAAAATGTTTTTGGTTTCTGAAATTAAATAAAAGTTTGTACAAAAAATTTCAGAATTTTTAAAGTAGTTTTGCTATTTTTAATAAATTGGACAAAACAATGTAACTAAATGAAAAATAAAAATGAAATAAAACTGAAAATAGAAAAGTATGCACATCCAAGGATCCTGATTCAAACATACGCGCGCGGGAAGAGACTTGGCGCCACATCCAAGGGTGGGAATTCAAACTTGGCTAATTAACTGATTAAGCCCTAATTCGTGCCCTAATGACTTTCAGGCGACCGAAACACTGTTCCGGTCGTCTTCTCCGATCAACCAAAAACACAAACTCTCTCTACACGCATCTAAAACGAAATCTAAATGCCCAGAACTCTTCCCCACCCAAAAACTAATTAAACCCCCCAATCAAACAACATTTATCATTCAGAAACAGGGAGAATCGAATCAAACATGTTTTTAGGGCAAAAGTTTCAGACAAAGCAAACACCCTGGTTTCTCAACCGTTTTCAAAAATAATCACATATTCATGATCAGGGAAGTGTATAGAAGCTATTTAGAACTTAAAATCATGCTTCTGGAAAAAAAGTTCATGAAGCTACCTGAGTTTGAAGCTTTTCAGTTTGCAACTTTCTGACCTCTTCTCTTTGTGCAATCCACTCCTTTTAGGCCCCTGATGAAGTCTTGATGCTTAGAAAGAGTTTGTGATGGCTGGTTTGAGAGTTTGCAGCAGTTCTGTTCAAGATGGTGTGAGAATCGTGTTTCTGGTTCTGGGGGTTTAAGACAATGGTGATGGGTGCTTTGTGACCAGGAAGATGTGTTGAGTTGATCTATGAAGTTAGTTTTTGTGTTTGTGAGTTGTGTGATGAGTTTCGAAGGCTTTTGCTCAAGAGGGTGAAAATGAGAATGTTGTGTTATGGCTGGTTTTAGGCTTGCTTCTCTTTATGTTTGGCTTTCATTTGATTAACATAAACAATTGGGATTGGTCAGATGACATGATGTGTGCTTTATTGATTGGTATGGGTGCTTTTGCAAAATGTCAACTTTTGTGTAAGAGAAGCATGGGTCACTTGCTAGCCTAGTACAAGGAGGGTGTTCTGCGCAACATGATGAGGTAAAAGGCCTAGGATGGTTCAGCAAACTAGCCAGCAAGTGGATGAGAAGCTATCATGACTTTTGCAACTTGCCTTGCCTTTGGTTCTTATGAAAGAAACTTGATCCATGGGCCATGAAACATGTGATTCCTAGGGTGCATTCTGAACTTTACATGTTGTGTGATCATGTTGTGTGAATTAGAAGTGCATTTGATGACCTAATTGGCCTTGAGAAGTGAATTTGCAACATTTGCCTCTTTGGTGCATGACTTGAAATTTAGTGATTTTTGCCAACTTTGACAAACCATAACTCTTGATCAAAAATGAATTAGGTCATGTTCTTGTACTTTTTGAAAAGGGAAAGATCTATTCTACAACTTTCATGACCAAAGTTTTTCCATTTGAAGCTTTCTTGAATCAAAAAGTAAGGGTTGAAAAAGTTGCCTAAAATGACATTTCCATTAAAAGTCAAACTTGCCCAAAAAGTCAACTTTGCAAAAGGCTTGAAATTCTTCAATTTTGTGAACTTCCAACTTCTTCCATGATCAAATAAATATCATATACAATCAAAATGATGAAGAACACCCTTTGGTTGGGTCATTGGGGGCCTCAAATGCCCTGATTTTGCAATGACTTGCCTGAAAAGTCAACTCTTGATCAGATGACTTCCCCATGGAATTTCTTCATGAAAATTGATATGCATACTCCCTATACCATATAGAGGCCAATAGAAACAAGAATGACCAAAAAAATTTGAAGTTATGGCCTCTGAAACCAAAACCCTAATTTTAGGTCATCTGTGCAGTCAAGCCTGGCTCTGCTTCCATACCAATCCCAGTTCTTGTGATATTTTGGCATTATTGATTTTGAGAGGATATAATATGATACTTGAACACACATAGGCCTATTTGAAGATTTTGATGGCCTTTGGAGTGGCTCAAGAAGCTCTTGGATTGCTCAGATCACAAACCTTAGATGCAGATGACTTTGAACCAATGCAGTGAATCAAAAAATGTAATATGAGATGCCATGATTGAGTTTATGCATATGAAATGATCACAAGCCATGATGTGAATGGGTGAGGGAAATTTTGGGGTGTTTACATTAAGCAATCCCTAAACTATTGGAATGAGTCAGAAGATTTGATATGCACTATGGGAATGGTATGGAGCAATTGGCCAAAAAGTCAATAGTTGGTGTACTTGAGTATGGACCGTGGCAGAAGGTGTTTTAGGGTTTCTCTGAGTTCAGCTGGCTTCAAGGATGGCCATGTGATGATTTAGAGTGATCAGAAGTAAATGAATGGTGAGATGGCACATGTTTTGAATTTTCACAACTTTGTGCATTTTGAGACATTTGGTCATGGAAGTGGATTGTTCAATGCTGAATCTTGGTCATGGAATGTTTCATAAGGTTGTTATGGTGCATTGAGGTAGATTAGAGGTCACACAAAGCCCTAAAAATCATTCTTGCAAAAAATCCCTCTTTGAGAATTTTTGTGAAAAATGGCTTCTGGAGACTTGTGATCCAAGGCATGATTTTGGTCTTGTAATGTTTTATCATGTTTGATTGATGTTTAGAAGTCAATTAGAGGTCATTTGAATGCTTGAAACTTGATTTTGCAAAAATTCCTCTTTGACATGAACTTGAAAATTATGTGATTTTTGCCAACTTTGAAAGGCCATATCTTGAGTTCTAGGATGAATCAAGACATGTACTTGTAATTTTTAAAAAGGGAAAGACCTAATCTACAACTTTCATGACCAAGAATTTTTGATTTGAAGCATTTTTGGTCATGAAAGAGGAGGTTGAAAAACTTTCTCAAAATGGAAAGTTTGCATTTCAAGTCATTTCCAAAAATGGCAAGTTTGCAATTGGCTCCAAATTCTTCAATCTTGTGAACTTATAAACACTTATAAGATCAAATAAAGATCATATAACTTCAATTTGATGAAAATACCCCTTTGGTTCCATTGTTGGGGGCCTTAGATGCCCTGATTTTGACTTAACTTGCTCAGGAAGTTACCCAGTGAACAGATGACTTCCACAATGAATTTCTTCATCAAACTTGGTACACATGATCCTTATAACATATTAAGACCATTAGAAACAAGAATGACCCAAAATATTTGAGTTAAGGCCTCTGAAACCAAAACCCTAATTTTGGTCATCTATGCAATGAAAACCCTAGCTCTGCTTCCATGCCTTTGCCAGTTCTTGTGATCTCTTGACTTTTATGAACTTTGAGGAGAATAATATGATGATAGAACACACATGGACCCTCTTGGAAAGATTTGAGGCCTTTGGGATGGCTCTGATGGATTCTTGGATTTCTCATATCACAAACCCTAGATGCAGATGAACTTGAACTTATGCAGTGAAGCAAAAATGCAACATGAGATGTAATGCTTATGTTTAAACAAAAATGAAAGATCACAAGCCAAGGTGTGATATGAGTGAGGGAAAATTTGGGGTGTTTACAGATACATGTTGTTTTTTAACTGTATGTATCGATACATACATGTATGCATCGATGCATACTGAAGCAATGACAATTTTCAACAGAAAAAATCAACTATGTATCGATACATAACACAGATGTGTCAATACATGTCAGTTTTTTAACTGATATGTATCGATACATAACACGGATACATCGATACATGTCAGTTTTTTAACTGATATGTATCGTACAAAGCTGTATGCACCGATGCATACTGAAGGTTTTAGCAATCATGCATCAATACATCCTTCTTATGTATCAATACGTAGTCCATTTCCAAAACTACACATCAACATGTATCGATACAAAACTCGTATGTATCGATACATAGTCTCAAAAAAATGTTTTTTCTTTGATTTCTCCATTTTTTCTTGATCAAACATGGTCTATAAGTCCCTTGTGATCAAAATTTCATGACCTTGACCTCAAGAAGTCAAGAGTTGACTTTTTACTCAGCCTGGTTGAATTTTCCTCGATTTTATGATTTTCAATCAACTGAACAATTGAGGGCCCTCTAAAATGATTCCATGGATGAAATTTGAACCCTAGGTACCCATCATCATGTAGAAAACAAAGGAAACAAGTTTGGGCCAAAATTCCCTTGGGAAGCCCAGTTATTCAGAATCCCTAATTTGGCCCCTTTTGCTAGGAGATGTTGCACTGCTTGAATCCTCTGATTAATCTACTTATTTCTAGGACTTGTGGCCTCAAATGAAGACTTGTGGAATGTTGTGAACCCTTTTCCCAATGTTGAGAAGCTTTGTGGCTCTTTGGTTATCTTTGTATAGCCTTCAATTGCTCCAATCAAAGATCACATGCCTATGCCTCAACTATGATACACGTGATGCAATGTTTCTGATTATTTCATGAATTTGTTTATGCTATGCAAAATGTTGAGGAAATGAGAGGGCAAATTTTGAGGTACTACAGGAAGCATTATTGAAGGTGCTGAATATGGTGTAAGTTCCTCAGGAGATTATCGTCAATCAGTTGGAATATGTAGTTGCCAATGTTAATGCTAGCCACAGGCTAGGATTTACAGATAATGATTTATGTCTGAAGGTTGCAATCATACCAAAGTCTTGCAGATCACTATGGAGTGTAAGGTTGCAGTCTTATCCTATGTGATGGTAGACATAGGCTCGTCCCTAAACGTGTTACCGAAGAAAGCTCTAATGAAGTTAGATGTTGAAGGGATTATTTTAAGATCGAGTGATATGGTAGTAAGAGATTTTGATGTTTCAAAGCGGTTTATGTTCGGAGAGGTAGAACTCCCAGTGAAGATTAGCCTTCAAGTTTTCAAAAATGTATTCTATGTCATGGGCATTCAACCGGCGTATAGTTGTCTTTTGGGCAGGCCGTTGATCCATGCTGTAGGCATAGTAACATCCACGTTGCACCATAAACTGAAGTATGTGGTTGATGGCCAAGTTGTGACAGTGTGCGGCGAAGAGGAAATTTTTGTTAGCCACTTATCAACCTTCAAGTATGTTGAGATAGATGGGGAGATCCATGAAATGTTGTGCCAAGAATTTGAAGTCGTGAATGTCAGTGAAGCGTCTCCCAAGGTAGTGGTCCAATGCCAAGAACAGGTTGGTACTTCCATCGCTTCTTACAAGCAGGTAGTGGAAGTGGTCAAAGCCAACAACCCCTAAGGCTGAGGCAAGATGGTTGAAGTTTTTGTAAAAGAGGACAAGTTTGGCGTAAGCTACCAACCATCTTAAACTATTGTTTCAGAGCGCTGAGGGCCGATTACCTTCTCAAGCGAAGGTGTTATCAATCCAAATTAGATGTGTGCTTCCACTGAAGAAGATGTTGACAATGACTGCGATCTTGACAATTAGATAAGCCCATGTGTCCATGGGGAAGAGCTCAACAGCTGGTTCGTTGAAGAAATCATCCAAGCTACTCTTCTGATAGAGAAATTTTCTATGTTTTTTCTCATATCATATGCATGTTAAATCCTACACTCTGCCCAAGGTGTAAGAATCCATTGTAGGGCCACCCTTTACATTTGCAATTTATTTTATTTGGAATAAAAGATGTTTTTCATTCAAAACTTGTGTTCCTTTTTGTCGCGGCCGACTTAAAATTCTATTGTCGCCATCCTATTTTGTAAGGGAAATACAGATAAACCTAAATCCTAAGGTAGATACCTATGGTTTAGGAGTCAGTTAAGTGGCAGGTAATTAAGAGGAGTAGCCAGCTACCTTTAGTCGAGTCGGTGGTTGTCATTCTGATACATAGCACTCGGGGGGATGACACGCGTCTTATTTTGTTGAATTGTTTACATGCTGAATTTTGTTTTAGTTGGAGTATTTTAGACTACTTGTTGATTATTTTAAAGTTGTTTTATGTTGGATAAAGATGCTACTACTTTGTTTATGAATCCGCTGCGTAGTATTTTACAAAGTTGAATTAGTTGAAGATTATATGTTGGTTTTAAGATTTCTCCTGGAATGTGTTATGCATCAAACATGATTATCTTTTAAGTTGGGATTTTTAGAAGTTGAAAATGTGATATTCTGTTTATGTTGAAAATTTTATAACTCTGATTTTATTATATTCTTCGGGTAGAAAATGAGGGTGTTACACCTATGGTTTGGGAGTCAGTTAAGTGGGAGGAAGGTGTTAGACACCCCTCACTTCTATTATATTTAATAGGATCCTTCCTAAGTTTCTAGGGTATGTATTATTTGTGTGAAAATCCAAAATTTAAATCCAACTTTTCTTATTATCACAAAACCATAATTTTCCCTAAGTTTACTTGCTAGGGTCTTTGTTCAAAAATCCTATGCTTACGTACCCTCAAAAGAGGTATCAGAGCGTCGTAGTTCAATTCCCCTAATCCCCTAAACCTTAATCCTAATATTCTAACTACCAATTAATAAGTGATTAAAACCATGATTTTTAAATCCCGTTTGAAATAATTATTATATAAAACCTGATTTTTATTATAAGAATTCCTTTAATTGAAACCCAATTTTTTGAAACCCCAAAATACTTTTTAAAAACCCCAAGATAGTTTGTAAGACCCCAAAACAGTTTATAATACCCCAAAAAACCCTGATTATGAAACCCCTGATTTAATCCCTTGAAAATATTTTCTAAATATTTAAAACAAAATTGGATTCTCAACTAAACATCTTTTAAAACCCCACATAATGAAATTAAATCCCCAAATAGTTTATGAAAATACTTTAATACATCTTTTATGGAAAATAATCCCCAAAAATTTCCTTTTTTCCATATCATATAACTATAAGAAAAATTGTTATAAAATGATAAAATTTAATAATTATAAGAACAAATAAACCCCAAAAAAAGATTCAATTATTAATTCCAAATCCCAATGATAATTCCCTAATTATAATTGTAAACCCTAATTAATTAATGAATCAAATAATCAATTAATTAATTAATAAATAAACCCCCAAATAAATATAAGAAATAATAATAAAAAAACAAATTATTAATATTTTATAACCCAAAAATTCAATCCAAATAATTAAGTCACTTAAGAAAAATAAAATTGTAATTTGAAATAATTAATTAGGTAAACTAATTAATTAAATTAACTATGAAAACCACAGGGAGGTGTATTTTATAATGAATTCGTAGTTGGGCTGTAACTGGAGGGTGTGCAAAGTAATAGGCGCAAGGCCCATTAACCATAAAGTCCACCTCTGAACGTAGGCATATCATGGAGAGAGTCAAACAGTTGACACTCTTAGAAGCGTTGGATATGTCTGACTTTATGAGGTGCAATTCCATGATGACCATTCGATTCACATACCAAATCAAAGTAATTTGATTTGACGGTTAGGATTGAAGGTCTTTGTTTTCCCACCGTAAAAGCGTGCGTACCAAAATCCTTGGTTGACTGGATAGTCAACCAATCCAACATAAACCATGTTGACACTTGGAATTCATCCGTTCAGGCCAAAGAGAGTTATGAAAACAAAATTTCTTCAGAACCCCTCATTTTTTACTCTTCCTTCTCTCTCTCTTTGATTACTCCCTCTTTCTTCTCTCATATAATCCCTCACATTTTCTGATCGCTGCCCTTTTCCCCCACTAGGCGTGGCCTCTGACCGCCAAGGTTGTCCCTTAAACCACCGCCAAATCTAGTTTTCCGGTTGAATTTCAACCGGAAAATTCATACCTTCAAACCGAAAAACCCAGAACCCCCTCGAATTCCCAGATCTTCAATGGGTCTTTAGGGTACGCGATGAACCCTAACCCTAATCTTCATCCTAAGCACAAAACGTTCATTGGGTTATAGGGTTCATGAAGAACCCTAGGAACCCTAACCCTATTGTTCAACCTAAACCCAGATTTATACATAAACCTAATGAACTCTATGGGTTCAACAAAGAACCCTAACCCTAAACCCCCAAGAACCATAACCCTAGTTAAGAACCCTAACGCATAACAACAATGAAAATCCAGAATTTCGAACAACAACCACATCAAGGGAGTATCATCAACAACAAGGAAGAAGCTATCATGCAACAATAATAAGAGCTAAGTTTTAAGGCTTACCGTCACTGACCATGAATCTTCAAGCTTTCTCTATGATTTTCTTTTCGACTTTTGCTTTGTGTAATCTTTTCTAACCCCCTCTTCTTTCTTTTGCAGGTTCAGACATGTGGGGTTTAGATTAGAAGGTTAGGATTCTAATGATGAACCCTAATCCTCTTTTGGATGAACAAGCTTTGGTAACGGGTCAGGGATTCGCAGCTTCAAGGGTTTTTATTTTTATTTTTTCTCCCTCCTTTCTTAGATTATTAGGTTATTTAAATATTAATTTTAGGTTTAGATTTTAAATATAAGATTGTATTTTAGGATTAGATTTGTATATGTTGTTGTAATTTGATTTGATTGTAAAAAGAGTTATTGTAATTTTTATGATTTTGTAATATAATTTGATCTTTGTTTCAATTTTAGATCTTATTTAATTTTATTTTCTGATTTTGATATATTTTGGATTTTTGAGGATTTGATCCCCCAAATCCCCTTTCAATCTACGAACCCAGTTAGTAACCCAAAGTTGACTTCACCAGAAAACAATAATCATAATAAAATAATAAATAATTAACCTCGATATTAATATTAATAATAATTAAGATTAATAAATAGTAATAATAAATCTAATAATATAAGCTGAATAATATATAGTCCCAAAATAATTCTCGCCCATCCATTTTGTTTAAAAAAAACAACAAATTAAACCCAATAACCCACAATACAAATAATATTATTAATAATAATTAATAACAATATTATTTATATGATAATATAAGCCCCACCATTTAAATATCTTTATTGAGAAATCTATATATATATATATATATATATATATATATATATATATATATATATATATATATATATATATATATATATATAACCCAAAATCAATAAATACAATCCTATCCCCCTTTTTCTAATTTTTTTCCAAATCAAAAGATTAATAATAACAATAATAATAATAAAAGACCCCTCTTTTTTTTAAAATTATAAAATCTAAAAATAATAACAATTTTAAAAAAATATATAAAAAAAATTTAAAACATACAAAACCCCCTTTTTTTAGTAAGTTAACCCACCAAATGTATTTATATAAAAATAAAGGAATTTGTTTTTATAAGTATTATGCCCACCCCCTCTCTTATACTAAGAACTATAAGAATTCAAAATCTGGCAATATATATTAAAAATATCAAAAGTCTTTGATTTATTTGTGAAAAAAACCTGGTCAAAATTTAGGGTACGATGGCTTCCCCTATTTAATCGGCTCTGACTCGGACAGATGGTGTCAATGAGCCTTCCTCCTTCCGAGGAGGACACAATTAAATACAAGAGGACCCCAAATTTTGATATAAACAACCCCTATCTCAAAAGTAGATCAAAACTAAGGCATATATTACTTTCATGTCCAATTTTGTTTAGATAAAACCCCGGTAGAACCCCGTGTGATAATCCCAGATCGAACAGTTAGATAAAAATCCTGATGGACTCCCTGATCATAAAACCTGACTGAATGATTTAATAAAACCCCAATGGAACCCCTTAATGCTAATTCTCAACCTAATATATCCCGATGGAACCCCTTATCAATCCATGATAGAATCCATTACAAATTCTTAGTAGAATCCCTTATCAATCCCTGATGCAACCCCTTAACCCCTTTTCAACCCTTCTAGGTGCACATTGCCTACGATTCCTATGATCCTCCACTCATGCTGCCGGAATAGGATATGACTTTAGTGATACCTGGATCATTTTGGATATGAACCCCTTCACTCCCGATTAGAACCCCATGTATAACCACTTTGACTAATATTAGATAGAACCCCATAAATTCCTTTCCTCTATAACCCCTTTGGATGAACATATGGTAGAACCCCTAACCCCTCGGATAATAAAACCGATAAAAATCTTCTTGAACCCTTGATAATCCAGTTGGTTAATGACAACCTTTGTAACCCCGTATTGAATTGATTTTCAAACCCATATGCATGAATGCATGTTCATGTTTATGAATGCATGTATGCATGTATGATGCATTAATTATGTATGATGAAATATTTGGGCTAGCACCTCTTTTATGCTCTGCCATGTATATTCCAGTTTTATTATTATTTTTATAATATCCTGACTTCCTTAACCTCCAACCCTTGGTACTGTTTCCTGATATCCTGAATTCCCGAGTTGTAGCCATTTTTGATTCCTGAAAATGTGTAACGTTCCCTTAAGAAAGATTTGTATTGGTCAACATCGTGACTACCTATTTATAAATCCCACTTTTATTCGGAAGCGTACGATTCCTTTAACGATTTTAAAACCAAAGTATACTCCTTTTCCTTTAAAAAAGTTGTTTTTAAAATTTTAAGCCCAATGTTTCAAAGCCTTATTTCACAATTAATTAACTATTCGTAATCAAGCGGAAAGTTATTAAGGAATAAAGAACAATATTTGAAAATGCAAACTTTATTGATATTAGGCCTGAAAGTGGGAGAGAGTACACATGAAGGTAATTCCCATAAGGAGAGATTACCACGAATCTAGAAAGATGTAAAAATGGAAATAAAGTAGATTTATTAATATCCCTATTAAATTAAACACCAATTTAAATCCCTAAGTCTTCAAGATCCCTATACTTCGCCTCTGAATATGATAACTAGAATGATCACCCCTTCTGAATTCCTGTTATGGGTGACTTGAGTGCTTTCAGTCATATGCCTTTTGGATATCCCTAAGTTTTTCCTCGACCATTATTTTAGAGTCTTAGTCCACCAGGATTATATACCATTTTTCGCATAAGCCGCCCTTTCGTGTTTTTCGACTTATCGGGTATTATTTTTTACAAGTCCCTAATTTTTGACTGGATTGCTTTTTAGAATTTTCAATCCATCGGGATGCCCTAATTTTTGCCTAAGTCTCCCTTTAGGGTTTTCGAATTAGCAAATTGTTAATCCTCTTTTTCTAGGCATAATATTTTTTAACTGAATCTGAATTTATTGGTCGTGGTAAATCCACTCCATCATAGTTGTTAGCATTAGTGATCCGCCAGAGAAGGCACTCTTCACGACATATGGCCCTTCATATTTTGGGGTACATTTTTCGCGTGGATCTTTATGGATGGGTAATATTTTTCTTAACACTAAGTCCCCCTCTTCGAATAGGTATGGACAAACTTTCTTATCGAATGCCCTTTTTATCCTCCTTTGATATAGTTGACTATGACATACAACAACCATACGTTTTTCTTCTAAGAGGTTCAACTGATCATATCTAGTTTTAACCCATTTTGTTTCATCCAATTTTGCTTCCATTATAACCCTTAGTGATAGAATCTCTACTTCGATTGGGAGTACCACTTCTGTGCCATATACCAAAGTGAAAGGTGTAGCTCCGGTTGATGTACAAACTGAGGTTCTGTAACCATGTAGTGCAAACGAGAGCATCTCATGCCTATCCTTGTAGGTCTTCACCATTTTCTGAATGTTCTTTTTGATATTTTTATTAGCCGCTTCTACGATGACTTTCATTTTTGGTCGGTATGGTGAAGACTTATGATGTTCAATCTTGAAGCTCTCGCATAATTCATCCATTATCTGTGATGATCTTCTTAGGAACCCCATAGCGACAAATTATCTCCTTCTTGATGAATCAGGATATCACTTGCTTTGTCACATTTTAATAGGAGGCCGCTTCCACCCATTTGGTGAAGTAGTCAATGGCAACAAAAATAAAATGATTTCCATTAGATGTTATTGGTTCAATCATCCCAATGATATCTATTTGTCGCTCCCAAGATTTTCATCCTAGTACAAACGCGAAAGTGGCGCGGAAAAGGTAGTGTCGCCAGCCCGACATTTTTATCCCGAATGAATGGGAAAGGTAATGTTGCACAAACCTAAGAGAGAAGGAAAGGACGAGGCCTTGCGAACCAAAGATCTGGGTTTGAGAGTCGGTTACGACCTGGGAAGGTATTAGCACCCAGACCGTCCGCCGTACCCGACGGGATCCACACTTGTTTGTTTGTTTCAAAGGGTGAGAAATAAGATGTTGCTGAACAAAAGAATTGCTAACTGGAAATGGAACTGAAATGAGAAAGGGAACAAAAAGAGAACAGAAATAAAGAATGGGGAAAATGTAGGGAAAATAAAGAATGTGCTCAAACGGGCCCTACCTCGCTGCCTATGTACCTCATCAGGAAAATGAGGATCAGAGTCGACGTAGTTCGCCTAACTAAGGCAAGAAATATTTGTTTGTTTTTTTATGTGCTGGAACTGATTATGTCTATGCTCAGGTGTTGCAGGCTCGTCTAGTACAAGTGAATTTAACGTCTTGCATGCGAGACAAGTCGTCGCAAGTTCACGTTTAGAGTGAATGAGATGAGAGAAGAGAATTCCCGCAAGAAAGTCGTTTATTATTTGTTGTTTGCTTTTTAAGAGTTTTGTATGAATTTGGAACAAGGAAGTGAATTCAAACTCTTTTCCATGGAATGTGTACTTGCTACTACATTCCAAGATGTAATAGTAGAACAAGCACACCAAGTAAGGAGAATTTATCCAAGACTTGTTTCCAAGGATTAGGGTTTAAGTTTACTAGCTTGTTGAACTCATTACATGTTTTTGTTGCTTTTGAAGAAATGTCTTTTATGTTTTATTTGTGAAGATAGTCTCATGATCAGACTTGTACATCATGTTAGACAAGCTCACACTATTCCAAGATGGAATGAATTTGAGTGTCCCATGGAATAAGGCTATACACAAGAGACTATTTCAATCATTTATTAAGTGTCTTTTGGCTTTTCTGCTTTATGAGATGAGAAAGAAGACTCAAATTGCAAATGGACAAATTAAGGGGACTAAGACACAACCCTAAGTTATTTATCATATGAAAAAGTAGGCCCTAAGGGTTTGTGAGGTTTTCTAATCCTAAGGAAGAAGGTAAAGAAAAAAGATAATTAGAACTCAACTTACTTTCTAAGGAAGTTAAGTTAGTTCTAAAGAGGGGGAAGCCTATACAAGTAGAATACTAATACTAAGGCAAACATAATCAACAAAACATAAAGAAATGAAGAATAGCGATAGGACCAAAGTCTTACCTCAACCTCCCTACAAAACAAGGATTAGTTGCAACATGCATATTAAAGCACATAAAACAAATACAAAGGCTAATCACCTCATAGAAACACACTTAAAGGAATTCTAAGCCTAAGTCCTAAAACTAAAGGATCTTGCATGATAACAATATTATAAAATAAGTAGATAAACCCTATCAAGGCCTTCTAATATTCTAATATCAAGCCTAATCAAATTATGTCCTAATGTAACCATAAAATCCTAAGCTAAAACTAGGTGAATTTATATGGAAAACTTGAATAAAATCAAAACACTAAAAATAGTAATGGTCCTGGAAAAAATATGAAATTAATTCCCTAAGGTCCCTAACCTGAATCTAATATTGTGTTAAAAATCTCCTAAAAATTCACAAACTAACTATGCCAAATGATCACCTAAATCTACTTAGGAATTGTTCACAAATTTTCAAAAACAACACTACCAAAACAGTGGATAAAATGACCTAAAAATATGACAAAATTATTTCAGGTACCTTCATGAGTCCTATAAACATAACAAAAAGAATGGGACAAAAAAATTTACAGGAAGTGGGAGAACCAAAATGTACAAAATGAAGTGTAGATGAAGGAATTCAATAGAAAATTAATTAAATGGAAAATTGAAATAAAATTGGAAAATGGCAAAAATCAGAAAGTAAAAATGTATAAAATTTATAAAATGAGTTAGAATACTACTGTAATTTTTGGGGAATTTTATTACCAGTCTTGGTATTTTTTATGGATTAAAATTGAAACTATACTAAAACTGAAATAAAAAACAAAGAAAATGGAAGGGGAGTGCAAGAAGTAATTTGCTCAGTTAAAAGGATGAATGAGCTTAGAATAGGAGGTCAGAAAAGCAAGAGAATTGGCCCATTAGCACAAAGGCCCTGAGGATGCATGTTATGAGTCCAGTCAACATTCTTTGACTCCTTAAGGATCGTATGATCAAGTCTTCCTATTGGTATCCCTATCAGGTGGATCATAACACGTAGGAACATGGTACTTATCGTAGATCACACACACAAGATCGGCCGCACATAGAGCCTACCGGACGATGACAAGTGTCATCGCCGATGTGGCTTGGGGATTGCAAAAGCTACCCAATCTTATCTCCTCGGAATTCTAATGGTGGATTAATTGGTGGTTAATGATTTTTTATTGCTCTTTATTCCTCATTAACTTCATAATATTCCCTTAATTCCTTCGTTAAATTAACCTAATTACTTGAAATTATAAAAAAACAAAGAAACAAAAAGGGCCTGAACAAACCATTACACTAAAACCCTAGGTCTTCTTCTTCTTCTCTTGCCGCCACCGTCCTCAACATCATCTTCTTCTCTCCACCGCCACCAATAACAACGCCGGTGAACCTAAACCTCATCATTCATCAAATCCGAAACGCAATCGAACACAACCTAGCTTCTCCCTCAAATCCGAAACGAAACAAAATGATGACCTAATCTCTCTTCTCCCTCAAATTCGAAATGAAACAAAATGATAACCTAATCTCTCTTCTCCCTCAAATTCGAAACGAAGCAAAACGATGACCTAATCTCTCCAATAGAAATCCTCACCACATAGATCGTAACAAAGGAAGAAATTATAACGCAAGAATGACGGACGTAAATCGTATCTTGTGTAGCCGAAGATGCGGATCGATTGTTGAAGAATAGACTGCAAGATAATGAGGATGTGGCGAAGACGTTGATGTTGCTTCGATAACTGATGATACAAAAGTTCAGGTATGTGCAATCGATTTCGTTCCTGCTTCTTCTTAAATCTACCATGCTTCTTTCGCGTCTGTGACATTTTTGTTGATAACGTTCGTAAATTCACGTCTACTCGCTCCGAATCCGAATAGTTATGTTCTTGATGAATTCGTGTTGTCGTTGACGAATCTAAAAAAATGTTGTTGAATTGTGGCAGAGTTCTTGTTGTGGATTAATGATGAACGATGAACATTCAAGGTTCTGTTATGGAGATTGGGAAAGAAAGGTTCTAGTTCCTCTATTGAAGATTGAAGGTATGGGAGAGTTAAAGCCTGAAGGTGGTGGATCAATCGAAGGAGATGATGAACAGGAGTATTGAATGAGGGAGATGATGATTGATGCAAGGTGGTGGTGATCAACTCGCGGATTCAGTGAGGGTTTGAAGATGAAGATTGAAAGGTATGGTGGAGAGTGGTGAAGAAGAGTGAAGATGGATAATGGTCTCTAATTTATAGAGATTAATCAAGCTTTGTGAAGAATCTCCAGGTGAATTTTCTAAAAGAATTCAATTATGAAAGTTTGTTAAATTTCAGTTATGAGTTAGTTAGTATTATTTTTCAGTTATTGATTTTTTGTTACTTTAACTTGCAGGTTTGTGTTATTGAAACTGAGTTTTGGAATTGAAGAAGTGTGTCAATTATAGAGACTAATGAAGATTGAAGTTCAATGGTATGGAGAGTGTCGAGAATTTTGATTTTCGTTTTGTCCAGTTTTTTCTGATCTTTGTTAGATGAGAAGATATTATTGTTGTAACTGATTGTTTCCATTAATTTCTAACTGAATCTCCCCTTAATTTTCTCGTGAATTTCTCTAATATTAGTTTTGTTATTGAACTCTTCTTTCTGCTGCAAATCCGAAAAAATGTTGTTGAATTCATAGTGTGTTTTTTATGCAGGATTGTACGAGATTTTGTGGCTTATAGATTCACAACGGAAGATTTTGATGCGGATTCGAAACAGACTTGAAGGCATTTATGAAGTTGAAGATGAAGAGAGGTTCTAATGTTGATGTTGATTGAGGATTGGATTGAAGATGACTTATGGAGCAAGAGAATGGCGTGAAAAAAGGCTCTTTCTGTTATGAGTTTTCTCAATTTTTTCTTGTCTTTTGTAATTAAATTTTCGATAATTTTTCTGATAGATGAAGATGAATTTGTGTGCTGGAGGTCTTTGATAAAATGTAATAGAATTTCTCTTACAACTGGATTTTTTTTTGTATTGATTTTCTGATGAATCCCTCTGATTCTTCTGATGGTTTTCTTTATGAATATATCAATTGAAAGTTGTTTCTGAATTTCTCCTATAATATTTTTCTTCTAAGTTTTCTGATATCAGTTTTTCCTTAAAGTAAGCAACGAGCTTAGGACCAAGTGGTTCCAATACCAAGACCTTCTCGTTGATTTGTCCAAAAGGCATATTGTCCAATTCCCTTTCTTCTGCAAAAACTTGACCAGCCCAACCACATGTAGGTCGAACACCTCCACATCGCAAATTCACAATAAGCTGTAATGTGAATAAATAAACTCCTCTCAATTAACTATCCACCTTTACACTTTGGACAAAAAAGGTTATGGTACTTCCCAGGAAAACAAGAGTTATCTAAGGTAATAACAAGTGGTTCCATTTTTTGCTACATTTTAACTTTGGGTTCACCAAAGTTACTACTATCTTCAAAAACATGCTTCATAACATCTTTGGTGGAATATGGTAATGACTGAAAGCAAAACCTTTGGGGAGAGATTGATGCATAGGTTGTAGGAATGGAGAAAAATGATTTTTCCGGTTATCTTTCTGTTATTGGTTCGTTCAGTGATTGGAGAATTGGTTCTAAAATGATGTTTATTTTTTGTTATGGGATTGGACTTGAATGTAATTGACTTGTTATATCAATGGAAGAGTTTTTTTTCTTTAATGATGGTTTTTGTGTGTGGGTGAAAGTTAATAAATGAATCTGAGTTAAAATGGTGAATTAAAATGGTGAATTAAAATGGTAGAATGGATTTGAAGTGGACTAAAAGAAATTAACAATGGGCTTTGTGACATGGGTTGGAAAAGATATGGCTATATTCCAAATGGGCCAATAAGCCTTGACATGGACAAATCAATTGGTTAGACTTAGTAATGAGAAAAATAAAAAAAAATGGTTTATGACATGAATATTACTCGGATTTGTAAATTGATGGGATCTAAATAAAAACGGTAGCAAACTCGAACAACGTCTTCCACATAAATCATGCCTATGCACTTTCCATCCTTATTTTGAAACGAATCTTTGAATCGAACACTTTGGTGCCATGATGAATGAATCCAATAAACTCCGGCTAATGAGATATTCCCGAGCTTAATCATGAATGAGAACTCCTAAATCTCCATGAGATTTGCATTGATTTAAGAGAGCAACCTGAGATGTTGAAAAAATAGTAAAAACCCTAATCATATGACGCTCCTGATACATCCTGAAAAAGATGACCTCGGTACTCGACGAACTTCAGAGTATGAATATGTTGGCGATGATGCGAGCTCAACCTTCGTCTCGATCTTGAGTGTAATAGTCATATAAATCACCTTTGTATAGGAAAACCCAGATCATAAGACAATGCTTGATCCCATGCCTTAAGAATTTAATGCAAATGCAGGATTACGAATGTCACGACCTAATGGGAGAATGAAGATGAGATGTGAAGTATAATCCAATTAGTGATAATAAATTTGAGGGAAAATTTTGGGGTGTTATAGCTGCCCCTATTCAATCAAGTGCAGACCTGGGTGAATAATAGTAATGACTTTTAGACATTCAAGGTATGAAGTGGTTGAATACTCGAATAAACCTGAAAATCAGAACTCCGTGGGAAGTGAAAGGTGATTGATATAGGATATGCCATTTTTGGATGATAAATGTCCAGGGTGAACCAGAAACCAACATAACTTGGATGACAACTTAGGGCCACGAAACCGAACTTGACGGAATCACAACGTATTTATCCCACTCGTGGAGATAAACTATCATAACTTGGATGATAACTTGAAAAACGAGACCGACTTGGCGGAATCACAACGTATTTATCCCACTTGTGGAGATAAACTATCATAACTTGGATGATAACTTGAAGGATGAACTTGGCGTTCGACAAGAGTTTGTCTCACTTGAGGAGATAAAACTTGAAGAAGAGACCATCATAACTTGGATGATGACTCGGGGTGAACTTGGCGTTCGACAAGAATTTATCCCACTTGTGGAGATAAAACTTGAAAAAGAGACCATCATGATTTGGATGACGACTCAACGGGTGAACTTGGCATTCGACAAGAATTTATCCCATTTGTGGAGATACAACTTGAAAAAGGGACCATCATGACTTGGATGAAGACTCAACGGGTGAACTTGGCGTTCAACAAGAATTTATCCCACTTGAGGAGATAAAACATGAAAAAGAGACCATCATGACTTGGATGACGACTCAACGGGCGAACATGGCGTTCGACAAGAATTTATCCCACTTGTGGAGATAAAACTTGAAAAAGAGACCATCATAATTTGGATGACGACTCACCTGGGGGAAACAAGCTTTAACTTGTAAAAGTAATAGTGTTTGGAAAATGAACTTGGCGTTTTCTGTGGTAAATACTTCAGGTTGCTTGAGGAAATGCTTCAGGCTCTTATGAGAGGTACCACAACTGGCTTATGCTTTGTATGCATATGTTTGAATTTTTATGGCGTAATGCTCCGTAATGATGGAAATGCTACGCTTTTTGAGGATGCAAATGTAATGATGATTACTAAATGCGAATGCAAATGCAAAGGAATCTCCTGATGAGGAGATGACAGGCATCCTGACAACTTCGCTGGGGAAGAAATAATCACTTAATTGATTTGATGAATCCCTGTAGGGAAGCAACTCTGCGGGGGATATTGTTAATGATACACCAGATCTAAACTTCCGCCACTTCCAAAAATAAATTGGGCTTTGAGATTGGAGAGCCAAGACCTGCTGGGGAATGATCTTGATTTGGGAGGTACGCTACCCATTGAACTCCGTTGGGGAAGTGATAAGCTTCTGACTTGGCTGGGGAATCAGATGTCGATGTTCTGCTGAGTAAGAAATCTGATGGGGGTCCCCTAGATACAATCTTCTGCTTGGGGAAGAGATGTCTCCATATGTTGTCAGAGATAATAAGACCCTGATGAAGAAATGCTCCTTTGTTGACGGAACTCTCTGGTTAGGGAGGACACCAGTCTTTATTCACCACTGCTGGGGAAGGTCTCAACTTCCACCATACTGGGGATAACGGAAGACATTCGGGAAGACACTTGTTGAGGGATTCTGTTCAAGAATCTGTTGAGGAAGTCCTCCTGAAGATCTATCCGGCTCTACGAGCAACACCTGGACCTGCACCTGCATAAACATAACTGATAGTGCCTGCAACATGGAGAGTTAGTTTGGGCTTGTATGCCCCGGGTGTAACACCCCAAATTTTCCCTCTTCTATCTAAGCATCATCATCATATCATAATCATCATAAGCATGTCATATCCTTAGCATTTTTGCATAGAAAAATGAAGCATAACACTCATATGTTCTAGCATAAGGTATGTGATCAATCATCCGGGAACTCAGAAATTTTGCAAGTCAAAGTCAAGAGCCAAGTGACCTGGCAGGAAGCTCACATGGCCTTTTATACAAGCTCTTTATCATGGTCAAAGCCCTAAGCAGATTGAGAATCAATATCAGATTAGAGTGGTTGGCACATATGGATTCTTAGAGTTTTCCACCAAATGGAGGGAAAATTCAAATTTTTCCTGCGTTAACCGGTTAACGCTTTGGTTAACCGGTTAACGGCTGCAAAATTTTGAATTTTCCAGCAAGTTCAGCATGCGTGTTTTGGCTCCATTTTCTTATTTTATGATTTTATTTCATTTGAATTAATTGTGAATTATGGAGAAGGATCTAGAGAGTTTACCAAGCCTAATTCCAAAGCTAGATCCTAATCACCTTTCTAAGCTAACTCCAAACCATTTTTTTGGACTCCAAACCAAATTTTTGGGCCCCAAACCTAGAGACTATTTATCCCATTTCCCTCCAAACCAAAAGGAAAACTCTCTCATAACTCACACTTTTCATTTTCTGAATTTTCACTACTCTCTCACCATTCTCCCATTTTTCTCTCCCAATTTCCAAATCACTCAAAATTCCTCTTCCTTGAAGATCACCAAACTTTGCATTAAAGTTTGTTAATCTAGAAACTAGACCTTCATCCATAGCTTCTTTGCATCAATTTTTTTGGTTTTACTATTGGTTCAGATCTGATTTGGTGGTTAGAAGTGATTTTGGAACTAAGCTCTTGCATCAAGATCCTTTGCTTGCATTTATTTTGCATTGTGTGTGAAGAATAGCACCGGATCTTCGAAGTTTTCCATGAAATTCACTATTTCTTGCTTGAACAACATTTACCAAAGCATATCTCAGCTTTGTAGGTTGGTTAAGTTCAGATTCATCTCTGTTTTTTAGCTTATTTGCATGCTTGTGTTGTAGATCCACCATGTGCTTGTGTTAATTACTTGTTTTGTTTGTATTTGTTTGGTTGATTTGTGATTGGATCCACATGTTAAAGTTCATGAACATAATTGTGTTTGATTAATGTGAATTGATCTTATTATTTCATGCATAATTGATTGCTGGATTGTTGGAGGATTATTTGAAATAAGATGGTTTGGACTGATTTTTTCTACAGGTTTTGTTGTTGTTTGCACAGTGTTAACCGGTTAACGCTTTGGTTAACCGGTTAACGCGTTTGTTTTTTGAGTTTTTTGCTGCAGGTTGAGGTGGGTTAACCGGTTAACGCTTTGGTTAACCGGTTAACACTAAAGCAGAATGGAATTTTTGGGTTGTTTTGAGTTTGTTTGCCTCTTATCCTTGCCATAATCACCATGGATCATTGTATGATCATTTTATATGCTCGTTTAGGGTGGTTTGCTTGCTGGTTGATGTGCTGAATATGTGCTGGAAGGTTTGCTAACATTTGTAGGTGCAATGGTAAGTGATGTGGATGTCATCCACATTTCAACTCTTCACCTCTTCTTTTTACTTCTTTGCTCTTATTATGTCTTAGGATAGTTTCAAACCACACTAACCTTAGGACCACTTTTGCATGATAATTTTAGGTTTAGTCTTTCCCCATTAAACTCTTACCTTTTGCTCCTTTGGTTCTTTCTCTTTCACATCTCAAAACGAAAAACCTAAAAAACATTAATAAAGAAAGAAGTGACTTCTTGTGCAATAGCCTTATTCCACGAGGCATATGTATTCATTCCATCTTGGAATAGTACACTTGTCTAGCATGATGCACGAGTCTGATCATGAGGTCATCTTCATCAAGAAAACCATAAAAAATACTTCTTCATTTTAATCACTAAAACACTTAATAACTTCAGCAAGTTAGTGAGTTTAGGCCCTTGCCCTTGGAAACAAGTCTTGGATAAATTCTCCTTACTTGGTGTGCTTGTTCTATTATTCCATCTTGGAATGTAGTAGCAATTACACATTCCATGGAAAAGAGCTTGAGTTCACTTCCTTGTGCCACACTCATTAATGCTCATAAAAAACACAAATAAATAATAAGCGTCTCCTTCATAACTTCTCTTTTCATCTCACTCACTCTCATCGTAAGAACTTGCTCCTACTTGTCATTTTGCAAGACGGTAACACACTCGTCGTTCGAGCCAGCAACACTTGAGCATTGACATTGGCAATTCAAGCCTTAAGACACAAGCAATCTTTTCCACCCCTAGTTAGGGGAACTACGGCGACTCTGATCCTCTTGTCCAGTGAGGTACGTAGGCAGCGGAGTAGGGCCCGTTCGAGCACAATCTTTATTTTCCCTACATTTTCCCCCTTTCTTTTCTTTTCTTATCCAGTTCCAGTTTTTTTCTTTTTGCAGCAGCTTTCATTTCTTCACCCTTTGAAACAGTTTCTTTGCAAGCGTGGATCCCGTCGTGTACGGCAGACGATCTGGGGTGCTAATACCTTCCCAGGTCATAAACGACTCCTGAACCCAGATTCTTTGGTTCGCAGGACCTTTGTCCTTCATTTTCTTTTCTTCGGTTTGTACAACATTACCATTCCCGTTCCTTTGGGATAAAAATTCCTGGATGGCGACTCTACCTCTCTTTCGGCGCCACTTTCGCGTTTGTACCAGGATGGAAGGGAGCGACAACTGGCGACTCTGCTGAGGATCAAACCCAGAATCTCTGGTTCCCTTGAGAGTGTCTCATAGCGCTTACGTGTTTCTGTTTCATTGGGTGTTAATTGTTTGTTGTTGCGTGTTTATTTTATTACTGTTTATTTACAGTTTACTTTACAACATTTATTTACTGCTTTCAGTATTTATTTTCACATGCATCATGTTATACTGGACTGTCTGGCTATGCTGGTTTCTTTTTTTTCTGTGGGATGGGGTTACTGTGAGATGAGTTCGTAACCGGGGCTCGAGTGCACCCTAGGACTTAAAGTGGTTCCACTTTGGCTTCATGGCATCTTGCTATGATGGTATTAGTGAGTTCCACACCCAGACTTGCGACCATCTTGGGAATTTATTGATATTGGAATCTTTCTGGATCATTACAGGACCTTGATAGTTATGTGCATCTGGGGACCGATCATTGAGGACCTTTGTGGAAACATCCCTCTCCAGTGGTGACAGTGGCATACCACATTTTGTGGCAAACCCATTCGCACCCGAGGGCCCACTGGGAACTTGCATAGGATGGCCTGGTTCTTTTATATGAACTCAGTTAAAAGTATCTGGTCGTATGACGATAGTATTGTACCCCTCGGGGTGAATATACTATTGTTTCACGATTTCAGCGCTTGAGGATGGGAACTTATAAAGGATGCTTGTTTTTCCCGGACTCACGCTGAGACCTCCCTGAGTAGTATATAATTCCAAACTGATTCCCTGATCTGGTCATGAGCCATTTCTCGGAAGTGGTGAACGTATTATTGCTATTCGACTTTGAGAGTTTGTGATGTTTGACCCGGAGCCTACCTGTGAGATTGGGAAGGGTTTACAGGTTTGCAGGAACCCTTGACCTCATCATACCTCATTACCAGTATAGTCTTATGATTTGAGATAACTGCATGGATTCTGGAGTTCTTAAGTCATCTGATATTTGATTTGGGGGCTTATTTGAGATTGAGTTCTTGTTCAATGGACTTTATTCAGAGGATCTTGGTTTTTGATTACTTGGGTCCAGTATTAAGTATCCAGACAATCCCAGATGTTGATCATATGCCTGCATTGCATCATACCCGCATTAATTGTTTGTGTTTTCATTTTCAGGTATTTATTTTCATCCTGCACTCAGTTCTGGTATTCATTATCTCTCCAGATGGAAGAAGTCCAAGAAACACCAAGAAAAAGGAATATGCATTATACTTTCCCACAACCGGAGAATGAGAGTATTCATAAATTGATAGATTTGATGATTGATAAGGTTTTAGCAGACTTCAGGGAGAAATTTGGGAAGGTTTTGAATTATGTAAGCAAACCAACTGCTGACCAGTGTGATAGTCTCTATTCATTACTGCAATTTTATGATCCTCAATTGTGAGTCTTCGTATTTCCAGATTATATCTTGGCTCCTACCTTGGAAGAGATTGCTAGCATCTTGAAGATTCCTATTGCAGAGGGTATTCCTTATTATGCTTCAGGGAGAGCTCCCTCATATGCAAACATAGCCAGTGCTTGCCATCTTAGTATGCTCAGAATCAAGATGGGTTTATAAGCTAGTGAATGGAAGGAAATTGCCTTGGACTTTTTACTAACAGAGCCTCATTTGTTTGCTCTTGGGAACAAGTGGGAGGGATTCAATGCATTATTGGCCTTGATGGTTTACGGGATAGCTTGTTCCTAGGGGAGAAGGGATTAATTGGTATGGAGGCAATTTCCATTTTTATTCAGAAAAATCCAGTACCTACTCTGTTGGGAGATTTCTACTATAATGTTCATTATAGGAACGGGAGAAGAAAGGGATTTGTAAGCTGTTGTGCACCCTTATTCTCCGATTGGTTTACTAAACAACATCCAAAGTTAAGACCATTCAAAGATCTGAAGCATGAGTGGAAATGGGCTAGAAGATTGATGGGCTTGACTTCAGATGATATAGCTTGGGGGAGTAACAGAGACTTATTGGGAAAAGAGATGATTATCAGTTGTGGAGAGTTTCCCAATGTACCGTTGCTTGGTAGGAGAGGGATGATCAATTAGAATCCTGTGCTGGTTCAGAAACAGTTTGGTTACCCTTTGAAAGATCCTCCATTTGCTGAAGAGGTTTTGGAGTCATTGTATGCACCTTTGGAAGGAAATGAGAAGTTAGTCACTCAGGCGTTTCAGGCTTGGGAGGTGAGATTGAGTAAGGGAAAGAAAAAATTTGGAAAGGTAGACCCTAGGACATATCCCCCATTTGCTGCTTGGATACAAGGTAGGGTTGATACTTTCTTCCTCCCATTTTCAGCTGAGGCTCCACTATATCCAAAAGAAACACCTGCTCAAGCCACTGTTTCCGTCGAGAGTTACAAGAAGTTGGAGTCATTAATACATGAACTAAGAGTTGAGAATACGGAGATGGATAGTTTGTATCATCGTGCAGCCCGTTCTAAGGCAGAAGTGGGGGAGAAGCTCCAAAAAATACAAGTAGCCCAGGAAACTAAAGAGAAAGAGTTTGCTGGAAGGGAAGCCTATTTCCAAAGGAGAGGGTTGATGGACTCAGGAAGGGAAGCAGAGCACAAGAAGCTTCGGAAGACCCTTAGAGAGGCTAGACAATCCATCACTTGGTTGAAGGAAATGAGAGACAAAGATCAAAAGGAGTTTTAAGAGAAAGAGAAGGCGTACAAGATGCAGCTTTAAGACCAGAAGGTTGAATTGGAGAAAAATCACACGATAAGAAGGGAAAAGACCCATCAGTTGGCACAAAGTCAGCAAGTCTTAGAAGAGGTACTCAAGGAGAATACACAACTCAAGTTGAGGGTTGGGGTGAAGAAAGCCAGGGAAGAGTTGGGACTTTCAGGGGAGGAACCAGAGTCTTCTTGTGGTTCAGAATTTTAGAGTTTTTTGTATTTTGGATTACCTACAAACTTGTTGTAGGAATCTCATTTTATTTTTCCTTGCACTTTAGTTGTAAGACTTGTAATCCTTCGGGAAATTGTTGTTACTCTTGCCTTTTTAAGGTCTTTATTTTATTATTATGATAGTTGCCTATGATAATCTTCTGAGTATGCTAAAACCTATTTGTCCAAAACCATCAAGATCTAAATACCTCTCAAAGAGAATTCGTGATAAGAAGTCAATTTCTACAAAAGGGCCATCTGGAGTACTTTCTGTCAAAAAACCCAGAACTGGGGCATATTAATTCCTGAACATGGAAACAGGAATAGTTACATTGCATGCATATAACATGTTTTTTGTTTTGCAGGCGATTCTTCAGTCTTCTAACGTTTATGTCACTATTCCATTGTACATCATTGATCTGGGCTTAGTGCCAGGGGTGAGAATTCCCTACAAGTTTAAGGTCCCTACTTTTGATAAGTACAATGGAACGGCTTGCCCGAAAACTCACCTTCATTCTTTTGTGGGAAGGATTGTTGTGCATATAGATGATGAGAAGCTGTGGATGTATTACATCCAGGATAGTCTTGTAGGAGCTTCCTTGGAATGGTACGTGAAACTGAGCAGGGTCAATATTCGAAGCTAGAAGGATTTAGCTGAGGCGTTTATGAAACAGTATCAGTATAATTTGGATATGGCTCCAAATCGTACCTAGTTGCAGACAATGTCTTAGAGTGCCAAAGAAGGGTTCAAAGAGTACGCCGAGAGGTGGCGTCATCTTGCTGCTCGAGTGCAACCTCCTTTGTTATAAATTGAAATGGCATACATGTTTATGGGAACACTGCAGGGTGTGTTTATTGAGAGACTGGCGTCTTATTCAGCAATAAAGTTTAATGACATCGTGATAGCCGGAGAAAGGGTTGAAACTCTGCTGAAAATGGGGAAGATCCAAGACAGTGGTGCAGGTAGCTCAAGTGTAGTTAGAAAAGTTTTTAATGGACCTCCAAGAAAAAGGGAGGGAGAAACTAATGTTGTGTACGGCCGAGGCCGGGGCCGTGGATACAGGGGATCTTACGAGCTGGTGGCAACTGTCACCATTCCAAAAATTCCTGTTCAACAACCACAACAACCGCAACAACAACAACAGTCGCAGCGCAATAACTATCAGCAAAGACCCCATCAACAGAGACAAGCTCGTCCAACTATTAGGGTGCTTGAGGTAATCCCTATGACATACACAACATTACTCCAGAGATTGTTATATTTGAACTTGGTTCAGTTGAGGACATTAGCACCACCACCACCTGGGGAACTTCCAGTGGGGTATGATGCTAATGCAAGATGCGCATTTTATTCAGGAGCTCCTGGGCACTCAACAGTGAAGTGCAGGGCATTACAACATAAATTCCAAGACTTGATTGATTCGAAAGCAATTAACTTTACACCGCCTCTAAACATTACATCAAACCCCATTCCAAATCATGGAGGGCCCCGGATAAATGTTGTTGACGGTGGCGAGAGGTTGAACCTGATTTTGAACGTGGATAAAGTGAAGACTTCGTTGTTAGTGGTGAAAGATAGATTGCTGAAAGGGCAGGTATTCCCAGGTTGTGGTTTTGACTGCGAGGGTTGTATGAATTTAGTTAATGGTTGTGGAGATCTTAAAGTTAGGTTGCAATGTTTGATTGATAAGGGGTCCCTACAGTATGACAAGGTCTACAATAGAAGTGATTGTGTGTCTACAGTGACAATTTATTTTGATCCTGCTGAAGTTCCTGCCCGGAGAGAGCCTGTGACTATCTATGTTCCAGAAGTGAGTCCAGTAACTATCACTGTTCCGGGACCGGTTCCTTATGTTGATGACAAGGCCATTCCTTGGCACTATGGCTTAGACGTGTACGTAGAAGGTCAGAAAGTGGAAAGTAAAGTAGTGACAATTGACCCGACTGTTGTGAATGTCGGAGGAGTTGGTGGGTTTACACGGAGTGGGTGTCTCTTTGCTCCTCAAGCTCTTAGAGGTGATCCTGAAGCTGAGGTTGCTGTAAAGGCTAAAGGTAAACAGATAGCAACTGAAGTGGTGACAACTCCTGCTGCTAGTCCGGGAACTTTTGAAAAGGAAGTTGAAGAATTCATGAGAATAATTACGAAATGTGACTACAAGGTGGTTGAACAGCTGAATCAAACCCCGTCCAAGATATCCATTTTGTCGTTGTTAATGTGTTCCCAAGCTCACCGGGAGGCTTTGCTAAAAGTTTTGCAAATGGCGTATGTACCACACGAGATAATTGTTAACCAGTTGGAAGTTGTGGTAGCCAGCGTGAACGCCAACCTTGGGTTGGGGTTCACATATAGAGATCTCACTTCTGAGGGACACAATCACAACAAGGCCTTACACATTACCATGGAGTGTAAGGGAGTTGTTCTATCACATGTCCTGGTAGATACAGGCTCTTCTCTCAATGTGCTCCCTAAGAAGGCCTTAATGAAGCTGAATGTTGATGGCATTGTTTTACGACCCCATGATTTGATTGTGAAATCCTTTGATGGGTCACAGAGGTCTATGTTTGGAGAGGTGGAGCTACCAGTAAAGATTGGGTCTCATGTATTCAAGAGTACGTTCTATGTTATGGATATCCAACCCTCTTATAGCTTTTTGCTGGGACGTCCTTAGATTCATGTTGTAGGCGCAATAACATCCACGTTGCATCAAAAGTTAAATTATGTGGTAGACGGTCAAGTTGTTACTGTATGCGGGGAAGAAGATATTTTCGTAAGCCATCTGTCGACCTTCAAGTACGTGGAAATGACGGGGAGATCCATGAGACACTTTGCCAAGCTTTTGAGACAGTCAATGTTAGTACTTTGTCTCCAGTTGTTGCAGTTCAAAGCAATGAGAAGGAATGGACTCCTATCCACTCCTACAAGCAAGCTAAGGAAGTAGTCCAATCCGGAAATGCCCGGGGCTGGGGAAAATATTTAGAAGTGGAAAAGAAGGATGACAAGTTTGGTCTTGGATACCAACCTAGATGGTCTAGCTGGTCTCAAGGAAGTAGGTCTATGTCGCTCCCCGAATTTTCATCCCGGTGCAAATGCGAACTGTCGGCGAAAGAGAAATGAGGTTGAATTGAATAGAGTCTCCAGCTAGGAATTTGTATCCCGAACGAAAGGTAATGCTGCATAAACTTGGAAGGGTATGGATAAGACGGTTGCGAACCAGAGAAACTGAGAAATGGGGTTGGTTACGACATGGGAAGGTATTAGCACCCAGATCGTCCGTCGTACTCGACGAGATCCACGCTTACAAGATTTTTATTAAAAGGGGTAAGTGTATGTGTTATCTGTGTGCAAATGCTAAGGAAAGAAAGTTCAAGTATCAATGCAAAAGGTGAATTGCTCAGGAACTGAGGCTTAGAAAAGAATCCTTAAAGAGGGGGAAGACAAAGAGACTTTTGTTCGATAACAGTTAAGTTATGCCTACGTATCCTCTTGTGCAATGAGGAAGTCAGAACACCTTAGTTCGACTCAAAGAGACTGTAAATAAATTGAATGTGAACTGCTTGCTTATCTATGCTCAAGTGTATGACTCGTCTGGCTCGAGTGCTAACTGTCTTGCATTAGATGGAAGAAACAAGTTCTCGTTTGTGAATGAGTGTGATGAGAAAAGAATCCCGAAGGAGACAATTATTGTTTGTTTTTGTGTTTTCAGTTTTTTATTGTTTTTGGTGTTTTGCATAAGTTAATGACTTTAAGCCTAAATCAAAGGTTTGTAAACTCATTATATCCTCCCTGATTAGGGATAATGAGCCTACTTAAGTATGAGATAAGCATCTCAACTTAATTACCATGATGATGTAGGATTAAGATCATTAACCTACTTGTAATTATTAAGATGTTTTTTGTTTTTTTGTTTTATGTTAAGTAATGAGTTTAATCTCTAATCACAAATTAGTGAACTCATTACACAATCCTAATAGAAGGATGATAGATGAGGACACCTAAGCAGAGGAAGACTCCTCAACTTAATCCATGGTTAGGGACTAAATTCATTATATAAAAAGCCTTTATTAAATGGATTTTAATCAAAGGGTGAGATTAAGAAGTGGATTTTATGATTTATAAGACAACTTGAGGAGGATTTGTCCATTAAACACTACGGTTAGTCCCTCTTAACCATAAGGAAGAGATAGAACCCTAATGTTAGGCCCAAGTTAGAAGATAAAGTCTTAGTGATTATTAATGTGTTTTGATTAAGAGGTGTAAACAAATTAAAGGTTTAACACTGTTCGCTGTGATTTCTGGCGAACAACCTCTGGTTAACCAATTTCTCAGAAAACTGGGTTACTTGCAGGACCAACCAAACAAGTCCTAGGACACATGTGCAATGATTCTGTCGAACTATTCTTAGTGTTTGTAATTGGTTTATGGTTTGTTTTATCAATATTGTCAAAGTGTTAAGAACTTTGATTTTAAAAGTAAAATAAAGTTTAAGTTTAGAAAATAAAGTAAAGTTGAAGTTTTTAAACAAAACAAGAAGAAACTGTCGAAAGTTGTAACTTGCAGAAAAGTAAATAAAACTTGAGTATGAAATAAACTTGATGAATAAACTGGTAAATTAAATAACTTTAAAAGTAAAATGGTGTTCAAACGTACATGGTTCCAAATATCAAACTCATTTTCTCTCACACTGGGTACTTAGAGTATTTACAGGAATTTTGTATCAGTTTTCACACCCCTATTCTAAACACAAACTATTCTATTTATACACAAACAAAATAACTGCCTAGAACGGAAAAACTATAACTAAATGACAAGTGTCAGCCTGCATGCAATTTTCTTCTCTGAAACTTCCAAGTGTCCAACTGTCAAAGGTTACAACCTTTTGAATTTGAATTCCCTTCTTTGGTGACGAAACCTGGCATCTCTTCAATCTGTCGAAGCTTTCAAAGAAGAAACAACTCTTTCGACATCTGCCAAATACTGCTTTTGTCAAAACCTTTTTCTGTCGAAACGTCGAAAGACAACCTTATTCTGTCAAATACTGAGCCATAAACAACTTTCCAAACTTATCCTGCCAGAACATTATTTGCCCTTCTATCGAAGCAATGGAACTTCTAAACTTGTCAGCAGTTCTTGAATTTCTTTTCTTTCATCATTCTTAGACAGAGATGACCTCAAGCTCCAAATTTCACCCTATCGAAATCATGGGTTTACAAATTGCCCCCCAGCAAAGATGTTTTCGACTATTCTTGGAGAAATATCTTTTGCTGTCGAAGTGACCTTTGACTTCCTGTCAGTCTCATTTATTACAAAGTGACTTTGTTGAGTCCCAAGAAAACAATATGATTTCCACTTTCTGAAAACGTCATGTCTAGCCCACGTTTACACAATCTCCCATGACCCTATATTGTAGCTAAATCATGGCCTCCTACCAACCGCCACTTTCAATTTCCACCAATAGATCAAAACACATGTTCCCACTTTTCCAACTGAAAAGTCTTTTCATTTTTTATTATTATTTATTTATTTTTATCTTCTCATCTTCTATAAATACCACCTTCAACAACCTTTTCTTCTTTTTCACAATATCAAATCTCTTCTCCTACCCAAACGCAGAAACTCCATTACCAACTCTTCTCAAAGCTTCTGCTCCTTCAAACGTCTCATATCAATGGCTCCTCCCAAGACTGTTGCTGATCGCAGTGCCAAAAAGACCAAGAAAACAACTGATCTTCCCCCTGCTCATATACTATCCGGGCCCATACAAATGCAACAACAACAATACTTTCCAGAACCCCCAAATGAAAGGGAGAAGGCAAGCATCTACAGGTCTCAGGTAATGATTCCTATTTCTGTTTCTGGGGTTCACCATGCCATGCTAGGCCCCATTTTTGATCCTCATGCTGACCCTAATCGTTTGAAAGATTTTTATCCCTGCTATTCTAGTTCCAAACCCATAGCTGCTAGCAAAAACCCTAGGCCTGTCGAAACAAACTCTAAAAAACCTGAAATCCCCATTGTTTCGACAGAAATAGATCTGTCTTATCTGAATCAAACTAGGATTTTTAGGAGTCCTCCTTTGACGAAAGATCCCTCCGACTACTTAGCTTGGCTCACTAGGGTCGAAAGAGTCAAAGAGAAGTTCTGGAAGAAGACTGGCATCTATGACCTGATCCAACTGTCGAAGGAGGGTCCACGCTATTGCCAGAACATGCTGCTGGCCTCTTTGTACTTTTGGGATAGTACTTACAATACTTTCCACTTACCCTGTGGAATGGTTACCCCAACCCTATTCGACATAGCAGCCATTACTGGCCTCAGTCCTTTAGGAGAAATCTTTAACCCTGAACATTTAAACAAGGACCCCATAGGCTTCGACACAAAGCATGCTGGATACTCTGTTTTCATCACCCATCACCAAGGCGAAGACAATGAGGAAGTCTCCGATAGAGAGCACATTGCCTTCCTTACTCTGTGGCTGGCCAAATTTGTCTTCTGCACTAGGTCAATTCAAGTTGCCAGAAGTTATATTATCATGGCCAATCAACTTCACAATGGAGTTGCATTTTGCCTGAGTGAGTTACTTTTGGCAAACCTCTATGAATCCTTGAGTGAGAGTATAAGTAACCTCAAAACCCTTAAAGACAAAGGCAACATTAGTCTCACAGGCCCCTTCTGGCTCCTACAACTATGGTTGAACGCAACCTTCAAAACTGTCATCCCTGTCAAAATGCCAGTTGTCGAAGAAGCAGTAAAGGAAAGGCGCGTCGAATGGCCTAGGTTAGTCCAGCTAACCCCTACTGATGATAACATAAGTGTTCGACAAGCATTCACTGGGTACATCATGATGTTCGCCAAACGTTATAAGTTCACTCCTTCCATGGCACCATTTGCCAACAGACATGTGGGTCCCAGATGGTTTACAAGACAGCTCCCAGTGGAGAACCAAAAAGACGAAGACTCTTATATATCCATTTGGGAAGCTTTTCTTATGCCAAGGCACTTGTTCTCCCACCACAGTCTTAACAACACTAAGGTGTCCCTCATTGTTTACCAACCCAACCTGGTGGCTAGGCAATTTGGACTGATACAGACGAAGACGAAGCCTATCTATCACAAGAAAGGATCTATTATATTCTATAACTCATTTCAAAGCTTCGACAGAAGTTTAGAGTTATACAACAAATTCTTCGACTCATCTTTAGAAGTTTATCCCAAAATCTTTCAACCAAGCTTCCTATGTACTGAAGATTTCGACGTTTGGTGGAAGGAGTATTATATCAACAGATTCTTTGACGTAGCAACCTTCACTACCCTTCTGACAAACGCTTTTACTTTTGTGCAGGACAAGAAGAAAAAAGGTACAGACAAACATATCAAAGAAATTCAAAAGTTTCAAAAGTATTTTGAAACCATTTACAGGCCCAATGATCTTCGTCGAACCATAGGCGAAGCAGCAGTAACTTTAAAACAGAAATTCACAGAAAAATTGGATAAGTTGTGGATGCCTTCGTCTCTCCCACCACATGCACGTTACGACTTTGCATTCACTACTTTTCCTCCAAAATTCCCTCCACTTACTTCTGCAGAATTTGGGGTGGCCTTGTGCCCTCCATTTCCAGATTGGTTCGTGTGTGGATCTGATTTAAAACTGCTTCGCGAATCCAGCAAAAAACTTGTCGAACGTGTGGTTCCGACGAAGTATCACTTGGGCAACTTCACTGGGCACCTTCATGTTGGGATAGAACATGTTAGTGTGGAAGAACCCATTCTTGAAGGTGTCGAAGAAATTGCATTCCTCTTTTTATTTCTAACTCCTTTTATTTCTATATCAATGTTCATGCAATTCTTTCTTTTTCAGCTGTGAGAATTGTCAAGAAAATTGCTGGCGAAGGAACCTCCTCCAAGGCAGTCGAAAAATACCCCATAACTGCCAAGAAGGTTTCGACAAAATAGACAAAAAAACCTTATTTACGTATCTCAACATTTCTTTATACTGAACACTTCTTTTTCTACTGCAGGTAACTCGTACCCCAGCCAAGAAAAGAAAACCAGAAGAAAAGGAGATGAGCGTCGAAGAATCTGAGGACGAATCCCCTGAACCCCAACCTTTGAAAAGAAACAAAGGTCTGAAAATAAAAACAGTAGCATCCCAAAGATCTATAGTCCACAGACGAACTCCCCCTGCCAGTCCAGTCAACAAAATTCCCTCAAGGAGTGAAAGAAGTGGGGACTCAAGTATTCACACTGAGATTCCTCAGGTACTTATTTTCGACTGCCAACATTTCTAGTCTTGATTGCAAATATTCTTATCTTATACTTCCCTTTTGCGCTCTTTTTAGGTCGTTATTGATGTCGAAGAGACTTCTGAAGTCCAAGAAGAAATTATTCCTTCTGACTCTGAGAAGACTCTGGCTGAAAGGCTTCAAGATGACGCCACCGCAGATGCAGGTGTCCATGGACCTCAAACTTTGGACGAATTCAACGTCAGTGACTCTGAATCTTCTGGCAATAATTCTCCCTTTCACCCAGACCAGGATGCACCAAATCAAGGACCAACTGCTGCAACAGAAATTGACGAAGATACTCTTGGTCAGGATACACAAGCTCAAGAGCCAAATGATATCACAGAGGCTGACAAAGAAATTGTCGAAGAAGAGGCTACTCTGTCGAACCAACCAGTAGCCAACTTGAGCCTTGGAGGGACTTCCCAAAATGTTCCTGTTTCATCAGAAATTCCTGCAGAAACTCCTTTGGGTACTAGTTCGACAAGCTTATCACATGAGGAGATTGAAAGCTTGAAAGTTAGAAAGCCTCTGGAATACCTAAAAGCTTTACTCAACTCCAGGTATAACTTTCAAGATTCTTCTCACAGTGGTTCGACAGCTTCAGGGGCCACTTCTGATATTCCACCCATCAATGTCATCATGGATGAAATCAAAGCAAAAATCCTTGGGGTGGACCTGTTTGAGACCCTGGCTGAAAATCCTTCTGCCCAGTATGATCTGAAGAAACTCCTGAAACGAGCCAATTTGTTGGAGGCTTCGACTGAAGAGAGCCGTCTGGTGATGGAACTGATGTCATTGATTGATTCTGTAAGTGCTGATTTGATTCGTCAGAAGGAGTTTTCTCAGAACATTACATCTAAATCTGAAGAACAGGTTTCAGAATGGAATATTGTGGCTTCTTCGACAAACAAAATTTCAGAACTGAACAAGCTTTCTGACGAATACACCAAAGCTGCTGCTGAGTGTGAAAACAACATTCAGGCTTATCAGGCTCAGATTGCTGATCTTCAGAAGAAAATCCTCCAAGAGAAGGAACGCCAGGCCTCTCTCCAACAGCCCAACCAAGAGGAAATCGACAGTGAACTCCAAAAGGGTCTCCAACATGCAGAGTCAGCCCAACAACTTCACAGGGAAATTGACGAACTGACTGTCAGTAAGAGTCTCTGTGAACGTCGAATTCAGCTTCAGAAGAAAAAATTCGACGAACTCAAAGCTACCTTCTTTCGACAGTAGTTTGTAATAGGAATTAGGAAATTTTATTTGTTTAAGAATTTTTTATTTTTTAGCCATTTCATATGTAATGCTATTCCACGCCATCTGTTTGGCGAAGACAAGTTTTTAATTTCAATTTCATTCTGTTCCTATTTTTTATTTCTTGCAATGTTGGTTTATACTTCTTCAAGTACTTTCCATTTATTTTTAGCACTCTTCTGTCTTTTTCTATTTCTTCGACCTCATATGCACCATTTGAAAAAACTCTTAGAATTTTGAAAGGCCCTTCCCATTTAGGGGACCATTTTCCTATCAACCTATCTTTCTTGTCCATGGGCAAAATTACTTTCCAAACTAAATCATCTACTACAAAGGCTTTAAATTTTACTTTCTTATTGTAAAACTTTTCGACTCTTTCTTTCTGCCTTCTTATTAATTCTAAAGCATGTAACCTTTCTTCATCTAAATCAACCAACTCATCCATCATCATACTCCAATAAATTTCAGATGGAATCTCATGATGCCTTTGAATTCGTATTGACTGTAAGCAAATTTCGACTGGCAATACTGCGTCATGTCCGTAAGTTAATTTAAATGGGGTAGAATTAGTTGCCTCCTTAGGAGAGGTTCGACAAGCCCAAAGGATTTGATCCAGAGTCTTGTGCCAATTTCTAGGCTTTTTACCCACGTGCTTCTTTATCAGATTTATCACTACTTTGTTGGCTGCTTCGACCTGACCATTTGCTTGTGCATAATAAGGTGTCGAAGTCAGCAACTTAAAACCTGTCTCTTTTGCAAATGCCTGCATATTTCTTCCAGTAAACACAGATCCTTGATCAGTGGTTATAGTCTCTGGTATTCCAAATCTATACATTATATGTTTCTGGATGAAGTCTATGAATGCTTCCTGGTCTACATTCGTCAATGGTATGGCTTCAATCCACTTAGTGAAGTAGTCTACCCCAACTAAAATGTATTTCTGTCCTTTTGAGGAGGCTGGTCGAATTTCACCAATCAAATCTAAAGCCCAACCTCTGAATGGCCAAGGCTTTATAATGGAATGTAACTCATTTGTTGGCACATGCGGTATGCCTGCATGAACTTGACATTCTTGACAACCCTTTGCAAATTCGACACAATCTTTCAACATTGTTGGCCAATACATCCCTTGTCGAAATAGTAACCATTTCATCTTGTGCCCTGCCTGGTGTGCACCACATGCACCACTGTGCACATTCGACAAAGCTATATAAGCTTCAGTCTCTCCTAGGCACTTGAGTAGAACTCCTTCTGCAGTCTTTTTAAACAACTCATTTCCAAAGAGCACATAACTTATAGCTCTATACTTTATCTTTCTTTCGACTGTCTGGTTTGGATTTTATAAATAATCTTTGATAGGTTTTCTCCAATCTCCTACCCCTGGATCATCTATACTAAAAATTTCAAAGTTTTCTTCATCACCATATCCCAGTCTTATGGTTTCCAAATCAGATGGGGACAGTCTAGTGGATAAAACTTTTCCTCTCACTTCGACAACTTTCATCAGGTTCTCCTTCGACACTTTGTAACCTGAGGCCAGTTGGGCCAAGTCATTTGCTTCCTGATTTTCTAATCTGGGAATATGTCTAAAGACTACACTGTCGAATCTCTTGAGGAGTCTGTTGGCTATTACAAAGTACATGATCAGATTTTCTTTGACACATTTGTACTCTTTCGTCAGTTGTTTTATCACCAACTCAGAGTCACCCATTATTTCGACCTCTGTTGCCCCCAATTCCAACAAAATTTCAAGTCCAGCAATTAAAGCTTCATATTCTGCCTCATTGTTTGAACAGAACCCTTCTATTTTGTACTTGAACTTTGTTGGAATTTTATTGGGAGAAATAATTAATACCCCAACACCTGTTCCATTTTTATGACTGGAACCGTCGAAATATAATTTCCAAGGCTCTCTTTCGACATAATTTGTCTCATCTCCAAGTATGGAGTGGTCAGCTATAAAGTCAGCAACTACTTGTCCTTTAACAGCTTTTAGAGGCATATATTTTAAAGAATATTCAGTTAAGGCTAAAGCCCATTTTCCAATTCGACTATGTAGAATAGACTTAGACAACATATGCTTTATTACGTCGAAATAAGAAGATATATGTACATCAATGGGTTTTATATAATTCTTTAATTTTGTACAAGAGAAATATACACATAAACATAATTTCTCTATCATACTATATCTAGTTTCAGCATCATTTAAGACTCTGCTGAGATAATAGATGGCTCTTTCGACGCCATGTTCATCTTCTTGACAAAGCATGCTTCCTAATGTTCTGTCAGATGTTGATATGTAAAGCCTCATGCTTCTTTTTCGACAAGGAGATATTAAAACTGGAGGATTTGCCAGATACTCCTTGATCTTGTCGAAGGCGTCGTGCTGTTCTTGCCCCCAAGTGAAGCCTTCCTTCTTTAGTCGAAGTAGAGGTGAGAAGGCCTGAGTCTTTCCACTAAGGTTGGAGATGAACCTTCTGAGAAAGTTGATTTTCCCTAGCAGAGACTGCAATTCCTTCTTTGTCGATGGCGCTTTCGCTTCCATTATGGCCTTGGCTTTGTTTTCATTAATTTCAATCCCTTTCTTGTGGACCACAAAGCCTAAGAAGTCTCCTGCCTGCACACCAAAAGCACACTTAAGGGGATTCATTTTCAAACCAAACTTCCTCATCCTTTCAAAGGACTGTCGAAGATGGTTAATATGGTCTGAGCCTGAGGTAGATTTAATCACAATATCATCTATATAAATTTGCATAAATGTTTCAATGAAATCATGAAAAATAGAATTCATGGCCCTTTGGTAAGTAGCTCCAGCATTTTTCAAACCAAAAGGCATGACTACCCACTCATATGTTCCTATTGCTCCTGGACAACGAAAAGCTGTCTTTGGAACGTCTTCTTCAGCAATGAAAATCTGGTTATAACCAGAATAGCCATCAAGCATACTTAAATACTCATGGCCTGCTGCAGAATCTACTAGCATTTCTGCTACTGGCATAGGATATTCATCCTTAGGGGTAGCTGAGTTTAGATCTCTAAAATCAATGCATACCCTCAGTTTGCCATTTTTCTTAATCACAGGAACAATATTAGCAATCCATTCGACATACCTTGTTGTACGGATGAATTTGCATTTTAGAAGCCTTTCGACTTCCTCTTTGATTTTCGACAGAATTTCAGGTGCAAAACGTCTGGGAGTCTGCTTTATTGGCTTTTTCCCTTCCAGTATTGGCAACTTCAATTCAACCAAATTTCTGTCTAAACCAGGCATTTCGTCATAATCCCATGCGAAGCAGTCTTTAAACTCATTCAGCAGTTGGATTATTTTGACTCTGAGTTGAGGATTCATTTTGGCACTGATGTAAGTTGGCCTTTTCTCTGCCCCCAATCCCAGATTAATCTCCTCCAAAGGATCCTGTGCCACCATTTTCATGTTGGTTGGGGCTGGATCTTTTTCAAACCCCAAGGGTTCGTCATCATAAATGGCATCCAGTCTTTGACTCTGCCATTCACCATTAGAATCTTCTTCTAAACTCTGCTTTGTATGTTGTTCCTCAATGTTTTCTTGAGGATGTTGCTCTTCGACAACTTGCTTATTGGCTTCGACAACCATGTTTCTTACTTCAGCCTCAAAGGCCGCTTTGAGTTGTTTTTCGGCTATATAAGCCGAAATCCTTTTCATTGCTGAAACTTCAGTCATTTTCACTGAACTCACTCCCCCATCCAGTTGGGTTGACATGGGCAGTTCCCCAAGTGTAATTTGTCTCCCCAATTATTTCTTTATCGCACTGGAAACCATGCGTAGGATGGAGGTACATGGAACAGTAAGCGTTGTCGGAAGCTGTTAGGTCGAAAGCAGCAGGATTGCATGGTGCTATATGGGCTAGGTTCTTGTCGAAGTTACGACTAGTGACATTGTTCACATCAGCTGTGAAGTAACTCTGATCTGCCTCTATGTTTTCGACAATCCCATCTGGCCTCCAGATTGCTATCCTTTGATGCATAGAGGATGGCACAGCCCCAATCCCATGGATCCATTCTCTTCCCAACAGCAAGTTGTAATTTGCCTTTGATGCTATCACCACAAACATTGTAGGCCTAGTGATGGATCCTACAGTCAAGTTCAGTTGTATTACCCCCAGTGTTGTCCCTACTTTACCCTCATAGTTGGACAACACCATGTTGTGAGGCTTAGTATCGGAGTCATCTTTTCCAATCCTCTTTATCATATAATGAGGAATTAAATTCACAGCTGCTCCTCCATCTATCAGAATTTTGTTGACACCCACGTTTTCTACCTTTCCTTTTATGAAAAGAGGCTTTAAGTGAGCCTTCATTGCATCATCTGGCTTTTCGAAGAAAGCGTTTTGCTCTTCGACACAGCCATTGTTCATTATGTAGTAGCATACAGGCTTCAAGCCTATGCTATCGTCTACCATGTCATCCTCTTCGTCTTCGACTTCCATTATCCTGTCATAGTCTCTGGGCAACACAGAAACCACATTGCAGGTTATGTCGAAAGAGGCATCAGACTCTGAACCAAAGTCATCTGTAACTTCTTCGTCCACTAGCATTCTGGTGTTTGTTTTCTGCATTTCTGTGGTGTCACTAGATCCATTCTTCTGAGGGGTTTCTTCTTCTGCCATAGGTCTCCCCTTGCTTGTGATCTGCACACACTTGCTTGATTCAGCCTCCTTCTGCCCAACCCTTTTGTGTTCTGCAGTTTCCTTTTCAATTTTCTTCTGCCTTTGGAATCTTCTCCATTGGGACCTGGACATTGGATTCTTCCCCTTGTAGTTCTCAGAGACGTACTTTGGCCTTGCCTCCTTTTTCACTTCCATTGAGGGACCCCTGTTCACTTTAAAACTCTTCCATCTCTTCTGACCTTGGGCATCCCTTATAGGCTGAATCCATTTGTCATCATTTGGCCTGTTGGATGGTTTGTAAGTGTTGAGACGTCTTTCTCCCACTCCTTGGATGTGATGCTTCCCTCTTTTTGGGTCGAATCTTTCGTTTCTGGTTGGTGGGACTGTCCCCCAGTTTCTTTTCCTCTGGGTCTTTTCTGCTGCTTCTAAGTCATCAGCTGCTTTCTTGTCGAACACAGCGCTGCATCTTGGGCAAAGCATAACTTCTGCGTTCTTCCTTTGACACTTCTGGATGAATTCGACAAGACTTTCATTCTCTTCTGGGTAAACCAGCTTCAGATGTTTCTCTTGACGTTTCTTTCCCTTGTTGGTGTCTGGTCCTACCTTCTGAGTGATCTCCACCATATGAATCCCAGCATTCTGTTCAGTTGTGATTTTCAATTTGTTCATTTTTTCGACTAGCATCATTTCTTCTGGGATATTCTCCTTTGACTGCTTCACACTGCCTTTTGGGCGAAAACCCTTAGAGATGTATTTGCAGCAGTGTGCAACACTTTCGACAGGATGTTCTTCAGTTCTGATGGTACCACTGTTTATTGGTTCGACAGTAAGGGAATTGTCATCAGTCCCTGTTGTTTTGATCTTATCTTGATCAAGGCCCTCAGTGGCCTCTTTTTGGACAGTGAGGGTTTTGTTATCCTCCTCTTCGTAATTATGTTTGAAAGAATCTCCCCACCCTGGGGGTTTGATTTTGTTGATATCTGTTTTGGAGCTTGGTGGTGCCGAATATTTCACCATGAAGTCGAACTTCCCATTCGATTCTCCTAAAGTGTCCCAGATCACCCCCTGCTCAGCGTCTCTTTCATAACTTTTCTTGTCGAAACTTCTTCCCACTTTGACTGTACTTCTTTTGTCGAAACCTTCAGTAGTTTCAATGGCATTCTCACTGTTGAAGTCTTCAGAAACTTTGACTTCTTTTTCCTCAGCCTGGTCAGGAAGATCATCACCCTCTTCTACCACATTTACATGGGTGTCGAAACCTTCAGCAGCTTCTATCATGGTGAAGTTGGTGTCGAAGCTTTCAGTAACTTCTACCATTTCAAAATTTTCCTCTGCCATGATCTCCATTTCGACCACATTTACCATTTCTGGTTCAGCATAATTGGCCTCCACAACCTGCATGGGGTTGGAGTCAATCCTCATCTGTTGCTTGGCTTTGTCTCCAAACTTCAGCCTTCCATTTTGGATTGCATTCTGGACAAGATCCCTGAAAAGGTAACATTGAGAAGTTTTATGACCCAAGAAATTATGGTATTTACAAAAACCTCTCTTTTTCTGTTGGTCTACAGGAGGCTCCTTAGTGCCTGCTGGTTTTATTAACTGACCATCTTTGACTAATAAATCAAATATTTCATCACATTTGGTGATGTCGAATGTATAGGTTCTTTTAGGGAACCTGTCATTCTTTTCCACTTCGACTAGATTTTTTCCATTCGACGGAGTTAAAACTTTACAAGAATATGGAGGGCCTTGTTTTAGTTCTGCCAGATCAATTTCTTGCTGGTCGAAAATGACTGGTTCGTTTTCGTCATTATCATCTTCTTGAACTATTCCTACATAGGCCACTCTTTCTTTCTTGTTTTTATTTGATCTAAATTTTTCGTTTTTTAGTCTTTCTATTTGCCTCACTCTGTCTGCCAATTGTGCCATGTCTCTTAAATACTGGGTATCCAGTTTTTTCCTTATGGAATAATCTAGACCCCCTGCAGCCATTTCGACTAGTTCTTGTTCCGGTACTTGTGTGAAACATCTGGCTTTTAACAATCTAAACCTATTCAAATAGTCATCTATAGGTTCATCAAATTTTCTTTTGACACTTGCCAACTCTTTCAAACTTATCTTGGTTTGTCCCATATAGAATTGTTCGTGGAACAATCTTTCTAATTGGGTCCAAGTGAAGATTGAAGTTGCAGGAAGAGATGTAAACCAAGTGAAAGCATTTTTTGTCAAAGAACTTGGGAAATATTTCATCCTTAAGTTCTCATTATTAGCAATCTCTCCTGCTTCTATCAAATAACGCGCTACGTGCTCTATGGTGGACTCACTAGTATCCCCTGAGATTTTGGTGAATTTGGGGACTTTCCACCTTGGTGGTAACTCTTGTTGTAAGACAAACTCAGACAAGGGGGAAGTATAACTAGGCCTTTGTAATCCTACGTTTACTCCATTTTGAGCCATTATTCTCTCAACCATGGTGGCAATATTATTTTCGACAGGCATGTTATTGTAACGCATCCTCTGTTGTAAAATTTCATCAGCATTTTGGTCTCTCTGGACTATTATTCTTCTTGGTTCCTGTCGAATGGGCTCTTCTACGTTAGGCTGTTCAACTATCACCTCTTGGCCCCTGGGATTCTCATGAGGGTTTCCTAATGGCCTTTGGTTTATAGTAAGTTCCTCTTCGGCAACCCTATTGGCAGGATTCTGATTTAATTGCATTCTTTGTTGTGCTTGAGGGACTCCAAAAAAGTCATCAATGCGTGCCATCTGTTCTGCCAATATTTGGTTTGTTTGGGTAGTGTTTTGTATTAAGGGATTGAACACTTCTCCCATTTGTTGTGTCAAAGCCTGTACCATATCATGATTGCTTTCATCCATCTGTTGACGAATTACTTGTGCAGAATGGTTTGTCATAGTGGGCATATGGAAACCTGGTGGAATTTGATTCATTCTATTCCCATTTCCACCATATCCTGATCCCTGCAATGGTGATGACACTTGAACCATAGCGTCAGAGAATAATGGTGACGAATTATGTAGGCTTGCCATCATTGAAGTTGGCATTCCATATGGTTGTTCTCTCCCAGTCAAGGGCTGAGAATAAGTCATGTATGGCCTGAAGGTATTTCCTCCAGGGGGAGGGGTTCCAAGGGGTCTGGCGTTTCCCATGGTGGAAGAACTAGGCGCATTCTGGGACCCTGAACCCGTTGGTATTGAATCCCCTGATGGAGGCCTAATCTGTTCTAAAACAGGGCCAGAAACCGGTATTGCTCCTGACGAAGGGATGGGATTGGAAACTGGAATGGTTCCGTCAGGATTGTTTGAAGCATTTGGCAAGTTAGCCATCTTTCTTCCTCTTGTTCTCTTTGGTCTTTCTACGTCGGTTACGGCTAGTTTACCGCTTCTAAGAATCATACAACGTAGCAAGGAACAATTTTTCTAAGAAAGTTCTCTATTAGATTTTTCAAGTGCACTGGTCCCCCTGGGCATGCCAATTTGTTCGCTGTGATTTCTGGCGAACAACCTCTGGTTAACCAATTTCTCAGAAAACTAGGTTACTTGCAGGACCAACCAAACAAGTCCTAGGACACATGTGCAATGATTCTGTCGAACTATTCTTAGTGTTTGTAATTGGTTTATGGTTTGTTTTATCAATATTGTCAAAGTGTTAAGAACTTTGATTTTAAAAGTAAAATAAAGTTTAAGTTTAGAAAATAAAGTAAAGTTGAAGTTTTTAAACAAAACAAGAAGAAACTGTCGAAAGCTGTAACTTGCAGAAAAGTAAATAAAACTTGAGTATGAAATAAACTTGATGAATAAACTGGTAAATTAAATAACTTTAAAAGTAAAATGGTGTTCAAACGTACATGGTTCCAAATATCAAACTCATTTTCTCTCACACTGGGTACTTAGAGTATTTACAGGAATTTTGTATCAGTTTTCACACCCCTATTCTAAACACAAACTATTCTATTTATACACAAACAAAATAACTGCCTAGAACGGAAAAACTATAACTAAATGACAAGTGTCAGCCTGCATGCAATTTTCTTCTCTGAAACTTCCAAGTGTCCAACTGTCAAAGGTTACAACCTTTTGAATTTGAATTCCCTTCTTTGGTGACGAAACCTGGCATCTCTTCAATCTGTCGAAGCTTTCAAAGAAGAAACAACTCTTTCGACATCTGCCAAATACTGCTTTTGTCAAAACCTTTTTCTGTCGAAACGTCGAAAGACAACCTTATTCTGTCAAATACTGAGTCATAAACAACTTTCCAAACTTATCCTGCCAGAACATTATTTGCCCTTCTGTCGAAGCAATGGAACTTCTAAACTTGTCAGCAGTTCTTGAATTTCTTTTCTTTCATCATTCTTAGACAAAGATGACCTCAAGCTCCAAATTTCACCCTGTCGAAATCATGGGTTTACAAACACTAAGGATTAAAGTTATACACTCCATCCTAAGATAAGGATGCAGGCATAACCCTAATTCCAAAGTCCTAAAGCTTTAAGAGTTTAGTCTCTGATTAAGATATGAGAAGAGAGACTCAAGGAGACTCAAAGGTATAAAGCTAGGGGGACTATACGCAACCCTAAAAGTTATCATGCTTGGATATCCTATGGTTTGTGAGGCTTAAGACAAAAGATCTTTAAGGCCACCAATAGAAGAAGCAGATGAAAAGAGAAGGAGAAAGAAGAACAAGTTACTTACTTCCTAAAGAAGATAAGTAACTTGAAAGAAATGAAGTAAGACTGAAGGAGCACAAGTGAAGCAAGTTCACTTCAAAGACAAGTAAATATGCAAATGCAAAGGAAAGAAGAGGTGGGAGGTGAAGGAAAATCCACCTCCCAGATAACTTACCAAAAGTTCCTGAAATGTTAGTATGAATACATAAGACATGAAATGAAAAGAAATAAGATGAGTAAGGATGCAAAGACCAAAGTCAGAAGTGAATATGCAACATAAATGGCATATGAGATGATGCAAAGTCATACAAGATGCATATGAATGATCATACAAAGATGAGATGCAATGGAAGCATGTTTAGAAGCATGAAAACACATGGATGTTCATGAGATGTAAATGATGCAAAGCATAACAAATGAATGAAGAAATGATCAACCAATGTTTCATACATGTCATAAGATGTCTAAGATGACATACAAAATAATGGAATGGCATGACAAGTTCATAAGTTCATGAAATGCAAAGGAGAATTCAAATGAAGATACAAAATTAGGGTTTTAAGAAAACATGAGATGCATATGACCAAAACAGAATCAAACACAATGATAAAAAATTGAAATTGAACTCAAGTGTTTCCTTGGGTACTGTAAACTGTTCCTCTTGAGGGTCCTCTTGCAAGGCACGACCTCAAGTGTTTCCTTGGGTATTTTCGATAGCATTGACTTCGGGATTGAGGTGAGGCCCAAACTCTGGCGCATCTGTTCGTGGCTGCCCGTGATCATTGTTGCTAGTACCTCCTGTACCTGGATGATTCTCTTCTGGAGTTTGACGCTCGACTAACTCTCTTAATATTTCTTGGCTTTGGGCCAACCCAAAGTCATTACTGCCATGAACTGGTTCATCTGAGCCCTCATCTCAGTTCTCTCATTAGCCATCTGAGTTCTCACGTCAGTCAAATCTTGCTAAACTTGGTCCATCTGTAAGCTCGGAAGGTTGTTTCTTGTCAGATACCGGTGAACTCTGTTGATGGGGAAAACCCTCATACGAGCAATGTTTCCTGAAACAATAGCAAAGTGAGAAAACAACAACAAAAACACCTACAAAACAAAGAATGAGGTTAGTATGCAATGCAGTATTTCTATTTGTCTTCCAAGGGTATTCGGTTTGGTTCTTTGGTTTTGACCTTCCAGACCTCCGGGAACGAAGATGTTGAAGAAAAATGAAGCCCAAGAGGAAATCCAGGTAATACATAAACCGTTCATTACAAATGCAAAAGATACATTGTTCATGATTACAACAAGTCCCCATGGTGGGTCAAAATACAACAAAATTATCATAAAGTACAAACAAAAATAAAGTACAAGTACAAAGGAATCAAACATCCAGCCCAAAGTCATCCTCCTTGACTTCCTTCAGGAGAGCATCAGTCACTAGTCCAATTGGATGCTCTGTGATGGTCCTGATAAGAAGGTTCCTGGTGGCAATGGAACTTGTCAACTTTTGGTACTTGTCTTGGTCATTTGATCTCTTCAACCCCTCCCAGAGTTTCAACTTGGAGATTTCTTTCTGTGCTGCTAACAATGCCTCCCGACCCTTCTTCTCATTAGCTTCCAACTGCTCTATCCTAGCCCGTGTCCTCTGATCTTCTAGCAAACGAGCCTCAGTAATTCTGATCCATCTAGCCTGACTTTCCTCTAGGTAATGCTCAACTCTGGCTTTCTGAGTCGTAGCTTCTTTGCAAGCATTCTTCAATACTAACTCCCTGCTCGGGCTTTTTCTGATGTAATCTCCAGTCTTCTCAATCTTAGTCATATGCTTGATAAGGAGCTTATCTAACCTCTCATTGTCCAGACGACTTTCATTCCTCTCCCAGAGGGTCTTCTTCAGAAATTCAGAAAGCTGGGTATTCCTCTCTTTCAACTTCTCAAACTCCTCTAAACTGACTGTAGCTACAGGCTCTACTGCTGATGGCCCTGGCACATCTTCTAGGGTGAATGGCATGCGGGTGATCTGTCCTCTGATGCGTGTCGCTCCCACCAAAATGACACCCGGTCAAGAAGGGTACAGGCGCGAACGGTCGGCGAAGAGGAGAGAACACACAAGGGCGAACTGAAAAGAAAAGAGTTGCCAGCTAGGCATTTTTTATCCCGAAGGAAAGCTAATGTTGCATAAACCTAAGAAAGGATGGATAAGACGGTCGCGAACCAGAGAAACTGATAAAGGGGGTTGGTTACAACATGGGAAGGTATTAGCACCCAGATTGTCCGTCCTACTCGACAGGATCCACGCTTGAAAGTTTGTGTTTAAAAGGGGTAGTGTCAGTGCAATCTGTGTATCAAAGTTGGACAAGAATGCAAGTGTCAGTGCTAGAAGAAAGTGTGAAGTGAATAAAAGAAGTGTCAGTGTAAGGAAAGAATGTAAAGCTCAAGACTGTGAGGCTTAAAGAATGATATTGGAAGAGGGGAACATACAGAGACTTTTGTTCGATAACAGTTAAGTTATGCCTACGTATCCTCTCGTGCAATGAGGAAGTCAGAACACCGTAGTTCGACTCGAAGAGACTGAAAGATAAATTGACTGGTGAACTGCTTACTTGTCTATGCTCAAGTGTATGACCTGTCTGGCTCAGGTGCAAATTGTCTTGTATTAGACGGAAGAAGCGAGTTCTCGTTTGTGAGTGAAGATGATGAGAAAAGAATCCAGGAGGAGACAATTATTGTTTGTTTTTGATGTTTTCAATCTTTTATTGCTTTTGGTGGTTTGTCATAAGAAAATGAGCTTAAGCCTAAACCAAAGGTTAGTAAACTCACCACATCTTCCCTCTTATTAGGGGTAATAAGAATACCTTAAGTATGAAGTAAACACCTCACACTTAATCACCATGATGTAGGATTAAGATCATTAACCTACTTGCAATTATTTAGATGTTTTTGGAGTTTTTGTTTAATGTTAAGTAATGAGTTTAAGCCATAATCAAGGATTTAATGGACCCATTACACCATCCTAATAGAAGGATAATAGATGAGAACATTTAAGCTTAGGAAGGCCCCTCAACTTAATCCATGATTAGGGATTAACCTCATGATAAAACAAAGCCTATATTAAAGTGGATTTTAGTTAATGGTAAGACTAAGAAATGATTTTTATGGTTTGTAACACAACTTGAGAGGGACTTGTCCATTAACACTAGGGTTAGTCCTTCTTAACCAATTAAGGAAGAATTAGAACCCTAATGCAAGGCCCAAGTTACAAGCTTAATGTCTTCGTGGTTATTAAGTGGATTGATTAAAGGATTTAAACACATTAAGGGTTCAACACTTAGGATTAAAGTTATACACTCCATCCTAATAGAAGGATACAGGCATAACCCTAATCACAAAGCATTAAAACCTTTAAGGTTTAGTCTTGGATTAAGAGATGAGAAGAGAAGACACAAAGATGACACAAAGGTAAAACTAATGGGAGACTAATCAAACCCTAATTGTGTTCATGCTTGGTTGTTCCTTTGGTTTATGAGGCTTGCAAGAGATCTTCAAGGAAAAGCCACCAAGGAAGAAACAAGATGAAGGAAGAGAAACAAGAAGAAGCAAGACAACTTACTTCACTTAAGAAGGTAAGTTGCTTGAAGAAAGAAAGTGAGGAGAGAACATGAATGAGCAAGCTCACTCTAATACAAAAGTAAAATGCAGCAATGGTGCATAAGAGCGATGAGAAGAGGTTATGAGAAGTGAAGGCAAATTCACTTCTCAATGACTTACCACCTGAAAAGTTAGTGAAAAGAAATGAAATGAAGTGAACATGAAATGAATGCAATGATGTAAACCAAAACCAGAAGCATAAACATGATTTTAATGATGCTAAGAGATGATGCAAACACAAAACAAGAGTGGTGAATGATCATACAAGGATGAGGATACAAATGAAGCATGTTTTGAACCATGAAAGTTCATGAAAGTTTATGAAATGAAATGAATGCACAACATGGAAAATGAATGATGCAATGATCAAACATGATTCTAATGTGTCCTAATATGTCTTAGGAGTCATGTGAATGCACAAAATGTCATGACAAGTTCATGAATGCTAACATATGGAAGATGGATGCAAATGAAGGTAAAAATTAGGGTTTATGCACAAGGTACAAGGCAAAATTCAAAATCAGAAGCAAATGACAAGATAAAAAATTGAAAATGGGATCAAAGGAACCCTAACCCTACAGAAATTCACTGCCCAGAGGAGGAGACCTAACTCTTAGCCTAATGGAAGTTATGATTTTCTCAAGTTTGCTAGGGTTTTAAGGCACTTCAAAAAGGAAAATGCACAACAAATTGTAAATGAAAGATAAATTCAAACCAATTTTACCCTAGAAACTACATGACATGAGGAATGCAATGCAAAAAGAACCATCATCAAACTCTTCAATGTTAGGCAGAATGAATTTTTCTAAGTTAGGACAAAAATATGGCCTTTTAAGAACTTTAATTCCAAAGAAAAATGTCACAATATGTCAAGAACCAAAAAGAAATTTGTTTGAAGAGCTTGATAATGTTTCTAAATGTACCAAAATGCAATGTGATTTTTTTGGTGATTTTTAGAAACTTAAATGCTATTTTAATTAATTAATTCTCATTAACTAATTAAAATAAACATTAAAATATTTTTAAAATACGAAAATTAAGCAAAAAATAAAATAAAAATTATTTTCAGAAAGAGAAAAATATTTTAACGTATGATGCAAAAAATGAGATTTTTTATAAATGATTTGCTATTTTAAATAAAATGTACAAGAAAAATGAATAAAAATGAAAATAAAATTGAATTAAATGGAAGGTAATCAGATCCAAAGGCTGTGGTTCAAACCAGGGAGGCGGGAGTTGACTTGGCACGAATTTGGAAGGCTAGGATTGGTTCTGATTAAATTCAAACTAAACCTAATTAATTATCCTAATTAATTGAGATTAGGTTTAAATGACATATCCTGGCCATTGAGGACGCACGCGAAAAACAAATCCAACGCACCAAATTCAAACTGAGCTAAACACATGATTAAACCCTAATTGAAACCTAATCCTTTTCAGGTGACCAGAACAGTGTTCCGGTCATATTCTCCGGTGAACCCAACCCCTAGATTCTTCCCTAAGCTTCTATTCTTCAAATTTCTTGCCCAGAAATGATCCCCCAATCATCCTAAACCTAAACCCTCAATCAAAAAACATTTATTTCACCTCATGAACAAGAATCGAACCAAAACGTGAAACGAGCAGAAATTTCAGAGCTTACACACATGGTGGTTTCTCAACCATTTTCAATAATAATCATATCCCCATGACCATGGGAACTCAAGGAATCATAAAAGAACTTAAAAACAAGCTTCTGAGGAAAAAGTTCATGAGCTATACCTGAGGTTGAACTTTCTGGTTCTGAGGTTTCTGGCCTTTCCTTTGCTGTAAGTCCACTTCTTTGAATCCCCTGATGATGAAATGAAGCTTAGATTGAGTTTGTATGGCCTGGTTTGAAGGTTTTGGTTCTGGTGTAGCAAATTTGGAGAGTTGAGTATGTGGTGTTTCAGGCTGTTTTTGTGCTTGGTTCTTGATCCATGGATGATATATGACTTATTGGTGAAGAAATATTTGAGGTTTTATGGCTGTATCAAGAGTTTTGAAGAGATGAAGAAAAAGGCAGTTTTTTGTGTATCCTTGCTTATGGGAGAAGGCTGGCTTGTATGTGTGTGTCTTTCAAGTCCTTGAGGTCCACATATGAGGTTCTGATTGGGCAGAGGGTTGGTAATGGCACAGTTTGATTGGCATGGGCAAAATGCAAGAAATTCATGGCTTTGTGTACTTGAGGTATGGCTCGGGTCAGAGGGATATTAGGGGCAGGGCTGGGCTCAACATGGATCAAGGAAGGCCCTTAGTCTGCTTTTGTGCAGCTGTAATGGCTAGGGCAAGTGGTAGCATGGCTCTTGCAACTTTTGCCTCTTTGGAAGTCTTTGAGAATCAAGGCCAAGAAACCTATAAACTCTTGGGCAAATTGCAGCCAAATGGGCCATATGAAGTTGTCATGATGTCTTGAGCTCACTTAACAACTAATTCAAACATTAAAAGTCCCTTTTGCAAAAATTCCAATCTTGAAGATTCATGAGAAAATGCCTTATGTGACTTGTAATTCAAGGCATGCAAATGGGAAATCTCTTAGGCAATTCTGAATTATGGATCATGAATGATGTTTGTGTGATGGTTAGAAGTTAATTAGAGGTCACATTTGGCTTTGGCAAGTGTTTTTGCAAGTTGCCTCTTTGGCACAAAAGTGAAAATTAAGTGATTTTTCCCAACTTTGCAAAGCCATAACTTTAGTTCTAGAATGAATTAGATCAAGTTCTTGTACTTTTTGAAAATGGGAGGATCCAATCTACAACTTTCATGACCAAGAATTTTTATTTGAAGCATTTTTAAATCAAAAAGAGGAGGTTGAAAAACTTTCCCAAAATGGCAATTTTGCATTACAAGTCACTTTCCCAAAATGGCAACTTTGCAAATGGCTTGAAATTCTTCAATTTTGTGAACTTCTAACTTCTTCTAAGATCAAATAAAGATCATACACATCCAAAATGATGGAGAAGACCCTTTGGTTGGGTGATTGGGGGCCTCAGATAACCTGATTTTGCACTACTTTCTAAGGAAGTCATCTTTTGATCAGATGCCTTCCCCATTGAATTTATTCATGAAAATTGGTATGTATGATCCTTATAACATATAGAGACCAACAGAAACAATAATAACCAAAAAATTTGGAGTTATGGCCTCTGAAACCAAAACCCTAATTTTAGGTCATCTGTGCAGTTATGCTTGGCTCTGCTTCCATGCCTTCCTCAGTTCTTGTGATTTTTGACTTTCTTAATCTTGGGAGGATGTAATATGATGATTGAACATACATGGGCCATTTTGAAATGATTGGAGCCCTTTGGAGTGGCTCATATGGCACTTGGATTGCTCAGATCACAAACCCTAGATGCAGATGACTTTGAATCAATGCAGTGAAGCAAAAATGCAATATGAGATGCTATGATTGAATCTATGCAAATGAAATGATCACAAGCCATGGTGAAATGAGTGAGGGCAAAATTTGGGGTGTTTACAATGCGATGCCAATCAATGCACTGAGCTGAAGCTATGTTGTTGCACTTGCCAAGAATAGCAGTCCCTTTTGTCTGTATGTTATCCCAAACTCGGGCTTCTTGTTGGACGATGACATGATTGTTCTGAACATCACAGTAAAGGGTCTCTGCTAAATCCTGCTCTCTTGGTGGATGTACTAAGGCATACATGTCGTACCCCGAAAAATACGACCTCACGCGATCCAAAAAGACGGGAGCCGCGCGTTGGACATATTGAAGAGTCGCCACCTAATTCTATTTATTCCTGAAGAGGGAAAGGGAAGATATAGATACAACCCAGGAAGAGAGGGATGAGGACAAATGTTTCGCAACTATTGCCTGGGTTCGGGAGTCGGTTATGCAGGGGGGAGGTATTAGCACCCCTTACATCCATCGTACTCGATGGGAACCACCTAAGTTATCACGCGTGAAAGGATGTCTATGCTTAAACAAATTATTTTCTAGAGGGGAATGAGTTTAAATTATAAGTTAGATTGATCCTAGGTGCTCGGCAAGGATTGAGATCCTTGTGCCTATGTACTCCCGCGTGCAATGGGAAAGTCAGAGCCTCGTAGTTCGGCCTACTACGGATGATGGTTGTTGATTTTATTACCTTTCTTTGATGAAAGGGTTTAGGAGTCGGATTGCACTAAAGACTATGGATAGTTTATTCCGTCCAACAAGACGAGCGTCTTGCGTCGAAATAATCGGAGCGAATAACGAGAGCTCGTTATCCTCCTTTCTACCGCTTAAGGCTTGTGGCGTACAATTTATTCTCGTATTATTAATGTGTTTTATTTCCTAAGACCGCTTGACGTTGGATCAAGGGTTTAGATCTAAAAGTAACATTTCGGTTTTTTGAGGTTTGAGGGTGAATGCAAGTGGAGGTTTATTTTGTGGTTTCTTTAGAGCGACACAATGCGCTCGACTCGCAAGGTGAGGTGAATCCTAATAAATGAAACGATAACTTAAAAATAAAGTGTGAGTGTGCAATTGCAACCGCTTGGCGTTGGACCAAGGGTTCGCGAATGAAATAAAATACGAAAAATAAAATGCGTACATAAAATGGGGGAGGTATACAAAATAAATTACAGGGGATTGCGAGAAATAAAGGGGTCTCGTTGTAATTCGCCCAAGAGAAAGCGTGTGTGCAGTGTTTTTTGAACTATTCGAAGGCCTTCGGCCTTTTTATTCGAAGGCAACTATTTGAAGGTGTTGGACCTTTTTTGGTGCGTCGAAATTTGGTTCGTTAACTACCTTAGAATTGATTCAAAGTTGGAATCATTCTATGAGGAGTTGAACAATATTTTTGAAATCCAAAAATAAATAAATGAATTGAATTTAAATCAGATGGTCTCATCATTAATCGAGATGTCGAGTCGGCTCGCGACGAATCTCAAAATTAATTTGATGTTTATCGACCATAAAAAAAATAGTAAATAAATAAACGATTAAATTAAATGAACTAAATTAATTGAAATAAAATAAATAAACAAATAAATTGAATAATGTAAACGGAATAAACGGAATCGATAAAAATTAATAATTAAAAAAACTAAGTACATAGGCCTCATATTGACCGAATTTTCCGATAACGAGATCGGACGCAATTCGGCATTTTGGTAGATTATTGGCCCCAGTAATAATGAATCAAGATAACATTTAGCAAAGGATCAAACTGACTATCAGATATTAATTAGTAACCTTATATTAACAATAAAATACAATAAATAAATAAAATGACATATGGAAAACAGGGGTGTCTCGGTAGTATATGTGGTGTGTAAGTAAAAAATAACGACTTGTGCTGAGCCCAAACAAACGTTAAAAAAAGAAGCAAAAATGACCAGGGTTTCCGAAAAAGAGAAAAAACTAAAAAAATATTTAAAAAAAAAAACAGTAATGTTTCACATTATTTCAAAAATCAGAGTATCAGGATTTTCACCTTCCAAAATCGTATATCAAGAAAAACTTCTCACAGTGGCATATGGGTTGTTTGAATCGCAATCATGACGATAACCACCAACAGCTACAAGTCCAAACTCTTTCACGGTGAAACGACGGCAGTTCCTCACCCTCACTTGATCGACTCTGGTTCTGGGTTTTGCGATTTCACGGTATTCTCTCCATCTCAGTTCACTCGGCACGGTCACAAACCATTTCAAATCCACGGCCTTTGGATTTGTTTGTGTTTATGGTTCATCTTTGTTTCCGTTTCGGTTTTCGATGAGTTATGTGGTGGAATGGAGGAGGTTTTCATAGTTTGTTTGGATTTGTTTCACTCTCGTCTCGCTCTCTCCATTTAGAAGTCGTGTCGAAACTTCTCTCTCACTCTCGGTTTATGCATTTTCTGCGGTTTTTGTGAGATTTTATGACAACATTTGTTGGTTTGTTTGGGAATTGAAGGATGGTATGTGATGAAAAGTGATTTTAATGGAAGTGTAGGTTGAAGATGATGGTCGAGGAAACAAATGGTGTTATGGAGATTTGAAGGTGGCGGTTCTATTTTTGCGGTTTAAGGTTATGGTGTTTTGAAAAGGTAAATGAAGGTGAGTTTGTTTTGAAGTTATGAGAAGAAGGTATGTTTATGAGGTTACCACAAAAACTTGGTTTAGGGTGATTTCTCTTTGTTTTTGGAAGTTTTTAGCAAAGGGATTATATTTTCTGCAGAATTTCTAGAGGTTGTGAAAGCTTTTCTTTGAGTGAAGAATTGTGGTTTATTTATAGATGGATTTGAGGGTGATTTGGTAAGTTTGAATGACAAATTCAGATAAGGATGATCTGGGTTTGTGAGAATACGACATTACGAGTTTTTGTGTGTGTGATGGAGCAACATTTTGAGGTGGATGGTGTTGTGCAGAGTTGTACGGAATTAATGGAATGAAATTTGTTTATGCTGGAATTTGTTATAAGAAGATTATGCATCCTCAAAAATCCTTTGTCACGTGCGTCTGTTTGTGTTATGTTGTTGAGGAAAATTGAAGGTGGGACCAGATATTATTTTGTGCATTGTTGGCATGGAGGCAGTCTATTTTGGCTAGTTGAGATTCTTATTATATTTTTTTCTTTGTGAAAGTCTTAGATGAATATCTGATGGCGTGAGATGTGAGCCACATTATTGGCTAGCAGACGGCTTGTCTGTTGTGATGGCTTGGAATTGGCATGCTGTGTTGAGAAATCAAATGGGGTTACAATGAAAAAACAAGTTTTACTTTGAAACAATAACAACAACAACAACAATAATAATAATAATAATAATAAAGAAAAGGATTTAGATAAGAAAATGAAAATTCAAAGGATAGAAATAAAATGTATTGGCTTTTTTGTGTAATGGATTTGATAGAAAGGTAAATAATACTAATAATAGATTTTTGGTATTTTTTGAAAAAATAATAGTAAATGGGATAAAATATAAAAAAGAAACAAAGTAGCTAAAAATAATAATAATTTTTTTTAAGAAAAGAATAAAATAAAAGAGAAACTGATTTTTTGAAATTTTTTATGATAGAAAAAAAGATAGAAATAGTTAATAAAAAAAGAGGCGATAATCGGGCAAAATTCGTCCTCACAACACCGACCTCTAACACTGCACACCCACACACTTGTCCTGACAAACTCGAATAAACTCTGATTTTTCGCACTAAAAAAAATGACATATTTTTTGGATTTTTGAATAATGGTTAACAAACAGAAAATAAAATAGTAAAGGTAGGACAAATTTGGGGTATGACAATACCCTAGCTGCCTTTTGAAAAGAAAATGATTGTAATTGATGCAACCCTTCACTCCAATAAGAGATACATTGAGATACTGCCCACAACTTGTAATCATATACCTGCCCTTGGTGCTCTGAGTACACCACCTGATGTCTTCTGAAGTGAGAGCAATCATTCTCTTAGCCTAGTTTCTTGACTGATGAGGATTCATGAAAGCTTCTGTCTTTGGCAAGTGTCTCAATAACCAACAGTAGAAGAGAGGTGCACAACATCTGACTAATCTTCCCCTCTGCTTCTCATTTCTCTGATGCACTGAGTAGTAGAAATCCCCTAGCAAGGTAGGAACTGGATTCTTCAGCAAGAAGATATGGATAGCACTCTTTCTTAAAAACTTAGGCTCGTCTACAAACAAGATGATTCCATATATACAAAGAGCCAGGAGAGCACAAACAATTTCCCTCTTCCCTACTGCAGCATGGCTGGTGGCCTGAGTAATCAAGAAGTCCATATGGAGGCCTGGGATTCCATCCTTGGTGGTCATATGGTGATCAATGATGGTGGTTTCCAGATATAAAACCTTAGCTATGTCTTCATTCCTAGGAGCAGTCTACTCAGGGTTGAAAGGGATTCCTCTCCTGATAGGGACACCCAACAACATGGAAAAGTATTCCAACAAAGGACCCATCTGAAAGTCTGGGAAAGTGAAACATCTGAGAGGAGGGTCATAAAACTGAAGGCAAGTGTGGATCATGCTCCTCTGTGATGCATCCAAGTCCATGATCATGTCCATAACACCACCATAATGTTCCTTGAATAAAGGGACATGATCAGGAGTGATAAGTGCCTGAATCTGCCTGATGCCTGCTAGGGAGGGCTCAAAGAAATGATAAGTGATGTTGCTCTTCCTGGATGAGTCCATATTGACAATGGATGCTGATGAAGACAACTGAGGAGAAATACTGATGAAGACAACTAGAGAAGATATCAGCTGAAGAAGATCTCTGATGAAGATAACTGATGAATATGGCTGAGCAGATGAATAGTCAAAACCAAACCAAAGAAGTTGCGGATACCCTGTAAAACAAATAGACAAATGTTAAAATGATGCAAAATGATGTATGCATAATGATATGCAAGGGTTTATAATCAGGTGCTGGATTTTCCATTTTGCTTTGGATAGGGTCCATGAGTGTTTAGAAATCCAGATGAAGGTCTGAGAACCAGTAACCAGGTGGGGGACTCAAATAAAGAGTCACAAGTCCAGGGTTTCATAGAATTAGTCCAAGATAGTGTAACCTTAAAACAAATATCAGTAACAAGGTATGTTGAGGCCAAGGGTTCCTGCAAACCTGTAAACATCCCAACCCCCTCACAGGTATTGTTCTAGAACAAGGATCCTCAGACTTGGATCTATTATGAGAAGTGTAAACACTTCTAACCTGGAGATACAATGTTTACATTAATCATAAAGGACCCTCCTATAATTCACCTCAGATGATGAAGGTCATCTAAAAAGGTCATCCAGACTTAGCAGGCTTCCCAGATAGCCCTAGCACTACGGGAAATCCGTAGCACAGAGTTCTCAAGAAGAAACCCATGTTTGAACCGTGTTTCATATTCCCGCACCAGACCGAAATGGAATGGGAAAGAATATGAAGCCACTCTAATCCTATGTGTCACTCAGGCTCCCGGTGTGGAACCTTGCTCACTGAGATACCCCTCCCACCAAGGAAAAACCAACAAATCCAACACATGATATGATGACAATAATATGAAATGCATAAAACAGTAAATGAAATCAATAAATAAAACTGTACAGAAAGCAATAAATAAAGCAATAAACAAAAAGCACACATAACACCCCCATAAACACAAATCAAATAAGCGCTAGGAGAAATCCACAAAAAGAACCAGAGGCCCTGTTTGCAAGATAAGGTCCTCAGCAGAGTCGCCAAGCTGTCGCTCCCCGAATTTTCATTCCGATGCAAACGCGAAGTGTCAGCGAAAGAGAAATGAGGTTGAATTGAATAGAGTCGCCAGCTAGGCATTTTTATCCCGAAGGAAAGGTAATGCTGCATAAACCTGGAAGGGTATGGATAAGACAGTTGCGAACCAGAGAAACTGAGAAAGGGGGTTGGTTACGACCTGGGAAGGTATTAGCACCCAAATCGTCCGTCATAATCGACGAGATCCATGCTTACAAGATTGTGTTTAAAAGGTGTAAGTGTATGTGCTATCTGTGTGCAAAAGCTAAGGAAAGAAAGTACTAGTGTCAGTGCAAAAGGTGAATTGCTCAGGAACCGAGGCTTAGAAAAGAATGCCGAAAGAGGGGGAAGACAAAGAGACTTTTGTTCGATAATTGTTAAGTTATGCTCTCATGCAATGAGGAAGTCAGAAAACCGTAGTTCGACTCAAAGAGACTGGAAATAAATTGACTGTGAACTGCTTTCTTGTATATGCTCCAATGTATGACTCGTCTGGATCAAGTGCTAACTGTCTTGCATTAGACGAAAGAAACAATTCTCGTTTGTGAATGAGTGTGATGAGAAAAGAATCCCGAAGGAGACAATTATTGTTTGTTTTGTGTTTTCAGTTTTTTATTGTTTTTGGTGTTTTGCATAAGTTAATGAGTTTAAGCCTAAATCAAAGGTTTGTAAACTCATTATATCCTCCCTGATTAGGTATAATGAGCCTACTTATGTATGAGATAAGCATCTCAACTTAATTACCATGATGATGTAGGATTAAGATCATTAACCTACTTGTAATTATTAAGATGTTTTTGGTTTTTTGTTTAGTGTTAAGTAATGAGTTTAATCTCTGATCACAGATTAGTGAACTCATTACACCATCCTAATAGAAGGATGATAGATGAGGACACTTAAGCTGAGGAAGACTCCTCAACTTAATCCATGGTTAGTGACTAAATTCATTATATAAAAAGCGTTTATTAAATGGATTTTAATTAAAGGGTGAGATTAAGAAGTGGATTTTATGATTTGTAAGACAACTTGAGGAGGACTTGTCCATTAAACACTAGGGTTAGTCCCTCTTAACCATAAGGAAGAGATAGAACCCTAATGTAAGGCCCAAGTTACAAGATAAAGTATTAGTGATTATTAATGTGTTTTGATTAAGAGGTGTAAACAAATTAAAGGTTTAACATTAAGGATTAAAGTTATACACTCCATCCTAAGTTAAGGATGCAGGCATAACCCTAATTCCAAAGTCCTAAAGATTTAAGAGTTTAGTCTCTGATTAAGAGATGAGAAGAGAGACTCAAGGAGACTCAAAGGTAAAGAACTAGGGGGGACTATACACAAATCTAAAAGTTATCATTCTTGGATATCCTATGGTTTGTGAGGCTTAATATAAAAGATCTTCAAGGCCACCAATGGAAGAAGTAGAAGAAAAGTGAAGATGAAAGAAGAACAAGTTACTTACTTCTTGAAGAAGATAAGTAACTTGAAAGAAATGAAGTAAGAAGGAAGGAGCACAAGTGAAGAAATTTCACTTCAAAGACAATTAAATATGCAAATGTAAAGAAAATAAGAGGTGGGAGGTGAAGGCAAATCCACCTCCTAGATAACTTACCAAAAGTTCCTGAAATGTTAGTATGAATGCATAAGACATGAAATGAAAATAAATAAGATGAGTAAGGATGCAAAGACCAAAGTCAGAAGTGAATATGCAATGTAAATGGCATATGAGATGATGAAAAGTCATACAATATTGTCGCTCCCAAAGATTGAGATCGGGCTCAAATATGGTACAGACGCGAACGGTCGGCGAAAGGAGAATGCGAGAACACACAGGAGTGAACTCACAGGAAATGAAAAGAGTCGCCAGCTAGGCATTTTTATCCCGGAGGAAAGGCAATGCTGCATAGACCTAGAAAGAGATGGATAAGACGGTTGCGAACCAGAGAGACTGAGAAAGGGGGTTGGTTACAACCTGGGAAGGTATTAGCACCCAGATTGTCCATCGTACTCGACGGGATCCACGCTTAAAAGATTTTGTGTTTTAAAGGGGTAGTGTCAGTGCAATTTGTGTATCAAAGCTGGAAAAGAATGTACAGGTGTCTGTGTAAAAGAAGTGAAATGTATAAGTGAAGTGTCAGTGTAAGAACAGAGTGAAATGCTCATGATAATGAGGCTTAAAGAATGATGCTGGAAAGAGGGGGAATATACAGAGACTTTTGTTCGATAACTTGTTAAGTTATGCCTACGTATCCTCTCGTGCAATGAGGAAGTCAGAACATCGTAGTTCGACCCAAAGAGACTGAAAGGTGAATTGACTTGTGAACTGCTTGCTTGTCTATGCTCAAGTGTATGACCTGTCTGGCTCAGGTGCAAACTGTCTTGCATTAGACGGAAGAAGCAAGTTCTCGTTTGTGAGTGAAGATGATGAGAGAAGAATCCCGAAGGAGACGATTATTGTTTGTTTTTGTGTCTTCAGCCTTTTATTGCTTTTTGAAGTTTGTCATAAGTTAATGAGCTTAAGCCTAAACCAATGGATTTAGTAAACTCATCACATCTTCCCTCTGATTAGGGGTAATGAGAATACCTTAAGTGTGAAGTCAGCTTCTCACACTTAATCACCTTTGATGCAGGATTAAAATCATTAACCTACTTGTGATTATTTAGATGTTTTTGTTGTTTTTGTTTAGTGTTGAGTAATGAGATTAAGCCATAATCAGAGATTAAACAGGCTCATTACACCATCCTAATAGAAGGATAATAGATGAGAATGTTTAAGCTGAGGAAAGCTCCTCAACTTAATCCATGATTAGGGATTAAACTCATGACAAAACAAAACCTTTATTAAGTGGATTTTAGTTAATGATAAGATGATGAAGTGATTTTTAGGGTTTGTAAGACAACTTGAGGGGGACTTGTCCATTAACACTAGGGTTAGTCCTTCTTAACCAATTAAGGAAGAATTAGAACCCTAATGCAAGGCCCAAGTTACAAGCTTGATGTCTTGATGATTATTAGATGGATTGATTAAAGGAGTTAAACACATTAAGGGTTTAACACTTAGGATTAAAGTTATACACTCCATCCTAATAGAAGGATGCAGGCATAAGCTTAATCACAAAGCCTTAAAGCCTTTATGGTTTAGTCCTTGATTAGGAGGTGAGAAGAGAAGACTCAAAAGAGACACAAAGGTAAAACTAAGTGGGGAGACTAATCAAAACCCTAATAATTGTCATGCTTGGTTGTTCCTAAGGTTTGTGAGGTTTACAAAAGGAATCTTCAATGGAACCACCAGGAAGCAGATGAAAGGATCAGGAGAAGCAAAGCAACTTGCTTCATTTAAGAAGACAAGTCACTTGAGGAAAGAAAGTAAGAAGAGGAAGAAAGTGCAAGCTCAATCTCAAACACAAGACAAAATGCAGTAATGATGCATAAGAGAGATGAAAAGAAATTGTGAGAAGTGAAGGCAAATTCACTTCTCAAAGTAACTTACCACCTGAAAAGTTAGTGACAGAAATGCAATGCAATGCAAGATGAGATGAAATGACATGATACAAATCAAAACCAGAAGCATATATGAGATGAGAATGATGCTATGAGATGCTGCAAACATGAGCCAAGGCATGAAGATGATCATATGAATAAATGGATGCAAATGGAGCAAGTTTAGAACCATGAACATACATGAGAAGTTATGAAATGCAAATGACATACAACATGGCAAATGCAAGATGCAATGATCAAACATGCTTCTAATATGTCTTAAGATGTCTAATGAATCAAATGGATGCATAAAATGTCATGGCAAGTCATGGTATGCAAGCAAATGCAAGATGAATGCAAAAGGAAGCCCAAATTAGGGTTTATGATCAATGCATCAAACAAAAACCAAAATCAGAGGCAAACATCAAGATAAGAAATTGAAAATGCATTCAAAGGAACCCTAATACTATACAAACTCACTGCCCAAAGGAGGGGTTCTAACTCTTAACCTAATTAGGGTTATGAATTTCCTAAGTTTTCTAGGGTTTTAGGGTACCTTAACAAGAAAAATGTCAAACAAATTGAAAATGAAAGATCAAATCATGCCAATTTAATCTCACAAACTACATGCTAAACAAAATGCAATGCAAAAAGAATCAAAGTCCAACTCTCAATGGTTAGGCAGAAATGATTTTGTGAAGTTTGGATCAAAATAATGCCTTGAAATGATTTTAATTCCATGAAAAATTCTCAAAAGACATCAAGATCAAAAAAGAAATTTGGTTTGAGGGTTGGACAATGTTTCTAAATGGTTTTAAATGTTTCATGAATTTTTTGGTGATTTTTAAATACCTAAAAGTATTTTTAATTAATTAATTCTCATTAATTAATTAAAAATAAACTTTTAAATGATTTAAAAATATTTTTTAATCCAAAAAATAAAAATAAAGATGTTTTTGGTTTCTGAAAATTAATAAAAGTTCACATAAAAATTTTCAGAATTTTTAAGACTGTTTTGCTATTTTTATAAAATGTAGAAAACAATGTAATTAAATGAAAAAAAATAAAATGAAATAAACTGAAAAAAGAAAAGTCAACGCATCCAAAGGCCTAGATTCAAACTAAAAGGGAGGGAATTGACCTGTGCGCGCATATGGATGGTCCAAATTCAAACTTGCGCAATTAAGACTAAACCCTAATTAATTAACCCTAATGACTTTCAGGCGACCGGAACACTGTTTCGGTCGTCTTCTCCGGCAAGCTCAAACTTCTAACTCTCACTACACGCAATGAAAACAAAATCTAACTGCCCATAACTCATCCCCACTCAAAAACGAATCAAACCCCTCAATCAAACAACATTTATCAATCAAAAACAGAGAGAATCGAATCAAACATTTTTTTAGGGCAAAAGTTTCAGACAGTGCATACATCCTGGTTTCTCAACCATTTTCAAAAGTAAACACATATTCATGATCAGGGAAGCATGTAGATTCATTTAGAAACTTAAAATACACGTTCTGGAAAAAAAGTTCATGAAGCTACCTGAGTTTGAAGCTTTTCAGTTTGGAGCTTTCTGACCTCTTCTCTTGTGCAAAACCACTCCTATGACTTCCCTTGTGCTTCTGAAAGGCCTGGAGCAAGTTTATTTTGGCTGGTTTGAGAGTTTGCAGAAGTTCTGTTCAAGGTGGTGTGGTGATCGTGTTTTTGGTTCAGTGGGTTTCAGGCCATGGTGATGGGTGCTTTGTGATCAGGGGAGTGTGTTGAGATTGTTTGTGAAGTTTGTTTTTGTGTTTGTAGCTTGTGCTGAGAGTTTTGAAGGCTCTTGCAAATGAGGGTGAGAATGAGAATGCTGAGTTGTGGTGTGTTTCAGGCTTGCTTCTTGTTATGTTTGGCTTGCATTTTCTTTGTATAAACAAATGCCATTGGTCAGAAGAAGTGACATGTGCTTTATTGATTGGTATGGGTGCTTTTGCCAAAATGTCAAAGTTGGTGTAAGAGAAGTATGGGCTACTTTCTAGCCAAGGACAAAGAGTGTGTCCTGCCCAGCATGATGTGGGGAAAGGCCTATGATGGTTTAGCAAGCTAGCAAGCAAGTGGATGAGAAACTATGATGAGTTTTGCAACTTGCCTTGCTTTTGCTTTTCATGAAAAAGTCTTGCTCCATAGGCCACAAAAGTGAACAATCCCTTGTACCATTCTGATTTTTAGGTCTTGTATGATCATGTTGTGAAGTTTAGAAGTGCATTTGACAGCCCATTTTGCCTTGACATGTGAATTTGCAACTTTGCCTCCTTGGTGCATGACTTGAAATTTTGTGATTTTTGCCAACTTTGACAAGCCATAACTTTTGATCCAAAATGAATTAGGTCATGTTCTTGTACTTTTTGAAAAGGGAAAGATCTATTCTACAACTTTCATGACCAAAGTTTTTCCATTTGAAGCATTTTTGAATCAAAATGTAAGGGTTGAAAAAGTTGCCTAAAATGGCAATTTCATTAAAAGTCAAACTTGCCCAAAAAGTCAACTTTGCAAAAGACTTGAAATTCTTGAATTTTGTAAACTTACAACTTCTTATATGATCAAATAAAGATCATATACAATCAAAATGATGAAGAACACCCTTTGGTTGGGTCATTGGGGGCCTCAGATGCCCTGATTTTGCACTGACTTGCTTGAAAAGTCAACTCTTGATCAGATGACTTCCCCATGGAATTTCTTCATGAAAATTTATATGCATACTCCCTATACCATATAGAGACCAATAGAAACAAGAATGACCAAAAAATTTGGAGTTATGGCCTCTGAAACCAAAACCCTAATTTTAGGTCATCTGTGCAGTCAAACCTGGCTCTGCTTCCATGCCATTCTCAGTTCTTGTGATTCTTTGACATTCTTGACTTTGAGGGGATATAACATGATGCTTGAACATACATGGACCCCTTTGAAGTGATTGATGGCCTTTGGAGTGGCTCAAGAAGCTTTTGGATTGCTCAGATCACAAACCCTAGATGTAGATGACTTAGAACCAATGCAGTGAATTAAAAATGTGATAGGAGATGGTATGATTGAGCTTATGCATATGAAATGATCACAAGCCATGGTATGAATGGGTGAGGGCAAATTTGGGGTGTTTACATCTGCCCCTATTCAAACATGAGTTAGCTGTGCAGGATGTAAGCAACGGCTTAACATGCAAACAAGATAACTTGTGGTTGAATACCAAAGACAGTCCAAAATTTGCACTCACAGAATGAAGAAGAAAAGGGATATAGATTGTAAAAGAAAATAACGTATAGTATGAAGTGTGGGCGACGGAGGACGACCGTCGAGCAGAGGACGACTGCTGATATCAGAGCAATGACGGGGACGGCCGACGTGCTGGGAAAGTGCGGAAAATAAAGGAATGACGGGGACGGCTGACATGCTGAGGATAAAAGGGATTATGATGGGGACGGCCATCAAGTAAAGCTATAAGATTCTCTGGGGATCAATGAAAAATGATGGGGACGGCCATCAAGTTCATAAAGTAAGGTAACCAACGATGGGGACGGCCATCGGGCTAAACTGAAAGGAAAAGGGACCACGACGGGGACGACCATCGGGTTAAAGAATAAATGAAATAAACAGATGATGAGGTACGGTCATCAAAGGTAAAGGACAATCACCTAGCAGGGGACGGCTGCTCTGTTGGGTATAAGATGAGAGACGGTCATCTAAGGTGGATGACGATCACCTAGCAGGGGACGGCTGCTCTGTTGGGGTAAGATGAGGGACGGTCATCTAAGGTGGAGGACGACCACCTGGCAGGGTACGGCTGCCGAAAAAACATCGCGACATAGGACAAATGCCGGATAAAAGGTCAACGATAGGGACGACCATCGGACGAGCATGATGGAGGACGACCATCAAGAGGTGGAGGACGACCACCTAGCAGGGGACGGCTGCTCTCAAGGTTTATCATGACATAGGACGAATGTCAGATAACCAAAATCGACAATGGGGACGGCCATTGGATAAAATGATGAAGGACGATCATCAAAAAGGTGAAAGACGATCACCTAGTAGGGGACGGCTGCTGAATATCACGACATAGGACGAATGTCGGATAAAAAGGTCAACGATGGGGACGGCCATCAGATGAGCATGATGAAGGACGATCATCAAGAGGTGGAGGACGACCACCTAGCAGGGTACAGCTGCTCTCAGGGTGTATCATGACATAGGAAGAATGTCAGATATAAAAGAAAATTTGCTTTGTTGGCGATCTACTGGGGAATAGTAAACACGGACGAGTGTTTATATCCAAGAAAATAAAAGATATAAGTGTTTAGATGGTGTGTATAGATTAAGGATGCGGACGAGCATCCTTAAGACTACGATACTGACAAGTATCGGGTAGAAGCAAATACTGACGCGTGTTCAGAGATGATGATACGAACGAGTATCAGCTGGTTAACAAGGAACACGGACGAGTGTTGAATCTGAGGGGACTCTTCTGGGGAATAGTAGACATAGACGAGTGTCTACACTCAAGAAGACACGAGTGTTTGACACAGTGTATGGATTAAAGATGCGGACGAGCATCCTTAAGACTATGATACGGACGAGTATCAGGTAGAAACAAACGCTTGACGCATCCTCTAAGATGATGGTACGGACGAGTACCAACTGGTTAACAAAGAACACGGACGAGTGTCGAATCTGTGGGGATATAAATGGTGTATACAAGATACGGACGAGTATCTGTATAAGAGTAACATGAGTAGTAAGTATGAGCGTTTAATATGCTGGGGAGAGTGACACGGACGAGTGTCAAAAGAGAAAAGTATAGTATAAGCAAGTATATGATATACAGAGTGTTTAGGTAACTGTGCTGGGAAAATGACATGGACGGATGTCAAGGTGATGTATATATGAGTATTTGTGAGTGCAAAGAGGATGTCTTTGGCTTTCTGTTAGGGATATGACACGGACGAGTGCCACAAGGAGTATCTGTAATACGGGTGGTCTGTTTGTAAAGAGTGCTCGGGCGACTTTACCGGGGAGTGATGACACGGACGGGTGTCAAAAGGAATATATACTGGTGTTTGTGAATGTGAGGCAACTGTTTTAGCTCTAGATCTCTGTTGGGGAATTTGGGGAGCATTCTGTATGTTGATGGGTTGTTATTCACAAGTGTTTGATTCCGAACATGGCTTATGATTATGCAATGTTTGATTTTTTTGCCGTAATGCTCCATATTAGACGGAATGCTACGCTTTGTGGGTGAATATATGATGTGAATGCTATGATTATGCAAAGATACCGAACTGGGATTCGGATCCCGTTGCTGCGAAGATCTCCGGTCGATCTGTTTGAAGTGGACATCCCAGCTGGGGACGGAATCACTAGTAGATCTGATGATTTTGCTCGGGGAAGTAGGTCACTGATAGACCTATCTCGGTTAATGAGGGACCCAGCTGGGGTTTGTAGAAGCTTTCATCACTTTGTTGTGATCCCTTCATGCGTTGCTCTTCTGGATAGAGGCTGAAACTTTGTGGGGAGATGGTTCCCGGGCTTTTGCATTTGGCTGAGGAAGAATGATCGGCACCTCGGCTGGGAGAAGTGACAAGTGGCAACTCAGCTGGGGAGAAAACACATCGGGTGCTAAGACTAAGTGTTGGTTTTCCATCTTGCTGGGATGAGGCCCGCATGCCCCATGTTGCACTTTGGATGCCTGCAATCCTGCAAAGATAGAGAAACGCACAAGTAATCCCGAGGTATCCTTTGCTGGATTCCATCATAGGAGTTAGACACTCCTGAGAGTAAATATATTTCCTGCAAGCACGTATTTTTTGAAGATAAGCATCTGTATTTATGCAATCATTTTTTAAAAGACATCAGACATTCTTTGCAAATAAAAATGTACGAGACGATACATGACTGAAAATCTGATTTTATTAATTCATGTGCCCTGAATTGGCAAGATACAGTCAAAGAAACATATCTCCTAAAATGAGGAGATTGTTATAAATTGAGAAACAAAAGGTGCTGGCAATGTTGACGACGCTTCGAGGGGCTTCCCCTTTCGCTATGACTCGTATGACATTTGACGTTCTTCTCGTCTTGTTTTCTGAAGAAGGTTGATTCTGACAGAAGCTTGATCCTTTCGAGGTTTAACAAGTTGTAGGTGATACAGACGAATTCAGAATGCAGTAGTTCGCTTATTCCCTTATTTTGCATGGACCGCCCTTTCGGGTTTTCAATCCATCGGGATACCCATTTTTGCCTGAGTTGTCCAATGTGGCTTTTCAACTCAGCGGGTGTACATTTTTTTGTTTATTTCCCTTATTTTTGCCCAAGTCTTTTATTCTGTTTTTGACTCGCCGGGATGCCCTATTTTTGCCTGGACTTACATTCTGTTTTTATGTCCAGCGGGTCATTTTTATGCGAAGTATTTTTTAACTGCATCTGAATTCACAGGGGACGGGAAATCTTCACCATCCATAGTACTGAGCATTAGTGCTCCACCCGAGAAAACTTTCTTTACTACAAATGGTCCTTCATAATTCGAAGTCCATTTGCCCCTGTGGTCTGTATGAGGAGGGAGGATTCTTTTCAGCACGAGATCTCCCACTTGGTACTCTCGGTGCCTAACTTTCTGATCGAAGGCTTTCTTCATTCTTCTCTGATACAACTGCCCATGACAGATTGCAGCCAATCTTTTCTCTTCAATCAGACTCAGTTGTTCGTATCGGGACCGGACCCATTCTGCTTCGTTCAGCTTAACATCCATCAATACCCGCAGGGAAGGTAATTCAACTTCAACTGGTAGGACTGCCTCCATACCATACACAAGCTGATATGGTGTTGCCCCAATGGATGTTCTGATTGACGTTCGGTACCCATGCAAGGCAAACGGTAGCATTTCATGCCAGTCTTTTTATGTAACTACCATCTTATGCACAATCTTCTTGATATTCTTATTAGCTGCCTCAACAACGCCATTCATCTTTGGCCTGTAAGGAGAAGAATTGTGGTGTTGAATCTTGAAGTCCCGACATAACTCTGCAATCATTTTGTTGTTTAAGTTGGAACCATTATCAGTAATGATTCGCTCGGGAACTCCGTATCGACAGATGATATCTCTCTTCAGAAATCTGGCTACCACTTGCCTTGTGACGTTTGCATAGGAGGCTGCTTCGACCCACTTGGTGAAATAGTCAATGGCAACCAAAATGAACCTGTGCCCATTCGAAGCAGTTGGCTCAATCTTGCCAATCATGTCAATGCCCCACATGGCAAAGGGCCAGGGTGAAGACATTACATTCAGAGGATTGGGAGGCACATGCACCTTATCCGCATAAATCTGGCATTTATGGTATTTTCTGGCGTAAGCACAACAGTCAGCATCCATTGTGATCCAGTAATATCCTGATCTTAGCAATTTCTTAGCCATCGCATGCCCTCCAGCATGGGTACCAAAGGATCCTTCGTGCACTTCATGCATTAACAAGTCTGCTTCTGTTCTATCAATACATCTGAGGAGTACCATATCAAAGTTTCTCTTGTATAGGGAACCATCAGTGTTCAGAAAGAAACTTCCAGCAAGCCTTCTTAATGTCTTCTTATCATTGGAAGATGCCCCAGGTGGGTACGTTTGATCCTCCAAGAAGCACTTAATGTCATGGAACCAAGGCTTATCATATTTGACAATGTCTGCTGCGAACACATATGTCGGTCTGTCAAGTCTGGATACTGAAATTTGAGGCACAAAGTTGGCAGCTTGCACTTTGATCATGGATGATATAGTAGCCAGAGCATCTGCAAACTGGTTTTCATCTCGAAGGATATACTCAAGCTTGACTGTTGTAAAGAAAGTCAATAACCTCCTTGTATAATCCCTGTAAGGTAACAGATGATCCTGGTGCGTGTACCATTTGCCGTTGGTTTGATTGACTACCAGAGCTGAATCTCCGAATACAGTTAACGTCTTGATCCTGAGGTCTATGGCTTCCTCAAGACCCATAATGCAAGCTTCGTATTCAGCTTCGTTGTTAGTGCAGTTGAAGGTGAGCTTTGCCGAGAAAGGCATGTGAACTCCCTTAGGTGTAATGAGTACTGCACCAACACCACGACCATTCATGTTAACAGCCCCATCAAACATCATAGTCCATTCTTCCTCCGGGTCAGGCCCTTTAGTGTGAACAGGCTCTTCATGATCTTTTGCTTTAATGAACATGATGTCTTCATCAGGGAAGTCGAATCTCATAGGCTGGTAATCATCAATAGGTTGCTCGGCAAGATATTCAGACAATACACTGCCCTTGATGGCTTTCTGAGAGGTGTATTGGATGTCATATTCTGTGAGGATCATCTGCCATCTTGCAACCCGTCCGGTGAGTGCTGGCTTCTCGAATATGTACTTGACTGGGTCCATCTTTGAGATCAATAAGGTAGTGTGGGTCAACATATACTATCTCAGTCGGCGAGCAGCCCACGCTAAAGCACAGCAAGTTTTCTCGAGCAGTGAATAACGTTGTTCACAGTCGGTAAACTTTTTGCTTAGGTAGTATATTGCATACTCTTTTCGACCAGACTCGTCATGCTGGCCCAACACACACCCCATTGACTCTTCTAATACTGTCAAGTACATTATCAGAGGTCTTCCTTTAACTGGAGGCATAAGGATTGGAGGTTCTTGCAAGTACTCCTTGATCTTGTCAAATGCCTTCTGGCAGTCTTCGTTCCACCTGTTAGGTGAGATATGAACCGTGAAATGTAGTTCAATCGTCCTAAGAACCCCCAAACTTCTTTCTCTGACTTCGGTGCAGGCATCTCTTGAATGGCTTTGACTTTATCAGGGTCAACTTCAATCCCTTTCTCGCTTACAATAAATCCCAGCAGCTTACCAGATCGCACCCCGAATGTGCATTTGTTGGGGTTCAACTTCAGTTGGTACTTCCTCAGACGTTTAAATAGCTTCAGCAGATTTACCAGGTGGTCTTCTTCAGTGAGGGACTTGGCAATCATGTCATCCACATAGCACTCGATTTCTTTGTGGATCATACCGTGGAATAATGTTACCATAGCCCGTTGATATGTTGCACCAGCATTCTTCAGTCCGAATGGCATCACCTTGTAACAGAACGTGCACCAGGGTGTGATGAAAGTTGTCTTCTCCATGTCTTCAGGTGACATTTTTATCTGATTGTATCCTGAAAATCCGTCCATGAAGGAGAATACCGAGAACTGAGCCGTATTATCCACCAATACATCAATGTGAGGTAATGGGAAATCATCTTCCGGGCTTGCTCTGTTCAGATCCCGATAGTCAACACACATTCTCACTTTGCCATCTTTCTTAGGCACAGGTACTATATTAGCAACCCACGGTGGATAGCTAGTCACAGCAAGGAACCCGGCGTCCCACTGCTTTTGTACCTCTTCTTTGATTTTCATTGCCATGTCTGGGCGAGTACGGCGCAGCTTCTGTTTAACCGGCAGGCATTCTTCTCTTAAAGGCAGCTTGTGCATGACGATATCGGTGTCCAACCCTGGCATATCTTGGTAAGACCAAGCAAACACATCCACATATTCCTGAAGCAGGTCAATCAGTTGTTTCTTTACTGATTCTTGTAAGCAGGCCCCGATCTTAACCTCTTTCACGTCTTCATCTGTACCAAGATTAATCGTTTTGACCTCCTCCTGATGAGGAGTGATAACCCTTTCCTCTTGTCTCAACAACCTGGCTAGCTCTTCAGGAAGCTCATACTCTTCTTCAACCCCTTCATCAACTTGATTGATCGGATTGTCAAAGTCATACGAAGTCATAGCCGTGCTGTTGTTGGTGCGGTCTGGAAGGCACTTTCTGCAAGGGTTCAGTTTGTTCATTTTAGTGATTGATTTTAATCTTGTTTAGAAAAGTGAAATAAAGTTATCATTTTGAAAACATTTCCATTTATTTTTTGTACAAAAAGAAAAATGGAAAAACAGTGAGCTGAAAAGAAAAAGACTCATTTGCAAAAGATGTCTGATATTTCATTGATTAATCTTGTTGCACAAAATTACAGATGGCCCGATTACAAAATGAGTCTTGTCATCTTGGGCAAGATGCAAGACTTGATGCATGCCTAAAATACAGGAAATAATAATTACTCTGCAGGAGTAACTCTTATAATTTCCTGGGAAGACCAGTTTGAGATACTGCTCCCCGGGATCCTTGGACGTATCCAGCTTTCCAGGTTGCGTTCATCCTCTGACTCATCTTCCAAGTTGTTTACTACATCGGGGGTGAGCATCCCCCCACTGATAAAATTGGGCTTCTTAACAGCCTCTGCTTGATCTTGTTGAGTTGGTTTGTAACCCAACCCAAATCTGTCCTCTTTCTTCTCTACAAGCAGCAACTTGCCCCAGCCTTGGGCAGTCCCCTCTTCAACAACCTTCCGGGCTTGTTGATAAGATGTCATTGAGGTTCCAGGTACAATAGATGTTTCATTTATGTTCAAGGCCTCAAACCCTTGACTCATAGTTTCGTGGATCTCCCCATCCATCTCAATGTATTTGTATGTAGCCAGGTGGCTAACAAAGATATCTTCCTCCCCACAAATAGTAACGACTTGGCCCTCCCACTCGAATTTTAACTTCTGGTGAAGGGTAGACGTAACTGCGCCAGCGGCATGAATCCATGGTCTATCCAACAAACAGCTGTAGGCAGGCTGAATGTCCATCACGTAGAAGGTCGTTTTGAAAGTTTGTGGGCCAATCGTTACAGGCAACTCAATTTCTCCCAGAACTGATCTCTTAGAACCGTCAAAGGCTCTTACTACCAAATTACTGGGGCGTAATGCCAATCCTTCATACTCTAGCTTCACAAGGGCTTTCTTTGGTAAGACATTGAGGGATGACCCTGTGTCTACCAGTACATGGGAAAGAACTGCACCCTTACATTCCATGGTAATGTGCAAAGCCTTGTTGTGATTGCGGCCTTCCGTAGTCAAATCAGTGTTGGTAAATCCTAGTCCATTACTAGCGTTGACATTTCCAACCACAGCTTCCAACTGATTGACGGTAATCTCCTCAGGAACATAAGCTGCGTGCAAGACTTTTAGTAGTGCGTTCCGATGATCCTTGGAGCACATTAACAATGATAAAATGGAGATCTTGGAAGGTGTCTGGTGAAGCTGGTCCACTATTCTGTAATCACTTTTCTTGATGATTCTCATAAATTCATCAACCTCTTGATCAAAAGGTGTTTTCAAAGCTTCTTTAACAATTTGCCCTTCTTGCACCATGCTCTTTCCTTTTGCCTTAGCAGCAGCTTCTGCTTCAGCAGTGGGTTTTTGAATTTGCGGGGCAAAGAGACGTCCGCTTCGAGTGAAGCCTCCGCCTCCTCCCACATTGTCTATTTGTGGTGAAGAAGTTGATGATTCAAGAGTGATTTTCTGTCCTTCGCAGTATAGATCAGAGCCGTAATGCCAAGGGATGGCATTACTGCTTTCATAAGGTACTGGCCCAGGCACTGTGATAGTGACTGGACTGATAGCAGTTGCAGAAGGGACCATGATAGTATGTGGATCATAGTATATCGTGATTGGTGCTCTGATAGGAGTGGCATTTTGTGAGTTGTAGGCAGAGTCATTTTCAGGATCATAATAAATTGTAACCGTTGAGACATTTTGTTGTTGAAGTTGTAGGAGACATTGTTGACTGGATGGGTGTTGCTGTTGTAGAAGAGTCTGAATGAAGGGGTGCTGAAGTTGTAGAAGGGATGTTTGCTGATGCATGATTTGCTGACATGGTGGATGGAGATATTGTTGATAGTGCTGATGAATTTCTTGGGATTACTGTTTTTGCAGTTGTAGGAGACTCGGGAATTGTTGTCAAGGAATTTGCTGGATTTAAAGGTATTGATGTTGTGATTTGAAGCAGGCCACTCTGGATGAGACCATCTATGCCATCTCTCAAGTTATCACACCCATTCACTGAAATGTTGCAATAAGCACATCCTAGCTCACATCCAGGGAATATCTGACATTCAAGGAGTTGAGCTTTAATCTCCACCAAGGGTGTCCGAATCTGACCCACACTGGTTATCAAGTAAGACGGTTTGTCCTCCTCAATAGCATTGATTTTGGGTCCTCCGTGGTTTGGTATAGGGTTCTTGTTAACATTTGGCGGGGGTGCGAAGTTTAGAGCTTTGGAATCTACCAGGTCTTGTACCTTCATGTGCAAAGCTCTGCACTTCTCTGTACTGTGGCCAGGTGCGTTGGAATGGAATGCACATCTGGCGTTGATGTCTGGGTAGACTGGAAGGATCTGGAGGTGCCAACGTCCTTAACTCAACCAGGTTGAGCTTCAGGAGCTGTGGCAATAAAGCGGCATATGGCATAGGGATTGGATCAATCACCCTATTGGCCTGAGATGGTCTCTGTTGGAATGGTCTTTGCTGATTGTTGTTGTTGGTGTTGTTGTAGTTTCTTTGAGGAGGATACTGAGTTTGTTGCTGGTACTGGGGTTGTTGCTGATAATGGGGTTATTGCTGTGGCTGATACACTGATTGCTGAGGAAGTGGAGAAGGAATGGTGACTGCTGCCACTGACCTTTGAACATACTGGGGTCTGCCCCTGCCGGTATGGATAGCATTAGTCTCACCAGTTCTTCTTGGGCCCACAAAAGGCTTTCTTGGGTTGCTGGACGAGCTGGCACCGTTGTCAGAAATTTTGCCCATCTTTAATAGGCTCTCAATTCTTTCTCCAGCTATAACGACATTTGCAAAGCTGGTAGAAGAAAAGGCAGCTAGCCTATCAATGTATGTCCCCTGGAGGGTGTTCATAAACATGTCAGCCATCTCCCTCTCTGACATGGGTGGCTGGACAGCAGCAGCAAGCTGTCTCCACCTCTGGGCGTACTCCCGGAAGCTTTCTCTGGATGATTGTGACATTCCCATCATGAGGGTCCTGTTGGGAGCCATATCCAAGTTGTACTGGTATTGTCTAATGAAGGCCTCAGCCAGGTCCTTCCAGCACCTGATGGTTGCTCTAGTCAGATGAGAGTACCATTCTCTCGAAGCTCCGGTTAAGCTATCCTCAAAATAAAACATCCACAGCTTTTCGTCCATGGTATATGCCTTCAACCTCCCCAGAAAAGATTGCAAATGGGTCCGTGGACAGGAGGTTCCGTTGTATTTCTCAAAACATGGAGGTTTAAATTTATGGGGAATCCTGACCCCGTCCACTAAGCCCATGTCCATAACATCAAAGCCCAGGGAATTTTGAGACTCCAAGGACCTCAATTTTTCAGCAATCTCATCTAGCCTTCTGTCATAGGCCTCATCCCCAGCTCCCATCACTGTGAACTGATCTTCCTGGGGGTCTTCGTGCAGCACTCTGCCAGTAGTAGCATTCCCTTGCACATTAGCAGGGATGTTGATCTCTGGATGAAGGTGGGGTCCAAACACAGGTGGGTTGACATGAGGCTGAACCCTCTCATTGTTGCTTGTCCCAGCAGTTCCTGGATGGGGGTCTTCCTGATTCTGCCTCTCTACCAGAGCTCTCAATCTCTCTTGGCTTTGAGCCATGTTATTCATCACCTCCATAAACTGAGTCATCTGATTCCTCATTTCTAGCCTCTCATTGGCCATTTGAGCCCTGACCTCTGTAAGGTCCTGTTGTACCTGGTCCATCTGTATACCCGGAAGGTTGTTGCGGGTGGGATATCTGTGTGGATGGTTGAGTGGAAACACCCGACGTCGAGCAATAGTTCCTGAGATCACAACAGAGTTAGTAACAAAAACAAAACAAACCTACAAAACAAACAAAAGGTTAGTATGCAATGCAGTATGCCTTTTTGTTTCCAAGGTATCCGGCTTGGCACTTGGTTTTGACCTTTCCAGACCCTTGAGGAAGATGCTTGTGATGTTGCTTGATGAACTCAGATAAAAAAAACTGATACATATATTACAAAAAGTGAATGATACATAGTTTGTCTTTTTACAATACATGCCCCTGGGGGGGTCAAAATACAACATAAGAAAAGAAAAGTACAAATGAAATGAAAGCAAACAAGCAAAAGTCAGACACCAAGGCCAAACTCATCCTCCTGAACTTCCTTTAGAAGTGCATCAGTCACAGGATCAGCTGGACGCTCTGTGAGGCTTCTGATGAGAAGATTCCTAGTAGTAACAACTGCAGCTAGCTTCTTGTGTTGACTATGGTCCTTTGACCTCTTCACTCCAGCTCTAATCTTCAACTCTGAGATCTCTCTTTGGGCTGCTAGCAGGGCTTCCTGTTGCTCTCTTGCACTAGCCTCTAATTGCTCAATCTTATCCTGAGTCCTCTTATCCTCTAGAGTACGAGCTTCGGTGATCCTGACCCATCTAGCTTGACTCTCTTTCAGATACAAATCAGTCCTGGCCTTTTGGAACTGAGCCTCCTTGCAGGCATTCTTCAAAATCTGCTCTCCAGCCCTTGACTTCTTAATGTAGTCCTCTGACTTCTCAATCCTGGCTAGATGCTCCACCTTTAGCTTTTCTAACCTTTCAATATCTAGTCGACCATCACTCCTCTCCCAGAGGGTCTTTTGTAGGGCCTGAGTCAACTTCTCATTCCTCTCTTTCAGTTTCTCAAACTCCTCTAAACTGACAGTGACAGGAGGTGGTGCTGAGGATGGTCCAGGTATATCCTCCATGGTGAAGGGCATCCCAGAAAATTGAGCCCTGGCATGGGACCACTCATAGTACTGTGCTGAGGCCACATTGTTGCATCTTCCCAAAATGGCCATTCCCTTGGTCTGGACATTGTCCCAAGCCCAGGATGCTTGCCTGACAATGGCCAGATTGGGCTTAATCTCACAATAAAGAGTCTCAGCCAAGTCTTGTGCTCTGGGAGGATGGACCAATGCATAGCCCAATTGTCTTTTGAATAGCAGAGGATTGTAGTTGATACAACCTTTTACTCCTATTAGGGGTACATTGGGAAACTACCCACAACTGGTAATGATGTCCCTGCCCTTGGTGCTCTGAGTGCACCACCTGATGTCAGCTGAGGTCAAAGCAGTGAGTCTCCTAGCCCAGTTCTTTTGCTGATGAGGATTCAGAAATGCATCAGTCTTAGGCAAATGTCTGAGAAGCCAGGTATGGAATAGGGGAGCACAGGACCTCACCAATCTTCCTCTTTGCTTTTCATTCCTTTGGTGAACAGAGTAGTAGAGATCTCCCAGTAAGGTGGGCACTGGGTTCCTCAGGATGAAAAGGTGGATTGCATTCTTGCTGATGAATTTAGGCTCATCTGCAAAAAGTATGACCCCATATATGCTAAGGGACAACAAAGCACAGACTGCTTTCCATTCTCCCAAAGAGGCCTTCAGGATGGCCTGAGAAGTCAAGAAATCCAAGTGTAGACCAGAGACTCCAGCTTTAGCTGTCATGTTTTGTCCAATCAGAGAGGATTCCAAATACAATGCTCTTACCACCTCTTCATTACTAGGAAAAGTCATCTCAAGGTTGAAAGGGATTCCACCCCTGATAGGTACACCAACCAATGATGAATACTCCTCTAATAAAGGCCCCAACTGAAAATCCTGAAAAGTGAAGCACCTCAGGGGGGGATCATAGAACTGCAGGCAAGTATGAATCAAGCTCCTCTGGGAAGGGTCCAAATCCATACCCACATCAAGTATCCCTCCATAATGTTCTCCGAACAGTGGTATATGGTATGGAGTAATCAGGGTCTGGATCTTCCTGATGCTAGCTAACTCAGGCTCAAAGAAATGATAGGAGATGTTGCTTTTCTTGGGTGCCATGTTGTTGAAGAAGAGCTGAGACAGATGCTGATGATGGAAAATAACACTGAAGATGGGCCACTGACAGGCAGATGCTGGTGATACAGGATACTGATGAAGACAGGTCTATACAGGTGAAGGGGTCAAAACCAATCCAAAATTTAGTATGGATACCCTGAAAAACAAATAAGCAAATGTTAAAATGATGCAATGAGGATGTATGCAAATGAAATGTAAGGGTTTGTGACTGAGCTGGATCTGATCAAATGCTCTGATATAAGTCCATGGATATTCAAGAAATCCAGATGGAGGTTCATAAGTCCAGTAACCAAGGTGGGGGACTCAAATAAAGAGTCACATGTCCAGGGTTAAAATCACAAGATGGAGTACTCTTAATCAAAACAAAGTAACAGGGTATGTTGAGGTCAAGGGTACCTGCAAACCTGTAAACAGCCCAACCCCCTCACAGGTGTTGTTCTAAAACAAGGATCCTCAGACTTGGATCAGTTATGAGAAGTGTAAACACTTCTAACCCGGAGGTACAGTGTTTACAATAACCATAAAAGATCCTCCTCTAATTCACCTCAGTTTCTGAAGGTCAATACTAAAGGTCATCCAGACTTAGCAGGCTTCCCAGATAGCCCTAGCACTACAGGAGATCTGCAGCACAGAGTTCTCAAGAAGAAACCCATATCTGAACCGTGTTTCATATTCCCGCACCAGACCGAAATGGAATGGGAAAGAACATGAACCACTCTAGCCTAGGTGTCACTCAGGTCCCAGGTATAGGACCTCAACTCTCAATATAACACCCACCTGTCGCTCCCGACAAATGAGACAGGGTCATATGAAGGTACATACGCGAACGGTCGGCGAAGGGAACAATGAGAACACACAGCCGTGAACTCACTGGAGATGAAAAGAGTCGCCAGCTAGGCATTTTTATCCCGGGGGAAAGGCAATGCTGCATAGGCCTAGAAAAAGATGGATAAGACGGTTGCGAACCAGAGAGACTGAGAAAGGGGGTTGGTTACAACCTGGGAAGGTATTAGCACCCAGATTGTCCGCCGTACTCGACGGGATCCACGCTTAAAAGATTTGTGTTTTAAAGGGGTAGTGTCAGTGCAATTTGTGTATAAAATAGCTGGAAAAGATGTACAGGTGTCAGTGTAAAGAAATGTGATGTGTATAAATGTACAGTGTCAGTGTAAAGAAGAGGAATGAGATGCTCAAGACCATGAGGCTAAAAGAATAAAGCTGGAAGGAGGGGGAATATACAGAGACTTTTGTTCGATAACTGTTAAGTTATGCCTACGTATCCTCTCGTGCAATGAGGAAGTCAGAACACCGTAGTTCGACCCAAAGAGACTGAAAGATGAATTGACTTGTGAACTGCTTACTTGCCTATGCTCAAGTGTATGATCTGTCTGGCACAGATACAAACTGTCTTGCTGTAGACGGAAGAAGCAAGTTCTCGTTTATGAATGAAGATGATGAGGAAAGAATCCCGGAGGAGACGATTATTGCTTGTTTTTGTGTTTTCAGTCTTTTATCGCTTTTGAAAGTTTGTCATAAGTTAATGAGCTTAAGCCTAAACCAATGGGTTAGCAAACTCATCACATCTTCCCTCTGATTAGGGGTAATGAGAATACCTTAAATGTGAAGTCAGATTCTCACACTTAATCACCTTTGGTGTAGGATTAAGATCATTAACCTACTTGTGATTATTTAGATGTTTTTGGTGTTTTTATTTAGTGTTGAGTAATGAGATTAAGCCATAATCAAGGATTAAACAGACTCATTACACCATCCTAATAGAAGGATAATAGATGAGAATGTTTAAGCTGGGGAAAGCTCCTCAACTTAATCCATGATTAGGGATTAGACTCATGACAAAACAAGCCTTTGATTAAGTGGATTTTATTTAATGGTATGATGATGAAGTGAGTTTTATGATTTGTAAGACAACTTGAGGGGGACTTGTCCATTAACACTAGGGTTAGTCCTTCTTAACCAGTTAAGGAAGAATTGGAACCCTAATGCAAGGCCCAAGTTACAAGTGTAATGTCTTGATGATTATTAAGTGAATTGATTAAAGGAGTTAAACACATTAAGGGTTTAACACTTAGGATTAAATTTATACACTCCATCCTAAGAGAAGGATGCAGGCATAAGCTTAATCACAAAACCTTAAAGCCTTTAGGGTTTAGTCCCTGATTATGAGATGAGAAGAGAAGACTCAAAAGAGACACAAAGGTAAAACTAAGAGGGGAGACTAATCAAAACCCTAATTCATTGTCATGCTTGGTTGTTCCTAAGGTTTGTGAGGTTTCCAAGAACAATCTTCAAAGAGAACCACCAGGATGCAGATGAACAGGATCAAGAGAAGCAAAGTGACTTGCTTCATTCAAGAAGTCAAGTCACTTGAAGAAAGAAAGTAGGAGAAGCAAGAATGAGCAAGCTCAATCTCAAACACAAATAAAAATGCAGCAATGGATGCAAGGGAGATGAAAAGAAAAAGTTATGAGAAGTGAAGGCAAATTCACTTCTCAAGCCACTTACCACCTGAAAATGTTAGAAGAGAGATGCAATGCAATGCAAAATGAGATGAAATGGTATGATGCTAAGAAAAATCAGAAGCATGTTGATGATGGTTATGATGTTATGAGGTGCTGCAAACATGAGGCAAGACATGGAGATGTTCATACAAGATCATGGATGCAAATGATGCAAGTTAAGGGGCATGAACAAGCATGGAAAGTTATGAAGCATACAAGGCAAATGACATGGCAAATATGAGATGCAATGATCAAACATACTTCCTATGTGTCCTATGATGTCAAATGAACCAAATGGATGCTTGAAATGTCATGGCAAGTCATGTTATGCAAGAGAATGCAAAAGGGATACAAGAGAAAGCCCAAATTAGGGTTTATGAATCAAACATCAAACCAAAACCAAAAACAGAAGCAAACCCTAAGATAAAAAAATGGAAAATGCTACCCAAAGAAACCCTAGACCTATACTAAACCAAGATCCAAAGGGGAAGTCTCAACTCTTAACCAAACTCAAGTTATGATTTTTCTAAGTTATTAGGGTTATTTAGGGTTCTTAACAAAAGAAATGCCAAACAATTGGAAAATGCAAGATCAAATCATGGCCATTTTATCCTAGAAACTATATGCTAAACATAAAACAATGCAAAAGGAATCAATGTCCAACTCTTCTCAAATAGGCAGAAATGATTTTTTGAACTTATGATCAAATTAATGCATAAAAAATGATTTAATTCCATGAAAAATTCTTAAAATGCATCAAGATCAAAAAAGAAATTTGGTTTGAAGGTTGGACAATGTTTCTAAATGTCTTAGAACATTTCATGAATTTTTTTGTAATTTTTAAATACCTAAAAGTATTTTTAATTAATTAATTTCCATTAATCAATTAAAAATAATCTTTTAAATATTTAAAAATACTTTTTTAATGATAAAAAATGAAATAAAAATATTTTTGTGTCATAAAAATTAGTAAAACTCAGAGGAAAAAGTTTCATAATTTTTATGCATTTTTTACTATTTTAAAATAAATATGCAAATAAAAGGAAAGAAAAATGAATTAAAATTAAATAAAAGGAGAAGTAATCAGGATGGAGGGCCAGGATTTGGTCTGGATTCAAATTGGTTGACTGGCGCGTGAATGGAGGGTCTGGATTCAATCTGGCCAAATTAATTTAATTACGAATTAATTAAAACTAATTAAGTGGATTATGGCAAACGAAATGATCTGGGCCATCCAAACTGGAGGGAAGTCAACAGGTCAAAGGCCATCTACGGCTCACATTCAAATGATCATTAATCACGCAATTAGGGCTTAATCACTCTCAGGCGGCCGGAGAAGACTTCCGGTCGTCTTCTCCGGCCAGCATCCTCCCTGAGAAATCCCCAAACCCCTCAAATCGTAACAAAAATGAAACCTAAGAACTGGGAAATGTTCCCCAACCCCTCACGAATCAAACCCCTCTCCCAAAACAAATTTCTTTTTCCTAACTAAGCTGAATCGAAGAAAATGAAAACTACGGCACGCAGGTTTCAGAGAGAAATTAAATGCTCATTTCAAAGCCATTTTAGAAACCAATGACATCAGGATGATCAGTGAAGCACATAGAACAAGTTTATAACATGAAAAACGATTTCTGGAAAAATAATTTTCAAGCTACCTGAGATTCGAAGCTTTCACTCTGATGACTTTCTGGCCACTTCTCCTTGTGCAATCCACTCTACTTGATCCCCAGAAGGTGTTTGAATGCTCAAGAAGAGTTTATGTTGGCTGGATAATGAGTTTCGAAAGCTCCTGCTTCAACTCAGTTGAAAATGGCTATGGTGAAATAGGCAGCTTCAGGCCATTGTGAGGGGTTGTTTGTGATCCTGAGGGTGAATGAAGAAGGTCTGTGGTGTTTGATGGTATGTTTGTGAGCTATGGTGAGAGTTTCGAAGGAAACTGCAAAATGAGGTGAAGAATGGCAGTGGGATGTTCTTGCTTGTTTCAGGCCAGGCTCTTGGTGGTTTGAGGTCTATGAAGTGTGATGAGTTGAATGGTGAAAATGGTTTGAGTGTTTGAAGGCTGGGCAGAGAGATTCGAAGCAACTTGCAGCTTGGTGTGTTTTTGTGAATGTCTTTGTATGTAGTGTTTCAGCCTTGCCTTGTACATGAAATGGCTTGCAATTTGTCCACAAAAACCTCTCTCATTGGTCAGTTGACAAGACATGTCCTTTATTGATTGGTAAGTCACCTTTTGCAAAAAGTCAAAAATTGTGTAAGGAAGGTATGGCTCATGATCTAGGCTAGTACAAGGCTGGTTCTGGTGCAGCAAGGTGAGGTGAGAGGCTAGCCAAAGTGCAGCATCCAATGCATCAAGTGGTAGAAGCACAATGATGATTTTGCAAGTTGTTGGCTTTTTGGTTCACATGTGACTTCCTAATCCCACAAGCCATAATTCATGGGCATTCTTGGTTCAATTCTGATTTTTATGACTTATAGAATGTTTGTATGCTGGTTTAAAATGAACTAGAGGTCACAAGAGGCATTGGTTCATGACTTTGCAAAATTTCCATTTGAAGCATGCCTTGAAAATCAATGATTTTAGCCAACTTTGTCATGCCATAACTTTTGATCCAAGAAGAGTTTGATCATGTTCTTGTACTTTTTGAAAAGGGAAAGATGATATCTACAACTTTCATGACCAAAGTTTTTCCATTTGAAGCCTTTTTGGATCAAGAATCAAGGCTTGAAAAATGACCTAAAATGATGCATTCTTGAAAAGTCAACTATGCCCAAAAAGTCAACATTTGCAAAAACCCTAAATTCTTGATTTTTGTGAACTTCAACCTTCTTCCATGATCAAATAAAGATCATATACACTCAAAATGATGAAGATCACCCATTGGTTGGGTCATTGGGGGCCTCAGATGCCCTGATTTTGCACTGACTTGTCCAGAAAGTCAACCCTTGATCAGATGACTTCCCCATGGAATTTCTTCATGAAAATTGATATGCATACTCCCTATACCATGTAGAGACCAATGGAAACAAGAATGACCAAAAAATTTGGGGTTATGGCCTCTGAAACCAAAACCCTAATTTTCAGTCAAATGTGCAGTCAATCCTGGCTCTGCATCCACTCAAACCCTAGTTCTTGTGATTCCTTTGCATTTTTGACTTTTTGGAGATGGAATATGATGTAAGAACACTCATGGACCTCTTTGAAGTGATTGGTGATCTTTGGAGTGGCTCAAGAGGCTCTTGGATTGCTCAGATCACAAACCCTAGGTGCAGATGACTTAGAATCTATGCAGTGACTCAAAATTGAGACATGAGATGATATGATTGTGCTTATGCCTATGGGATGATCACAAGCCATGGTGAAATGGGTGAGGGCAAATTTAGGGTGTTTACAGCTGCCCCTATTCAAGCATGAGTTAGCTGTGCAGGATGTAAGCGACGGCTTAACAGGCAAACAAGATAACTTGTGGTTGAATACCAAAGACAGTCCAAAATTTGCACTTACAGAATGAAGAAGAAAAGGGATATAGATTGTAAAAGAAAATAAAGTATATTGTAAAGGTGCGGAAAACAAAGCAATTACGGGGACGGCCGACATGCTGGGGATAAAAGGTAAAGCCAAGACGGGGACGGCCGACTAGCTGGGGAATGTCAAAATATGATGGGGACGGCCATCAGGGTAAAGCTGTAAAATTTTCTGGGAGTTAATGAAACATGACGGGGACGGCCATCAAGTTCATAAAGGTAAAGTAACCAACGATGGGGACGGCCATCGGGCTAAAAAAAAAGGAAAAGGGACCACGACGGGGACGGCCATCGGGTTAAAGAATAAATGAAATAAACAGATGATGGGGTACGGCCATCAAAGGTGAAGGACGATCACCTAGCAGGGGACGGCTGCTCTGTTGGGGATAAAAGAAATATGATGGGGACGGCCATCAAAGGTGGAGGACGACCACCTGGCAGGGTACGGCTGCCGAAAATATCAACGATGGGGACGGCCATCGGATAGACAAGGTCAACGATGGGGACGGCCATCGGACGAGCATGATGGAGGACGACCATCAAGAAGTGGAGGACGACCACTCAGCAGGGTACGGCTGCTCTCGAGGTTTCTCATGACATAGGACGAATGCCAGATAGCCAATAATCAACAATGGGGACGGCCATTGGATAAAATGATGAAGGACGATCATCAGGAGGTGGAGGACGACCACCTAGTAGGGGACGGCTGCTAAAATCAACGATGGGGACGGCCATCGGATGAGCATGATGGAGGATGACCATCAAGAAGTGGAGGACGACCACTCAGCAGGGTACGGCTGCTCTCGGGTTTATCATGACACAGGACGAGTGTCAGATAAAAAGAAAATTGGTTGTTGGCGATCTACTGGGGATATAGTGAACACGGACGAGCGTTCACAACCAAGAAAAGAAAGTATAAGTGTTTGGTATTGTATAGATTAAAGATGCGGACGAGCATCCTTAAGGCTATGATACGGACGGGTATCATATAGGAACGTACTGACGCGTGTTCAGAGATGATGATACGGACGAGTATCAGCTGGTTAACAAAGGACACGGACGAGTGTTGCATCTGAAAGAACCCTTCTAGGGAATAGTAGACACAGACGAGTATCTATATTCAAGAAGACATAAGTGTTTGACACGGTGTATGGATTAAAGATGCGGACGAGCATCCTTAGGACTATGATACGGACGAGTATCATGTAGAAACAAACACTAGACGCAATGTTCTGAGATGGTGGTACGGACGAGTACCAACTGGTTAACAAAGAACAAGGACTACTGTCGAATCTGTGAGGATATGAGTGATGGTGTATACAAGATACGGACGAGTATCTGTATAAGTGTATGAGTGGTAAGTATATATAGATGAGTGTTTATCTGATGGGGAGAGTGACATGGACGAGTGTCAAGAGGAATAAGTATATCATTATCAATAAGTATATGGGCTGTAGAAGTGTAAATGGCTGCGCTGGGGATACGACACGGACAGGTGTCAAGAAAGTGTAGATATACAAGTATAGGTGAGTGCAAAGATGATGTCTTTGGCTTTCTGCCGGTGGTTTGACACGGACGGGTGTCAGGAAGTATCTGTAATACAGGTGATTTGTTTGTAAAGTGTATTCGGGCAACCTGTTTGGGGAAGTGATGACACGGACGGGTGTCAAAAAAGGAAATATATACTGATGTTTGTGATTTGTGAGGCAACTGCTTTTGCTGGGACTCTGGTGGGGATTTTTGTACAATGATGATGAACAGTTGTTATTCATAAGTGTTAATTCAGAACATGGCTTATGATTATGCTATGCGTTTGATTTTTGCCGTAATGCTCCGTATTAGATGGAATGCTACGCTCTGAGGGGATAATATGATGCAAATGCCATGATCATGCAAAGATATCAAGTCGGGATTCGGATCCCGCTGTCGCGAAGATCTCTGGCTGATCTGTTTGAAATGGACTTCCCAGCTGGGGAAGAGATCATTGGTAGATCTAATAAGATGACATTTGCTTGGGGATACGGGTCACTGATAGACCTATCTTAATAAATGTGAAGCCCAGCCGGGGTTTGCAGAAGCCTTCTGTACTCTGTTGTGACTTCTTCAGGCGTTGCTCTTCTGAGTAGCGGCTGAGGAATTTGTGGGGAGATGATTCCCTGACTTCTGCCTTCTGTTGAGGAAGAAAGGTTGGTACTACAGCTGGGGAATGCTGTTGGTAACTCAGCTGGGGAGAGCAACAAGAGGCAACTCAGCTGGGGATAGAGCATTCCAGATGCTGAGATTGAGTGTATGTTGATTTGGCAACTTCGCTGGGGAAATAGGCACCTTCCAGTGCCATGTGGAAGATAGACCGAGTTGATAATGATTCACCATCTTGCCGAGACGTGGCTTGCATGCCCCAGGTTGCGTTATGGATACCTGCAATCCTGCAAAGATAAGGAGACGCACAAGAGATCCCGAGGTATCCTTTACTGGATTCCGTCATAGGAGTTAAGCACTCTCAAGAGTAAGTATATTCCCTGTGAGCATGTGTTTTATTATTATTATTTTCGGGAGAAAAAACATCTGTACTTATGCAATTGATTTTCTTTCAAAATATCGGACATCTTTTGCAAAAATGAAAAATGTACAAAACGAGACACGACTGAAAAATCTGATTTTATTAATTCATGTGCCCTGAATTGGCAAGATACAGCCAAAGAAACATATCTCCTGAAATGAGGAGATTGTTATAAATTGAGAAACAAAATGCTGGCGGTGTTGACGACGCTTTAAGGAGCTTCCTCTTCTGCTATGACTCGTATGACAATGACGTTCTTCTCGTCTTGCTTTCTGAAGAAGGTTGATTCTGATTAGAGCTTGGTCCTTTGGAGCTTTCCAAGTTGCAAGTGATACAGACGAATTCAGAATGCAGTTGTTCGCTTATTCCCTTATTTTGCATGGATCGCCCTTTCGGGTTTTCAATCCATCGGGATACCCATTTTTGCCTGAGTTGTCCAATGCGGCTTTTCAACTCAGCGGGTGTACATTTTTTATTTATTTCCCTTATTTTTGCCCGAGTCTTTTATTCTGTTTTTGACTCGCCGGGATGCCCTATTTTTGCCTGGACTTACATTCTGTTTTTGTGTCCAGCGGGTCATTTTTATGCGAAGTATTTTTTAACTGCATCTGAATTCACAGGGGACGGGAAATCTCCACCATCCATGGTGCTGAGCATTAGTGCTCCACCAGAGAAAACTTTCTTTACCACGAATGGCCCTTCATAGTTAGGAGTCCATTTGCCCCTGTGGTCTGTATGAGGAGGGATGATTCTTTTCAGCACAAGATCTCCCACTTGGTACTCTCGGTGCCTGACTTTCTGATCGAAGGCTTTCTTCATTCTCTTCTGATACAACTGCCCATGGCAGATTGCGGCCAATCTCTTCTCTTCGATCAGACTCAGCTGCTCGTATCGGGACCTAACCCATTATGCTTCACTCAATTTGACATCCATCAAGACTCGCAAGGAAGGTAATTCAACTTCAACTGGTAGGACTGCTTCCATACCATACACAAGCTGATACGGTGTTGCCCCAGTGGATGTCCTGATTGACGTGCGGTACCCATGCAAGGCAAACGGTAGCATTTCATGCCAGTCTTTGTAAGTGACTACCATCTTCTGCACAATCTTCTTGATATTCTTATTTGCCGCCTCAACAGCACCATTCATCTTTGGTCTGTAAGGAGAAGAATTGTGATGTTGAATCTTGAAGTCCCGGCACAGCTCTGCCATCATTTTGTTGTTGAGATTGGAACCATTATCAGTGATGATTCGCTCGGGAACTCCGTATCGACAGATGATATCTCTCTTCAGAAATCTGGCTACCACCTGCCTTGTGACGTTTGCATATGAGGCTGCTTCAACCCACTTGGTGAAATAGTCGATGGCGACCAGGATGAATCTGTGGCCGTTTGAAGCAGTTGGCTCAATCTTGCCAATCATGTCAATGCCCCACATGGCAAAGGGCCATGGTGAAGACATAATGTTCAAAGGATTCGGAGGCACATGCACTTTGTCTGCATAGATCTGGCATTTGTGGCATTTTCGGGCATAGGCACAACAGTCTGCATCCATTGTGATCCAGTAATAGCCTGATCTTAACAACTTCTTAGCCATGGCATGTCCTCCGGCATGGGTACCAAAGGAGCCTTCGTGCACTTCATGCATCAATAAATCTGCTTCCGTCTTGTCAACACATCTGAGGAGTACCATATCAAAGTTCCTTTTGTATAAAGACCCATCAGTGTTCAGAAAGAAACTTCCAGCAAGCCTTCTCAAGGTCTTCTTATCATTGGAAGATGCCCCAGGTGGGTATGTTTGATCCTCCAAGAAGCACTTAATATCATGGAACCAAGGCTTATCATCTTTGACAACATCTGCTGCGAATACATATGCTGGTCTGTCAAGTCTCGATACTGAAATCTGAGGTACAAAGTTAGCAGCTTGAACTTTGATCATGGACGAAATGGTAGCCAAGGCATCTGCAAACTGATTCTCATCCCGAGGGATATACTCAAGTTTGACTGTTGTGAAGAAAGTCAATAACCTCCTTGTGTAATCCCTGTAAGGTATCAGATGATCTTGGTGGGTGTACCATTTTCCGTTGGTTTGATTGACTACCAAAGCTGAATCCCCGAGTACAGTCAACGTCTTGATCCTGAGATCAATGGCTTCCTCAAGACCCATAATGCAAGCTTCGTATTCAGCTTCGTTGTTAGTGCAGTTGAAAGTGAGTTTTGCCGAGAAAGGCATGTGAACTCCTTTAGGTGTAATGAGTACTGCACCAACACCACAACCATTCATGTTAACAGCCCCATCAAACATCATAGTCCATTCTTCTTCCGGGTCAGGCCCTTCAGTGTGAACAGGTTCCTCATGGTCTTTTGACTTAATGAACATGATGTCTTCATCAGGGAAGTCAAATCTCATAGGCTGGTAGTCATCAATGGGTTGCTCAGCAAGATATTCAGATAGTAAACTGCCCTTGATGGCTTTTTGAGATGTGTACTGTATGTCATACTCTGTAAGGATCATTTTCCATCTTGCAACCCGTCCGGTAAGCGCTGGCTTCTCAAATATGTACTTGACTGGGTCCATCTTCGAGATTAATAAAGTAGTGTGGGTCAACATATACTGTCTCAGTCGGCGAGCAGCCCACGCTAAGGCACAGCAAGTTTTCTCGAGCAGTGAATATCGTTGTTCACAGTCGGTAAACTTTTTGCTTAGGTAGTATATTGCATACTCTTTTCGACCAGACTCGTCATGCTGGCCCAGCACACACCCCATTGACTCTTCTAATACTGTCAAGTACATTATCAGAGGTCTTCCTTCAACTGGCGGCATAAGGATTGGAGGTTCTTGCAGATATTCCTTGACCTTGTCAAAAGCCCTTTGGCAATCTTCGTTCCACCTGACCGTTTGTTCTTTTCTTAACAATTTGAACAAGGGCTCACAGGTTGCTGTAAGGTGGGATATGAACCGTGAAATGTAGTTCAATCGACCTAAGAACCCTCGAACTTCTTTCTCAGTTTTCGGCGCAGGCATCTCTTGTATAGCTTTGACTTTATCAGGGTCCACTTCAATCCCTCTCTCGCTTACAATAAATCTCAGCAGCTTACCGGACCTTACCCCGAATGTGCATTTGTTGGGGTTCAACTTCAGTTGATACTTTCTCAGACGATTGAACAACTTGAGCAGATTCACCAGATGATCTTCTTCAGTAAGGGACTTGGCAATCATATCATCCACATAACATTCTATTTCTTTGTGGATCATATCGTGGAATAATGTTACCATAGCCCGTTGATAAGTCGCACCGGCATTCTTGAGCCCAAATGGCATTACCTTATAGCAGAACATGCCCCAGGGTGTGATGAATGTTGTCTTCTCCATGTCTTCAGGTGACATTTTAATCTGATTGTATCCCGAAAATCCATCCATGAAGGAGAATACCGAGAACTGAGCCGTGTTATCCACCAATACATCAATATGAGGTAATGGGAAATCATCCTTCGGGCTGGCTCTGTTCAGATCCCGGTAGTCAACACACATTCTTACCTTACCATCCTTCTTAGGCACAGGCACAATGTTAGCAACCCACGGTGGATAGCTGGTTACAGCGAGGAATCCGGCGTCCCATTGCTTTTGTACCTCCTCCTTGATTTTCATAGCCATGTCGGGACGAGTTCGGCGCAGTTTCTGCTTAACTGGTGGGCATTCTTCTCTCAAAGGCAGCTTGTGCACGACAATATCGGTATCCAACCCTGGCATGTCTTGGTACGACCAAGCAAACACATCTACATACTCTCGAAGCAGGTCAATCAGCTGTCCTTTTACTGAGTCTTGCAGGCAGGCCCCGATTTTGACCTCTTTCACGTCTTCATCTGTACCAAGATTGATCACTTCAACCTCCTCCTGGTGAGGAGTAATAACCTTTTCCTCTTGCCTTAACAACCTGGCTAGCTCTTCAGGAAGCTCATATTCTTCTTCAACCCCTTCATCAGCTTGATTGATTGGATTGTCAAAGTCATATGGAGTCATAGCCGTGCTGTTGTCGGTGCTGTCTGGAAGGCACTCTCTGCAAGGGTTAAGTTGTTCATTTTAGTGATTGATTTTAGTCTTGTTTAGAAAAGTGAAATAAAGTTGCCATTTTGAAAACACCGCCATTTATTTTTTTGTACAAAAAAGAAAAATGGAAAAACAGTGAGCAGAAAGGAAAAAGACTCGTTTGCAAAAAGATGTCTGATATTTCATTAATTGATCTTGTTTGCACAAAAAGTACAGATGGCCCGATTACAAAATGAGTCTTGTCATCTTGGGCAAGATGCAAGACTTTTATGCATGCTTATAAAATACAGGAAATAATAATTACTCTGATCGAGTAACTCTTATAATTTCCTGGGAAGACCAGTTCGAGACACTGCTCCCCGGGATCTTTGGACGAATCCAGCTTTCCAGGTTGCGCTCCTCTTCCAGCTCGTCTTCCAGACAGTTGATAGCATCGGGGGTAAGCATCCCCCCACTGACAAAACCAGGCTCTCCAGCAGCCTTTGCTTGATGTTGAGTTGGTTTGTAACCCAACCCAAATTTGTCTTTCTTCTCCTCCACAGCTAAAACCTTGCCCCAGCCTATGGCAATTCCTTCCTCAACAACCTTCCGGGCTTGTTGGTATGATGACATAGAAGTACCAGATACAGCAGATGCTTCATTCACATTCAAAGCTTCAAACCCCTGGCTCATTGTTTCATGGATCTCCCCATCCATTTCAATGTACTTATAGGTTGCCAGGTGGCTGACAAAAATGTCCTCCTCTCCACAGATTGTGACAACTTGGCCTTCCCACTCAAATTTTAACTTTTGGTGAAGGGTAGACGTTATTGCGCCGGCGGCGTGAATCCAGGGTCTACCCAACAAACAGCTGTAGGCGGGCTGAATGTCCATCACATAAAAGATAGTTTTAAAGGTCTGCGGGCCAATTGTCACAGGTAGCTCAATCTCTCCCAGAACCGATCTCTTAGAGCCATCAAAAGCTCTCACCACCAGGTTGCTGGGTCTCAATGCCAATCCATCATATTCTAACTTCACCAGAGCCTTCTTTGGTAAGACATTAAGGGATGAACCTGTGTCTACCAGCACATGAGAAAGGACAGCTCCTTTGCATTCCATGGTTATGTGCAAGGCTTTGTTGTGGTTGCGGCCATCCGCTGTCAAGTCAGTATTGGTGAACCCTAGCCCATTGCTAGCAGTAACGTTTCCAACCACGGTTTCCAACTGGTTGACAGTAATCTCTTCAGGCACGTAAGCTGCGTGCAAGACTTTGAGTAGTGCATTCCGATGGGCTTCGGAGCACATAAGCAGTGAGAGGATAGAGATTTTGGATGGCGTCTGGTGAAGTTGATCCACAATTTTGTAATCACTCTTTTTGATGATTCTCATAAACTCATAAACTTCTTGATCGAACGGGGTCTTCAAGGCTTCTTTAACAGTTTGATCTTCCTGCACCGGGCTCTTTCCTTTTGCCTTGGCAGCAGCTTCTGCTTCGGCGGTAGGTCTTTGAATTGGTGGAGCAAAGAGACGTCCGCTTCGAGTGAAGCCTCCGCCTCCCCCCGCATTATCTACTTGTGGTGCAGGTGTTGATGTTCCAAGAGTGATTCTTTTCCCTTCACAGTACACGTCAGAGCCATAGTGCCAAGGGATGGCCCTATTGCTTTCATATGGTACTGGTCCAGGCACCGTGACAGTGACTGGACTGATTGCTGCTGCTGAAGGGACTGTAATTGTTTGTGGATCATAAAAGATTGTAACTGGTGCTCTGGTGGGAGCAGCACCTTCTGAATGGTAGGCAGAGTTGCTTTCAGGATCATAAAATATGGTGACAGTAGAGATATCTTCATGATTGGTTGCTGGAGTTGTAGGAGATATTGGCGGAAGAATGGATGTTGTCGTTGTAGGAGTCTCGAAGTGGAGTGAAGCTGAAGTTGTAGCAGGAAGATTTGTTGAAAACTGATCAGTTGAGACAATGGATGAAGTATTTGTTGATGAAGCCGAGGAATTGTCAGGAACAATAGTTGCTGCAGTTGTAGGAGGTTCTGAAACCGTTGTTGACGATGTTGCTGGATTTGTTGGAAATGATGTGGTGATCTGAAGCTGGCCACTCTGAATAAGGCCATCTATGCCATTCCTCAAATTATCGCACCCATTTACTGAGATATTACAGTAAGCACACCCCAACTCACACCCCGGGAACATGTGACATTCCAAGAGTTGAGCTTTGATTTCTACCAATGGTGTCCTGATCTGTCCCACACTGGTTATTAAATAAGACGGCTTGTCTTCTTCAATAGCGTTAATTCTAGGACCACCGTGGTTGGGCATTGGGTTTTTATTGACATTGGGTGGTGGTGCGAAATTCAGAGCCTTTGAGTCCACCAGGTCTTGTACTTTCATATGCAGAGCCCTGCATTTTTCTGTGTTGTGGCCAGGTGCGTTTGAATGAAAAGCACACCTAGCATTGGGGTCATAGTTCCTTGGTAGACTGTTGGGATCTGGAGGTGCCAACGTTCTTAGCTCAACCAGGTTGAGTTTTAGAAGCTGTGGCAGCAAAGTAGCATATGGCATTGGGATCGGATCGATCACTCTGTTAGCTTGAGACGGCCTCTGCTGAAACGGCCTCTGTTGACTGTTGTTGTTGGTGTTTCTGTTGTTGTAATTCCTTGGAGGATACTGATTTTGCTGATGGTACTGAGGTTGTGGCTGATAGTTTTGCTGAGGAGGTTGATAGACTGGCTGAGGATGGGCTGGAGCAGGAATGGTGACTGCTGCTATTGACCTCTGAACATACTGGGGCCTGCCCCTGTTTGAATGGATGGCATTGGTCTCGCCAGTTCTTCTTGGGCCTGCAAAAGGCTTTCTTGCATTACTGGACGAGCTTGCACCGTTGTCTGAGATCTTTCCCATTTTCAACAGGCTTTCAATTCTCTCCCCAGCTATGACAACATCTGCAAAGCTAGTGGAAGAGAAAGCAGCCAACCTGTCAATATATGTTCCCTGAAGGGTGTTCATGAACATATCTGCCATTTCCCGTTCAGACATAGGTGGTTGAACAGCAGCAGCCAGTTGCCTCCATCTCTGGGCATATTCTCGGAAACTCTCCCTTGAAGACTGTGACATTCCCATCAGGAGGGTCCTGTTGGGTGCCATGTCCAGATTATACTGATACTGTCTGATGAAGGCCTCTGCCAGGTCCTTCCAGCATCTAATAGTTGCCCTTGTCAAGTGAGAGTACCATTCCCTCGATGCTCCAGTCAAGCTGTCTTCGAAGTAGAACATCCACAATTTCTCGTCCATGGTATAAGCTTTTAATCTCCCGAGGAAAGATTGTAGATGGGTTCGAGGACAAGAAGTCCCATTATACTTTTCAAAACATGGAGGCTTGAACTTGTGGGGAATCCTAACCCCGTCTACCAAGCCCATGTCCATGACGTCGAAGCCCAAAGAGTTTTGAGACTCTAAGGACCTCAGCTTCTCAGCTATCTCATCCAATCTCCTATCATAAGCTTCTTCACCAGCGCCCATTACTGTGAATTGGTCCTCTTGAGGGTCCTCCTGTAATACCCTCCCTGCTGTGGCAGTCCCTTGTATATTGACAGGGATGTTGGCCTCTGGATGGAGATGGGGTCCAAAAACTGGGGGATTGACATGAGGTTGGACCCTCTCGTTGTTACTTGTGCCAGCAGTTCCCACATGGGGCTCTTCTTGATTCTGCCTTTCCACCATGGCTCTCAATCTTTCCTGGCTCTGAGCCATGTTGTTCATAACTTCCATAAACTGAGTCATTTGGTTCCTCATTTCTAGCCTTTCATTTGCCATTTGATTTCTGACCTCGGTGAGGTCCTGCTGCATCTGATCCATCTGAATTCCCGGAAGGTTGTTTCGGGTTGGATAACGGTGCGGACGGTTGAGGGGAAATACCCGGCGCCTAGCAATAGTTCCTGAACATCACAACAGAGGTTAGCAACAATAAAACAAAACCTACAAAACAAACAAAGGGTTAGCATGCAATGCAGTTATGCTTATTTGTTCTCAAGGTATCCGGTTTGGCCTTCAGTTTTGACCCTTCCAGACCCTTGAAGATGCTGTTGAACGTTGCTTCCGAAGCAAACTAACATGAATATATTACATAAGGTGAAATAATACAACTTGTTCATCTTACAACACAAGCCCTCTAAGGGGTCAAAATACATTACAAGAAAATAAAAGTACATGGAAAGAAGGCAACAACAAACAAATGGTCAAACACCAAGACCAAACTCATCCTCACGAACTTCCTTGAGAAGTGCTTCGGTCACAGGATCAGCCGGACGCTCCGTGAGATTCCTGATGAGGAGGTTCCGGGTCGTAACAGCTGCTGTTAGCTTCTTGTGCTGAGTTTGGTCCTTGGACCTCTTCACCCCTGCTTGGATCTTTAGCTCTGATATCTCCCTCTGGGCTGCTGCCAGGGCTTCTTGCTGTTCTTTTGCACTAGCTTCCAGTAGCTCCATCTTGTCTTGAACTCTCTTGTCTTCCAAAGTACGGGCCTCGGTGATCCTGACCCACCGGGCTTGACTCTCTTTCAGATACAAGTCTGTCCTCGCTCTCTGGAACTGGGCTTCTTTGCAAGCATTCTTCAGAATTTGCTCTCCAGCCTTAGACTTTTTGATATAATCCCCAGACTTCTCAATCTTAGTCAGATGCTCTACTCTTAACTTCTCCAATCTCTCAATCTCCCTCATACCTTCACTCCTCTCCCGGAGGGTCTTCTGCAAAGCTTGAGTCAACTTCTCATTTCTTTCCTTCAAGCTCTCAAACTCCTCCAAACTGATGGTGGCAGGGGGTGGTGCTGAAGATGACTCAGGTATGTCTTCTATGGTAAAGGGCATTCCAGAGAACTGGGCCCTGGCACGGGACCACTCATAATATTGTGCTGATGCCACATTATTACACTTCCCCAGAATGGTGACTCCCTTGGTTTGAACATTATCCCAGGCCCAGGCAGCCTGCCTAACAACAGCCAAACTAATCTTGTTCTCACAATAAAGGGTCTCCACCAAGTCCTGTGCCCTAGGAGTGTGGACCAGTGCATAGCCCAGTTGCCTTCTGAACAGCAGAGGATGGTAATTAATGCTACCCTTAACTCCTATTAGGGGCACATTAGGAAAATGCCCACAGCTGGTGATGACATCCCTGCCCTTGGTGCTCTGAGTGCACCATCTGATGTCAGCTGAAGTTAGAACAGTGAGTCTCTTGGCCCAGTTGCTCTGTTGATGAGGGTTCAGAAATGCATCTGTCCTGGGTAGATGCCTGAGAAGCCAAGTGTGGAACAACGGAGCACAACACCTCACTAATCTCCCCCTCTACTTTTCATTTCTCTGATGCACTGAATAGTAAAGATCTCCCAATAAAGTTGGCACTGGGTTCTTCAAGATGAACAGATGGATTGCATTCTTGCTAATGAATCGAGGCTCATCTGCAAACAATACAATTCCATATATGCTCAAGGCCAGTAAAGCACAAACAGCTTTCCACTCTCCTAAAGAAGCTTTCAGGGTAGCTTGAGAGATCAAGAAATCCAGATGAAAACCAGGGATTCCAGCTTTAGAGGTCATATGCTGCTCAATCAGGACAGGTTCCAGATGCAAAGCCTTGGCTACTTCTCCATTGCTAGGAAAGACCATCTCAGGGTTGAAAGGGATTCCAGCCCTGATGGGTATACCAACCAAAGATGAGTATTCTTCCAAAAGAGGGCCCAACTGAAAGTCTTGAAAGGTGAAACATCTCAATGGGGGATCATAGAACTGAATGCAGGTGTGGATCAGGCTTCTCTGTGATGGGTCCAGATCCATAACCATATCCAGTATATCTCCATAACTTTCCCTGAACAATGGTATGTGATCTGGAGTGATCAGGGTTTGAATCCTCCTGATGTCTGATAACTCTGGCTGGAAGAAGTGATAGGTGATGTTGCTCTTTTTAGGAGCCATGATGCTGAGACTGAATAGAGACAGGTGATGATGATAATGCTGAAGTAATGAGCCACTGATTGGCTGGTGCTGATGATAACTGAAGCAGATAGCTAAGCTGAAACAGGTGCTGATGAAGATAGGTCAATACTGAAGATGGGGTCAAAACCAAAACCAAATGAAGATGGATACCCTGAAACAAATAAGCAAATGTCAATATGATGCAATGATTATGTATGCAAATGAAATGCAAGGGTCTGTGACTGAGCTGGATCTGATCAAAACTCTGATATAGGTTCAAATGTGTTCAAGAATGCCAGTTGGAGGTCTATAAATCCAGTAACCAGGGTGGGGGGCTCAAATAAAGAGCCACATGTCTAGGGTTTTAGAATCACAAGAACTGTCCAACATGGAGTACTCTTATCAAGTCAAAGTAACAGGGTATTCTGAGGTCAAGGTACCTGCAAACCTGTAAACAGCCCAACCCCCTCACAGGTGGTGTTCTAAAACAAGGATCCTCAGACTTGGATCAGTTATGAGAAGTGTAAACACTTCTAACCCGGAGGTACAGTGTTTACAATAACCATAAAAGTTCCTCCTCTAATTCACCTCAGCTTCTGAAGGTCAATACTAAAGGTCATCCAGACTTAGCAGGCTTCCCAGATAGCCCTAGCATTGCAGGAAATCTGCAACACAGAGTTCTCAAGAAGAAACCCACGTCTGAACCGTGTTTCATATTCCCGCACCAGACCGAAATGGAATGGGAAAGAATATGATTCACTCTAGCCTAGGTGTCACTCAGGTCCCAGGTATAGGACCTTAACTCTCTATGAATCACCCACCCACCAAAGCAAACAACAGATCCAGCCAGCAACATGACAGTATGATATATACAAAAGCACTAAAGAAAGCAGTAAAGCAACTGTACATAAAACAGTAAGTAAATACCAACATACAAACACAAATAAGCACATAACACCCCAGTAAACACAAATCAATCAAGCGCTAGGAGGAACCCACAAAAAGAACCAGTAGCCCTGGTTGCAATATAAAGGGTCCCCAGCAGAGTCGCCAAGCTGTCGCTCCCGACAAATGAGACAGGGTCATATGAAGGTACATACGCGAACGGTCGGCGAAGGGAACAATGAGAACACAAAGCCGTGAACTCACTGGAGATGAAAAGAGTCGCCAGCTAGGCATTTTTATCCCGGGGGAAAGGCAATGCTGCATAGGCCTAGAAAAAGATGGATAAGACGGTTGCGAACCAGAGAGACTGAGAAAGGGGGTTGGTTACAACCTGGGAAGGTATTAGCACCCAGATTGTCCGCCGTACTCGACGGGATCCACGCTTAAAAGATTTGTGTTTTAAAGGGGTAGTGTCAGTGCAATTTGTGTATAAAATAGCTGGAAAAGATGTACAGGTGTCAGTGTAAAGAAATGTGATGTGTATAAATGTACAGTGTCAGTGTAAAGAAGAGGAATGAGATGCTCAAGACCATGAGGCTAAAAGAATAAAGCTGGAAGGAGGGGGAATATACAGAGACTTTTGTTCGATAACTGTTAAGTTATGCCTACGTATCCTCTCGTGCAATGAGGAAGTCAGAACACCGTAGTTCGATCCAAAGAGACTGAAAGATGAATTGACTTGTGAACTGCTTACTTGCCTATGCTCAAGTGTATGATCTGTCTGGCACAGATACAAACTGTCTTGCTGTAGACGGAAGAAGCAAGTTCTCGTTTATGAATGAAGATGATGAGGAAAGAATCCCGGAGGAGACGATTATTGCTTGTTTTTGTGTTTTCAGTCTTTTATCGCTTTTGAAAGTTTGTCATAAGTTAATGAGCTTAAGCCTAAACCAATGGGTTAGCAAACTCATCACATCTTCCCTCTGATTAGGGGTAATGAGAATACCTTAAGTGTGAAGTCAGATTCTCACACTTAATCACCTTTGGTGTAGGATTAAGATCATTAACCTACTTGTGATTATTTAGATGTTTTTGGTGTTTTTATTTAGTGTTGAGTAATGAAATTAAGCCATAATCAAGGATTAAACAGACTCATTACACCATCCTAATAGAAGGATAATAGATGAGAATGTTTAAGCTGGGGAAAGCTCCTCAACTTAATCCATGATTAGGGATTAGACTCATGACAAAACAAGCCTTTGATTAAGTGGATTTTATTTAATGGTATGATGATGAAGTGAGTTTTATGATTTGTAAGACAACTTGAGGGGGACTTGTCCATTAACACTAGGGTTAGTCCTTCTTAACCAGTTAAGGAAGAATTGGAACCCTAATGCAAGGCCCAAGTTACAAGTGTAATGTCTTGATGATTATTAAGTGAATTGATTAAAGGAGTTAAACACATTAAGGGTTTAACACTTAGGATTAAATTTATACACTCCATCCTAAGAGAAGGATGCAGGCATAAGCTTAATCACAAAACCTTAAAGCCTTTAGGGTTTAGTCCCTGATTATGAGATGAGAAGAGAAGACTCAAAAGAGACACAAAGGTAAAACTAAGAGGGGAGACTAATCAAAACCCTAATTCATTGTCATGCTTGGTTGTTCCTAAGGTTTGTGAGGTTTCCAAGAACAATCTTCAAAGAGAACCACCAGGATGCAGATGAACAGGATCAAGAGAAGCAAAGTGACTTGCTTCATTCAAGAAGTCAAGTCACTTGAAGAAAGAAAGTAGGAGAAGCAAGAATGAGCAAGCTCAATCTCAAACACAAATAAAAATGCAGCAATGGATGCAAGGGAGATGAAAAGAAAAAGTTATGAGAAGTGAAGGCAAATTCACTTCTCAAGCCACTTACCACCTGAAAATGTTAGAAGAGAGATGCAATGCAATGCAAAATGAGATGAAATGGTATGATGCTAAGAAAAATCAGAAGCATGTTGATGATAGTTATGATGTTATGAGGTGCTGCAAACATGAGGCAAGACATGGAGATGTTCATACAAGATCATGGATGCAAATGATGCAAGTTAAGGGGCATGAACAAGCATGGAAAGTTATGAAGCATACAAGGCAAATGACATGGCAAATATGAGATGCAATGATCAAACATACTTCCTATGTGTCCTATGATGTCAAATGAACCAAATGGATGCTTGAAATGTCATGGCAAGTCATGTTATGCAAGAGAATGCAAAAGGGATACAAGAGAAAGCCCAAATTAGGGTTTATGAATCAAACATCAAACCAAAACCAAAAACAGAAGCAAACCCTAAGATAAAAAAATGGAAAATGCTACCCAAAGAAACCCTAGACCTATACTAAACCAAGATCCAAAGGGGAAGTCTCAACTCTTAACCAAACTCAATTATGATTTTTCTAAGTTATTAGGGTTTTTTAGGGTTCTTAACAAAAGAAATGCCAAACAATTGGAAAATGCAAGATCAAATCATGGCCATTTTATCCTAGAAACTATATGCTAAACATAAAACAATGCAAAAGGAATTAATGTCCAACTCTTCTCAAATAGGCAGAAATGATTTTTTGAACTTATGATCAAATTAATGCATAAAAAATGATTTAATTCCATGAAAAATTCTTAAAATGCATCAAGATCAAAAAAGAAATTTGGTTTGAAGGTTGGACAATGTTTCTAAATGTCTTAGAACATTTCATGAATTTTTTTGTAATTTTTAAATACCTAAAAGTATTTTTAATTAATTAATTTCCATTAATCAATTAAAAATAATCTTTTAAATATTTAAAAATACTTTTTTAATGATAAAAAATGAAATAAAAATATTTTTGTGTCATAAAAATTAGTAAAACTCAGAGGAAAAAGTTTCATAATTTTTATGCATTTTTTACTATTTTAAAATAAATATGCAAATAAAAGGAAAGAAAAATGAATTAAAATTAAATAAAAGGAGAAGTAATCAGGATGGAGGGCCAGGATTTGGTCTGGATTCAAATTGGTTGACTGGCGCGTGAATGGAGGGTCTGGATTCAATCTGGCCAAATTAATTTAATTACGAATTAATTAAAACTAATTAAGTGGATTATGGCAAACGAAATGATCTGGGCCATCCAAACTGGAGGGAAGTCAACAGGTCAAAGGCCATCTACGGCTCACATTCAAATGATCATTAATCACGCAATTAGGGCTTAATCACTCTCAGGCGGCCGGAGAAGACTTCCGGTCGTCTTCTCCGGCCAGCATCCTCCCTGAGAAATCCCCAAACCCCTCAAATCGTAACAAAAATGAAACCTAAGAACTGGGAAATGTTCCCCAACCCCTCACGAATCAAACCCCTCTCCCAAAACAAATTTATTTTTCCTAACTAAGCTGAATCGAAGAAAATGAAAACTAGGGCACGCAGGTTTCAGAGAGAAATTAAATGCTCATTTCAAAGCCATTTTAGAAACCAATGACATCAGGATGATCAGTGAAGCACATAGAACAAGTTTATAACATGAAAAACGATTTCTGGAAAAATAATTTTCAAGCTACCTGAGATTCGAAGCTTTCACTCTGATGACTTTCTGGCCACTTCTCCTTGTGCAATCCACTCTACTTGATCCCCAGAAGGTGTTTGAATGCTCAAGAAGAGTTTATGTTGGCTGGATAATGAGTTTCGAAAGCTCCTGCTTCAACTCAGTTGAAAATGGCTATGGTGAAATAGGCAGCTTCAGGCCATTGTGAGGGGTTGTTTGTGATCCTGAGGGTGAATGAAGAAGGTCTGTGGTGTTTGATGGTATGTTTGTGAGCTATGGTGAGAGTTTCGAAGGAAACTGCAAAATGAGGTGAAGAATGGCAGTGGGATGTTCTTGCTTGTTTCAGGCCAGGCTCTTGGTGGTTTGAGGTCTATGAAGTGTGATGAGTTGAATGGTGAAAATGGTTTGAGTGTTTGAAGGCTGGGCAGAGAGATTCGAAGCAACTTGCAGCTTGGTGTGTTTTTGTGAATGTCTTTGTATGTAGTGTTTCAGCCTTGCCTTGTACATGAAATGGCTTGCAATTTGTCCACAAAAACCTCTCTCATTGGTCAGTTGACAAGACATGTCCTTTATTGATTGGTAAGTCACCTTTTGCAAAAAGTCAAAAATTGTGTAAGGAAGGTATGGCTCATGATCTAGGCTAGTACAAGGCTGGTTCTGGTGCAGCAAGGTGAGGTGAGAGGCTAGCCAAAGTGCAGCATCCAATGCATCAAGTGGTAGAAGCACAATGATGATTTTGCAAGTTGTTGGCTTTTTGGTTCACATGTGACTTCCTAATCCCACAAGCCATAATTCATGGGCATTCTTGGTTCAATTCTGATTTTTATGACTTATAGAATGTTTGTATGCTGGTTTAAAATGAACTAGAGGTCACAAGAGGCATTGGTTCATGACTTTGCAAAATTTCCATTTGAAGCATGCCTTGAAAATCAATGATTTTAGCCAACTTTGTCATGCCATAACTTTTGATCCAAGAGTTTGATCATGTTCTTGTACTTTTTGAAAAGGGAAAGATGAGATCTACAACTTTCATGACCAAAGTTTTTCCATTTGAAGCCTTTTTGGATCAAGAATCAAGGCTTGAAAAATGACCTAAAATGATGCATTCTTGAAAAGTCAACTATGCCCAAAAAGTCAACATTTGCAAAAACCCTAAATTCTTGATTTTTGTGAACTTCAACCTTCTTCCATGATCAAATAAAGATCATATACACTCAAAATGATGAAGATCACCCATTGGTTGGGTCATTGGGGGCCTCAGATGCCCTGATTTTGCACTGACTTGTCCAGAAAGTCAACCCTTGATCAGATGACTTCCCCATGGAATTTCTTCATGAAAATTGATATGCATACTCCCTATACCATGTAGAGACCAATGGAAACAAGAATGACCAAAAAATTTGGGGTTATGGCCTCTGAAACCAAAACCCTAATTTTCAGTCAAATGTGCAGTCAATCCTGGCTCTGCATCCACTCAAACCCTAGTTCTTGTGATTCCTTTGCATTTTTGACTTTTTGGAGATGGAATATGATGTAAGAACACTCATGGACCTCTTTGAAGTGATTGGTGATCTTTGGAGTGGCTCAAGAGGCTCTTGGATTGCTCAGATCACAAACCCTAGGTGCAGATGACTTAGAATCTATGCAGTGACTCAAAATTGAGACATGAGATGATATGATTATGCTTATGCCTATGGGATGATCACAAGCCATGGTGAAATGGGTGAGGGCAAATTTGGGGTGTTTACACCACCCACCAAAGCAAAAAAACAAATCCAGCCAGCACAATATGATAGTATGATATATATGTAAAGCTATAGAGAAAGCAATAAACAAAACTGTACATAAAGCAGTAAATAAAACAAATATACAAGCACAGATAGCACATAACACCCCTGTAAACACAAAACAATCAAGCGCTAGGAGGAACCCACAAAAAGAACCAGAAGCCCTGGTTATAGTATAAGGGTCCCCAGCAGAGTCGCCAAGCTGTCGCTCCCAAAGATTGAGACCGGGCTCAAATATGGTACAGACGCGAATGGTCGGCGAAAGGAGAATGCGAGAACACACAGGAGTGAACTCACAGGAAATGAAAAGAGTCGCCAGCTAGGCATTTTTATCCCGGAGGAAAGGCAATGCTGCATAGACCTAGAAACAGATGGATAAGACGGTTGCGAACCAGAGAGACTGAGAAAGGGGGTTGGTTACAACCTGGGAAGGTTTTAGCATCCAGATTGTCCGTCGTATTCGACGGGATCCACGCTTAAAAGATTTTGTGTTTTAAAGGGGTAGTGTCAGTGCAATTTGTGTATCAAAGCTGGAAAAGAATGTACATGTGTCTGTGTAAAAGAAGTGAAATGTATAAGTGAAGTGTCAGTGTAAGAACAGAGTGAAATGCTCATGATAATGAGGCTTAAAGAATGATGCTGGAAAGAGGGGGAATATACAGAGACTTTTGTTCGATAACTTGTTAAGTTATGCCTACATATCCTCTCGTGCAATGAGGAAGTCAGAACATCGTAGTTCGACCCAAAGAGACTGAAAGGTGAATTGACTTGTGAACTGCTTGCTTGTCTATGCTCAAGTGTATGACCTGTCTGGCTCAGGTGCAAACTGTCTTGCATTAGACGGAAGAAGCAAGTTCTCGTTTGTGAGTGAAGATGATGAGAGAAGAATCCCGAAGGAGACGATTATTGTTTGTTTTTGTGTCTTCAGCCTTTTATTGCCTTTTGAAGTTTGTCATAAGTTAATGAGCTTAAGGCTAAACCAATGGATTTAGTAAACTCATCACATCTTCCCTCTGATTAGGGGTAATGAGAATACCTTAAGTGTGAAGTCAGCTTCTCACACTTAATCACCTTTGATGCAGGATTAAAATCATTAACCTACTTGTGATTATTTAGATATTTTTGTTGTTTTTGTTTAGTGTTGAGTAATGAGATTAAGCCATAATCAGAGATTAAACAGGCTCATTACACCATCCTAATAGAAGGATAATAGATGAGAATGTTTAAGCTGAGGAAAGCTCCTCAACTTAATCCATGGTTAGGGATTAAACTCATGACAAAACAAAACCTTTATTAAGTGGATTTTAGTTAATGATTAGATGATGAAGTGATTTTTAGGGTTTGTAAGACAACTTGAGGGGGACTTGTCCATTAACACTAGGGTTAGTCCTTCTTAACCAATTAAGGAAGAATTAGAACCCTAATGCAAGGCCCAAGTTACAAGCTTGATGTCTTGATGATTATTAGATGGATTGATTAAAGGAGTTAAACACATTAAGGGTTTAACACTTAGGATTAAAGTTATACACTCCATCCTAATAGAAGGATGCAGGCATAAGCTTAATCACAAAGCCTTAAAGCCTTTATGGTTTAGTCCTTGATTAGGAGGTGAGAAGAGAAGACTCAAAAGAGACACAAAGGTAAAACTAAGTGGGGAGACTAATCAAAACCCTAATCATTGTCATGCTTGGTTGTTCCTAAGGTTTGTGAGGTTTACAAAAGGAATCTTCAATGGAACCACCAGGAAGCAGATGAAAGGATCAGGAGAAGCAAAGCAACTTGCTTCATTTAAGAAGACAAGTCACTTGAGGAAAGAAAGTAAGAAGAGGAAGAAAGAGCAAGCTCAATCTCAAACACAAGACAAAATGCAGTAATGATGCATTAGAGAGATGAAAAGAAATTGTGAGAAGTGAAGGCAAATTCACTTCTCAAAGTAACTTACCACCTGAAAAGTTAGTGACAGAAATGCAATGCAATGCAAGATGAGATGAAATGACATGATACAAATCAAAACCAGAAGCATATATGAGATGAGAATGATGCTATGAGATGCTGCAAACATGAGCCAAGGCATGAAGATGATCATATGAATAAATGGATGCAAATGGAGCAAGTTTAGAACCATGAACATACATGAGAAGTTATGAAATGCAAATGACATACAACATGGCAAATGCAAGATGCAATGATCAAACATGCTTCTAATATGTCTTAAGATGTCTAATGAATCAAATGGATGCATAAAATGTCATGGCAAGTCATGGTATGCAAGCAAATGCAAGATGAATGCAAAAGGAAGCCCAAATTAGGGTTTATGATCAATGCATCAAACAAAAACCAAAATCAGAGGCAAACATCAAGATAAGAAATTGAAAATGCATTCAAAGGAACCCTAATCCTATACAAACTCACTGCCCAAAGGAGGGGTTCTAACTCTTAACCTAATTAGGGTTATGAATTTCCTAAGTTTTCTAGGGTTTTAGGGTACCTTAACAAGAAAAATGTCAAACAAATTGAAAATGAAAGATCAAATCATGCCAATTTAATCTCACAAACTACATGCTAAACAAAATGCAATGCAAAAAGAATCAAAGTCCAACTCTCAATGGTTAGGCAGAAATGATTTTGTGAAGTTTGGATCAAAATAATGCCTTGAAATGATTTTAATTCCATGAAAAATTCTCAAAAGACATCAAGATCAAAATAGAAATTTGGTTTGAGGGTTGGACAATGTTTCTAAATGGTTTTAAATGTTTCATGAATTTTTTGGTGATTTTTAAATACCTAAAAGTATTTTTAATTAATTAATTCTCATTAATTAATTAAAAATAAACTTTTAAATGATTTAAAAATATTTTTTAATGCAAAAAATAAAAATAAAAATGTTTTTGGTTTCTGAAAATTAATAAAAGTTCACATAAAAATTTTCAGAATTTTTAAGACTGTTTTGCTATTTTTATAAAATGTAGAAAACAATGTAATTAAATGAAAAAAAATAAAATGAAATAAACTGAAAAAAGAAAAGTCAGCGCATCCAAAGGCCTAGATTCAAACTAAAAGGGAGGGAATTGACCTGTGCGCGCATATGGATGGTCCAAATTCAAACTTGCGCAATTAAGACTAAACCCTAATTAATTAACCCTAATGACTTTCAGGCGACCGGAACACTGTTTCGGTCGTCTTCTCTGGCAAGCTCAAACTTCTAACTCTCACTACACGCAATGAAAACAAAATCTAACTGCCCATAACTCATCCCCACTCAATAACGAATCAAACCCCTCAATCAAACAACATTTATCAATCAAAAACAGAGAGAATCGAATCAAACATTTTTTTAGGGCAAAAGTTTCAGACAGTGCATACATCCTGGTTTCTCAACCATTTTCAAAAGTAAACACATATTCATGATCAGGGAAGCATGTAGATTCATTTAGAAACTTAAAATACACGTTCTGGAAAAAAAGTTCATGAAGCTACCTGAGTTTGAAGCTTTTCAGTTTGGAGCTTTCTGACCTCTTCTCTTGTGCAAAACCACTCCTATGACTTCCCTTGTGCTTCTGAAAGGCCTGGAGCAAGTTTATTTTGGCTGGTTTGAGAGTTTGCAGAAGTTCTGTTCAAGGTGGTGTGGTGATCGTGTTTTTGGTTCAGTGGGTTTCAGGCCATGGTGATGGGTGCTTTGTGATCAGGGGAGTGTGTTGAGATTGTTTGTGAAGTTTGTTTTTGTGTTTGTGGCTTGTGCCGAGAGTTTTGAAGGCTCTGGCAAATGAGGGTGAGAATGAGAATGCTGAGTTGTGGTGTGTTTCAGGCTTGCTTCTTGTTATGTTTGGCTTGCATTTTCTTTGTATAAACAAATGCCATTGGTCAGAAGAAGTGACATGTGCTTTATTGATTGGTATGGGTGCTTTTGCCAAAATGTCAAAGTTGGTGTAAGAGAAGTATGGGCTACTTTCTAGCCAAGGACAAAGAGTGTGTCCTGCCTAGCATGATGTGGGGAAAGGCCTAGGATGGTTTAGCAAGCTAGCAAGCAAGTGGATGAGAAACTATGATGAGTTTTGCAACTTGCCTTGCTTTTGCTTTTCATGAAAAAATCTTGCTCCATAGGCCACAAAAGTGAACAATCCCTTGGACCATTCTGATTTTTAGGTCTTGTATGATCATGTTGTGAAGTTTAGAAGTGCATTTGACAGCCCATTTTGCCTTGACATGTGAATTTGCAACTTTTCCTCTTTGGTGCATGACTTGAAATTTTGTGATTTTTGCCAACTTTGACAAGCCATAACTTTTGATCCAAAATGAATTAGGTCATGTTCTTGTACTTTTTGAAAAGGGAAAGATCTATTCTACAACTTTCATGACCAAAGTTTTTCCATTTGAAGCATTTTTGAATCAAAAAGTAAGGGTTGAAAAAGTTGCCTAAAATGGCAATTTCATTAAAAGTCAAACTTGCCCAAAAAGTCAACTTTGCAAAAGACTTGAAATTCTTGAATTTTGTAAACTTACAACTTCTTCTATGATCAAATAAAGATCATATACAATAAAAATGATGAAGAACACCCTTTGGTTGGGTCATTGGGGGCCTCAGATGCCCTGATTTTGCACTGACTTGCTTGAAAAGTCAACTCTTGATCAGATGACTTCCCCATGGAATTTCTTCATGAAAATTGATATGCATACTCCCTATACCATATAGAGACAAATAGAAACAATAATGACCAAAAAATTTGGAGTTATGGCCTCTGAAACCAAAACCCTAATTTTAGGTCATCTGTGCAGTCAAACATGGCTCTGCTTCCATGCCATTCTCAGTTCTTGTGATTCTTTGACATTCTTGACTTTGAGGGGATATAACATGATGCTTGAACATACATGGACCCCTTTGAAGTGATTGATGGCCTTTGGAGTGGCTCAAGAAGCTTTTGGATTGCTCAGATCACAAACCCTAGATGTAGATGACTTAGAACCAATGCAGTGAATTAAAAATGTGATAGGAGATGGTATGATTGAGCTTATGCATATGAAATGATCACAAGCCATGGTATGAATGGGTGAGGGCAAATTTGGGGTGTTTACATCTGCCCCTATTCAAACATGAGTTAGCTGTGCAGGATGTAAGCAACGGCTTAACATGCAAACAAGATAACTTGTGGTTGAATACCAAAGACAGTCCAAAATTTGCACTCACAGAATGAAGAAGAAAAGGGATATAGATTGTAAAAGAAAATAAAGTATAGTATGAAGTGTGGGCGAAGGAGGACGACCGTCGAGCAGAGGACGACTGCTGATATCAGAGCAATGACGGGGACGGCCAACATGCTGGGAAAGTGTGGAAAATAAAGCAATGACGGGGACGGCCGACATGCTGAGGATAAAAGGGATTATGATGGGGACGGCCATCAAGCAAAGCTATAAGATTCTCTGGGGATCAATGAAAAATAATGGGGACGGCCATCAAGTTCATAAAGTAAGGTAACCAACGATGGGGACGGCCATCGGGCTAAACTGAAAGGAAAAGGGACCACGACGGGGACGGCCATCGGGTTAAAGAATAAATGAAATAAACAGATGATGAGGTACGGTCATCAAAGGTAAAGGACAATCACCTAGCAGGGGACGGCTGCTCTGTTGGGTATAAGATGAGGGACGGTCATCTAAGGTGGAGGACGATCACCTAGCAGGGGACGGCTGCTCTGTTGGGGTAAGATGAGGGACGGTCATCTAAGGTGGAGGACGACCACCTGGCAGGGTACGGCTGCCGAAAAAACATCGCGACATAGGACGAATGCCGGATAAAAGGTCAATGATGGGGACGGCCATCGGACGAGCATGATGGAGGACGACCATCAAGAGGTGGAGGACGACCACCTAGCAGGGGACGGCTGCTCTCAAGGTTTATCATGACATAGGACGAATGTCAGATAACCAAAATCAACAATGGGGACGGCCATTGGATAAAATGATGAAGGACGATCATCAAAAAGGTGAAGGACGATCACCTAGCAGGGGACGGCTGCTGAATATCACGACATAGGACGAATGTCGGATAAAAAGGTCAACGATGGGGACGGCCATCGGATGAGCATGATGAAGGACGATCATCAAGAGGTGGAGGACGACCACCTAGCAGGGTACGGCTGCTCTCAGGGTGTATCATGACATAGGACGAATGTCAGATATAAAAGAAAATTTGCTTTGTTGGCGATCTACTAGGGAATAGTAAACACAGACGAGTGTTTATATCCAAGAAAATAAAAGATATAAGTGTTTAGATGGTGTGTATAGATTAAGGATGCGGACGAGCATCCTTAAGACTACGATACAGACAAGTATCGGGTAGAAACAAATACTGACGCGTGTTCAGAGATGATGATACGGACGAGTATCAGCTGGTTAACAAGGAACACGGACGAGTGTTGAATCTGAGGGGACTCTTCTAGGGAATAGTAGACATAGACGAGTGTCTACACTCAAGAAGACACGAGTGTTTGACACAGTGTATGGATTAAAGATGCGGACGAGCATCCTTAAGACTATGATACGGACGAGTATCAGGTAGAAACAAACGCTTGACGCATGCTCTAAGATGATGGTACGGACGAGTACCAACTGGTTAACAAAGAACACAGACGAGTGTCGAATCTGTGGGGATATAAATGGTGTATACAAGATACAGACGAGTATCTGTATAAGAGTAACATGAGTAGTAAGTATGAGCGTTTAATCTGCTGGGGAGAGTGACACGGACGAGTGTCAAAAGAGAAAAGTATAGTATAAGCAAGTATATGATATACAGAGTGTTTAGGTAACTGTGCTGGGAAAATGACATGGACGGATGTCAAGGTGATGTATATATGAGTATTTGTGAGTGCAAAGAGGATGTCTTTGGCTTTCTGTTGGGGATATGACACGGACGAGTGCCACAAGGAGTATCTGTAATACAGGTGGTCTGTTTGTAAAGAGTGCTCGGGCGACTTTACCGGGGAGTGATGACACGGACGGGTGTCAAAAGGAATATATACTGGTGTTTGTGAATGTGAGGCAACTGTTTTAGCTCTAGATCTCTGTTGGGGAATTTGGGGAGCATTTTGTATGTTGATGGGTTGTTATTCACAAGTGTTTGATTCCGAACATGGCTTATGATTATGCAATGTTTGATTTTTTTGCCGTAATGCTCCGTATTAGACGGAATGCTACGCTTTGTGGGTGAATATATGATGTGAATGCTATGATTATGCAAAGATACCGAACTGGGATTCGGATCCCGTTCCTGCGAAGATCTCCGGTCGATCTGTTTGAAGTGGACATCCCAGCTGGGGACGGGATCACTAGTAGATCTGATGATTTTTCTCGGGGAAGTAGGTCACTGATAGACCTATCTCGGTTAATGAGGGACCCAGTTGGGGTTTGTAGAAGCTTTCATCACTCTGTTGTGATCCCTTCATGCGTTGCTCTTCTGGATAGAGGCTGAAACTTTGTGGGGAGATGGTTCCCGGGCTTTTGCATTTGGCTGAGGAAGAATGATCGGCACCTCGGCTGGGAGAAGTGACAAGTGGCAACTCAGCTGGGGAGAAAACACATCGGGTGCTAAGACTAAGTGTTGGTTTTCCATCTTGCTGGGATGAGGCCCGCATGCCCCATGTTGCACTTTGGATGCCTGCAATCCTGCAAAGATAGAGAAACGCACAAGTAATCCCGAGGTATCCTTTGCTGGATTCCATCATAGGAGTTAGACACTCCTGAGAGTAAATATATTTCCTGCAAGCACGTATTTTTTGAAGATAAGCATCTGTATTTATGCAATCATTTTTTAAAAGACATCAGACATTCTTTGCAAATAAAAATGTACGAGAGGATACATGACTGAAAATATGATTTTATTAATTCATGTGCCCTGAATTGGCAAGATACAGTCAAAGAAACATATCTCCTAAAATGAGGAGATTGTTATAAATTGAGAAACAAAAGGTGCTGGCAATGTTGACGACGCTTCGAGGGGCTTCCCCTTTCGCTATGACTCGTATGACATTTGACGTTCTTCTCGTCTTGTTTTCTGAAGAAGGTTGATTCTGACAGAAGCTTGATCCTTTCGAGGTTTACCAAGTTGTAGGTGATACAGATGAATTCAGAATGCAGTAGTTCGCTTATTCCCTTATTTTGCATGGACCGCCCTTTCGGGTTTTCAATCCATCGGGATACCCATTTTTGCCTGAGTTGTCCAATGTGGCTTTTCAACTCAGCGGGTGTACATTTTTTTGTTTATTTCCCTTATTTTTTCCCGAGTCTTTTATTCTGTTTTTGACTCGCCGGGATGCCCTATTTTTGCCTGGACTTACATTCTGTTTTTATGTCCAGCGGGTCATTTTTATGCGAAGTATTTTTTAACTGCATCTGAATTCACAGGGGACGGGAAATCTTCACCATCCATAGTACTGAGCATTAGTGCTCCACTCGAGAAAACTTTCTTTACTACAAATGGTCCTTCATAATTCGGAGTCCATTTGCCCCTGTGGTCTGTATGAGGAGGGAGGATTCTTTTCAGCACGAGATCTCCCACTTGGTACTCTCGGTGCCTGACTTTCTGATCGAAGGCTTTCTTCATTCTTCTCTAATACAACTGCCCATGACAGATTGCAGCCAATCTTTTCTCTTCAATCAGACTCAGTTGTTCGTATCGGGACCGGACCCATTCTGCTTCGTTCAGCTTAACATCCATCAATACCCGCAGGGAAGGTAATTCAACTTCAACTGGTAGGACTGCCTCCATACCATACACAAGCTGATATGGTGTTGCCCCAGTGGATGTTCTGATTGACGTTCGGTACCCATGCAAGGCAAACGGTAGCATTTCATGCCAGTCTTTGTATGTAACTACCATCTTCTGCACAATCTTCTTGATATTCTTATTAGCTGCCTCAACAACGCCATTCATCTTTGGCCTGTAAGGAGAAGAATTGTGGTGTTGAATCTTGAAGTCCCGGCATAACTCTTCCATCATTTTGTTGTTTAAGTTGGAACCATTATCAGTAATGATTCGCTCGGGAACTCCGTATCGACAGATGATATCTCTCTTCAGAAATCTGGCTACCACTTGCCTTGTGACGTTTGCATAGGAGGCTACTTCGACCCACTTGGTGAAATAGTCAATGGCAACCAAAATGAACCTGTGGCCATTCGAAGCAGTTGGCTCAATCTTGCCAATCATGTCAATGCCCCACATGGCAAAGGGCCAGGGTGAAGACATTACATTCAGAGGATTGGGAGGCACATGCACCTTATCCGCATAAATCTGGCATTTATGGCATTTTCTGGCGTAAGCACAACAGTCAGCATCCATTGTGATCCAGTAATATCCTGATCTTAGCAATTTCTTAGCCATCGCATGCCCTCCAGCATGGGTACCAAAGGATCCTTCGTGCACTTCATGCATTAACAAGTCTGCTTCTGTTCTATCAATACATCTGAGGAGTACCATATCAAAGTTTCTCTTGTTTAGGGAACCATCAGTGTTCAGAAAGAAACTTCCAACAAGCCTTCTTAATGTCTTCTTATCATTGGAAGATGCCCCAGGTGGGTACGTTTGATCCTCCAAGAAGCACTTAATGTCATGGAACTAAGGCTTATCATCTTTGACAATGTCTGCTGCGAACACATATGCCGGTCTGTCAAGTCTGGATACTGAAATTTGAGGCAAAAAGTTGGCAGCTTGCACTTTGATCATGGATGATATAGTAGCCAGAGCATCTGCAAACTGGTTTTCATCTCGAGGGATATACTCAAGCTTGACTGTTGTAAAGAAAGTCAATAACCTCCTTGTATAATCCCTGTAAGGTAACAGATGATCCTGGTGCGTGTACCATTTGCCGTTGGTTTGATTGACTACCAGAGCTGAATCTCCGAATACAATTAACGTCTTGATCCTGAGGTCTATGGCTTCCTCAAGACCCATAATGCAAGCTTCGTATTCAGCTTCGTTGTTAGTGCAGTTGAAGGTGAGCTTTACCGAGAAAGGAATGTGAACTCCCTTAGGTGTAATGAGTACTGCACCAACACCACGACCATTCATGTTAACAGCCCCATCAAACATCATAGTCCATTCTTCCTCCAGGTCAGGCCCTTTAGTGTGAACAGGCTCTTCATGATCTTTTGCTTTAATGAACACGATGTCTTCATCAGGGAAGTCGAATCTCATAGGCTGGTAATCATCAATAGGTTGCTCGGCAAGATATTCAGACAATACACTGCCCTTGATGGCTTTCTGAGAGGTGTATTGGATGCCATATTCTGTGAGGATCATCTGCCATCTTGCAACCCGTCCGGTGAGTGCTGGCTTCTCAAATATGTACTTGACTGGGTCCATCTTTGAGATCAATAAGGTAGTGTGGGTCAACATATACTGTCTCAGTCGGCGAGCAGCCCACGCTAAAGCACATCAAGTTTTCTCGAGCAGTGAATAACGTTGTTCACAGTCGGTAAACTTTTTGCTTAGGTAGTATATTGCATACTCTTTTCGACCAGACTCGTCATGCTGGCCCAGCACACACCCCATTGACTCTTCTAATACTGTCAAGTACATTATCAGAGGTCTTCCTTCAACTGGAGGCATAAGGATTGGAGGTTCTTGAAAGTACTCCTTGATCTTGTAAAATGCCTTCTGGCAGTCTTCGTTCCACCTGACCGTCTGTTCTTTTCTTAATAGTTTGAACAAAGGTTCACAGGTTGCTGTAAGGTGAGATATGAACCGTGAAATGTAGTTCAATCGTCCTAAGAACCCCCGAACTTCTTTCTCTGACTTCGGTGCAGGCATCTCTTGAATGGCTTTGACTTTATCAGGGTCAACTTCAATCCCTTTCTCGCTTACAATAAATCCCAGCAGCTTACCAGATCGCACCCCGAATGTGCATTTGTTGGGGTTCAACTTTAGTTGGTACTTCCTCAGACGTTTGAATAGCTTCAGCAGATTTACCAGGTGGTCTTCTTCAGTGAGGGACTTGGCAATTATGTCATCCACATAACACTCGATTTCTTTGTGGATCATATCGTGGAATAATGTTACCATAGCCCGTTGATATGTTGCACCAGCATTCTTCAGTCCGAATGGCATCACCTTGTAACAGAATGTGCCCCAGGGTGTGATGAAAGTTGTCTTCTCCATGTCTTCCGGTGATATTTTTATCTGATTGTATCCTGAAAATCCGTCCATGAAGGAGAATACCGAGAACTGAGCCGTATTATCCACCAATACATCAATGTGAGGTAATGGGAAATCATCTTTCAGGCTTGCTCTGTTCAGATCCCGATAGTCAACACACATTCTCACTTTGCCGTCTTTCTTAGGCACAGGTACTATATTAGCAACCCACGGTGGATAGCTAGTCACAGCAAGGAACCCGACGTCCCACTGCTTTTGTACCTCTTCTTTGATTTTCATTGCCATGTCTGGGCGAGTACGGCGCAACTTCTGTTTAACCGGCGGGCATTCTTCTCTTAAAGGCAGCTTGTGCATGACGATATCGGTGTCCAACCCTGACATATCTTGGTAAGACCAAGCAAACACATCCACATATTCCTGAAGCAGGTCAATCAGTTGTTTCTTTACTGAGTCTTGTAAGCAGGCCCCGATCTTAACCTCTTTCACGTCTTCATCTGTACCAAGATTAATCGTTTCGACCTCCTCCTGATGAGGAGTGATAACCCTTTCCTCTTGTCTCAACAACCTGGCTAGCTCTTCAGGAAGCTCATACTCTTCTTCAACCCCTTCATCAGCTTGATTGATCGGATTGTCAAAGTCATACGAAGTCATAGCCGTGTTGTTGTCGGTGCGGTCTGGAAGGCACTTTCTGCAAGGGTTCAGTTTGTTCATTTTAGTGATTGATTTTAATCTTGTTTAGAAAAGTGAAATAAAGTTATCATTTTGAAAACATTGCCATTTATTTTTTGTACAAAAAGAAAAATGGAAAAACAGTGAGCTGAAAAGAAAAAGACTCATTTGCAAAAGATGTCTGATATTTCATTGATTAATCTTGTTGCACAAAATTACAGATGGCCCGATTACAAAATGAGTCTTGTCATCTTGGGCAAGATGCAAGACTTGATGCATGCATAAAATACAGGAAATAATAATTACTCTACAGGAGTAACTCTTATAATTTCCTGGGAAGACCAGTTTGAGATACTGCTCCCCGGGATCCTTGGACGTATCCAGCTTTCCAGGTTGCGTTCATCCTCTGACTCATCTTCCAAGTTGTTTACTGCATCAGGGGTGAGCATCCCCCCACTGATAAAATTGGGCTTCTTAACAGCCTCTGCTTGATCTTGTTGAGTTGGTTTGTAACCCAACCCAAATCTGTCCTCTTTCTTCTCTACAGGCAGCAACTTGCCCCAGCCTTGGGCAGTCCCCTCTTCAACAACCTTCCGGGCTTGTTGATAAGATGTCATTGAGGTTCCAGGTACAGCAGATGTTTCATTTATGTTCAAGGCCTCAAACCCTTGACTCATAGTTTCGTGGATCTCCCCATCCATCTCAATGTATTTGTATGTAGCCAGGTGGCTAACAAAGATATCTTCCTCCCCACAAATAGTAACGACTTGGCCCTCCCACTCGAATTTTAACTTCTGGTGAAGGGTAGACGTAACTGCGCCAGCGGCATGAATCCATGGTCTACCCAACAAACAGCTGTAGGCAGGCTGAATTTCCATCACGTAGAAGGTCGTTTTGAAAGTTTGTGGGCCAATCGTTACAGGCAACTCAATTTCTCCCAGAACTGATCTCTTAGAACCGTCAAAGGCTCTTGCTACCAAATTACTGGGGCGTAATGCCAATCCTTCATACTCCAGCTTCACAAGGGCTTTCTTTGGTAAGACATTGAGGGATGACCCTGTGTCTACCAGTACATGGGAAAGAACTGCACCCTTACATTCCATGGTAATGTGCAAAGCCTTGTTGTGATTGCGGCCTTCCGTAGTCAAATCAGTGTTGGTAAATCCTAGTCCATTACTAGCGTTGACATTTCCAACCACAGCTTCCAACTGATTGACGGTAATCTCCTCAGGCACATAAGCTGCGTGCAAGACTTTTAGTAGTGCGTTCCGATGAGCCTCGGAGCACATTAACAATGATAAAATGGAGATCTTGGAAGGTGTCTGGTGAAGCTGGTCCACTATTCTGTAATCACTTTTCTTGATGATTCTCATAAATTCATCAACCTCTTGATCAAAAGGTGTTTTCAAAGCTTCTTTAACAATTTGCCCTTCTTGCACCATGCTCTTTCCTTTTGCCTTAGCAGCAGCTTCTGCTTCAGCAGTGGGTTTTTGAATTTGCGGGGCAAAGAGACGTCCGCTTCGAGTGAAGCCTCCGCCTCCTCCCACATTGTCTATTTGTGGTGAAGAAGTTGATGATTCAAGAGTGATTTTCTGTCCTTCGCAGTATAGATCAGAGCCGTAATGCCAAGGGATGGCATTACTGCTTTCATAAGGTACTGGCCCAAGCACTGTGATAGTGACTGGACTGATAGCAGTTGCAGAAGGGACCATGATAGTATGTGGATCATAGTATATCGTGATTGGTGCTCTGATAGGAGTGGCATTTTGTGAGTTGTAGGCAGAGTCATTTTCAGGATCATAATAAATTGTAACCGTTGAGACATTTTGCTGTTGAAGTTGTAGGAGACATTGTTGACTGGATGGGTGTTGCTGTTGTAGAAGAGTCTGAATGAAGGGTGCTGAAGTTGTAGAAGGGATGTTTGCTGATGCATGATTTGCTGACATGGTGGATGGAGATATTGTTGATAGTGCTGATGAATTTCTTGGGATTACTGTTGTTGCAGTTGTAGGAGACTCGGGAATTGTTGTCAAGGAATTTGCTGGATTTGAAGGTATTGATGTTGTGATTTGAAGCAGGCCACTCTGGATGAGACCATCTATGCCATCTCTCAAGTTATCACACCCATTCACTGAAATGTTGCAATAAGCACATCCTAGCTCACATCCAGGGAATATCTGACATTCAAGGAGTTGAGCTTTAATCTCCACCAAGGGTGTCCGAATCTGACCCACACTGGTTATCAAGTAAGACGGTTTGTCCTCCTCAATAGCATTGATTCTGGGTCCTCCGTGGTTTGGCATAGGGTTCTTGTTAACATTTGGCGGGGGTGCGAAGTTTAGAGCTTTGGAATCTACCAGGTCTTGTACCTTCATGTGCAAAGCTCTACACTTCTCTGTACTGTGGCCAGGTGCGTTGGAATGGAATGCACATCTGGCGTTGATGTCGTAATTTCTGGGTAGACTGGAAGGATCTGGAGGTGCCAACGTCCTTAACTCAACCAGGTTGAGCTTCAGGAGCTGTGGAAATAAAGCGGCATATGGCATAGGGATTGGATCAATCACCCTATTGGCCTGAGATGGTCTCTGTTGGAATGGTCTTTGCTGATTGTTGTTGTTGGTGTTGTTGTAGTTTCTTTGAGGAGGATACTGAGTTTGTTGCTGGTACTGGGGTTGTTGCTGATAATGGGGTTATTGCTGTGGCTGATACACTGATTGCTGAGGAAGTGGAGAAGGAATGGTGACTGCTGCCACTGACCTTTGAACATACTGGGGTCTGCCCCTGCCGGTATGGATAACATTAGTCTCACCAGTTCTTCTTGGGCCCACAAAAGGCTTTCTTGGGTTGCTGGACGAGCTGGCACCGTTGTCAGAAATTTTGCCCATCTTTAATAGGCTCTCAATTCTTTCTCCAGCTATAACGACATTTGCAAAGCTGGTAGAAGAAAAGGAAGCTAGCCTATCAATGTATGTCCCCTGGAGGGTGTTCATAAACATGTCAGCCATCTCCCTCTCTGACATGGGTGGCTGGACAGCAGCAACAAGCTGTCTCCACCTCTGGGCGTACTCCCGGAAGCTTTCTCTGGATGATTGTGACATTCCCATCAGGAGGGTCCTGTTGGGAGCCATGTCCAAGTTGTACTGGTATTGTCTAATGAAGGTCTCAGCCAGGTCCTTCCAGCACCTGATGGTTGCTCTAGTCAGATGAGAGTACCATTCTCTCGAAGCTCCGGTTAAGCTATCCTCAAAATAAAACATCCACAACTTTTCGTCCATGGTATATGCCTTCAACCTCCCCAGAAAGGATTGCAAATGGGTCCGTGGACAAGAGGTTCCGTTGTATTTCTCAAAACACGGAGGTTTAAATTTTTGGGGAATCCTGACCCCGTCCACTAAGCCCATGTCCATAACATCAAAGCCCAGGGAATTTTGAGACTCCAAGGACATCAATTTTTCAGCAATCTCATCTAGCCTTCTGTCATAGGCCTCATCCCCAGCTCCCATCACTGTGAACTGATCTTCCTGGGGGTCTTCTTGCAGCACTCTGCCAGTAGTAGCATTCCCTTGCACATTAGCAGGGATGTTGATCTCTGGATGAAGGTGGGGTCCAAACACAGGTGGGTTGACATGAGGCTGAACCCTCTCATTGTTGCTTGTCCTAGCAGTTCCTGGATGGGGGTCTTCCTGATTCTGCCTCTCTACCAGAGCTCTCAATCTCTCTTGGCTTTGAGCCATGTTATTCATCACCTCCATAAATTGAGTCATATGATTCCTCATTTCTAGCCTCTCATTGGCCATTTGAGCCCTGACCTCTGTAAGGTCCTGTTGTACCTGGTCCATCTGTATACCCGGAAGGTTGTTGCGGGTGGGATATCTGTGTGGACGGTTGAGTGGAAACACCCGACGTCGAGCAATAGTTCCTGAGATCACAACAGAGTTAGTAACAAAAACAAAACAAACCTACAAAACAAACAAAAGGTTAGTATGCAATGCAGTATGCCTATTTGTTTCCAAGGTATCCGGCTTGGCACTTGGTTTTGACCTTTCCAGACCCTTGAGGAAGATGCTTGTGATGTAGCTTGATGAACTCAGATAAAAAAAAACTGATACATATATTACAAAAAGTGAATGATACATAGTTTGTCTTTTTACAATACATGCCCCTGGGGGGGTCAAAATACAACATAAGAAAAGAAAAGTACAAATGAAATGAAATCAAACAAGCAAAAGTCAGACACCAAGGCCAAACTCATCCTCCTGAACTTCCTTTAGAAGTGCATCAGTCACAGGATCAGCTGGACGCTCTGTGAGGCTTCTGATGAGAAGATTCCTGGTAGTAACAGCTGCAGCTAGCTTCTTGTGTTGACTATGGTCCTTTGACCTCTTCACTCCAGCTCTAATCTTCAACTCTGAGATCTCTCTTTGGGCTGCTAGCAGGGCTTCCTGTTGCTCTCTTGCACTAGCCTCTAATTGCTCAATCTTATCCTGAGTCCTCTTATCCTCTAGAGTACGAGCTTCGGTGATCCTGACCCATCTAGCTTGACTCTCTTTCAGATACAAATCAGTCCTGGCCTTTTGGAACTGAGCCTCCTTGCAGGCATTCTTCAAAATCTGCTCTCCAGCCCTTGACTTCTTAATGTATTCCTCTTACTTCTCAATCCTGGCTAGATGCTCCACCTTTAGCTTTTCTAACCTTTCAATATCCAGTCGACCATCACTCCTCTCCCAGAGGGTCTTCTGTAGGGCCTGAGTCAACTTCTCATTCCTCTCTTTCAGTTTCTCAAACTCCTCTAAACTGATAGTGACAGGAGGTGGTGCTGAGGATGGTCCAGGTATATCCTCCATGGTGAAGGGCATCCCAGAAAATTGAGCCCTGGCATGGGACCACTCATAGTAATGTGCTGAGGCCACATTGTTGCATCTTCCCAAAATGGCCATTCCCTTGGTCTGGACATTGTCCCAAGCCCAGGATGCTTGCCTGACAATGGCCAGATTGGGATTAATCTCACAATAAAGAGTCTCAGCCAAGTCTTGTGCTCTGGGAGGATGGACCAATGCATAGCCCAATTGTCTTTTGAATAGCAGAGGATTGTAGTTGATACAACCTTTTACTCCTATTAGGGGTACATTGGGAAACTGCCCACAACTGGTAATGATGTCCTTGCCCTTGGTGCTCTGAGTGCACTACCTGATGTCAGCTGAGATCAAAGCAGTGAGTCTCCTAGCCCAGTTCTTTTGCTGATGAGGATTCAGAAATGCATCAGTCTTAGGCAAATGTCTGAGCAGCCAGGTATGGAATAGGGGAGCACAGCACCTCACCAATCTTCCTCTTTGCTTTTCATTCCTTTGGTGAACAGAGTAGTAGAGATCTCCCAGTAAGGTGGGCACTGGGTTCCTCAGGATGAAAAGGTGGATTGCATTCTTGCTGATGAATTTAGGCTCATCTGCAAAACGTATGACCCCATATATGCTAAGGGCAAACAAAGCACAGACTGCTTTCCATTCTCCCAAAGAGGCCTTCAGGATGGCCTGAGAAGTCAAGAAATCCAAGTGTAGACCAGAGACTCCAGCTTTAGCTGTCATGTTTTGTCCAATCAGAGAGGGTTCCAAATACAATGCTCTTGCCACCTTTTCATTACTAGGAAAAGTCATCTTAGGGTTGAAAGGGACTCCACCCCTGATAGGTACACCAACCAATGATGAATACTCCTCTAATAAAGGCCCCAACTGAAAATCCTGAAAAGTGAAGCACCTCAGGGGGGGATCATAGAACTGCAGGCAAGTATGAATCAAGCTCCTCTGGGAAGGGTCCAAATCCATAACCACATCAAGTATCCCTCCATAATGTTCTCCGAACAGTGGTATATGCTCTGGAGTAATCAGGGTCTGGATCTTCCTGATGCCAGCTAACTCAGGCTCAAAGAAATGATAGGAGATGTTGCTTTTCTTGGGTGCCATGTTGTTGAAGAAGAGCTGAGACAGATGCTGATGATGGAAAATAACACTGAAGATGGGCCACTGACAGGCAGATGCTGGTGATACAGGATACTGATGAAGACAGGTCTATGCAGGTGAAGGGGTCAAAACCAAGCCAAAATGTAGTATGGATACCCTGAAAAACAAATAAGCAAATGTTAAAATGATGCAATGAGGATGTATGCAAATGAAATGCAAGGGTTTGTGACTGAGCTGGATCTGATCAAATGCTCTGATATAAGTCCATGGATATTCAAGAAATCCAGATGGAGGTTCATAAGTCCAGTAACCAAGGTGGGGGACTCAAATAAAGAGTCACATGTCCAGGGTTAAAATCACAAGAACTGTTCCAAAATGGAGTACTCTTAATCAAAACAAAGTAACAGGGTATGTTGAGGTCAAGGGTACCTGCAAACCTGTAAACAGCCCAACCCCCTCACAGGTGTTGTTCTAAAACAAGGATCCTCAGACTTGGATCAGTTATGAGAAGTGTAAACACTTCTAACCCGGAGGTACAGTGTTTACAATAACCATAAAATATCCTCCTCTAATTCACCTCAGTTTCTGAAGGTCAATACTAAAGGTCATCCAGACTTAGCAGGCTTCCCAGATAGCCCTAGCACTACAGGAGATCTGCAACACAGAGTTCTCAAGAAGAAACCCATATCTGAACCGTGTTTCATATTCCCGCACCAGACCGAAATGGAATGGGAAAGAACATGAACCACTCTAGCCTAGGTGTTACTCAGGTCCCAGGTATAGGACCTCAACTCTCAATATAACACCCACCCACCAAAGCAACAAAACAGATCCAGCCAGCACAATATGATAGTATGATATATATGTAAAGCTATAGAGAAAGCAATAAACAAAACTATACATAAAGCAGTAAATAAAACAAATATACAAGCACAGATAGCACATAACACCCCAATAAACACAAAACAATCAAGCGCTAGGAGGAACCCACAAAAAGAACCAGAAGCCCTGGTTATAGTATAAGGGTCCCCAGCAGAGTCGCCAAGCTGTCGCTCCCAAAGATTGAGACCGGGCTCAAATATGGTACAGACGCGAACGGTCGGCGAAAGGAGAATGCGAGAACACACAGGAGTGAACTCACAGGAAATGAAAAGAGTCGCCAGCTAGGCATTTTTATCCCGAAGGAAAGGCAATGCTGCATAGACCTAGAAAGAGATGGATAAGACGATTGCGAACCAGAGAGACTGAGAAAGGCGGTTGGTTACAACCTGGGAAGGTATTAGCACCCAGATTGTCCGTCGTACTCGACGGGATCCACGCTTAAAAGATTTTGTGTTTTAAAGGGGTAGTGTCAGTGCAATTTGTGTATCAAAGCTGGAAAAGAATGTACAGGTGTCTGTGTAAAAGAAGTGAAATGTATAAGTGAAGTGTCAGTGTAAGAACAGAGTGAAATGCTCATGATAATGAGGCTTAAAGAATGATGCTGGAAAGAGGGGGAATATACAGAGACTTTTATTCGATAACTTGTTAAGTTATGCCTACGTATCCTCTCGTGCAATGAGGAAGTCAGAACATCGTAGTTCGACCCAAAGAGACTGAAAGGTGAATTGACTTGTGAACTGCTTGCTTGTCTATGCTCAAGTGTATGACCTGTCTGGCTCAGGTGCAAACTATCTTGCATTAGACGGAAGAAGCAAGTTCTCGTTTGTGAGTGAAGATGATGAGAGAAGAATCCCGAAGGAGACGATTATTGTTTGTTTTTGTGTCTTCAACCTTTTATTGCTTTTTGAAGTTTGTCATAAGTTAATGAGCTTAAGCCTAAACCAATGGATTTAGTAAACTCATCACATCTTCCCTCTGATTAGGGGTAATGAGAATACCTTAAGTGTGAAGTCAGCTTCTCACACTTAATCACCTTTGATGCAGGATTAAAATCATTAACCTACTTGTGATTATTTAGATGTTTTTGTTGTTTTTGTTTAGTGTTGAGTAATGAGATTAAGCCATAATCAGAGATTAAACAGGCTCATTACACCATCCTAATAGAAGGATAATAGATGAGAATGTTTAAGCTGAGGAAAGCTCCTCAACTTAATCCATGATTAGGGATTAAACTCATGACAAAACAAAACCTTTATTAAGTGGATTTTAGTTAATGATAAGATGATGAAGTGATTTTTAGGGATTGTAAGACAACTTGAGGGGGACTTGTCCATTAACACTAGGGTTAGTCCTTCTTAACCAATTAAGGAAGAATTAGAACCCTAATGCAAGGCCCAAGTTACAAGCTTGATGTATTGATGATTATTAGATGGATTGATTAAAGGAGTTAAACACATTAAGGGTTTAACACTTAGGATTAAAGTTATACACTCCATCCTAATAGAAGGATGCAGGCATAAGCTTAATCACAAAGCCTTAAAGCCTTTATGGTTTAGTCCTTGATTAGGAGGTGAGAAGAGAAGACTCAAAAGAGACACAAAGGTAAAACTAAGTGGGGAGACTAATCAAAACCCTAATCATTGTCATGCTTGGTTGTTCCTAAGGTTTGTGAGGTTTACAAAAGGAATCTTCAATGGAACCACCAGGAAGCAGATGAAAGGATCAGGAGAAGCAAAGCAACTTGCTTCATTTAAGAAGACAAGTCACTTGAGGAAAGAAAGTAAGAAGAGGAAGAAAGAGCAAGCTCAATCTCAAACACAAGACAAAATGCAGTAATGATGCATAAGAGAGATGAAAAGAAATTGTGAGAAGTGAAGGCAAATTCACTTCTCAAAGTAACTTACCACCTGAAAAGTTAGTGACAGAAATGCAATGCAATGCAAGATGAGATGAAATGACATGATACAAATCAAAACCAGAAGCATATATGATATGAGAATGATGCTATGAGATGCTGCAAACATGAGCCAAGGCATGAAGATGATCATATGAATAAATGGATGCAAATGGAGCAAGTTTAGAACCATGAACATACATGAGAAGTTATGAAATGCAAATGACATACAACATGGCAAATGCAAGATGCAATGATCAAACATGCTTCTAATATGTCTTAAGATGTCTAATGAATCAAATGGATGCATAAAATGTCATGGCAAGTCATGGTATGCAAGCAAATGCAAGATGAATGCAAAAGGAAGCCCAAATTAGGGTTTATGATCAATGCATCAAACAAAAACCAAAATCAGAGGCAAACATCAAGATAAGAAATTGAAAATGCATTCAAAGGAACCCTAATCCTATACAAACTCACTGCCCAAAGGAGGGGTTCTAACTCTTAACCTAATTAGGGTTATGAATTTCCTAAGTTTTCTAGGGTTTTAGGGTACCTTAACAAGAAAAATGTCAAACAAATTGAAAATGAAAGATCAAATCATGCCAATTTAATCTCACAAACTACATGCTAAACAAAATGCAATGCAAAAAGAATCAAAGTCCAACTCTCAATGGTTAGGCAGAAATGATTTTGTGAAGTTTGGATCAAAATAATGCCTTGAAATGATTTTAATTCCATGAAAAATTCTCAAAAGACATCAAGATCAAAAAAGAAATTTGGTTTGAGGGTTGGACAATGTTTCTAAATGGTTTTAAATGTTTCATGAATTTTTTGGTGATTTTTAAATACCTAAAAGTATTTTTAATTAATTAATTCTCATTAATTAATTAAAAATAAACTTTTAAATGATTTAAAAATATTTTTTAATGCAAAAAATAAAAATAAAAATGTTTTTGGTTTCTGAAAATTAATAAAAGTTCACATAAAAATTTTCAGAATTTTTAAGACTGTTTTGCTATTTTTATAAAATGTAGAAAACAATGTAATTAAATGAAAAAAAATAAAATGAAATAAACTGAAAAAAGAAAAGTCAGCGCATCCAAAGGCCTAGATTCAAACTAAAAGGGAGGGAATTGACCTGTGCGCGCATCTGGATGGTCCAAATTCAAACTTGCGCAATTAAGACTAAACCCTAATTAATTAACCCTAATGACTTTCAGGCGACCGGAACACTGTTCCGGTCGTCTTCTCCGGCAAGCTCAAACTTCTAACTCTCACTACACGCAATGAAAACAAAATCTAACTGCCCAGAACTCATCCCCACTCAAAAACGAATCAAACTCCTCAATCAAACAACATTTATCAATCAAAAACAGAGAGAATCGAATCAAACATTTTTTAGGGCAAAAGTTTCAGACAGTGCATACATCCTGGTTTCTCAACCATTTTCAAAAGTAAACACATATTCATGATCAGGGAAGCATGTAGATTCATTTAGAAACTTAAAATACACGTTCTGGAAAAAAAGTTCATGAAGCTACCTGAGTTTGAAGCTTTTCAGTTTGGAGCTTTCTGACCTCTTCTCTGGTGCAAAACCACTCCTATGACTTCCCTTGTGCTTCTGAAAGGCCTGGAGCAAGTTTATTTTGGCTGGTTTGAGAGTTTGCAGAAGTTCTGTTCAAGGTGGTGTGGTGATCGTGTTTTTGGTTCAGTGGGTTTCAGGCCATGGTGATGGGTGCCTTGTGATCAGGGGAGTGTGTTGAGATTGTTTGTGAAGTTTGTTTTTGTGTTTGTGGCTTGTGCTGAGAGTTTCGAAGGCTCTTGCAAATGAGGGTGAGAATGAGAATGTTGAGTTGTGGTGTGTTTCAGGCTTGCTTCTTGTTATGTTTGGCTTGCATTTTCTTTGTATAAACAAATGCCATTGGTCAGAAGAAGTGACATGTGCTTTATTGATTGGTATGGGTGCTTTTGCCAAAATGTCAAAGTTGGTGTAAGAGAAGTATGGGCTACTTTATAGCCAAGGACAAAGAGTGTGTCATGCGCAGCATGATGTGGGGAAAGGCCTAGGATGGTTCAGCAAGCTAGCAAGCAAGTGGATGAGAAACTATGATGAGTTTTGCAACTTGCCTTGCTTTTGCTTTTCATATAAAAGTCTTGCTCCATAGGCCACAAAAGTGAACAACCCCTTGGCCCATTCTGATTTTTAGGTCTTGTATGATCATGTTGTGAAGTTTAGAAGTGCATTTGACAGCCCATTTTGCCTTGACATGTGAATTTGCAACTTTGCCTCCTTGGTGCATGACTTGAAATTTTGTGATTTTTGCCAACTTTGACAAGCCATAACTTTTGATCCAAAATGAACTAGGTCATGTTCTTGTACTTTTTGAAAAGGGAAAGATCTATTCTACAACTTTCATGACCAAAGTTTTTCCATTTGAAGCATTTTTGAATCAAAAAGTAAGGGTTGAAAAAGTTGCCTAAAATGGCAATTTCATTAAAAGTCAAACTTGACAAAAAAGTCAACTTTGCAAAAGACTTGAAATTCTTGAATTTTGTAAACTTCCAACTTCTTCTATGATCAAATAAAGATCATATACAATCAAAATGATGAAGAACACCCTTTGGTTGGGTCATTGGGGGCCTCATATGCCCTGATTTTGCACTGACTTGCTTGAAAAGTCAACTCTTGATCAGATGACTTCCCCATGGAATTTCTTCATGAAAATTTATATGAATACTCCCTATACCATATAGAGACCAATAGAAACAAGAATGACCAAAAAATTTGGAGTTATGGCCTCTGAAACCAAAACCCTAATTTTAGGTCATCTGTGCAGTCAAACCTGGCTCTGCTTCCATGCCATTCTCAGTTCTTGTGATTCTTTGACATTCTTGACTTTGAGGGGATATAACATGATGTTTGAACATACATGGATCCCTTTGAAGTGATTGATGTCCTTTGGAGTGGCTCAAGAAGCTTTTGGATTGCTCAGATCACAAACCCTAGATGCAGATGACTTAGAACCAATGCAGTGAATTAAAAATGTGATAGGAGATGGTATGATTGAGCTTATGCATATGAAATGATCACAAGCCATGGTATGAATGGGTGAGGTCAAATTTGGGGTGTTTACAAATATTCATATGAATGATCATACAGAGATGAGATGCAATAGAAGCATGTTTAGAAACATGAAAATACATGTATGTTCATGAGATGTAATGGATGCAAAGCATAGCAAATGAATGAATAAATGATCAAGAAATGTTTCATACATGTCCTAAGATGTCTAATATGACATACAAAATAATGGAATGGCATTACAAGTTCATATGTTCATGAAATGCAAAGGAGAATGCAAATGAAGATACAAAATTAGGGTTTTAAGACAACATGAGATGCATATGACCAAAACATAAGAAAACACCATGATAAAAAATTGAAATTGAACTCAAACAAACTCTAATACCATACAAGACCACACTCCAAAGGAGAAGGTCAGAAGCCAATCCTAGTGAAAGTTATGAAATTTCTAAGTTTGCTAGGGTTTTTGGGTGCTTTTAAAGGGAAAATGAAAATCAAATTAAAAATGCAATATAAAAACATGAGATAAATAAACTAGAAACTATATGAAATCTATGAAACAATTCAAAAAGAATCAAGTTCAAACTCATCATGGTTAGGCAGAAACGAATTTTTCAAGTTAGGGCTAGAAAATGTGATTTTTAAGAACCCTAATTCAAAGAAAATTATGAAAATATGATCAAACCTAAAAAGATATTTGTTTGGTGAGTTTGAAAATGTTTCTAAATGTTTAAGGATGCTTCATGATTTTTTTGGTGATTTTTAGAAACCTAAATGCATATTTAATTAATTAAAATCCATTCATTAATTAAAATCCATTAATTAATTAAATAAAACATTTAAATATTTTAAAAATACTTTTTTAATGCAAAAAATAAAATAAAAACTGTTTTTAGGTTAAGAAAAATATTTTAAACAGAAATGCAAAGTTTGAGATTTTTTGAATGATTTTTGCTATTTTAAATAAAATGAACAAAGAAATGAAAATTAAAATGAAATTAAAATGAATTTAAACGGAAGTATGTAGATCCAGTGGTCCAGATTTGAACTGAGGGAAAAGGTGTTGACTGTGCGCGCTATTGAATGGTCAGGATGGATTCTGGCTAATTAATTATGATTTATTTAATTAAACATAAATTAATATTAATGAGCTAATATGGTCCGTCCAAGGCTTAAGCTAATCACACATCCAACGGTCCTCATGCAATATGGGCACTAAACCCTAATTAGGGCTAATTACTCTTAGGTGACCGGAGACAAGCTCCGATCATCTTCTCCGGTGGCACCAAAACCCTAATTCCCTCTACAGGCCACCCCACCCCAAATTAACTGCCCAGAAATGATCCCCTACTCCCACGAAACTCAAATCACCCAACAAACCTCATTTATGCTTCATAAACATGGTGAATCAAAGAAAAAATAAAAACTGGACAAACTTTCAGAAGCCTATGAAATCCTCATTTCTCCACCATTTTCAGTTTTAAAAAGATCATGATGAACCCCACAACATGTATTTTCATTTTAGAACAAGAAAATAAGGTTTTGAGAGAAAGTGTTCTTGAGGTTACCTGAGCTGGAGATCCCCAAATGTGGACCTTCAGAGCCTTTCTCTTGTGCAAACTGCTTCCTCTGGCCCTCCTAGTGCTTGTGGAATGCTTCAAAAGCTTTTATAATGGCTGATTTGAAAGCTCTAGTTCTGGTGTAGCAGAAATGGAGGTTTGTGTTTGTGAGGTTTCATGTCTTTTTGAGGGTTGAGTTTTGTTCTATGGATGATGTATGACTTATTGGTGAAGAAATTTTTGAGGTTTGATGGATGGTTTTAAAGAATCGAAGAAGGGAAGTTTTTTGTGATTTTCTTGCAATCTGACTTGTGGGAGGATTCAGGCTCCAAGCTTATGTGAAATGAGCTCCTTGATGTCCACATAAGTCATGTTGATTGGCCAGAGAGTGGTTGTGGCACAGGCTGATTGGTGTGGCTTGTTTTGCAAAAAGTCAAAAGTTGTGGTACCATAAGCATGGGCTGAGTCAGAGCTGGTTTTGAGGGGTGTCCTGCCTCAGCCAGCTTCAAGGAGAACCATGGGATGGTTTGGGATGATCTCCAGCCTTTGATTCAAGTGTTTGCAAGCTTTATCCATAATTGCCATTTTTAGATTTCTTTTGAATCAAGCCATGAAATCCATGCATTCTTGGGTCAATTATGATGTTTTGAAGTTTCTTTGACTTGTTATGGTACATAGAAGTTGATTAGAGGTCATGAAATGGCTTGGCAAGTGAAATTGCAAAAATCCCTCTTTGGTGCACACTTGAAAGTTATAGGATTTTTGTCAACTTTGAAAGGCCATATATTGAGTTCTAGGATGAATCAAGACATATGCTTGTAATTTTTGAAAATGGGAAGACATAATCTATAACCTTCATGCCCAAGAATTTTTCATTTGAAGCATTTTTGCCCAAGAAAGTTTCCATTACAAGTCCTTTCCAAAAATAGCAAGTTTGCATTTGGCTCAAAATTCTTTAACTTTGTGAACTTCCAACCACTTCTAAGATCAAATAAAGATCATAGAGACTCAAAATGATGATGATGACCCTTTGGTGCCCTTGATAGAGGCCTCATATGCCCTGATTTTTACTTTACTTGCTCAAGAAGTTACCCAATGATCATATGACTTCCACAGTGAATTTCTTCATCAAACTTGGTACACATGATCCTTATAACATATTAAGACCATTAGAAACAAGAATGACCAAAAAAATTGGGATTAAGGCCTCTGAAACCAAAACCCTAAATTTAGGTCATCTGTGTAGGAAATCTTTAGTCTGCCTTTATGCCTTTGCCATGCTTTGTGATCTTTTGACTTTCATGAACTTTGGGGAGCATATTATGACCATGGAACACACATGGACCCTCTTGGTAAGCTTCAAGACCATTGGGATGGCTCAGATCACTTCTTGGATTGCTCAGATCACAAACCCTAGATGCAGATGAAATGAACTATGCAGTGGGACATGATATGCTTATGCTTATGCAAAAATGAAAGATCACAAGCCATGGTGTGAAAAAGTGAGGGAAAATTTGGGGTGTTTACAGCTGCCCCTATTCAAGCATGAGTTAGCTGTGCAGGATGAAAGTGCCTAGCTTAACAGACAAACAAGATAACTTGTGGTTGAATACCAAAGACAGTCCGAAATTTGCACTCGCTGGGGAGAAGAAAAAAAGGGATATAAATTGTAAAAGATAGTATAGTATGAGTATTAAATGAAAGCGATGGAGGACGACCATCGAGTAGAGGACGACTGCTGGGGGTAAAACAGTAAGCAGAGCAATGACGGGGACGACCATCATGCTAGGAAATAAAGAAACCGCAATGGGGATTGCCATCGGGTAAAAATCTCTGCGGATTGAGAAAAGCATTGATGGGGACGTCCAACAGGCTTGGAAAGTAAAGTAAACAACGATAGGGACGGCCATCAGGCTAAACTGATGAAGGACGATCATCAGGAAAAGGAAAAAGGACCACGACGGGGACGACCATCGGGTTAAAGAATAAATGAAATAATGATGAGGGGCGGTCATTAAAGGTGAAGCTCGATCACCTAGCAGGGGACGGCCTGCTCTTTTTCTCGACATAGGATGAATGCTGGATAGAAAAGGTCAATGATGGGGACGACCATCAGATAAGCATGATGAAGAACGATCATCAGGAGGTGAAGGACGATCACCTAGCAGGGTACGGATGCTCTTAGGGATTATCATGACATAGGACGAATGCCGGATAAAAAGATCAACGATGGGGACGACCATCAGATAAATGATGAGGGGCGGTCATCAAAAGGTGAAGGACGATCACCTAGTAGGGGACGACTACTTAAAATATCACGACATAGGACGAATGCCGGATAGAAAGTTCCAACAATGGGGATTCCACTGGGGAAAGGATGAGGAACAGTCATCCAAAGGTGAAGGATGATCACCTGGAAGGGGACAACTGCCGAAACTATCACGACATAGGACGAATGCCGGATAGGAGAAAGTTGTTTTGTTGGCGACTTACTAGGGAATGGTAAACAAGGACGAGTGCTTACGTCTTTAAAATAAAAGGTATAAGTGTCTGTCAGTGTGTATAGACTAAAGATGCGGACGAGCATCCTTAGTACCATGATACGGACGAGTATCGGTATAAACAAATGCTGACACGTGTTTTAAGGGTGATGATATGAACGAGTATCAATCAGTTGAGAAAAGAACACGGACGAGTGTTGAATCTGCTGAGGGGTGATATATACAAGATAAGGACGAGTATCAAAGACTTCTAGATAAGTATGTACAAGTATTGATCTGCTGGGGAAATACATGTAAGACACTGACGAGTGTTGAAAGATTGGGAAAGGGACACTGACGAGTGTTTGACTTGCTGGGGAACTATGACACGGGTGAATGTCAAAAAGAATCTGTACAAGTATGAGCAAGTGTTTGAGAATGCAGAAGGTATTATGGCGACCTTACTGGGGAAATATGACACGGACGAGTGTCGAAAAGAGCATGTATAAATATGAACAGGCATCTATGTTTGAGAGTGCAAAGGGATGTTTTGGCTTTTATCTGCAGGGGATATGAGTTTTGTTTATTGTTGATGAAGTGATATTGATATTTGCAGGTGACTGGCTCGAACCTGGCTTATGATCATGCAAATGTTTTATTTTTTCCGTAATGCTCTGTATTAGACGGAATGCTACACTTATTTTGGTGAATATGATGCGAATGCTATGATTATGCAAATGAGAAAACCCGATCCGAGATCCGGATCCTGCGGGGATAAAGATCTCTAGTCCATCTGTCTGGAGGGAGAGCTCTGTTGGGGATGATGAAGTTTTAGCAACTCCGTTGGGGAAGTATTTCATGCATTGCTCTACTGGGGAGAGAATGGCAACTTTGTGGGGAAGCAATTCCACCGACTCTACTGAGGATGAGAGAATTCTGGCAACTATGATGGGGAAAAGAAATTTCTTGACCACTTTGCTGGGGAAAAGCTGTCAGGCATTGCTCGGGAGATCCTGCATGGGGAGGAGATAACTTCTGGAAATAATACGCTGGGGATTGATGAATCCTCAAGGGATCCCCTGGGGGGATAAAAACTTCGGGAGGAAATACTTCTTGTCAAGGAGTCCTGCTGATGATGTGATTGCTGACTTGGCTGGGGATATAATACTTGATATGTCCCTTGATGTGAAAGATTGTCCGCCTTGAGTACCTGCAACCTGTCAAGACAAAGGACAACGCAGAAGTGTCCCGAGGTATCCTCAACTGGATTCCATCATAGGAGTTAGATTTACTTGAAAGTAACATATTTCCTACAAGCATTCATTAAAATAGCTCATATGTTTTATGCAAGTGTTGTATTATGAAATTTGGACATTTTGCAAACGAAACAAAAATTCACAAAACAAAGTGTGACCGAAAAATTCTGATTTTATTGATTTGTGTGCCCTGAATAGGCAAGTACAGTCAAAGAAGTGAATCCCTTGAAAGGAGGAGATTGCTATAAATTGAGAAAATAAAAGTATTGACAATGTTGAAGTTGACGCTCCAGTGAGCTTCCTTTGCTATGACCCGTATGACCTTGACGTTCTTCTTATCCTGCTTTCTGAAGAAGGTTGATTTTGACCGACGATTTACCCTTTCGAAGCTTGCCATGTTGTGAGTGATATAGAAGAATTCAAAATGCAGTTGTTCGCTTATTCCCTAATTATGCGTGGATCTCCCTTTTGGGTTTTCAATCTATCGGGATACCCATTTTTGCCTGAGCTGTCCGATGTGGCTTTTCAACTCAGTGGGTGTACATTTTTTCAAAATTTTCCTTATTTTTGCCCGAGTCTTCTATTCTGTTTTTGACTCGCTGGAATGCCCTTTTTTGGCCTGGACTTACATTCTGTTTTTTTGTCCAGCGGATCTTTTATGCGAAGTATTTTTTAACTGCATCTGAATTCACAGGAGACGAAAAGTCTTCACCATCCATGGTTACGAGCATCAGCGCTCCGCCCGAGAAGACTTTAGTTACCACATAGGGACCTTCAAAGTTTGGTTTCCACTTGCCCATGTGGTCGGTATGAGGAGGAAGAATCCTTTTCAGTACTCGTTCTCCCACTTGGTATTCCCGAGGTCTGACATTCTGATCGAAGGATTTCTTCATCCGCTTCTGATACAACTGCCCATGACAGATAGCTGCTAATCTCTTCTCTTCAATCAAATTCAGTTGATTGTACCGAGATCGAACCCATTTTACTTCATCCAGTTTCACATCCATCATTACCCTTAAGAAGGGTAGTTCAACTTCGACAGGTAGGACAACTTCCATACCATACACAAGCTGATAAGGTGTTGCCCCAGTAGATGTTCTGATAGAGGTTTGGTACCCATGCAAGGCAAATGGTAACATTTCATGCCAGTCTTTGTAGGTGACTACCATATTTTGCACAATCTTCTTGATGTTCTTGTTAGAATCCTCAACAGCGGCATTCATCTTTGGCCTGTAAGGAGAAGAATTGTGATGTTTAATCTTGAAGTCCCGGCAAAGCTCTGCCATCATCTTGTTGTTTAAATTATAACCATTATCAGTAATGATTCGCTCTGGAACTCCATATCGACAGATGATATCCCTTTTCAGAAATCTAGCTACCACTTGCCTAGTCACATTTGCATATAAAGCTACTTCAACCCATTTGGTGAAGTAATTAATGGCTACCAGGATGAATTTGTGACCATTTAAAGTAGTCGGTTAAATCTTTCCAATCATATCGATGTCCCACATGGCGAAGGGCCAAGGTGAAGACATCACATTCAAAGTATTCGAAGGTACATGCACTTTAGCTGCATAGATCTGGCACTTGTGGCATTTTCTGGCATAAGCACAACAGTCTGCATCCATCGAGGAAGAACCTACCGGCTAGACTTCTTAATGTCTTCTTATCATTTGACGATGCCCCAGGTGGGTATGTCTGAGTTTCTAAGAAGCATTTGATGTCATGGTACCAAGGCTTGTCATTAGTGATAGTGTCCACAGAGAATACATATGCCGGTCTGTCCAGTCTGGATACCAAAATTCGAGGTACATAATTGGCAGCTTGTACTTTGATCATGGATGAAATGGTAGCCAAAGCGTCTGCAAACTGATTCTCATCTCGAGGGATGTATTCAAGCTTAACTGCTGTGAAGAAGGTCAACAATCTCCTCGTATAGTCATGGTATGGAATCAGATGCTCCTGATGAGTGTACCACTTGCCGTTGGTCTGGTTGATTACCAAAGCTGAATCTCCGAATACATTCAAAGTTTTGATCCTAAGGTCAATGGCTTCCTCAAGACCCATGATACAAGCTTCGTATTCTGCTTTGTTGTTAGTGCAGGCAAAGGTGAGTTTCACTGAGAAAGGCATATGGACTCCCTTGGGTGTGATAAGTACTGCACCAAACCCACGACCATTGCAATTAACTGCCCCATCGAACATCATAGTCCATGCTTCTTCTGGGTCCGGCCATTCAGTGTGAATAGGATGTTCATAATCTTTTGATTGCCTTTTGAGAGGTATACTGAATGTCATATTCTTGTTAGAATCATTTGCCATCTTGCAACCCTTCCAGTAAGTGCTGGCTTCTTGAATATGTACTTGACTGGATCCATCTTTGAGATCACAAGGTAGTATGAGTCAACATATACTGTCTTAGTCGGCGAGCAGCCCACGCTAAAGCACATCAAGTTTTCTCGAGCAGTGAATAACATTGTTCACAGTCGGTAAACTTTTTGCTTAGGTAGTATATTGCATACTCTTTTCGACCAGACTCGTCATGCTGGCCCAACACACACCCCATTGACTCTTCTAATACTGTGAGATACATGATTAAAGGTCTTCCTTTGATTGGAGGCACGAGAATTAGAGGTTCTTGCAGATATTCTTTGATCTTGTCAAAAGCTCTCTGACAGTCATCATTCAACCTGACCGTTTGTTCTTTTCTTAACAGCTTGAACAAAGGGTCGTAGGTTGCAGTGAGATGAGATACGAACCTTGAGATGTAGTTCAATCTACCTAAGAACCCTCGAACTTCTCTCTCAGTCTTAGGTGCAGGCATTTCCTGAATAAATTTGACTTTGTCGGAATCAACCTCAATTCCTTTTTCACTTACAATAAAACCCAACAGCTTACCAGAACGCACCCCGAATGTGCACTTGTTGGGGTTCAACTTCAATTGATACTTTCTCATACGCTTGAACAGTTTTAGCAGATTCACCAAATGATCTTCCTCTGTAAGGGACTTGGCAATCATATAATCCACATAACACTCGATTTCTTTGTGGATCATGTCGCTCCCACCAAATGACAACGGGGCCAGAAGGGGTACAGACGAGAACGGTCGGTGAAAGAGAGAACATGAAGATGAACTGAAAAGAGTCGCCAGCTAGGCATTTTTATCCCGAAGGAAAGGTAATGCTGCATAAACCTAGGAAAAGATGGATAATACGGTCGCGAACCAGAGAAACTGAGAAAGGGGGTTGGTTACAACCTAGGAAGGTATTAGCACTCAGATTGTCCGTCGTACTCGACGGGATCCATGCTTACAAGATTGTGTTTAAAAGGGGTAGTGTCAGTGATGTCTGTGTGCAAAAGCTGAAAAAGAATGTACATGTGTCAGTGCAAAAGAAATGTGAAATGAATTTCTCAGGAATGAGGCTTAAAGAATAATGCTGGAAGAGGGGGAATATACAGAGACTTTTGTTCGATAACGGTTAAGTTATGCCTACGTATCATCTCGTGCAATGAGGAAGTCAGAACACCGTAGTTCGACTCAAAGAGACTGAAGGAAAAATTGACTGATGAACTGCTTACTTGCCTATGCTCAAGTGTATGACCTGTCTGGCTCAGGTGCAAACTGTCTTGCATTAGACGGAAGAAGCGAGTTCTCGTTTGTGAGTGAATGAGGTGAGAAAAGAATCCCGGAGGAGACGATTATTGTTTGTTTTTGTGTTTTCAATCTTTTATTGGTTTTTGGGCTTTGTCATAAGAAAATGAGCTTAAGCCTAAACCAAGGGTTAGTAAACTCATCACATCCTCCCTCTGATTAGGGGTAATGAGAATACCTTAAGTATGAAGTAAGCACCTCACACTTAATCACCATGATGTAGGATTAAGATCATTAACCTACTTGTAATTATTTAGATGTTTTTGGTATTTTTGTTTAGTGTTAAGTAATGAGTTTAAGCCATAATCAAGGATTTAATGGACCCTTTACACCATCCTAATAGAAGGATAATAGATGAGAACATTTAAGCTGAGGAAGGCTCCTCAACTTAATCCATGATTAAGGATTAACCTCATGACAAAACAAAGCCTTTATTAAAGTGGATTTTAGTTAATGGTAAGATTAAGAAGTGAATTTTATGGTTTGTAAGACAGCTTGAGGGGGACTTGTCCATTAACACTAGGGTTAGTCCTTCTTAACCAATTAAGGAAGAATTAGAACCCTAATATAAGGCACAAGTTACAAGCTTGATGTCTTAGTGATTATTATATGGATTGATTAAGAGATTTAAACAAATTAAGGGTTTAACACTTAGGATTAAAGTTATACACTCCATCCTAAGAGAAGGATGCATGCATAACCTTAATCACAAAGCCTTAAAGCCTTGAAGGTTTAGTCCTTGATTATGAGATGAGAGGAGAGACACAAAAGATGACACAAAGGTAAAACTAATGGGGGGAATAATCAAACCCTAATTGTGATCATGCTTGGGTGCTCCTAGGGTTTATGAGGCTTGCAAGAGATCTTCAAGGAGAAGCCACCAAGGAAGGAGCAGATGAAAGGAGGAGAAGCAGAAGAAACAAGTTAACTTACTTCACTTAAGAAGATAAGTTACTTGAAGGAAGAAAGTGAATGGAGAACATGAATGAGCAAGTTCACTCTAAGACAAATACAAAATACAGCAAGAATGCATAAAATAAGAGATAAGAAGAGAAGTGAGAAGTGAAGGCAAATTCACTTCCCAAAGTACTTACCACCTGAAAAGTTAGCAAAAGGAAATGAAAATGAAATGAAAATGAAAAGCATGCAAGGATGCAAACCAAAACCAGAAGCATGATCATGATGAAAATGATGTTATGAGATGATATGAAAGCATGTCAAGTGATATGAATGTTCATACAAGTGATGAGAATGCAAATGAAGCATGAATGAAGCATGAAAGTTCATGAATGCTCATGAAATGAAATGAATGCATAACATGGCAAATGGATGAAGAAATGATCAAGCATGAGTCTAATGTGTCCTAAGATGTCTTATAAGTCATGTGAATGCATAAAATGTCATGGCAAGTTCATGAATGCAAGCATATGCAAGATATATGCAAGAGAAGATGAGAAATTAGGGTTTTCATGCAACATGAGATGCAAAAATCAAAAACAGAAGCAAATGTCAAGATAAAAATTGAAAATTCAATCAAGAGAACCCTAACCCCATATGATTTCATACCCCAAAGGAGAAGACCTAAATCTTAACCCTAAGGAAGTTATGATTTTCCTAAGTTATCTAGGGTTTTAGGGTACCTAAAGGGAAAAAAATGCAAATCAATTCAAAAAGGCAGAAGAAATTTGTAAGAAAATTATGCTAGAAACTACATGTCAAATGAAGATCAATGCAAAAAGAATCATTGTCATACCATTCTTGGTTGAGCAGAAAAGAATTCTTGAAGTTAGGGTTCTAAAATGTGAATTTTATGAACCCTAAATTCAATAAAATTATCAAAAATGGTTCAAAACCAAAAAGAAATTTGTGTGGATGGTATGACAATGTCTCTAAATGTTTAAAGATGCAATATGATTTTTTTTGGGATTTTTTAGAAACCTAAATGATATTTTAATTAATTAATTTTCATTAATTAATTAAAATAAACATTTAAATGTTTAAAAAATGATTTTTTAATGTGAAAAATAAAAATAAAAATATTTTTGGGTTAAGAAAATTATTTGAAATCAAAATACAGAATAAAAATAGTTTTGGAAATTTCTAACTATTTTTAATAAATGGAACAAAATAAATAAGAAAAATATAAATTAAAACTGAATTAAATAAAAGTAATCTGATCTGAAGGCTCACATTCAAAGCTGAGGGGTTTTGGTTGACTGGCGCGTGAATGAGTGGACATGATTCACTTTGGGCTAATTTTCATTAACTAATTAATTAATCATAATTAAATGGGATTAGGGTTTTAATGACAACATCACAGCGATCCAAACGCGCGGGTAACAAGATCCTACGGCCATAATTCAAACTAGCCCTAATTACACTGATTATGCCCTAATCTCTTTCAGGTGACCGGAACAGTGTTCCGGTCATCTTCTCCGACCATCCATTTTGCTATCTCACTCAAAACCTCACCCTAAGCCCTCTAAAGCTCCAGAATCACTCAACAAACATCAAGGAACAAGAATCCAAGCACGAAATTCATTTATTTTCAGAAATAAGCATGAATCGAATCAAACTTCTTTTAGGTCAAAAATTTCAGATATTCGGTTCATGCTCATTTCATCATCATTTTCAAAAATAGTAAGTGCAGTGTGATCAGGGGAACATGGGGAACATTTTTATAACTTAAAAAGAGATTTCTGGAAAAAAAGTTTGAGATGGCTACCTGAGTTGAACCTTTGAGATTCTGAGCTTTCAGGGCCTCTCCTTTGTGCAAGTCAGCTTCAATGACCCCCCTGAGGATGATGTGAAGCTTGAAAAGCTTTGAGAGTGGCTGGTTTGTGTTGTGTGGTTCTGGTTTAGCAGAAATAGAGGTTTGTGTGTGTAGTGATTCAGGCTATTTCAAAGGGTGGGTTTTGTTCTATGGATGAAGAATGATTTGTTGGTGAAGGAATTTCTGGATTTTGTTAAGTTTTGAGGTTGTTTCGAAGAGAACAAGTCTTGTGCACAAATTTGTGAATCTGATGTTGTGTGTGTTTTCAGGCTCCAATTCTTGCTCTTATCTCTCCCATATTGTTTGAATATAATATGTGGTAGGTTCTGAATGGCTGCAAAACACTATTCCAAGAGTATGGGAGTTTTGGCCAAAAAGTTAAATATGTGTCCTTGAGAGTATGTGCCATGGCAGAGGAGATCTAAAGGGTGTATCTGCTTCAGCTGAGTTTGAGGATGACCCTTGGATGGTTTATGATGGACTGCAACACTTGGATTGCAAGATAGCATGTGTTTTGCAAATTTCCAACTTTGTGCATTTTGAGATATTTGGTCATGGACATGTCTCATTCAATGCTGAATTTAGGTCATGAAGTGTTACATGATGTTGCTGTGATGTTTTGAGACCATTTAGAAGTCATACCAATCCTTAGAAATCATTCTTGCAAGAATCCTTCTTTTGAGAATTTTATGAAAAATGGCTTATGGAAACTTGTGATCCAAGGCATGAAATCTTGTGAATATATGCAATTCTGATCTTGGAAAGTTGAAACATGTTGTAATGATGCTTGGAAGTCATTTAGAGGTCATGAAAATGCTTAGAACTTGAATTTGCAAAAATCCCTCTTTGGCATGAAACTTGAAATTATGTGATTTGTGCCAACTTTGGAAAGCCATAACTTGAGTTCCATAATGAATTAGAACTTGTTCTTGTACTTTTTGAAAAGGGAATGATCCAATCTACAACGTTCATGACCAACAATTTTTCATTTGAAGCATTTTTGGTTGAGAAAGAGGAGGTTGAAAAACTTTACCAAAATGGAAAGTTTACATTACAAGTCATTTCCATTTTTGGCAACTTTTGGTTTAACTCACTTTTCTTCAATTTTGTGATCTTATAAGATCTTCAATGATCAAATAAAGACCATATAACCTCAATTTGATGAAAAATCCCCTTTGGTTCCATGTTGGGGGGCCTCAGATGCCCTGATTTTGCTCTGACTTGCTCAAGAAGTTACCCAGTGATCAGATGACTTCCACAATGAATTTCTTCATCAAACTTGGTATACATGATCCTTATAACATATTGAGACCAATAGAAACAAGAATGACAAAAAAATTTGGAGTTATGGCCTCTGAAACCAAAACCCTAATTTCAGGTCATCTGTGTAGTTAAACCCTAGCTCTGCTTCCATGCTTTGCCAGTTCTTGTGATTTTTTGAATTCCTTGATCTTTGGAGGATATAATATGATGATTGAACCTACATGGACCCTCTTGGAGTGATTGGAGACCTATGGAGTGGCTCAGATGAATCTTGGATGGCTCAAGTCACAAACCCTAAATGCAGATGAACTTGAACTAATGCAGTGAAGCAAAAATGCAAAATGAAATGATATGCTTAAACTAATGTAAATATGAAAGATCACAAGCCATGGTGTGAAATTAGTGAGGGAAAATTTGGGGTGTTTACAGCTGCCCCTATTCAAACATGAGTTAGCTGTGCAGGATGTAAGTGTTGCTCCCACCAAATGAGGCCAGGTCAGATGGGGTACAGACGCGAACGATCGGCGAAAGAGGAGGAAATGAATAGAGTCGCCAGCTAGGCATTTTTATCCCGAAGGAAAGGTAATGCTGCATACACCTGAGAAAAGATGGATAAGACGGTCGCGAACCAGAGAAACTGAGAAAGGGGGTTGGTTACAACCTGGGAAGGTATTAGCACCCAGATTGTCCGTCGTACTCGACGGGATCCACGCTTGAAAGTTTGTGTTTAAAGGGGTAGTGTCAGTGTTATTTTGTATGCAAAAGCTGGAAAAGAAATCAAGTGTCAGTGCAAAAGAAATGTGAAGTGAGATGAAACAGTGTCAGTGTAAGAAAAGAATGCAAAGCTCAAGACTATGAGGCTTAAAAGAATAATGTTGGAAGAGGGGGGATATACAGAGACTTTTGTTCGATAACTGTTAAGTTATGCCTACGTATCCTCTCGTGCAATGAGGAAGTCAGAACACCGTAGTTTGACTTAAAGAGACTGAAAGGTAAATTGACTTGTGAACTGCTCACTTGCATATGCTCAAGTGTATGCCCTGTCTGGCTCAGGTGCAAATTGTCTTGCATTAGACGGAAGAAGCAAGTTCTCGTTTGTGAGTGAATGAGATGAGAAAATAATCCCGGAGGAGACGATTATTGTTTGTTTTTGTGTTTTCAGTCTTTTATTGCTTTTGGATATTTGTCATAAGTTAATGAGCTTAAGCCTAAACCAAAGTATAGTAAACTCATCACATCCTCCCTCTAATTAGGGGTAATGAGAATACCTTAAATGTGAGGTAAGCACCTCACACTTAATCACCATGATGTAGGATTAAGATCATTAACCTACTTGTGATTATTTAGATGTTTTTGTTGTTTTTGTTTAATGTTAAGTAATGAGTTTAAGCCATAATCAAGGATTTAATGGAATCATTACACCATCCTAATAGAAGGATAATAGATGAGAACATTTAAGCTGAGAAAGGCTCCTCAACTTAATCCGTGATTAAGGATTAACCTCATGACATAACAAAGCCTTTATTAAAATGAATTTTAGTTAATGGATGAGATTAAGAAGTGGATTTTATGGTTGGTAAGACAACTTGAGGGGGACTTGTCCATTAACACTTGTCCAAGTTACAAGTTTGATGTCTTAGTGATTTATTAGATTAATTGATTAAAGGAATTAAACACATTAAGGGTTTAACACTTAGGATTAAAGTTATACACTCCATCCTAATAGAAGGATGCAGGCATAAGCTTAATCACAAAGCCTTAAAACCTTTAGGGTTTAGTCCTTGATTTTGAGGTGAGAAGAGAAGACACAAAGATGACACAAAGGTAAAACTAAATGGGGGACTAATCAACCCTAATTGTGATCATTCTTGGATGTTCCTAGGGTTAGTGAAGCTTTCAAGAAGATCTTCAAGAGAAAAGCCACCAGGGAAGAAGCAGATGAAAGGAGAAGGAAGCAGAGAAAAGCAAGTCAACTTGCTTCACTTAAGAAGATAAGTTGCTTGATGAAAGAAAGTAAGAGATGAACATGAATGAGCAAGCTCACTCTAATACAAAGATAAAATGCATCAATGATGCATAAGAGGGATGAAAAGAGATTGTGAGAAGTGAAGGCAAATTCACTTCTCAAAACAACTTATCACCGGAAAGGTTAGCAAAAGAAATGAAATGCAATGCAAATGAGATGAAATGTCATGATGCAAACCAAATTCAGAAGCATAAACATGATGTTAATGATGCTAAGAGATGATACAAACACATGACAAGAGATGAGAATGATCAAACAAGTATAAGGATGCAAATGAGGCATGCTTTGAACCATAAAGATCCATGAATGTCTATGAAATGAAATGAACATATAACATGGAAAAGGAATGATGCAATGATCAATCATGGTTCTAATATGTCCTAAGATGTCTTATGAATCAAGTGGATGCACAAAATGTCATGACAAGTTCTCTAATGCAAGCAAATGAGAGATGGATGCAAAGGAAGGCACAAATTAGGGTTTACATACAACATGCAATGCAAAAATTCAAAACCAGAAGCAAATGATGTGATAAAAAATTGAAAATGGGACAAAGGGAACCCTAACCCTACACAAGATCACTGCCCAAAGGAGGAGACCTAAATCTAAACCTAATGGAAGTTATGAATTTTCTAAGTCAATTAGGGTTTAGGGATACCTCACAATGAAAAATGCCAAACAAATTGAAAAGGAAATATGAATTCAAGCCAATTTTATCCTATAAACTACATGCTATGGAGGATGCAATGCAAGAAGAACCATCATCAAACTCTCAATGGTTAGGCAGAATAGATTTTTCCAAGTTTGAACAAAAATATTGCCTTAAAATGAATTTAATTCCAATAAAAAATTGTCAAAATGCATCAAGAACCAAAAAGAAATTTGGTTTGAGAGTTTGATAATGTTTCTAAAAGCTTTGAAATGCAATGTAAATTTTTTTGGAATTTTTAAATACCTAAATGCATTTTTAATTAATTAATTTTCATTAACCAATTAAAAATAACCATTTAAATGATTTAAAAAATAATTTTTAATGCAAAAAATAAAAATAAAAATATTTTTGGGTTCTGAAAATTAATGAAATCCTTGACAAAAATTTTCAGAATTTTTAAATGTGTTTTGCTATTTTAAATAATTCGTGGAAGTTAATTATAAAACAAATGAAATAAAATGAATTTAAAAAGAAAAAAGAGAAAGTCAAACAGATCAAAGGCTGTGGTTCAAACTTGGGGACGCGGGAATTGACCTGGCGCGCAAACGAACGGCCAGAATTCAAACTTGCCTAATTATGTCATTATCCCTAATCCTGAGCCCTAATCACTTTCAGATGACCGGAACAGTGTTCCGGTCATCTTCTCCGGCCAACCAATTTCCCAATCTCACTCAAAACGCATCAAAACTTCACTAAACTCTCCAGAATCAATCTATGAACATCATTAAACATAAACCCTACAACAAACATCATTTATTTTTCGTGAATCAAGAGAAACAAACAAAATCATTTTTACGGGCAAACTTTCAGACAGTCAATACATGCTTGTTTCTTGACCATTTTCAAAACCAAACACATCCAGATGATCAGTGAAACTCATAGAATCATTTTATAACAAGAAATTAAAGTTCTGGAAAAAATGTTCTTGAGCTCACCTGAACTGGAGCTTTCGAAACATGGACTTTCTGACTGTTTCTTTGGTCCAAACAAGCTCCAATGATCCTCCCCAGAAGTTTGTGATGCTTAGCTGGAGTTTATATGGTCTCTAGAGGAAGTTTGCAGAAGCTCAGGTCAATGGAGGAGGGGAATCGTGTTTTTGATGTGGGAGGTTTCAGGCCAAAACAATGGTTGGGAAATGATCAGAGGATCATGGTGAGTGATTTTGTGAAGTTTGTATTGATGTTTGAAGCCTGTGTATTAAGTTTCGAAACAAAATGCATAAGAGGTCAGTTTTGGGAACTATGGCTTGTGGGATGCTTCAGGGTGTGTTGTGTTATGTGTTGAGTCTCATCTTGTCCATGTATCAAGCTTGGATAGGTCAGAGAGTTGTTGCTGGCCTAGCTTGATTGGTATGGGCCATTTTGCATAAAGTCAACTTTTTGTGTAAGAGAGGTATGGGCTGGTTCAGTCAAGGTACAAAGGCATGGCTTGGCTCAGCTGTGATCAAGGAGGACCATGGAAATGAGTTTGAGGCAATGCAGCAAGTGGATTAGGGTTTATGTGAGTTTTTGCAATTTCACAAAGTCTTGGCCCTTTTGAAGTTTCTTAATGCACCAGTCATGAAAATGGACAATTCTTTGGTGCATTCTGATTTTTAGGTCATGGTTCAAGTTTGTGTAATGCATAGAAGTCCCATTGAAGTCACATTTTGCCTTGGCATGAGGTTTTGCAACTTTGCCTCTTTGGTGTAAAACTTGAAATGATGTGATTTTATCCAACTTTGCAAGGCCATAACTTTTGATCCAAAATGAATTAGAATGAGTTCTTGTACTTTTTGAAAATGGGAGGATCCATTATATAACTTTCATGACCATAGTTTTCTCATTTGAAGCATTTTTGAATCAATTTGAGGAGGTTGAAAAACTTTCCCAAAATAGCAAGTTTACATTACAAGTCACTTTCCCAAAAAGGCAACTTTGCAAATGGCTTGAAATTCTTCAATTTTGTGAACTTCTAACATCTTCTATGATCAAATAAAGATCATACACATTCAAAATGATGGAGAATACCCTTTGGTTGGGTCATTGGGGGCCTCAGATGCCCTGATTTTGCACTGACTTGCTCAAGAAGTCATCTCTTAATCAGATGCCTTCCTCATTGAATTTCTTCATGAAAATTGATATGCATGATCCTCATAACATATAGACACCAATAGAAACAAGAATGACCACAAAATTTGGAGTTATGGCCTCTGAAACCAAAACCCTAATTTCAGGTCATCTGTGCAGTTAAGCTTGGCTCTGCTTCCACACCTTCCTCAGTTCTTGTGATTCTTTGACCTTATTGACCTTGTGAGGATATAATATGATGCTTGAACACACATGGACCCCTTTGAAGTGATTGAAGGCCTTTGGAATGGCTCAAGTGGCTCTTGGATTGCTCAGATCACAAACCCTAGATGCAGATGACTTTGAAACAATGCAGTGAGGCAAAAATGCAATATGATGTGATATGATTGAAATTATGCAAATGAAAAGATAACAAGCCATGGTGTGAATGGGTGAGGGAAAATTTGTGGTGTTTACAGTAAGCGCCTGGCTTAACAGACAAACAAGATAACTTGTGGTTGAATACCAAAGACAGTCTGAAATTTGCACTCACTGGGGAGAAGAAGAAAAGGGATATAGATTGTAAAAGAAAGTATAATATGATTATAAAGCGCGGGCGATGGAGGAAGACCATCGAGCAGAGGACGACTGCTGGGGATAGAGCAATGACGGGAACGGCCGATATGCTGGGGAAATAAAGATACTATGATGGGGATGGCCATCAGGTAAAGAAATAAGACTCTCTAGGGATTGAAAATAAAGCCAATGATGGGGACGACCATCAGGTTCAGAGAATAAATGAAGTAATGATGAGGGACGGTCATCAATGGTGAAGGACGATCACCTAGCAGGGGACGGTTGCTCTTTACCACGACATAAGACGAATGTCGGATAGAAAAAGGTCAACGATGGGGACGGCCATCGGATAAGCATGATGAAGGAAGATCATCAAGAGGTGAAGGACGATCACCTAGCAGGGTACGAATACTCTCGGGGTTTATCATGACATAGGACGAATGTCAGATAACAAGATCAACGATGGGGACGACCATCAGATCAAATGATGAAGGACGATCATCAAGAAGGTGAAGGACGATCACCTAGCAGGGGACGACTGCTAAATATCACGACATAGGACGAATGCTGGACATAAAAGGGTTCCAATAATGGAGACTCCGCTGGGATAAGAATGAGGGACGATCATCTAAAGGTGAAGGACGATCACCTGGCAGGGTACGGCTGCCGAAAGTATCATGACATATGACAAATGCCAGATGAGAGAAAGGTTACTTTGCCGGGGAATGGTAGACACAGACGAGTGCTTACATCCAAGAAACAAAAGGTATAAGTGTTTGACACTGTGTATAGATCAAAGATGTGGACGAGCATCTTTAAGACTACGATACAGACGAGTATCAGTAGAAACAAACGCTGACGCGTGTTCTGAGATGATGATACAGACGAGTACCAACTGGTTAACGAAGAACACAGACGAGTGTCGAATCTGAGGGGAAATAAGTGTCTATAAAAAATATGGACGAGTATCTGTATGAGTAAAAATAAGCATGAGTGAGACACAGACGAGTGTTCAACTTGCTGGGGAGAGTATGACACGGACGGGTGTCATAAGAGGAAACGTATAAGTTATGAACTTATAAGTGTAAAAGGTAATCCGGTGATCTGTGGGGATAGGATGACATGGACGGGTGTCAATGAGAGTGTATTATAAAGAAGTGTTTGGTTTATAATAAGTGATTAGGCAACCATGCTGGGGATCAGTGACACGGACGGGTGTCAAAAAAGGGTATGTAAAGTTCTGTATTCAACAAGGGTATTTGTGGCTTATATCTGCAGGGAGATGATATGACATGGACGAGTGTCGAATGAGCATATATAAACATGTACTTGTGTTGGAGAGCGCAAAGGGGGCGCTTTGGCTTTCTGTTGGGGAAATATGAGGTGACACGGACGAGTGTCGAGAAGAACATGTTATGTATATGTATCTATTTGTAGAAAGTGTTCTGGCAACTTTACTGGGGAATGATGACACAGATGAGTGTCAAAGGGAGCATGTATCTGTATTTGAGAGTGCAAAGGGGACGCTTTGGCATTTATGTGCAAGGGATGTATTTTGTATATTGTTGAAGGTATGGTTGGTATTTATAAGTGACTGGTTCGAACTTGACTTGTGATTATGCAATATGTTTGATTTTTTGGCCGTAATGCTCCGTATTAGACGGAATGCTACGCTTTTGTGGTGATTTATGATGCGAATGCCATGCTTATGCAAAAGAAACCGATCCGGGACTCGGATCCCACTGCTTGTGGAGATCCCTGGCTGATCTGCTTGAAGTGATATCCCCGTTGGGGATGAAATCATTAGTAGACCTGATAGGATGTATGGCTCTGCTTGGGGAGCTAGATCACTGATAGACATATCCGATAATGAGATAACCCAGCTAGGGATGAGAGAGCTTCCATCACTTTGTTGTGTGGAAAATTCAGACATTGCTCTTTTGGAAGAGGCTGGAGCTCTGTGGGGAGATGGTTCCCTGTCTTTGCTGGAGATGAGAGATTTGGCACTCTGTTGGGAGGGAAAATCATTGAACGATCTTCGTAAAGATTTCTGTGGGGATCCTGCTGAGGATGAGGAGACTTGATAATTCAGCTGGGGAAATGAGCATTTTCTGATGCTGCTTGAAGATGTGCTGGAGAAGTGGTGCTTACAACTCCGCTGGGGAAAAACAATCCAGATACTGTTAGGGGAGGAAGTATGTGATCAGTGATCTTTATTGTAGTTTTCAAGTCGTTTTTCATTGTCCTTTGCGTATAATTTCGTTTGTTTGAAGTATTCCGTTCACGTTTTCGTCATAGTTTTCTTAATGTAGCATGCAAGTTTAGTTTTAGTCTTTTTTTCTATTTTTATCTTTGGTATGTGTTATATGGTTGTTTTTGATGTGTTTTCAGGTCAACATCTAATCGGTTGTTCGAAGCTTTCGAAAAGATGATCCGAGTGTGAAAAATAACAGCAAAATAGGATATCAGAAGCACAACACGGGTGCCAGTGTTGTACAACACGGCCCGTGTTGTGAAGGCATGTTGAAGAGGAGTTTATGGAAGAAAAGGAGGAAACCAGTGTTGTGACACGGGTGCCCGTGTTGTACAACACGGCCCGTGTCATAGCATCTAAAGAAGAAGACTTTTGAGAAAACTCAGAGACACAACACGGGTGCCCGTGTTGCGAAAACCAGAAAAAAACCTGATATTTTTATGTTGCTGCGAGGGCATTCTGGACATTTCACGGTGTTTTTGGAAGACTGATTTATATTAGACGATTAAGACTGAATTAGGACTTGACTTTTTGATTGGGGGATTTTGGGATTGAACGATAATGGGAGAAGAAGGATTGATCAAGAGCGGAAGCGATTGGCGATCCAACCGATTCTACGTTAATTGTAATGTCTCTATATTATTGCTCTGTTTTTATTTTCGTTATGAACATGAGAGGCTAAACCCCCCAATGCCAGGGGGGTGTCCCTGATTTGCTTTATGTAATGACAATTTGAATTTTTAATTTTGATATTATGCGTTTAAATCCGTTTCTTTATTTTATGCAACATTCTTAATGCTTTATCTTTGTTGGAAAATTGGATAATTGATCGTAGTTAGGATTTGGTATGACCAACCATCCTAACCTTGTTGCATAATTTTTATCACGGTAAATATTACCGAGGAATTGGAATATCCTGTGAAAACCATTTTTATGTCAGAATTATTGCTTGATATTCTTCCTTGCCCATTGAGGAATCAAGGTCGAGGAAGAATACCAAAGGTTTTTCTCTAAAGGAATTTTGGAAAACATTATTGAACATAGGAAAGATACTTTTTGAAGCATGTCTCTGTAAAATTGAGAAATTATTAAGTCATTGCATTGCAGATCATACACCGTCCCTGGCATTATTCTCATATAAGTGCAATCTCTGTTTTCGTTTATGTTTTAGTAATTTTAATTTTTTTAATCTAAAAAAAAACTTTCAACCATAAAATTTGTCCAATTGAAATCAATTCATTAGAACTTATTTCGTTACGCAATCCTTGAGATTGATATTTGGGATAACTCCCTTCTATTACTACATTGGTAAAAATAGTACACTTGCTATTTTCCGATCAAGTTTTTGGCGCCGTTGCCGGGGACTGCCAAAGAACTAAGTTGTCTTGTATTATATCAATTGGAATTTTGTTGGTCTGCGACTAAAATTTTATTGTTTTCTCTGTATATAATTTTTGTGTTATTGAAATTTTGTTTTCTAACTTGTGTCTAACTGTTTATGCGAGGTCAGGCCTCAACTAAATTTTCTTTTGACACAAAACCAGAAAGAGCTTTGCACGAGATACGCCGCAAGGAAAGAGTTGATAGACTGGATAAAACTGGTTCAAGTGTCCCGAATCAGGAAAATGAGGATTATATATCTGTGCACTCTGAGCATAGTGACTCTGACTCAGACAGAGAAAATGACCCAGGATTTGATAACATGGCAGGGAATCAACCTGTTGCAGAGAGACTTTTAGGGGACTATGGAGGGGCAAATGCTCAACCTAACAGGATGACTATTGTTAATCAACAGGTGAATGTAGCACACTTTCAGTTGCATCCATCCACTATCCTCCAGTTAGAGAGCAAGCCTTTCTTCGGAAGAATCAATGAGGATGCAAATAAGCATCTTCAGAGATTCCTCACCACCACCACTTCTTTGAAGATTGAAGGTCATTCATAGGAGGCAAAACGACTTGTGATGTTTCCATTCACACTTACCGATGATGCAGAAGAGTGGTTCTACTCTCTTCCAGCAGCGAGTATCACAACATGGCAAGAGATGGAAACAACGTTCCTTAATGAATACTTTCCTACTTCAGTGTTCATCCGGAAGAGATATGATATAGTCAATTTTAAACAAAAAGAGGGTGAATCACTTGGAGATGCTTATAAGAGATTCAAAATGTGTTTGACAGCGTGTCCTACTCATAATATGGACGCGACCGAGCAGATGCAAAACTTTGTGAATGGGTTGCGACTCAAGACAAAACAGCTTATTGATACCGCTGCAGGTGGCTCAAAAAATTTCTCAACAGCCACTGGTATTAAAAGAATCATAGAAGCCATTGCTGCCAATGGACACCTTGAATTATATGATCGCACAGTGAGTCAACCAGATGGGAAAATTGATCTAAAGCTGACAGAGCAGGTTGTAAAAATGGAAGATCAAATTGCTGCAAAAGTTGAAAGAAGATTAAAGAAGATGAATCTTGGAACACAAACAGTAGCTCAGGTGGAACCTGTTCAAGCTGTGATTTGCGAGATATGTTGTGGACAACACTTTGCCATGCACTATTTGGCAACTCAAGAACAGGTTGAACAAATTAATATGTTGAGGCAGAACAATCCGTATGCCAACACGTATAATCCGGGGTGGAAAAATCACCCCAATTTCTCTTGGAAAGATCAATAAGGGAACATCCAAAAATCGGTTCAAGGCCAACAATAATATCAGCCCCAACAACAACAATACCAGCCCCCAGTTCCAAGAAAAGCTGATTGGGAAATCGCCATTGAAAAGATGGCAGCTCACAATTGTCAATTCCAAGAAGAAACAGGGAGTAACTTCAAGAATACTGGAGCCTCCATCAAGAACCTTGAAGTGCAAATGAGCCAAATTTCCCAACACCTCGCCATTCCACAAACTCCAGGGACTCTTCCAAGTGCTACTGTAACAAATCCAAGAGATAATCACAGAGTCAATGCAGTCACAACATGAAGAGGTAAAGTTATTGAGGAGGTGAAAGAAAATTCTGAAAGTGAAAATCAAATGATTGAAGTGGAACTGGAAATCAAAGAGAATGAAGTTGTTGATAAAGAAAAAAAAGTTACCCCAACACCGGACATCAAAGAAAAAGCGGTTGAACCAAAACCGGTGATCAAACTTCCGTATCCAACAAGAAACAAGAAGAAAGGGCAACAAGAAAAGAATTTTGAGAAATTCCTTGAGTTGTTCAAGAAGCTGGAGCTGAATATTCCATTACTTGAAGCACTTGAGCAAATGCCCACATATGCCAAATTCATGAAAGATATCATTGCTAAAAAGAGGACCATGGGAGCTGAACCTATTATTCTAACCGAAACTTGTAGTGCTATTTTGCAGGGACTAAATATTCCGGTGAAGAAAAAAGATAGATGAGTTGTCACCATTCCATGCACCATCGGTGACCGGTCATTCAAGAGAGCTCTCATTGACTTGGGAGCGAGCATCAGTTTAATGCCTTTATCCATCTACAAAAAGTTGGGTATTGGTGCTGTTCAAGATACTCGGATGACTCTCCAATTCGCGGACCATTCTGTGAAGCGGCCATATGGAGTTGTCCATGATGTCCTGGTTAGAGTGGAAAAATTTGTGTTTCCGGTTGACTTTGTGATCCTTGAAATGCCTGAAGATGAAGAAATTCCTTTGATTTTGGGAAGACCTTTCTTAGAAACCGGGAGAGTCATGATAGATATGGAAGGGGGAACACTCAATTTGAAAGTGTACGATGAAGAGTTGAAAATTGATGTTAGGAACACTTTGAAGTATAAAGATGATGTGGGCACTTGTAGTAACATACAAGTGTTAGAACAAGTGGAAGCTAGTGAGCATTTAGAAAGTGTATCCCAATTGCCTCTAGAAAGGGTACTAAGTATGTCCATTTTTGAAGATGATAAGGAAGTTGAAAGTAGTGATATGGAAGTGGTAGTTATGCTTGAAACTCAACCTATCCTGAAAAGAGTTAGAATGCACCGGTGGGAAGAGTTAAGACAACCTATAATGGTTGATGAAGGCAAAGACAAGCCAAAGATATCTGAATTGAAGCAACTACCCGAGAATCTCAAATATGTCTTTCTCGACACGGAAGAAAAATGTCCCGCTAATATTAGCGCTAAATTGAAAAGTGTGCAAGAGGACAAGTTAATTGAAGTTCTTAAGAAATTTAAGATAGCAATTGGGTGGAAGATTGAAGACCTTAAAGGTATAAGTCCTACGGTGTGTATGCACAAAATACTTATGGAAGAAGATCACAAACCGGTCGTGCAGCCCCAAAGGAGATTGAACCCGGTGATGAAGGAGGTAGTGCGAAAAGAAGTTGTAAAGCTATTGGATGCGTGATTGATCTATCCTATATCCGATAGTGCTTGGGTGAGTCCAGTACATGTGGTACCCAAAAAGGGAGGAACAACTGTTATAACAAATGAAAAAAATGAGTTGATTCCTACTAGAACTGTTACTGGATGGAGAGTTTGCATTGATTATAGAAGATTGAATTTGGCTACGAGAAAAGACCATTTTCCGTTGCCATTCATTGACCAAATGTTGGAAAGACTAGCGGGACATGATTACTATTGTTTTTTAGATGGTTACTCCGGATACAATCAAATTGCTGTTGCACCGGAAGACCAAGAGAAGACGGCGTTTACATGTCCCTATGGCATTTTTGTATATAGAAGGATGCCATTTGGGCTATGTAATTCCCCCGCTACATTCCAAAGATGCATGACATCCATTTTTGCTGACATGTTAGAAAAGCACGTGGAAGTGTTCATGGATGATTTCTCCGTGTTTGGATCCTCATTTGATCACTGTTTATCTAACCTTTCACTTGTTTTGCAGCGATGTCAAGAAAGTAATTTAATCTTGAACTGGGAAAAATGTCATTTCATGGTGCAAGAAGGCATTGTTCTTGGTCACAAGATCTCACAAAAAGGGATCGAAGTTGATCAAGCAAAAGTGGAAGTGATCTCGAAGCTGCCACCACCGATTAATGAGAAAGGTATAAGAAGCTTCTTGGGACATGCGGTTTTTTACCGTAGGTTCATAAGAGACTTCTCGAAGATAGCTAAACCTTTAACTACTCTGTTAGTTGAAGATAAGGCTTTTGTTTTCGATAAGGAGTGCACCGATGCTTTTGAAACACTTAAAATGGAATTAGTGTCGACACCTATTGTTATCGCTCCCGATTGGTCCCTACCCTTCGAAATTATGTGCGATGCTAGTGATATTGTGGTAGGGGCTGTTCTTGAACAGCGAAGAGGAAAATTGCTTCATGTGATTTATTATGCTAGTCACGTTTTGAACCCCACACAGATAAATTATGCAACTACCGAGAAGGAGTTGCAAGCTGTTGTGTATGCCTTCGATAAATTCAGGCAATATCTGTTGGGTTCAAAAGTGATTGTTTACACTGACCATGCTGCTTTGAAATATCTTTTTGCTAAGCAGGATTCAAAGCCCATGCTCTTGTGGTGGATTTTACTTCTCCAGGAATTCGATGTCGAGATCCGCGACAAGAAAGGGTGTGAAAACACTGTTGCAGATCATCTTTCTCGGATGTCACCTATTGAGGAGACTGAAGAGCAGCGCCCAATAAAGGATGAGTTTGCTGACGAACACATCCTAGCTGTTATTGGGGTGCCTTGGTTTGCAGATTATGCAAACTACCTTGTTGGCGGTATTATACCCGACGATTTTGATTCTAACAAAAGGAAAACGTTTGTTCATGACTGCAGGTTTTACTTATGGGACGATCTGTTTCTCTACAAAAGAGGGGTGGATGGCCTAGTCAGAAGATGTGTACCCGACGAAGAGCAAAAAGATGTTCTGAAAGCATGTCACGACTCTGAGTACGGTGGACACTTCAGTGGTGATAGGACAGCAGCTAAAGTCCTTCAATCCGGACTATACTGGCCATCTCTATTTAAGGATGCTCAAGAGTTAGTGAAAGAGTGTGACAGATGTCATAGGACTGGGAATATATCAAAAAGAAACTAGATGCCCCAGAACTCTATGCTAGAGGTTGAGTTATTCGATGTATGGGGGATAGACTTCATGGGGCCGTTTCCACCTTCATTCAGAAAAACCTATATTTTGGTTGCGGTGGACTATGTTTCCAAATGGGTAGAGGCTATTGCGTTGCCCACCAACGATGCAAAGGTTGTGGTGAGATTCCTGAAAGAGATTATTTTTGCAAGGTTTGGTGTTCCGAGAGCATTGATAAGCGACGAAGGAACACATTTCCTGAATCACCTCATGGAGAAGCTTCTGCAAAAGTACAATGTTAAACACCGAATAGCTACTCCATACCACCCCCAAACAAGCGGCCAAGTTGAGGTGTCAAATAGACAACTAAAACAAATCCTGGAAAAAATAGTGAATTCGTCTAAAAAGGATTGGTCGATTAAGTTGGATGATTCTTTATGGGCGTATCGAACGGCTTTCAAAACGCCTATCGGTATGTCACCATATCAACTGGTATACGGAAAGGCATGTCACCTACCATTGGAACTTGAACACAAGGCTTTTTGGGCGTCTAAGTATCTTAATATGGATTTGTCAAAAGCTGGAAGTTCGAGGATTCTTCAACTTCACGAGTTAGAAGAATTCAGGAATCGGCGTATGAGAATGCTAAGGTTTACAAAGAGCAAACAAAAAAATGGCATGACAAGAGGATTCAAAGAAAAGAGTTTTGGGAAGGACAACTGGTCCTTCTTTATAATTCGAGGTTGAAGCTATTTCCAGGAAAATTACGGTCTAAATGGTTGGGACCTTTTGTAGTTCACAAGGTATTTCCTCACGGAGCGGTCGAAATTAAAAATCAAACCAATGGAGATATTTTCAAGGTGAACGGGTAGAGATTAAAGCCCAACTTCAAAGGTCAAACTACTGGTGATGTGAATGTCACTCGTCTTACTCAGTAGGATGACGGACCGTCGAGCCATGCGACGTTAAACGCAGCGCTAAGTGGGAGGCAACCCACAATTTTATCATTCTTACTTTTGTTTGTTTCAGTTTTTGTAGGTTGTGCATTTTTATACATCACTGGTTATGCTAAGGAAAGAAGGAAGTTGGATAGTCGGGCAAGAAAAATCAAAAAGCCAGGAAAAGTGGAAAATCAGGGGTGCAACACGGGTGCCCGTGTGGTGCAACACGGCTCGTGTTGCAATGTCTGAGAAGGCTTGGTTTTTGAAGTATTTATTGAGAAACACAGGGGTGCAACACGGGTGCCCGTGATGTGCAACACGGCCCGTGTTGCAATGTCTGAGCAGTTTTGGTTTTTGAAGTTCTTTTTTTTTAGAAAGGCAGAGGTGCAACACAGGTGCCAGTGTTGTGCAACACGGGTGCCCGTGTTGTGCAACACGGCCCGTGTTGCAATGTCTGAGCAGGCCTTGGTTTTAATTCAGATGGTGTTGCAATACAGGGGCCTGACACGGGTGCCCGGGTTGTGCAACACGGCCCGTGTCAGGCGTGCGGGCAGTTACATTTTTGAAATTTTTTCATCTTCCCACTTTTTTTACCATGGGGCCCACGTGTTTATTCTCTTAATTTATCATTATTGGCTTCATTACCACTCATTCCTCCTAATCATTCATCTTCTTCAAACTTCATCCTCTAAAAACCCTAACCTCCATTTTTTCTTCTTCACAAAAGCTTCCATTTCTCCAACACCCACTCACTAAAACACCATACTGTCATACCCCAAATTTGTCCTACCTTTATTTTTCTGTTTATCAATAATTGTTTAAAATCAAAATATGCGCCATTCTATTTTTTGTCTGATATTTAAAAAAATCCCAAAAATGCGTGCCATTATCCAAAATATTTACTGTTCCGTCTGCTAATCGAAAAATCCAAAAGAATGCATTTTACTCTCTTGTCATCTTTCAGTATTAAAATTTTTATTATTGTTATTTCTGTTATTATTTTTGTTAATATTTTTATTTTCTATTATTTCTACTATTATTATTTTTATCACTTATAGCATTATTATTACAATCATTATTATTATAGCCATTTTTTATTGCCAAAAATCCATTTACCTTTTTCTACACAAAATAGAAATCCCATTATCATTATTTTATCATTTTTTAATTTACTATTTTTTATTCTACTATTTTTAATACTATTATTATTTTCATCATTATGTTTATTTCTATAAAAGAATTTCGCTATACTTATTATCACTGTTCCCATTTTTATTTATTTTATTATTTATCCCAAATTCTTCTTATCTTTATTATTATTGTTTTTTTATATTATTATTATCATTAATTATTAGTTACTATTATAACATTTCTATTATTATCATTATTATTATTATTTTACTTTCATTATTATTATATTATTATTATTAATTTTATTATTTTTACTATATTTTATAAAGTTTTAATAATATCTTGTCATTAGTCCATTGTTATAAATCACTGATTGTTTGAAGGAATAAGCCTGTTACAAGAAAAGCAAAATAAAAAATAAAGAATAAAGAGAAGCAGCTGGCAGCATCCAATTTGCAACCACTATACGTCCATCCGTTTCCAACTGTACAAACAGATTCTACCCCACAACCATTTCTAACGGAAACTCTCACCAACACAGCCTGTCAAAACGAATTTTCAGCCTTTCCACTCACTATCACAATTCAGATTTCCCAGCCTTCAAAACCACAACAAAGAATTTCATACAATCACAGTTTTTCCTTCATAATCTTGCTACAAAAACCAGAAAATACTTCACCTTCTTCAACCTTTACTCATATCACTAAACCAACCAAAACAAACCTTCAGCTCAAGCTGAAAACGGATCCAAAGCCAAACCTTCGTGAAAACAGAGTTGCAAAACACTATGTGTGAGCAAATACAAAACTTGACGAACCATAAATTGTGAAAGGGAATCCGACTGAAACGCACAAAGTCATAAACACCTTCCAAACACAACCAACTCACAGCCCAAATCATCAAACTGTTCGTATCAACACAGAACCTTCATACCTTCACAGAACCGAAAGCCATCTTCATCTTTATCACAGAAAAAAACCTTCCGCAGAAACGCAGCCACAAGCTTCATCCCCCACCGTAAATTAAACCTTCAAACCGTTGAACACAAGCAGAACCAAAATCCATCACCACCGCCGTTTTTGAAACCGGGCAAACCGCAAGAAATCTGGACGCAAACCTTACTGTGAATAAATCCAGAATTGTGAAGCTATTTCCAGAACAACAAAACAGAATCACCACTCACCGAGAAGTTGTGAATCTCAAACCCATTAAAACCAAATCTCAAACCAAAAGAAAACCATATGTGAAATCATCAATCCAAACTCACCAAAAACAGACCGTGAATCTGCAAAACCGTTCCGCCACCATCTCAGAAAAACCAAACACAAACCAAAACGCAGATTTCCACTATCACTCTTCGTCAACAATCGCAACAACCTTTCCATCTGAACTCACCATCCACCAACAGAGCCGCAAACAACCGCCAGAAATAAACCCAACCACCATAACTCAGAACCATTCCATCACCATTTCCGTCAACCTCCATAAACCGAAACAAACACAAAAAGCCACTCTTCCGAAACCCCAGAATCACCGAACATCTCCACCGCACCAGAACCGTCCACCCTCAGATCCAAACAATCCGCCGTGAGAGTGAAGGTTTATCGACGCCGTGAACGCGAGTGGAAGAGGTACCGAGAGAGACGATCAAAACCAGGCACCGCCGTGAAGAAAGACGCCGAGCGACCGAGAGGAAAAGCCAACGTGAATCCGTGAAGCCGATTGAGACAGGGCTGAGACGAAGAGAAGCTGACATCGCGAACCACCCTTTCGCCTCCGCCGTTCGTGAATCCTCATCTGAAACAGAGGCCTTGAGATTGCAAGATGAAGACGGATGAGCAGAGAGAGATTCAGAGGAGGCCGCCGTTTTTGAAAAAGGAGGTGGTTTCGTATTCTTAATTTGAACCTTAATTTCATATTTTATTAATTTTATTTGTTTATATTTTTTTTTTAAGTTCTGTTTATTAATTGGACTTAAGCCATGTTGATCCCATTACACACACTAAGACAACGTTAATCTCTCCCCTCTATGTTTCTTTTCATTTTTTATTTATTTATTATTTTATCATATTGGTTTAGATTTTATAATTATATATTATTTGATTGGGTTAAATATCTTTGTTTTAATTTTTTACTCTATTTTTATTTACTTATTATATTTATTTATTATATTCATTTATTATATTTAGCTAGATTTATTTTGCCAACTATTATAAATTTAGCCTTTCTATTGTTGTTTCAAGTTTTCTTATGTGTTTAGAATAAATTTCTATTTAATTTTGAAAGAATTTAACTTGGTTACTTTGAAACCTTTTTGTTGATTATTTTTTATTTATTTTATATTCTTAGGGCCGATGATATTATAAAAGGCCGTTTTCGCCCGATTACATTTAATCGGTGATGAGCGGTCAATATGAGGCCCTCCTTGTAATTATTTTTTCATTTTTATTATTCCGACAAACCAATATTGTATTTTAATTTAATTCATTTTATTATCCTTCATATTATTTAATTCATTTATTATTTATATCCATTAATTCATTTTCTTTATTTTTTCTAACAATTCCATTCATTCAATTTATTTATTTTTTCGCATTTAAAAAAAAATTACGTTTCGACTCCTTATAGAATGATTCCAATTCTGAATCGATTCTAAGGTAGTTCACGAAATAAATTTCGCCGCGTCCCAAAAAGGTCCAACGCCTTCGAATAGTTGCGCTCGAAAAAGGTCCAACGCCTTCAAATAGTTGTGTCCCGATCAAACAGGCCGAACGCCTTCGAATAGTTCAAACACACTGCACACACGCTTCCTCTTGGGCAAAATACAATGATACCCTTTATTTCTCGCAATCCCCTGTATTTATTTTGTATCCCTCTCCCCTTAATTTGTACGCACTTTTATTTCTCGCATTTTAATTCTGAATCCTTGGTCCAACGCCAAGCGATCTCACTTGCACACTTGCACTTTATTTTCCAGTTATTATTTCGTTTAGTAGGATCCTCCACCTTTGCGAGCCGAGCGATTCGTGCCTCGCTAAACAAACCACAAAAATAAACTCCACTTGCATTTACCCTTTTAACCTCAAAAAACCAAAATATTCCGATTAGATCCAAACCCTTGATCCAACGTCAAGCGGTCATAGGATAATAAAACATTCTAATAATACGAGAAGATCTGTACGCCACGAGCCTTAAGCGGTAGAAAGGAGGATAACGAGCTTTCGTTACTCGCTCCGATTATTTCGACGCAGGACACTCGTCTTGTTGGGCGAGATAAACTATCCATAGTCTTTAGTGCATTTCAACTCCTAAACCCTTTCATCGAAGAAAGGTAATAAAATCAACATCCATTACCCTTAGTAGGCCGAACTACGAGGCTCTGATTTTCCCATTGCACACGGGAGTACGTAGGCACGAGGATCTCAATCCTTGCCGAGCACCTAGGTTCAATCTAACTTATAATTCAACTCATTTCCCTCTAGCAAGCAATTCGTTTAAGCATAGACATCCTTTCGCGCGCGTTAACTTAGATGGTTCCCATCGAGTACGATGGATGTAGGGGGTGCTAATACCTTCCCCCTGCATAACCGACTCCCGAACCCAGGCAATGGTTCCGTTGACCTTTGTCCTCATCCTTCTCCTCCCGGGTTGTATCTATATCTTCCCTTTCCCTCTTCGGGAATAAATAGAATTAGGTGGCGACTCTTCAGTCCGTCCGGCGCGCGGCTCCGTCCATTTCGGATCGCGTGAGGTCGTATTTTTCGGGGTACGACAGCTGGCGACTCTGCTGGGGATCGAACCCAGAATCTCTGGTTCACCCCTATGCGAGTCAAGCCTAGTCTAAGTTCCCATGCTTGTTTGGATGTTTGCTTTTATGCCTTGCTTGTTTATTTTTATCGCTTTCTTTATCGCATTCCATCTTATATATCTTGTGGCTCCTTGGTACTATAATTTGGATCGATACTTTGCAAAAGAAACTTGAGGGAAAAGTTCTATACCCGGGCTTGCGAGTACAAACTTAAGTTAGCGAGGTTGTGTAGTATGGGCTCCCGAGAGAACCTCTCTCGTGGGTTGTCGATACGAAAACCTCACTCGGAGTAGATTTTAATGGAAATATTGACAACCGTCAAGCTTTTGGCGTGTGTGCTCAGTTGTTTTCATTAAAGTCGTCGACTCTGAGGACGTTTAGAACCTTTTGGTTAAAACATCGGTTGATGGTTGCGTAGTATTGGGCACCAGGGTTCGCCCTCGCGTGGCTCGATACGAAAACCTCACTTGGAATAGACTTACTCAATGGAGTTGATTGACTGTCAAGAATGTATGAAATTGACACGTGCATCAAACAGTTGAGAAAGTTCCATAACTCCAGGACTTTTTTTTAAACCTTGTGTCGATGATCACGTAGTATGGACTCCCGAGAAAATTTTCTCTCGTGGGTTGTCGATACGAAGATCTCACCCAAAATAGATTCATCTGGCGGAGTCAATCAACTGTCATGCTTATGGCGTGTGTGATGAACAACCATATGAATTGATAACTTTGGGAACCCTAAACCTTAGAGTCTACCCAGTGAACTCCTGATCAGAGTATCTTCCATCTGTACCTTGGACTCGTGAGACCTTGATCTTGTGATCCTGGATTCTGACATTGCATATCATCTCATTTGCATTTTTTATTCATATTGCATTTCATTCCAAAGCCGAAAACTTATTTCATGTCCTCCATCTTCAGTAAATCAAGCTGGTTTCTCGACGCCCGTATCGAGCTAGACGACCGTACCTAACTCGAGCCAACACTAGAAGACTGATGTATCAGATTCGACAAGAACAAGCTGCTATGAGGGGAGAGATTGACTCAATCAAGAGCAAGATTGATCGTATTCATGAGGCCATGCAAGCCTTGGCCAGGATGGTTGTGTCTCATCAGCCTGTTCCTTCAATGCCTGTTCATCTAGCTATTCAAGCTCTGCTTCCGCCTCCGATGGCTTATCAACCATGTCCTTATCCTCCGGGTGCAGCTGCGCAATATGGACCTAGACCATACCAGCAACCGGCTTATCCATACCAGCAACCGGCTTATCAACAACAGCCCGGTCAACAACAACAACGCGCTCCTCAACAGCGCCCACCATATCAAAAAAGAGGATCGGAGAGACACTTTGATCCACTGCCTTTATCATATGGAGAAATCTTTAACGGGTTGATGACAAAGGGAACTCTTGTTTTAAAGGACATGCCACCTCAAACTGGTAACGCTCGAGATTATGATGCCAATGCTCGCTGTGAGTATCACAAGGGTGCTTCAGGTCATACAATTGACAACTGCAGGCTATTCAAGCACAAAATTCAGGACCTAATCAACTCTAAGGATCTCACCTTTACTCAGAAGGGTATGAATGTCCAGAGCAATCCAGTGTCGCCGCGAGTGGCCCCTCAACGAATGCTTTTCAAGAAGACCAAAGCTGAGTAGTCACCAACTTTGAAGCATTCAATCAAGAAAAGTTCATTCCTCAAATCAAGGCAGCCAGTGCCATTTATTATTTTCGCATTCCTGTTGTTTTGTATTGTTTGTTTAAGTACTATTTGCTTTGAACATCATTGTCATTTGTATTTGGTTTTGTTAATGTTATGTTTATGCATGTTTTGAATTAATTTATTCGCATTCGCTCATATTTATCATTTATCACAAAAATCACAAAAATATTTCCCTCACTTCACTTTAGCAAATATTTGAGGGAGGATGATGAAAACGAAATACCCATAACTGTTGCGGTATGCTTTCGGATAAAACCTCGTCAATGATGTACAGGCATTCTTTCAAATCCCAAACACTGGAGATATAAGGAGTTAATCCCTAGTCAACCACTTCGAGCCTAGAAGTAGGAGTTTCTTTCGGATACAACCCTTACATTTAACCCGGGGCAGGGTAGTTGTTCAGTTAACATGACTACACCTTCGAATTGCAAGATGAGACATCCCGTCGGAGGACCATCAACAAATGACTTGGCAGTCGCAACATTCAAGCAAAAAAACAAAAAAAAATAGAAAAGAAATAATCACTAAGTTGAGCACACGAAGGGAGACTTAGTCGACAAAAAAAAAACAAATCAAAAGAGGAACTCAAATCCTCAGCAAAAACAAAACAAATATCAGTGACCACGAAATCAAAAAATCAAAGGGTCACCAACAGCAAAATGAGATGACTGCCATCCTCAAGCGAACCTTAAAGCTTAATCTTCACTCTTGCAACGTCAAAACAAATGCATGTGTAGAGTAAACTGAACGTAGGACTGGAGAACATTAAGAAGAAGGGTTGGTTACAAATCAAACTTTGAGCCTAACATCCTTTGTTTCTCGAACCATTAACCAGACCATGTTACAACCCTCGAAAGTCCTAATTGAGGCAGGGTTTATTCTGAAAGCATGCTACCAACAAGGTTGCGCAAATTGACTCCCATATATTTGCTAATCTTCAATCTTGATTGAACATTATTCTTGTTGCATATTTCACGCACTTTCTAAATCAGCACTTCGTTTGGACTAACGGTCTATTCGTTACACTATCACAACATTCAAATAAATTGACTTTTTCAAAACTTACATGAACTTCACATTAATACTACCATTTGTGTATGAATAATTTAATTGCAATTTAGTGCTTGACATCAGTACAATCCCAACAAGGGGCAGTCAAAAGAGAAGCTTGAACTTCAAAGGCCCAATCAGGGGCAAAATTATTTTCCAATAGCTCAATCAGGGGCAGGCGCCTACCAAATCTAGATACAGGGGCAGATCATGCCATGGCCATTGTCAAAGCTTCCCCATCAATTTTTTTTACAAATACCCTGCAGGCAGGGGCAAGCAAACAAGGAGCGAGTCTTCCTCTCTCTTCTCCCCAGCTGGACAAGCAGATCGTGCTAGACGTTGGTAACCATTCGAAGCAAAGTCAGTCTTCATGTGTCAATTAAGTCGCTACGCTCATCAGCAAGTGACCAAAACTTGGAGCTTTCAGATCCGTCTTCGGATCATACATCGTCAAAGATCGAGTGTCGGGAAATCAATCACTCCACCCACCCAAAGTCCAATCACTATTGGCAACTACCAAACCAAAAGTCCACCAAGCTGGCACCTTTCAATCGCTCATATGCATCATTATGCATCATCAATGTCATACGCATCATTTACATAAATCATTTATAACATTTGCATCATATGCATACCTGAAATAAATCAGTTTTTTATTTTCCCAAACATTTTCAATTTACATCTCAGTGCATAAACATTTGCGTCGTATCTCCATCCCTATGGAATACCATTTCAAAACAATCAAGCATACATACATAGTTCAGGATCCAGGATCCATACAAGTCTCCGGTCCTTTCCCCAGCGGAGGATCACATCAATCAGATTCCAGGCATTCTCTTGGCGGATTCAATAGCCGTGTTTAAATTTCAGTCTATTTGCCTTATCATCCTCTGGTGATAAGTGATTTTATTTTTCAGTTATTTGCCTTATCTTCCTCTGTTGATAAGTTAATTTATTTTTTCAGTTTATTGCCTTATCTTCCTCTGTTGATAAGTGAGTTTATTTTTCTGTTTGTTGCCTTATCATCCTCTGGTGATAAGTGATTTTATTTTCAGTTTATTGCCTTATCATCCTCTGTTGATAAGTGATTTTAATTTCAGTTATTTGCCTTATCATCCTCTGTTGATAAGTGAGTTTATTTTTCTGTCTATTGCCTTATCTTCCTCTGTTGATAAGTGAGTTTATTTTTCTGTTTGTTGCCTTATCATCCTCTGGTGATAAGTGATTTTGTTTTCAGTTTATTGCCTTATCATCCTCTGGTGATAAGTGATTTTATTTTCAGTTTGTTGCCTTATCTTCCTCTGTTGATAAGTGATTTTATTTTTTCAGTTATTTGCCTTATCATCCTCTGGTGATAAGTGATTTATTTTGTCAATTGTTTTTGCTGTGTCACCTGTTATTTTCCAATTTATTTCGTTTGCTATTTTCGCAATTTCTTTTCGGACAAATTTGGAGTCTGTTAATATCTAATTATCTTATACCTTGAAAGATTGAACGCGAGCCAGTTCATCGTACTCGGTCTAAGTCAATTCGATAGGGGCATCTGTCATACCCCAAATTTGTCCTACCTTTATTTTTCTGTTTATCAATAATTGTTTAAAATCAAAATATGCGCCATTCTACTTTTTGTCTGATATTTAAAAAAAATCCCAAAAATGCGTGCCATTATCCAAAATATTTACTGTTCCGTCTGCTAATCGAAAAATCCAAAAGAATGCATTTTACTCTCTTGTCATCTTTCATTATTAACATTTTTATTATTGTTATTTCTGTTATTATTTTTGTTAATATTTTTATTTTCTATTATTTCTACTATTATTATTTTTATCACTTATAGCATTATTATTACAATCATTATTATTATAGCCATTTTTTATTGCCAAAAATCCATTTACCTTTTTCTACACAAAATAGAAATCCCATTATCATTATTTTATCATTTTTTAATTTACTATTTTTTATTCTACTATTTTTAATACTATTATTATTTTCATCATTATGTTTATTTCTATAAAAGAATTTCGCTATACTTATTATCACTGTTCCCATTTTTTTTTTTATTATTTATCCCAAATTCTTCTTATCTTTATTATTATTGTTTTTTTATATTATTATTATCATTAATTATTAGTTACTATTATAACATTTCTATTATTATCATTATTATTATTATTATTTTACTTTCATTATTATTATATTATTATTATTAATTTTATTATTTTTACTATATTTTATAAAGTTTTAATAATATCTTGTCATTAGTCCATTGTTATAAATCACTGATTGTTTGAAGGAATAAGCCTGTTATAAGAAAAGCAAAATAAAAAATAAAGAATAAAGAGAAGCAGCTGGCAGCATCCAATTTGCAACCACTATACGTCCATCCGTTTCCAGTTGTACAAACAGATTCTACCCCACAACCATTTCTAACGGAAACTCTCACCAACACAGCCTGTCAAAACGAATTTTCAGCCTTTCCACTCACTATCACAATTCAGATTTCCCAGCCTTCAAAACCACAACAAAGAATTTCATACAATCACAGTTTTTCCTTCATAATCTTGCTACAAAAACCAGAAAATACTTCACCTTCTTCAACCTTTACTCATATCACTAAACCAACCAAAACAAACCTTCAGCTCAAGCTGAAAACGGATCCAAAGCCAAACCTTCGTGAAAACAGAGTTGCAAAACACTATGTGTGAGCAAATACAAAACTTGACGAACCATAAATTGTGAAAGGGAATCTGACTGAAACGCACAAAGTCATAAACACCTTCCAAACACAACCAACTCACAGCCCAAATCATCAAACTGTTCGTATCAACACAGAACCTTCATACCTTCACAGAACCGAAAGCCATCTTCATCTTTATCACAGAAAAAAACCTTCCGCAGAAACGCAGCCACAAGCTTCATCCCCCACCGTAAATTAAACCTTCAAACCGTTGAACACAAGCAGAACCAAAATCCATCACCACCGCCGTTTTTGAAACCGGGCAAACCGCAAGAAATCTGGACGCAAACCTTACTGTGAATAAATCCAGAATTGTGAAGCTATTTCCAGAACAACAAAACAGAATCACCACTCACCGAGAAGTTGTGAATCTCAAACCCATTAAAACCAAATCTCAAACCAAAAGAAAACCAGATGTGAAATCATCAATCCAAACTCACCAAAAACAGACCGTGAATCTGCAAAACCGTTCCGCCACCATCTCAGAAAAACCAAACACAAACCAAAACGCAGATTTCCACTATCACTCTTCGTCAACAATCGCAGCAACCTTTCCATCTGAACTCACCATCCACCAACAGAGCCGCAAACAACCGCCAGAAATAAACCCAACCACCATAACTCAGAACCATTCCATCACCATTTCCGTCAACCTCCATAAACCGAAACAAACACAAAAAGCCACTCTTCCGAAACCCCAGAATCACCGAACATCTCCACCGCACCAGAACCGTCCACCCTCAGATCCAAACAATCCGCCGTGAGAGTGAAGGGTTATCGACGCCGTGAACGCGAGTGGAAGAGGTACCGAGAGAGACGATCAAAACCAGGCACCGCCGTGAAGAAAGACGCCGAGCGACCGAGAGGAAAAGCCAACGTGAATCCTTGAAGCCGATTGAGACAGGGCTGAGACGAAGAGAAGCTGACATCGCGAACCACCCTTTCGCCTCCGCCGTTCGTGAATCCTCATCTGAAACAGAGGCCTTGAGATTGCAAGATGAAGACGGATGAGCAGAGAGAGATTCAGAGGAGGCCGCCGTTTTTGAAAAAGGAGGTAGTTTCGTATTCTTAATCTGAACCTTGTTTTCATATTTTATTAATTTTATTTGTTTATATTTTTTTTTTTTAAGTTCTGTTTATTAATTGGACTTAAGCCATGTTGATCCCATTACACACACTAAGACAACGTTAATCTCTCCCCTCTATGTTTCTTTTCATTTTTTATTTATTTATTATTTTATCATATTGGTTTAGATTTTATAATTATATATTATTTGATTGGGTTAAATATCTTTGTTTTAATTTTTTACTCTATTTTTATTTACTTATTATATTTATTTATTATATACATTTTTATATTTAGCTAGATTTATTTTGCCAACTATTATAAATTTAGCCTTTCTATTGTTGTTTCAAGTTTTCTTATGTGTTTAGAATAAATTTCTATTTAATTTTGAAAGAATTTAACTTGGTTACTTTGAAACCTTTTTGTTGATTATTTTTTATTTATTTTATATTCTTAGGGCCGATGATATTATAAAAGGCCGTTTTCGCCCGATTACATTTAATCGGTGATGAGCGGTCAATATGAGGCCCTCCTTGTAATTATTTTTTCATTTTTATTATTCCGACAAACCAATATTGTATTTTAATTTAATTCATTTTATTATCCTTCATATTATTTAATTCATTTATTATTTATATCCATTATTTCATTTTCTTTATTTTTTCTAACAATTCCATTCATTCAATTTATTTATTTTTTCGCATTTAAAAAAAAATTACGTTTCGACTCCTTATAGAATGATTCCAATTCTGAATCGATTCTAAGGTAGTTCACGAAATAAATTTCGCCGCGTCCCAAAAAGGTCCAACGCCTTCGAATAGTTGCGCTCGAAAAAGGTCCAACGCCTTCAAATAGTTGTGTCCCGATCAAACAGGCCGAACGCCTTCGAATAGTTCAAACACACTGCACACACGCTTCCTCTTGGGCAAAATACAATGATACCCTTTATTTCTCGCAATCCCCTGTATTTATTTTGTATCCCTCTCCCCTTAATTTGTACGCACTTTTATTTCTCGCATTTTAATTCTGAATCCTTGGTCCAACGCCAAGCGATCTCACTTGCACACTTGCACTTTATTTTCCAGTTATTATTTCGTTTAGTAGGATCCTCCACCTTTGCGAGCCGAGCGATTCGTGCCTCGCTAAACAAACCACAAAAATAAACTCCACTTGCATTTACCCTTTTAACCTCAAAAAACCAAAATATTCCGATTAGATCCAAACCCTTGATCCAACGTCAAGCGGTCATAGGATAATAAAACATTCTAATAATACGAGAAGATCTGTACGCCACGAGCCTTAAGCGGTAGAAAGGAGGATAACGAGCTTTCGTTACTCGCTCCGATTATTTCGACGCAGGACACTCGTCTTGTTGGGCGAGATAAACTATCCATAGTCTTTAGTGCATTTCAACTCCTAAACCCTTTCATCGAAGAAAGGTAATAAAATCAACATCCATTACCCTTAGTAGGCCGAACTACGAGGCTCTGATTTTCCCATTGCACACGGGAGTACGTAGGCACGAGGATCTCAATCCTTGCCGAGCACCTAGGTTCAATCTAACTTATAATTCAACTCATTTCCCTCTAGCAAGCAATTCGTTTAAGCATAGACATCCTTTCGCGCGCGTTAACTTAGATGGTTCCCATCGAGTACGATGGATGTAGGGGGTGCTAATACCTTCCCCCTGCATAACCGACTCCCGAACCCAGGCAATGGTTCCGTTGACCTTTGTCCTCATCCTTCTCCTCCCGGGTTGTATCTATATCTTCCCTTTCCCTCTTCGGGAATAAATAGAATTAGGTGGCGACTCTTCAGTCCGTCCGGCGCGCGGCTCCGTCCATTTCGGATCGCGTGAGGTCGTATTTTTCGGGGTACGACAGCTGGCGACTCTGCTGGGGATCGAACCCAGAATCTCTGGTTCACCCCTATGCGAGTCAAGCCTAGTCTAAGTTCCCATGCTTGTTTGGATGTTTGCTTTTATGCCTTGCTTGTTTATTTTAATCGCTTTCTTTATCGCATTCCATCTTATATATCTTGTGGCTCCTTGGTACTATAATTTGGATCGATACTTTGCAAAAGAAACTTGAGGGAAAAGTTCTATACCCGGGCTTGCGAGTACAAACTTAAGTTAGCGAGGTTGTGTAGTATGGGCTCCCGAGAGAACCTCTCTCGTGGGTTGTCGATACGAAAACCTCACTCGGAGTAGATTTTAATGGAAATATTGACAACCGTCAAGCTTTTGGCGTGTGTGCTCAGTTGTTTTCATTAAAGTCGTCGACTCTGAGGACGTTTAGAACCTTTTGGTTAAAACATCGGTTGATGGTTGCGTAGTATTGGGCACCAGGGTTCGCCCTCGCGTGGCTCGATACGAAAACCTCACTTGGAATAGACTTACTCAATGGAGTTGATTGACTGTCAAGAATGTATGAAATTGACACGTGCATCAAACAGTTGAGAAAGTTCCATAACTCCAGGACTTTGTTTTAAACCTTGTGTCGATGATCACGTAGTATGGACTCCCGAGAAAATTTTCTCTCGTGGGTTGTCGATACGAAGATCTCACCCAAAATAGATTCATCTGGCGGAGTCAATCAACCGTCATGCTTATGGCGTGTATGATGAACAACCATATGAATTGATAACTTTGGGAACCCTAAACCTTAGAGTCTACCCAGTGAACTCCTGATCAGAGTATCTTCCATCTGTACCTTGGACTCGTGAGACCTTGATCTTGTGATCCTGGATTCTGACATTGCATATCATCTCATTTGCATTTTTTATTCATATTGCATTTCATTCCAAAGCCGAAAACTTATTTCATGTCCTCCATCTTCAGTAAATCAAGTTGGTTTCTCGACGCCCGTATCGAGCTAGACGACCGTACCTAACTCGAGCCAACACTAGAAGACTGATGTATCAGATTCGACAAGAACAAGCTGCTATGAGGGGAGAGATTGACTCAATCAAGAGCAAGATTGATCGTATTCATGAGGCCATGCAAGCCTTGGCCAGGATGGTTGTGTCTCATCAGCCTGTTCCTTCAATGCCTGTTCATCCAACTATTCAAGCTCTGCTTCCGCCTCCGATGGCTTATCAACCATGTCCTTATCCTCCGGGTGCAACTGCGCAATATGGACCTAGACCATACCAGCAACCGGCTTATCCATACCAGCAACCGGCTTATCAACAACAGCCCGGTCAACAACAACAACGCGCTCCTCAACAGCGCCCACCATATCAAAAAAGAGGATCGGAGAGACACTTTGATCCACTGCCTTTATCATATGGAGAAATCTTTAACGGGTTGATGACAAAGGGAACTCTTGTTTTAAAGGACATGCCACCTCAAACTGGTAACGCTCGAGATTATGATGCCAATGCTCGCTGTGAGTATCACAAGGGTGCTTCAGGTCATACAATTGACAACTGCAGGCTATTCAAGCACAAAAATCAGGACCTAATCAACTCTAAGGATCTCACCTTTACTCAGAAGGGTATGAATGTCCAGAGCAATCCAGTGTCGCCGCGAGTGGCCCCTCAACGAATGCTTTTGAAGAAGACCAAAGCTGAGTAGTCACCAACTTTGAAGCATTCAATCAAGAAAAGTTCATTCCTCAAATCAAGGCAGCCAGTGCCATTTATTATTTTCGCATTCCTGTTGTTTTGTATTGTTTGTTTAAGTACTATTTGCTTTGAACATCATTGTCATTTGTATTTGGTTTTGTTAATGTTATGTTTATGCATGTTTTGAATTAATTTATTCGCATTCGCTCATATTTATCATTTATCACAAAAATCACAAAAATATTTCCCTCACTTCACTTTAGCAAATATTTGAGGGAGGAGGATGAAAACGAAATACCCATAACTGTTGCGGTATGCTTTCGGATAAAACCTCGTCAATGATGTACATGCATTCTTTCAAATCCCAAACACTGGAGATATAAGGAGTTAATCCCTAGTCAACCACTTCGAGCCTAGAAGTAGGAGTTTCTTTCGGATACAACCCTTACATTTAACCCGGGGCAGGGTAGTTGTTCAGTTAACATGACTACACCTTCGAATTGCAAGATGAGACATCCCGTCGGAGGACCATCAACAAATGACTTGGCAGTCGCAACATTCAAGCAAAAAAACAAAAAAAATAGAAAAGAAAAAACCACTAAGTTGAGCACACGAAGGGAGACTTAGTCGACAAAAAAAAAACAAATCAAAAGAGGAACTCAAATCCTCAGCAAAAACAAAACAAATATCAGTGACCACCAAATCAAAAAATCAAAGGGTCACCAACAGCAAAATGAGATGACTGCCATCCTCAAGCGAACCTTAAAGCTTAATCTTCACTCTTGCAACGTCAAAACAAATGCATGTGTAGAGTAAACTGAACGTAGGACTGGAGAACATTAAGAAGAAGGGTTGGTTACAAATCAAACTTTGAGCCTAACATCCTTTGTTTCTCGAACCATTAACCAGACCACGTTACAACCCTCGAAAGTCCTAATTGAGGCAGGGTTTATTCTGAAAGCATGCTACCAACAAGGTTGCGCAAATTGACTCCCATATATTTGCTAATCTTCAATCTTGATTGCACATTATTCTTGTTGCATATTTCACGCACTTTCTAAATCAGCACTTCGTTTGGACTAACGGTCTATTCGTCACACTATCACAACATTCAAATAAATTGACTTTTTCAAAACTTACATGAACTTCACATTAATACTACCATTTGTGTATGAATAATTTAATTGCAATTTAGTGCTTGACATCAGTACAATCCCAACAAGGGGCAGTCAAAAGAGAAGCTTGAACTTCATCGCCAACATGAATCAAGACTACTTCAGTAGTCCAATCAGGGACAAAGCATCTTCAACAGCCCAATCAGGGGCAATTTATTCCAAAATCAGCTCAATCAGGGGCAAAGTCACCTTCAAAGGCCCAATCAGGGGCAAAATTATTTTCCAACAGCTCAATCAGGGGCAGGCGCCTACCAAATCCAGATACAGGGGCAGATCATGCCATGGCCATTGTCAAAGCTTCCCCATCAAAATTTTTTACAAATACCCTGCAGGCAGGGGCAAGCAAACAAGGAGCGAGTCTTCCTCTCTCTTCTCCCCAGCTGGACAAGCAGATCGTGCTAGACGTTGGTAACCATTCGAAGCAAAGTCAGTCTTCATGTGTCAATTAAGTCGCTATGCTCATCAGCAAGTGACCAAAACTTGGAGCTTTCAGATCCGTCTTCGGATCATACATCGTCAAAGATCGAGTGTCGGGAAATCAATCCCTCCACCCACCCAACGTCCAATCACTATTGGCAACTACCAAACCAAAAGTCCACCAAGCTGGCACCTTTAAATAGCTCATATGCATCATTATGCATCATCAATGTCATACGCATCATTTACATAAATCATTTATAACATTTGCATCATACGCATACCTGAAATAAATCAGTTTTTTATTTTCCCAAACATTTTCAATTTACATCTCAGTGCATAAACATTTGCGTCGTATCTCCATCCCTATGGAATACCATTTCAAAACAATCAAGCATACATACATAGTTCAGGATCCAGGATCCATACAAGTCTCCGGTCCTTTCCCCAGCGGAGGATCACATCAATCAGATTCCAGGCATTCTCTTGGCGGATTCAATAGCCGTGTTTAAATTTCAGTCTATTTGCCTTATCATCCTCTAGTGATAAGTGATTTTATTTTTCAGTTATTTTCCTTATCTTCCTCTGTTGATAAGTGACTTTATTTTTTCAGTTTATTGCCTTATCTTCCTCTGTTGATAAGTGAGTTTATTTTTCTGTTTGTTGCCTTATCATCCTCTGGTGATAAGTGATTTTATTTTCAGTTTATTGCCTTATCATCCTCTGTTGATAAGTGATTTTAATTTCAGTTATTTGCCTTATCATCCTCTGTTGATAAGTGAGTTTATTTTTCTGTCTATTGCCTTATCTTCCTCTGTTGATAAGTGAGTTTATTTTTCTGTTTGTTGCCTTATCATCCTCTGGTGATAAGTGATTTTGTTTTCAGTTTATTGCCTTATCATCCTCTGGTGATAAGTGATTTTATTTTCAGTTTGTTGCCTTATCTTCCTCTGTTGATAAGTGATTTTATTTTTTCAGTTATTTGCCTTATCATCCTCTGGTGATAAGTGATTTATTTTGTCAATTGTTTTTGTTGTGTCACCTGTTATTTTCCAATTTATTTCGTTTGCTATTTTCGCAATTTCTTTTCGGACAAATTTGGAGTCTGTTAATATCTAATTATCTTATACCTTGAAAGATTGAACGCGAGCCAGTTCATCTTACTCGGTCTAAGTCAATTCGATAGGGGCATCTGTCATACCCCAAATTTGTCCTACCTTTATTTTTCTGTTTATCAATAATTGTTTAAAATCAAAATATGCGCCATTCTATTTTTTGTCTGATATTTAAAAAAAATCCCAAAAATGCGTGCCATTATCCAAAATATTTATTGTTCCGTCTGCTAATCGAAAAATCCAATAGAATGCATTTTACTCTCTTGTCATCTTTCATTATTAACATTTTTATTATTGTTATTTCTGTTATTATTTTTGTTAATATTTTTATTTTCTATTATTTCTACTATTATTATTTTTATCACTTATAGCATTATTATTACAATCATTATTATTATAGCCATTTTTTATTGCCAAAAATCCATTTACCTTTTTCTACACAAAATAGAAATCCCATTATCATTATTTTATCATTTTTTAATTTACTATTTTTTATTCTACTATTTTTAATACTATTATTATTTTCATCATTATGTTTATTTCTATAAAAGAATTTCGCTATACTTATTATCACTGTTCCCATTTTTTTTTATTTTATTATTTATCCCAAATTCTTCTTATCTTTATTATTATTATTTTTTTATATTATTATTATCATTAATTATTAGTTACTATTATAACATTTCTATTATTATCATTATTATTATTATTTTACTTTCATTATTATTATATTATTATTATTATTTTTATTATTTTTACTATATTTTATAAAGTTTTAATAATATCTTGTCATTAGTCCATTGTTATAAATCACTGATTGTTTGAAGGAATAAGCCTGTTACAAGAAAAGCAAAATAAAAAATAAAGAATAAAGTGAAGCAGCTGGCAGCATCCAATTTGCAACCACTATACGTCCATCCGTTTCCAGCTGTACAAACAGATTCTACCCCACAACCATTTCTAACGGAAACTCTCACCAACACAGCCTGTCAAAACGAATTTTCAGCCTTTCCACTCACTATCACAATTCAGATTTCCCAGCCTTCAAAACCACAACAAAGAATTTCATACAATCACAGTTTTTCCTTCATAATCTTGCTACAAAAACCAGAAAATACTTCACCTTCTTCAACCTTTACTCATATCACTAAACCAACCAAAACAAACCTTCAGCTCAAGCTGAAAACGGATCCAAAGCCAAACCTTCGTGAAAACAGAGTTGAAAAACACTATGTGTGAGCAAATACAAAACTTGACGAACCATAAATTGTGAAAGGGAATCTGACTGAAACGCACAAAGTCATAAACACCTTCCAAACACAACCAACTCACAGCCCAAATCATCAAACTGTTTGTATCAACACAGAACCTTCATACCTTCACAGAACCGAAAGCCATCTTCATCTTTATCACAGAAAAAAACCTTCCGCAAAAACGCAGCCACAAGCTTCATCCCCCACCGTAAATTAAACCTTCAAACCGTTGAACACAAGCAGAACCAAAATCCATCACCACCGCCGTTTTTGAAACCGGGCAAACCGCAAGAAATCTGGACGCAAACCTTACTGTGAATAAATCCAGAATTGTGAAGCTATTTCCAGAACAACAAAACAGAATCACCACTCACCGAGAAGTTGTGAATCTCAAACCCATTAAAACCAAATCTCAAACCAAAAGAAAACCAGATGTGAAATCATCAATCCAAACTCACCAAAAACAGACCGTGAATCTGCAAAACCGTTCCGCCACCATCTCAGAAAAACCAAACACAAACCAAAACGCAGATTTCCACTATCACTCTTCGTCAACAATCGCAGCAACCTTTCCATCTGAACTCACCATCCACCAACAGAGCCGCAAACAACCGCCAGAAATAAACCCAACCACCATAACTCAGAACCATTCCATCACCATTTCCGTCAACCTCCATAAACCGAAACAAACACAAAAAGCCACTCTTCCGAAACCCCAGAATCACCGAACATCTCCACCGCACCAGAACCGTCCACCCTCAGATCCAAACAATCCGCCGTGAGAGTGAAGGGTTATCGACGCCGTGAACGCGAGTGGAAGAGGTACCGAGAGAGACGATCAAAACCAGGCACCGCCGTGAAGAAAGACGCCGAGCGACCGAGAGGAAAAGCCAACGTGAATCCTTGAAGCCGATTGAGACAGGGCTGAGACGAAGAGAAGCTGACATCGCGAACCACCCTTTCGCCTCCGCCGTTCGTGAATCCTCATCTGAAACAGAGGCCTTGAGATTGCAAGATGAAGACGGATAAGCAGAGAGAGATTCAGAGGAGGCCGCCGTTTTTGAAAAAGGAGGTGGTTTCGTATTCTTAATCTGAACCTTGTTTTCATATTTTATTAATTTTATTTGTTTATATTTTTTTTTTAAGTTCTGTTTATTAATTGGACTTAAGCCATGTTGATCCCATTACACACACTAAGACAACGTTAATCTCTCCCCTCTATGTTTCTTTTCATTTTTTATTTATTTATTATTTTATCATATTGGTTTAGATTTTATAATTATATATTATTTGATTGGGTTAAATATCTTTGTTTTAATTTTTTACTCTATTTTTATTTACTTATTATATTTATTTATTATATACATTTATTATATTTAGCTAGATTTATTTTGCCAACTATTATAAATTTAGCCTTTCTATTGTTGTTTCAAGTTTTCTTATGTGTTTAGAATAAATTTTTATTTAATTTTGAAAGAATTTAACTTGGTTACTTTGAAACCTTTTTGTTGATTATTTTTTATTTATTTTATATTCTTAGGGCCGATGATATTATAAAAGGCCGTTTTCGCCCGATTACATTTAATCGGTGATGAGCGGTCAATATGAGGCCCTCCTTGTAATTATTTTTTCATTTTTATTATTCCGACAAACCAATATTGTATTTTAATTTAATTCATTTTATTATCCTTCATATTATTTAATTTATTTATTATTTATATCCATTATTTCATTTTCTTTATTTTTTCTAACAATTCCATTCATTCAATTTATTTATTTTTTCGCATTTAAAAAAAAATTACGTTTCGACTCCTTATAGAATGATTCCAATTCTGAATCGATTCTAAGGTAGTTCACGAAATAAATTTCGCCGCGTCCCAAAAAGGTCCAACGCCTTCGAATAGTTGCGCTCGAAAAAGGTCCAACGCCTTCAAATAGTTGTGTCCCGATCAAACAGGCCGAACGCCTTCGAATAGTTCAAACACACTGCACACACGCTTCCTCTTGAGCAAAATACAATGATACCCTTTATTTCTCGCAATCCCCTGTATTTATTTTGTATCCCTCTCCCCTTAATTTGTACGCACTTTTATTTCTCGCATTTTAATTCTGAATCCTTGGTCCAACGCCAAGCGATCTCACTTGCACACTTGCACTTTATTTTCCAGTTATTATTTCGTTTAGTAGGATCCTCCACCTTTGCGAGCCGAGCGATTCGTGCCTCGCTAAACAAACCACAAAAATAAACTCCACTTGCATTTACCCTTTTAACCTCAAAAAACCAAAATATTCCGATTAGATCCAAACCCTTGATCCAACGTCAAGCGGTCATAGGATAATAAAACATTCTAATAATACGAGAAGATCTGTACGCCACGAGCCTTAAGCGGTAGAAAGGAGGATAACGAGCTTTCGTTACTCGCTCCGATTATTTCGACGCAGGACACTCGTCTTGTTGGGCGAGATAAACTATCCATAGTCTTTAGTGCATTTCAACTCCTAAACCCTTTCATCGAAGAAAGGTAATAAAATCAACATCCATTACCCTTAGTAGGCCGAACTACGAGGCTCTGATTTTCCCATTGCACACGGGAGTACGTAGGCACGAGGATCTCAATCCTTGTCGAGCACCTAGGTTCAATCTAACTTATAATTCAACTCATTTCCCTATAGCAAGCAATTCGTTTGAGCATAGACATCCTTTCGCGCGCATTAACTTAGATGGTTCCCATCGAGTACGATGGATGTAGGGGGTGCTAATACCTTCCCCCTGCATAACCGACTCCCGAACCCAGGAAATGGTTCCGTTGACCTTTGTCCTCATCCTTCTCCTCCCGGGTTGTATCTATATCTTCCCTTTCCCTCTTCGGGAATAAATAGAATTAGGTGGCGACTCTTCAGTCCGTCCGGCGCGCGGCTCCGTCCATTTCGGATCGCGTGAGGTCGTATTTTTCGGGGTACGACACATACCCCTTTCACAAAAAGTGTTCTCCTTGCCTCCATCGTCACTTCTACGGTGACGGATTTCACTAATCCTTTTGTCAAATTGTGTGTCTAGTTTTTTTGCAGGTAATAACAATGCCTCCTTGCAGAGATACCGGAAAGAGTGTGGCCGAATCTTCTCGCCCACGTAAGCGAGCACACCAAATGCCTAATGCCCACGACATTTTATTTGAGAATCCGGAGCACCAAGTCAAATACTCAAAGTTGGTAAGGCGTAAGTTGATACCGGCTAGGTATATGTGTAATGATACTCTTGAAATTCTAGGGCTTAAATTTGAGGTACATAGAATGTTTCACAATATTGGAATGCTCAATTTTATGCTTTATGAAGCGCCGACTTTCGAGCGCATAACATTGGAATTTTTGAGTTCTTTGCAATTTCAGCTTAAGCACAGGTGGACCAGGTCAGATACAGAGTACTACGGTACTTTTAAGTTTCGCCTGTTTGACACTGATCATGTGTTGTCGGTTGCTGATTTGGGAAAGATGTTAGATCTTCCAATCTACGGGCCTGGTGCGCCGCCGAGTACATTTGTTGCAGGAGAATTCTAGAGAGATATCACCGGCAGTACCGACTATGTCGCATCAGCGGCAAAAGCTTCGGGGATTCATAACCCGTGCTTTAGGTATGCTCGGAAGGGGTTGGCTTATACCCTTTTCTGCCGAGGCGATAGCACAGGAGTAGCTACGCAGAGAGAGTTGTACTTCCTATATGGTATGGCTAATGATGAGCTGATTAACGTTGCGGCCTTCGCAGCAGACCACCTCAAGCGGGTAGCCAATGCTGCTTCTGGTGAGATCTCTGTAGGAGGGATGATAACGCAGATTGCTGAAAAACTTGGTTATGGTAAGAGGTTGCTTGAAGTACCTGCAGTGGCAGGTAAGAACAAAATTGATCTAGACACCCTAACCAACCAATGTATGATTAAGAGCTTTCATAATTATTACTCTGTGCTTACCCGTAACCGGCATTTGATATCTTTTCCTGCTCCTAATTTGATTACCATAGACAATAGAGTTAACTGGTTGTATGAAGACCCTATGCAGGGCGGCAACGATCAGTTTGATGAATATTTTTCATGTGAGGAGGATGAGGGGAACAGAGCTGAGGAGGTCCATGTTCAAACTGCCGGCAGCTCATCAAACCAGGAAACCGGTCAATGGAGCGTGACCAAGGAATAATAGGACGAAATGATAAGAGAAAAGACCCGGCAAGGGGACCTCATCGATGAGTTGCATGAGTGGATGCAGCAGATGAGGCTGCATGGAGTTCCCTCCGACATTGGTTCTTCAACAGTGTGGACACTGTTGAGTTCAAGTGTGGGGGGTTTAGTGTTCATGTTTTCCTTTTGTTTTGTTTTTTATCTGGGTTTATTTCTTGTAGTGTCGGCTTGAAAATTATAGTTATAAGTTATTTGAAAAAACACCCCTGAGTTGACCTGTTGTGTTGTTGCGAGTGAATAATGAGAAAGTATATAGGATTTGAGTGAAAAGAAACCCGATGAGCAAAAAAAATGGAAAATTTTTGATGTTTAGGTACAACACGAACACACTGAGTCTCCTAAATTAGGAACGAGTTCGACGTGTAGATTTGTGCCATGGTACTTTGATCTGAGAAGTAAACCCGAAGTAGTTTCTACTGACATATCTGGCTTTATCTATAATAATTGTGTGTGCAGAGTTGATCAAAAAGAGAAAAAGGCTTGAAGGCACCGGAAAAAAAATATGAATAAAAACATTAGAACGATCGATCCTTCTATGTTGGGTAGCCCTCACCCGGTTATTCAACCTAACGGCGGTTGAACATAAATGTCTCCCTTAAGGGACAAAGAAATATCGGTGCCAACAATAAAAAAAAGGGATCAATTTTGTACACACAGTGAAAATCATAAGAAGCCTTAAAAAGGATTGTCCGAATGAAAAGGGTGGAAAATCGAAACATAAGACCTAAGCCCAAAGCATAGTCGGAGAGGTTACCGAAAAGGAGATTTAGGTCCGGGGTTTTTCGCAGTTTAGTGTTTGTGTGATACCTTTACATAGAGAGAAGTACCAAAAGAACTTGTTGGGTGACTTAGAACGAAAGTCCACGTATGAGTGTCGTAATTCATCTCGCTAGTGTTTGAATGTGTAAATACAGGATCTTTGCTTGAGGTCAAGCAAAAGTTCAAGTTCGGGGGAGTTTGATCAGTGATCTTTAGTTGTAGTTTTCAAGCCGTTTTTCATTGTCCTTTGCGTATAATTTCGTTTGTTTGAAGTATTTCGTTCACGTTTTCGTCATAGTTTTCTTAATGTAGCATGCAAGTTTAGTTTTAGTCTTTTTATCTATTTTTATCTTTGGTATGTGTTATGTGGTTATTTTTTATGTGTTTTCAGGTCAACATCTAATCGGTTGTTCGAAGCTTTCGAAAAGATGATCCGAGTGTGAAAAATAACATCAAAATAGGATATCAGAAGCACAACACGGGTGCCAGTGTTGTACAACACGACCCGTGTTGTGAAGGCCTACTGAAGAGGAGTTTATGGAAGAAAAGGAGGAAACCAGTGTTGTGACACGGGTGCCCGTGTTGTACAACACGGCCCGTGTCATAGCATCTGAAGAAGAAGACTTTTGAGAAAACTCAGAGACACAACACAGGTGCCCGTGTTACCAGAAAAAACCTGATATTTTTATGTTGCTGCGAGGGCATTCTGGACATTTCACGGTGTTTTTGGAAGACTGATTTATATTAGATGATTAAGACTGAATTAGGACTTGACTTTTTGATTGGGGAATTTTGGGATTGAACGATAACGGGAGAAGAATGATTGATCAAGAGCAGAAGCGATTGACGATCCAACCGATTCTACGTTAATTGTAATGTCTCTATATTATTGCTCTGTTTTTATTTTCGTTATGAACATGAGTGGATAAACCCCCCAATGCCAGGGGGGTATCCCTGGTTTGCTTTATGTAATGACAATTTGAATTCTTAATTTTGAGATTATGCGTTTAAATCCGTTTCTTTATTTTATGCAACGTTCTTAATGCTTTATCTTTGTTGGAAAATTGGATAATTGATCGTAGTTAGGATTTGGTCTGACCAACCATCCTAACCTTGTTGCATAATTTTTATCACGGTAAATATTACCGAGGAATTGGAATATCCTGTGAAAACCATTTTTATGTCAGAATTATTGCTTGATATTCTTCCTTGCCCATTGAAGAATCAAGGTCGAGGAAGAATACCAAAGGTTTTTCTCTAAAGGAATTTTGGAAAAACATTATTGAACATAGGAAAGATACTTTTTGAAGCATGTCTCTGTAAAATTGAGAAATTATTAAGTCACTGCATTGCAGATCATACACCGTCCCTGGCTTTATTCTCATATAAATGCAATCTCTGTTTTCGTTTACGTTTTAGTAATTTTAATTTTTTTTAATCTAAAAACAAACTTTCAACCATAACTTTTGTCCAATTGAAATCAATTCATTAGAACTTATTTCGTTACGCAGTCCTTGAGATCGATATTTGGGATAACTCCCTTCAATTACTACATCGGTAAAAATAGTACACTTGCTATTTTTCGATCAGTATGCTTGGCCTGCCCCATGTTGCGAATTGAATGTCTGCGATCCTGTTAAGATAAAGAAACACACAAGTGCCCCGAGGTATCCCTTACCGGATTCCATCATAGGAGTTTAGTTACTCCTGGGAGTAAAATACATTTCCTGCAAGCATTTATTAGAAAGGCACATCTGTTTTATGCAAGTATCATATCATGAATATTGGACTTTTTGCAAACGAAACAAAAATGTACAAGACGAAATGTGACTGAAAATTCTGGTTTTATTAATTTGTGTGCCCTGAATTGGCAAGTACAGTCAAAGAAACAAATCCCCTGAAATGAGGAGATTGTTACAAATTGAAAAAAATGAAGGTGCTGGCAATGTTGATGACGCTTCAGTGAGCTTCCCCTTGCTATGACCCGTATGACCTTGACGTTCTTCTTATCTTGCTTTCTGAAGAAAGTTGATTCTGACCGATGCTTTAACCTTTCGAAACTTGTTGTGTCATGAATGATACAGACGAATTCAGAATGCAGTTGTTCGCTTATTCCCTTATTTTGCATGGATCGCCCTTTCGGGTTTTCAATCCACCGGGATACCCATTTTTGCCTGAGCTGTCCAATGCGGCTTTTCAACTCAGCGGGTGTAAAATTTTTTATATTTTTGCCCGAGTCTTTTATTCTGTTTTTGACTCGCCGGGATGCCCCATTTTTGCCTGGACTTACATTCTGTTTTTATGTCCAGCGGGTCATTTATGCGAAGTATTTTTTAACTGCATCTGAATTCATGGGGGACAAGAAATCATCACTATCCATAGTGGTGAGCATCAGTGCTCCACCAGAGAAAACCTTCTTTACTATAAACGGACCATCATAATTTGGAGTCCATTTGCCCCTGTGGTCTGTATGAGGAGGAATGAGTCTTTTCATCACAAGATCTCCTACTTGGTATTCCCGAAGCCTGACTTTCTAATCGAAGGCTTTCTTCATTCTTTTCTGATATAACTGCCTATGACAGATTGCAGCTAATCTCTTTTCTTCGATCAGATTCAGTTGATTGTACCGAGATCGGACCCATTCCGCTTCATCCAACTTGACATCCATCAGTACCCGTAAGGAGGGTAATTCAACTTCAACAGGTAGGACTGTCTCCATACCATACACAAGCTGATACGGTGTTGCCTCAGTGGATGTTCTGATTGAGGTACGGTACCCATGCAAGGAAAATGGTAGCATCTCATGCCAATCTTTGTATGTGACCACCATCTTTTGCACAATCTTCTTGATATTCTTGTTAGCGGGCTCAACAGCGCCATTCATCTTTGGCCTGTAAGGAGAAGAGTTGTGATGTTGAATCTTGAAGTCCCAACACAGTTCTGCCATCATTCTATTGTTCAAGTTGGAACCATTATCAGTAATGATTCTCTCGGGTACTCCATACCGACAAATGATGTCCCTCTTCAGGAATCTGGCTACCACTTGTCTAGTGCCATTTGCATACGAAGCTGCTTCAACCCATTTGGTGAAGTAATCAATAGCTACCAGGATGAATCTGTGGCCATTTGAAGCAGTCAGATCGATATTCTCAATCATATCAATGCCCCACATGGCAAAGGGCCAAGGTGAAGACATCACATTCAAAGGATTCGGAGGCACATGCACTTTGTCTGCATAAATCTGGCATCTGTGGCACTTTCTGGCATAAGCACAACAGTCTGCATCCATTGTGATCCAGTAGTAACCTGATCTCAACAATTTCTTAGCCATTGCATGTCCTCCAGCATGGGTACCAAAAGATCCTTCATGCACCTCGTGCATCAACAAGTCTGCCTCTTTCTTATCAACACATCTGAGAAGCACCATGTCAAAGTTTCTCTTGTATAAGGAACCATCAGTATTCAGGAAGAAACTACCAGCTAGCCTTCTTAAAGTCTTCTTATCATTGGATGATGCCCCAGGTGGGTATGTTTGATCCTCTAAGAAGAACTTGATGTCATGGAACCAAGGCTTGTCATCTTTAGCAATGTCCACGGAGAATACGTATGCTGGTCGGTCAAGTCTGGATATTGAAATCCGAGGCACATAGTTGGTAGCATGAACCTTGATCATGGAGGAAATGGTAGCCAAAGCATCTGCAAACTGATTTTCATCTCGAGGGATATACTCAAGCTTGACTGTTGTGAAGAAAGTCAGTAATCTCCTCGTATAGTCTCGGTATGGAATCAGATGCTCTTGGTGGGTGTACCATTTGTCGTTGGTCTGATTGATTACCAAAGCTGAGTTTTCGAATACAGTTAAAGTCTTGATCCTGAGGTCAATGGCTTCCTCAAGTCCTATGATACAAGCTTCATATTCAACTTCGTTGTTAATGCAGTTAAAGGTGAGTTTTGCCTAGAAAGGCATGTGAACTCCTTTGGGTGTAATAAGCACTGCACCAACTCCACAACCATTCATATTAACAGCCCCATCAAACATTATTGTCCATTCTTCTTCTGGGTCAGGCCCTTCAGTGTGAACAGGCTCTTCATGATCTTTTGCTTTCAGGAACATGATGTCTTCATCAGGGAAGTCAAATCTCATAGGCTGGTAATCATCAATGGGTTGCTCATCCAGATAGTCAGACAGTACACTGCCTTTGATGGCCTTTTGAGATGTGTACTGAATGTCATATTCTGTCAGAATCATTTACCATCTTGCAACCCTTCCGGTAAGTGTTGGCTTCTCAAATATGTACTTGACTGGGTCCATCTTTGAGATCAATAAGGTAGGTGGGTCAACATATACTTCCTTAGTCGGCGAGCAGCCCACGCTAAAGCACAACAAGTTTTCTCGAGCAGTGAATAACGTTGTTCACAGTCGGTAAACTTTTTGCTTAGGTAGTATATTGCATACTCTTTTCGACCAGACTCGTCATGCTGGCCCAACACACACCCCATTGATCGTTCTAATATTGTCAAGTACATTATTAGAGGTCTACCTTCAACTGGAGGCATAAGGATTGGAGGTTCTTGTAAGTATTCCTTGATTTTGTCAAACGCCTTTTGGCAGTCTTCATTCCACCTGACCGTTTGTTCTTTTCTTAGCAATTTGAACAGGGGCTCACAGGTTGCAGTAAGATGAGATATGAACCTTGATATGTAGTTCAATCTACCTAGGAACCCCCGAACCACTTTTTCAGTCTTTGGTGCAGGCATCTCTTGAATGGCTTTGACTTTGTCAGGGTCAACTTCAATTCCCTTTTCACTTACAATAAACCCCAGCAGTTTACTGGAACGTACCCCGAATGTGCATTTGTTGGGGTTTAGCTTCAGTTGGTACTTCCTCAGACGCTTGAACAGCTTCAACAGATTTACCAGGTGGTCTTCTTCTGTGAGGGACTTGGCAATCATGTCATCCACATAACATTCAATTTCTTTGTGGATCATGTCGTGGAATAATGTTACCATAGCCCGTTGATAAGTGGCGCCAGTATTCTTTAGTCCGAACGACATTACCTTATAACAGAATGTGCCCCAGGGTGTGATGAAAGTTGTCTTCTCCATGTATTCAGGTGACATCTTGATCTAATTATATCCTGAAAATCCGTCCATGAAGGAGAACACCGAGAACTGAGCCGTGTTGTCGACCAATACATCAATGTGAGGTAATGGGAAGTCATCTTTCGGGATGGCTCTATTCAGATCCCGGTAATCCACACACATCCGTACTTTTCCATCCTTCTTAGGCACAGGTACAATGTTAGCGACCCACGGCGTGTAACTAGTCACAGCAAGGAAACCGGCGTCCCACTATTTTTGTACCTCTTCTTTAATTTTCATTGCCATATCCGAACGAGTACGGCGTAGCTTCTGTTTCACAGGAGGACAGTCTTCTTTTAGTGGCATCTTGTGCATAACAATGTCGGTATCCAGACCTGGCATATCTTGGTAGGACCAAGCAAAGACATCAACGTACTCTCGCATCATGTCAATAAGTTGTTCTTTCACTGAATCTTGCAGACGGGCCCCGATCTTCACTTCCTTCTAGTCTTCTTCGGTACCAAGATTAATTGTCTCAACTTCCTCCTGATGAGGAGTGATAACCTTATCCTCTTGCCTTAACAGTCTGGCTAGTTCTTCAGGTAGCTCATAATCTTCTTCAACCCCTTCATCGGCTTGATTAATCGGATTGTCGAAGTCATAGCAGTGTCGTTGTCGGTGCATTTATGAGGGCACTCTTTGCAAGGGTTTATATTTGTTCATTTTAGTGATCAGTTTTATCTTGTTTAAAAAAGTGAAAATTTATTATTTTGAAAACATTGCCATTTTATTGTGTTGTACAAAAAATGAAAAATGAAAAACAGTGAGCGAAAAAAGAGACTTGTTTGCAAAAGATGTCTTGATATTCATTAATTGATCGTTTGCACAAAATACAAGATGACCCGATTACAAAATGAGTCCTGACATCTTGGGAAAGATGCAGGACTTAATGCATGCTTAAAAGACAGGAAATAATAATTACTCTGCAGGAGTAACTCTTATAATTTCCTGGGAAGACCAGTCAGAGACTTTGTTCCCCGGGATCTTTGAACGTATCCAACTTTCCAGGTTGCGTTTATCTTCTTCCTTGTCTTCCAGACTGTTCACAACATCCGGGGTAAGCATTCCCCCGCTGACAAATTTGGGCTTTGTTGCAGCCTCCGGTTGATCTTATCGAGTTGGTCTGTAACCCAACCTGAATCTGTCTTCTTTCTTTTCTACTTGCAGCAGCTTGCCCCATCCTTGAGCGGTACCCTCCTCAACAACCTTTCGGGCCTGTTGATATGAAGTGATGGAAGTTCCAGACACAACAATTGCTTCATTGATGTTAAGGGCCTCAAACCCCTGACTCATAGTCTCATGGATCTCCCCATCCATCTCTATGTACTTGTAAGTAGCTAGCTGGCAAACAAATATGTCTTCCTCCCCGCAGATTGTGATGATCTGGCCTTCCCACTCGAATTTTAACTTCTGGTGAAGGGTAGATGTAACAGCGCCAGCGGCGTGAATCCAGGGTCTACCCAACAAACAGCTGTAGGCCGGTTGTATGTCTATCACGAAGAAGGTAGTTTTAAAGGTTTGTGGGCCAATCATCATAGGTAAATCAATCTCTCCAAGCACTGATCTCTTAGAGCCATCAAATACTCTCACCACCAAGTTACTTGGACGTAATGCCAAACCATCATACTCTAGCTTCACCAATGCTTTCTTTGGGAGGACATTGAGCGAAGACCCGGTGTCCACCAGTACATGAGAAAGAACAACACCTTTGCACTCTAAGGTGATGTGTAAAGCCTTGTTATGATTGCGTCCCTCCGTCGTTAAATCAACATTTGTGAAGCCCAGTCCATGACTGGTGTTAACATTTGCGACCACTGTTTCCAGCTGATTAACCGTAATCTCTTCCGGCATGTAGGCTGCGTGCAGGACCCTCAAAAGTGCATTCCTATGGGCTTCGGAACACATTAACAAAGATAAGATAGAGATTTTGGAGGGCGTCTGATGAAGCTGGTCTACCACTTTGTAATCACTCTTTTTGATTATTCTCATGAACTCGTCCACTTCTTGTTCATAAGACGTCTTCGGAGTTTCTTTAACAGCTGGCTCTTAAAACACCACATTCTTCCCTTTTGCCTTAGCAGCAACTTCTGCTTCAGCATTGGGTCTTGGTATTTGTGAGGCAAAAAGTCGTCCGCTTCTGGTGAAGCCTCCGCCTCCCCCAACATTGTCAACTTGTGGTGAAGAGGTTGATAAATCTAGAGTGATCTTCTTTCCGTCGCAGTAGAGATCAGAATCGTAGTGCCAAGGTTTGGCATTACTGCTTTCATAAGTAACAGGTCCAGGCACCGTAATGGTGACTGGACTGATTGCTATAGCGGAAGGAACTGTGATGGTATGTGGGTCGTAGTAGTTATGACTGGTGATCTGACTGGAGGTGTTGCAGTTTATCGTTGGAAATTGTTGTTGGGATGAACATTTGTCGGGTCATAATAGATCGTGACCGTTGAGACATCTTCATTAGTGTTTGCTGGTGTTGTAGGCGATTCCTTTGATAAGATGGGTGTTGATGTTGTAGAAGTAAATGTTGTTGAACTCTGATCTGTTGAAATAATGGACGGAATGATTACCGGAGTTGTGGATGAATCAGTGGGAATGATAGTTGTTGCTGTTGTAGGAGGATCTATTGTTGCCGAAGAAAAAATTGTGGATTTTGAAGGAGAATCCATTGTTGCTGAAGAAAGAGTTGTTGATGTTGTAGGAGCCGTTGTGGTAATCTGCAAACTTCCAACTCTGATAAGGCCATATATGCCAAGCCTTAGCATATCACAACCATTAATAGCAGTTTTGCATGATTCGCAGCAGGCCTCACAGCCCGGGAACACTTGGCATCTTAAAAGTTGAGCTTTGACTTCTGCCAACAGTGTTTGAATTTGGGCAACATTGCCAATCAGTGCAGATAGTTGGTCCTCTTCTATGGCATTAATCCTGGGCCCACCATGATTAGGCATATGATTTCTGTTAACATTCTGAGGAGGTTCGAACTTGAGAGCTTTGGAATGGACCAGATCTTGAACCTTCATTTGCAAGGCTCTACACTTCTCAGTATTGTGACCAGGTGCGTTGGAATGGAAGGCACACCTAGCATTGGCATCATAATTCTTTGGGAGATTGAGAGGATCTGGTGGAGCCAACGTCCTTAACTCAACCAGGTTAAGCTTCAGGAGTTGTGGCAGTAGAGCGGCATAAGGCATAGGGATGGGATCAATCACCCTATTTTCCTGAGATGGCCTCTGTTGAAAGGGGCGCTGCTATTGGTTGTTGTTGCTATTGCTGTATGTTCTTTGTTGCGGAAAGTGAGATTGTTGTTGATAATGATGTTGTTGTTGTTGTTGAGGATACAGTGGTTGTTATGGAGCGGGAGCCGGGATGGTAACGGTTGCTACTGATATGTGAGAATATTGGGTCTTCCCCTGCCTGCATGGATAGTATTTGTTCCACCTGCCCTTCGGGGTCCTGAAAAAGGTTTTCTGGGGTTGTTGAAAGAGCTTGCACCATTGTCAGAGATTTTTCCCATCTTCAAAAGACTCTCAATTCTCTCACCAGCTATAACTACATCGGCAAAACTGGTGGAAGAGAAAGCAGCAAGTCTATCAATATAAGTTCCCTGCAAGGTGTTCATAAACATGTCGGCCATTTCTCTTTCAGACATGGGTGGATGGACAGCAGCAGCAAGCTGTCTCCACCTCTGAGCATAATCCCGAAAGCTTTCCCTTGAAGACTGAGACATGCCCATTAGAAGAGTTCTATTGGGGGTCATGTCTAGGTTGTACTGGTACTATCGGATAAAGGCTTCGGCCAAGTCTTCCAACATCTTATAGTGGCCCTGGTCAGATGCGAATACCATTCTCTTGATGCTCCAGTCAGGCTGTCCTCAAAATAGAACATCCATAACTTCTCGTCCATGGTATAAGCCTTGAGTCTCCCTAAGAAGGATTGCAGATGAGTACGCGGGAAGGAGGTACCATTATATTTTTCAAAGCACGTGGGTTTGAATTTATGGGGAATCCTCACCCCATCTACTAGCCCCATATCCATTACGTCAAAGCCTAAAGAATCCTGGGATTCCAAAGACCTCAGCTTTTCAACAATCTCATCCAGTCTTCGGTCATACACCTCATCCCCAGCCCCAATAACTGTGAACTGCTCCTCCTGAGGATCTTCTTGCAAGATCCTACCTGCAGCAGTGTTTCCTTGAATGTTCCTTGGGATATTAACATTTGGGTTAAAATGGGGCCTAAACTCTGGTGGGTCGATGCGAGGATGCCCGTGTTCATTATTGATGGTTCCTCCCGTTCCAGGGTGGGGCTCTTCAGGTGTCTTCCTTTCTACTAGCTCTCTCAGCCTCTCCTGGCTCTGAGCTAAGCCAGTCGTCACAGCCATAAACTGGGTCATTTGGTTTCTCATTTCAACCCTTTCGTTTTCCATTTGATTTCTTACTTCATTCAGGTCCTGCTGTACCTGATCCATTTGAATGCCTGGAAGGTTGTTTCGCGTTGGGTACCGGTGTGTGCGGTTGATAGGGAACACTCTGCGACGAGCAATGTTTCCTGAAACCACAACAAAGGGAGAAACAAAAATAACAAACAAAAACCTACAAAACAAAGAAAATGTTAGTATGCAATGCAATATGCTTATTTGTTTTCCAAGGTATCTGGTTTGGTTCTTGGTTTTGCCCTTTCTAGACCTCAAGGAGATGCTTGATGATGTTGAGAGAAAGCCCACCAAAATAAAACAAACTGATATACTACAAATGAAGAAAATACATAGTCTGTTTTCAATACATGCCCATGGTGGGTCAAAAATACAACAATCAAAAGCAAAAAGTACATCAAAAGAAAGGAAATACAAGCAAAATGAATCAGACATCCAACCCAAAGTCATCCTCACTGACCTCCTTCAGGAGGGCCTCCGTCACTGGACCAGCTGGGTGCTCTGTAATAGTCCTAATGAGGAGGTTCTTGGTAGCAATGGCATTAATCAGCTTCTTATGCCTGTCCTGGTCCTTTGATCTTTTTAACCCCGCCCGAAGTTTCAATTCTGATATCTCCTTTTGAGCTTCCACCAAAGCTTCCTGCTGCTTCTTCTCATTGGTCTCTAGCTGATTAATCTTGTCCTGAGTCCTCTGGTCTTCTTGTGCACGGGCTTCGGTGATCCTGATCCACCTAGCCTGGCTTTCCTCTAGATAATGCTCAGCCCTAGCTTTCTGAATCTTGGCCTCCTTATAGGCATTCTTCAAAACCAACTCTCCTGCTCTTGCTTTCCTTATGTAGTCATTTGTCCTTTCAATCTCGGTCAGATGCTCAGTCTTGAGCCTTTCCAATATTTCAATGTCCAGACGACTGTCATTCCTCTCCCAGAGAGTTTTCTTCAGGGCTTTAGATAGCTGATTATTCCTCTCTTTCAGCTTTTCAAATTCCTCCAGGCTAACAGTTGCTGCAGGCTGTACTGTAGAAGGTCCAGGTGTGTCTTCCAAGGTGAAAGGCATCCTAGTGATCTGAGCTCTAGTACGGGACCAATCAGAGTATTGGGCTGAAGCAATATTGTTGCACCTTCCAAGGATGGCTGTCCCTTTGGTCTGAATGTTGTCCCAAGCCCAGGCAGCTTGTCTGACAACAGCTGAATTAGGTTGAACTTCACAGTATAGGGTCTCAGCTAAATCCTGTCCTCTGGGAGGATGAACCAAAGCATACCCCAGTTGTCTCTTAAACAGTAAAGGGTTGTAGTTGATGCAACCTTTTACTCCTATAAGAGGCACATTAGGGTATTGCCCACAACTGGTAATAATATCTTTGCCTTTGGTGCTCTGGGTGCACCATATGATATCATCTGATGTTAAGGCAATGAACCTCTTAGTCCAATTCTTCTGTTGATGTGGGTTCAAGAAGGAATTTGATTTGGGCAAGTGTCTAAGTAGCCAAGAGTAGAACAGTGGAGCACATCATCTGACTAGCTTCCCCCTTGGCTTTTCATTTCTCTGATGGATGGAGTAGCTAAAATCCCCTAGCAATGTAGGCACTGGGTTCCTTAGCAAGAACAAGTGTATGGCATTCTTACTCACAATTTTGGGCTCATCTGCAAACAATATAACCCATATATGCTGAGGGCCAAAAGTGCACAAACTGCTTTCCATTCTCCCACTGCAGCCTTCAGGATGGCCTGAGAAATTAAGAAGTCCAGGTGTAAGCCAGAAATCCCAGCTTTTGTTGTCATGTTTTGCTCAATAAGGGCAGGCTCCAAATGCAATGCCCTTGCTATCTCTTCACTTCTGGGAGCAGTCATCTCTGGGTTGAAGGGGATCCCTCTTCTGATAGGCACTCCAATCAACAAGGAAAACTCTTCCAACAGAGGCCCCATCTGGAAATCTGGAAAGGTGAAGCATCTGAGTGGAGGGTCATAAAACTGTAAGCATGTGTGGATCATGCTCCTCTGAGAAGAATCAAGATCCATAACCATGTCCAAGATACCCCCATAGTGCTCTCTAAACAGTGGGATGTGGTCAGGGGTGATAAGGGACTAGACCTTCCTGATACCAGTCAGAGAAGGCTCAAAGAAGTGATAAGATATGTTGCTTTTCCTTGGAACATCCATGAGTACTGATGAAGAAGCTGAAGTCAAATGCTGATGAAGATCATAGACTGAAAAGCTGGAGATGAGTCTCTGACAGACTGATGCAGGTGCTGAGGGAGATAACTGAAGCAGATGCTGAAGAAGATAACTGAAGCAGAGGTCTAAGCGGTAGAAGGGGTCAAAACCAAACCAAATGTAATGAGGTGGATACCCTGAAAAACAAATAAAAAAAATGTTAAATGATGCAATGATGATATATGCAAATGATATGCAAGGGTTTTTGATCAAGAGCTGGATCTGATTATCTGTCTTGGTATAAGGTCCATGTATGTTCAAAAAGTTCGGACGGAGGCTCAGAAATCCAGTAACCAGGGTGGGGGACTCAAATAAAGAGTCACATGTCCAGGGTTAATCACAAGAACTGTCCAAAGTGAAGTGCTCTTAAACAATACAGTAACAGGGTATGATGTGGCCAAGAGTTCCTGCAAACCTGTAAACAACCCAACCCCCTCACATGTAATGTTCTAGAACAAGGATCCTAAGACTTGGATCATTTATGAGAAGTGTAAACGCTTCTAACCCGGAGGTACAGTCTTTACAATAACCATAAAGGATCCTCCTCTAATTCACCCCAGATTCTGAAGGTCTAAATAAAGGTCATCCAAACTTAGCAGGCTTCCCAGATAGCCCTAGCACTACAGGAAATCTGTAGCACAAAGTTCTCAAGAAGAAACCCACATCTAAACCGTTTTTCATATTCCCGCACCAGAACGAAATGGAATGGGAAAGAATATGAACCACTCTAGCCTAGGTGTCACTCAGGTCCTAGGTATAGGACCTTAATCACTTAGTAAAACCCCACCCACCAAAACAGAAACCAGATCCAACAATGATAATGACAGTATGATGTATAAAAACTGTAAAGAAAGCAGTAAATAAAGTTGTGCATAAAGTAATAAATAAAGAAAATAAATACAAAATTAGCACATAACACCCCAATAAACACAAATCAAACAAGCGCTAGGAGGAACCCACAAAAAGAACCAGAAGCCCTGGTTGTAGTATAAGGGTCTCCAGCAGAGTCGCCAAGTTGTCGCTCCCACCAAATGACAACGGGGCCAGAAGGGGTACATACGCGAACGGTCGGCGAAAGAGAGAACATGAAGATGAACTGAAAAGAGTCGCCAGCTAGGCATTTTTATCCCGAAGGAAAGGTAATGCTGCATAAACCTAAGAAAAGATGGATAAGACGGCCGCGAACCAGAGAAACTAAGAAAGGGGGTTGGTTACAACCTAGGAAGGTATTAGCACTCAGATTGTCCTTCGTACTCGACGGGATCCACGCTTACAAGATTGTGTTTAAAAGGGGTAGTGTTAGTGTTGTCTGTGTGCAAAAGCTGGAAAAGAATGTACAGGTGTCAGTGCAAAAGAAATGTGAAATGAATTGCTCAGGAATGAGGCTTAAAGATAAATGCTGGAAGAGGGGGAATATACATAGACTTTTGTTCGATAACGGTTAAGTTATGCCTACGTATCCTCTCGTGTAATGAGGAAGTCAGAACACCGTAGTTCGACTCAAAGAGACTGAAGGAAAAATTGACTGATGAACTGCTTACTTGCATGCTCAAGTGTATGACCTATCTGGCTCAGGTGCCAACTGTCTTGCATTAGACGGAAGAAGCGAGTTCTCGTTTGTGAGTGAATGAGGTGAGAAACGAATCCCGGAGGAGACGATTATTGTTTGTTTTTGTGTTTTCAATCTTTTATTGCTTTTTGGAGTTTTTCATATGAAAATGATCTTAAGCCTAAACCAAGGGTTAGTAAACTCATCACATCCTCCCTCTGATTAGGGGTAATGAGAATACCTTAAGTATGAAGTAAGCACCTCACACTTAATCACCATGATGTAGGATTAATATCATTAACCTACTTGCAATTATTTATGTGTTAAGTAATGAGTTTAAGCCATAATCAAGGATTTAATGGACCCATTACACCATCCTAATAGAAGGATAATAGATGAGAACATTTAAGCCGAGGAAGGCTCCTCAACTTAATCCACAATTAGGGATTAACCTCATAACAAAACAAAGTCTTTATTAAAGTGCATTTTAGTTAATGGTAAGATTAAGAAGTGAATTTTATGGTTTATAAGACAACTTGAGGGGGACTTGTCCATTAACACTAGGGTTAGTCCTTCTTAACCAATTAAGGAAGAATTAGAACCCTAATGCAAGGCCCAAGTTACAAGCTTGATGTCTTAGTGATTATTAGATGGATTGATTAAGATATTTAAACATATTAAGGGTTTAACACTTAGGATTAAAGTTATACACTCCATCCTAAGAGAAGGATGCAGGCATAACCTTAATCACAAAGCCTTAAAGCCTTGAAGGTTTAGTCCTTGATTATGAGATGAGAGGAGAGACACAAAAGATGACACAAAGGTAAAAATAATGGGGGGACTAATCAATCCCTAATTGTGATCATGATTGGGTGCTCCTAAGGTTTATGAGGCTTGCAAGAGATCTTCAAGGAGAAGCCACCAAGGAAGGAGCAGATGAAAGGAGGAGAAGCAGAAGAAACAAGTTAACTTACTTCACTTAAGAAGATAAGTTACTTGAAGGAAGAAAGTGAATGGAGAACATGAATGAGCAAGCTCACTCTAAGACAAATACAAAATGCATCAAGAATGCATAAAATAAGAGATAAGAAGAGAAGTGAGAAGTGAAGGCAAATTCACTTCCCAAAGTACTTACCACCTGAAAAGTTAGCAAAAGGAAATGAAAATGAAAATCATGCAAGGATGCAAACCAAAACCAGAAGCATGCTCATGATGAAAATGATGTTATGGGATGATATGAAAGCATGTCAGTGATATGAATGTTCATACAAGTGATGAGAATGCAAATGAAGCATGAAAGAAGCATGAAAGTTCATGAATGCTCATGAAATGAAATGAATGCATAACATGGCAAATGGATGAAAAAATGATCAAGAATGAGTCTAATGTGTCCTAAGATGTCTTAGAAGTCATGTGAATGCATAAAATGTTATGGCAAGTTCATGAATGCAAGCATATGCAAGATATATGCAAGAGAAGATGAAAAATAAGGGTTTTCGTGCAACATGAGATGCAAAACTCAAAAACAGAAGCAAATGTCAAGATAAAAAATTGAAAATTCAATCAAGAGAACCCTAACCCTATATGATTTCATACCCCAAAGGAGAAGACCTAAATCTTAACCCTAAGGAAGTTATGGTTTTCCTAAGTTATCTAGGGTTTTAGGGTACCTAAAGGGAAAAAATGCAAATCAATTCAAAAAGGAAGAATAAATTTGTAACAAAATTATGCTAGAAACTACATGTCAAATGAAGATCAATGCAAAAAGAATCATTGTCATACGATTCTTGGTTAGGCAGAAAAGAATTCTTGAAGTTAGGGTTCTAAAATGTGAATTTTATGAACCCTAAATTCAAGAAAATTATCAAAAATGGTTCAAATCAAAAAACAAAATTGTGTGGATGGTATGACAATGTCTCTAAATGTTTAAAGATGCAATATGAATTTTTTGGGATTTTTTAGAAACCTAAATGATATTTTAATTAATTAATTTTCATTAATTAATTAAAATAAACATTTAAATGTTTAAAAAATGATTTTTTAATGTGAAAAATAAAAATAAAAATATTTTTGGGTTAAGAAAATTATTTGAAATCAAAATGCAGAATAAAAATATTTTTGGAAATTTCTAACTATTTTTAATAAATTGAACAAAATAAATAAGAAAAATATGAATTAAAACTGAATTAAATAAAAGTAATCTGATCTGAAGGCTCACATTCAAAGCTGGGAGGGTTTTGGGTTGACTGACGCGTGAATGAGTGGACATGATTCACTGTGGGATAATTTTCATTAACTAATTAATTAATCATAATTAAATGGGATTAGGGTTTTAATGACAACATCTCAGCCATCCAAACGCGCGGGTAACAAGATCCTACGACCATAATTCAAACTAGCCCTAATTACACTGATTATGCCCTAATCTCTTTCAGGTGACCGGAACAGTGTTCCAGCATCTTCTTTGGCCATCCATTTTGCTATCTCACTCAAAACCTCACCCCAAGCCCTCTAAAGCTCCAGAATCACTCAACAAACATCAAGGAACAAAAATCCAAGCACGAAATTCATTTATTTTCAGAAATAAGCATGAATCGAATCAAACTTCTTTTAGGTCAAAAATTTCAGAGATTCGGTTCATGCTCATTTCTTCATCATTTTCAAAAATAACAAGTGCAGTGTGATCAGGGGAACATGGGGAACATTTCTATAACTTAAAAAGAGATTTCTGGAATAAAAGTTTGAGATGGCTACCTGAGTTGAAGCTTTGAGATTCTGAGCTTTCAGGGCCTCTTCTTTGTGCAAGTCAGCTTCAATGAACCCCCTGAGGATGATGTGAAGCTTGAAAAGCTTTGAGAGTGGCTGGTTTGTGTTGTGTGGTATTGATTTAGCAGAAATGGAGGTTTGTGTGTGTAGTGATTCAGGCTATTTCAAAGGGTGGGTTTTGTTCTATGGATGAAGAGTGATTTGTTGGTGAAGGAATTTCTGGATTTTGTTAAGTTTTGAGGTTGTTTCGAAGAGAAAAAGTCTTGTGCACAAATTTGTGAATCTGATGTTGTGTGTGTTTTCAGGCTCCAATGCTTGCTCTTATCTCTCCCATATTGTTTGAATATAATATGTGGTAGGTTCTGAATGGCTGTAAAACACTATTCCAAGAGTATGGGAGTTTTGGCCAAAAAGTCAAATATGTGTCCTTGAGAGTATGGGCCATGGCAGCGGAGATCGAAAGGGTGTATCTGCTTCAGCTGAGTTTGTGGATGACCCTTGGATGGTTTATGATGGACTACAACACTTGGATTGCAAGATAGCATGTGTTTTGCAAATTTCCAACTTTGTGCATTTTGAGATATTTGGTCATGGACATGTCTCATTCAATGCTGAATTTAGGTCATGAAGTGTTACATGATGTTGCTGTGATGTTTTGAGACCATTTAGAAGTCATACCAATCCTTAGAAATCATTCTTGCAAGAATCCCTCTTTTGAGAATTTTATGAAAAATGGCTAATGGAAACTTGTGATCCAAGGCATGCAATCTTGTGAATTTGTGCAATTTTGATCTTGGAAAGTTGCAACATGTTTTAATGATGCTTGTAAGTCATTTAGAGGTCATGAAAATGCTTAGAACTTGAATTTGCAAAAATCCCTCTTTGGCATGAAACTTGAAATTATGTGATTTTTCCTAACTTTGAAAAGCCATAACTTGAGTTCCATATTGAATTAGAACTTGTTCTTGTACTTTTTGAAAATGGAATGATCCAATCTACAACTTTCATGACCAACAATTTTTCATCTGAAGCATTTTTGGTTGAGAAAGAGGAGGTTGAAAAACTTTCCCAAAATGGAAAGTTTACATTACAAGTCATTTCCATTTTTGGCAACTTTTGGTTTAGCTCACTTTTATTTAATTTTGTGATCTTCTAAGCTCTTCAATGATCAAATAAAGACCATATAACCTCAATTTGATGAAAAATCCCGTTTGGTTCCATGTTGGGGGTCCTCAGATGCCCTGATTTTGCTCTGACTTGCTCAAGAAGTTACCCAGTGATCAGATGACTTCCACAATGAATTTCTTCATCAAACTTGGTATACATGATCCTTATAACATATTGAGACCAATAGAAACAAGAATGACCAAAAAATTTGGAGTTATGGCCTCTGAAACCAAAACCCTAATTTCAGGTCATCTGTGCAGTTAAACCCTAGCTCTGCTTCCATGCTTTGCTAGTTCTTGTGATTTTTTGACTTCCTTGATCTTTGGAGGATATAATATGATGATTGAACCTACATGGACCCTCTTGGAGTGATTGGAGACCTTTAGAGTGGCTCAGATGAATCTTGGATGGCTCTAGTCACAAACCCTAGATGAAGATGAACTTGAACTAATGCAGTGAAGCAAAAATGTAACATGAAATGATATGCTTAAACTAATGTAAATATGAAAGATCACAAGCCATGGTGTGAACTTAGTGAGGGAAAATTTGGGGTGTTTACAGATCATATCGTGAAATAATGTTACCATAGCCCGTTGATATGTTGCACCGACGTTCTTCAGATCGAACGACATTACCTTGTAACAAAACATGCCCTAAGGTGTGATGAAGGTTGTATTTTCCATGTCTTCAGGAGACATCTTAATCTGATTGTATCCAGAAAATCCATCCATAAAGGAAAACTCCGAGAACTGAGCCGTGTTGTCTACCAATACATCAATGTGAGGTAATGGGAAATTATCCTTCGGGCTTGCTTTGTTCAGATCCTAGTAATCCACACACATATGCATCTTGCCATCCTTCTTAGGTACAGGGACAATGTTAGCAACCCACGGCGGGTAACTAGTTACTGCAAGAAAATCGGCGTCCCACTGCTTTTGTACTTCTTCTTTAATTTTCATGGCCATATCTGGGCGAGTACGGCATAATTTCTGTTTAATTAGTGTGAAATATTCTTTCAATGGCAACCTGTACATGACAATATCTGTATTCAGACCTGGCATATCTTGATAGGACCAAGCGAACACGTCGACATATTCCCGAAGCATACTGATGAGTTATTCTTTCACTAGAGCTTGCTGACTGGCCCCGATATTCACTTCCTTGACATCTTCCTCGGTACCAAGATTGACAGTTTCAACCTCCTCCTGATGAGGAGAAATCACTTTTTCTTTTTGTCTTAACAACCTAGCCAACTCTTCAGGCAAATCACAATCTTCATCAACCCCTTCATATGCTTGATTAATCGGATTGTCGAAGTCATACACGGTCATAGCAGTGCCATTGTCGGTGCAATCTGGAGGGTTATCTCTGCAAGGGTTGAGATTTGTTCATTTTAGTGATTGATTTTATTTTTTTTAGAAAAAGTGTGAATGGAGTTATTAGTGAAAAACATTGCCATTTATTGCTTTGTGCGAAAATAACAAAAATGAAAAATAGTGAGCGACAAAAAAAGATCGTTTGCAAAAAAATGTCCATTTGTTCATTAATCATTCATTTGCACAAAATACAAATATGGCCCTATTACAAAATGAGTCCTGACATCTTGGGAAAGATGCAGGACTTGATGCATGCTTAAACATGAAATAATAATTACTCTGCAGAAGTAATCCTTATAATTTCCTGGGAAGACCAGTTAAGGACTTGCAAGCCTGAGACCCTTGGACGAATCCAACTCTCCAGGTTTAAGTAACTTTCAGCCTTGTCTTCCACATTGTTGATTGCATCCGGGGTTAGCATTCCCCCACTGATAAACTTGGGAGCTTCAGCAGCCTCCTCTTGGACCTTCGGGATGGTTTGTAACCTAACCCAAACTTGTCTTCCTTGATCTGAACTTGCAGCAGCTTGCCACAACCCTTGGCATTCCCGTCTTCAACAACCTTCCGAGCTTGCTTATAAGAGGAGATTGAAGTATCAGACACTTCAGTTGTTGCTTCATTGACATTGAGGGCCTCAAACCCTTGGCTCATTGTCTTATGGATCTCTCCGTCCATCTCAATATACTTGTAAGTAGCTAGATGACTGACGAAGATATCCTCTTCCCCACAGATTGTGATGACTTGGCCCCCCATTCATTTTTTAACTTCTGGTTAATGGTCGATGTTACAGTGCCAACGGCATGAATCCATGGCCGACCCAACAAACAGCTATAGGCATGCTGAATGTCCATCACGTAGAAGATATTTTTGAAGATTTGTGGGCTAATCACCACAGGTATCTCAATTTCCCCAAAAACCGATCTTTTAGAACCGTCAAAGGCTCTCACCACCAGGTTACTTGGACGCAATGCTAGACCATCATATTCCATCTTGACCAAGGCTTTCTTTGGAAGAACATTGAGTGAGGACCCAATGTCAACCAAGACATGAGAGAGAACAACACCCTTACACTCCAAGGTGATATGCAAAGCCTTATTATGGTTACGACCCTCCGTAGTTAGATCAGCATCAGTAAAACCTAGCCCATGGCTAGTATTGACATTTGAAACCACTTTTTCTAGCTGATTAACTGTAATTTCTTCTGGCACGTAAGCTGCGTGCATGACTTTGAGAAGGGCATTTTAGTGAGCTTCAGAACACATTAGTGATAAAATAGAGATTTTGGAGGGTGTCTGATGGAGCTGGTCCACAACCTTATAGTCACTCTTCTTGATTATTCTCATGAACTCGTCTACATCCTGGTCAAAGGATGTCTTCTGAGCTTACTTGGCAATAGGTTCTTCAGGCACCACATTCTTGCCCTTAGCCTTGGCAGCAACTTCTACTTCAACATTAGTTCTTGGGAATTGTGAGGCAAAGAGACGTCTGCTTCGAGTGAAAGCTCCGCCTCCCCCCACATTATCTATATATGGTGTAGAAGTGTCGAGAGTGACTTTATTTCTGTCGCAATATAAATATGAGCCGTAGTGCCAAGGCACGACACTGCTGCTGTCATACGAAACTGGTCCTGGCACCGTGATAATAAATTGTGACAGGAGGTCTGACCGGAGATGGTGCTGGTGATGAAGGTTGCTGATGTTGATATGAATCTGGAATGTGGATCTTTGCAGGATCATAGTAAATAGTAACTGTGGAAATTTCTTCATTGATGGTTGTTGTTGTTGTTGTTGTAGAAGGATGTGTTGAACTGATATCAGTTGATGTTGAAGAAGGGATGATTGTTGATGTTGTAGAAGAATCCGTTGGAATGATTGTTGTTGAAGTTACATGAGTGATATCTGTTACATCTGTTGGAATGACATGTGCTAGAGTTGTAGGAGGAATGGCTATTGATGTTGTAGGAGCTAGAACTATTGAGGTGATCTGTAAAGTGCCTTTTTTTGATAAGATTGTTGATACCGGTCTTCAAATTTGCACAACCGTTGATGGAAATATTGCAAGCTTCGCAGTGGGCCTCACAACCCGGGAACACCTGGCATTTCAAAAGCTGGGCTTTAACCTCGGCCAGAGGTGTTTGAATACTTGCAACACTATCAATTTGGTTCGTCGATTGACCCTCCTCAACGGCATTTATCCTAGGCCCACCATGGCTAGGCATAGGATTCTTGGTCACACTTGGTGGGGGTGCAAAGTTGACTGCCTTAGAATCAATCAAATCTTGAACCTTCATGTGCAAGGCTATGCACTTTTCTATTGTATGGCTAGGTGCGTTGGAGTGGAAGGCACACCGGGCATTAACATCATAGTTTCTTGGAAGATTCTGGGGATCTGGTGGAGCCAGAGTCCTCAATTCAATCAAGTTGAGCTTTAATAACTGTGGAAGTAAAACAACATAGGGCATCGGAATGGGATCGATAGCCCTGTTAATTTGTGAAGTCCTTGGTTGAAACGGACGTTGTTGCTGATTGTTATTGTTGTAAGATCTTTGTTGAGGAAATTGTTGTTGCGGTGGGAAGTGTTGTGGTTGTGGAGGATACTGTTGTTGAGGTGCTGGAGCTGGAATGGTGACAGCAGCCACTGATCTTGGCATGTATTGAGGCCTACCTCTACCCATATGTACTGAGTTGGTCTCACCCGTCCTACGAGGTCCTGAGAAAGGTTTCCTTGCATTGCTGGAACTAGCACCATTATCTGAAATTTTGCCCATCTTCAAAAGACTCCCAATTCTCTCACCAGCTATGACTACATCCGCAAAGCTGGTGGACGAGAAAGCAGCAAGTATGTCAATGTATGTCCCCTGTAGGGTGTTCATAAACATGTCGGCCATTTCTCTCTCAGTCATCGGAGGCTGGACAGCAGCAACAAGCTTTCTCTTGAAGACTGTGACATACCCATAAGGAGAGTCCTGTTGGGAGCCATGTCAAGATTATATTGATACTGGCGTATGAAATCTTCGGCCAAATCCTTTCAGTTTTTGATTGTTGCTCTGGACAAATGAGAATACCATTCACGGGATGCCCCGATCAGACTGTCTTCGAAGTAGAACATCCACAACTTTTCGTCCATGGTATAAGCTTTCAGTCTCCCTAGTGTAAACACCCCAAATTTGCCCTCACCAATTCACCGTGGCTTGTGGTCATCTCATATGCATAAACACAATCATAACATCTCATATCTCAATTTTGAGTCACTGCATAGTTTCTAAGTCATCTGCACCTAGGGTTTGTGATCTGAGCAATCCAAGAGCCTCTTGAGCCACTCCAAAGGCCACCAATCATCTCAAGGGGATCCATGTGTGTTTTTATATCATATTATATCCTCTCAAAGTCAAAAATGCCAAAGGATCACAAGAACTGGGATTGGTATGGATGCAGAGCCAGGTTTGACTGCACAGTTGACCTAAAATTAGGGTTTTGGTTTCAAAGGCCATAACTCCAAATTTTTTGGTCATTCTTGTTTCTATTGGTCTCTATATGGTGTAGGGAGTATGCATATCAATTTTCATGAAGAAATTCCATGGGGAAGTCATCTGATCAAGGGTTGACTTTCTGGACAAGTCAGTGCAAAATCAGGGCATCTGAGGCCCCCATTGACCCAACCAAGGGGTGATCTTCATCATTTTGAGTGTATATGATCTTTATTTGATCATGGAAGAGGGTTGAAGTTCACAAAAATCAAGAATTTGAAGTTGTTGCAAAGTTGACTTTTTAGGGCATGGTTGACTTTTCAAGAATATGTCATTTTATGCCATTTTTCAAGCCTTGCTTTTTGATCCAAAAATGCCTCAAATGGAAAAACTTTGGTCATGAAAGTTGTAGAACACATTTTTCCCTTTTCAAAAAGTACAAGAACATGACCTAATTCATTTTGGATCAAAAGTTATGGTGTGTCAAAGTTGGCAAAAATCATTGATTTTCAAGGTATGCCTCAAATGAGAAACTTGCAATTTCATGTACCAAGCATTCTTGTGACTTCTAATTGACATCAAACCATTACACAAGCATCATGTAAGTCCTAAAGTTCAGATTGGACCAAGGTTTCCCCATGTTTTATGGCTTGTGTAACAAGATATTTTCATGAAGTTTCAAAAGCAAGCAAGTTGCAAAACCACTCATCACACTTCACCAACTTGCTGCATTGGTCATTGAACCACCCTAGCCTCACTCACACACCATGCTGTGCAGCCCATAGCCATGGTACCATCCTAGAACACAACCCATGCCTCACTTACACAAAAGTTGACAATTTGCAAAAGTGGCCATACCAATCACAGCAGGCCAGGTCACATCATCTGACCAATGGGATTATTTTATGCAAGCAAAATGCAGGCCATTTGACATAGAAAGCAAGCCTGAAACAAGCCCTAGCACAGCATTCACAAAATCACTCCCTCAAGCATTTCTCTTCGAATCTCTCTGCACAACTCACAAACATTCAAACAAGTTTCACTGATCAAATCACCTTGCTTCATTGAGCCTAAACCAACAAAACACAAGCCTGAATCCAGCAAGAACATTGCTTCTCCATTTTCACTCCAACCTGCAGTTTCCTTCGAAACATCTTCCACAGGCCACAAACACTTGAACAAACTTCACAAACCTTCTCAAAACATCATCCTGACCACAAAGAACCACTCACCTTGGCCTGAAACTGCTTGAATCACCATCACCATTTTCACCTGAGTTTGAGCAGAAGCTGTTCAAACTCCTTAACCAGCCAACTTAAACTCCTTCTAAGCATTCAAACATCATCAGGGGATCAAGTGGAGTGGATTACATCAAGAGGGGAGGTCAGAAAGTTGCAGGATTGAAAGCTTCGAAACTCAGGTAGCTCAAGAACATTTTTTCCAGAAATCATTTTTTAAGTTCTTAAGTTGTTGTTCATGCTTCCCTGATCATGTATATGTCCTTAGTTTTGAAAATGGTGGAGAGATGAGAGTGTAATCAGTCTCTGAAACTTTTTGCCCTAGTTTTTGTTTGCTTCGATTCAGCTATTTCTGGAATGATAAACATGTTTTGATTGGGGGTTTTGGTTCGTGAGTGAGTGGGGATCATTCCTTTGCTTTTAGAATTCATTTTAGATGCGTATGGAGTGAGATTAGGTTTTGAGGTGAACGGAGAAGATGACCGGAACACTGTTCCGGTCATCTGAAAGTGATTAACGGCAGGATTAGGGCATAAGCATTAATTAGCCAGGTTTGAATGTTGGCCTTTGGATTTGGCGTCAGGTCAATGCGCGCGTGTTTTCATTTGAATCTCCACCATCAGATCTGTTGACTTCTCATTTAATTCAGTTTATTTCATTTTATTTTCATATTTATTTCATTTAACTTCCACAATTTATTTAAAATAGCAAAATTGTTTTAAAAATTATGAAACTTTTTGTCAAGAGTTTCATTAATTTTTAAAACACAAAAATATTTTATTTTCATTTTTAGCATTAAAAAATTATTTTTAAATATTTAAAAGATTATTTTTAATTGATTAATGAAAATTAATTTATTAAAAATACTTTTAGGTATTTAAAAATCACCAAAAAATTCATGAGATGTTCTAAGGCATTTAGAAACATTGTCCAACCTTCAAACCAAATTTCTTTTTTGATCTTGATGCATTTTGAGAATTTTTCATTGATTTAAAATCATTTTTGTGCATTAATTTGATCCAAAGTTCAAAAAATCATTTCTGCCTATCCATGAGGAGTTGGACATTGATTCTTTTTGCATTGCATTGTGTTTAGCATGTAGTTTGTAAGATTAAATGGCCATGATTTGATCTTTCATTTTCCATTTGTTTGATAATTTTCTTGTTTAGGAACCCTAAAAACCCTAGAAACTTAGAAAAACTATAACTTGAGTTTGGTTAGGAGTTGAAACTTCTCCTTTGAGCAGTGAGTTAGCATATGATTAGGGGTCCTTTGAGTGGCATTTTCAATTTTTTATCTTAGGGTTTGCTTCTGATTTTGGTTTTTGTTTGATGTATTGTTCATAAACCCTAATTTGGGCTTCCATATGCATCCATCTTGCATTCTCTTGCATAACACGACTTGCCATGACATTTCAAGCATCCATTTGATTCATTTGACATCATAAGACATATTTAAAGCATGTTTGATCATTGCATCATGTATTTGCCATGTTGTATGCCATGTGCACTTCATAACTTTTCATGTATGTTCATGGTTCCTAACTTGCTTCATTTGCATTCATGAACTTGTATGATCATTTCCATGTGTTGCCTCATGTTTGTAGCATCTCATAGCATCATTAGCATCATGTATATGCTTCTGGTTTTGTTTCTCATCATGTCATCTCATCCCATTTTGCATTGCATTGCATTTCTTTTCTAACCTTTCAGGTGGTAAGTGATTTTGGGAAGTGAATTGGCCTTCACTTCTCACAACTTTTCTTTTCATCTCTCTTGCATCCATTGCTGCATTTTTGTTTGTGTTTAAGTTTGAGATTGCTCATTCTTCTTCTTCCCACTTTCTTTCTTCAAGTGACTTGACTTCTTGAATGAAGCAAGTTACTTTGCTTCTCCTGATCCTTTCATCTGCTTCCTGGTGGTTCCATTGAAGACTTCTCTTGTAAACCTCACAAACCTTAGGAACAACCAAGCATGACAATGATTAGGGTTTTGATTAGTCCCCTCTTAGTTTTGCCTTTGTGTCTCTTTTGAGTCATCTCTCCTCATCTCATAATCAGGGACTAAACCCTAAAGGCTTTAAGGCTTTGTGATTAAGCTTATGCCTGCATCCTTCTATTAGGATGGAGTGTATAACTTTAATCCTAAGTGTTAAACCCTTAATGTGTTTAAATCTCTTAATCAATTCACTTAATAATCATCAAGACATCACACTTGTAACTTGGGCCTTGCATTAGGGTTCTAATTCTTCCTTAATTGGTTAAGAAGGACTAACCCTAGTGTTAATGGACAAGTCCCCCTCAAGTTGTCTTACAAATCATAAAACTCACTTCATCATCATACCATTAAATAAAATCCACTTAATCAAAGGCTTGTTTTGTCATGAGTTTAATCCCTAATCATGGATTAAGTTGAGGAGCTTTCCTCAGCTTAAACATTCTCATCTATTATCCTTCTATTAGGATGGTGTAATGAGTCTGTTTAATCCTTGATTATGGCTTAACCTCATTACTTAACACTAAACAAAAACACCAAAAACATATAAATAATCACAAGTAGGTTAATGATCTTAATCCTGCATCAAAGGTGATTAAGTGTGAGAATCTGACTTCACACTTAAGGTATTCTCATTACCCCTAATCAGAGGGAAGATGTGATGAGTTTACTAAATCCATTGGTTTAGGCTTAAGCTCATTAACTTATGACAAACTTTTCAAAGCAATAAAAGACTGAAAACTCAAAAAACAAACAATAAACGTCTCCTCCGGGATTCTTTTCTCATCTCATTCACTCATAAACGAGAACTCGCTTCTTCCGTCTAATGCAAGACAGTTAGCACCTGAGCCAGACAGGTCATACACTTGAGCATTGACAAGCAAGCAGTTCATCAAGTCAATTCATTTTTCAGTCTCTTTGGGTCGAACTACGGTGTTCTGACTTCCTCATTGCACGAGAGGATACGTAGGCATAACCTAACAGTTATCGAACAAAAGTCTCTGTACATTCCCCCTCTTTCCAGCCTCATTCTTTTAGCCTCATGATCTTGAGCATTTCACTCCTTTATTACACTGACACATCATTATACACTTCACTTCTTTTACACTGACACCTGTACATCCTTTTCCAGCTCTCTATGCACAAATTGCACTGACACTACCCCTTTAAAACACAAATCTTTTAAGCGTGGATCCCGTCGAGTACGACGGACAATCTGGGTGCTAATACCTTCCCAGGTTGTAACCAACCCCCTTTCTCAGTCTCTTTGGTTCGCAACCGTCTTGTCCATATCTTTCTAGGTCTATGCAGCATTGCCTTTCCTCCGGGATAAAAATGCCTAGCTGGCGACTCTATTCATCTCCAGTGAGTTCACTGCTGTGTGTTCTCATTGTCCCTTTCGCCGACCGTTCGCGTCTGTACCCTATCTGACTTAGCCTCATTTAGTGGGAGAGACAGCTTGGCGACTCTGCTGGGGAACCCTTATACTGTAACCAGGGCTTCTGGTTCTTTTTGTGGGTTCCTCCTAGCGCTTGATTGATTTGTGTTTACTGGGGTGTTATGTGCTTACTTGTGTTTGTATATTTGTGGTTATTTTTGCTTTATGTACAGTTGCTTTACTGCTTTCTTTATTGCTTTTGTACATATCATACTGTCATACTGCTGGCTGGATCTGGTTTTTGTTTTGGTGGGGGGGTGATTCATTGAGAGTTAAGGTCCTATACCTGGGACCTGAGTGACACCTAGGCTAGAGTGAATCATATTCTTTCCCATTCCATTTCGGTCTGGTGCGGGAATATGAAACACGGTTCAGATATGGGTTTCTTCTTGAGAACTCTGTGTTGCAGATTTCCTGCAATGCTAGGGCTATCTGGGAAGCCTGCTAAGTCTGGATGACCTTTTAGTATTGACCTTCAGAAACTGAGGTGAATTAGAGGAGGAACTTTTATGGTTATTGTAAACACTGTACCTCCGGGTTAGAAGTGTTTACACTTCTCATAACTGATCCAAGTCTGAGGATCCTTGTTTTAGAACACCACCTGTGAGGGGGATGGGCTGTTTACAGGTTTGCAGGTACCTTGGCCTCAGAATACCCTGTTACTTTGATTTGATTAAGAATGCTTCATGTTGGAACAGTTCTTGTGATTCTAAAACCCTGGACATGTGGCTCTTTATTTGAGCCCCCCACCTTGGTTACTGGACTTATAGACCTCCATCTGGATTTCTTACACACATGGACTTATATCAGAGCATTTGATCAGATCCAGCTCAGTCACAAACCCTTGCATATCATTTGCATACATAATCATTGCATCATATTGACATTTGCTTATTTGTTTTTCAGGGTATCCATCTTCATTTGGTTTTGGTTTTGACCCCATCTTCAGTATTGACCTATCTTCATCAGCACTTGCTTCAGCTATCAGCTATCTGCTTCAGTCACCTGCACCAGCCAATCAGTGGCCCATTTCTTCAGTATTATCAGCAGCAATTGTCTCTACTCAGTCTCAACATCATGGCACCTAAAAAGAGCAACATCACCTACCACTTCTTCCAGCCAGAGTTAGCTGACATCAGGAGGATTCAGACCCTGATCACTCCAGATCACATACCATTGTTCAGGGAACACCATGGAGATATACTTGATATGGTTATGGATCTGGACCCCTCACAGAGAAGCCTGATCCACACTTGCCTTCAGTTTTATGATCCCCCACTGAGATGTTTCACTTTTCAGGACTTTCAGCTGGGCCCCTTATTGGAAGAATACTCATCATTAGTTGGTATACCTATCAGGGGTGGTGTCCCTTTCAACCCTGAGATGGTCTTTCCTGGTAATGAAGAGGTAGCAAAGGCATTGCATCTGGAACCAGTCCTGATTGGGCAGCATATGACTTCTAAGGCTGGAATCCCTGGCCTCCATCTGGATTTCTTGATCTCCCAAGCTACCCTGAAAGCTTCTTTAGGAGAGTGGAAAGAAGTCTGTGCTTTGTTGGCCTTGAGCATATATGGGATCATATTATTTGCAGATGAGCCTCGATTCATCAGTAAGAATGCAATCCATCTGTTCATTCTAAGGAACCCAATACCAACTTTGTTGGGGGATCTCTACTATTCAGTGCATCAAAGGAATGAAAAGCAAAGGGGAAGATTAGTAAGGTGCTGTGCTCCACTATTCCATACTTGGCTTCTCAGGCATCTACCCAGGACAGATGCATTTTTGAATCCTCATCAGCAGAAAAACTGGGCTGGAAGACTTACTACTCTAACTTCAGCTGATATCAGGTGGTGTACTCAAAGCACAAAAGGCAGGGATATCATCACCAGCTGTGGGCATTTTCCCAATGTGCCCCTAATAGGAGTCAAAGGTAGTATTAATTACAATCCTCTGCTGTTCAGAAGGCAACTGGGCTATGCACTGGTCCACACTCCTAGGGCACAGGACTTGGTTGAGACTCTTTATTGTGAAAACAAGCCTAATCTGGCTATTGTTAGGCAGGCAGCCTGGGCCTGGGACAATGTGCAGACCAAGGGGGTAACCATCCTGGGGAAGTGTAACAATGTGGCATCAGCACAATACTATGATTGGTCCCATGCCAGGGCTCAATTCTCTGGGATGCCCTTCACTATTGAAGATATGCCTGGACCATCATCAGTACCACCTCTAGCAACTGTCAGCTTAGAGGAGTTTGAGAAATTGAAGGAAAGAAATGAGAAGCTGGCTCAAGCTTTGCAGAAGACCCTCTATGAGAGGAGTGATGGCAGATTGGATATTGAAAGGTTGGAGAAGCTGAAGATAGAGCATCTGGCTAGAATTGAGAAGTCTGAAGATTATATCAAGAAGTCTAGGGCTGGAGAACAAATTCTGAAGAATGCTTGCAAGGAAGCCCAGTTCCAGAAAGCCAGGACAGACTTGTACCTGAAGGAGAGTCAGGCTAGGTGGGTCAGGATCACCGAGGCTCGTACTCTAGAGGACAAGAGGGTCCAAGACAAGATGGAGCAACTGGAAGCTAGTGCAAAAGAGCAACAGGAAGCCCTGGCAGCAGCCCAGAGGGAGATATCAGAGCTGAAGATCAGAGCTGGAGTGAAGAGGTCAAAGGACCAAAGTCAGCACAAGAAGCTAACTACAGCTGTTACTACCCGGAACCTCTTTATCAGGAATCTCACGGAGCGTCCAGCTGATCCTGTGACCGAAGCACTCCTCAAGGAAGTTCGGGAGGATGAGTTTGGTCTTGGTGTTTGACCATTTGCTTGTTGTTGTTTTCATTCCGTGTACTTTGATTTCTTATTTTCTTGTAATGTATTTTGACCCCTCAGAGGGCTTGTATTTGTAAACAAACTATGTATCATTGGCCTTTTGTATTATATGTTTTAGTTTGTTCCATCCGAGTTTACTTCGAAAGCAACATCAACAGCATCTTCAAGGGTCTGGAAGGGTCAAAACTGAATGCCAAGCCGGATACCTTGAAAACAAATAAGCATACTGCATTGCATGCTAACCCTTTGTTTGTTTTGTAGGTTTTTGTTTTATTGTTGCTAACTCTATTGTGATGTTCAGGAATTATTGCTCGGCGCCGGGTATTTCCCCTCAACCGTCCGCACCGTTATCCAACCCGTAACAACCTTCCGGGCATACAAATGGATCAGGTACAGCAGGACCTTGCAGAGGTTAGAAATCAAATGGCAAACGAAAGATTAGAAATGAGAACGCAGATGACGCAGTTCATGGAAGTGATGAACAACATGGCTCAGAGCCAGGAAAGATTGAGGGCCATGGTGGAAAGGCAAAATCAAGAGGATCCACATGTAGGAACTGCTGGCACAAGCAACAATGAAAGGGTCCAACCTCATGTTAACCCCCCTGTATTTGGCCCCCATCTCCATCCTGAAATCAATATTCCTGCAAATGTTCAAGGAACTGCCACTGCAGCCAGGGTACTGCAAGAAGACCCTCAGGAGGATCAATTTACAGTAATGGGCGCTGGGGAGGAAGCTTATGATAGAAGGCTGGACGAGATAGCTGAGAAATTGAGGTCCTTAGAATCTCAAAATTCTTTGGGTTTCGATGTCATGGACATGGGCTTGGTAGACGGGGTCAGGATTCCCCATAAGTTTAAGCCACCATGCTTTGAGAAATACAACGGGACTTCATGCCCCCGGACTCATTTACAATCATTTCTGGGGAGGCTGAAGGCCTATACCATGGATGAGAAGCTGTGGATGTTCTATTTTGAGGACAACTTGACTGGAGCTTCGAGGGAATGGTATTCCCATCTGACAAGAGCAACTATTAGATGCTGGAAGGACCTGGCAGAGGCCTTCATCAGACAGTATCAGTATAATCTGGATATGGCACCCAACAGGACCCTCCTAATGGGGATGTCACAGTCATCTAGGGAGAGCTTCCGAGAGTATGCTCAAAGATGGAGGCAATTGGCTGCTGCTGTCCAGCCTCCTATGTCTGAAAGGGAAATGGCAGATATGTTCATGAACACTCTTCAGGGGACTTACATTGATAGGCTAGCCGCCTTCTCATCTACCAGCTTTGCAGATGTAGTCATAGCCGGGGAGAGAATTGAAAGTCTATTGAAAATGGGGAAGATCTCAGACAATGGTGCAAGCTCATCCAGTAATGCAAGAAAGCCTTTTGCAGGCCCAAGAAGGACTGGTGAGACCAATGCCATCCACACCAACAGGGGCAGGCCCCAATATGTTCATAGATCTGTGGCAGCAGTCACTATTCCCGCTCCAGCTCATCCTCAACCAGCTTATCAACCTCCGCAGCAAAATTATCAGCAACAACCCCAGTATCATCAACAAAATCAGTATCCTCCGAGAAATTACAACAACAACAACACCAGCAATAATAACCAGCAAAGGCCATTCCAGCAGAGGCCATCTCAAGCCAACAGGGTGATCGATCCAATCCCCATGCCATATGCTACATTGCTGCCACAACTCTTGAAACTCAACCTAGTTGAGCTAAGGACGTTGGCGCCTCCGGATCCTAATAGTCTACCCAGAAACTACGATTCCAACGCCAGATGTGCTTTTCATTCAAATGCACCTGGCCATAGTACGGAGAAGTGCAGAGCCTTGCACATGAAGGTACATGATTTGGTAGACTCCAAGGCTCTGAATTTTGCACCACCACCGAATGTCAACAAAAACCCTATGCCACACCATGGTGGTCCACGAATCAATGCTATTGAAGAAGACAGACCGTCTTATTTAATAACCAGTGTGGGTCAGATTCGGACACCATTGGTAGAAATCAAAGCTCAACTCCTAGAATGTCACATGTTCCCGGGGTGTGAGTTAGGGTGTGCTTACTGCAACATTTCAGTGAATGGCTGTAATAATTTAAGGGATGGCATAGATGGTCTCATCCGGAGTGGCCAACTTCAGATCAACACATCATTTCCAACAAATCCAGCAATCCCGTCAGCAACAGTTCCCATGTCTTCTACAAATACAACAACCATTGTTCCAGATAATTCTTCGGCTTCATCAACAAATGCTTCATCAATCATCTCAACCGATCAGATGTCAACAAACATTCCGTCTACAACTTCAGCACCACTCCGGTTTCAATCTCCTACAACAACAACATCCGTCCTACCAACAATGACTCCTACAACATCAGCAACAAATCATGAAGATGTCTCAACTGTCACCATATTTTATGATCCTGAAAACAACTCTGCCTACAACTCAGAAAGTGCTGCTCCCATCAGAGCACCGGTCACAATTTATTTTGATCCACAAACTATCACAGTCCCTTCTGCAGCCGCCATTAGTCCAGTCACTGTCACAGTGCCTGGACCAGTACCTTATGAAAGCAATAGGGCCATCCCTTGGCACTACGGCTCTGACATATACTGCGAGGGACAAAGAATCACTCTTGATACATCAACACCTGCACCACAAATAGACAATGTGGGAGGAGGCGGAGGCTTCACTCGAAGCGGACGTCTCTTTGCTCCACAAATTCAGAGACCCACTGCCGAAGCAGAAGCTGCTGCCAAGGCAAAAGGGAAGAGCTTGGTGCAGGAAGATCAAGTTGTTAAGGAGGCTGTGAAAACACCATTTGATCAAGAAGTTGATGAGTTCATGAGAATCATCAAAAAGAGTGATTACAAGATAGTGGACCAGCTTCACCAGACGCCTTCCAAGATCTCTATCCTATCATTGCTTATGTGCTCCGAAGCCCATCGGAATGCACTACTCAAAGTCTTGCACGCAGCTTACGTTCCTGAAGAGATCACCGTCAATCAGTTGGAAACCGTGGTTGGAAATGTTACTGCTAGCAACGGGCTAGGGTTCACCAATACTGACTTGACAACGGAAGGCCGCAACCATAACAAGGCCTTGCACATCACCATGGAATGTAAAGGTGCTGTCCTTTCCCATGTGCTGGTAGACACAGGATCATCCCTTAATGTCTTACCCAAAAAGGCCCTGGTGAAGCTAGAATATGAAGGATTAGCATTGCGTCCCAGTAACCTGGTAGTAAGAGCCTTTGATGGTTCCAAGAGATCGGTTCTGGGAGAAATTGAGCTACCTGTGACAATTGGCCCAAAAACTTTTAAAACTATCTTCTACGTGATGGACATTCAGCCTGCCTACAGCTGTTTGTTGGGTAGACCATGGATTCACGCCGCTGGCGCAGTAACGTCTACCCTTCACCAGAAGTTAAAATTTGAGTGGGAAGGCCAAGTTGTTACTATCTGTGGGGATGAGGATATATTTGTTAGCCACCTGACTACCTATAAGTATATTGAGATGGATGGGGAGATCCATGAAACAATGAGTCAGGGGTTTGAAGCCTTGAATGTGAATGAAGCATCTGTTGTGCCCGGAATCTCCATGTCATCTTATCAACAAGCCCGGAAGGTTGTTGAGGAAGGAACTGCCCAAGGCTGGGGCAAGGTTTTATCTGTGGAGGAGAAGAAGGACAAATTTGGGTTGGGTTACAGACCAACTCAACAAAATCAAGCAGAGGCTGCTGAGAAGCCCGGTTTTGTCAGCGGGGGAATGCTCACCCCTGATGCTATCAACAGTCTGGAAGACGAGCTGGAAGAAGAACGCAATCTGGAGAATTGGATTCGTCCAAAGATCCCGGGGAGCAGTATCTCAAACTGGTCTTCCCAGGAAATTATAAGAGTTACTCATGCAGAGTAATTATTATTTCCTGTATTTTTATAGCATGCATCAAAGTCTTGCATCTTGCCCAAGATGACAAGGCTCATTTTGTAATCGGGCCATCTGTACTTTTTGTGCAAACAAGATTAATTAATGAAATATCAGACATCTTTTTGCAAATGAGTCTTTTTCTTTTCCGCTCACTGTTTTTCCATTTTTCTTTTTGTACAAAAAATAAATGGCGATGTTTTCAAAATGATAACCTTAGTTCACTTTTTAAACAAGATTAAAATCAATCACTAAAATGAACAAACTGAACCCTTGCAGAGAGTGCCTTCCAGACAGCACTGACAACAGCACGGCTATGACTTCGTATGACTTTGACAATCCAATCAATCAAGCTGATGAAGGGGTTGAAGAAGAATATGAGCTTCCTGAAGAGCTAGCCAGATTGTTGAGACAAGAGGAGAAGGTTATTACCCCTCACCAGGAGGAGGTTGAAGTGATTAATCTTGGTACAGATGAAGACGTGAAAGAAGTTAAAATCGGGGCCTGCCTGCAAGACTCAGTGAAGAGACAACTGATTGATCTGCTTCAAGAATATGTGGATGTGTTTGCTTGGTCATATCAAGATATGCCAGGGTTGGACACCGACATTGTTGTGCACAAGCTGCCTTTGAGAGAAGAATGCCCACCGGTTAAACAGAAACTGCGCCGCACCCGCCCAGACATGGCTATGAAAATCAAAGATGAGGTACAAAAGCAGTGGGACGCCGGGTTCCTTGCTGTAACTAGCTATCCACCTTGGGTTGCTAACATAGTACCTGTACCTAAGAAAGATGGTAAGGTAAGGATGTGTGTTGACTACCGGGATCTGAACAGAGCCAGCCCGAAAGATGACTTCCCATTACCTCACATTGATGTATTGGTGGATAATATGGCTCAGTTCTCGGTATTCTCCTTCATGGATGGATTTTCAGGATACAACCAAATCAAAATGTCACCTGAAGACATGGAGAAGACAACCTTCATTACACCTTGGGGCATGTTCTGTTACAAAGTGATGCCATTCGGAATGAAGAATGCTGGTGCCACATATCAACGGGCTATGGTGACGTTATTCCACGATATGATCCACAAAGAAATAGAGTGTTATGTGGATGACATGATCGCCAAGTCCCTTACTGAAGAAGATCACTTGGTAAATCTGCTGAAGCTGTTCAAACGTCTGAGGAAGTACCAACTAAAGCTGAACCCCAACAAATGCACATTCGGGGTGCGATCTGGTAAGCTGCTGGGATTTATTGTAAGCGAGAAAGGGATTGAAGTGGACCCTGATAAAGTCAAAGCCATCCAAGAGATGCCTGCACCGAAAACTGAGAAAGAAGTTCGAGGGTTCTTAGGTATATTGAACTACATTTCAAGGTTCATATCTCACCTTACAGCAACCTGTGAACCCGTGTTCAAGCTGTTAAGAAAAGAGCAAACGGTCAGGTGGAACGAAGACTGCCAGAAGGCTTTTGACAAGATCAAAGAATATCTGCAAGAACCTCCAATCCTTATGCCTCCAGGTGAAGGAAGACCTCTGATAATGTACTTGACAGTATTAGAAGAATCGATGGGGTGTGTGCTAGGCCAACATGACGAGTCTGGTCGAAAAGAGTATGCAATATACTACCTAAGAAAAAAGTTTACCGACTGTGAACAGCGTTATTCACTGCTCGAGAAAACTTGCTGTGCTTTAGCGTGGGCTGCTCGCCGACTGAGACAGTATATGTTGACCCACACTACCTTGTTAATCTCAAAAATGGACCCAGTCAAGTACATATTTGAGAAGCCAGCTCTCACCGGACGGGTTGCAAGATGGAAAATGATCCTTACAGAGTATGACATCCAATACACATCTCAGAAGGCCATCAAAGGCAGTGTATTGTCCGAATATCTTGCTGAGCAACCCATTGATGACTACCAGCCTATGAGATTTGACTTCCCTGATGAAGACATCATGTTCATAAAAGCAAAAGATCATGAAGAGCCTGTTCACACTGAAGGGCCTGACCCGGAAGAAGAATGGACTATGATGTTTGATGGGGCTGTTAATATGAATGGTCGTGGTATTGGTGCAGTACTCATTACACCTAAAGGAGTCCACATGCCTTTCTCGGCAAAACTCACTTTCAACTGCACTAACAACGAAGCTGAATACGAAGCTTGCATTATGGGTCTTGAGGAAGCCATTGACCTCAGGATCAAAACATTGACTGTGTTCGGAGATTCAGCTTTGGTAGTCAATCAAACCAGCGGCAAATGGTACACACACCAGGATCATCTGATACCTTACAAGGATTATACAAGGAGGTTATTGACTTTCTTCACAACAGTCAAGCTCGAGTATATCCCTCGGGACGAGAATCAGTTCGCAGATGCTCTGGCTACCATTTCATCTATGATCAAAGTTCAGACTGCCAACTTTGTACCTCAGATTTCAGTGTCCCGACTCGACAGACCAGCATATGTATTCGCAGCAGATGTTGTTAAAGATAATAAGCCTTGGTTCCATGACATTAAGTGCTTCTTGGAGGATCAAACATACCCACCTGGGGCATCTTCCAATGATAAGAAGACTTTGAGAAGGCTTGCTGGTAGTTTCTTTCTGAACACTGATGGGTCTTTATACAAAAGGAACTTTGATATGGTACTCCTCAGATGCGTTGATAAAACAGAAGCAGACTTGTTGATGCATGAAGTGCATGAAGGATCCTTTGGTACCCATGCCGGAGGGCATGCCATGGCTAAGAAATTGCTAAGATCAGGCTATTACTGGATCACAATGGATGCTGACTGTTGTGCCTATGCCAGAAAATGCCATAAATGCCAGATTTATGCAGATAAGGTGCATGTGCCTCCCAATCCTTTGAATGTGATGTCTTCACCTTGGCCCTTCGCCATGTGGGGCATTGACATGATTGGCAAGATTGAGACGACTGCTTCGAATGGCCATAGATTCATCCTGGTCGCCATTGACTATTTCACCAAGTGGGTCGAAGCAGCTTCATATGCAAATGTTACAAGACAAGTGGTAGCTAGATTCCTGAAAAGAGATATCATCTGTCGATATGGAGTTCCCGAGCGGATCATTACTGATAATGGTTCCAATTTGAACAACAAAATGATGGCAGAGCTATGCCGGGACTTCAAGATCCAACACCACAATTCTTCTCCTTACAGGCCAAAGATGAACGGCGCTGTTGAGGCGGCTAACAAGAATATCAAGAAGATTGTGCAGAAGATGGTAGTCACCTACAAAGACTGGCATGAAATGCTACCATTTGCCTTGCATGGGTACCGCACGTCAATCAGGACATCCACTGGAGCAACACCGTATCAGCTTGTGTATGGTATGGAAGCAGTCCTACCAGTTGAAGTTGAATTACCCTCCCTCCGGGTATTGATGGATGTTAAGCTGAACGAAGCAGAATGGGTCCGGTCCCGATACGAACAACTGAGTCTGATTGAAGAGAAAAGATTGGCTGCAATCTGTCATGGGCAGTTGTATCAGAAAAGAATGAAGAAAGCCTTCGATCAGAAAGTCAGGCACCGAGAGTACCAAGTAGGAGATCTTGTGCTGAAAAGAATCCTCCCTCCTCATACAGACCACAGGGGCAAGTGGACTCCGAACTATGAAGGACCATTCGTGGTAAAGAAGGTTTTCTCCGGTGGAGCACTGATGCTCAGCACTATGGATGGTGAAGACTTCCCGTCCCCTGTGAATTCAGATGCAGTTAAAAAATACTTCGCATAAAAATGACCCGCTGGACACAAAAACAGAATGTAAGTCCAGGCAAAAATAGGGCATCCCGGCGAGTCAAAAACAGAATAAAGGACTCGGGAAAAAGTAAGGGAAAATAAATAAAAAATGTACACCCGCTGAGTTGAAAAGCCGCATTGGACAGCTCAGGCAAAAATGGGTATCCCGATGGATTGAAAACCCGAAAGGGCGATCCATGCAAAATAAGGGAATAAGCGAACAACTGCACTCTGAATTCGTCTGTATCACTTACAACTTGGCAAACCTCGAAAAGATCAAGCTTCTTTCAAGATCAACCTTCTTCAGAAAGCAAGACGAGAAGAACGTCGGAAGTCATACGAGTCATAGCGAAAGAGGAAGCTCCTTAAAGCGTCATCAACATCGCCAGCCTTTTGTTTCTCAATTTGTAACAATCTCCTCATTTCAGGAGATATGTTTCCTTGACTGTATCTCGCCAATTCAGGGCACATGAATTAATAAAATCAGATTTCTCAGTCATGTTTTGTCTTATACATTTTTATTCATTTGCAAAGAATGTCTGATGTCTCTAAAAAATTAATTGCATGAGTACAGATGCTTTTCTCTAAAAAATAAAAACACATGCTGGCAGGGAATATACTTACTCTCGAAAGTGCTTAATTCCTATGACGGAATCCAGCACAGGGTACCTCGGGACCATTTGCATGTTTCCTTATCTTTGCAGGATTGCAGGTATCCAAAACGCAACTTGGGGCATGCAAGTTACATCCCAGCAAGCTGGAAAATCAACACTCACTCTTGGAACCAGAGGTGTTCTTTCCCCAGCCAGTTGCCACTTGTCAATTTCCCCAGCCGCAGTGCCGATCATTCTTCCTCAGAAGAAAACAAAATTCAGGGAATCATCTCCCCACAGAATCCTCAGCCTCTATTTCAGAAGAGCAACGCATGAAGGAGTCACAACAGAGTACAGAAGGCTTCTACAAACCCTAGCTGGGTCCCATATTATAAAGGATATGTCCATCAGTGACCTATATCCCCAAGCAGATACATCTCGCCCGATCTACCAATGATCTCGTCCCCAGCTGGGATGTCCATTTCAACAGATCGACCAGAGATCTTCACAGCAACAGGATCCGAATCCCGGATCTGTACCCTTTGCATAATCATAGCATTCGCATCATATTTTCCCCGCAGAGCGTAGCATTCCGTCTAATACGGAGCATTACGGCAAAAATCAAACATATTGCATAAATCATAAGCCATATTGTGAATTAAACACTTGTGAATAATAACCATTCATCAGAATGCAAAATCCCCACCAGGGTCCCCAGCAAAAGCAGTTGCCTCGCAATCACAAACACCAGTATATACTCCCTTTGGCACTCGTCCGTGTCATCACTCCCCAGTAAAGTCGCCTGAACACTCTTTACAAACAAGACCACCCGCATTACAAATACTTTTTGACACCCGTCCGTGTCATATCCCCAGCAGAAAGCCAAAAACATCCTCTTTGCACTCACATATACTTATAAACATTTCCTTGACATCCGTCCGTGTCATATCCCCAGCGCAGTCGCCTACACATTTGCAACCTATGTACTTGTTTATACTATACTCTCCTCCTTTTGACACTCGTCCGTGTCACCCTCCCCAGCAGATAAACACCCATCTATACACTACTCATGTTACTCTTATACAGATACTCGTCCGTATCTTGTATACACCATTTATATCCCCACAGATTCAACATTGGTCCATGTTCTTTGTTAACCAGTTGGTACTCGTCCGTACCATCATCTCAGAACATGCGTCAGCGTTTGTTTCTACCTGATACTCGTCCGTATCATAGTCTTAAGGATACTCGTCCACATATTTAATCCATACACCGTGTCAAACACTTATGTCTTCTTGAATATAGATACTCGTCTGTGTCTATTATTCCCCAGAAAAGTCCCTTCAGATTTGACACTCGTCCGTGTTCTCTGTTAACCAGTTGATACTCGTCCGTATCATCATCTTATAACATACGTCAAGCGTTTGTTTCTACCCGATACTCGTCCGTATCGTAGTCTTAAGGATGCTCGTCCGCATCTTTAATCTATACACAAACATCTAAACACTTATACCTTTTGTTTCTTGGATGTAAACACTCGTCCGTGTTTACTATTCCCCATAGCAATCTTCCTTTTTATCTGACACTCGTCCTGTGATGGTCGTCCTCCGTCATACTCATCCGATGGCCGTCCCCATCGTTGATTTTTAGCAGCCGTCCCCTGCTAGGTGGTCGTCCTCCACCTCTTGATGATCGTCCTTCATCATTTTATCCAATGGCCGTCCCCATTGTTGATTTTTGGTTATCTAGCATTCGTCCTATGTCATGACAAACCTTGAGAGCAGCCGTCCCCTGCTAGGTGGTCGTCCTCCACCTCTTGATGTTCGTCCTCCATCATGCTCGTCCGATGGCCGTCCCCATCGTTGACCTTTTATCCGACATTCGTCCTATGTCGCGATATTTTCGGCAGCCGTACCCTACCGGGTGGTCGTCCTCCACCTTAGATGACCGTCCCTCATCTTATACCCAACAGAGCAGCCGTCCCCTGCTAGGTGATCGTCCTTCACCTTGGATGGCCGTACCCCATCATCTGTTTATTTCATTTATTCTTTAACCCGATGGCCGTCCCCGTCGTGGTCCCTTTTCTTTTTAGCCCGATGGCCGTCCCCATCATTGGTTACATTACTTTATGAACTTGATGGCCGTCCCCGTCATGTTTCATTCGATCCCCAGAGAATTTTACAACTTTATCTTGATGGCCGTCCCCATCATAATTTCTTATTTTTCCCAGCTAGTCGGCCGTCCCCGTCTTGGCTTTACCTTTTATCCCCAGCATGTCGGCCGTCCCCGTCATTGCTTTATTTTCCGCACTTCTCCCAGCATGTCGGCCGTCCCCGTCATTGCCTTTTACCCAGCAGTCGTCCTCTGCTCGACGGTCGTCCTCTGTCGCCCATACTTTATAATATACTTAATTTTCCTTTACAATCTATATCCCTTTTCTTCTTCGTTCTGTGAGTGCAAATTTTGGACTGTCTTTGGTATTCAACCACAAGTTATCTTGTTTGCCTGTTAAGCCGTTGCTTACAACCTGCACAGCTAACTCATGTTTGAATAGGGGCAGCTGTAAACACCCCAAATTTGCCCTCACCCATTCACCATGGCTTGTGTTCATCTCATATGCATAAACACAATCATAACATCTCATATCTCAATTTTGAGTCACTGCATAGTTTCTAAGTCATCTGCACCTAGGGTTTGTGATCTGAGCAATCCAAGAGCCTCTTGAGCCACTCCAAAGGCCACCAATCATCTCAAGGGGATCCTTGTGTGTTTTTATATCATATTATATCCTCTCAAAGTCAAAAATGCCAAAGGATCACAAGAACTGGGATTGATATGGATGCAGAGCCAGGTTTGACTGCACAGTTGACCTAAAATTAGGGTTTTGGTTTCAAAGGCCATAACTCCAAATTTTTTGGTCATTCTTGTTTCTATTGGTCTCTATATGGTGTAGGGAGTATGCATATCAATTTTCATGAAGAAATTCCATGGGGAAGTCATCTGATCAAGGGTTGACTTTCTGGACAAGTCAGTGCAAAATCAGGGAATCTGAGGCCCCCATTGACCCAACCAAGGGGTGATATTCATCATTTTGAGTGTATATGATCTTTATTTGATCATGGAAGAGGGTTGAAGTTCACAAAAATCAAGAATTTGAAGTTGTTGCAAAGTTGACTTTTTAGGGCATGGTTGACTTTTCAAGAATATGTCATTTTATGCCATTTTTCAAGCCTTGCTTTTTGATCCAAAAATGCCTCAAATGGAAAAACTTTGGTCATGAAAGTTGTAGAACACATTTTTCCCTTTTCAAAAAGTACAAGAACATGACCTAATTCATTTTGGATCAAAAGTTATGGTGTGTCAAAGTTGGCAAAAATCATTGATTTTCAAGGTATGCCTCAAATGAGAAACTTGCAATTTCATGTACCAAGCATTCTTGTGACTTCTAATTGACATCAAACCATTACACAAGCATCATGTAAGTCCTAAAGTTCAGATTGGACCAAGGTTTCCCCATGTTTTATGGCTTGTGTAACAAGATATTTTCATGAAGTTTCAAAAGCAAGCAAGTTGCAAAACCACTCATCACACTTCACCAACTTGCTGCATTGGTCATTGAACCACCCTAGCCTCACTCACACACCATGCTGCGCAGCCCATAGCCATGGTACCAGCCTAGAACACAACCCATGCCTCACTTACACAAAAGTTGACAATTTGCAAAAGTGGCCATACCAATCACAGCAGGCCAGGTCACATCATCTGACCAATGGGATTATTTTATGCAAGCAAAATGCAGGCCATTTGACATAGAAAGCAAGCCTGAAACAAGCCCTAACACAGCATTCACAAAATCACTCCCTCAAGCATTTCTCTTCGAATCTCTCTGCACAACTCACAAACATTCAAACAAGTTTCACTGATCAAATCACCTTGCTTCATTGAGCCTAAACCAACAAAACACAAGCCTGAATCCAGCAAGAACATTGCTTCTCCATTTTCACTCCAACCTGCAGTTTCCTTCGAAACATCTTCCACAGGCCACAAACACTTGAACAAACTTCACAAACCTTCTCAAAACATCATCCTGACCACAAAGAACCACTCACCTTGGCCTGAAACTGCTTGAATCACCATCACCATTTTCACCTGAGTTTGAGCAGAAGCTGTTCAAACTCCTTAACCAGCCAACTTAAACTCCTTCTAAGCATTCAAACATCATCAGGGGATCAAGTGGAGTGGATTACATCAAGAGGGGAGGTCAGAAAGTTGCAGGATTGAAAGCTTCGAAACTCAGGTAGCTCAAGAACATTTTTTCCAGAAATCATTTTTTAAGTTCTTAAGTTGTTGTTCATGCTTCCCTGGTCATGTATATGTCCTTAGTTTTGAAAATGGTGGAGAGATGAGAGTGTAATCAGTCTCTGAAACTTTTTGCCCTAGTTTTTGTTTGCTTCGATTCAGCTATTTCTGGAATGATAAACATGTTTTGATTGGGGGTTTTGGTTCGTGAGTGAGTGGGGATCATTCCTTTGCTTTTAGAATTCATTTTAGATGCGTATGGAGTGAGATTAGGTTTTGAGGTGAACGGAGAAGATGACCGGAACACTGTTCCGGTCATCTGAAAGTGATTAACGGCAGGATTAGGGCATAAGCATTAATTAGCCAGGTTTGAATGCTGGCCTTTGGATTTGGCGTCAGGTCAATGCGCGCGTGTTTTCATTTGAATCTCCACCATCAGATCTGTTGACTTCTCATTTAATTCAGTTTATTTCATTTTATTTTCATATTTATTTCATTTAACTTCCACAATTTATTTAAAATAGCAAAATTGTTTTAAAAATTATGAAACTTTTTGTCAAGAGTTTCATTAATTTTTAAAACACAAAAATATTTTTATTTTCATTTTTAGCATTAAAAAAGTATTTTTAAATATTTAAAAGATTATTTTTAATTGATTAATGAAAATTAATTTATTAAAAATACTTTTAGGTATTTAAAAATCACCAAAAAATTCATGAAATGTTCTAAGGCATTTAGAAACATTGTCCAACCTTCAAACCAAATTTCTTTTTTGATCTTGATGCATTTTGAGAATTTTTCATTGATTTAAAATCATTTTTGTGCATTAATTTGATCCAAAGTTCAAAAAATCATTTCTGCCTATCCATGAGGAGTTGGACATTGGTTCTTTTTGCATTGCATTGTGTTTAGCATGTAGTTTGTAAGATTAAATGGCCATGATTTGATCTTTCATTTTCCATTTGTTTGATAATTTTCTTGTTTAGGAACCCTAAAAACCCTAGAAACTTAGAAAAACCATAACATGAGTTTGGTTAGGAGTTGAAACTTCTCCTTTGAGCAGTGAGTTAGCATAGGATTAGGGGTCCTTTGAGTGGCATTTTCAATTTTTTATCTTAGGGTTTGCTTCTGATTTTGGTTTTTGTTTGATGTATTGTTCATAAACCCTAATTTGGGCTTCCATATGCATCCATCTTGCATTCTCTTGCATAACATGACTTGCCATGACATTTCAAGCATCCATTTGATTCATTTGACATCATAAGACATATTGAAAGCATGTTTGATCATTGCATCATGTATTTGCCATGTTGTATGCCATGTGCACTTCATAACTTTTCATGTATGTTCATGGTTCCTAACTTGCTTCATTTGCATTCATGAACTTGTATGATCATTTCCATGTGCTGCCTCATGTTTGTAGCATCTCATAGCATCATTAGCATCATGTATATGCTTCTGGTTTTGTTTCTCATCATGTCATCTCATCCCATTTTGCATTGCATTGCATTTCTTTTCTAACCTTTCAGGTGGTAAGTGATTTTGGGAAGTGAATTGGCCTTCACTTCTCACAACTTTTCTTTTCATCTCTCTTGCATCCATTGCTGCATTTTTGTTTGTGTTTAAGTTTGAGCTTGCTCATTCTTCTTCTTCCCACTTTATTTCTTCAAGTGACTTGACTTTTTGAATGAAGTAAGTTACTTTGCTTCTCCTGATCCTTTCATCTGCTTCCTGGTGGTTCCATTGAAGACTTCTCTTGTAAACCTCACAAACCTTAGGAACAACCAAGCATGACAATGATTAGGGTTTTGATTAGTCCCCTCTAAGTTTTGCCTTTGTGTCTCTTTTGAGTCATCTCTCCTCATCTCATAATCAGGGACTAAACCCTAAAGGCTTTAAGGCTTTGTGATTAAGATTATGCCTGCATCCTTCTATTAGGATGGAGTGTATAACTTTAATCCTAAGTGTTAAACCCTTAACGTGTTTAAATCTCTTAATCAATTCACTTAATAATCATCAAGACATCACACTTGTAACTTGGGCCTTGCATTAGGGTTCTAATTCTTCCTTAATTGGTTAAGAAGGACTAACCCTAGTGTTAATGGACAAGTCCCCCTCAAGTTGTCTTACAAATCATAAAACTCACTTCATCATCATACCATTAAATAAAATCCACTTAATCAAAGGCTTGTTTTGTCATGAGTTTAATCCCTAATCATGGATTAAGTTGAGGAGCTTTCCTCAGCTTAAACATTCTCATCTATTATCCTTCTATTAGGATGGTGTAATGAGTCTGTTTAATCCTTGATTATGGCTTAACCTCATTACTTAACACTAAACAAAAACACCAAAAACATCTAAATAATCACAAGTAGGTTAATGATCTTAATCCTGCATCAAAGGTGATTAAGTGTGAGAATCTGACTTCACACTTAAGGTATTCTCATTACCCCTAATCAGAGGGAAGATGTGATGAGTTTACTAAATCCATTGGTTTAGGCTTAAGCTCATTAACTTATGACAAACTTTTCAAAGCAATAAAAGACTGAAAACTCAAAAAACAAACAATAAACGTCTCCTCCGGGATTCTTTTCTCATCTCATTCACTCATAAACGAGAACTCGCTTCTTCCGTCTAATGCAAGACAGTTAGCACCTGAGCCAGACAGGTCATACACTTGAGCTTTGACAAGCAAGCAGTTCATCAAGTCAATTCATTTTTCAGTCTCTTTGGGTCGAACTACGGTGTTCTGACTTCCTCATTGCACGAGAGGATACGTAGGCATAACCTAACAGTTATCGAACAAAAGTCTCTGTACATTCCCCCTCTTTCCAGCCTCATTCTTTTAGCCTCATGATCTTGAGCATTTCACTCCTTTCTTACACTGACACATCATTATACACTTCACTTCTTTTACACTGACACCTGTACATCCTTTTCCAGCTCTCTATGCACAAATTGCACTGACACTACCCCTTTAAAACACAAATCTTTTAAGCATGGATCCCGTCGAGTACGACGGACAATCTGGGTGCTAATACCTTCCCAGGTTGTAACCAACCCCCTTTCTCAGTCTCTTTGGTTCGCAACCGTCTTGTCCATATCTTTCTAGGTCTATGCAGCATTGCCTTTCCTCCGGGATAAAAATGCCTAGCTGGCGACTCTATTCATCTCCAGTGAGTTCACTGCTGTGTGTTCTCATTGTCCCTTTCGCCGACCGTTCGCGTCTGTACCCTATCTGACTTAGCCTCATTTAGTGGGAGAGACACCTAGAAAGTATTGTAGGTGAGTACGTGGACAGGAGGTACCATTATATCTCTCAAAGCAAGGAGGCTTGAATTTGTGAGGAATCCTGACTCCCTCAACTAATCCCATGTCTGTTACATCAAATCCCAAAGAGTTTTGGGACTCCAAAGATCTCAGCTTCTCTGCTATTTCGTCCAGATGATGATCACATGCTTCATCCCCAGCACCAATTACTGTAAACTGTTCCTCTTGAGGGTCCTCTTGCAAGGCACGACCTCCAGTGTTTCCTTGGGTATTTCTGATAACATTGACTTTGGGATTGAGGTGAGGCCCAAACTCTGGCGCATCTATTCGTGGCTACCCGTGATCATTGTTGCTAGTACCTCCTGTACTTGGATGATTCTCTTCTGGAGTTTGCCGCTCGACTAACACTCTTAATATTTACTAGCTTTGGGCCAACCAAGTCATTACTTCCATAAACTGGTTCATCTGAGCCCTCACCTCAGTTCTCTCATTAACCATCTGAGTTCTCACGTCAGTCAAATCTTGCTGAACTTGGTCCATCTGTAAGCTCGGAAGGTTGTTTCTTGTCAGATACCGGTGAACTCTGTTGATGGGGAAAACCCTCATACGAGCAATGTTTCCTGAAACAACAGCAAAGTGAGAAAACAACAACAAAAACACCTACAAAACAAAGAATGAGGTTAGTATGCAATGCAATATGTCTATTTGTCTTCCAAGGGTATCCGGTTTGGTTCTTTGGTTTTGACCTTCCAGACCTTTGGGAATGAAGATGTTGAAGAAAAATGAAGCCCAAGAGGAAATCCAGGTAATACATAATCCGTTCATTACAAATGAAAAAGATAGATAGTTCATGATTACAACACGTCCCCATGGTGGGTCAAAATACAAAAAAAAATTATCATAAAGTACAAGTAGAAAGGAATCAAATATCCAGCCCAATGTCATCCTCATAGACTTCCTTAAGGAGAGCATCAGTCACTGGTCCAACTGGATGCTCCGTGATGCTCCTGATAAGAAGGTTCCTGGTGGCAATGGCACTTGTCAAATTCTGGTACTTGTCTTGGTCTTTTGATCTCTTCAACCCCGCTCGGAGTTTCAACTCAGAGATTTCCTTCCGTGTTGCTAACAAGGCCTCCCGACCCTTCTTCTCATTAGCTTCCAACTGCTCTATCCTAGCCTGTGTCCTCTGAACTTCTTGCAAATGAGCCTCAGTAATTCTGATCCATCTAGCCTGACTTTCCTCTAGGTAATGCTCAACTCTGGCTTTCTGAGTTTTAGCTTCTTTGCAAGCATTCTTCAATACTAACTCCCCTGCTCGGGCTTTTCTGAAGTAATCGTCAATCTTCTCAATCTTAGTCATATGCTCGATACGGAGCTTCTCTAACCTCTCATTGTCTAGACGATTATCATTCCTCTCCCAGAGGATCTTCTTCAGAGCTTCAAAAAGCTGGGTATTCCTCTCTTTCAACTTCTCAAACTCCTCTAAACTAACTGTAGCTACAGGCTCTACTGCTGATGGCCCTGGCACATCTTCCAGGGTGAATGGCATGCGGGTGATTTGTCCTCTGATGCGAGACCAATCAATGTACTGAGCTGAAGCTATGTTGTTGCACTTGCCAAGAATACCCCTTCCCTTTTGTCTGTATGTTATCCCAAGCCCAGGTTGCTTGTCGGACGATGGCATGATTGTTCTGAACATCACGGTAAAGAGTCTCTGCTAAATCCTGATCTCTTGGTGCATGTACTAAGGCATACCCTAGTTTCCTTTTGAAAAGCAAAGGGTTGTAATTGATGCAACCCTTCACTCCAATAAGAGGTACATTGGGATACTTCCCACAGCTTGTAATCATATCCCTGCCCTTGGTGCTCTAAGTACACCACCTGATGTCTTCTGAAGTGAGAGAAATCATTCTCTTAGCCCAGTTTCTTGACTGATGAGAATTCAGGAAAGCTTCTGTCTTTGGCAAGTGTCTCAATAACCAACATTAGAAGAGAGGTGCACAACATCAGACTAGTTTTCCCCTCTATTTCTCATTTCTCTGATGCACTGAGTAGTATAAATCCCCTAGCAAGGTAGGAACTGGATTCTTCAGCAAGATGATATGGATAGCACTCTTTCTTACAAACTTAGGACCGTCTACAAACAAGATGATTCCATATATACCAAGAGCCAGGAGAGCACAAACAGTTTCCCACTTCCCTGCTGCAGCATGGTTGGTGGCCTGAGTAATCAAGAAGTCCAAATGGAGGCCTGGGATTCCAGCCTTGGTGGTCATATGCTGATCAATGGTGGTGGTTTCAAGATGTAAGACCTTATCTATGTCTTCATTCCTAGGAGCAGTCATCTCAGGGTTGAAAGGGATTCCTCTCCTGATAGGGACACCCAACAACATGGAAAACTCTTCCAACAAAGGACACACCTGAAAGTCTGGGAAAGTGAAACATATAAGAGGAGGGTCATAAAACTGAAGGCAAGTGTGGATCATGCTCCTCTGTGATGCATCCAAGTCCATGATCATGTCCATAAAAACACCATAATGTTCCCTGAATAAATGGACATGATCAGGAGTGATAAGTGCCTGAATCTGCCTGATGCCTGCTAAGGAGAGCTCAAAGAAATGATAAATGATGTTGCTCTTCCTGGATGAGTCCATACTGACAATGGATGTTGATGAAGACAACTGAGGAGAAATACTGATGAAGACAACTGGAGAAGATATCAGCTGAAGAAGATCTCTGATGAAGATAACTGATGAATATGACTCAGTAGAAGAACAATCAAAACCAAACCAATGAAGATGCGGATACCCTGTAAAACAAATAGACAAATGTTAAAATGATGCAAAATGATGTATGCAGAATGATATGCAAGGGTTTGTGATCAGGTGTTGGATTTGCCATTTTGCTTTGGATAGGGTCTATGAGTGTTCAGAAATCCAGATGAAGGTCTAAGAACCAGTAACCAGGTGGGGGACTCAAATAAAGAGTCATAAGTCCAGGGTTTCATAGAATTAGTCCAAGATAGTGTAACATTAAAACAAATATCAGTAACAAGGTATGTTGAGGCCAAGGGTTCTTGCAAACCTGTAAACATCCCAACCCCCTCACAGGTATTGTCCTAGAACAAGGATCCTCAGACTTGGATCTATTTTGAGAAGTGTAAACACTTCTAACCCGGAGGTATAGTGTTTACATTAATCATAAAGGACCCTACTCTAATTCACCTCAGATGTTGAAGGTCATCTAAAAAGGTCATCCATACTTAGCAGGCTTCCCAGATAGCCCTAGCACTACGGGAAATCCGTAGCACAGAGTTCTCAAGAAGAAACCCATGTCTGAACCGTGTTTCATATTCCCGCACCAGACCGAAATGGAATGGGAAAGAATATGAAGCCACTCTAATCTTATGTGTCACTCAGGCTCCCGGTGTGGAACCTTGCTCACTAAGATACCCCTCCCACCAAGGCAAAACCAACAAATTCAGCACATGATATGATGACAATAATATGAAATGCATAAAACAGTAAATGAAAGCAATAAATAAAGCTGTATAGAAAGCAATAAATAAAGCAATAAACAAAAAGCACACATAACACCCCCATAAACACAAATCAAACAAGCGCTAGGAGAAACCCACAAAAAGAACCAAAGGCCCTTGTTGCAAGATAAGGTCCCAGGCAGAGTCGCCAAGCTGTCGCTCCCCGGATTTTCATCCCGGTGCAAACGCGAACTATCGGTGAAAGATAAATGAGGTTGAATTGAATAGAGTCGCCAGCTAGGCATTTTTATCCCGAAGGAAAGGTAATACTGCATAAACCTAGAAGGGTATGGATAAGATGGTTGCGAACCAGAGAAACTGAGAAAGGGGGTTGGTTACGACCTGGGAAGGTATTAGCACCCAGATCGTTCGTCGTACTCGACGAGATCCATGCTTACAAGATTGTGTTTAAAAGGGGTAAGTGTATGTGCTATCTGTGTGCAAAAGCTAAGGAAAGAAAGTACAAGTGTCAGTGCAAAAGAGGAATTGCTCGGGAACTGAGGCTTAGAAAAGAATGCTAAAAGAGGGAGAAGACAGAGAGACTTTTGTTCGATAACTGTTAAGTTATGCCTATGTATCCTCTCATGAAATGAGGAAGTTAGAACACCGTAGTTCGACTCAAAGAGACTGGAAATAAATTGATTGTGAACTGCTTGCTTGTCTATGCTCAAGTGTATGACTCGTCTGGCTCGAGTGCTAATTGTCTTGCATTATACGGAAGAAACAAGTTCTCGTTTGTGAATGAGTGTGATGAGAAAAGAATCTCGAAGGAGACGATTATTGTTTGTTTATGTGTTTTCAGTTTTTTTATTGTTTTTGGTGTTTTTGCATAAGTTAATGAGTTTAAGCCTAAATCAAAGGTTTGTAAACTCATTATATCCTCCATGATTAGGGATAATGAGCCTACTTAAGTATGAGATAAGCAACTCAACTTAATTACCATGATGATGTAGGATTAAGATCATTAACCTACTTTTAATTATTAAGATGTTTTTGGTTTTTTGTTTAGTGTTAAGTAATGAGTTTAATCTCTAATCACATATTAGTGAACTCATTACACCATCCTAATAGAAGGATGATAGATGAGGACACTTAAGCTGAGGAAGACTCCTCAACTTAATCTATGGTTATGGACTAAATTCATTATATAACAAGCCTTTATTAAATGGATTTTAATTAAAGGGTGAGATTAAGAAGTGGATTTTATGATTTGTAAGAAAACTTGAGGTGGACTTGTCCATTAAACACTAGGGTTAGTCCCTCTTAACCATAAGGAAGAGATAGAACCCTAATGTAAGGCCCAAGTTACAAGATAAAGTCTTAGTGATTATTAATGTGTTTTGATTAAGAGGTGTAAACAAGTTAAAGGTTTAACACTAAGGATTAAAGTTATAAACTCCATCCTAAGATAAGGATGCAGGCATAACCCTAATTCTAAAGACCTAAAGCTCTAAGAGTTTAGTCTCTGATTAAGAGATGAGAAGAGAGACTCAAGGAGACTCAAAGTTAAAAAGATAGGGGGGACTATACACAACCCTAAAAGTTATCATGCTTTGATATCCTATGGTTTGTGAGGCTTAAGAGAAAATATCTTCAAGGCCACCAATGGAAGAAGCAGAATGAAAGAGAAGGAGAAAGAAGAACAAGTTACTTACTTCCCGAAGATGATAAGTAACTTGAAAGAAAGGAAGTAAGAAGGAAGGAGCACAAGTGAAGCAAGTTCACTTCAAAGACAAGTAAATATGCAAATGCAAAGGAAAGAAGAGGTGGGAGGTGAGGCAAATCCACCTCCCAGATAACTTACCAAAAGTTCCTGAAATGTTAGTATGAATGCATAAGACATGAAATGAAAAGAAATAAGATGAGTAAGAATTAAAAGACCAAAGTCAGAAGTGAATATGCAATGTAAATGGCATATGAGATGATGAAAAGTCATACAAGATGCATATGAATGATCATACAAAGATGAGATGCAATGGAAGCATGTTTAGAAGCATGAAAACACATGGATGTTCATGAGATATAATGGATGCAAAGCATAGAAAATGAATGAATAAATGATCAATAAATGTTTCATACATGTCCTAAGATGTCTAAGATGATATACAAAAGAATGGAATGGCTTTACAAGTTCATAAGTTCATGAAATACAAAGGAGAATGCAAATGAAGATACAAAATTAGGGTTTTAAGACAACATGAGATGCATATGACCAAAACAGAAGCAAACACCATGATAAAAAATTTAAATTGAACTCAAACAAATCCTAATCCCATACAAGATCACACCCCAAAGGAGAAGGTCAGAAGCCAATCCTAGTGAAAATTATGAAATTTCTAAGTATGCTAGGGTTTTTGGGTGCTTCTAAAGGGAAAATGCAAATCAAATTAAACATGCAAGATAAAATCATAAGATAAATAACCTATAAACTATATGAAATCTATGAAACAATGCAAAAAGAATCAAGTTCAAACTCATCATGGTTAGGCAGAAATGAATTTTTCAAGTTATGGCTAGAAAATGTGATTTTTAAGAACCCTAATTCAAAGAAAATTGTGAAAATGTGATCAAACCTAAAACTAAATTTGTATGGTTAGTTTGAAAATGTTTCTAAATGTTTAAGGATGCTTCATGATTTTTTTGGTGATTTTTAGAAACCTAAATGCATATTTAATTAATTAAAATCAATTAATTAATTTAATAAAACATTTAAATATTTTAAAAATACTTTTTTAATGCATAAAATAAAATAATTTTTTTTTAGGTTAAGAAAAATATTTGAAACAGAAATTCAAAGTTTTAGATTTTTTGAATGATTTTTTCTATTTTAAATAAAATGAACAAAGAAATGAAAATTAAAATGAAATTAAAATGAATTTAAACGGAAGTATGAAGATCCAGTGGTCCAGATTTTAACTGAGGGAAAAGGTGTTGACTGCGCGCGCTATTGAATGGTCAGGATGGGTTCTGGCTAATTAATTATGATTAATTTAATTAAACAGAAAATTAATATTAATGAGCTAATCTGGTCCGTCCAAGGCTTAAGCTAATCACACATCCAACGGTCCTCATGCAATCTGGGCACTTAACCCTAATTAGGGCTGATTACTCTCAGATGATCGGAGACAAGCTCCGATCATCTTCTACAGGCCACCCCACTGTCGCTCCCACCAAGTGACACCTAGGTCAGAAGGGGTACAGACGCGAACGGTCGACGAAAGAGAAGACACAAGGGTGAACTCAGAAGGGAAAGAGTCGCCAGCTAGGCATTTTTATCCCGAAGGAAAGGTAATGCTGCATAGACCTAAGAAAAGATGGATAAGACGGTTGTGAACCAGATAAACTGAGAAAGGGGGTTGGTTACAACCTGGGAAGTTATTAGCACCCAGATTGTCCGCCGTACTCGACGGGATCCACGCTTAAAAAATTTGTGTTTAAAGGGGTAGTGTCAGTGCTATTTTGTGTGCAAAAGCTGGGAAAGAATGCAGGTGTCAGTGCAAGAAAAATGAAATAAAAGAGTGTCAGTGTAAGAAAAGAGTATGAAGCTCAAGATCATGAGGCTTAAAGAATAATGCTGGAAGAGGGGGGGGATATACAAAGACTTTTGTTCGATAACTGTTAAGTTATGCCTACGTATCCTCTCGTGCAATGAGGAAGTCAGAACACCGTAGTTCGACTCAAAGAGACTGAAAGATGAATTGACTTGTGAACTGCTTACTTGTCTATGCTCAAGTGTGTGACCTGTCTGGCTCAGGTGCTAACTGTCTTGCATTAGACGGAAGAAGCAATTTCTCGTTTGTGAATGAATGAGATGAGAAAAGAATCCCGGAGGAGACGATTATTGTTTGTTTTTGTGTTTTCAATATTTTATTGCTTTTGGTGGTTTGTCATAAGTTAATGATCTTAAGCCTAAACCAAGGGTTAGTAAACTCATCACATCCTCCCTCTGATTAGGGGTAATGAGAATACCTTAAGTAAGAAGTAAGCACCTCACACTTAATCACCATGGTGTAGGATTAAGATCATTAACCTACTTGCATTTATTTATATGTTTTTGGAGTTTTTCTTTAGTGTTAAGTAATGAGTTTAAGCCATAATCAAGGATTTAATGGACCCATTACACCATCCTAATAGAAGGATAATAGATGAGAACACTTAAGCTGAGAAAGGCTCCTCAACTTAATCCATGATTAGGGATTAACCTCATGACAAAAAAAAACCTTTATTAAGTGGATTTTAGTTAATGATAAGATTAAGAAGTGGATTTTATGGTTTGTAAGACAACTTGAGGGGGACTTGTCCATTAACACTAGGGTTAGTCCTTCTTAACCAATTAAGGAAGAATTAGAACCATAATGCAAGGCCCAAGTTACAAGCTTGATATCTTAGTGATTATTAGGTGGATTGATTAAAGGAATTAAACACATTAAGGGTTTAACACTTAGGATTAAAGTTATACACTCCATCCTAATAGGAGGATACATGCATAACCCTAATCACAAAGTCTTAAAACCTTTAGGGTTTAGTCCTTGATTAAGAGATGAGAAGAGAAGACTCAAAGATGACACAAAGGTGAAACTAATGGGGGACTAATCAAACCCTAATTTTTATCATGCTTGGGTATTCCAAGGGTTTATGAGGCTTGCAAAAGATCTTCAAGAGGAGAGCCACCAAGGAAGAAGGAAAATGAAAGGAGGAGAAGCAGGAAGAAGCAAGGCAACTTACTTAACTTAAGAAGATAAGTTGCTTGAAGAAAGAAGATGAAGAGAGAACATGAATGAGCATGCTCACTCTTAAAGCAAAATAAAATGCAGCAAGGATGCATAAGAGAGATGAGGAAAGATTATGAGAAGTGAAGGCAAATTCACTCCTCAATGACTTACCACCTGAAAAGTTAGCAACAAGAAAATGGAATGGAATGAAAATGAGAAAGATGCAATGATGCAAACCAAAACCAGAAGCATAAACATGGTGCTAATGATGCTAAGAGATGATGCAAACACATGTCAAGAGTTGTGGATGATCATACAAGGATATGGATGCAAATAAAGCATGCTTTGAACCACGAAGGTTCATGAAAGTTTATGAAATGAAATGAAAGAAAAACATGACAAATAGATGATGCAATGATCAAACATGATTCTAATGTGCCCTAAGATGTCTTATGTGTCACGTGGATGCACAAAATCTCATGGCAAGTTCATGTATGCAAGCATGTAAGAGATGAATGCAAATGAAGGCAAAAATTAGGGTTTACATACAATATGCAATGCAAAATTCAAATCAGAAGCAAATAACCAGATAAAAAATTGAAAATGGGATCAAAGGAACCCTAACCCTACACAAGTTCACTTCCCAAAGGAGGGGACCTAACTCTTAACCTAGTGGAAGTTATGATTTTCTCAAGTTTGCTAGGGTTTTAAGGCACTTCAAAAAGGAAAATGCAAATCAATTTTAAAATGAAAGATAAATTCAAATCAATTTTACCCTAGAAACTACATGATATGAAGAATGCAATGCAAGAAGAACCATCATCAAATTCTTCATGGTTAGGCAGAATGAATTTTTCTAAGTTAGGACCAAAATATTGCCTTTAAATAACTTTAATTCCAATGAAAAATGTCAAAATGCAATGTGATTTTTTTTGTGATTTTTAAATACCTAAATACATTTTTAATTAATTAATTTCCATTAACTAATTAAAAATAAACATTTAAATTATTTAAAAATAATTTTTGATGCAAAAAATAAAAATAAAATATTTTTGGGTTCTGAAAATTAATAAAAGATTTGATAAAATTTTCAGAATTTTTTAATGCATTTTACTATTTTTAAAAATTCGTGGAATTTAAATAGAAATAAAATGAAATAAAACAAATAAAATGGAAAAGTATGAGGATCTTGAGGCTGAGATTCAGAGATTTTTGGAGGGAGTTGACCCGCACGCAATTCAGTGGCCAAGATTGAGTCTGGCAAAATTCAAATTAAATCCTAATTAATTAAATTAATAAATCAGAATTAGGGTTTAATGATGGATCTGGTTCGTTCATTCGCGCGCGGGAAGGCAAGATCAAAGGCTCACATTCAAACTAAGCCCTAATCCAGATTAAGGCATTAATGACTTTCAGGTCACCGGAGAAGAGCTCCGGTCCTCTTCTCCGGTGACATCCCTCCCTGAAAAATCTCAACTTCTTCCCTGGGTCATTTCTGGAGCTCTAAAGCTCCAGATTTGTTCCTCTCACTCCCCTAAACCTAAATCCAACCTCAAATGGAATTTATTTTCATTCCTAAACATGATTCGAAGCCAAGAACACAAATATGCAAAACTTTCAGACAAGCAATACACCCTCATCTCTCCATCATTTTCAATAATTTCAAGTTCATTACAACCAGGGGATCAAACACAACCAATTAAGTTTCACATGGCTACCTGAGATGAAGCTTTCAACCCAGGAGCTTTCTGACTGCTTCCTTGCTTCAAGATACCTCCAGTGACCTCCATGAAGAAGCTTTGAAGCTTGGATGGAGTTTTTTATGGCTGTTTCGTGAGTTTGTGATCAACTGGTCATAAAATCGTGTTTGAGTTTCAAGGGCTTTTAAGGCAAGATGAAGGGTGGTTTATGCTCTATGAAGCTTTTCTGAATGAATGGTGAAGTTGGTTTTGAAGTTTGAAGTTTGTGTGATGAGATTCGAATGAAAATGAAAAGAGGGAGGTTTTTGTAAACTATGACAATGTTGTGGTTTCAGGCTCCAAGATTATGTGAAATGTGATCCTTGAGGCATGTATGTGAAGCTATGATTGGTCAGAGTAGTTGGTGTGGCTCAGTTTGATTTGTATGGGCAAGTTGCCAAAATGTCAAAAGTTGGTGTACTTGAGGTATGGTTCATGGCAGGCCAAGGACAATGGGGTGTCCTGCGCAACAAGGATCAAGGGCAACCATGGAATTCAGATTGAGGTCAATTAGCAAGTGGATTGAAACTTGTGGGTGGTTTTGCAAATTTCATGAAGTTTGGCCCTTTCTTGATTTCTTCATGCACAAGTCATGAAACTTGAGAATTCTTGGCACAAATCTGACTTTTAGGCAATGTGTTATGTTTATGTAATGCTTAGAAGTTATTTTGAAGTCATATAAATGCTTGGCATGTGAATTTGCAAGTTTCCCTCTTTGGTGTAAAAGTGAGAATTTAGTGATTTTGTCCAACTTTGCAAGGCCATAACTTTTGATCTAAAATGAATTAGAATGAGTTCTTGTACTTTTTGAAAACGGGAGGATCCAATCTACAACTTTTATGACCAAAGATTTTTCATTTGAAGCATTTTTGAATCAAAAAGAGGAGGTTGAAAAACTTTCCCAAAATGGCAAGTTTGCATTACAAGTCACTTTCCCAAAAAGGCAACTTTGCAAATGGCTTGAAGTTCTTCAATTTTGTGAACTTCTAACATGTTATAAGATCAAATAAAGATCATACACATTCAAAATGATGGAGAATACCCTTTGGTTGGGTGATTGGGGGCCTCAGATGCCCTGATTTTGCACTGACTTGCTCAAGAGGTCATCTTGTGATCAGATGCCTTCCCCATTGAATTTCTTCATGAAAATTGGTATGCATGATCCTCATAACATATAGAGACCAATAGATTCAAGAATGACCAAAAACTTTAGAGTTATGGCCTCTGAAACCAAAACCCTTATTTTAGGTCATCTGTGCAATTAAACCTGGCTCTGCTTCCATGCCTTCCTCAGTTCTTGTGATTCTTTGACTTCCTTGATCTTTGGAGGATAGAATATGATGATTGCACATACATGGACCCTCTTGAGATGATTGAATACTTTTGGAGTGGCTCAGATGACCCTTGGATGCAAATGACTTAGAATCAATGCAGTGAAGCAAAAATGTAATATGAGATGATATGATCAAATGAAAAGAATCACAAGCCATGGTGAAATGAGTGAGGGCAAATTTGGGGTGTTTACAGCTGCCCCTATTAAAACATGAGTTAGCTGTGCAGGATGTAAGCAACGGCTTAACAGGCAAACAAGATAACTTGTGGTTGAATACCAAAGACAATCCAAAATTTGCACTCACTGAATGAAGAAGAAAAGGGATATAGATTGTAAAAGGAGGTAAAATATGATTATAAAGGGCGGGCGACGGAGGAAGACTGTCGAGAAGAGGACGACTGCTGGGGAAGAAGTAATGACGAGGACGAACGACATGCTGGGGAAAGTAATAAGACCCTCTGGGGATTAAAAGTAAACGATGGGGACGACCATCGGGTTGAAGAAATAAATGATGAGGAACGGTCATCAAAGGTGAAGGACGATCACCTAGCAGGGGACGGCTGCTCTGTTGGGGATATGGATGTGGGACGGTCATCCAAGGTGAAGGACGATCACCTGGTAAGGTACGATTACCGAAAGTATCACGACATAGAACGAATGCCGGATAAAGAAGGTCGACGATGGGGACGGCCATCGGATAAGCATGATGAAGGACGACCATCAAGAGGTGAAGGACGATCACCTAGTAGGGTACGGCTGCTCTTGGGGTTTATCATGACATAGGACGAATGTCAGATAACAAGATAAACGATGGGGACGGCCATCAGATAAAATGATGAAGGACGATCATCAAAAAGGTGAAGGACGATCACCTAGCAGGGGACGGCTGCTAAAAATATCACGACATAAGACAAATGTCGGATAGAAAGGGGTTCTAATGAGTAGAGACTCCGCTGGGCATGATGAAGGACGATCATCAAAAAGGTGAAGGACGATCACCTGGCAGGGTACGGCTGCCGGAGGATATCATGACACAGGACGAGTGTCAGATAAAAGGAGATATTTTATCAAGATCTGCTGGGGATTCTTCTGGGGAATGGTAGACACAGACGAGTGTTTATAAGGAAGAAAAAATGGTATAAGTGTTTGACGCAGTATATAGATTAAAGATGCGGACGAGCATCCTCAAGACTATGATACAGACAAGTATCAATAGAAACAAACGCTCGACGCATGTTCAGAGATGCTGGCACGGACGAGTACCAACTGGTTAACAAAGAACACGGACGAGTGTCGGCTATGAGGGGATAAGTGGTGTATGCAAGATACGGACGAGTATCTGTATGAGTAAAAAGTGATGAGTGAGACATAGACGAGCGTCCAACTTGCTGTGGAGAGCCCGACATGGACGGGTGTCGGAAGAGGTGTATTATAAACGAGTATTTGGTTTACAAAGTGTTTAGGTAACTATTCTGGAGAAGGTGACACGGACGGGTTCCAGGGAAGTGTATATATACATGTATCTGTCTGTAGAGAACGTTCGGGCGACCTAACTTGGGAATGATGACACGGACGAGTGCAAAAAAGAGCATGTATCTGTTTTTGTGAGTGCAAAGAGGATGCCTTGATATTCTGTCGGGGAGTTTGGGAAGTATTTGGTATATTTTTGATGGAATGTCGGTATTCACAAGTGTTTGATTCAAGACATGGCTTATAATTTATGCAATATGTTTGATTTTTGCCGCAATGCTCCGTATTAGACGGAATGCTACGCTTTGGGGGGGAAGATATGACGTGAATGCTATGATAGTGCAAAGATACCGATCCGGGGTTCGGATCCTGTTGCGGTGAAGATCTCTAGATGATCTGCTTGAAGTGGATATCCCAGCTGGGGATGCGATCATTGGTAGATCTGATACACACGACTCTGCTTGGTGGAGTGGGTCACTGCTGAACTTATCCTTGGTGATGAGGGACCCAGCTGGGGTCTGTGGAAGCCTTCGTCACTTTGTTGTGAAATCTTTAGGTATTGCTCTTCTGGATAGAGGCTGGCGCTCTGTGGGGAGATGGTCCCCTGTCTAACACTGGGCTGGGAGGGATGATCACTAGACGATCTTCCTAGAGATTTCTGTGGGGAGTCCTGTTTGAGGATGATGATGTCTGGCAACTCAGCTGGGGAGAAAGCATCTCGGGTGTTGTTTGGAAGATGTGCTGAGTAAATAATGATTTGGCAGCCTGCTGAGGAGAAACTTCCATGTCCCATGTTGTGCCTTGAACACCTGCAATCCTGTTATGACAAAGAAACGTACCAGTGTCCCGTGGTATCCCCTACTGGATTCCATCATAGGAGTTTAGACACTCCCGGGAGTAAGTCTATTTCCTGTAAGCATGTAATTTAAAAAAAAAAGACGCATTTGTATTTATGCAATCAATATTGTAAGGACATCGGACATTTTTGCAAATGAAAATAAAATGTACGAGACGAAACGTGACTGAAAATCTGATTTTATTAATTTGTGTGCCCTGAATTGGCTAGTACAGTCAAGGAAACAGATCCCCTGAAATGAGGAGATTGTTACAAATTGAAAAACAAAAAGATACTGGCAATGTTGATGACGCTTCAGTGTGCTTCCCTTTTGCTATAACTTGTATGACATTGACGTTCTTCTCGTCTTGGTTTTCGAAGAAGGCTGATTCTGACCGATGCTTTAACCTTTCGAAGCTTGCCGTGTTGTAAGTGATACAGGTGAATTCAGAATGCAGCTGTTCGCTTATTCCCTTATTTTGCGTGGGTCGCCCTTTCGGGTTTTCAATCCACCGGGATACCCATTTTTGCCTGAGTTGTCCAATGCGGCTTTTCAACTCAGCGGGTGTACATTTTTTATTTATTTTCCCTTATTTTTGCCCGAGTCTTTTATTCTGTATTTTTTTTTGACTCGCCGGGATGCCCTATTTTTGCCTGGACTTACATTCTGTTTTTATGTCCAGCGGGTCTTTTTATGCGAAGTATTTTTTAACTGTATCTGAATTCACAGGGGACAGGAACTCTTCACCATCCATAGTACTGAGCATCAGTGCGCCACCAGAGAAAATTTTCTTTACTACGAATGGACCATCGTAATTAGGAGTCCACTTGCCCCTGTGGTCAGTATGAGGAGGGAGGAGTCTTTTCAGCACAAGATCTCCTACTTGGTATTCTCGGAGTCTGACTTTCTGATCGAAGGCTTTCTTCATTCTTTTCTGATATAGCTGCCCATGGCAGATTGCAACTAATCTCTTCTCTTCAATCAGATTCAGTTGTTCGTATCGGGATCGGACCCACTCTGCTTCATTCAATTTAACGTCCATCAATACCCGCAAGGAGGGTAATTCAACTTCAACTGGTAGGACTGCCTCCATACCATACACAAGCTGATACGGCGTTGCCCCGGTGGATGGTCTGATTGATATTCGGTACCCATGCAAGGCAAATGGTAGCATTTCATGCCAGTCTTTATAGGTGACCACCATCTTCTGCACAATCTTCTTGATATTCTTGTTAGCTGCCTCTACAGCGCCATTCATCTTTGGCCTGTAAAGAGAAGAGTTGTGATGTTGGATCTTGAAGTCCCGACACAGTTCTGCCATCATTTTATTGTTCAAGTTGGAACCATTATCAGTAATGATTCTTTCGGGAACTCCATACCGGTAGATGATATCTCTCTTCAGGATTCTGGCTACCACTTGCCTTGTAACATTTGTATAAGAAGCTGCTTCAACCCACTTGGTAAAATAATCAATGGCTACCAGGATGAATCTGTGGCCATTTGAAGCAGCCAGTTCGATCTTGCCAATCATATCAATGCCCCACATGGAAAAGGGCCAGGGTGAAGACATCACATTCAAAGGGTTGGGAGGCACATGTACTTTATCCGCATAAATCTGGCATTTATTGCATTTTCTGGCATAGGCACAACAGTCTGCATCCATTGTGATCCAGTAATAGCCTGATCTTAGCAAGTTTTTAGCCATAGCATGTCCTCCAGCATGGGTACCAAAAGATCCTTCATGCACCTCGTGCATCAACAAGTCTTCCTCTGCCTTATCAACACATCTGAGAAGTACCATATCAAAGTTTCTCTTATACAGGGAACCATCAGTATTCAAGAAGAAACTTCCAGCTAGCCTTCTTAATGTCTTCTTATCATTGGACGATGCCCCAGGTGGGTATGTTTGATCCTCCAAGAAGCACTTAATGTCGTGAAACCATGGTTTATCATCTTTAACAACATCCGCTGAGAATACATATGCTGGCCTGTCAAGTCTGGATACTGAAATCCGAGGCATAAAGTTGGCAGCTTGGACTTTGATCATGGATGAAATGGTAGCCAGAGCATCTGCGAACTGATTTTCATCTCGAGGGATATACTCAAGTTTGACTGTTGTGAAGAAAGTCAATAACCTCCTTGTATAATCTCGGTAGGGTATCAGATAATCCTGGTGAGTGTACCATTTACCATTGGTTTGATTAATTACCAGGGCTGAATCTCCGAACACAGTCAATGTTTTGATCCTGAGGTCAATGGCTTCCTCAAGACCCATAATGCAAGCTTCGTATTCAGCTTCGTTGTTAGTGCAGTAAAAGGTGAGTTTTGACGAGAAAGGCATGTGAACTCCCTTAGGTGTAATGAGTATTGCACCGACGCCACGAACATTCATATTAACAGCCCCATCAAACATCATAGTCCATTCTTCTTTCGGGTCAGGCCCTTCAGTGTGAGTAGGCTCTTCATGATCTTTTGCTTTGATGAACATGATGTCTTCGTCGGGGAAGTCAAATCTCATTGGTTGGTAATCATCAATGGGTTGCTCAGCAAGATAATCAGACAATACATTGCCTTTGATGGCCTTTTGAGAGGTGTATTGAATGTCATATTCTGTGAGAATCATTTGCCATCTTGCAACCCTTCCGGTAAGTGCTGGCTTCTCAAATATGTACTTGACTGGGTCCATCTTTGAGATTAACAAGGTAGTGTGGGTCAACATATACTGTCTTAGTCGGCGAGCAGCCCACGCTAAAGCACATCAAGTTTTCTCGAGCAGTGAATAACGTTGTTCACAGTCGGTAAACTTTTTTCTTAGGTAGTATATTGCATACTCTTTTCGACCAGACTCGTCATGTTGGCCCAGCACACACCCCATTGACTCTTCTAATACTGTCAAGTACATTATTAGAGGTCTTCCATCAACTGGAGGCATAACGATTGGAGGCTCTTGTAAGTATTCCTTGATTTTGTCAAAAGCCCTTTGGCAGTCTTCATTCCACCCGACCGTTTGTTCTTTCCTTAACAACTTGAACAAGGGTTCACAGGTTGCAGTAAGGTGAGATATGAACCGTGAAATGTAGTTCAATCTGCCTAAGAACCCCCGAACTTCTTTTTCAGTCTTAGGTGCAGGCATTTCTTGAATGGCTTTTACTTTATCAGGGTCAACTTCAATCCCTTTCTCACTTACAATAAATCCCAGCAGCTTACCGGATCGCACCCCAAATATGAATTTGTTGGGGTTCAGCTTCAACTGGTACTTCCTCAGACGCTTGAATAACTTCAACAGATTCACCAGGTGGTCTTCTTCTGTGAGGGACTTGGCAATCATGTCATCCACATAACATTCAATTTCTGTGTGGATCATGTCATTGAATAACGTTACCATAGCCCGTTGATAAGTGGCACCAGCATTCTTCAGTCCAAATGGCATCACCTTATAATAGAATGTGCCCCAGGGTGTGATTAAATTTGTCTTCTCCATGTCTTCAGGTGACATCTTGATCTGATTATATCCTGAAAATCCATCCATGAAGGAGAATACCGAGAACTGAGCCGTATTATCCACCAATACATCAATGTGAGGTAGAGGGAAATCATCTTTCGGACTGGCTCTGTTCAGGTACCGGTAATCCACACACATCCTCACCTTGCCATCTTTCTTAGGCACAGGTACAATATTAGCAACCCACGGAGGATAGCTAGTCACAGCAAGGAAACCGGCGTCCCACTACTTTTGTACCTCTTCTTTTATCTTCATTGCCATATCTGGGCGAGTACGGCGCAACTTCTGTTTTACCGGTGGGCAATCTTCTTTCAGAGGCAGCTTGTGCATAACAATGTCGGTGTCCAACCCTGGCATGTCCTGATAAGACCAAGCAAAAACATCCACATATTCTCGAAGCATGTCAAACAATTGCTTTTTTACTGAATCTTGCAGGCAGGCCCCGATCTTAACTTCTTTCTAGTCTTCTTCTGTGCCAAGATTAACCGTTTCAACTTCCTCCTGATGAGGAGTGATAACCTTCTCCTCTTGTCTCAACAACCTAGCTAGCTCTTCCGGTAGCTCATAATCTTCTTCAACCCCTTCATCAGCTTGATTGATTGGATTGTCAAAGTCATACGAAGTTATAACAGTGTTGTTGTCGGTGCAGTCTGGAGGGCACTTTCTGCAAGGGTTTAGATTGGTTCATTTTAGTGACCAGTTTTATCTTGCTTAGAAAAAGTGAAAAAAAATGAAGGTATTTATTTTGAAAAAAACATTGCCATTTTATTTTTGTACAAAAAGTGAAAAATGAAAAACAGTGAGCGGAAGAGAAAAGATTCATTTGCAAAAGATGTCCTGATATTCATTAATTGATCTTTGCACAAAATACAAGATGGCCCGATTACAAAATGAGTCCTGACATCTTGGGCAAGATGCAGGACTTGATGCATGCTTTAAAAATACAGGAAATAATAATTACTCTGCAGGAGTAACCCTTATAATTTCCTGGGAAGACCAGTTTGAGACATGACTCCCCGGGGTCCTTGGACGTATCCAGCTTTCCAGGTTGCGCTCGTCTTCTGACTCATCTTCCAAGCTATTCACAGCATCCGGGGTGAGCATCCCCCCACTAACAAACTTGGGCTCCTTTGCAGCCTCTGGTTGATCTTATCGAGTTGGTCTGTAACCCAACCCGAATCGGTCTTCTTTCTTCTCTACGGGCAGCAACTTGCCCCAGCCTTGGGCGGTACCTTCCTCAACAACCTTCCGGGCTTGCTGATATGATGTAATGGAGGTCCCAAGTACAACAGATGTTTCATTAATATTAAGGGCCTCGAACCCTTGTCTCATGGTTTCATGGATCTCCCCATCCATTTCAATATATTTGAAAGTAGCCAGCTGGCTAACAAAAATATCCTCCTCCCCACAAATAGTAATGACTTGGCCTTCCCACTTGAATTTTAACTTCTGGTGAAGGGTTGACGTCACGGTGCCAGCAGCGTGTATCCATGGTCTACCCAATAGACAGTTGTAGGCAGGCTGTATATCCATCACAAAGAAGGTCGTTTTGAAAACCTGCGGGCCAATCATTATAGGCAACTCTATCTCTCCTAGAACTGATCTTTTAGAACCGTCAAAGGCTCTCACTACCAAGTTACTCGGGCGTAGTGCCAATCCATCATACTCCAGCTTCACAAGGGCCTTCTTGGGCAGGACATTGAGGGATGACCTTGTGTCCACCAATACATGAGAAAGAACTGCACCCTTACACTCCAAGGTAATATGCAAAGCCTTGTTGTGATTGCAACCTTCCGTCGTCAAATCAGTGTTTGTAAATCCTAGTCCATTACTAGCGTTGACATTTCCAACCACTGGCTCTAACTGATTGACGGTAATCTCCTCTGGAACATAAGCTGCGCGCAGGACCTTTAACAGTGCATTCTGATGGGCTTCAGAGCACATTAGCAACGATAGTATGGAGATTTTGGAAGGTGTTTGGTGAAGCTGGTCTACCACCTTGTAATCACTTTTCTTTATGATTCTCATGAATTCATCAACCTCCTGATCAAAAGGAGTCTTCAAAGCTTCTCTGGCAACTGGTTCTTCTTGCACCATGCTCTTCCCTTTTGCCTTAGCAGCAGCTTCTGCTTCGGCAATTTGTCTTGGAATTTGCGAGGCAAAGAGACGTCCGGTTCGAGTGAAGCCTCCGCCTCCCCCCACATTGTCTATCTGTGGTGAAGCAGTTGATGATTCCAAAGTGATTTTATGCCCCTTGCAGTATAGATCTGAGCCATAATTCCAAGGGATGGCATTATTGCTTTCATAAGGAACTGGCCCAGGCACCGTGATAGTAACTGAACTGATAGCAGCTGCAGAAGGGACCACAATGGTGTGTGGATCATAGTATATGGTGACCGGTGCTCTGACAGGAGTGGCATTTTGTGAGTTGTTGGCAGGAATATTTGCAGGGTCATAGTATATGGTGACCGTTGAGACACTTTCATCAATTGTCGCTGATGTTGTAGAAGACATCACTGACTGGATGGGTGTTGAAGTTGTAGCAGGAATGGTGACTGAACTCGTATCCATTGATGTGATTGATTGAGCGGTTGTTGGAGTTGTAGTAGAATCCGTTGGAACAATGGTTGCTGACGTTGTAGGAGTATCTGTGATTGCTGGTGAAGGAGTTGCTGGATTTGTAGGCACCGTTGTCGTAATCTGAAGGATACCATCCTTAATAAGACCATCTATGCCGTTTCTCAGCCTTTCACACCCATTTACTGCAATATTGCAATACCCACAGCCGAGTTCACACCCGGGGAACATTTGGCATTCTAAAAGCTGAGCTTTGATTTCAACCAAAGGTGTTCGAATTTGTGTGACGCTGGTGATCAAAGTGAAAGGTTTGTCTTCCTCAATGGCATTGATCCTAGGCCCGTTGTGACTGGGCATTGGATTTTTTGTGACATTCGGAGGAGGTGCAAAGTTAAGAGCTCTTGAGTCCACCAGATCCTGGACTTTCATCTGTAAGGCCCTGCATTTCTCAGTATTATGCCCCGATGCATTCGAATGAAATGCACACCTGGCATTGGCATCATAGTTCTTTGGCAAATTGGTGGGATCTGGAGGTGCCAATGTCCTTAGCTCAACAAAGTTGAGCTTCAGGAGTTGTGGCAAAAGTGCAGCATATGGCATGGGAATTGGGTCAATTACCCTGTTTGCTTGTGATGGTCTTTGTTGGAAAGGACGTTGTTGTTGATTGTTGTTGTTATTGTAGGTTCTTTGTTGCGGATAATGAACTTGTTGTTGATACTGTGGTTGTTGATGTTGAGGATATGCGGATTGTTGTGGCATCGGAGCTGGGATGGTAACAGCTGCTGCTGACTGGTGAACATACTGAGGTCTGCCCCTACTTGTATGAATGGAATTGGTCTCACCAGCCCTTCGGGGTCCCACAAAAGGCTTTCTGGGGTTACTGGATGAACTTGCACCACTGTCGGAGATTTTGCCCATTTTTAAAAGGCTTTCAATTCTTTCACCAGCTATGACCACATTAGCAAAACTGGTAGAGGAGAAGGCAGCCAATCTATCAATGTAGGTCCCTTGCAAAGTATTCATGAACATGTCAGCCATTTCTCTCTCTGACATGGGTGGTTGGACAGCAGCAGCAAGCTGTCTCCACCTTTGGGCATATTCCCTGAAGCTCTCTCTAGAAGATTGAGACATTCCCATCAGAAGGGTCCTGTTAGGAGCCATGTCCAGATTGTATTGATATTGCCTGATGAAGGCTTCAGCTAAGTCCTTCCAACATCTAATGGTAGCCCTGGTCAAGTGTGAATACCACTCTCTTGAAGCCCCAGTCAGACTGTCTTCAAAGTAGAACATCCACAGCTTCTCATCCATAGTATAAGCTTTAAGTGTTCCCAGGAAAGACTGCAGGTGAGTGCAAGGACAGGAGGTACCATTGTACTTCTCAAAGCATGGGGGTTTAAATTTGTGAGGAATCCTCACCCCATCCACTAGCCCCATGTCCATTACATCGAAGCCCAAAGAGTTCTGAGACTCCAAAGATCTCAACTTCTCAACAATTTCATCTAACCTCCTGTTATAGACTTCATCTCCTTCTCCCATGATAGTAAACTGCTCCTCTTGGGGATCCTCTTGCAGGATTCTCCCTCCAGTAGTATTACCCTGCACATTCCTTGGGATGTTAGCTTCTGGATCCAGATGAGTTCCAAATACTGGTGGATCAATACGAGGCTGGCCCTGTTCATTGTTACTAGTTCCTCCTGTTCCAAGATGAGGCTCTTCAGGAGTTTATCTTTCCACCAGCTCTCTTAACCTTTCTTGACTCTGGGCCAGGCCAGTCATCACAGCCATGTGTAACACCCCAAATTTGCCCTCTTCTTGTTTAGCATCGTTATCATATCATAATCATCATGAGCATACCATATCCTTATCATTTAGCATAGAAAAATGAGGCATAACACTCGCATGTTCCAGCATAAGGCATATGATCGGTCATTTGGGAAAATCCGAACCTGCAAGTCAAAATCAAGAGCATGGTGATCTGGCAAGAATCTCACAGGATCATTTTGCACAAGCCTGGTATCATGTTCAGAGCCCTAGAAAGAGAAGATGGATCAAAATTTGCTTGAAACGGTTGGTGCAGGTCTATTTTTTGAAGGTTCCCACCAAAGGGAGGGAAATTCAAATTTTCCATGCGTTAACCGGTTAACGCATATGGTTAACCGGTTAACAGCTGCGAAATTTGAATTTCCAGCAGCAATTTCAGCATGTGTGTTTTGGCCCCATTTTCTGATTTTCTGATTTTTATTCATTTGAATTAAATTTGAATTTGAGAGAAGGATCTAGAGCATTTATCCAAGCCTCATTCCAACCCTAAATCCAAATCACTTTCTAAGCTAATGCCAAGCCATATTTTTGGATCCCAAACCAAAATTTTGGGCCCCAAACCTAAACCATATTTATTCCATTTTCCTCCAAACCAAGGGAGCTCTCACTCATTTTTTCACTCTCATTTCTGAATTTTCATTCCTCTCACTCACAATTCTCTCACTTTTCTCTCCCAATTTTCCAAATCACTCAAAGTTCCTCTTTGAAGATCACACAACCTTGCCTTGAGGTGTGTAGATCTTGGAACTAAACCTCCATTCATAGCTTCTTTGCATCTTTTTTGCTGGTTTTATCGGAGATTCAGATCTGGTTTGAGATCTAGAAGTGCTTTTGGATCCAAAATTCTGCATCAAGAGCTTGTTCTTGCATTTATTTTGCATGGAGTGTGGAGCTTAGCATCGGATCTTCAAAGTTTTGCGCGAGATCTACCGTTTTCAGCTCAATCAACAATTACCAAAGCATATCTCAGCTTTGTAGGTTGGTTAATTTCAGATCTAGCTCTGTTTTTAGCTTATTTGCATGCTTGTGCTTTAGATCCACCATGTGCTTGTGTATTTGCTTGTGTTGTTTGATTTGATTGGTTGATTTGTATCCGGATCCGAATGTTATTGTTCATGAGCTTAATGATATGGATTAATGTGAATTGATCTAGTTTTTCCATGTGTAATTGATTGCTGGTCTGGTGCAAGCTTATTTGAATAAGCTGTTTTGAGATGCTTGTTTTCTGCAGGATTTGTTGCTGTTTTATCAGTGTTAACCGGTTAACGTATATGGTTAACCGGTTAACGCCCCTGTTTTGTGCGTATTTTGTGCAGGTTTGAGCTGGTTAACCGGTTAACGCATTTGGTTAACCGGTTAACACTGAAGCAGAATGACTTTTTAGTGTTGTTTTGAGCTTGTTTGATCCCTTTGCTTGTTCTAATTGCCATGGATCATTGCATGATCATTAAACATGAGATTTTAGGGTGATTTGCTTGCTGGTTGATGTATGCTTTCATGTTTTCGACGCGTAAGTCGTGTACTTGCAATGCTTGGCATGTTGTTTGTTTCTTGTTCACAAGAACCTTTGAGCATGACTAATTCCATGATTGTGTTGGTCACTTTGCTGGATTTTTTTGTGCATACTAACCTTGCAGGGGCTATGGTAAGTGAGAGATGTGGGAATTGAGTTCCACATCTCCAATTCTCATCTTCCTCTTATGTTTATGTTACTAACCCTTTGTTGTTGGGCTTAGGCCTTTCTCATCCCTTCTTCTATCTTCTTCTTTTTTCCTTCATTAGGATAGAAACCTCACTAACCTTTAGGACTTCCATGCATGTGAATACTTAGGATTATTTTAGTCCCCCTTTAGAATTTTTCCTTTAAGATCCTTTGGTGCTCTCTCTTCTCATCTTCAAACTTAATTCCAATTCATTTAATAAAGGTTGAGTACTTTCATGTGACATGAGACTTTGCTATGAGATACTTACATGCGTTCCATTTCGGGGCGAGGTGTGAGTCATCACTCGTGGTGGATAGGTCTTAACATGAGTACCTCACAAAGAAAAGCTAAAAAACACTTCTTAATCAAAACCACAAAAACACTTAATAATGATAATAGGTTAGTGTGCTTGAGCCTTCACTTGTGGGACTAGCTTTGGGGATTTCCTCCATAGATAGGTGTGCCTCTTGCGCATTCCATTTCGGGATGATGTGAGATGTACACATCCCATTGAGTAAGACTTGGGTACACTTACCTATGCAAACTTTCACTCATAAAAGCTTCTAAAAAAACACCAAACAAACAATAAACGTCTTTCCTTCGGGAATTCTTTTCTCATCTTCTTCGCTCCGTACGCGAACTTGCTCCTACTTGTCATTTTGCAAGACGGTTACGCACTCGTCGTCCGAGCCTGCAACACCTGAGCAATGGCATAGGCAGTTCAAGCCTTAATTCACAAGCAATTTCCTTTTAGTACCCCTAGTTAGGGGAACTACGGCGTCTCTGATCCTCATTATCCCGATGAGGTACGTAGGCAGCGGGGTAGGGCCCGTTCGAGCACAATCTTTATTTTCCCTACATTGTTCCAGTTTCTTTTCATTTTCATTTCTTTTGATGCATTTTTCATACCCTCACCCTTTGAAATAGTTTCTTTTGCAAGCGTGGATCCCGTCGGGTACGGCGGACGATCTGGGTGCTAATACCTTCCCAGGTCGTAACCGACTCCCGAACTCAGTCTCTTTGGTTCGCAGGACCTGTGTCCTTCCTCTTTTTTTTTCTTCTGGTTTGTGCAGCATTACCATTCCCTCTATTCGGGATAAAAATGCATGGCTGGCGACTCTACCTCTTTCCGCGCCACTTTCGCGTTTGTACTAGGATGAAAATCCTGGGAGCGACAGCTGGCGACTCTGCTGGGGAAGGAACCCAGAATCTCTGGTTCCCCTGTGAGTCTCTCCTAGCGCTTGTGTGTTGTTGTTTCATTGGGTGATGTTTGTTTGATGTGGCTTGTTGTACTGTATTGTTGTTCATTTACAGCTTTATTTACAGCTTTATTTACAGTCTTCAGTATTTATTTTCCGCATCATATATCATACTGGACTGTCTGGACTGGTTTTCTGTTTGGTGGGATGGGTAATACTGTTTCTGAGAGATAAGCCAAGTACCCGGCTTGAGTGCACCCTAGGATTAGAGTGGACATATTGTACTCGCATGTGGCATGATGAGTGGCGATGTGTTTCACGCCCAGATTGCGACTGTCTTGGAAATATCTTGTGTGGGGATTTCCGCCACTTCGGGATAGGACCTTGATGGTTATGTGCATCTGGGGACCGATCATTGAGAACCTTTGTGGAAACAACCCTCTCCAGTGGTGACAGTGGCAGACCACATTTTGTGGCAAACCCATTCGCACCCGAGGGTCCACTGGGAACTCGCATAGGATGGCCTGGTTCTCTTATAGGAACTCAGTCAAAGCATCTGGTCGTATGGCATTAGTACTGTATCCTACGGGCTGAATGTACTATTGTTTCTCGATTTCAGCGCTTGAAGCTGGGAACCTGTAAGGGATGCTTGTTTTTCCCGGACTCAGCTGAGGCCTCCCTGCGTAGTATATAATGCCTAACCGATTCCCTGACGTGGTCATGAGCCACTTCTCGGAAATGGTGAAAGTATTATTGCTATTCGGCTTTGAGAGTCCGTGATGTTTGACCCGGAGCACACCCGTGAGATTTGGGATGGGTTTACAGGTTTGCAGGAACACTTGACCTCATCATACCCTTGTTATCAGTGCAGTTCATGTTATGATGCAGTTACTTTGGTTCCGGAGTTCTGGTTTTCTGGTTCTGGTATTCGTGATACAATGGTCCTGAGATTTTTCTTCAGAGGGTTGTGGTTATCAGAGAGGGTGACTCAGTGAACTTTTGGTTTGTCAGAGGGATCTTGTCAGTGGCCAGATTCCAGACAGTCTCAGATGACCATATGTCTTTGCATTTGCATCTGCATTGCATCATTGCATCATTAATCATTGTTTTGTTTTCATTCACAGGTTCATATTTCTGCTTCCGGTTCCGGTATTCTCTTCAAAGATGGAAGATCCTCGCAAGCAGAATATTCACTTCAAGTTCTTTGATGTCAAGATTGGTTTGCTGAAGAAGATGGTAAAGCTGATTACGCCCAATCAGGTAGAGAGATTCAGAAAAGCTTATGGAAGTATTCTTGATGTGGTGATAGAGCTAAATCCTTCAGAGAGGAGTGCCATTCATACATTGCTTCAGTATTATGATCCTCAGCTCCGTTGCTTCACCTTTCCTGATTTCCAGTTGGGCCCTATGCTGGAGGAGTATGCTTTGATCCTGGGTGTGCCAGTTCAAGATCAGGTTCCTTTCAACTCTGAGATGAGTAGACCAGCACCGGAGGCTATTGCTAAGGCTCTTTATTTGAGTCCTTCTACTGTGAAGTCTTTGACCATTATCAAAGGAGGTGTGTCTGGGTTTTCTTTGGAGGTTCTGGTAAAGAAGGCGGAAGAATTGGCTGTTGAAGAAGAATGGGATGCGGTCTGTGCTATCTTGGCTCTTTCTATCTATGGCACCATTTTGTTTGCTGATATGGAGAAGTTCATAGATATAAACGCCATACATCTCTTTTTGCTGAAGAATCCTGTGCCTACCTTACTCGGGGATTTGTATTACTCGGTTCATTACAAGACTGAAAAGAAGAGGGGAGGTTTGGTTCGTTGCTGTGCTCCATTATTTCACATGTGGTTCATGAGGCATTTGCCTAGTGCGGGAGTGTTTAGTGACCATAGTCTGATATGGGCTCAGAAGCTGGAAAAGTTGCTTGCCAAGGATGTTAGGTGGTTCACTCAGAGGCTGCAAGGTGCACGTTTCATTACCAGCTGCGGAAGTTATCATAGTGTGCCTTTGTTGGGAATAACTGGAGGGATTAATTACAATCCAATCTTGTTAAGAAGACAATTAGGATACGCTTTGAGAGATGTGCCTGAAGATTTGAAGCTGACCCCCATTTTCTACTTTTCCGTGAAAGATAATATGCCCTTAGTGAGGAAGGTTGCGGGGGCTTGGAAAAGCATCAAAGGAGAAGGAATAGCTAGTTTCGGGAAGTGCAACAATCAGACGTTCCCAGGGTACGAAGCTTGGTTGAAAGACAGAGCCAGAAGAGTTTTGTTACCATTTTCGGCACCAGTTGCTGAGTCCATTGATACTGTGCCTTTAGAGGAATTCAAGAAGTTAGAAGCCCAGTTACATGCAGTTAGAGTTGAAAATACCGAGATGGTAAGCTTGTATTACCAAGCTAATAGGGCCAAGAAGGAAGCTGAGGAGAAGTTGCTGAAGATACAGACGACTTTGGAGGCTAAGGAGAAAGACTTTGCAGGAAAAGAAGCGCATTTCCGCAGGTTGGGGATGATGGAAGCCCAAAGAGAAGTTGAGCGCAAGAAGAAGTCAAAGACCCTTAGAGATGCTCGTCAGTCTATTGTCTGGTTGAAGGGACAAAGAGAGCAAGAGTTGAAGCAATATAAGGAAAAAGAGGAGTTCTTTGAGACTCAGATGGCTTACAAGAAAGAAGAGGTGGAGCAGGCCCACAAGATTCGCAGAGAGAAGACCCAACAGCTTGCAGACAGTCAACAAGCCCTCGAAGAAGCACTCAAAGAGATTGAAGACCTCAAGTTGATGGCAAGAGTCAAGAAGGTCAGGTCTGATGATGGAGTTTCAGGATCCTCAGGCGGCGGTTATGCTTCTTAGTTTGTTTTCTTTGTATTTGGATTACCTACGGGCATGTTGTAGGAGTCCTAGTTGTTTGTTTATACTCTGTAAGAACTCGTACTCTATGAGGTATTCTGTTTTTATTGTGCCTAATGGGCTGATCTATGGTAAGATGTTTCTCACTATTTCTTGGTTTGCTTGCTATTATGGTTTGAATGTGGTTTCCCGCAAAGGTTTCTGAAAGTCGAGGATCAGTACCCATCTGGTTTTCTTTGCTAAATACCGGAGTCGGGGCATAAGTGACTTGTGTTTGGAAACATAAACAACTGCATTGCATCCATATAACCTGTTTGTTGTTTTGCAGGTAGTGTCTCGGTTACTAACGTATTTTGAATTTCAGGCACTATAGCTCCTCGAAAAGCTCGGGGGCAGCCAACAGTACACAGGTACCCAACCAAGGTTAACAGAGAGAGAGCCATGGATCAAATGCAGGCAGATTTGGCAGACCTAAGACAGAGAATGGATAATTTCATGACGTTAATGACCGGCATGGGGCAGAATCAAGAACGGCTGCGAGAGTTGGTTGAGAATCAGAACAGAAACGCTGCTGCTGCTGCAAATGCTGGTAATCATGCTGGTGCAGGCGCACATCAAGGGGGAATTCCTGCCACACAACCAGGGACGACAACAGTCAACGACGGGATGCATAACATTCATGTGGATCACCAGGAGGACCAGTTCACTTTACTTGATGAGACCGAGGGTCAAGGGGTCGAAATGAACAAGAGATTCGAAGAGATGGCCGAGCAAATCAAGGCTATTCAGTCCCAGAGTTCTTTGGGATTCGATATAACAGACTTGGGCTTGGTTCCGGGAGTCAGGATCCCGTATAAGTTCAAAGTTCCTACTTTCGAGAGGTATAATGGCACTGCTTGCCCAAAAACTCATCTGCAATCATATGTGGGGAGAATTGCCGCGCATACAGACGATGAAAAGCTATGGATGTATTACTTTCAGGACAGCTTGGTGGGAGCTTCCCTTGAGTGGTACATGAAGCTCAGCAGGGTCAATGTTAAGAGCTGGAAAGATCTTGCTGAAGCCTTCGTGAAGCAGTACCAGTACAACATGGATATGGCTCCGAATCGCACCCAGTTGCAACATATGGCTCAGACAGCAAAAGAAGGCTTTAAAGAATACGCCCAGAGGTGGCGTCAGCTAGCTGCTAGGGTGCAGCCACCCTTGTTAGAGAATGAGATGGCCGATATGTTTATGGGTACCCTCCAGGGGGTATTTCTTGAGAGATTGGCATCAAGTTCTGCTACAAAGTTCAACGATATTGTCATTGCGGGAGAAAGGGTCGAAACGCTGTTGAAAATGGGGAAGATACAAGACCCAGGTGCTAGTAGCTCAAATGGAGCGAGGAAAGCTTTTAGCGGACCTCCAAGAAGGCGAGAAGGAGAGACCAATGCTGTATTCGGCCGAAGCCAGGGCCGTGGTTACAGAAGACCTTATGAACATGTGGCTGCTGTCACTATTCCTGCAGCTCCCGTACAACAGATGCCACCTCCACCACAACAACAACAACAACCTAGAGCCAACTACCAGCAAAGACCTTATCAGCCGAGGCAGACTCGTCCTGCTAACAGGGTGATTGAAGCTATTCCGATGACATATGCTGCCTTGTTGCCGAGACTACTAGACTTGAACCTTATTCAATTAAGGACTTTGGCACCACCACCTCCTGGAGAGCTTCCAGCTGGTTACGACGTCAACGCGCGATGCGCTTTTCATTCAGGGGCACCCGGGCACTCAACCGAGAAGTGCAGGGCGCTACATCACAAAGTTCAAGATCTCGTGGATTCAAAGGCAATCAACTTTGCGCCACCACCGAATATCAACTCGAACCCTATACCTAATCATGGAGGGGCAAGAGTTAATGCTGTTGAGCGTGATGACAAGTTGAGTTTGGTACTAAGAATTGATGAAGTCAAGACGCCGTTGAAGGTGGTGAAAGAGAGACTGTTGAAAGGTCAAGTGTTTCCTGGTTGTTCTCTCGATTGTGAAGATTGTATAAGTGTTGTGAATGGCTGCGAGAAATTGAAGACGGGTTTGCAAGAGTTGATTGATGTTGGGTCCCTACAATTTAGCAAGATTAGTAATGAAAAGGCTGATGATGTGTCAACCATTACTATCTTCTACAATGAGGCTGACATGCCCGTTCGACAAGAGCCTGTTACCGTTTACGCTCCTCAGATTAGTCCTGTGACTATAACTGTACCTGGGCCAATGCCGTATAATGATGATAGAGCCATTCCGTGGCATTATGGTTCCGATGTCTATGTGGCGGGACAGAAGATGGAAAGTAGACCTGTTGCTGACTTGACCATTGAAAATGTGGGAGGTGTTGGAGGTTTTACTCGAAGTGGTCGTTTGTTTGCTCCCCCTGCACTGAGAAAGGATCCTGAGGCCGAAGCTTCGTCCAAAGACAAAGGGAAGCAGATTGCGAATGACGAGTCAACTACTCCTGTGGCTGGGCAGAGGACGTTTGAAAAGGAGGTAGAGGAGTTTATGAAGATCATCAAAAGGAGTGACTACAAGGTGGTTGACCAACTGAATCAAACGCCTTCAAAGATTTCTATTTTGTCACTGTTGATGTGCTCTCCCGCGCACCGAGAAGCCTTGCTGAAAGTACTTCAAATGGCCTATGTTCCTCAAGAAATCACTGTTAATCAACTCGAAGCTGTTGTTGGAAGTGTTAATGCCAGCCATGGTTTAGGCTTCACTGACCGAGACCTTACTTCGGAGGGAAAGAATCACAATAAAGCACTGCATATCACGATGGAATGCAAGGGCGCTGTATTGTCTCATGTTCTTGTAGACACAGGCTCTTCTTTGAATGTGCTCCCGAAGAAGGCGCTGATGAAGCTTAACATTGATGGGGTTATCCTGACGCCGAGTGATCTGGTGGTTAAAGCTTTCGATGGTTCAAGAAGATCAGTTTTCGGAGAGGTTGAGTTGCCTGTCAAGATAGGTTCTCAAGTCTTCAAGAGTGTCTTCTATGTCATGGACATCCAGCCTGCGTATAGTTGCCTGTTGGGCAGACCGTGGATACATGCAGCTGGAGCTGTCACTTCAACCTTGCACCAGAAACTTAAATATGTGGTGGATGGCCAGGTCATCACAGTTTGTGGGGAAGAAGATATATTCGTCAGCCACCTGTCGACATTCAAATATGTAGAAATGGACGGAGAAATTCACGAAACTTTGTGCCAAGCTTTTGAAGCAGATGTCAGTATCTTGACTCCGATGAAGAAAAATAACGAAGGCACGTCCATTCATTCCTACCAGGAAGCAAAGGAGGTCGTCCAATCAGGCAATGCCCAGGGCTGGGGCAAGCTACTGGAGGTGGAAAAGAAGGGTGATAAATTCGGCTTAGGGTATCAGCCTGGGGGGTCTACTCGGAGTGGTAAAGCTATCTCATTCACAAGTGCTGGGTCGATTGACCGCGATCAAATCTGTATGGCAAGCCAAGACGGGGATAGTGACAGAGACTGGGACAACAATTGGATTCGCCCGTGTGCACCCGGCGAGGAGCTAGGAAATTGGTCTGCTGAGGACATTGTTCAAGTCACCTGGCTCTCAAAGTAATTGTTTTGTTTCCTTTTATTAGCATACTGCATTGTCAAATCCAGCATTCTGCCCAAGATGTTTGGATCCATTGTACTGGGCCACCATGTTTTGTATTGCATCGTTATTTTTGCCATGAAATAAAAGGACATTTTCAGACAAATTGTGCTCTCTTTCTTTGTTTTTAAACTTTTTCACAAAAAACGTTCCTGCTATGACTATGCATGACTTTGATAATCTAGTCTACCAAGCTGATGAAGGGGTTGAGGAAAATTGTGACCTACCTGAAGAGTTGGTCAGATTGTTAAAACAAGAGGAACGAGTTATTCAGCCTCATCAAGAGGAGATTGAGACCATCAACATTGGCAGTGAAGATGCAAAGAAAGAAATCAAGATAGGAGCCAATCTGCAGGCCGACGTCAAACAAGAGCTGATCAGTATGCTGAGAGAGTATGTAGATATCTTTGCTTGGTCATATCAAGATATGCCAGGGTTGGATACCGACATCGTGATGCATAAGCTACCTCTGAGAGAAGACTGTCCTCCTGTAAAGCAAAAATTGAGAAGAACTCGCCCGGATATGGCGATGAAGATTAAAGAGGAGGTACAGAAGCAGTGGGATGCCGGGTTCCTTGCCGTGACTAGTTACCCACCTTGGGTAGCTAACATTGTACCAGTGCCTAAGAAGGACGGCAAGGTCCGGATGTGCGTTGACTATCGAGATTTGAACAGAGCAAGCCCAAAGGATGATTTTCCGTTGCCACACATCGACGTGTTGGTCGACAGTACTGCTCAATTCTCAGTATTCTCCTTCATGGATGGATTCTCCGGTTATAATCAGATAAAAATGGCGCCGGAAGACATGGAGAAGACAACGTTCATTACCCCGTGGGGAACGTTCTGCTATAAGGTCATGCCTTTCGGTCTGAAGAACGCAGGGGCAACTTATCAACGGGCAATGGTCACGTTGTTCCATGACATGATCCACAAGGAGATCGAATGTTATGTGGATGATATGATTGCAAAGTCCAAGGACGAAGAGGAGCATTTGGTTAACCTAAAGAAGTTGTTTGACAGATTGATCAAGTACAAGTTGAGGTTGAATCCGAACAAGTGCACTTTCGGAGTGCGTTCTGGAAAGTTGCTGGGTTTCATTGTAAGTCAAAGAGGAATTGAGGTAGATCCTGCTAAAGTGAAAGCTATTCAAGATATGCCTGCACCAAAGACAGAAAAAGAAGTGCGCGGGTTCTTAGGTAGATTGAACTACATTTCTCGGTTCATATCTCACCTAACTGCCACGTGCGAACCGATATTCAAACTGCTAAGAAAAGAGCAAACAGTCAGGTGGAATGATGATTGCCAAAGGGCTTTCGACAAAATAAAGGAATATTTGCAGGAGCCTCCAATTCTGATGCCTCCAGTGGAGGGGAGACCATTAATCATGTACTTGACCGTGCTCGAAGGGTCGATGGGATGTGTGCTCGGCCAACATGACGAGTCTGGTCGAAAAGAGTATGCCATTTATTACCTCAGCAAAAAGTTTACCGACTGTGAATCCCGATACTCACTGCTCGAGAAAACTTGCTGCGCTTTGGTATGGGCTGCTCGCCGACTGAGGCAGTACATGTTGACCCATACTACACTTCTCATCTCCAAGATGGATCCTGTCAAGTACATCTTTGAGAAACCAGCATTGACCGGAAGGGTTGCTAGATGGCAGATGATTTTAACTGAATACGACATCCAGTACACTTCTCAGAAAGCCATCAAAGGAAGTGTATTGTCGGAATACCTTGCTCAGCAACCTCTTGAGGATGACTATCAGCCGATGAGATTTGATTTCCCTGATGAGGACATCATGTGCCTCAAAACAAACGATTATGAGGAACCACTTACGGAGGAGGGGCCTGACCCTGAATCCAAATGGAAGTTGATGTTTGATGGGGCTGTCAATATCAATGGTCGTGGAGTTGGTGCCGTACTCATTACTCCTGAAGGTGTTCATTTACCCTTCGCTGCCAAAATTACTTTTGGCTGCACCAACAATGAAGCGGAATACGAGGCGTGTATAATGGGAATAGAGGAGGCAATTGATCTTCGGATCAAGAACCTCGATATATTCGGAGATTCAGCCCTCGTCATTAACCAAATTACCGGCAAGTGGTATACACATCAAGAGCATCTAGTTCCGTACAGGGATTATGCTAGAAAACTGTTGACATTCTTCACGACAGTTGAGCTCAAATACATACCACGGGACGAAAATCAATTTGCCGATGCTTTGGCCACTCTCTCTTCGTCAATTAAAGTCCTATGTTGGAACTTTGTGCCCAGAATTGACATCTCCAGGCTTGACTCTCCGGCTTATGCTTTCTCTGTAGACGCCGTGTCTGACGAGAAACCTTGGTATTTTGATATCAAGTTGTTCCTGGAGAAGCAAGAATACCCAACAGGGGCATCTTCCAAAGACAAGAAGACCTTGAGACGACTTGCTGCTAGTTTCTTCTTGAACACAGACGGGGTTTTGTACAAGAGGAACTTCGACATGGTCTTGCTCAGATGCGTGGATAGACACGAAGCAAGCCTGTTGATGCAGGAAGTCCATGAAGGATCTTTTGGTACCCATGCAGGAGGGCATGTTATGGCAAAGAAACTGTTGAGATCAGGGTATTACTGGATGACAATGGATGCAGATTGTTGTTCGTTCGCTCGTAAATGCCACAAGTGCCAAATATATGCAGATAAAGTGCATGTTCCTCCTAACCCGCTCAACATCATGTCATCTCCTTGGCCTTTCTCTATGTGGGGCATTGACATGATCGGGAAGATCGATCCGACTGCTTCGAACGGTCATCGCTTCATCCTGGTCGCGATTGATTACTTTACCAAGTGGGTAGAAGCAGCGTCTTATGCCAATGTCACTCGTCAAGTGGTGGCAAGATTTCTGAAAAGAGATATCATATGCAGATATGGAGTACCCGAAAGGATCATTACTGATAATGGTTCTAATCTCAACAACAAGATGATGGCAGATTTATGTCGGGACTTCAAAATACAGCATCACAATTCTTCTCCTTACCGACCAAAGATGAATGGTGCGGTAGAGGCAGCTAACAAGAATATCAAGAAGATTGTGCAGAAAATGGTTGTCACCTACAAGGATTGGCATGAGATGTTACCGTTTGCTTTGCATGGGTACCGAACGTCGGTCAGGACATCAACAGGGGCAACTCCCTTCTCTCTAGTGTATGGCATGGAAGCAGTCCTGCCTGTTGAAGTAGAGATTCCTTCACTGCGTGTGATGATGGACGTCAAACTGGATGAGGCTGAATGGGTGCGTGCTCGTTACAATCAGCTATGTCTAATTGAGGAAAAGAGATTAGCGGCTATCTGTCATGGTCAGCTTTATCAGAGGAGAATGAAGCGGGCATTCGATCAACGAGTACGTACTCGAGAGTATCGAGTGGGAGAGCTTGTATTGAAGAGGATCGTTCCTCCAGGTTCAGATAACAGGGGCAAGTGGACCCCAAACTACGAAGGACCATTCATAGTGAAGAAAGTATTCTCAGGAGGGGCACTGATGCTCACCACTATGGATGGAGAAGACTTCCCATCCCCTGTTAACTCGGACGCAGTTAAAAAATACTTTGCATAAAGAGACCCGCTGGACACAAAAACAGAATGTAAGTCCAGGCAAGAAAAGGGCATCCCGGCGAGCTAAAAACAGAATAAAAAGCTCGGGCAAAAATTAGGGAAAATAAACAAAAAAAATGTATACCCGCTGAGTTGAAAAGCCACATTGGACAGCTCAGGCAAAAAAGGGTATCCCGGTGGATTGAAAACCCGAGAGGGCGATCCACGCAAAATAAGGGAATAAGCGAACAACTGTGCTCCAAGTTATCTGAACCACGTCATCGTTTCGTACGGTTTGACAATATCGGAAAGATAGGAAACAGTCCCCTTGTCTTCTCAGAAAGCCAAAGCAGAATGGAGAGTCTTGAAGACATGCAGGTCATAGCAGGAATGGAACTCCTTGGAATGCCATGTACATTGCCATTAGGATAGTTTCTTTTCTCAATTTTTATAGTGGCTACCTCTTTCCAGGTGGTTGCTTCCTGATGTAAATCTGTGCCTATTCAGAGGCCATTCAATAAAAATAATATTCAGTCAAAAAGCTGTGTGTGTTTATTTTTGTTTGCAAAATGTCCTGAATTTTTGGCAAAAATAGCATTGCATCTAAACATGGTGATAATCTTGAAAAGAAAACTGACATGCAGGGAAACTGTAACCCTCTTTGAGTGTCGGGTGATAATGGATGAACAGATCACGCCATGCAAATCCCCGGGACACACGTGTGTTTTCTGTTGTTACAGGTTGCAGGATGGCGTCACATCGAGCAATTTACTCTCCCCCAGTAGAGTATCTCCCCAAGCAGAGATTTTTCTTCTCCAGCCGGTAGCTGAAAGCCTGACTTGTCTAAATAGATATTTTCCTCCAGCTAAGTCTTGGCAGCAGCCCAAGCAGGTTCTTCTTCCCAAGTGAAGTAGTAGTCCATTCTTCCCCAGCGGAGTGTGCCTAGCAAGTACCTGAGAGCATGTCATCATCAGAGGTGGAATTAACAGTATTTTATCATCAGCAAGAGTCCTTCCCAGTAGGCGTGATTGAGGGCCTGATATCCCCTCAGAGTCTTTAATCATCGGATGCTCTCCCCAGTCAGAGTATTCGCCCAGGAAGCTTCCCCAGCCAAGTCTGAAGATGATCTGTCCCCCCACAGAGTTCATATTTGATTTTCACCTCCGTCCGTGAAATATCCCCCAGCAGATTTGCCCTATTGTTGGTTTATTTGATGATGCAGCCAGGTATTCATCACCTCAGTCGGAGTGGGTATCCAGACCTCTTGACTTTTTCTCCCCTGCAGAGTTGTATCTCTTGTTGCCGATCAGGCATTCGTTTATTGCTCGTCTGCAATCTTCAACACTCGTATGTGTTATCCCTAAGCAAGTTTCCCCAGCAAGGACATATCACTGCTTTATGGCTGCTCGTCTGCATCTTTCAACACTCGCCTGTGTTAGCTCTGTGTTGCTGTTTGCTCGTTTGCAATTTTCGGCATTCGTCTATGTTTTGAAGTGATTACCTTATTATTGCTCGTCTGCAATTTCCAACACTCGTCTGTGTCATGATGCCTCCGTTGTTGCTCGTCCGCAACTCCTCAACACTCGTCTGTGTTCTGAGATGATATTCGCTGTTGCTCGTCTGCAACCTTCCAACACTCGTCTGTGTTTGATATTGGATCCTTCGCTGCACTCGTCTGTGCCTTGATATGTATTCTCTGTTGTTGCTCGTCTGCAACTGTCCAGCACTCGTCTGTGTGTGTTTGAAGCTCGTCTGCTTTTATCCCCCAGAAGTCGTTTGTGTTCTGAAGCTCGTCTGCTTTGCCTGGATACTCGTCTGTATCATCCTCAGCACTCGTCTGTGCTAGCTTGCACCTGAATGTGAAGATTTGCTGTTTACCCTGATATCTCTGTGACTACTTCAAATGCTCGTCTGTGTTTGAACTTCTGGTATTCGTCTATACCAGTGGCTGATACTCGTCTGTATCATCGCCTGAAGCACTCGTCTGTGTTTCTCAGATCATCGTCCGATACTCGTCTGTATCTTTGACTATTGGCACTCGTCTGTGTTCTCTTGATGATCATCCAATACTCGTCTGTATTGAAGAGGTTTAAAATCCTGACAGTGGGAATTAAATGTCGAAATGGTTACCGGTCTTGGCGTAACAGGTAAATCCGAAGGAGGCTCGTCTGTCTCAAGCACCAATTATGGTTGCTGCACCTGGCGTAACAGGTTTGCTCAGAAGACTCGTCTGTCTTATACCATATATCCGCGGATAATATATGAGGAAGGTTCGTCTACCTTGATTGCATGTCTATCCCACAGACTTATATGCATTCCCGGAGCCTGCGTAAGGGTTATCCGAAGAAGACTCGTCCGTCTTATTCCACTTATCTGCGTAAGGATTAGTTAAGGAGATTCGTCCATCTCAGGTTACTTTGAAGATCCTTAAGGGGCTCGTCCGCTCTCTGTACCTGGCGTCACAGGTCATGCGAAGACTCGTCTGTCAGCATGATAGTATTTCAGATATCAGTTTCAACTTGGAAGAAGCTCGTCTGCTTTTTCTCTCCTTCTTATCCCCAGAGCGTCATCTGGTTGGGTTTATTTCCCAGTGTTGCATTCTTCGTCAGAGTGCAAATTTCAGGTCTTCTTGGTATTCAATCACAGTTTATCTCGAATGTCTGATAGCCGTTGCTCTCATCCTTTTCAGATTAACAGTTGATTGAATAGGGGCAGCTGTAACACCCCAAATTTGCCCTCTTCTTGTTTAGCATCGTTATCATATCATAATCATCATGAGCATACCATATCCTTATCATTTAGCATAGAAAAATGAGGCATAACACTCGCATGTTCCAGCATAAGGCATATGATCGGTCATCTGGGAAAATCCGAACCTGCAAGTCAAAATCAAGAGCATGGTGATCTGGCAAGAATCTCACAGGATCATTTTGCACAAGCCTGGTATCATCTTCAGAGCCCTAGAAAGAGAAGATGGATCAAAATTTGCTTGAAACGGTTGGTGCAGGTCTATTTTTTGAAGGTTCCCACCAAAGGGAGGGAAATTCAAATTTTCCATGCGTTAACCGGTTAACGCATATGGTTAACCGGTTAACAGCTGCGAAATTTGAATTTCCAGCAGCAATTTCAGCATGTGTGTTTTGGCCCCATTTTCCAATTTTCTGATTTTTATTCATTTGAATTAAATTTGAATTTGAGAGAAGGATCTAGAGCATTTATCCAAGCCTCATTCCAACCCTAAATCCAAATCACTTTCTAAGCTAATGCCAAGCCATATTTTTGGATCCCAAACCAAAATTTTGGGCCCCAAACCTAAACCATATTTATTCCATTTTCCTCCAAACCAAGGGAGCTCTCACTCATTTTTTCACTCTCATTTCTGAATTTTCATTCCTCTCACTCACAATTCTCTCACTTTTCTCTCCCAATTTTCCAAATCACTCAAAGTTCCTCTTTGAAGATCACACAACCTTGCCTTGAGGTGTGTAGATCTTGGAACTAAACCTCCATTCATAGCTTCTTTGCATCTTTTTTGCTGGTTTTATCGGAGATTCAGATCTGGTTTGAGATCTAGAAGTGCTTTTGGATCCAAAATTCTGCATCAAGAGCTTGTTCTTGCATTTATTTTGCATGGAGTGTGGAGCTTAGCATCGGATCTTCAAAGTTTTGCGCGAGATCTACCGTTTTCAGCTCAATCAACAATTACCAAAGCATATCTCAGCTTTGTAGGTTGGTTAATTTCAGATCTAGCTCTGTTTTTAGCTTATTTGCATGCTTGTGCTTTAGATCCACCATGTGCTTGTGTATTTGCTTGTGTTGTTTGATTTGATTGGTTGATTTGTATCCGGATCCGAATGTTATTGTTCATGAGCTTAATGATATGGATTAATGTGAATTGATCTAATTTTTCCATGTGTAATTGATTGCTGGTCTGGTGCAAGCTTATTTGAATAAGCTGTTTTGAGATGCTTGTTTTCTGCAGGATTTGTTGCTGTTTTATCAGTGTTAACCGGTTAACGTATATGGTTAACCGGTTAACGCCCCTGTTTTGTGCGTATTTTGTGCAGGTTTGAGCTGGTTAACCGGTTAACGCATTTGGTTAACCGGTTAACACTGAAGCAGAATGACTTTTTAGTGTTGTTTTGAGCTTGTTTGATCCCTTTGCTTGTTCTAATTGCCATGGATCATTGCATGATCATTAAACATGAGATTTTAGGGTGATTTGCTTGCTGGTTGATGTATGCTTTCATGTTTTCGACGCGTAAGTCGTGTACTTGCAATGCTTGGCATGTTGTTTGTTTCTTGTTCACAAGAACCTTTGAGCATGACTAATTCCATGATTGTGTTGGTCACTTTGCTGGATTTTTTTGTGCATACTAACCTTGCAGGGGCTATGGTAAGTGAGAGATGTGGGAATTGAGTTCCACATCTCCAATTCTCATCTTCCTCTTATGTTTATGTTACTAACCCTTTGTTGTTGGGCTTAGGCCTTTCTCATCCCTTCTTCTATCTTCTTCTTTTTTCCTTCATTAGGATAGAAACCTCACTAACCTTTAGGACTTCCATGCATGTGAATACTTAGGATTATTTTAGTCCCCCTTTAGAATTTTTCCTTTAAGATCCTTTGGTGCTCTCTCTTCTCATCTTCAAACTTAATTCCAATTCATTTAATAAAGGTTGAGTACTTTCATGTGACATGAGACTTTGCTATGAGATGCTTACATGCGTTCCATTTCGGGGCGAGGTGTGAGTCATCACTCGTGGTGGATAGGTCTTAACATGAGTACCTCACAAAGAAAAGCTAAAAAACACTTCTTAATCAAAACCACAAAAACACTTAATAATGATAATAGGTTAGTGTGCTTGAGCCTTCACTTGTGGGACTAGCTTTGGGGATTTCCTCCATAGATAGGTGTGCCTCTTGCGCATTCCATTTCGGGATGATGTGAGATGTACACATCCCATTGAGTAAGACTTGGGTACACTTACCTATGCAAACTTTCACTCATAAAAGCTTCTAAAAAAACACCAAACAAACAATAAACGTCTTTCCTTCGGGAATTCTTTTCTCATCTTCTTCGCTCCGTACGCGAACTTGCTCCTACTTGTCATTTTGCAAGACGGTTACGCACTCGTCGTCCGAGCCTGCAACACCTGAGCAATGGCATAGGCAGTTCAAGCCTTAATTCACAAGCAATTTCCTTTTAGTACCCCTAGTTAGGGGAACTACGGCGTCTCTGATCCTCATTATCCCGATGAGGTACGTAGGCAGCGGGGTAGGGCCCGTTCGAGCACAATCTTTATTTTCCCTACATTGTTCCAGTTTCTTTTCATTTTCATTTCTTTTGCTGCATTTTTCATACCCTCACACTTTGAAATAGTTTCTTTTGCAAGCGTGGATCCCGTCGGGTACGGCGGACGATCTGGGTGCTAATACCTTCCCAGGTCGTAACCGACTCCCGAACTCAGTCTCTTTGGTTCGCAGGACCTGTGTCCTTCCTCTTTTTTTTTCTTCTGGTTTGTGCAGCATTACCATTCCCTCTATTCGGGATAAAAATGCATGGCTGGCGACTCTACCTCTTTCCGCGCCACTTTCGCGTTTGTACTAGGATGAAAATCCCGGGAGCGACACCATGAACTGAGTCATCTGATTTCTCATCTCCACTCTCTCATTAGCGGTCTGATTTCTGACCTCAGTCAGATCCTGCTGTACTTGGTCCATTTGAATACCGGGAAGGTTGTTGCGAGTCGGGTACCGGTGCATGCGGTTGACAGGGAACACTCGGCGACGAGCAATGTTTCCTGAGATCACAACAAAGTTAGAAACAATAATAATAAAACCTGCAAAACAAAATAAGAGTTAGTATGAAATGCAGTATGCTTATTTGTTTTCCAAGGTATCCGGCTTGGTTCTTGGTTTTGACCTTTCCAGACCTCGAGGAAGATGCTTGATGCTGCTGAGAACCCAATGGAAGCAAACTAATATATTACAAATGGTGAAAAATACATAGTTTGTTTTAAAACACATGCCCATGGAGGGTCAAAATACAATAAAAGGAAAAGTACATCAAATGGAAACAACAACAAACAAAGAATCAGACATCCAACCCAAACTCATCCTCCTTGACCTCCTTCAGGAGTGCCTCAGTCACTGGACCAGCTGGGTGCTCTGTAATGGTCCTAATGAGGAGGTTCCTGGTAGCGATGCCAGTGGTCAGCCTCTTGTGCCTGTCCTGGTCCTTTGATCTCTTCAATCCTGCCCTGAGCTTTAACTCTGAAATCTCCTTCTGGGCTGCCAACAAAGCTTCCTGCTGCTTCTTCTCATTGGCCTCTAACTGTTCAATCTTGGCTTGAGTCTTCTGGTCTTCTTGTGAACGGGCCTCAGTGATCCTGACCCACCTAGCCTGACTCTCTTGCAGATAAAGCTCATTCCTAGCCTTCTGAAACTTGGCTTCTTTACAGGCATTCTTCAATATTTGTTCCCCAGCTCTTGCCTTCCTGATGTAATCCTCTGTTTTCTCAATTTTGGCAAGATGCTCCACCTTGAGCTTCTCCAATCTCTCAATATCCAGACGACCATCACTCCTTTCCCAAAGAGTCTTCTTAAAAGCTTGAGATAGATTCTCATTTCTTTCCTTTAGCTTCTCAAATTCTTCCAGGCTGACAGTTACTGGAGGTTGTACTGTAGAGGGTCCATGCATGTCCTCAATGGTGAAAGGCATTCCAGTGATTTGAGCTCTTGCACGGGACCAGTCATAGTATTGAGCTGAAGAAACATTATTACACCTTCCAAGAATAGCCATCCCTTTTGTCTGGATGTTTTCCCAAGCCCAGGATGCTTGTCTGACAGCAGCTGGATTAGGTTTTACTTCACAATACAGGGTCTCAGCTAGATCTTGCACTCTGGGAGGGTGGACCAAAGCATAGCCCAGTTGTCTCTTAAACAGCAAAGGATTGTAATTGATGCAACCCTTTACTCCTATCAGAGGTACATTTGGGTATTGTCCACAGCTGGTAATAATGTTCTTGCCCTTAGTGCTCTTGGTGCACCATCTAATATCATCTGAAGTCAAAGCAATGAGTCTCTTGGCCCAATTCTTCTGTTGGTGAGGATTTAGGAAAGCATCTGACTTAGGCAGGTGTCTGAGTAGCCAGGTGTAAAACAAAGGAGCACAACATCTTACCAATTTCCCCCTTTGTTTCTCATTCCTCTAATGGATGGAATAATAGAAATCTCCCAGCAATGTGGGTACCGGGTTCTTCAGAAGGAACAGATGGATGGCATTCTTGCTGACAAATTTGGGCTCATCTGCAAACAGTATAGCCCCATATATGCTGAGGGCTAACAGTGCACAGACTGCCCTCCACTCTCCCAATGAGGCCTTCAGGATGGCCTGAGAAATCAAGAAGTCTAAGTGCAGACCAGGGATCCCAGCTTTTGTTGTCATGCTTTGCTCAATCAAGGCAGGCTCCAGGTACAATGCTTTTGCTACTTCTCCATTGCTGGGAAAAGTCATTTCTGGGTTGAAGGGGAGTCCACCCCTGATAGGTACTCCAATCAATGAGGAAAACTCTTCCAGCAAAGGCCCTAGCTGAAAGTCTGGGAAGGTGAAACATCTCAAAGGAGGGTCATAAAACTGTAGGCATGTCTGGATCATGCTTCTCTGAGAAGGGTCAAGGTCCACAACCATGTCCAGGATACCTCCATAGTGTTCTCTAAACAATGGGATGTGGTCAAGTGTGATAAGTGACTGGACCTGCCTGATACCAGTCAACACAGGCTCAAAGAAATGGTAGGATATGTTGCTCTTCCCGGGAGTAGTCATGAATGTTGCTGAAGAAACTGAAGATAGGTGCTGATGAAGATCACAGACTGATGCTGGAAATGAGCCACTGACAGGCTGATGCTGGTGATGATGAGAATAGCTGAGGCAGATAACTAATGAAGCAGAGGTCTATGCAGAAGAAGGAGTCAAAACCAAACCAAATATGATGTGGATACCCTGAAAAACAAATAAACAAATGTTAAATGATGCAATGATGATGTATGCAAATGATATGCAAGGGTTTGTGATCAAGCTGGATCTGATTATCTGTCTTGATATAAGTCCATGTATGTTCAAAGAAGGTCCAAATGGAGGTTTAAGAATCCAGTAACCAAGGCGGGGGACTCAAATAAAGAGTCACATGTCCAGGGTTTAATCACAAGAACTGTCCAAAGTGGAGTACTCTTAAACAAACAAAAACAGGGTATGATGTGGCCAAGGGTACCTGCAAACCTGTAAACAGCCCAACCCCCTCACAGGTAGTGTTCTAAAACAAAGATCCTCAGACTTGGATCAGTTATGAGAAGTGTAAACACTTCTAACCCAGAGGTATAGTGTTTTCAATAACCATAAAAGATCCTCCTCTAATTCACCTCAGTTTCTGAAGGTCATAATAAAGGTCATCCATTCTTAGCAGGCTTCCCAGATAGCCCTAGCACTACAGGGAATCTGTAGCACAGAGTTCTCAAAAAGAAACCCACATCTGAACTGTGTTTCATATTCCCTCACCAGACCGAAATGGAATGGGAAAGAACATGAACCACTCTAGCCTAGGTGTCACTCAAGTCCCAGGTATAGGACCTTAAACTCTCAATGGAACCCCACCCATCAAAACAGAAACCAGATCCAGCAATGATAATGACAGTATGAAATATGAAAGCTGTAAAGGAAAGCAATAAATAAAGATGTACAGAAAGCCATAAATAAAGAAAATAAATAAACACACAATTAGCACATAACACCCTAGTAAACACAAACCAAACAAGCGCTAGGAGGAACCCACAAAAAGAACCAGAAGCCCTGGTTACAGTATAAGGGTCCCCAGCAGAGTCGCCAAGCTGTCGCTCCCACCAAGTGACACCCAGGTCAGAAGGGGTACAGACGTGAACGGTCGGCGAAAGAGAAGAAAGAGAAGACACAAGGGTGAACTCAGAAGGGAAAGAGTCGCCAGCTAGGCATTTTTATCCCGAAGGAAAGGTAATGCTGCATAGACCTAAGAAAAGATGGATAAGACGATTGCGAACCAGAGAAACTGAGAAAGGGGGTTGGTTACAACCTGGGAAGGTATCAGCACCCAGATTGTCCGCCGTACTCGACGGGATCCACGCTTAAAAAATTTGTGTTTAAAGGGGTAGTGTCAGTGCTATTTTGTGTGCAAAAGCTGGGAACGAATACAGGTGTCAGTGCAAGAAAAATGAAATAAAAGAGTGTCAGTGTAAGAAAAGAGTATGAAGCTCAAGATCATGAGGCTTAAAGAATAATGCTGGAAGAGGGGGGGAATATACAGAGACCTTTGTTCGATAACTGTTAAGTTATGCCTACGTATCCTCTCATGCAATGAGGAAGTCAGAACACCGTAGTTCGACTCAAAGAGACTGAAAGATGAATTGACTTGTGAACTTCTTACTTGTCTATGCTCAAGTGTGTGACCTGTCTGGCTCAGGTGCTAACTGTCTTGCATTAGACGGAAGAAGCAAGTTCTCGTTTGTGAGTGAATGAGATGAGAAAAGAATCCCGGAGGAGACGATTATTGTTTGTTTTTGTGTTTTCAATCTTTTATTGCTTTTGGTGGTTTGTCATAAGTTAATGAGCTTAAGCCTAAACCAAGGGTTAGTAAACTCATCACATCCTCCCTCTGATTAGGGGTAATGAGAATACCTTAAGTATGAAGTAAGAACCTCACACTTAATCACCATGGTGTAGGATTAAGATCATTAACCTACTTGCATTTATTTAGATGTTTTTGGAGTTTTTGTTTAGTGTTAAGTAATGAGTTTAAGCCATAATCAAGGATTTAATGGACCCATTACACCATCCTAATAGAAGGATAATAGATGAGAACACTTAAGCTGAGAAAGGCTCCTCAACTTAATCCATGATTAGGGATTAACCTCATGACAAAACAAAACCTTTATTAAGTGGATTTTAGTTAATGATAAGATTAAGAAGTGTATTTTATGGTTTGTAAGACAACTTGAGGGGGACTTGTCCATTAACACTAGGGTTAGTCCTTCTTAACCAATTAAGGAAGAATTAGAACCCTAATGCAAGGCCCAAGTTACAAGCTTGATGTCTTAGTGATTATTAGGTGGATTGATTAAAGGAATTAAACACATTAAGGGTTTAACACTTAGGATTAAAGTTATACACTCCATCCTAATAGGAGGATACAGGCATAACCCTAATCACAAAGTCTTAAAACCTTTAGGGTTTAGTCCTTGATTAAGAGATGAGAAGAGAAGAATCAAAGATGACACAAAGGTGAAACTAATGGGGGACTAATCAAACCCTAATTGTTATCATGCTTGGGTATTCCTAGGGTTTATGAGGCTTGCAAAAGATCTTCAAGAGGAGAGCCACGAGGGAAGAAGGAAAATGAAAGGAGGAGAAGCAGGAAGAAGCAAGGCAACTTACTTCACTTAAGAAGATAAGTTGCTTGAAGAAAGAAGATGAAGAGAGAACATGAATGAGCAAGCTCACTATTAAAGCAAAAGAAAATGCAGCAAGGATGCATAAGAGAGATGAGGAAAGATTATGAGAAGTGAAGGCAAATTCACTCCTCAATGACTTACCACCTGAAAAGTTAGCAACAAGAAAATGGAATGGAATGAAAATGAGAAAGATGCAATGATGCAAACCAAAACCAGAAGCATAAACATGATGCTAATGATGCTAAGAGATGATGCAAACACATGTCAAGAGTTGTGGATGATCATACAAGGATATGGATGCAAATAAAGCATGCTTTGAACCATGAAGGTTCATGAAAGTTTATGAAATGAAATGAAAGCAAAACATGACAAATGGATGATGCAATGATCAAACATGATTCTAATGTGCCCTAAGATGTCTTATATGTCATGTGGATGCACAAAATCTCATGGCAAGTTCATGTATGCAAGCATGTAAGAGATGAATGCAAATGAAGGCAAAAATTAGGGTTTACATACAATATGCAATGCAAAATTCAAAATCAGAAGCAAATGACCAGATAAAAAATTGAAAATGGGATCAAAGGAACCCTAACCCTACACAAGTTCACTGCCCAAAGGAGGGGACCTAACTCTTAACCTAGTGGAAGTTATGATTTTCTCAAGTTGGTTAGGGTTTTAAGGCACTTCAAAAAGGAAAATGCAAATCAATTTGAAAATGAAAGATAAATTCAAATCAATTTTACCCTAGAAACTACATGATATGAAGAATGCAATGCAAGAAGAACCATCATCAAAATTTTCATGGTTAGGCAGAATGAATTTTTCTAAGTTAGGACCAAAATATTGCCTTTAAATAACTTTAATTCCAATGAAAAATGTCAAAATGTATCAAAATGCAATGTGAATTTTTTTGTGATTTATAAATACCTAAATTCATTTTTAATTAATTAATTTCCATTAAATAATTAAAAATAAACATTTAAATGATTTAAAAATAATTTTTGATGCAAAAAATAAAAATAAAATATTTTTGGGTTCTGAAAATTAATAAAAGATTTGATAAAAATTTTCAGAATTTTTTAATGCATTTTATTATTTTTAAAAATTCGTGGAATTTAAATAGAAATAAAATGAAATAAAACAAATAAAATGGAAAAGTATGAGGATCTTGAGGCTGAGATTCAAATATTTTTGGAGGGAGTTGACCCGCGCGCAATTCTGTGGCCAGGATTGAGTCTGGCAAAATTCAAATTTAATCCTAATTAATTAAATTAATAAATCTGAATTAGGGTTTAATGATGGATCTGGTTCGTTCATTCGCGCGCGGGAAGGCAAGATCAAAGGCTCACATTCAAACTAAGCCCTAATCCAGATTAAGGCATTAATGACTTTCAGGTCACCAGAGAAGAGCTCCGGTCGTCTTCTCCGGTGACATCCCTCCCTGAAAAATCTCAACTTCTTCCCTGGGTCATTTCTGGAGCTCTAAAGCTCCAGATTTGTTCCTCTCACTCCCCTAAACCTAAATCCAACCTCAAATGGAATTTATTTTCATTCCTAAACATGATTCGAAGCCAAGAACACAAATATGCAAAACTTTCAGACAAGCAATACACCCTCATCTCTCCATCATTTTCAATAATTTCAAGTTCATTACAACCAGGGGATCAAACACAACCAATTAAGAACTTAAAATAGAGGTTCTGGAGAAAAGTTTCACATGGCTACCTGAGATGAAGCTTTCAACCCAGGAGCTTTTTGACTGCTTCCTTGCTTCAAGATACCTCCAGTGACCTCCCTGAAGATGCTTTGAAGCTTGGATGGTGTTTTTTATGGCTGTTTCGTGAGTTTGTGATCAACTGGTCAGAAAATCGTGTTTGAGTTTCAAGGGCTTTTAAGGCAAGATGAAGGGTGGTTTATGCTCCATGAAGCTTTTCTGAATGAATGGTGAAGTTGGTTTTGAAGTTTGAAGTTTGTGTGATGAGATTCGAATGAAAATGCAAAGAGGGAGGTTTTTGTGAAATATGGCAATGTTGTGGTTTCAGGCTCCAAGATTATGTGAAATGTGATCCTTGAGGCATGTATGTGAAGCTGTGATTGGTCAGAGTAGTTGGTGTGGCTCAGTTTGATTGGTATGGGCAAGTTGCCAAAATGTCAAAAGTTGGTGTACTTGAGGTATGGTTCATGGCAGGCCAATGACAATGGGGTGTCCTGCGCAGCAAGGATCAAGGGCAACTATGGAATTCAGATTGAGGTCAATTAGCAAGTGGATTGAAACTTGTGGGTGGTTTTGCAAATTTCATGAAGTTTGGCCCTTTCTTGATTTCTTCATGCACAAGTCATGAAACTTGAGAATTCTTGGCACAAATCTGACTTTTAGGCAATGTGTTATGTTTATGTAATGCTTAGAAGTCATTTTGAAGTCATAGAAATGCTTGGCATGTGAATTTGCAAGTTTCCCTCTTTGGTGTAAAAGTGAGAATTTAGTGATTTTGTCCAACTTTGCAAGGCCATAACTTTTGATCTAAAATGAATTAGAATGAGTTCTTGTACTTTTTGAAAATGGGAGGATCCAATCTACAACTTTTATGACCAAAGATTTTTCATTTGAAGCATTTTTGAATCAAAAAGAGGAGGTTGAAAAACTTTCCCAAAATGGCAAGTTTGCATTACAAGTCACTTTCCCAAAAAGGCAACTTTGCAAATGGCTTGAAATTCTTCAATTTTGTGAACTTATAACATCTTCTAAGATCAAATAAAGATCATACACATTCAAAATGATGGAGAATGCCCTTTGGTTGGGTGATTGGGGGCCTTAGATGCCCTGATTTTGCACTGACTTGCTAAAGAAGTCATCTTTTGATCAGATGCCTTCCCCATTGAAATTCTTCATGAAAATTGGTATGCATGATCCTCATAACATATAGAGATCAATAGAATCAAGAATGACCAAAAAATTTGGAGTTATGGCCTCTGAAACCAAAACCCTAATTCTAGGTTATCTGTGCAATTAAGCTTGGCTCTGCTTCCATGCCTTTCTCAGTTCTTGTGATTCTTTGACTTCCTTGATCTTTGGAGGATAGAATATGATGATTGCACATACATGGACCCTCTTGAGATGATTTAAGACTTTTGGAGTGGCTCAGATGACCCTTGGATGCATATGACTTAGAATCAATGCAGTGAAGCAAAAATGTAATATGAGATGATATGATCATATGAAAAGAATCCCAAGCCATGGTGAAATGAGTGAGGGAAAATTTGGGGTGTTTACACCCACCCTAAATTAACTTCCCAGAAATTATCCCCTGCTCCCATGAAACTCAAATCACCCAACAAACATCATTTATGCTTCATAAACATGGTGAATCGGAGAAGAAATAAAACCTGGACAAACTTTCAGAAGCCTATGAAATCCTCATTTCTCCATCATTTTCAGATTTAAAAAGATCATGATGAACCCCACAACATGTATTTTCATTTTAGAACAAGAAAATAAGGTTTTGAGAGAAAGTGCTCTTGAGGTTACCTGAGCTAGAGATCCCCAAATATGGACTTTCAGAGCCTTTCTCTTGTGCAAACTGCTTCCTCTGGTCCTCCTAGTGCTTGTGGAATTCTTCAAAAGCTTTTATAATGGCTGATTTGAAAGCTCCAGTTCTGGTGTAGCAGAAATGGAGGTTTGTGTTTGTGATGTTTCAGGTCTTTTAGAGGGTTGAGTTTTGTTTTGTGGATGATGTATGACTTATTCGTGAAGAAATTTTTGAGGTTTCATGGCTGGTTTTAGAGAATCGAAGAATGGAAGTTTTTTGTGATTTTCTTGCAATCTGACTTGTGAGAGGATTCAGGATCCAAGCTTATGTGAAATGAGCTCCTTGATGTCCACATAAGTCATGTTGATTGGCCAGAGAATGGTTGTGGCACTAGCTGATTGGTATGGCTTGTTTTGCAAAAAGTCAAAAGTTGTGGTACCACAAGCATTGGCTGAGTCAGAGCTGGTTTTGAGGGGTGTCCTTCCTCAGCCAGCTTCAAGGAGAACCATGAGATATTTTGGGATGATCTCCAACCTTTGATTCAAGTGTTTGCAAACTTTATGCATAATTGCCATTTTGAGATTTCTTGTGAATCAAGCCATGAAATCCATGCATTCTTGGGCCAATTCTGATGTTTTGAAGTTGCTTTGACATGTTATGGTACATAGAGGTTGATTAGAGGTCATGAAATGGCTTGGCAAGTGAAATTGCAAAAATCCCTCTTTGGTGCACACTTGAAAATTATAGGATTTTTGCCAACTTTGAAAGGCCATATCTTGAGTTATAGGATTCATGCCCCAGAATTTTTCATTTGAAGCATTTTTGGTCATGAAAGAATAGGTTGAATATCTTTCCTAAAATGGAAAGTTTCCATTACAAGTCCTTTTCAAAAATAGCAAGTTTGCATTTGGCTCAAAATTATTCAACTTTCTGAACTTCCAACCACTTCTAAGATCAAATAAAGATCATAGAGACTCAATATTATGATGATGACCCATTGGTGCCCTTGATAGAGGCCTCAGACGCCCTGATTTTGACTTTACTTGCTCAAGAAGTTACCCAATGATCAGATGACTTCCACAATTAATTTATTCATCAAACTTGGTACACATGATCCTTATAACATATTAAGACCATTAGAAACAAGAATGACCAAAAAAATTGGGATTAAGGCCTCTGAAACCAAAACCCTAATTTTAGGTCATCTGTGTAGGAAATCTTCAGTCTGCCTTTATGCCTTTGCCATGCTTTGTGATCTCTTGACTTTCATGGACCCTATTGGCAAGCTTCAAGACCATTGGGATGACTCAGATCACTTCTTGGATTTCTCAGATCACAAACCCTAGAGGCAGATGAAATGAACTATGTAGTGGGATATGATATGCTTATGCTTATGCAAAAATGAAAGATCACAAACCATGGTGTGAAAAAGTGAGGGCAAATTTGGGGTGTGTACAGTCTATAACATTCACTAGCACTGTAATGCTCGACTACAACAACATTTGAGCAAACAATGAAGATGGGGATAGTGACTACGACTTGGATAACTGGATTCACCCATGTGCACCTAGGGAGGAACTCCAGAACTGGTCTCCTGAAGTTTTTGTTCAAGTTACTTGGAACTCAAAGTAATTTTCTTATTTCCATTTTTATCATACTACATGTCAAATCCTGCACTCTGCCCAAGGTGTATGGATCCATTTGTAGGGCCACCATGCTTTCAATGCATTCATTTTTACCATGAAATAAAGGACATTTTTCATGAAAAATTGTGTTCTCTTTCTTTCGTTTTTAAATTTTTTCACAAAAACAAATAAAATGGCAATGTTTTCTTTTTTTAGTGTTTTGTGTGTTTGCATCTCTTTTGAAAAGAACAAATTCTGAAATAAGCACATCATTTGTGCAATGTTGATCATTCAGATTCCTGTGATAATTTTCCTGCAATGAATATGCATGACTTCGACAATCCTATCCACCAAGCTGATGAAGGGGTTGAGGAAGACTGTGGACTCCCAGAAGAATTGGCTAGATTGTTGAGACAAGAGGAAAGGGTCATTCTGCCTCATCAGGAAGAAATATAGATCATCAACATCGGGTCTGAGGATGTAAAGAAAGAGATAAAGATTGGGGCCAATCTGCAGGCCAAGGTAAAGAAGGAATTGATTGGTATGCTACGTGAATATGTGGATATCTTCGCCTGGTCGTATCAAGATATGTCGGGGTTGGATACCGACATTGTTGTACATAAGCTTCCATTAAAGGAAGACTGTCCTCCGGTAAAACAAAAGCTGAGAAGAACTCGCCCTGACATGGCGATGAAAATCAAGGAGGAAGTTCAAAAGCAGTGGGATGTCGGGTTCCTTGCCGTAAATAGTTACCCACCTTGGGTAGCTAACATCGTGCCTGTACTAAAGAAATATGGCAAGGTCCGGATGTGCGTCGATTATCGGGATCTAAACAGAGCAAGTCCAAAGGATGACTTTCCATTACCTCACATTGATGTGCTGGTAGATAACACCACTCAGTTCTTGGTATTTTATTTCATGGATGGCTTCTATGGGTACAATCAGATTATGATGGCACCGGAAGACATGGAGAAAATGACGTTCATTACCCTGTGGGGTACATTTTGTTATAAGGTTATACCCTTTGGGTTGAAGAATTCCGGGGCAACGTATCAACGGGCTATGGTAACTTTGTTCCAAGACATGATAAACAAGGAAATTAAGTGCTATGTGGACGATATGATTGCCAAGTCCTGGGACGAAGAAGAACACCTGGTCAATCTCAAGAAGCTGTTTGACAGATTGATAAAGTACAAATTGAGGTTGAATCCAAACAAGTGCACTTTCGGAGTGCGTTCCGGTAAATTGATGGGTTTTATTGTTAGACAAAGGGGGATTGAGGTAGACCCTACAAAATTAAAAGAAATACAAGACATGCCTGCACCAAAAACAGAAAAAGAAGTGCGTGGGGTTTTAGGGAGATTGAACTACATTTCTCGGTTTATATCTCATCTAACTGCCACATGCGAGCCAATCTTCAAATTGTTAAGAAAAGAACAAATGGTCAGGTGGAATGAGGATTGTCAAAGAGCCTTTGGAAAGATAAAAGAATATTTGAAGGAGCCTCCGATTCTAATGCCTCCAGTTCCAGGACGACACTTATCATATACTTAACTGTGTTAGAAGGGTCGATGGGGTGTGTTCTAGGCCAACATGACGAGTCCGTTCGAAAAGAGCATGTTATTTATTACCTTAGAAAAATGTTTACTGACTGTGAATCTCGTTATTCACTGCTCGAGAAAACTTGTTGCGCTTTGGCATGGGCTGCCCGCCGACCGAGACAGTATATGTTGACCCATACCACATTGCTTATCTAAAAAATGGACCATGCCAAGTATATTTTCAAGAAACCATCATTAACCGGAAGGATTGCAAGGTGGAAAATGATATTAACAGAGTATGACATACAATATACTTCCCAAAAAGCCATCAAAGGAAGTGTATTGTCAGATTATCTTGAACAACAACCGCTTGAAGACGACTATCAGCCGATGAAGCTTGATTTCCCTGATGAGGACATCATGTACCTCAAGGAAAGAGATTGCGAGGAACCACTTCCGGAGGAGGGGCCTGACCCTGAATCTAAATGGAAGTTGATGTTTGATGGGGAAGTCAATATCAATGGACGCAAAGTTGGTGTGGTTCTTGTTACTCCTGAAGGTGTTCATTTTCCCTTCACTTCCAGAATTACTTTTGGTTGCACCAACAATGAAACAGAGTACGAGGCGTGCATAATGGGAATAGAGGAGGCCATTAATCTTCGGATTAAGACCCTTGATATATTCGGAGATTCAGCCCTTGTTAGCAACCAGATTACCGGCAAGTGGTATACACATCAAGAACACTTAATTCCTTATAGGGATTTGTCGCTCCCAATAAAATGGGACATAGGCCCAGATAAAGGTACAGACGCGAACGGTCGGCGAAAGGGACAATGAGAACACACAGCCGTGAACTCACTGGAGATGAAAAGAGTCGCCAGCTAGGCATTTTTATCCCGGAGGAAAGGCAATGCTGCATAGACCTAGAAAGACATGGATAAGACGGTCGCGAACCAGAGAGACTGAGAAAGGGGGTTGGTTACAACCTGGGAAGGTATTAGCACCCAGATTGTCCGCCGTACTCGACGGGATCCACGCTTAAAAGATTTGTGTTTTAAAGGGGTAGTGTCAGTGCAATTTGTGTATAAAAGAGCTGGAAAAGGATGTACAGGTGTCAGTGTAAGAGAAGTGAAGTGTAATATGTACAGTTTCAGTGTAAGAACAGGAGTGAAATGCTTAAGATCATGAGGCTAAAAAATGAAGCTGAAAGAGGGGGAATATACAGAGACTTTTGTTCGATAACTGTTAAGTTATGCCTACGTATCCTCTCGTGCAATGAGGAAGTCAGAACACCGTAGTTCGACCCAAAGAGACTGAAAAATGATTTGACTTGTGAACTGCCTACTTGTCTATGCTCAAGTGTATGACCTGTCTGGCTCAGGTGCAAACTGTCTTGCATTAAACGGAAGAAGCGAGTTCTCGTTTGTGAGTGAATGAGATGAGAAAAGAATCCCGGAGGAGACGATTATTGTTTGTTTTTGGTGTTTTCAGTCTTTTATTGCTTTTGAAAGTTTGTCATAAGTTAATGAGCTTAAGCCTAAACCAATGGATTTAGTAAACTCACCACATCTTCCCTCTGATTAGGGGTAATGAGAATACCTTAAGTGTGAAGTCAGATTCTCACACTTAATCACCTTTGATGTAGGATTAAGATCATTAACCTACTTGTGATTATTTAAATGTTTTTGGTGTTTTTGTCTAGTGTTAAGTAATGAGGTTAAGCCATAATCAAGGATTAAACAGACTCATTACACCATCCTAATAGAAGGATAATAGATGAGAATGTTTAAGCTGAGGAAAACTCCTCAACTTAATCCATGATTAGGGATTAAACTCATGACAAAACAAAGCCTTTATTAAGTGGATTTTAGTTAATGATAAGATGATGAAGTGGTTTTTAGGGTTTGTAAGACAACTTGAGAGGGACTTGTCCATTAACACTAGGGTTAGTCCTTCTTAACCAATTAAGGAAGAATTAGCACCCTAATGCAAGGCCCAAGTTACAAGTTTGATGTCTTGATGATTATTAGGTGAATTGATTAAAGGATTTAAACACATGAAGGGTTTAACACTTAGGATTAAAGTTATACACTCCATCCTAATAGAAGGATGCAGGCATAAGCTTAATCACAAAGTCTTAAAGCCTTTAGGGTTTAGTCCCTGATTATGAGATGAGAAGAGAAGACTCAAAGAGACACAAAGGTAAAACTAAGTGGGGAACTAATCAAAACCCTAATCATTGTCATGCTTGGTTGTTCCTAAGGTTTGTGAGGTTTTGCAAGAGCAATCTTCAAAGGAACCTCCAGGAAGCAGATGAAAGGATCAAGAGAAGCAAAGTGACTTGCTTCATTCAAGAAGTCAAGTCACTTGAAGAAAGAAGGTAAGAAGGAGAAGAATGAGCAAGCTCAAACTCAAACACATATAAAAATGCAGCATGGATGCAAGAGAGAGATGAGAAGAAAGTATGAGAAGTGAAGGCAAATTCACTTCTCAAAGTTACTTACCACCTGAAAAGTTAGTAAAGGAATGCAATGCAATGCAAAATGAGATGAGATGACATGATGCAAACCAAAACCAGAAGCACATATGAGATGAGAATGATGCTATGAGGTGCTGCAAACATGAATCAAGGCATGATGATGATCACATGAACAAATGGATGCAAATGGGGCAAGTTAAGACACATGAACATTCATGGAAAGTTATGAAATGCAAATGGCATACAACATGACAAATGCAAGATGAAATGATCAATCATGCTTTCAATATGTCTTATGATGTCAAATGAATCAAATGGAGGCATGAAAAGTCATGGCAAGTCATGTTATGCAAGCAAATGCAAGATGGATGCATATGGAAGCCCAAATTAGGGTTTATGATCAAGGCATCAAACACAAACCAAAATCAGAAGCAAACAATATTATAAAAAATTTAAAATGCACTCAAAGGACCCCTAATCCTATACTAACCCACTGCCCAAAGGAGAAGTTTCAACTCCTAACCAAATTCAAGTTATGATTTTCCTAAGTTTTCTAGGGTTTTAGGGTTCCTTAACAAGAAAATTACCAAACAAATGGAAAATGAAAGATCAAATCATGGCCATTTAATCTCACAAACTACATGCTAAACACAATGCAATGCAAAAAGAACCAAGGTCCAACTCTTCATAGATAGGCAGAAATGATTTTTTGAAGTTTAGATCAAAATAATGCATAAAAATGATTTTAATTCAATGGAAAATTCTCAAAATGCTTCAAGATCAAAAAATAAATTTGGTTTGAGGGTTGGTCAATGTTTCTAAATGTCTTAAAACATTTCATGAATTTTTTGGTGATTTTTAAATACCTAAAAGTATTTTTAATAAATTAATTTTCATTAATCAATAAAAAATAAACCTTTAAATATTTAAAAATACTTTTTTAATGCAAAAAATGAAAATAAAAATATTTTTGGGTATTAAAAATTAATGAAACTCTTGACAAAAAGTTTCATAATTTTTAAATGGTTTTTGCTATTTAAAATAAATTGTGCAAAATAAATGAGAAAAAATGAAATAAAAAATAAAATAAACAGAAGTATGCTGGATGGATGGCTGGGATTGAGTCTGGGTTTGAAGCTGTTGACTGCGCGCCAGATCTAGTGGCCTATATTCAAACTGGGCTAATCTCAATTAATTAAATAAATTAAACCTAATTAAAACTAATGACATGATCTGAGCCACTGGATGCACGCGGGAAAAGACTTAGTCAACCCATCCAACGCCTGAAATTTAAACTTGAAGCCCTAACCCTAATTACACATTAATGACTCTCAGGTGGCCGGAGAAGACTTCCGGTCATCTTCTCCGGCCAGCATCTCCCCTGAAAATTGCTATCTTCCTTCCTAGCTCACTAAAACCTAATCTCTCTGCCCAGAATTACTCCCCAAACATCATAGAGCAAGAATCAACAGCCAAAGCACATTTATTTTTCACAACCAGGCTGAATCGAAGCAAAAGGGGTTTAGGTCAAAAAAATTTCAGGAACATCATACATGCTCAATACTCAAGTATTTTTGAAACAAAACATATCAGCATGATCATTGGAACATGGAGAATCATTTAAGAACTTAAAAACACGTTTCTGGAAAAAAGTTCATGAAGCTCACCTGAACTGGAGCTTTGATCTTTGACACTTTCTGGCTGGCCCTTTGATCCAAAATGCCTCTAATGAACCCCCTGAGAAGTTTGCAGTGCTTAGTTGGAGTTTGGAATGGCTGGTTTGAAGGTTTGTGGAGGTTCTGTTCAATGGGGGGAGAAATCGTATTTGGGATTCTGGAGGTTTTAGGCTATGGTGATGGGTTCTTTGTGATCAGGGTGATGAGTTGAGAAGGTCTGTGGAGTTTGTTTATGTGTTTGTGGCTTGTGGAGAGAGATTCGAATGCTTTTGCTCTTGGGAGTGAAAATGGAGAAGTGATGTTCTTGCTGGTTTCAGGCCCTTATCTTGTTGGTTTGGGCTCAATGAAGCATGGTGAAAAGGTTGGTGAAACTTGTTTGAATGTTTGTGGCTTATGGAATCAGATTCGAAGGAAAATGCAAGTTGGGTTGAGTTTGTGAATGTGAGTTGTGGTGAGTTTTCAGGCTGGCTTGTTATGTGGAATGGCTAGCATTTTGTTTGTATAAATTAATCCCATTGGTCAGAGGATGTGACTTGGGCTGCTGTGATAGGTAAGCTAGCTTTTGCAAAAAGTCCACTCTTGTGTAAGAGAAAGCATGGGCAGCTTCTAGCCAAGTACAAGGGTGTGGGATGGCGCAGCATGGTGAGGGGAAAGGCTAGGGCTGGTTCAGCATCCAAGGTAACAAGTGGATGGAAGTGTGATGATGGTTTTGCAACTTGATCACTTTTGGTTCACATGAAACTATCTTGCTCCCAAGGCCATGAAACATGAGAAATTCTTAGTCCATTCTGAACTTTAGGGTACATGTGATGTTTGTGTGATGGTTAGACATGAATTAAAGGTCACAAATGCCTTGGTACAAAGTTTTTGCAAGTTTTCCATTTGGTGCATACTTTGAAAATTAGTGATTTTAGCCAACTTTGACACACCATAACTTTTGATCCAAAATGAATTAGGTCATGTTCTTGTATTTTTTGAAAAGGGAAAGATGTATTCTACAACTTTCATGACCAAAGTTTTTCCATTTGAAGCTTTCTTGGATCAAAAAGTAAGGTTTGAAAAGTGGCATAAAATGACATATTCTTCAAAAGTCAAACTTGCCCTAAAAAGTCAACTTTGCAAAAACTTGTATTTCTTGAATTTTGTGAACTTCAACCTTCTTCCATGATCAAATAAAGATCATATACACTCAAAATGATGAAGATCAACCCTTGGTTGGGTCATTGGGGGCCTCAGATGCCCTGATTTTGCACTGACTTGTCTGAAAAGTCAACTCTTGATCAGATGACTTCCCCATGGAATTTCTTCATGAAAATTGATATGCATATTCCCTATACCATGTAGAGACCAATAGAAACAAGAATGACCAAAAAATTTGGGGTTATGGCCTCTGAAACCAAAACCCTAATTCTAGGTCATCTGTGCAGTTAAACCTGGCTCTGCATCCACACCATTCTCAGTTCTTGTGATTCTTTGGCATTTTTGACTTTGAGAGGGTATAATGTGATACTTGAACACACATGGACCTCTTTGAAGTGATTGGTGGCCTTTGGAGTGGCTCAAGAAGCTCTTGGATTGCTCAGATCACAAACCCTAGATGCAGATGACTTAGAACCTATGCAGTGAATCAAAAATGTGATATGAGATGGTATGATTGAGCTTATGCATATGAGATGATCACAAGCCATGGTGTGAATGGGTGAGGGCAAATTTGGGGTGTTTACAACTGCCCCTATTCAAACATGAGTTAGCTGTGCAGGATGTAAGCGACGGCTTAACAGGCAAACGAGATAACTTGTGGTTGAATACCAAAGACAGTCCAAAATTTGCACTCATAGAATGAAGAAGAAAAGGGATATAGATTGTAAAATAAAATAAAGTATATTTGTAAAGTGTGGGCGACGGAGGACGACCGTCGAGCAGAGGACGACTGCTGGGGAAAGAGCAATGACGGGGACGGCCGACATGCTTGGAAAAAAGCGGAAATAAAGCAATGACGGGGACGGCCGACATGCTGGGGATAAAAGGTATTATGATGGGGACGGCCATCAAGTAAAGCTGTAAGATTCTCTGGGGATTAATGAAACATGACGGGGATGGCCATCAAGTTCATAAAGTAAAGTAACCAACGATGGGGACGGCCATCGGGCTAAAAAGAAAAGGGACCACGACGGGGACGACCATCGGGTTAAAGAATAAATGAAATAAACAGGTGATGAGGTACGGTCATCAAAGGTGAAGGACGATCACCTAGCAGGGGGACGGCTGCTCTGTTGGGTCAAGATGAGGGATGGTCATCTAAGGTGGAGGACGACCACCTGGCAGGGTACGGCTGCCGAAAATATCGCGACACAAGACGAATGCCGGATAAAAGGTCAACGATGGGGACGACCATCGGACGAGCATGATGGAGGATGACCATCAAGAGGTGGAGGACGACCACCTAGCAGGGGAAGGCTGCTCTCAAGGTTTGTCATGACATAGGACGAATGTCAGATAACCAAAGATCAACAATGGGGACGACCATTGGATAAAATGATGAAGGACGATCATCAAGAGGTGGAGGACGACCACCTAGCAGGGGACGGCTGCTAAATATCACGACATAGGACGAATGTCGGATAGAAAATCAACGATGGGGACGGCCATCGGACGAGCATGATGGAGGACGACCATCAAGAGGTGGAGGACGACCACCTAGCAGGGTATGGCTGCTCTCAGGGTTTATCATGACACAGGACGAGTGTCAGATAGAAAAGAAAATTGCTTTGTTGGTGATATACTGGGGAATAGTAAACACGGACGAGTGTTTATATCCAAGAAGTAAATGGTATAAGTGTTTAGATGTTGTGTATAGATTAAAGATGCGGACGAGCATCCTTAAGACTACGATACGGACGAGTATCGGGTAGAAACAAATACTGACACGTGTTCAGAGATGATGATACTGACGAGTATCAACTGGTTAACAAGGAACACGAACGAGTGTTGAATCTGAGGGGACTCCTCTGGGGAATAGTAGACACAGACGAGTATCTATACGAAGGTGTTTTGACACAGTGTATGGATTAAAGATGCGGGCGAGCATCCTTAAGACTATGATACGGACGAGTATCAGGTAGAAACAAACGCTTGACGCATGTTCTAAGATGATGATACGGACGAGTATCAACTGGTTAACAGAGAACACGGACGAGTGTCGAATCTGTGGGGATGTATAAATGGTGTATACAAGATACGGACGAGTATCTATATAGGAGTAACATGAGTAGTGTATAGATGAGTGTTTATCTGCTGGGGAGAGTGACACGGACGAGTGTCGAAAAGGAGAAAAGCATAGTATAAACAGGTATCTGGGTTGCAAAAGTTTTTAGGCGACCACGCTGGGGATATGACACGGACGGGTGTCAAGGAAGTTATATACAAGTATATGTGAGTGCAAAGAGGGTGTCTTGGTTTTCTGCTGGGGATATGACACGGACGGGTGCCACAAAGAGTATATATACTGGTGTTTTGTGAATGTGAGGCAACTGTTCTTGCTGGGGACTCCGGGGGAGTATTCTGTATATTGTTGTGTATTTGTTAATATTCACAAATTTTTGATGCGGATCATGGCTTATGACTATGCTATGTGTTTGATTTTTCCCGTAACGCTCCGTATTAGACGGAATGCTACGCTTTGTGGGTGAATATGATGCGAATTCTATGGTTATGAAAAGACACCAAACCGGGATTCGGATCCCGTTGCTGCGAAGATCTCTGGTCGATCTACTTGAAGTGAGACATCCCAGCTGGGGATAAGATCATTGATAGATCTGATGAGGTGTATTTGCTTGGGGATATGGGTCACTGATAGACATATCCTTGTAATGAGGAACCCAGCTGGGGTTTGTAGAAGTTTTCTTCACTCTGTCGTGATTCCTTCGTGCGTTGCTCTTCTGGACAGAGGCTAAAGTTCTGTGGGGAGATGGTCCCCTGGCTTTTGTATTCTGCTGAGGAAGAAAGATCAGCACACTCGGTCGGGAGCAGTAGCAAGTGGCAGCTCAGCTGGGGAGAAGTCATGAGAGGCAACTCAGCTGGGGAGAGAGCACTTTGGATGCTAAGGTTGATGAAGCCTTCATGCCCCAAGTTGCGCTTTGGATACCTGCAATCCTGCAAAGATAGAGAAACGTGCAAGCAATCCCGAGGTATCCCTTTACTGGATTCCATCATAGGAATTAGATACTTCTGAGAGTAAGCATTTTTCCTGCAAGCATGTAGCTTTTATTTTTGAAGATAAGCATCTGTATTTATGCAATCATTTTTAAAGACATCAGACATTTTTTGCAAATAGCAATGTACAATACGAGACATGACTGAAAATCTGATTTTATTAATTCAAGTGCCATGAATTGGCAATATACAGTCAAGGAAACACATCTCCTGAAATGAGGAGATTGTTACAAATTGAGAAACAAAATGTTGGCGATGTTGATGACGCTTTAAGGAGCTTCCTCCCTGCTATGACTCGTATGACTTTTGACGCCCTTCTCGTCTTGCTTTCTGAAGAAGGCTGATTCTGATAGAAGCTCGATCCTTTCGAGGTTTGCCAAGTTGTAAGTGATACAGACGAATTCAGAATACAGTTATTCGCTTATTCCCTTATTTTGCATGGATCGCCCTTTCGGGTTTTCAATCCATCGGGATACCCATTTTTGCCTATGCTGTCCAATGTGGCTTTTCAACTCAGCGGGTGTACATCTTTTTGTTTTTCCCTTATTTTTGCCCGAGTCTTTTATTCTGTTTTTGACTCGCCGGGATGCCCTATTTTTGCCTGGACTTACATTCTGTTTTTATGTCCAGCGGGTCATTTTATGCGAAGTATTTTTTAACTACATCTGAATTCACAGGGGACGGGAAATCTTCACCATCCATGGTGCCGAGCATCAGTGCTCCACCAGAGAAAACTTTCTTTACTACAAACGGTCCCTCGTAATTCGGAGTCCACTTGCCCCTGTGGTCTGTATGAGGAGGAAGGATTCTTTTCAGCACAAGATCTCCTACTTGGTACTCTCGTTGCCTGACTTTCTGATCGAAGGCTTTTTTCATTCTTCTTTGATACAACTGCCCATGACAGATTGCAGCCAATCTCTTCTCTTCAATCAGACTCAGTTGTTCATATCGGGACTTGACCCATTCTGCTTCGTTCAACTTAACATCCATTAGTACCCGCAAAGAGGGTAACTCAACTTCAACAGGTAGGACTGCTTCCATACCATACACAAGTTGATACGGTGTTGCCCCCGTGGATGTTCTGATTGACGTGCGGTACCCATGCAAGGCAAATGGTAGCATTTCATGCCAGTCTTTGTAGGTGACTACCATCTTCTGCCTCTACAGCGCCATTCATCTTTGGCCTGTAAGGAGAAGAATTGTGGTGTTGGATCTTGAAGTCCCGGCATAGTTCAGCCATCATTTTGTTGTTCAGGTTGGAACCATTATCAGTAATGATTCGCTCGGGAACTCCGTATCGACAGATGATATCTCTTTTCAGAAATCTGGCTACCACTTGCCTTGTGACGTTTGCATAGGAAGCTGCTTCGACCCACTTGGTGAAATAGTCAATGGAGACCAGGATGAATCTGTGGCCATTTGAAGCAGTCGGTTCAATCTTGCCAATCATATCAATGCCCCACATAGCAAAGGTCCATGGTGAAGACATTATGTTCAAAGGATTGGGAGGTACATGCACCTTATCTGCATAGATCTGGCATTTATGACATTTCCTAGCATAGGCACAACAGTCTGCATCCATTGTGATCCAGTAATAACCTGATCTTAGCAATTTCTTAGCCATGGCATGCCCTCCTGCATGGGTACCAAAGGACCCTTCGTGCACTTCATGCATTAACAAATCTGCTTTCGTCTTGTCAACACATCTGAGGAGTACCATATCAAAGTTCCTTTTGTACAAAGAGCCATCAGTGTTCAGAAAGAAACTACCAGCAAGCCTTCTTAGAGTCTTCTTATCATTGGAAGATGCCCCAGGTGGGTATGTTTGATCCCCCAAGAAGCACTTAATGTCATGGAACCAAAGCTTATCATCCTTGACAACATCTGTTGCGAACACATATGCTGGTCTGTCAAGTCTGGACACTGAAATCTGAGGTACAAAGTTGGCAGCCTGAACTTTGATCATAGATGAAATGGTAGCCAGAGCATCTGCAAACTGATTCTCGTCCCGAGGGATATACTCAAGCTTGACCGTTGTGAAGAAAGTCAATAACCTCCTTGTATAATCCCGGTAAGGTAACAGATGATCTTGGTGCGTGTACCATTTGCCGTTGGTCTGATTAACTACCAGAGCTGAATCTCCGAATACAGTCAATGTCTTGATCCTGAGGTCAATGGCTTCCTCAAGACCCATAATGCAAGCTTCGTATTCAGCTTCGTTGTTAGTGCAGTTGAAAGTGAGTTTTGCAGAGAAAGGCATGTGAACTCCCTTAGGTGTAATGAGTACTGCACCAACACCACGACCATTCATATTAACAGCCCCATCAAACATCATGGTCCATTCTTCCTCCGAGTCAGGCCCTTCAGTGTGAACAGGCTCTTCATGATCTTTTGCTTTTATGAACATGATGTCTTCGTCAGGGAAGTCAAATCTCATAGGCTGGTAGTCATCAATGGGTTGCTCAGCAAGATATTCAGACAATACACTGCCCTTGATGGCTTTCTGAGAGGTGTATTGGATGTCGTATTCTGTAAGAATCATTTTCCATCTTGCGACCCGTCCGGTAAGAGCTGGCTTCTCAAATATGTACTTGACTGGATCCATCTTTGAAATCAACAAAGTGGTGTGGGTCAACATATACTGTCTCAGTCGGCGAGCAGCCCACGCTAAAGCACAGCAAGTTTTCTCGAGCAGTGAATAACGTTGTTCACAGTCGGTAAACTTTTTGCTCAGGTAGTAAATTGCATACTCTTTTCGACCAGACTCGTCATGCTGGCCCAACACACACCCCATCGACTCTTCTAATACTGTCAAGTACATTATCAGAGGTCTTCCTTCGACTGGAGGCATAAGGATTGGAGGTTCTTGCAAGTATTCCTTGATCTTGTCAAAAGCCTTCTGACAGTATTCATTCCACCTGACCGTTTGTTCCTTTCTCAGTAATTTGAACAAGGGTTCGCAGGTTGCTGTAAGGTGAGATATGAACCTTGAAATGTAGTTCAATCGACCTAAGAACCCCCGAACTTCTTTCTCAGTCCTCGGTGCAGGCATCTCTTGAATAGCTTTGACTTTATCAGGGTCAACTTCAATCCCTTTCTCGCTTACAATAAAACCCAGCAGCTTACCAGATCGCACCCCAAATGTGCATTTGTTGGGGTTCAACTTCAGTTGATATTTCCTCAGACGTTTGAACAGCTTCAGCAGATTTACCAAGTGGTCTTCTTCAGTAAGGGACTTGGCAATAATATCATCCACGTAACATTCTATTTCTTTATGGATCATATCGTGGAATAATGTCACCATAGCCCGTTGATATGTTGCACCGGCATTCTTCAGTCCGAATGGCATCACCTTGTAACAGAACGTGCCCCAGGGTGTGATGAAGGTTGTCTTCTCCATGTCTTCAGGTGACATTTTAATCTGATTGTATCCTGAAAATCCGTCCATGAAGGAGAATACCGAGAACTGAGCCGTGTTATCCACCAATACATCAATGTGAGGTAATGGGAAGTCGTCTTTTGGGCTGGCTCTGTTCAGGTCCCGGTAGTCAACACACATCCTTACTTTGCCATCTTTCTTAGGCACAGGTACTATATTAGCAACCCACGGTGGGTAGCTAGTCACAGCAAGGAACCCGGCGTCCCATTGCTTTTGTACCTCTTCTTTGATTTTCATGGCCATGTCTGGGCGGGTACGGCGCAGCTTCTGTTTAACTGGTGGGCACTCTTCTCTTAAAGGCAGCTTGTGTACAACAATGTCGGTGTCCAACCCTGGCATATCTTGGTAAGACCAAGCAAACACGTCCACATACTCTTGAAGCAGGTCAATCAGTTGTCTCTTCACTGAGTCTTGTAAGCAGGCCCCGATTCTAACCTCTTTCACATCTTCATCCGTACCAAGATTAATTGTCTCGACCTTCTCCTGATGAGGAGTGATAACCCTTTCCTCTTGTCTCAACAACCTGGCTAGTTCTTCAGGAAGCTCATATTCTTCTTCAACCCCTTCATCAGCTTGATTGATTGGATTGTCAAAGTCATACGAAGTCGTAGCCGTGCTGTTGTCGGTGCGGTCTGAAAGGCACTCTCTACAAGGGTTCAGTTTGTTCATTTTAGTGATTTGATTTTAATCTTGTTTTAGAAAAGTGAAATAAAGTTGTCATTTTGAAAACATCGCCATTTATTTTTTGTACAAAAAGAAAAATGGAAAAACAGTGAGCGAAAAAAAAGAAAAGACTCATTTGCAAAAAGATGTCTGATATTTCATTGATTAATCTTGTTGCACAAAAAGTACATATGGCCCGATTACAAAATGAGTCTTGTCATCTTGGGCAAGATGCAAGACTTTGATGCATGCTATAAAAATACAGGAAATAATAATTACTCTGCATGAGTAACTCTTATAATTTCCTGGGAAGACCAGTTTGAGATACTGCTCCCCGGGATCTTTGGACGGATCCAATCCTCCAGATTGCGCTCCTCTTCCAGCTCGTCTTCCAAATTGTTGATAGCATCAGGGGTGAGCATCCCCCCACTGACAAAACCGGGCTTCTCCGCAGCCTCTGCTTGATTATGCTGAGTTGGTCTGTAACCCAACCCAGATTTGTCCTTCTTCTTCTCCACAGATAAAACCTTCCCCCAGCCTTGGGCAGTTCCTTCCTCAACAACCTTCCGGGCCTGTTGATAAGATGCCATGGAGATTCCAGGCACAGCAGATGCTTCATTCACATTCAAGGCTTCAAACCCCTGACTCATCGTTTCATGGATCTCCCCATCCATCTCAATATATTTGTAAGTAGCCAGATGGCTAACAAAAATATCCTCCTCTCCACAGATAGTAACGATTTGACCTTCCCACTCAAATTTTAACTTCTGGTGAAGGGTAGACGTTACTGCGCCAGCGGCATGAATCCATGGTCTACCCAACAAACAACTGTAGGCAGGCTGAATGTCCATCACGTAGAAGGTCGTTTTAAAAGTTTGTGGGCCAATCGTTATAGGCAACTCAATCTCTCCCAGAACCGATCTTTTAGAACCGTCAAAGGCTCTCACCACCAGGTTGCTGGGACGCAACGCCAATCCTTCATATTCTAGCTTCATAAGGGCCTTTTTAGGTAAGACATTGAGAGATGATCCCGTGTCTACCAGCACATGGGAAAGGACTGCACCTTTACATTCCATGGTGATGTGCAAGGCCTTGTTATGATTGCGGCCTTCCGTAGTCAAATCGGTGTTGGTGAACCCTAGCCCATTGCTAGCAGTAACATTTCCAACCACTGCTTCCAACTGATTGACTGTGATCTCTTCGGGCACGTATGCTGCGTGCAATACTTTGAGTAGTGCGTCCCGATGGGCTTCGGAGCACATAAGCAATGATAGAATAGAGATCTTGGAAGGCGTCTGATGAAGCTGATCCACTATTTTGTAATCACTCTTCTTGATGATTCTCATGAACTCATCAACTTCTTGATCAAATGGTGTCTTCACAGCTTCCTTGACAGCTTGATCTTCCTGCACCAAGCTCTTCCCTTTTGCCTTGGCAGCAGCTTCTGCTTCGGCAGTGGGTCTTTGAATTTGTGGAGCAAAGAGACGTCCGCTTCGAGTGAAGCCTCCGCCTCCTCCCACATTGTCTATTTGTGGTGCAGGTGTTGATGATTCAAGAGTGATTCTTTGTCCTCCGCAGTATAAATCAGAGCCGTAATGCCAGGGGATAACATTACTGCTTTCATAAGGTATTGGCCCAGGCACTGTGATAGTGACTGGACTGATGGCAGCTGCGGAAGGAACCGTGATAGTCTGTGGGTCATAAAAGATTGTGACTGGTGCCCTGATAGGAGTGGCACTTTGTGAGTTGTAAGCGGCATTGTTTTCAGGATCATAATTGATCGTAACTGTGGAGACATCTTCATTGTTTGCTGCTGATGTTGTAGGAGACATTGTTGGAAGGATGGGTGTTGTCGTTGTAGGAGACTCTGAATGAAGTGGTGCTGAAGTTGTAGGAGGAGTGCCTGTTGATATCTGGTCAGCTGAAGTGACAGATGAAGCATTTGTTGATAAGATCGAAGAGTTGTTCGGAACAATGGTTGTTGCATTTGTAGAAGACATGGGAACTATTGCTGATGAGATTGCTGGATTTGTAGGAAATGATGTTGTAATCTGAAGTAGGCCACTCCGGATGAGACCATCTATGCCATCTCTTAAATTATCACAGCCATTCACTGAAATGTTGCAGTAAGCACACCCTAGTTCACACCCCGGGAATATTTGACATTCGAGGAGTTGAGCTTTGATTTCCACCAACGGTGTCCGAATCTGACCCACACTGGTTATTAAATAAGACGGCTTGTCTTCTTCAATAGCATTGATTCGGGGACCACCATGGTGTGGCATAGGGTTTTTGTTGACATTTGGTGGTGGTGCAAAATTCAAAGCTTTAGAGTCTACCAAATCCTGTACCTTCATGTGAAAGGATCTGCACTTCTCTGTACTATGACCAGGTGCATTTGAATGAAAAGCACATCTGGCGTTGGAATCGTAGTTTCTGGGTAGACTATTGGGATCTGGAGGTGCCAATGTCCTTAGCTCAACTAGGTTGAGTTTCAGGAGTTGTGGCAGTAATGTTGCATATGGCATAGGGATTGGATCAATCACCCTATTGGCCTGAGATGGCCTCTGCTGAAATGGTCTCTGCTGATTGTTGTTGTTGGTGTTGTTGTAGTTTCTTGGAGGATACTGATTTTGTTGCTGATACTGAGGTTGTTGCTGATAATTTTGTTGCGGTGGTTGATAAGCTGGTTGCTGAGGAAGTGGAGAAGGAATGGTGACTGCTGCCACTGACCTTTGAACATATTGGGGCCTGCCCCTGCTGGTGTGGATAGCATTGGTCTCTCCAGTTCTTCTTTGGCCCACAAAAGGCTTCCTTGTATTGTTGGATGAGCTGGCACCGTTGTCGGAAATTTTGCCCATTTTTAGCAGGCTCTCAATTCTTTCCCCAGCTATGACAACATCTGCAAATCTGGTTGAAGAGAAGGCAGCTAGCCTGTCAATGTAGGTTCCTTGGAGGGTGTTCATAAACATATATGCCATCTCCCTCTCAGACATAGGTGGCTGAACAGCAGCAGCCAATTGCCTCCATCTCTGGGCATACTCTCGGAAACTTTCTCTAGACGACTGTGACATTCCCATTAGGAGGGTCCTGTTGGGTGCCATATCCAAATTGTACTGATATTGTCTAATGAAAGCTTCTGCCAAATCCTTCCAACACCTGATGGTTGCCCTTGTCAGGTGAGAGTACCATTCCCTGGACGCTCCAGTTAAGCTATCCTCAAAATAAAACATCCATAGCTTCTCGTCCATGGTATAGGCCTTCAACCTCCCCAGAAAGGATTGTAAGTGGTTCCGTGGGCAGGAAGTCCCGTTGTACTTTTCAAAACAAGGAGGCTTAAACTTATGGGGAATCCTGACCCCGTCTACCAAGCCCATGTCCATAACGTCAAAACCCAAAGAGTTTTGAGACTCTAAGGATCTTAATTTCTCAGCTATCTCGTCCAGCCTTCTATCAAAAGCTTCCTCCCCAGCTCCCATCACTGTGAACTGATCTTCCTGGGGGTCTTCTTGCAGCACTCTGCCAGCAGTGGCAGTCCCTTGAGCATTTGCAGGAATGTTGATTTCTGGATGGAGGTGGGGTCCAAATACAGGGGGATTGACATGAGGTTGGACCCTCTCATTATTGCTTGTGCCAGTAGTCCCTACATGGGGCTCTTCCTGATTCTGCCTTTCTACCATGGCTCTCAATCTTTCCTGGCTCTGAGCCATATTGTTCATCACTTCCATGAACTGTGTCATCTGAGTCCTCATTTCCAATCTTTCATTGGCCATTTGGTTTCTGACCTCAGCAAGGTCCTGTTGTACCTGGTCCATTTGTATCCCCGGAAGATTGTTGCGGGTTGGATATCTATGTGGACGGTTAAGTGGAAATACCCTACGCCGAGCAATAGTTCCTGAAATCACAACAGAGTTAGCAACAACAACAAAACAAACCTACAAAACAAACAAAAGGTTAGTATGCAATGCAGTATGCCTATTTGTTTTCAAGGTATCCGGGCTTGGCATTTGGTTCTGACCCTTCCAGACCCTTGAAGATGCTGCTGTTGATGTTGCTTTGAAGAATTTAGATGAAACAAACTGATACATATATTACAAAAAGCAAATGGTACATAGTTTGTTTCTTTTTACAATACAAGCCCTCGGAGGGGTCAAAATACAACATAAGAAAACAAAAGTACATAAGATGAAAACAACAACAAGCAAAAGTCAAACACCAAGGCCAAACTCATCCTCCTGAACTTCCTTGAGAAGTGCTTCAGTCACAGGATCAGCCGGACGCTCTGTAAGATTCCTGATAAGGAGATTCCTGGTAGTAACAGCTGCAGTTAGCTTCTTGTGTTGACTTTGGTCCTTTGACTTCTTCACACCAGCTCTAATCTTCAGTTCTGAGATCTCCCTCTGGGCTGCTGCCAGGGCTTCCTGTTGCTCTTTTGCACTAGCTTCCAGCTGCTCAATCCTATCCTGAGTCCTTTTATCTTCCAGAGTACGAGCTTCGGTGATTCTGACCCACCTAGCTTGACTCTCCTTCAGATACAAATCAGTCCTGGCTTTCTGGAACTGAGCTTCCTTGCAGGCGTTCTTCAGAATTTGTTCTCCAGCCCTAGACTTCTTGATGTAATCTTCAGACTTCTCAATTCTGGCCAGATGCTCTATCTTCAACTTCTCCAACCTTTCAATATCCAATCTGCCATCACTCCTCTCATAGAGGGTCTTCTGCAAAGCTTGAGTCAACTTCTCATTTCTTTCTTTCAATTTCTCAAACTCCTCTAAGCTGACAGTTGCTGGAGGGGGTGCTAAAGATGGTCCAGGCATATATTCCATGGTAAAGGGCATTCCTGTAATTTGAGCTCTGGTATGGGACCATTCATAGTACTGTGCTGATGCTGCATTGTTGCACTTCCCCAGGATGGTTACCCCCTTAGTTTGAATGTTATCCCAAGCCCAGGCTGCTTGCCTGACAATAGCCAAGTTAGGCTTGATTTCACAATAAAGGGTCTCAGTCAAATCCTGTGCCCTAGGAGGATGGACTAGTGCATAGCCCAGCTGTCTTCTGAATAGCAGAGGATTATAATTGATACACCCTTTTACTCCAATCAGAGGCACATTGGGAAATTGCCCACAACTTGTAATGATGTCTCTGCCCTTAGTACTCTGAGTACACCATTTGATGTCATCTGAGGTTAGAGCAACAAGCCTTCTAGCCTAGTTATGTTGCTGGTGAGGGTTCAAGAATGCATCAGTCCTTGGCAGATGCTTGAGCAACCAAGTATGGAACAAAGGAGCACAGCACCTCACTAATCTTCCCCTCTGTTTCTCATTCCTCTGGTGGGCTGAGTAGTAAAGATCTCCCAGTAAGGTGGGCACTGGGTTTTGTAGGATGAAAAGATGGATTGCACTTTTGCTAACAAACCTAGGCTCATCTGCAAATAAAATGACCCCATATATGCTAAGGGCCAACAGAGCACAGACTGCTTTCCACTCCCCCAGGGAGGCCTTCAGACTAGCTTGAGAAATCAGGAAATCCAGATGAAAGCCAGAGACTCCAGCTTTAGATGTGAGATTTTGTCCAATCAGCATTGGTTCTAGATGTAGTTCTTTTGCTATCTCCTCATTACTTGGGAAAGCCATTTCAGGGTTGAAAGGGATTCCACCCCTGATAGGCACACCAACCAAAGATGAATATTCCTCCAACAAGGGTCCCAACTGAAAATTCTGAAATGTGAAACACCTCAGAGGGGGATCATAAAACTGCAGACAAGTATGTATCAAGCTCCTCTGTGAAGGGTCCAGATCCATAACCACATCCAGTATGCCTCCATAGTGTTCTCTAAAAAGTGGTATATGGTCTGGAGTGATCAGGGTCTGAATCCTCCTGATACTAGCTAGCTCATGTTCAAAGAAGTGATAGGAGATATTACTCTTCTTAGGTGCCATGCTGATGAAGAAAAGCTGAGACTGATGCTGATGGTGATACTGAAAGTGGGCCTCTGACAGGCTGAGACTGGTGATGCAGATAGCAGATAGCTGAAGTAGGTACTGATGAAGATAGGTCTATGCTGATGATGGGGCCAAAACCAAGCCAAAATGATAGGATGGATACCCTGAAAAACAAATAAACACATGTTAAAATGATGCAATGAGGATGTATGCAAATGATATGCAAGGGTTTGTGACTGAGCTGGATCTGATCAAATGCTCTGATATATGTCCATGTGTGTTCAAGAAATCCAGATGGAGGTCTATAAGTCCAGTAACCAAGGTGGGGGACTCAAATAAAGAGTCACATGTCCAGGGTTTAGAATCACAAGAACTGTTCCAATATGGGGTACTCTTATAAATCAAAGTAACAGGGTATTCTGAGGTCAAGTGTACCTGAAAACCTGTAAACAACCCAACCCCCTCACAGGTGGTGTTCTAAAACAAGGATCCTCAGACTTGGATCAGTTATGAGAAGTGTAAACACTTCTAACCCGGAGGTACAATGTTTACAATAACCATAAAAGTTCCTCCTCTAATTCACCTCAGTTTCTGAAGGTCAACTACTAAAGGTCATCCAGACTTAGCAGGCTTCCCAGATAGCCCTAGCGTTGCAGGAAATCTGCAACACAGAGTTCTCAAGAAGAAACCCATATCTGAACCGTGTTTCATATTCCCGCACCAGACCGAGATGGAATGAGAAAGAATATGAACCACTCTAGCCTAGGTGTCACTCAGGTCCCAGGTATAGGACCTTAACTCTCAGTAGAACCCCACCCACCAAAACAAACAAACAGATCCAGCCAGCACAGTATGACAATATGATATATGTATAAAGCTGTAAAGAAAACAGTAAAGCAACTATACATAAAGCAAAAATAAAACAAACACAAGCACAGATAGCACATAACACCCCAGTAAACACAAATCAATCAAGCGCTAGGAGGAACCCACAAAAAGAACCAGAAGCCCTGGTTGCAGTATAAGGGTCCCCAGCAGAGTCGCCAAGCTGTCGCTCCCAATAAAATGGGACATAGGCCCAGATAAAGGTACAGACGCGAACGGTCGGCGAAAGGGACAATGAGAACACACAGCCGTGAACTCACTGGAGATGAAAAGAGTTGCCAGCTAGGCATTTTTATCCCGGAGGAAAGGCAATGCTGCATAGACCTAGAAAGACATGGATAAGACGGTCGCGAACCAGAGAGACTGAGAAAGGGGGTTGGTAACAACCTGGGAAGGTATTAGCACCCAGATTGTCCGCCGTACTCGACGGGATCCACGCTTAAAAGATTTGTGTTTTAAAGGGGTAGTGTTAGTGCAATTTGTGTATAAAAGAGCTGGAAAAGGATGTACAGGTGTCAGTGTAAGAGAAGTGAAGTGTAATATGTACAGTGTCAGTGTAAGAACATGAGTGAAATGCTTAAGATCATGAGGCTAAAGAATGAAGCTGAAAGAGGGGGAATATACAGAGACTTTTGTTCGATAACTGTTAAGTTATGCCTACGTATCCTCTCGTGCAATGAGGAAGTCAGAACACCGTAGTTCGACCCAAAGAGACTGAAAAATGATTTGACTTGTGAACTGCCTACTTGTCTATGCTCAAGTGTATGACCTGTCTGGCTCAGGTGCAAACTGTCTTGCATTAAACGGAAGAAGCGAGTTCTCGTTTGTGAGTGAATGAGATGAGAAAAGAATCCCGGAGGAGACGATTATTGTTTGTTTTTGGTGTTTTCAGTCTTTTATTGCTTTTGAAAGTTTGTCATAAGTTAATGAGCTTAAGCCTAAACCAATGGATTTAGTAAACTCACCACATCTTCCCTCTGATTAGGGGTAATGAGAATACCTTAAGTGTGAAGTCAGATTCTCACACTTAATCACCTTTGATGTAGGATTAAGATCATTAACCTACTTGTGATTATTTAAATGTTTTTGGTGTTTTTGTCTAGTGTTAAGTAATGAGGTTAAGCCATAATCAAGGATTAAACAGACTCATTACACCATCCTAATAGAAGGATAATAGATGAGAATGTTTAAGCTGAGGAAAACTCCTCAACTTAATCCATGATTAGGGATTAAACTCATGACAAAACAAAGCCTTTATTAAGTGGATTTTAGTTAATGATAAGATGATGAAGTGGTTTTTAGGGTTTGTAAGACAACTTGAGAGGGACTTGTCCATTAACACTAGGGTTAGTCCTTCTTAACCAATTAAGGAAGAATTAGCACCCTAATGCAAGGCCCAAGTTACAAGTTTGATGTCTTGATGATTATTAGGTGAATTGATTAAAGGATTTAAACACATGAAGGGTTTAACACTTAGGATTAAAGTTATACACTCCATCCTAATAGAAGGATGCAGGCATAAGCTTAATCACAAAGTCTTAAAGCCTTTAGGGTTTAGTCCCTGATTATGAGATGAGAAGAGAAGACTCAAAGAGACACAAAGGTAAAACTAAGTGGGGAACTAATCAAAACCCTAATCATTGTCATGCTTGGTTGTTCCTAAGGTTTGTGATGTTTTGCAAGAGCAATCTTCAAAGGAACCTCCAGGAAGCAGATGAAAGGATCAAGAGAAGCAAAGTGACTTGCTTCATTCAAGAAGTCAAGTCACTTGAAGAAAGAAGGTAAGAAGGAGAAGAATGAGCAAGCTCAAACTTAAACACATATAAAAATGCAGCATGGATGCAAGAGAGAGATGAGAAGAAAGTATGAGAAGTGAAGGCAAATTCACTTCTCAAAGTTACTTACCACCTGAAAAGTTAGTAAAGGAATGCAATGCAATGCAAAATGAGATGAGATGACATGATGCAAACCAAAACCAGAAGCACATATGAGATGAGAATGATGCTATGAGGTGCTGCAAACATGAATCAAGGCATGATGATGATCACATGAACAAATGGATGCAAATGGGGCAAGTTAAGACACATGAACATTCATGGAAAGTTATGAAATGCAAATGGCATACAACATGACAAATGCAAGATGCAATGATCAATCATGCTTTCAATATGTCTTAGGATGTCAAATGAATCAAATGGAGGCATGAAAAGTCATGGCAAGTCATGTTATGCAAGCAAATGCAAGATGGATGCATATGGAAGCCCAAATTAGGGTTTATGATCAAGGCATCAAACACAAACCAAAATCAGAAGCAAACAACATTATAAAAAACTGAAAATGCACTCAAAGGACCCCTAATCCTATACTAACCCACTGCCCAAAGGAGAAGTTTCAACTCCTAACCAAATTCAAGTTATGATTTTCCTAAGTTTTCTAGGGTTTTTGGGTTCCTTAACAAGAAAATTACCAAACAAATGGAAAATGAAAGATCAAATCATGGCCATTTAATCTCACAAACTACATGCTAAACACAATGCAATGCAAAAAGAACCAAGGTCCAACTCTTCATAGATAGGCAGAAATGATTTTTTGAAGTTTAGATCAAAATAATGCATAAAAATGATTTTAATTCAATGGAAAATTCTCAAAATGCATCAAGATCAAAAAATAAATTTGGTTTGAGGGCTGGTAAATATTTCTAAATGTCTTAAAACATTTCATGAATTTTTTGGTGATTTTTAAATACCTAAAAGTATTTTTAATAAATTAATTTTCATTAATCAATTAAGAATAAACCTTTAAATATTTAAAAATACTTTTTTAATGCAAAAAATGAAAATAAAAATATTTTTGGGTATTAAAAATTAATGAAAATATTGACAAAAAGTTTCATAATTTTTAAATGGTTTTTGCTATTTAAAATAAATTGTGCAAAATAAATGAGAAAAAATGAAATAAAAAATAAAATAAACAGAAGTATGCTGGATGGATGGCTGGGATTGAGTCTGGGTTTGAAGCTGTTGACTGCGCGCCAGATCTAGTGGCCTATATTCAAACTGGGCTAATCTCAATTAATTAAATAAATTAAACCTAATTAAAACTAATGACATGATCTGAGCCACTGGATGCACGCGGGAAAAGACTTAGTCAACCCATCCAACGCCTGAAATTTAAACTTGAAGCTCTAACCCTAATTACACATTAATGACTCTCAGGTGGCCGGAGAAGACATCCGGTCATCTTCTCCGGCCAGCATCTCCCCTGAAAATTGCTATCTTCCTTCCTAGCTCACTAAAACCTAATCTCTCTGCCCAAAATTACTCCCCAAACATCATAGAGCAAAAATCAACAGCCAAAGCACATTTATTTTTCACAACCAAGCTGAATCGAAGCAAAAGGGGTTTAGGTCAAAAAAATTTCAGGAACATCATACATGCTCAATACTCAAGTATTTTTGAAACAAAACATATCAGCATGATCATTGGAACATGGAGAATCATTTAAGAACTTAAAAACGCGTTTCTGGAAAAAAGTTCATGAAGCTCACCTGAACTGGAGCTTTGATCTTTGACACTTTCTGGCTGGCCCTTTGATCCAAAATGCCTCTAATGAACCCCCTGAGAAGTTTGCAGTGCTTAGTTGGAGTTTGGAATGGCTGGTTTGAAGGTTTGTGGAGGTTCTGTTCAATGGGGGGAGAAATCGTATTTGGGATTCTGGAGGTTTTAGGCTATGGTGATGGGTTCTTTGTGATCAGGGTGATGAGTTGAGAAGGTCTGTGGAGTTTGTTTATGTGTTTGTGGCTTGTGGAGAGAGATTTGAATGCTTTTGCTCTTGGGAGTGGAAATGGAGAAGTGATGTTCTTGCTGGTTTCAGGCCCTTGTCTTGTTGGTTTGGGCTCAATGAAGCATGGTGAAAAGGTTGGTGAAACTTGTTTGAATGTTTGTGGCTTATGGAATCAGATTCTAAGGAAAATGCAAGTTGGGGTGAGTTTGTGAATGTGAGTTGTGGTGAGTTTTCAGGCTGGCTTGTTATGTGGAATGGCTAGCATTTTGTTTGTATAAATTAATCCCATTGGTCAGAGGATGTGACTTGGGCTGCTGTGATAGGTAAGCTAGCTTTTGCAAAAAGTCCACTCTTGTGTAAGAGAAAGCATGGGCAGCTTCTAGCCAAGTACAAGGGTGTGGGCTGGCGCAGCATGGTGAGGGGAAAGGCTAGGGCTGGTTCAGCATCCAAGGTAACAAGTGGATGGAAGTGTGATGATGGTTTTGCAACTTGATCACTTTTGGTTCACATGAAACAATCTTGCTCCCAAGGCCATGAAACATGAGAAATTCTTAGTCCATTCTGAACTTTAGGGTACATGTGATGTTTGTGTGATGGTTAGACATGAATTAGAGGTCACAAATGCCTTGGTACAAAGTTTTTGCAAGTTTTCCATTTGGTGCATACTTTGAAAATTAGTGATTTTAGCCAACTTTGACACACCATAACTTTTGATCCAAAATGAATTAGGTCATGTTCTTGTATTTTTTGAAAAGGGAAAGATGTATTCTACAACTTTCATGACCAAAGTTTTTCCATTTGAAGCTTTCTTGGATCAAAAAGTAAGGTTTGAAAAGTGGCATAAAATGACATATTCTTCAAAAGTCAAACTTGCCCTAAAAAGTCAACTTTGCAAAAACTTGTATTTCTTGAATTTTGTGAACTTAAACCTTCTTCCATGATCAAATAAAGATCATATACACTCAAAATGATGAAGATCAACCCTTGGTTGGGTCATTGGGGGCCTCAGATGCCCTGATTTTGCACTGACTTGTCTGAAAAGTCAACTCTTGATCAGATGACTTCCCCATGGAATTTCTTCATGAAAATTGATATGCATATTCCTTATACCATGTAGAGACCAATAGAAACAAGAATGACCAAAAAATTTGGGGTTATGGCCTCTGAAACCAAAACCCTAATTCTAGGTCATCTGTGCAGTTAAACCTGTCTCTGCATCCACACCATTCTCAGTTCTTGTGATTCTTTGGCATTTTTGACTTTGAGAGGGTATAATGTGATACTTGAACACACATGGACCTCTTTGAAGTGATTGGTGGCCTTTGGAGTGGCTCAAGAAGCTCTTGGATTGCTCAGATCACAAACCCTAGATGCAGATGACTTAGAACCTATGCAGTGAATCAAAAATGTGATATGAGATGGTATGATTGAGCTTATGCATATGAGATGATCACAAGCCATGGTGTGAATGGGTGAGGGCAAATTTGGGGTGTTTACAGGATTATGCCAGAAGACTGTTGACGTTCTTCACAACAGTTAAGCTTCAATATATACCACGAGATGAGAATCAATTTGCCGACACATTGGCTACTCTTTCTTCGTCCATCAAAGTCTTGTGTTGGAACTATGTGCCCAGGATTGAGATTTCCAAGCTTGACGCACCAGCTTATGCTTTCTCTACATACGCAGTGTCTGAGGAGAAACCTTGGTACTTTGATATCAAGCTTTTCCTGGAAAAATAAGAATACCCGGCTAGGGCATCATCCAATGACAAGAAGACCTTGAGACGACTTGCTGCTAGCTTCTTCTTGAATGTAGACAAAGCTCTGCATAAGAGGAACTTTGACATGGTCCTGCTCAAATGCGTGGATAGACACGAAGCAGGCATGTTGATGCGGGAAGTCCACGAGGGATCCTTCGGTACTCGTGTAGGAGGACATGCTATGGCTAAGAAGTTATTGAGACCAGGGTACTATTGGCTAACAATGGATCCAAACTGTTGTTCGTACGCCCGTAAGAGCCACAAGTTCCAGATAAATGCAGACAAGGTGCATGTACCTCCAAGTCCGCTCAACGTCATGTCATCTCCCTGACCCTTTTTTATGTGGGGCATTGACATGATTGGAAAGATAGATCCTACTGCTTCAAATGGTCATCGCTTCATCTTAGTCGCGATCGATTACTTTACCAAATGGGTTGAATCAACATCTTATGCTAATGTCACTTGCTAAGTGGTAACCAGATTTCTGAAAAGAGACATCATTTGCAGATACGGGGTGCCCGAGAGAATCACTATTGATATTGGTTCCAATTTTAACAACAAGATGATGGCAGAACTGTGCAGGGACTTCAAAATTCAGCATCATAATTCGTCTCCTTACCGGCCAAAGATGAATGGTGCGGTAGAGGCAACTAACAAGAATATTAAGAAGATTGTGCAGAAGATGGTTGTTACTTACAAAGATTGGAATGAGATGTTACCATTCGCGCTGCATGGGTACCAAACATCAATCAAGATGTCAACTGGGGCAACTCCATTCTCCCTGGTATATGGCATGGAGGCAGTCTTGCCTGTTGAGGTTGAAATTCCTCCCTTACGTGTAATGATGGATTTGAAGCTTGATGAGGCTGAGTGGGTACGTGCTCGATATAACCAGTTGTGTCTAATTGAGGAAAAGAGATTAACGACTATCTATCATGGTCAGCTTTATTAGAGGAGAATGAAGCGAGCATTCGACCAACGAGTACGTACTCGAGGGTATCAAGTAGGCGAGCTTGTACTCAAGAGGATCATTTCTCCAGGTTCAGATCACAATGGCAAGTGGACCCCAAACTACAAATCCCATTCATAGTGAAGAACGTTTTCTCAGGTGGGGCACTGATGCTCACCACTATGGATGGAGAAGACTTCCAATCCCCTGTTAACTCGGACGCAGTTAAAAAAATACTTCGCATAAAAGACCCGTTGGACACAAAAACAGAATTAAAGTCTAGGCAAGAAAAGGGCATCCCGGTGAGCTAAAAACAGAATATAAAGCTCGGGCAAAAGTTTGGGAAGTAAATTAAAAAAATGTACACCCGCTGAGTTGAAAAGCCACATTGGACAACTCAGGCAAAAAAGGGTATCCCGGTGGATTGAAAACACGAAAGGGCGATCCACGCAAAACAAGGGAATAAGAGAATAACTGCGATCCGGTTAATCTGAGCCAAATCATCGTTTCATACAGTCTGGCAATATCAGAAGGGTAGGAATCAGTCCTCTCATCTTCTTCAGAAATAAAAGGCAAGAATGGAAAGTCTTGAAGACATGTTGGTCATAGCAGGAAGGAAACTCATTGGAATGCCGTGTGCATTGCCATTAGGATAGTTTCTTTTCTCAATTTTATGGTAGCTACCTCTTTCCAGGTAGTTGCTTCCTGATGTAAAAATTTTCCTATTCAGAGGCCACTCAATGAATGAATATTTAGTCAAACGTTGTGTGTGTTTTTTTTGCAAAAATGTCCTGAATTTTTGGCAAAAAGAACATTGCATTTGAAACATGTTGGTTTTTCTATAAAAAAAATGACATTGCAGGGAAACACTTAAAACTATCTTTGAGTGTCGGGTGATAATGGATGAACAGATCATACCATGTAAGTCCCCGGGGCACATTTGTGTATACTATTGTTGCAGGTTTTGCAGAATGGTGTCATATCTCCCCAAGCAGAATGTTCCCCAACTGAGCTAGAGCATGTGGAATCCCCAGTAGAACTCTAGGGCTAATTGAATAGCTTTCTTCCCCAAGTGGATTATCTTTCCAAAAGTGAAGTATTCCCAGCAGGCGGCTGTACACCTGATTTCCCCATAGAGTTCAAAAGGTCAAAATTTGTTTCCCTGCAAGGGTTATTTAACCAAGCATCTTCCCCAGCCAATTCTAAAGATGGTCATTCCCCGCAGAGTCATGATTGGGATTTATTCCCATCGTTGAAATATTCCCCAGAGAAGTCACCAATTTATTTTTGGTCAATGTGATGGATACAAACAGTTGTTCATTTCCCTAACCAGAGTTAAGGGTCAAAGCCTCTTGACCTAATTTTCCCCTGCAGAGTTGTGATCCTTATCAGGAACTTGTTCGTTTCTTGTCTGCATGGTCCATCACTCGTCTGTGTTTGATATTTGCTAGATGCTCGTCCGCACCCCCCAACACTCGCTCGTCTGTGTATTATTATTCTCTTGTTGCTTGTATGCACTTCCCAACACTAGTTTGTGTTTGATAGTTGTTTGAGGATCGTCTGTACCCCCCATCACTCGCTTATCTATGTATTTTTATTCGTTTATTGCTCGTCTGCAGTCCCTAACACTCATCTAAGTTTTCTTTTGCTCGTCTGCATTTCCCAGCACTCGTCTGTGTTTGATAGTTATTTGATGATCGTCTGCATTCCCCAACACTCGTCTGCGTTTGAAATCTGTTTGATGCTCATCTGCTTTGCTTGGATACTCGTCTATATCATCCTCACACTTGTCTGTGGTAGCCTATATCCATATGTGTTGATTTGACAATCATTTTGGTACTCGTCTGTATTGCTACTCTAAATGCTCGTCTATGTTGGATATTTGGTACTCGTCTGTATTGCTACTCCAAATGCTCGTCTGTGTTGGATTTCTGGTATTTGTATATATCAATGGTTGATATTCGTCTGTATCATCGCTTGAAGCACTCGTCTGTGTTTCTTGGATCATTGTCTGATATTCGTTTGTATCATTGACTTATGGCACTCGTCTGTGTTTCTCTTGATGATTATATAATACTCGTCTGTATTGAAGAGGTTTGAAGTCCTGACGGTGGTATTAAACGTCAAAATGGTTACCGGTCATGGCGTAACAGGTTATCTGAAAGAGGTTCGTTTGTCTCAGACACCACTTATCTATGCAAGATTTGTGAAGAGGGTTCGTCCAATCCTAATGTTGCACCTGGCATAACAGGTTATCTGAAGAAGACTCGTCTGTCTTAGACCATATATCTACGGAGGATATATGAAGAGGGTTCGTCTATCCTGATTTTGCATGTCTATCCCACAGACTTAAGTGCATCATTGGTCCTGGCGTAACAGGTTTATCCGAAGGAGGTTCGTCTATCTATGGTCATATATTTTTGCAAAATGTATGAAAAGGGCTCGTATGTCCGTTCCTGGCGTAACAGGTTTAGTTGAAGAGGGCTCGTATGTCCAGTTCCTGGCGTAACAGGTTTGCATGAAGAGAGACTCGTCTGTCTAGGTTTTCTTATCCGACGTGACAATTCAATTTGGAAGGACCTCGTCTGCTTTGTCTTCACTCATGTCACCCAAAGCGTTATTTGGTTTGGTTTATTTCCCATTTATGCATTCTCTAGTAGAATGCAAATTTCATGTTTTCTTGGTATTTAAACACAATTTATCTTGAACGGTCGATAGCCCGTGCTATCGTCCTTTTCAGATTAAGAGTTGCTTGAATAGGGGCAACTGTAACACCCCAAATTTACCCTCTTATTTCTAAGAATCATCATCATATCATAATCATCATAAGCATGTCATATCCTTAGCATTTTTGCATAGAAAAATGAAGCATAACACTCATATGTTCTAGCATAAGGTATGTGATCAATCATCCAGGAACTCATGATTTTTTGCAAGTCAAAGTCAAGAGCCAAGTGACCAGACAGGAAGCTCACAAGGCCTTTTGTACAACATCTGTATCATGGTCAAAGCCCTAAGCGGATTAAGAATCAAGATCAGATTAAAGTGGTTGGCATAGATGGATTCTTGGAGTTTCCCACCAAATGGAGGGAAAATTCAAATTTTTCCTGCGTTAACTAGTTAACGCTTTGGTTAACCGGTTAACGGATGCGAAAATTTGAATTTTCCAGCAAGTTCAACATGTGTGTTTTGGCTCGATTTTCTTATTTTCTGATTTTATTTCATTTGAATTAATTGTGAATTATGGAGAAGGATCTAGAGAGTTTACCAAGCCTAATTCCAAAGCTAGATCCTAATCACCTTTCTAAGCTAACTCCAAACCATTTTTTTGGAGTCCAAACCAAATTTTTGGGCCTCAAACCTAGAGACTATTTATCCCATTTTCCTCCAAACCAAAAGAAAAACTCTCATAATTAACACTTTTCATTTACTGAATTTTCACTACTCTCTAACCATTCTCCCATTTTTCTCTCCCAATTTCCAAATCACTCAAAGTTCCTCTTCCTTGAAGATCACCAAACTTTGCATTAAAGTTTGTTGATCTTGGAACTAGACCTTCATCCATAGCTTCTTTGCATCAATTACTATTGGTTCATATCTGATTTGGTGGTTAGAAGTGCTTTTGGAACTAAGCTCTTGCATCAAGATCCTTTGCTTGCACTTATTTTGCATTGTGTGTGAATAATAGCACCGAATCTTCGAAGTTTTCCTCGAAATTCACTATTTTCAACTTGAACAACATTTACCAAAGCATATCTCAGCTTTGTAGGTTGGTTAAGTTCAGATTCATCTCTGTTTTTTAGCTTATTTGCATGCTTGTGTTGTAGATCCACCATGTGCTTGTGTTAATTACTTGTTTTGCTTGTATTTTCTTGGTTGATTTGTGATTGGATCTAAATGTTAAATTTCATGAACATAATTGTGTTTGATTAATGTGAATTGATCTTATTATTTCATGCATAATTGATTGCTGGACTGTTGGAGGATTATTTGAAATAAGCTGGTTTGGACTGATTTTTTCTGCAGGGTTTGTTGTTGTTCGCACAGTGTTAACTGGTTAACGCTTTGGTTAACCGGTTAACGTGTCTGGTTTTTGAGTTTTTTGCTGCAGGTTGAGGTGGGTTAACCGGTTAAAGCTTTGGTTAACCGGTTAACACTGAAGCAGAATGGCATTTTTGGGTTGTTTTGAGTTTGTTTGCCTCTTATGCTTGCCATAATCACCATGGATCATTGTATGATCATTTTATATGCTTGTTTTGGGTGGTTTGCTTACTCGTTGATGTATGCTTTTATTCTCTCGACACATGATTTCATTTTCAAAGCTTGGCATGTTTGATGTTTTTGTTTTCTTGAAACTTTGAACATGTTAATTCCATGAATTGTGTTGATGTGTTAGCATTTGTTTGATTGATGTGCTGAATATGTGCTGGAAATTTTGCTAACATTTGTAGGTTCAATGGTAAGTGATGTGGATGTCATCCACATTTCAACTCTTCACCTCTTCTTTTTACTTTTCTTTTTATTTTGGATTATTGATATACCTTATGCCATCTTGTGATTCAACTCTTCATCTTTCCTCTTTAGAAGCAACTTATCTCCTTTAGTGGGGTAAGTTGTTCTCTAACTTTCTTCTCCTCTTCTTTTCTTCTTCTTTGCTCTTCTTCTCTCTTAGGATAGTTTCAAACCACACTAACCTTAGAACCACTTTTGCATGATAATTTTAGGTTTAGTCTTTCCCCATTAGACTCTTACCTTTTGCTCCTTTGGTTCTTTCTCTTTCTAATCTCAAAACGAAAAACCTAAAAAACATTAATAAAGAAAGAAGTGACTTCTTGTGCAATAGCCTTATTCCATGAGGCATATGTATTCATTCCATCTTGGAATAGTACACTTGTATAGCATGATGCATGAGTCTGATCATGAGGTCATCTTCATCAAGAAAACCATAAAAAATACTTCTTCATTTTAATCACTAAAACACTTAATAACTTCAGCAAGTTAGTGAGCTTAGGTCTTTTCCCATGGAAACAAGTCTTGGATAAATTCTCCTGACTTGGTGTGCTTGTTCTATTTTTCCATCTTGGAATGTAGTAGCAAGTACACATTCCATGGAAAAGAGCTTGAGTTCACTTCCTTGTGCCCACTCATAAAAACTCATAAAAAACACAAACAAAAAATAAGTGTCTCCTTCGGAACTTCTTTTCTCATCTCACTCACTCTCATTGTAAGAACTTGCTCCTACTTGTCATTTTGCAAGACAGTAACACACTCGTCGTTCGAGCCTGCAACACCTGAGCATTGACATAGGCAGTTCAAGCCTTAAGACACAAGCAATCTTTTCCACCCCTAGTTAGGGGTACTACGGCGACTCTGATCCTCATGTCCAATGAGGTACGTAGGCAGAGGGGTAGGGCCCGTTCGAGCACAATCTTTATTTTCCCTACATTTTCCCCCTTTCTTTTCTTTTCTTATCCAGTTTTAGTTTTTTTTATTTTTGCAACAGCTTTCATTTCTTCAACCTTTGAAACATTTTCTTTGCAAGCGTGGATCCCGTCGAGTACGGCGGACGATCTAGGGTGCTAATACCTTCCTAGGTCGTAACCGACTCCCGAACCCAAATTCTTTGGTTCGCAGGACCTTTGTTCTTCTTTTTCTTTTCTTCGGTTTGTGCAGCATTACCATTCCCGTTCCTTCGGGATAAAAATGTATGGCTGGAGGCTCTACCTCTCTTTCTGCGCCACTTTTGCGTTTGTACCAGGATGGAAATCCAGGGAGCGACACCGGGCATATGTCATGAATCACCACACCCGTCACTCAACGCTTTAAAGTGATATCATATAGTTTTGTCCTCTAGCATGAGTTATAAGGTGTTCAGATGTTCATAATGCAATTCTTATCACAATTTAATGGACGTTTTTTGCACTCAGTCCATGTTAGATGAAAAACAAAAGCATATGGACACAAATTTGAACGAAATTGCATTTTATTAATTGAAAAATGGCCCTGAATAGGCATTACATCGAGAAGCAATCCTGGAAAGAGGAAACTGCTCAAAAGGAAAACAAACTATCTTATTGGCAATGTGATGAATGGATCTCATCTAGTTTTGACCAGGCTATGACTCGTATATCTCTATGACTCTCCGCTTGCTCTGCCTTTAAGGAAAGTGATTGAATTGGTCTTCAACCCTTAGAATGCCCTTAGTTGCAAATGGATCACAAATCTTGCAGACCGCAGTCGTTCGTGTTAGTCCCTCTTTTGCGTGGATCGCCCTTTTGGATTTTCAATCCACCGCGATACCCTTTTTTGCATGATATGTCCAATGTGGCTTTTCAGCTCAACGGGTGTAATTTTTTTTTCAATATTTCCCTAATTTTTCCCAGAGCCTTTTATTCTATTTTTGGCTCGTCGGGAAGCCCATTTTTGCATGTATCTTTATTCTGTTTTTATCCAGCAGGTCTTTTTACACGAGGTATTTTCTTATTGCATCTGTGTTGACATGGGAATGGAAGTCTTCGCCATCCATGGTTGTTAGCATCAAGGCTCCGCCTAAGAAGACCTTTTTAACCATGAATGGACCTTCATAATTGGGTGTCCACTTGTCCCTGTGATCATTGTTAGGAGGAAGAATTATTTTCAGCACCAGGTCACCAGGTATGTACTGTTGAGACCATACTTTCTTGTCGAAAGCCTATTTTATTCGTCGTTGGTACAACTGTCCAAGGCATACAGCTGTTAGGAGCCATTCAACTTCATCTAACTTGACATCCATCATTATTCTCAACGAGGGGATCTCAACTTTGACTGGTAGGACTGCCTCCATACCATACACCAGTGAGAATGGAGTTGCCCCTATCGAGGTGAGCACAGATGTCTAATACCCATGCAGTGAAAATGGTAGCATCTCATGCCAATCCTTATATGTCAAAACCATCTTCTGAACGATTTTCTTGATTTTCTTGTTGGCCACCTCGATGGCGCCATTCATCTTCGGGAGGTACGGTGAAGAGTTGTGATGCTCAATTTTGAAATCCCGACACAAGTCATCCATCATCTTGTTATTGAGGTTAGAACCATTATTAGTAATGATCCTCTCGGGAATTCCATATCGGCAAATGATATCTCTTTTGATAAACCGGGCGACCACTTGCTTGGCAAAATTGGCATAAGATGCCACTTCGACCCACTTTGTGAAGTAGTCTATGGCAACCAGGATGAAGTGGTGACTGTTGGATGCCGTTGGCTCAATCTTGTCAATCATATCAATGCCCCACACGGAGAACGACCAAGGTGAAGACATGACGCTCAATGGATTTGGAGGTACATAGACCTTATCAGCATAGATATGGCACTTGTGACATTTGCGGGAATATTTACAGCAATCAGATTCCATGATGATCCAATAATACCCCGACCTTAATAGCTTCTTTGCCATAGCATGCCCCCCGACATGGGTACCAAATGAGCCTTCATGAACCTCTTGCATCAAAAGGTCCACTTCGTGTCTATCTATGCTCTGAGTTGTACCATGTTGAAGTTTCGCTTGTATAGTGTCGCTCCCACCAAATGACACCCAAGTAAAGAGGGGTACAGACGCAAACGGTCGGCAAAAGGAGAGAACACACAAGGGTGAACTGAAAAGAAAAGAGTCACTAGCTAGGCATTTTTATCCCGAAGGAAAGGTAATGCTGCATAAACCTAGAAAAGAATGGATAAGACGGTTGCGAACCAGAGAAACTGAGAAAGGGGGTTGGTTACAACCTGGGAAGGTATTAGCACCCAGATTGTCCGCCGTACTCGACGGGATCCACGCTTAAAAGTTTTGTGTTTTAAAGGGGTAGTGTCAGTGCAATTTGTGTATCAAAGCTGGAAAGAATGCAAGTGTCAGTGTAAAAGAAATGTGAGATGAATGAGGAAAGTGTCAGTGTAAGGAAAGAATGTGAAGCTCAAGACTATGAGGCTTGAAGAATAATGCTGGAAGGAGGGGGAATATACAGAGACTTTTGTTCGATAACTGTTAAGTTATGCCTACGTATCCTCTCGTGCAATGAGGAAGTCAGAACACCGTAGTTCGACTCAACGAGACTGAAAGGTAAATTGACTTGTGAACTGCTTATTTGTCTATGCTCAAGTGTATGACCTGTCTGGCTCAGGTGCAAACTGTCTTGAATTAGACGGAAGAAGCGAGTTCTCGTTTGTGAGTGAATGGGATGAGAAAAGAATCCCGGAGGAGACGATTATTGTTTGTTTTTTGATGATTTCAATATTTTATTGCTTTTGGAGTTTGTCATGAGAAAATGAGCTTAAGCCTAAACCAAGGGTTAGTAAACTCATCACATCTTCCCTCTGATTAGGGGTAATGAGAATACCTTAAGTATGAAGTAAACACCTCACACCTAATCACCATGATGTAGGATTAAGATCATTAACCTACTTGTGATTATTTAAATGTTTTTGGAGTTTTTGTTTAGTGTTAAGTAATGAGTTTAAGCCATAATCAAGGATTTAATGGACTCACTACACCATCCTAATAGAAGTATAATAGATGAGAACATTTAAGCTGAGGAAGGCTCCTCAACTTAATCCATGATTAGGGATTAACCTCATGACAAAACAAAGCCTTTATTAAATTGGATTTTAGTTAATGGATGAGATTAAGAAGTGGATTTTATGGTTTGTAAGACAACTTGAGGGGGACTTGTCCATTAACACTAGGGTTAGTCCTTCTTAACCAATTAAGGAAGAATTAGAACCCTAATGCAAGGCCCAAGTTACAAGCTTGATGTCGTGATGATTATTAGATGGATTGATTTAAAGGGTTTAAACACATTAAGGGTTTAACACTTAGGATTAAAGTTATACACTCCATCCTAATAGAAGGATGCAGGCATAAGCTTAATCACAAAGCCTTAAAACCTTTAAGGTTTAGTCCTTGATTAAGAGATGAGAAGAGAAGACACAAAGATGACACAAAGGTAAAAATAATGGGGAACTAATGAAACCCTAATTGTGATCATACTTGGGTATTCCTAGGGTTTATGAGGCTTGCAAGAAGGTCTTCAAGAGAGCCACCAAGGAAGAAGCAGGATGGATGGAAAAGAGGCAGCAGGAAGCAAGACAACTTACTTCACTTAAGAAGATAAGTTGCTTGAAGGAAGAAAGTGAGAAAGAGACATGAATGAGCAAGCTCACTCTAATACACAAGTAAAATGCATCAATGAATGCATAAGAGATATGAGAAGACAATATGAGAAGTGAAGGCAAATTCACTTCTCAAACACTTACCACCTGAAAAGTTAACCAAAAGACATGGAATGAAGTGAATATGAAATGAATGCAATGATGCAAACCAAAACCAGAAGCATAAACATGATGTCAATGATGCTAAGAGATAATGCAAACACATGTCAAGAGTTGTGGATGATCATACAAGGATAAGGATACAAATGGAGCATGCTTTGAACCATGAAAGTTCATGAAAGTTTATGAAATGGAATGAATGTATAACATGGAAAATGAGTGATGTAAAGATCAAACATGATTCTAATATGTCCTAAGATGTCTTATATGTCATGTTGATGCACAAAATGTCATGGAAAGTTCATGTATGCAAGCAAATGAAAGATGGATGCAAATGAAGGCAAGAATTAGGGTTTATACATAACATGCAATACAAAATCCAAAACCAGAAGCAAATGACATGATAACAAAATTGAAAATGGGAAAAAAGGAACCCTAACCCTACACAAGTTCATTTCCCAAAGGAGGGGACCTAACTCTTAACCTAATGGGAGTTATGATTTTCTAGAGTTGGCTAGGGTTTTAAGGTACTTCAAAAGGAAAAAATGCACATCAAATTGAAAATGAAAGATAAGTTCAAACCAATTTTACCCTAGAAACTACATGATATGGAGAATGCAATGCAGAAAGAACAAACACCAAACTCTTCATGGTTAGGCAGAATGAATTTTTCTAAGTTAAGACAAAAATATTGACTTTTAAGAATTTAAATTCCAAAGAAAAATGTCAAAATATGTCAAGAACCAAAAAGGAATTTGTTTGAAGAGTTTGATAATGTTTCTAAATGTATTAAAATGCAATGTGAATTTTTTTGTGATTTTTAGAAACCTAAATGCCATTTTAATTAATTAATTCTCATTAACTAATTAAAATAAACATTTAAATATTTTTAAAATACGAAAATTATGCAAAAAATAAAAATAAAATTATTTTCAGAAAGAGAAAAATATTTTAAGGTATGATGCAAAAAATGAGATTTTTGTGAAATGATTTGCTATTTTTAATAAAATGAACAAATAAAATGAAAAGAAAATGAAATAAAAATTAAATAAAGGAAAGTATGCCAAAGGGAGGGCTGAGATCAAATCTGGGCTTAAACCAGTTGACTGGCGCGTATCTGAACGGCCCAAATTCAAATTTCATTAATCTGACTTAATTAATTGTTAATCCTAAATTTAAAACTAATGACTCAATCCTAACCAAACAAACACGCGCAGGAGATCAGATCCAAAGGCCTAGGTTCAAACAAAACCCTAATCCTGATTAAAAGCCCTAATGACTTTCAGGTGGCCGGAAATGACCTCCGGTCATCTTCTCCGGCCACCTCTCCCCTGAGAAAACCCTATCTCACTCCCCAGGCTACAAAAATGAAATCTCTCTGGCCAGAAATGAATCTCACGCATCACTAAATCAAAATCCCCAAACAAAAACCATTTTTTATTCATCAACAAGGCAAATCGAAACAAAATATTTTTAGGTCAGAAACTTTCAGACAATCCATACATGCTCAATATTCCACCATTTTGAAAAGTAAATATATCAGAATCATCAGCACACCATAAGGATTCAATTAAGAACTTAAAAACAAAGTTCTGAGAAAAAAGTTCTTGAGCTATACCTGAGATGGAACCTTCTGGTTCTGGGCTTTCTGTCCTTTCCTTTGCTGCAAGCCCACTTCTTTGAACCCCCTGATGATGAAATGAAGCTTAGAAAACTTTGAGGATGGCTGGTTTTGAAGTTCCAGTTCTGGTGTAGCACGTTTTGAGGTTTTTGTATGTGATGTTTTTGGCTGTTTTGAGGGTTGATTCTTGCTCTATGGATGATATGTGATTTGTTGGTGAAGAAAAATTGGAGGTTTGATGGCTGTGTGAGAATTTTCGAAGAGGTGAAGTTTTTTTGCAAGTTTGTGAAATCTGATTGTATGTGTGTTCTGAGCCTATTTCCTTCTTGTTTTATGACCTTAAGGCAATCCATAAGCAATCCCAACAATTCAGGAGGGCAGATATGCACTGTGGGAATGGTATGGGGTGATTGGCCAGAAAGTCAAGAATTGTGTACTATAGGTATGGGCCATGGCAGAGGATATTTTTGTGCTTGGATTGCCTCAGCTAGCTTCAAGGAAGGCCATTGGATGTTCTGATGTGATCTGTAATGGGTGAAGGGTGAGATGTCATGTGTTTTACAATCTTCACAACTTGTTGCATTTTGAGATTTTGGTCATGGACATGTCCTATTCCAAGCTGAATTCTTGTTGTGAAATGCTACATGCTGTTATGGTAATTCTTTGAGATCAGTTAGAGACCACACAAACCCTTGGGAATCACTTTTGCAAGAATTCCCCCTTTTGAACTTCATGGAAAATGGCTTATGATACTTGGAATCCAAGGCATGAAAGTGAGAAATTCTTTGGGCAAATCTGACTTATGGACCATGAATGATGTTTGTGTGATGATTAGAAGTTGATTTGAAGTCACATTTGGCTTTGGCAAGTGTTTTTGCAAGTTTCCTCTTTGGCACAAAAGTGAAAATTTAGTGATTTTGTCCAACTTTGCAAGGCCATAACTTTTGTTCTAAAATGAATTAGAATGAGTTCTTGTACTTTTTGAAAATGGGAGGATCCAATCTACAACTTTCATGACCAAGAAATTTTCATTTGAAGCATTTTTGAATCAAAAAGAGGAGGTTGAAAAACTTTCCCAACATGGCAAGTTTACATTACAAGTCACTTTCCCAAAATGGCAACTTTGCAAATGACTTGAAATTCTTCAATTTTGTGAACCTCTAACTTCTTCTAAGATCAAATAAAGATCATACACATTCAAAATGATGGAGAAAACCCTTTGGTTGTGCCATTGGGGGCCTCAGATGCCCTGATTTTGCACTGACTTGCTCAAGAAGTTATCTATTGATCAGATGCCTTCCCCATTGAATTTCTTCATGAAAATTGGTATGTATGATCCTTATAAAATATAGAGACCAATAGAAACAAAAATGACCAAAAAATTTGGAGTTATGGCCTCTGAAACCAAAACCCTAACTTTAAGTCATCTGTGCAGTTAAACCTGGCTCTGCTTCCATGCCTTTCCTCAGTTCTTGTGATTCTTTGACTTCCTTGATCTTGGGAGGATAAAATATGATGCTTGAACATACATGGACCTTCTTTAGAAGATTGATGACCTTTGCAGTGGCTCAGATGGCTCAGGGATTGCCCAGATCACAAACCCTAGATACAAATGACTTTGAACCAATGCAGTGAAGCAAAAATGCAATATGAGAGGGTGTGATTGAACTTATGCAAATGAAAATAATCACAAGCCATGGTGAAATGAGTGAGGGCAAATTTGGGGTGTTTACAGCTGCCCCTATTCAAACATGAGTTAGCTGTGCAGGATGTAAGCAACGGCTTATCATTCAAACAAGATAACTTGTGGTTGAATACCGAAGACAGTCCAGAATTTGCACTCACTGAATGAAGAAGAAAAGGGATATAGATTGTTAAAGGAAGTAAATTATGATTATAAAGTGCGGGCGACGGAGGACGACCGTCGAGCAGAGGATGACTGCTGGGGATGAAGTAATGACGGGGACGGCCGACATGCTGGGGAAATGGTGAGATTATGATGGGGACGACCATCAAATACAACGAGGTTCTCTGGAGATTAAAGGTGAAGTCAATGATGGGGACGACCATCGGGTTTTCAAAGTAAAGGTAAACAATGATGGGGACGACCATCAGATTCATAAACTAAATGATGAGGGACGATCATCAAAGGTGAAGGACGATCACCTAGCAGGGGACGACTGCTCTGTTGGGGATAAGGATGAGGGACGGTCATCCAAGGTGAAGGACGATCACCTGGCAGGGTACGGCTGCCGAAAATATCGCGACATAGGACGAATGCCGGATAGAAAAGGTCGACGAAGGGGACGGCCATCAGATAGGCATGATGAAGGACGATCATCAAGAGGTAAAGGACGATCACCTAGCAGGGTACGGCTGCTCTTGGGGTTTATCATGACATAGGACGAATGTCAGACAACAAGATCAACGATGGGTACGGCCATCGGATAAAATGATGAAGGACGATCATCAGAAAGGTGAAGGACGATCATCTGGCATGGTACGGCTGCCGAAAGTATCACGACATAGGACGAATGTCGGATAGAAAGGGGTTCTAATGAATAGAGACTCCGCTGGGGATGATGAAGGACGATCATCAAAAAGGTGAAGGACGATCACCTGGTAGGGTACAGCTGCCAGAAGGTATCATGACATAGGACGAATGCCAGATAGAAAGGAAATAATTTATTTGGGATTTTCCGGGGACTCTTCTGTGGAATGGTAGACACAGACGAGTGTCTAAATTCAAGAAGATATAAGTGTTTGACATTGTGTATGGACTAAAGATGCGGACGAGCATCCTTAGGACCATGATATGGACGAGTATCGATAGAAACAAACACTTGACGCATGTTCAGAGATGATGATACGGACGAGTACCAACTGCTTAACGAACAACACGGACGAGTGTTGAATCTGAGGGGATTTAAGTGGTATATACGAGATACAGACGAGTATTTGAAATAAGTAAACATGAGTGAAACTCCGACGAATGTTCAACTTGCTGGGGAGAGTACGACACGGACGGGTGTTGGGAGAAGTGTATTTTAAACAAGCATTTAGGAAACTGTGCTGGGGATAGGTGACACGGACGGGTGCCAGGAGAGTGTACATATATATGTATCTGTCTATGGAGAACGTTCAGGAGACCTTACTAGGGAATGATGATACAGACGAGTGTAAAAAGGAGCATGTATCTGTATTTGTAAGTGCCAAGAGGATGCTTTGGCTTTCTGCCGGGGAGTTCGGGGAGTATTTTGTACATTGTTGATGGAATGTCAGTATTTACGAGTGCTTGGTTCAACACATGGCTTATGATTATGCAATATGTTTGATTTTTTGCCGTAATGCTCCGTATTAGACGGAATGCTACGCTCTGAGGGGAAATATGATGCGAATGCTAAGGTTATGCAAAAGATACCGATCCGGGGTTCGGATCCCGTTGCTGTGAAGATCCCTGGATGATCTGTTTTGAAAGGACATCCCAGCTGGGGAAAAGATCATTGGTAGATCTAATATATATGACTCTGATTGGGGAAATAGGTCATTGATAGACCCATCTTGGTGAGGATGGGCCCAGCTGGGGTCTGCGGAAGCTTTCGTCACTTTGTTGTGCGATCTTCAGACATTGCTCTTCTGGATGGAGGCTGGAGCTCTGTAGGGAGATGGTCCCCTGTCTAACACTTGGTTGAGGAGGAACGATCACTAAACGACCTTCCTAGTGATTTATGTGGGGAATCCTGTTGAGGATGATGAATTCAGTTGGGGAAATGAGTCCCTCCGATGCTGTTTGGAAGATGTGCTGAGGAAATAATGATTTGGCAGCTTGCTGGGGAGAAGCTTTGACTATCTGCAATCCTGTATGACAAAGAAACGTACAAGTATCCCGAGGTATCCCTTACTGGGTTCCATCATAAGAGTTTAGACACTCCCAGGAGCAAATATATTTCCTGTAAGTATGTATTTTTAGAAAAGACGCATCTGTATTTATGCAATCATCATATTAAGGACATCAGACATTTTTTTACAAATGAAAAATAGAAGGTTCGAGACGAAACGTGACTGAAAATCTGATTTTATTAATTTGTGTGCCCTGAATTGGAAAGATACAGTCAAAGAAACAGATCCCCTGAAATGAGGAGATTGTTTACAAAATTGAGGAACAAAAAGGGAGTTGGCAATGTTGATGACGCTTTAGTGATTCCCTTTCGCTATGACCTGTATGACATTGACGTTCTTCTCATCCTATTTTTTGAAGAAGGCTGATTCTGACCGATGCTTTAACCTTTCGATGCTTACCACGTTGTAAATGATACAGACGAATTCAAAATGCAGTTGTTCGCTTATTCCCTTATTTTGCGTGGATCGCCCTTACGGGTTTTCAATCCACCGGGATACCCATTTTTGCCTGAGTTGTCCAATGTGGCTTTTCAACTCAGCGGGTGTACATTTTTTATTTATTTTCCCTTACTTTTGCCCGAGTCTTTTATTCTGTTTTTGACTCGCCGGGATGCCCTATTTTTGCCTGGACTTACATTCTGTTTTTATGTCCAGCGGGTCATTTTTATGCGAAGTATTTTTTAACTGCATCTGAATTCACAGGGGACATGAAGTCTTCACCGTCCATAGTACTGAGTATCAGTGCTCCACCAGAGAAAACTTTCTTTACTATGAACGAACCATCATAATTCGGAGTCCACTTGCCCCTGTGGTCTGTATGAGGAGGAATGAGTCTTTTCAGCACAAGATCTCCTACTTGATATTCTCGAAGCCTGACTTTCTGATCGAAGGCTTTCTTCATTCTTTTCTGAGACATCTGCCGATGGCAGATTGCAGCTAATCCCTTCTCTTCGATCAGACTAAGTTGTTCATACCGGGATCGGACCCATTCTGCTTCATTTAGCTTAACATCCATTAGTACTCGCAAGGAGGGTAATTCAACTTCAACAAGTAGGACTGCCTCCATACCATACACAAGCTGATACGGCGTTGCCCCATTGGATGTTCTGATTGACGTACGGTACCCATGCAAGGCAAATGGTAGCATTTCATGCCAGTCTTTGTATGTGACTACCATATTTTGCACAATCTTCTTGATATTCTTGTTAGCTGCCTCTACAGCGCCATTCATCTTTGGCCTGTAAGGAGAAGAGTTGTGGTGTTGGATCTTGAAGTCTCGGCACAGTTCTGCCATCATTTTGTTTTTCAAGTTGGAACCATTATCAATATTGATTCGCTCAGGAACTCCATACCGACAGATGATGTCTCTCTTCAGGAATCGGGCCACCACTTGCCTGGTGACATTTGCATAAGAAGCTGCTTCAGCCCACTTGGTGAAATAATCAATGGCTACCAGGATGAATCTGTGGCCATTTGAAGCATTCGGTTCAATCTTTCCAATCATATCAATGCCCCACATGGCAAAGGGCCAGGGTGAAGACATCACATTCAAAGTATTGGGAGGCACATGCACTTTATCCGCATAAATCTGGCATTTATGGCATTTTCTGGCATAGGCACAACAGTCTGCATCCATTGTGATCCAGTAATAGCCTGACCTCAACAACTTTTTAGCCATTGCATGCCCTCCTGCATGGGTACCAAAAGATCCTTCATGCACCTCGTGCATTAACAAGTCTGCTTTTGCCCTATCAAAACATCTGAGAAGTACTATATCAAAGTTTCTCTTATACAGGGAACCATCAGCATTCAGGAAGAAACTACCAGCCAGCCTTCTTAGTGTCTTCTTATCATTGGAAGATGCCCCAGGTGGGTATGTTTGATCCTCCAAGAAGCACTTAATGTCATGGAACCAAGGCTTGTCATCTTCAGCAAGGTCTGCAGAGAATACGTATGCTGGTCTGTCAAGTCTGGACACTGAAATTTGTGGCACAAAGTTGGCAGCCTGAACCTTGATCATGGATGAAATGGTAGCCAGAGCATCTGCAAACTGATTTTCATCTCGAGGGATATACTCAAGCCTGACTGTTGTGAAGAATGTCAATAACCTTCTTGTATAATCCCGATAAGGTATCAGATGATCCTGGTGAGTGTACCATTTGCCATTGGTTTGATTAATTACCAGAGCTGAATCTCCGAACACAGTTAAAGTCTTGATCCTGAGGTCAATGGCTTCCTCAAGACCCATAATACAAGCTTCGTATTCAGCTTCGTTGTTAGTGCAGTTAAAGGTGAGTTTTGCCGAGAAAGGCATGTGAACTCCCTTAGGTGTAACGAGTACTGCACCAACACCACGACCATTCATATTAACAGCCCCATCAAACATCATAGTCCATTCTTATTCCGGGTCAGGCCCTTCAGTGTGAACAGGCTCTTCATGATCGTTTGCTTTTATGAACATGATGTCTTCATCGGGGAAGTCAAATCTCATAGGCTGGAAATCACCAATGGGTTGCTCAGCAAGATAATCAGACAATACAGTGCCTTTGATGGCTTTCTGAGATGTGTACTGAATGTCATATTCAGTGAGGATCATTTGCCATCTTGAAACCCGTTCGGTAAGGGCTGGCTTCTCAAATATGTACTTGACTGGGTCCATCTTTGAGATCAATAAAGTAGTGTGGGTCAACATATACTGTCTTAGTCGGTAAACTTTATTCTTAGGTAGTATATTGCATACTCTTTTCGACCAGACTCGTCATGCTGGCCCAGCACACACCCCATGGATTCTTCTAATACCGTCAAGTACATTGAAATTCTGTGATCAGGTATGAGATGTCCTAAGAGATGTCCCAACACTTGATAGGACACTTGACAAATTTAACCAAAACTTAAATAGCAAGAAAAGTAAACAACACAGAAGTTTGTTAACCCAGTTCAGTGTATAACCACACCTACATCTAGAGGCTACCAAGCCAGGAGGAAATCCACTATTAGTAATATTAATTCTAGACTTAAACCACCCTGTTTAATCTATCACTTAATAACTACCCAATGCAATTTCTACCTAAGACACACCTTAGATAAGAGTACCCTACTCACTCCCCCTCAATCACACAGTGATCAAGTTTACAAGTTTACTGAAATTGAAGACATCCTTCAAACAATACAGCTTGATCTTACTTCACAGTTTCAATCAAGTCACAAATGCACTTTTGCTTAAAAGCTCATAAAGTGGTACAATAAAAACAACCTGCTATTAAATTCTAGACACCCTATTTGGTCTTCTGAAATTCGTACTCAATTCTATGAGTTTCTGTTAATTAAATAGGTATCTGAATTTTGGGCTTTCTGTAGAATGATCCAGCCCTAATGCGCAGCAGCTTCCACCTTGAATTAGGGTTTGTTACCTCCTAGATTCTAGGTGCTTTTAGGTCTTCTGTTTTAAACTGAATCTTCAATATAAAACTCCCTACAGATGCGCCTTGTTCTGTTTTTATCCATCATTAATTAATTCCTGATAACTCTCCTTAAATATCTCTGATCTGTTAATCAATAATTAATTCTGATAGCAGGTCTGAGATGTCTCAACATCTGTTGGGACATCCTGAAAAACTGAACTTAAGTTATTTACACAATGTCCCAACATCTGATGAGACATCCTGAAATAAGTTCATATACTCTGTTTGATAATGTCCCAACATCTGATAGGACATTCTGAACTGAATTTAACATTTCTTGTTTGGTCAAAAATTCTGCCAATTCTTAAACATCTACAAACTCCCCCTTTGGCTAATTTTTGGCTAACATCTTTTCTGGTTTTCAGAGTGCAGCAGAAGATCCTTTTATCAGAGTATATCATTACTTTTCTGTTGATTCTTATTTGAGATTACTCCCCCTCAAACTTATATGTATCCAGTCTTGTTGCAACAGAAAAACTTATTCAGTTCAGAAGCAAACAAACAGAATTTTTCATTCATAATTAAACAGCAATTTGTTGTTGTTCTCCCCCTTGGTAGACACAAAATTAGGGGCCAAAGACACTATTCCAAAAATACATTGATGTCATTACATTTGCCTCACATACATTGATCACTCAGATTCATCACTCTTAGTTTCTTCATCAGCTTTTGTTTCTTCATCAGCTTCACTGTCTTCATCAGAGGCAGCTTTCTGGTCTTCTTCACTCTCCAATCTTTGAATGATTTCCTCAAGCTTCTGCTTTCTAGCTTCAAGCTCTTTGCAGGTGCTTTTGAGTTCAGCAATTAAAGCCTTCTTGGAGATTGGATTCTTAGCAGTTGAAGGTCCTGCAGATGTCCCAGAAGGGGCTTCAACATCTGCAGCATGATGACTAAGGAATAACTTGTAGTGAAAAGCCAGGGGGCTTTCTCTTTTGCATGCTGTATCCTTGTCAGTGAGAATGCCAGGGTATTGATTGAGCACTATACCACACAGCAATGATGGAAAAGCTATTGGAAGCTTTGTTGCAGAGGAGCTGGCATGCTTCAAGGTCTGATCAAAAATGTAAGCTCCATAGTCCATCTTGGTTTGAGTTCCCACAGCATAGATGAATCTGGCCAGACCAGTGGAGATTGAAGAGGTGTGGTTGGTAGGCACCCAGTTAGCTGTACCAATCCTATTCAGCATGGCATATTTTCTGGTAAGCATGCTCACTGAGAGCTTTCCCTTCACAGGCCATGCCTTGACCTAGTTTGCTGTGATCACCTTACAGACTTGATTATCTGTCTTACCTAGCTCATTGGGTCCATCTGTTTCTCGTCCTAGGTATTGATTTATGATTTGAGGAGAGAACTCAACACACTTACCTCTCACAAACACTTTTCTGAACTCAGAGGACTTACCATTTGAGCAATCCTCCTGAAGATTCACAATGAACTCTTTGACAAGAAGTTCATAGCAGGGAGAGAGGTCTGAGACTGTTTTGAATAGTCCTGCAGCAGAGATGAGATCAATCAGTTTAGTGCACTCAAGTGCATTGCTGCTCAGTTCTCTTTCTAGGGCAACCCTTCTCTGGTACACATATTTCCATCTGTTAACACTAGAGACATGATGGAATGATATGTTGTCCAAGGGAGCTTCTGGTACAGCAGTTGAAGCTCTAGATGGTGCTGGTCTCTTCTTGGGAGGAGATGTTGGGACATCTGATTCAACATCTGAATCTGATGGTGTGGCAGCTTTTCTCTTCTGGGTTTGGACTTTGCTCCATGGTTTTGTTGGACCAAAGGTAGCTTTAGCCTTGCCTTTCTTTGGACTAGCCTTCTTCTTCTCAGGAATGGTAGGTTCAGCTTGCATCTTTCCTTTCCTGGACCTTAGCCTTTTGGCTATGCTGGGTTTAACAAATGCTATGATTTCTGCATCAGAGTCCTGCTCCAGGTTGACCACTGGAGGAGATTGAGCAGTCTCCTCTTCAGCTGTTTGATCAGCAGGGATTTGATCTTCATTAGAGGCTTTGATCTGATCCTCAGAGTTTTCTTTATCACTTTCACTTGAGGCCTTTTTCTGGTCCTCAGTCTGTTCAGTATCAGCATCAGATGAATTTTCTTTCTCATCTGCAGATGTTCCAACATCTATTGGGACATCTTGTTCTGCAGGAGTGTCCTCTGCAGTTTGAGCTGGTTCTTCTTGAGGTGCAGGCATGGTGTTCAAAGGAACAGAGATCCCACTCACCACTCTTTGTTCAAAAAGAATTTGGGTGACAATCTCCTTGATGGAATCATCCACATATTTTGAGGATTTTGGGGGCATGTTAGCAGGAGAAGGAATGCCTCCTTTGGCTTTGCTGCAGACTTGATCTTTAGCTCTCTTTGGAGTTCTTGGCTTTTTAGTGTGAGAAGCACTTCCTCTGAGCTCGTCCAATGGAGTTGATTTCATTGGTACCACAGTAATGGGAGTGGCATGAACTACGTCTTCTTGGTTGAGAACTTCCTCAGTTGTGTTAGGGTTTTGAGACATTGTTGAGGAAGATGGATGAACAACTTTAGGGTTTATGATTTCTGAAGGATAGCAAGTTAATGTGATTCGCTTGTGATAGTATGATGAGAATCTTGATAGCTGCTTATAAATAGTTACTAAATAAGTAGCCGTTATAGTGCAAATGATTAAGAATGGAATTCCCAAGGATCTTGTCCAGACTGGTTTTGCCATCTGGAACTTATGCCATACAATGTCATATGACATGTTGGCACATCTCATTAACTGCTAAATATCACATAAACAGATACCAAGTTTGCCCCTTAAGTTCTCAAATTGTGTAGCATCCAGTGCCTTGGTAAAGATATCAGCTAACTGCAGATTTGTAGCTACATGCTCCAATGAAATCACCTTTTCTTCTACAAGATCTCTGATGAAATGATGTCTGATATCAATATGCTTGGTCCTGCTATGTTGGATAGGATTCTTTGATATGTTGATTGCACTTAAGTTGTCACAGTACAATGTCATGACATCCTGTGGGACATTGTACTCAGTGAGCATTTGCTTCATCCAAACCAACTGAGAACAACTGCTTCCAGCTGCTATATATTCAGCTTCAGCTGTAGATAAGGATACACAATTTTGTTTCTTACTGAACCAAGAAATCAAATTGTTTCCTAGAAAGAAGCATCCTCCTGAAGTGCTTTTTCTGTCATCAGCACTTCCAGCCCAATCAGCATCTCAGAAGCCAGTGAGAATTGGTTTGCAACCATGAAAGTACATTATGCCATAGTCACAAGTACCATTAACATATTTAAGGATTCTCTTGACTTGATTGAGATGACTGACTTTTGGATCAGCTTGATATCTTGCACAAACTCCTACTGCAAATGCTATGTCTGGTCTGCTAGCAGTCAAGTATAACAAGCTTCCAATCATGCTTCTGTATAAGCTTTGATCTACATTCTCACCCTTTTCATCTTTAGTCAGCTTTAAATGTGTGGGGGCAGGAGTTCTCTTGTGAGCAGCATTTTCCATTCCAAATTTCTTGACTATGTTCTTGGAATACTTGCTTTGTGAGATGAACATTGAGTCTTCCATTTGCTTTATTTGCAGACCAAGAAAGTAGGTTAATTCTCCTACTAGGCTCATTTCAAATTCAGATTCCATCTGCTTGACAAAATGTTTGACCATCCTGTCAGACATCCCACCAAAGACAATGTCATCAACATATATTTGTGCAATCATGACATTTCCTTCTTCATCTTTAACAAACAGTGTTTTATCAATCCCACCTTTTCTGTATCCTTGCTTGATAAGAAATGTGGTCAGTCTTTCATACCATGCCCTTGGAGCTTGTTTCAAACCATAAAGTGCCTTCTTTAGTTTGTATACATGATTTGGACAGCTTGGATCAACAAATCCTTTAGGCTGTTCTACATATACTTCTTCATTAAGGTAGCCATTTAAAAAAGCACTTTTCACATCCATTTGAAATAGCTTGAACTTCAAGATACAAGCAATTCCCAACAGCAGTCTGATTGATTCAAGCCTTGCTACTGGTGCAAAGGTTTCATCAAAGTCTACCCCTTCAATTTGAGTGTATCCTTGAGCTACAAGTCTAGCTTTGTTCTTTGTAACAACTCCTTGTTCATTTGACTTGTTCTTATACACCCATTTTGTACCAATCACATTTATGTCATCAGGTCTAGGAACAAGATTCCACACTTCATTCCTTGTGAATTGACCTAATTCCTCTTGCATAGCACAAATCCAGTATTCATCAGTGAGAGCTTCCTTGATATTTTTAGGTTCTATTTTGGAAACAAAACAAGAACCTGAAATCACTTCTCTTGATCTAGTGCTCACACCTCTGTTGGGATCACCAATTATCAAATCTTTGGGATGATCCTTCTGTATTCTGATGGAGGGAGGTTTGCTTGATTCTTCTGTCCTTGTATCAGTTTGAGTGAAGTTATATTGATCATTCTTTTCTTCAGCTTCAATCTTGATATCAGCAGATGTTCCAACATCTTCTGGGACATCTGTAGGAGCATCATCAATTATCACATTTATGGACTCCATGATAACCTTGGTTCTAGAATTAAATACTTTATATGCTCTGCTGTTTATAGAGTATCCAAGGAAAATCCCTTCATCACTTTTAGGATCCATTTTTCTCCTTTGCTCCCTATCTGCCAGAATATAGCAGTTACTTCCAAACACATGAAAGTACTTAACAGTGGGTTTTCTGCCCTTCCAGACTTCATATATTGTGGACAAAGTTCCTTTTCTCAAGGTAACTCTGTTATGGATGTAGCAGGAGTGTTCATAGCTTCAGCCCAGAAATACAGAGGTAACTTTTTAGCATGGATCATAGCTCTTGCAGATTCTTGAATAGTTCTATTCTTCCTCTCAACAATCCCATTCTGTTGAGGAGTGATTGGTGAAGAATATTCATGATTGATTCCTTCTGAAGAGCAGAAATCTAAGAACTTTTGATTCTCAAATTCTTTTCCATGATCACTTCTAATTCTAATCACACAGCTGGATTTTTCCCTTTGTAATCTTTGACATAATTCTTTGAATACATCAAATACATCAGACTTTTCTTTGATGAAATTTATCCATGTATATCTTGAAAAGTCATCAACCACCACATAGGCATACCTCTTACCACCAAGACTTTCAACTTGCATAGGTCCCATAAGTATAAACAGGTAGGGTGCCTGCTCTGATGCCAATTGAAATTCTGTGATCAGGTATGAGATGTCCTAAGAGATGTCCCAACACTTGATAGGACACTTGACAAATTTAACCAAAACTTAAATAGCAAGAAAAGTAAACAACACAGAAGTTTGTTAACCCAGTTCAGTGTATAACCACACCTACATCTGGAGGCTACCAAGCCAGGAGGAAATCCACTATTAGTAATATTAATTCTAGACTTAAACCACCCTGTTTAATCTATCACTTAATAACTACCCAATGCAATTTCTACCTAAGACACACCTTAGATAAGAGTACCCTACTCACTCCCCCTCAATCACACAGTGATCAAGTTTACAAGTTTACTGAAATTGAAGACATCCTTCAAACAATACAGCTTGATCTTACTTCACAGTTTCAATCAAGTCACAAATGCACTTTTGCTTAAAAGCTCATAAAGTGGTACAATAAAAACAACCTGCTATTAAATTCTAGACACCCTATTTGGTCTTCTGAAATTCGTACTCAATTCTATGAGTTTCTGTTAATTAAATAGGTATCTGAATTTTGGGCTTTCTGTAGAATGATCCAGCCCTAATACGCAGCAGCTTCCACCTTGAATTAGGGTTTGTTACCTCCTAGATTCTAGGTGCTTTTAGGTCTTCTGTTTTAAACTGAATCTTCAATATAAAACTCCCTACAGATGCGCCTTGTTCTGTTTTTATCCATCATTAATTAATTCCTGATAACTCTCCTTAAATATCTCTGATCTGTTAATCAATAATTAATTCTGATAGCAGGTCTGAGATGTCTCAACATCTGTTGGGACATCCTGAAAAACTGAACTTAAGTTATTTACACAATGTCCCAACATCTGATGAGACATCCTGAAATAAGTTCATATACTCTGTTTGATAATGTCCCAACATCTGATAGGACATTCTGAACTGAATTTAACATTTCTTGTTTGGTCAAAAATTCTGCCAATTCTTAAACATCTACATACATGATTAGAGGTCTTCCCTCAACTGGAGGCATAAGGATCGGAGGCTCTTGTAAGTATTCCTTGATTTTGTCAAAAGCCCTTTGGCAGTCTTCATTCCACCTGACCGTTTGTTTTTTTCTTAACAACTTGAACAAAGGCTCACAGGTTGCTGTAAGGTGAGATATGAACCTTGAAATGTAGTTCAACCTACCTAGAAACCCCCGAACTTCTTTTTCATTCTTTGGTGCAAGCATTTCTTGAATGGCTTTGACTTTGTCAGGGTCAACTTCAATCCCTTTCTCACTTACGATAAATCCTAGCAGCTTACTGGATCGCACCCCGAATGTGCATTTATTGGGGTTTAACTTCAATTGGTACTTACTCAGATGCTTGAATAGCTTCAACAGATTCACCAGGTGGTCTTCTTTTGTGAGGGACTTGGCAATCATGTCATCCACATAACATTCAATTTCTTTGTGGATCATGTCATGGAATAATGTTACCATAGCCCGTTGGTAAGTGGCACCAGCATTCTTCAGTCCGAATGGCATCACCTTATAACAGAATGTGCCCCAGGGTGTGATGAAGGTTGTCTTCTCCATGTCTTCAGGTGACATTTTGATTTGATTATATCCCGAAAATCCATCCATGAAGGAGAACACCGAGAACTGAGCCGTATTATTGACCAATACATCAATGTGAGGTAATGGGAAGTCATCTTTCGGGCTGGCTCTGTTCAGGTCCCGGTAGTCCACACACATCCTCACCTTGCCATCCTTCTTAGGAACAGGTACAATGTTAGCAACCTATGAAGGATAGCTAGTTACAACAAGGAAACCGGCGTCCCACTGTTTTTGTACCTCTTCTTTTATCTTCATGGCCATATCTGGGCGAGTGCGGCGCAACTTCTGTTTTACTGGCGAACAGTCTTCTTTCAGAGGCAGCTTGTGCATAACAATGTCGGTGTCCAACCCTGGCATATACTGATAAGACCAACCGAAAACATCTACATACTCCCGAAGCATGTCAATCAGTTGCTCTTTTACTGAATCTTGCAGGTAGGCCCCGATCTTAACTTCTTTCAAGTCTTCCTCTATACCAAGATTAACCGTCTCAACTTCCTCCAGATGAGGAGTTATAACCTTCTCTTCTTGTCTTAACAACCTGGCTAGTTCTTCAGGTAGCTCATAATCTTCTTCAACCCCTTCATCAGCTTGATTAATCGGATTGTCAAAGTCATACGAAGTCATATCGGTGTTTTTGTCGGTGCAGTCTGGAGGGCACTCTCTGCAAGGGTTTAAATTTGTTCATTTTAGTGATCAGTTTTATCTTGTTTAGAAAAAAGTGAAAATGAAGTTATTATTTTGATAAACATTGCCATTTTATTTTTGTACAAGAAATGAAAAATGAAAAACAGTGAGCGGAAAAGAAAAGACTCATTTGCAAAAGATGTCTTGATACTCATTAATTGATCGTTTGCACAAACTACAAGATGGCCCGATTACAAAATGAGCCCTGACATCTTGGGAAAGATGCAAGACTTGATGCATGCTTTAAATACAGGAAATAATAATTACTCTGCTGGAGTAACTCTTATAATTTCCTGGGAAGACCAGTTTGAGACATGGCTCCCCGGGGTCCTTGGACGTATCCAGCTTTCCAGGTTGCGTTCATCTTCCGACTCATCTTCCAAGCTATTCACAGCATCCGGGGTGAGCATTCCCCCACTAATAAACTTGGGCTCCTTCGCAGCCTTTGATTGATCTTGTCGAGTTGGTCTGTAACCCAACCCGAATCGGTCTTCTTTCTTCACCATGGGCAGCAGCTTGCCCCAGCCTTGGGCGGTTCCCTCCTCAACAACCTTCCGGGCTTGTTGATATGATGTGATGGAGGTCCCAAGTACAGCAGATGTTACATTAATATTAAGGGCCTCAAACCCTTGGCTCATGGTTTCATGGATTTCCCCATTCATCTCAATGTATTTGAAGGTGGCCAGCTGGCTAACAAAAATATCCTCCTCCCCACAAATAGTAATGACTTGGCCTTCCCACTCGAATTTTAACTTCTGGTGAAGGGTTGACGTCACAGCGCCAGCGGCGTGTATCCATGGTCTACCCAATAGATAGCTGTAGGCAGGCTGTATATCCATCACAAAGAAGGTTGTTTTGAAAACCTATGTGCCAATCATTATTGGTAATTCTATCTCTCCCAGAACTGATCTTTTAGAGCCGTCAAAGGCTCTTACTACAAAGTTACTTAGGCGTAGTGCTAAACCATCATACTCCAGCTTCACAAGGGCTTTCTTGGGCAGGACATTGAGGGATGACCCTGTGTCTGTCGCTCCCACCAAATGAGGCTAAGTCAAATGGGGTACAGACGCGAACGGTCGGCGAGATGGATGAGAACACACAAGGGTGAACTCAGAAAGAAAAGAGTCGCCAGCTAGGCATTTTTATCCCGAAGGAAAGCTAATGCTGCATAGACCTAAGAAAAGATGGATAAGACGGTTGCGAACCAGAGAAACTGAGAAAGTGGGTTGGTTACAACCTGGGAAGGTATTAGCACCCAGATTGCCCGTCGTACTCGACAGGATCCACGCCTGAAAGATTTGTGTTTTAAAGGGTTAGTGTCAGTGCAATTTGTGTATAAAAGCTGGAAAGAATGCAAGTGTCAGTGCTGGAAGAAAGTGAAGTGAAATATATGGAGTGTCAGTGTGAAGAAAGAATATGAAGCTCAAGACTATGAGGCACAAAGAATGATGCTGGAAGGAGGGGGAATATACAGAGACTTTTGTTCGATAAATGTTAAGTTATGCCTACGTATCCTCTCGTGCAATGAGGAAGTCAGGACACCGTAGTTCGACTCAAAGAGACTGAAAGGTGAATTGACTTGTGAACTTCCTACTTGTCTATGCTCAAGTGTATGACCTTTCTGGCTCAGGTGCAAACTGTCTTGCATTAGACGGAAGAAGCAAGTTCTCGTTTGTGAGTGAAGATGATGAGAAAAGAATCCCGAAGGAGATGATTATTGCTTGTCCTTTGTGTTTTCAATCTTTTATTGATTTTTGTGTTTGTCATAAGAAAATGAGCTTAAGACTAAAAAAAGGGTTAGTAAACTCATCACATCCTCCCTCTGATTAGGGGTAATGAGAATACCTTAAGTGCGAAGTAAACACCTCACACTTAATCACCATGATGTAGGATTAAGATCATTAACCTACTTGCATTCATTTAGATATTTTTGGATTTTTTGTTTAGTGTTAAGTAATGAGTTTAAGCCATAATCAAGGATTTAATGGACCCATTACACCATCCTAATAGAAGGATAATAGATGAGAACATTTAAGCTGAGGAAGGCTCCTCAACTTAATCCATGATTAGAGATTAATCTCATGACATAACAAGGCCTTTATTGAATGGATTTTAGTTAATGATAAGATTAAGAAGTGGATTTTATGGTTTGTAAGACAACTTGAGGGGGACTTGTCCATTAACACAAGGGTTAGTCCTTCTTAACCATTTAAGGAAGAATTAGAACCCTAATGCAAGGCCCAAGTTACAAGCTTGATGTCTTAGTGATTATTAAGTGAATTGATTAAAGGATTTAAACACATTAAGGGTTTAAAATTAGGATTGAAGTTATACACTCCATCTGAATAGAAGGATGCATGCATAAGCTTAATCACAAAGCCTTAAAACCTTTAAGGTTTAGTCCCTGATTATGAGATGAGAAGAGAAGACACAAAGATGACACAAAGGTAAAAACTAATGGGGGACTAATCAAACCCTAATTGTTATCATGCTTGGGAATCCTAGGATTTGTGAGGCTTAAGAAAGAAAGAGATCTTCAAAGGCCACCAAGGAAGAACAAGATGGAAGGAGGAGAAGAAAGGGGAAGTAAGCTAACTTACTTCACTTAAGAAGATAAGTTGCTTGAAGAAAGAAAGTGAGAAGGGGACATGAATGAGCAAGCTCACTCTAATATAAAAGTAAAATGCAGAAATGATGCACAAGAGAGATGAGAAGAGATTATGAGAAGTGAAGGCAAATTCACTTCTCAAAACAACTTACCACCTGAAAAGTTAGCAAAAGAGATGAAATGAAATGAAAATGGAATGAATGCAAAGATGAAAGTCAAAACCAGAAGCATGAACATGATGTTAATGATGCTAAGAGATGATGCAAACACATGTCAAGAGTTGTGGATGATCACACAAGAATGAGGATGCAAATGAAGCATGCTTTGAACCATGAAAGTTCATGAAAGTTTATAAAATGGAATGAATGCATAACATGGCAAATGAATGAACAAATGATCAAGCATGATTCTAACATGTCTTAAAATGTCTTAGAAGTCATGTGGATGTACAAAATGCCATGGCAAGTTCATGAATGCAAGCAAATGAAAGATGGATGCAAAGGAAGGCAAGGATTAGGGTTTATGCACAAGATACAAAGCAAAATTCAAAATCAGAAGCAAATTATATGGTAAAAAATTGAAAATGGGATCAAAGGTACCCTAACCCTACACAAGTTCACTGCCCAAAGGAGGGGACCCAACTCTTAACCTAATGGGAGTTATGATTTTCTCAAGTTGGCTAGGGTTTTAAGGCACTTCAAAAGGGTTAGGCAGAATGAATTTTACTAAGTTAGAAACTACATGATAATACAATGCAAGAAGAACCTTCATCAAACTCTTCATGGTTAGGCAGAATGAATTTTTCTAAGTTAGGACCAAAATATTGCCTTTTAATAAATTTTATTCCAATGAAAAATGTCAAAATAGGTCAAGAACCAAAAAGAAATTTGTTTGAAGAGTTTGATAATGTTCATAAATGTATTAAAATGCAATGTGAATTTTTTTTGTGATTTTTAAATACCTAAATGCATTTTTAATTAATTAATTTCCATTAACTAAATAAAAATAAACATTTAAATGATTTAAAAATAATTTTAAAAGCAAAAAATAAAAATAAAAATATTTTGGGTTCTGAAAATTAATAAAAGATTTGATAAAAATTTTCAGAATTTTTTAATGTTTTTTACTATTTTTAAAAATTCGTACAAATTAAATAGAAAGAAAATGAAATAAAATTAATTAAATGGAAAAGTATGCCAAAGAGAGGGTTCAGATTGATTCTGGGCCTGTGACGTTTGACTGGGCGCGCATTTGGACGGCCCAGGTTCAAACCTGACTAATCCTCATTAATTAATTAATTAAATCTAATTAAATCTGAATTAGGGCTAATGACTAGATCTGGTTCGTTCATTCGCGCGCGGGAAGGCAAGATCAAAGGCTCATATTCAAACCTCACTAATTACACTGATTAGGGCAAATCACTTTCAGGCGACCGGAACACTGTTCCGGTCGTCTTCTCCGACGAACACAAAACCTTAGCTTCTTCTACAGGTCACCAAACTTCAAATTTCTTTCACAAAAATGATCCTCTAATCATTCTAAACCTAAACCCCTAATTAAAATTCATTTATTTCACTCCACAAACACGAATCGAAGAAAGATATGAAACACGGACAAAAGTTCAGAGATCACATGCATGGTGGTTTCGCAACCATTTTCAAAAGTAAACACATCCCCATGATCAGGGGAGCATATAGAATCATAAAAGAACTTAAAAGCTAGCTTCTGGGAAAAAAGTTCTTCATGTTACCTGAGATGAGGACTCTCTGATTCTGAGTTTTCTGGACTCTCCCTATGTGCAAGCCCACTTCTTTGAACACCCTGATGATGAAATGAAGCTTAGAAAACTTTGATAATGGCTGGTTTGAATGTTTCAGTTCTGGTATAGCCGAAATGGAGGTCTGTGTATGTGGGGATTCAAGCTGTTTCAGGGGGTGGGTTTTGTTCTATGAGTGATATGTGATTTGTTGGTGAAGAAATTTTGGATTTTGGATGGCTGAGGAAGGAGTTTCGAAGAGAGGAAGGTTTGGACAGTTTTTGTGAATCCTGGCTTCTTGGAGGTTGCAGGCTTGTGTGTGTTGTGTTTTGGAATGCTTCAGGTCCACATATGAGGCTCTGATTGGGCAGAGAGTTGGTAGTGGCACAGTTTGATTGGCATGGGCAAAAATGCAAAAAAGTCAAGATCTTGTGTACTATGGGTATGGCTCGGGTCAGAGGAGATCTTAGGGCTTGTCCTGCCTCAGCTTGAGTTAACGAAGGCATTTGGATCTGATTTTGTGAGCTGGATGGTCTTGATCAAGAGTTTTCAAAGTTCTTGCATATTTCCCTCTTTGAGTTTTCTTATGAACCAAGGCAAAGAATCTTGTGATTTCTTGGGCAAAATGCAGCAACATGAGCCATATGAAGTTGATAGAATGCTTTGAGATCAATTAACAATCAATCCAATCATAAAAGGTTCCTTTTGCAAAGATTCAATTTTGAAGCTTCATGAGAAAATGCCTTATGTAACTTGTAATTCAAGGCATAGAAATGAGAAATCCTTTGGGACATTCTGATTTTTAGGTCATGTGTTATGTTTATGTTATGCTTAGAAGTCATTTTGAAGTCATAGAAATGCTTGGCATGTGAATTTGCAAGTTTCCCTCTTTGGTGTAAAAGTGAAAATTTAGTGATTTTGTCCAACTTTGCAAGACCATAACTTTTGATCTAAAATGAATTAGAATGAGTTCTTGTACTTTTTGAAAATGGGAGGATCCACTCTACAACTTTCATGACCAAAGATTTCTCATTTGAAGCATTTTTGAATCAAAAAGAGGAGGTTGAAAAACTTTCCCAAAATGGCAAGTTTGCATTACAAGTCACTTTCCCAAAAAGGAAACTTTGCAAATGGCTTGAAATTCTTCAATTATGTGAACTTCTAACATCTTATAAGATCAAATAAAGATCATACACATTCAAAATTATGGAGAATACCCTTTGGTTGGGTGATTGGGGGCCTCAGATGCCCTGATTTTGCACTAACTTGCTCAAGAGGTCATCTTGTGATCAGATGCCTTCCCCATAGAATTTCTTCATGAAAATTGGTATGCATGATCCTCATAACATATAGAGACCAATAAATTCAAGAAAGACCAAAAAATTTAGAGTTATGGCCTCTGAAACCAAAACCCTAATTTTAGGTCATCTGTGCAATTAAACCTGGCTCTGCTACCATGCCTTCCTCAGTTCTTGTGATTCTATTACTTCCTTGATCTTTGGAGGATAGAATATGATGATTGAACATACATGGACCCTCTTGAGATGATCGAAGACCCTTTGGAGTGGCTCAGATGACCCTTGGATTTCTCAGATCACAAACCCTAGATGCAGATGACTTTGAGCCAATGCAGTGAAGCAACAATGCAATATGAGATGGTATGATTGAACTTATGCAAATTAACAGAACCAAAAGCCATGGTGAAATGAGTGAGGGCAAATTTGGGGTGTTTACAGCAGTCTGTATCCATTGTGATCCAGTAATAGCCTGATCTTAACAACTTTTTAGCCATTGCATGTCCTCCAGCATGGGTACCAAAAGATCCTTCGTGCACCTCGTGCATTAACAAGTCTGCTTCTGCCCAATCAACACATCTGAGAAGTACCATATCAAAGTTTCTTTTGTACAAGGAACCATCAGTATTCAGGAAGAAACTACCAGCTAACCTTCTTAATGTCTTCTTATCATTGGAAGATGCCCCGGGTGGGTATGTTTGATCCTCCAAGAAGCATTTGATATCATGGAACCAAGGCTTGTCATATTTAACAATATCTTTCGAGAACACGTATGTTGGTCTGTCAAGTCTGGATACTGAAATATGAGGTACAAAGTTGGCAGCTTGTACTTTGATCATGGATGAAATGGTAGCCAGGGCATCTGCAAACTGATTTTCATCTCGAAGGATATACTCAAGCTTGACTGTTGTGAAGAATGTCAATAACCTTCTTGTATAATCCCGATAAGGTACCATTTGATCCTGGTGAGTGTGCCATTTGCCGTTAGTTTGATTAATTACCAGAGCTGAATCTCCGAACACAGTCAAAGTTTTGATCCTGAGGTCAATGGCTTCCTCAAGACCCATAATACAAGCTTCGTATTCAGCTTCGTTGTTAGTGCAGTTAAAGGTGAGTTTTTTCCGAGAAAGGCATGTGAACTCCCTTAGGTGTAATGAGTACTGCACCAACACCACGACCATTCATATTAACAGCCCCATCAAACATCATAGTCCATCCTTCTTCTGGGTCAGGCCCTTCAGTGTGAATAGGCTCTTCATGATCTTTCGCTTTTATGAACATGATGTCTTCATCGGGGAAGTTAAATCTCATAGGCTGGTAATCATCAATGGGTTGCTCAGCAAGATAATCAGACAATACACTGCCTTTGATGGCCTTTTGAGATGTGTATTGAATGTCGTATTCTGTGAGGATCATTTTCCATCTTGCAACCCGTCCGGTAAGTGTTGGCTTCTCGAAAATGTACTTGACTGGGTCCATCTTGGATATCAACAAGGTAGTGTGGGTCAACATATACTGTCTCAGTCGGCGAGCAGCCCACGCTAAAGCACAGCAAGTTTTCTCGAGCAGTGAATAACGTTGTTCATAGTCGGTAAACTTTTTGCTTAGGTAGTATATTGCATACTCTTTTCGACCAGACTCGTCATGCTGGCCCAGCACACAACCCATTGACTCTTCTAATACTGTCAAGTACATGATTAGAGGTCTTCCTTCAACTGGAGGCATAAGGATCGGAGGCTCTTATAAGTATTCCTTGATTTTGTCAAAAGCCTTCTAGCAGTCTTCGTTCCACCTCACCGTTTGTTCTTTTCTCAACAACTTGAACAAGGGTTCACAGGTTGCAGTAAGGTGAGATATGAACCGTGAAATGTAGTTCAATCTGCCTAAGAACCCCCGAACTTCTTTTTCAGTCTTAGGTGCAGGAATTTCTTGAATGGCTTTAACTTTATCAGGGTCAACTTCAATCCCCTTCTCACTTACAACAAATCCTAGCAGCTTACCAGATCGCACCCCGAATGTGCATTTGTTGGGGTTTAACTTCAATTGGTACTTCCTCAGACGCTTGAATAACTTCAACAGATTCACCAGGTGGTCTTCTTCTGTAAGGGACTTGGCAATCATGTCATCCACATAACATTCAATTTCTTTGTGAATCATGTCGTGGAATAATGTTACCATAGCCCGTTGATAAGTGGAACAAGCATTCTTCAGTCCGAATGGCATCACCTTATAACAGAATGTGCCCCAGGGTGTGATGAAAGTTGTCTTCTCCATGTCTTCAGGTGACATTTTGATCTGATTGTATCCTAAAAATCCATCCATGAAGGAGAACACCAAGAACTGAGCCATCTTTCGGGCTGGCTCTGTTCAGATCCCAGTAATCCACACACATTCACACCTTGCCATCTTTCTTAGGCACAGGTAAATATTAGCAACCCACGGCGGGTAACTAGTCACAGCAAGGAATCCGGCATCCCACTGTTTTTATACCTCTTCTTTTATCTTCATTGCCATATCCGTGCGAGTACGGCGCAACTTCTGTTTTACTGGTGGGCAGTCTTCTTTCAGAGGTAGCTTGTGCATGACAATGTCGGTGTCCAACCCTGGCATATCCTGATAAGACCAAGCAAAAACATCTACATACTCCCGAAGCATATCAATCAATTGCTCCTTTACTGAATCTTGCAGGCAGGCCCAGATCTTAACTTCTTTCAAGTCTTCTTCCGTACCAAGAATAACCGTCTCAACTTCCTCCTGATGAGGAGTGATAACTTTCTCCTCTTGTCTCAACAACCTGGCTAGTTCTTTAGGTAGCTCATAATCTTCTTCAACCCCTTCAGCAGCTTGATTGATTGGATTGTCAAAGTCATACGAAGTCATAGCAGCGTATTTGTCGGTGCAGTCTGGAGGGTACTTTCTGCAAGGGTTTAGATTGGTTTGTTTTAGTGATCAGTTTTATCTTATTTAGAAAAAAGTGAAAATGAAGTTATTTATTTTGAAAAACATTGCCATTTTATTTTTGTACAAAAAATGAAAAATGAAAGACAGTGAGCGGAAAAGAAAAGACTCATTTGCAAAAGATGTCCTGATATTCATTAATTGATCTTTGCACAAAATACAAGATGGCCCGATTACAAAATGAGTCCTGACATCTTGGGCAAGATGCAGGACTTGATGCATGCTTAAAAATACAGGAAATAATAATTACTCTGCAGGAGTAACTCTTATAATTTCATGGGAAGACCAGTTTGAGACATGGCTCCCCGGGATCCTTGGACATATCCAGCTTTCCAGGTTGTGCTCGTCTTCTGACTCATCTTCCAAGCTATTCACAGCATCCGGGGTGAGCATCCCCCCACTAACAAACTTGGGCTCCTTTGCAGCCTCTGGTTGATCTTGTCGAGTTGGTCTGTAACCCAACCCGAATCGGTATCTTTCTTCTCCACCGGCAGCAACTTACCCCAGCCTTGGGCGGTACCTTCCTCGACAACCTTCCTGGCTTGCTGGTATGATGTGATGGAGGTCCCAAGCACAACAGATGTTTCATTAATATTAAGGGCCTCAAACCCTTGGCTCATGGTTTCATGGATCTCCCAATCCATCTCAATGTATTTGAAAGTAGCCAGCTGGCTAACAAAAATACCCTCCTCCCCACAAATAGTAATGACTTGGCCTTCCCACTCGAATTTTAACTTCTGGTGAAGGGTTGACGTTACGGTGCCAGCAGTGTGTATCCATGGTCTACCCAATAGACAGCTATAGGCAGGCTGTATATCCATCACGAAGAAGGTCGTTTTGAAAACCTGCGGGCCAATCATTATTGGTAATTCTATCTCTCCTAGAATTGATCTTTTAGAACCGTCAAAGTCTCTTACTACCAAGTTACTTGGGCCTAGTGCCAATCCATCATGTTCCAGCTTCACAAGGGCTTTCTTGGGCAGGACAATGAGGGATGACCCTGTGTCTACCAGTATGTGAGAAAGAACTGCACCCTTACACTCCAAGGTAATGTGCAAAGCCTTGTTGTGATTGTGACCCTCCGTTGTCAGATCAGCATTGGTAAATCCTAGTCCATGACTAGCGTTGACATTTCCAACCACAGCCTCTAACTGATTGACAGTAATCTCCTCCGGCACGTAAGCTGCATGCAGGACCTTTAATAGTGCGTTCCGATGAGCCTCAGAACACATTAGCAATGATAGTATGGAGATTTTGGAGGGTGTTTGGTGAAGCTGGTCTACCACCTTGTAATCACTCTTCTTGATGATCCTCATGAATTCATCAACCTCTTGATCAAAGGGAGTTTTCAAAGCTTCTTTAACAACTGATTCTTCTTGCACCATGCTCTTCCCTTTTGCCTTTGCAGCAGCTTCTGCTTCGGCAATTGGTCTTGGAATTTGTGAGGCAAAGAGACGTCCGCTCCTAGTGAAGCCTCCGCCTCCCCCCACATCGTCTATCTGAGGTGAAGAAGTTGATGATTCCAAAGTGATTTTCTGCCCCTCGCAGTATAGATCTGAGCCATAATGCCAAGGGATGGAATTATTGCTTTCATAGGGATCTGGCCCAGGCACCGTGATAGTAACTGGACTGATAGCAGCTGCAGAAGGGACCACAATGGTGTGTGGATCATAGTATATGGTGACTGGTGCTCTGACAGGAGTAGCTTTTGTGAGTTGTTGGCAGGAATATTTGCAGGGTCATAGTATATGGAGACCGTTGAGACGCTTTCATCAATTATCGCTGATGTTGTAGAAGACATTACTGACTGGATGGGTGTTGAAGTTGTAGCAGGAATGGTAACTGAACTTGTATCCATTGATGTGATTGATTGAGCGGTTGTTGGAGTTGTAGTAGAATCCGTTGGAACAATGGTTGCTGACGTTGTAGGAGTATCTGTGATTGCTGGTGAAGGAGTTGCTGGATTTGTAGGCGCCGTTGTCGTAATCTGAAGGATATCGTCCTTAATAAGACCATTTATGCCTTTTCTCAGCCTTTCACACCCATTGACTGCGATATTGCAATACCCACAGCCGAGCTCACAACCAGGGAACATTTGTCATTCTAAAAGCTGAGCTTGTATTTCAATCAAAGGTGTCCGGATCTGTGAAACACTGGTGATTAAAGTGAAAGGTTTGCCTTCCTCAATGGCATTAATCCTAGGCCCGTTGTGACTGGGCATTGGATTTTTTGTGACATTCGGAGGAGGTGCAAAGTTAAGAGCTCTTGAGTCCACTAGATCCTGGACTTTCATCTGTAAGGCCCTGCATTTTTCAGTATTGTGCCCCGGTGCGTTTGAGTGGAATGCACACCTGGCATTTGCATCATAATTCTTTGGCAAATTGGTGGGATCTGGAGGTGCCAATGTCCTTAACTCAACCAAGTTGAGCTTCAGGAGTTGTGGCAAAAGTGCAACATATGGCATGGGAATTGGGTCAATTACCCTGTTTGCTTGTGATGGTCTTTGTTGGAAAGGACGCTGTTGTTGATTATTGTTGTTATTGTAGGTTCTTTGTTGCAGATAATGAACTTGTTGCTGATACTGTGGTTGTTGATGTTGAGGATATGCTGATTGTTGTGGCATTGGAGCTGGGATGGTAACAGCTGTTGCTGACTGGTGAACATACTGAGGTCTGCCCCTGCTTGCATGAATGTAATTTGTCTCACCAGCCCTTCGGGGTCCCACAAAAGGCTTCCTGAAATTACTAGATGAACTTGCACCACTGTCAGAGATCTTACCCATCTTCAAGAGGCTTTCAATCCTTTCACCAGCTATGACCATATCAGCAAAACTGGTAGAGGAGAAGGCAAACAATCTATCAATATAGGTCCCTTGCAAAGTATTCATGAACATGCCAGCCATTTCTCTCTCTGACATGGGTGGCTGGACAGCAGCAGCAAGCTGTCTCCACCTTTGGGCATATTCCCTGAAGCTTTCTTTAGAAGATTGAGACATTCCCATCAGAAGGGTCCTGTTAGGAGCCATATCCAGGTTGTATTGATATTGTCGGATGAAAGCTTCAGCTAAGTCTTTCCAACATCTGATGGTAGCTCTGGTCAAGTGTGAATACCACTCCCATGAAGCCCCAGTCAGACTATCTTCAAAGTAGAACATCCACAGCTTCTCCTCCATAGTATAAGCTTTAAGTCTTCCCAGGAAAGACTGCAGGTGAGTGCGAGGACAGGAGGTACCATTGTACTTCTCAAAGCATGGGGGTTTGAATTTGTGGGGAATTCTCACCCCATCCACCAGCCCCATGTCCATCACATCGAAACCCAAAGAATTCTGAGACTCCAAAGATCTCAACTTTTCAGCAATTTCGTCCAATCTCCGGTCATATACTTCATCCCCAGCTCCCATAACAGTGAACTGCTCTTCTTGGGGATCTTCTTGCAAGATTCTCCCCCCAGCAGTATTACCTTGCACATTCCTCGGGATGTTAGCTTCTGGATCCAGATGAGGTCCAAATACCGGTGGATCAATTCGAGGATGGCCCCGTTCATTGTTACTAGTTCCTCCTGTTCCAAGATGAGGCTCTTCAGGAGTTTGTCTTTCCTCCAGCTCTCTTAACCTTTCTTGACTCTGGGATAAGCCAGTCATCATAGCCATGAATTGAGACATCTGATTTCTCATCTCCACCCTCTCATTAGCCATCTGATTTCTGACCTCAGTCAGATCCTGCTGTACTTGGTCCATTTGAATACCGGGAAGGTTGTTACGAGTCGGGAACCGGTGCGCGCGGTTGACAGGGAACACTCGGCGACGAGCAATGTTTCCTGAGATCATAACATAGTTAGAAACAATAATAATAAAAACCTACAAAACAAAACAAAGTTAGTATGCAATGCAGTATGCTTATTTGTTTTCCAAGGTATCTGGTTTGGTTCTTGGTTTTGACCTTTCCAGACCTCGAGGAAGATGTCTGATGTTGCTGAGAAAACCCAAATGAGAACAAACTGAAATATATTACAAATGGTGAACAATACATAGTCAGTTTTACAACACATGCCCATGGAGGGTCAAAATACATCAAAAAAGAAAAAGTACATTAAATGGAAACAACAACAAACAAAGGGCCACACATCCAACCCAAACTCATCCTCTCTGACTTCCTTTAGGAGTGCCTCAGTCACTGGACCAGCTGGGTGCTCTGTAATGGTCCTAATGAGGAGGTTCCTGGTAGCAATGGCAGTAGTCAGCTTCTTGTGCCTGTCCTGGTCTTTTGATCTCTTCAATCTTGCCCTAAGCTTCAACTCTGAAATCTCCTTTTGGGCTGCCAACAAAGCTTCTTGCTGCTTCTTTTCATTGGCCTCTAACTGTTCAATCTTGGCTTGAGTTTTCTGGTCTTCTTGTGTCCGGGCTTCAGTGATCCTGACCCACCTAGCCTGACATTCTTGCAGATAGAGCTCAGTCCTAGCCTTCTGAAAATTGGCTTCTTTACAGGCATTCTTCAATATTTATTCCCCAGCTCTTGCTTTCCTGATGTAATCCTATGTCTTCTCAATTTTGGTGAGATGCTCCACCCTAAGCTTTTCCAACCTCTCAATGTCCAGATGACCATCACTTCTTTCCCACAGATTCTTCTTCAAAGTTTGAGATAAGTTCTCATTCCTTTCTTTCAACTTCTCAAATTCTTCTAGGCTGACAGTTGCTGGAGGTTGTACTGTAGAGGGTCCAGGTATGTCCTCAATGGTGAAAGGCATTCCAGTGATTTGAGCTCTTGTACGGGACCAGTCATAGTACTGAGCTGAAGCAACATTATTACACCTTCCCATAATTACCGTCCCTTTTGTCTGGATGTTGTCCCAAGCCCAAAATGCTTGTCTAACAGCAGCTGAATTAGGTTTCACTTCACAATACAGGGTCTCAGCTAAATCTTGCACTCTGGGAGGGTGAACCAAAGCATAGCCCAGTTGTCTCTTAAACAGCAAAGGATTGTAGTTGATGCAACCTTTTACCCCTATCAGAGGCACATTTGGTTATTGCCCACAGCTGGTGATAATGTCTTTGCCTTTGGTGCTCTGGGTGCACCATCTAATATCATCTGAAGTCAAAGCAATGAGCCTCTTAGCCCAATTCTTCTGCTGGTGAGGATTCAAGAAGGCATCTGTCTTAGGTAGATGTCTGAGCAGCCAGGTGTGAAACAAAGGAGCACAACATCTCACTAACTTCCCCCTTTGTTTCTCATTCCTCTGATGGATGGAGTAATAGAAATCTCCCAGCAATGTGGGTACTGGGTTCCTCAGAAGAAACAGATGAACGACATTCTTGCTGACAAATTTGGGGTCATCTGCAAACAGTATAACCCCATATATGCTGAGGGCTAACAGTGCACAGACTGCCCTCCACTCTCCTAATGAAGCCTTCAGGATGGCCTGAGAAATCAAGAAGTCCAAGTGAAGACCAGGGATTATAGATTTTGTTGTCATGCTTTGTTCAATCAAGGCAGGCTCCAAGTACAGTGCTTTTGCTACTTCTCCATTGCTGGGAAAAGTCATTTCTGGGTTGAAAGGGAGTCCACCCCTGATAGGTACTCCAGTTAATGAGGAAAACTCTTCCAGTAGAGGCCCTAACTGAAAGTCTGGGAAGGTGAAGCATCTCAAAGGAGGGTCATAAAACTGCAAGCAGGTGTTGATCATGCTCCTCTGAGAAGGGTCAAGGTCCATAACCATATCCAGGATACCTCCATAATGCTCTCTAAACAGTGGAATATGGTCAGGTGTGATGAGGGACTGGACCTGCCTGATGCCAGTCAACACAGGCTCAAAGAAGTGGTAGGATATGTTGCTCCTCCTGGGAGTAGTCATAAATGCTGAAGAGGAGGAAGATAGGTGCTGATGAAGATCAAGACTGATACTGGAGATGAGCCACTGACAGGCTGATGCTGGTGATGATGAGAATAGTTGAAGCAGATAACTGATGAAGCAGAGGTCTATGCAAAAGAAAGGGTCAAAACCAAACCAGATATAATGAAATGGATACCCTGAAAAACAAATAAACAAATGTTAAATGATGCAATGATGATATATGCAAATGATATGCAAGGGTTTATGATCAAGCTGGATTTGATTATATGTCTTGATATAAGTCCATGTATGTTCAAAGAAGCTCCAGATGGAGGTTCAGAAATCCAGTAACCAAGGTGGGGGACTCAAATAAAGAGTCACATATCCAGGGTTAAATCACAAGAATTGTCCAAAGTGGAGTACTCTTAAATAAGACAGAAACAAGGTATGATGTGGCCAAGGGTACCTGCAAACCTGTAAACATCCCAACCCCCTCACAGGTAATGTTCTAAAACAAGGATCCTCAGACTTGGATCAGTTATGAGAAGTGTAAACACTTCTAACCCGGAGGTACAATGTTTACAATAACCATAACAAACCCTCCTCTAATTCACCTCAGCTTCTGAAGGTCATAATAAAGGTCATCCAGAATTAGCAGGCTTCCCAGATAGCCCTAGCACTAAAGGAAATCTGTAGCACAGAGTTCTCAAGAAGAAACCCACATCTGAACCGTGTTTCATATTCCCGCACCAGACCGAAATGGAATGGGAAAGAACATGAACCACTCTAGCCTAGGTGTCACTCAGGTCCCAGGTATAGGACCTTAAACTCTCAATGGAACCCCACCCATCAAAACAGAAACCAGATCCAACAATGATAATGACAGTATGAAATATGAAAGCTGTAAAGGAAATCAATAAATAACGTTGTACATAAATCAGTAAATAAATTAAACAAATAAACACAATTAGCACATAACACCCCAGTAAACACAAATCAAACAAGCGCTAAGAGGAACCCACAAAAAGAACCAGAAGCCCTGGTTACAGTATAAGGGTCCCCAACAGAGTCGCCAAGCTGTCGCTCCCACCAAATGAGGCTAAGTCAAATGGGGTACAGACGTGAACGGTCGGCGAGATGGATGAGAACACACAAGGGTGAACTCAGAAAGAAAAGAGTCGCCAGCTAGGCATTTTTATCCCGAAGGAAAGGTAATGCTGCATAGACCTAAGAAAAGATGGATAAGACGGTTGCAAACCAGAGAAACTGAGAAAGGGGGTTGGTTACAACCTGGGAAGGTATTGGCACCCAGATTGTCCGTCGTACTCGACGGGATCCACGCCTGAAAGATTTGTGTTTTAAAGGGGTAGTGTCAGTGCAATTTGTGTATCAAAGCTGGAAAGAATGCAAGTGTCAGTGCTGGAAGAAAGTGAAGTGAAATATATGGAGTGTCAGTGTGAAGAAAGAATATGAAGCTCAAGACTATGAGGCTCAAAGAATGATGCTGGAAGGAGGGGGAATATACAGAGACTTTTGTTCGATAACTGTTAAGTTATGCCTACGTATCCTCTCGTGCAATGAGGAAGTCAGAACACCGTAGTTCGACTCAAAGAGACTGAAAGGTGAATTGACTTGTGAACTGCCTACTTGTCTATGCTCAAGTGTATGACATGTCTGGCTCAGGTGCAAACTGTCTTGCATTAGACGGAAGAAGCAAGTTCTCGTTTGTGAGTGAAGATGATGAGAAAAGAATCCCGAAGGAGACGATTATTGCTTTTCCTTTGTGTTTTCAATCATTTATTGATTTTTGTGTTTGTCATAAGAAAATGAGCTTAAGCCTAAACAAAGGGTTAGTAAACTCATCACATCCTCCCTCTGATTAGGGGTAATGAGAATACCTTAAGTGCGAAGTAAACACCTCACACTTAATCACCATGATGTAGGATTAAGATCATTAACCCACTTGCATTCATTTAAATATTTTTGGAGTTTTTGTTTAGTGTTAAGTAATGAGTTTAAGCCATAATCAAGGATTTAATGGACCCATTACACCATCCTAATAGAAGGATAATAGATGAGAACATTTAAGGTGAGGAAGGATCCTCAACTTAATCCATGATTAGGGATTAATCTCATGACATAACAAGGCCTTTATTGAATGGATTTTAGTTAATGATAAGATTAAGAAGTGGATTTTATGGTTTGTAAGACAACTTGAGGGGGACTTGTCCATTAACACTAGGGTTAGTTCTTCTTAACCATTTAAGGAAGAATTAGAACCCTAATGCAAGGACCAAGTTACAAGCTTGATGTCTTACTGATTATTAAGTGAATTGATTAAAGGATTTAAACTCATTAAGGGTTTAACACTTAGGATTGAAGTTATACACTCCATCCTAATAGAAGGATGCAGGCATAAGCTTAATCACAAAGCCTTAAAACCTTTAAGGTTTAGTCCCTGATTATGAGATGAGAAGAGAAGACACAAAGATGACACAAAGGTAAAAACTAATGGGGGATTAATCAAACCCTAATTGTTATCATGCTTGGGAATCCTAGGGTTTGTGAGGCTTAAGAAAGAAAGAGATCTTCAAAGGCCACCAAGGAAGAACAAGATGGAAGGAGGAGAAGAAAGGGGAAGTAAGCTAACTTACTTCACTTAAGAAGATAAGTTGCTTGAAGAAAGAAAGTGAGAAGGGGACATGAATGAGCAATCTCACTCTAATATAAAAGTAAAATGCAGAAATGATGCACAAGAGAGATGAGAAAAGATTATGAGAAGTGAAGGCAAATTCACTTCTCAAAACAACTTACCACCTGAAAAGTTAGCAAAAGAGATGAAATGAAATGAAAATAGAATGAATGCAAAGATGAAAGTCAAAACCAGAAGCATGAACATGATGTCAATGATGCTAAGAGATGATGCAAACACATGTCAAGAGTTGTGGATGATCACACAAGAATGAGGATGCAAATGAAGCATGCTTTGAACCATGAAAGTTCATGAAAGTTTATAAAATGGAATGAATGCATAACATGGCAAATGAATGAACAAATGATCAAGCATGATTCTAACATGTCCTAAAATGTCTTAGAAGTCATGTGGATGCACAAAATGTCATGGCAAGTTCATGAATGTAAGAAGAACCATCATCAAACTCTCCATGGTTAGGCAGAATGAATTTTTCTAAGTTAGGACCAAAATATTGCCTTTTAATAAATTTTATTCCAATGAAAAATGTCAAAATAGGTCAAGAACCAAAAAGAAATTTGTTTGAAGAGTTTGATAATGTTCCTAAATGTATTAAAATGAAATGTGGATTTTTTTGTGATTTTTAAATACCTAAATGCATTTTTAATTAATTAATTTCCGTTAACTAATTAAAAATAAACATTTAAATGATTTAAAAATAATTTTAAATGCAAAAAATAAAAATAAAAATATTTTTGGGTTCTGAAAATTAATAAAAGATTTGATAAAAATTTTCAGAATTTTTTAATGTTTTTTACTATTTTTAAAAATTCGTACAAATTAAATAGAAAGAAAATGAAATAAAATTAATTAAATGGAAAAGTATGCCAAAGGGAGGGTTCAGATTGATTCTGGGCCTGTGACGTTTGACTGGGCGCGCATCTGGACGGCCCAGGTTCAAACCTGACTAATCCTCATTAATTAATTAAATCTAATTAAATCTGAATTAGGGCTAATGACTAGATCTGGTTCGTTCATTCGCGCGCGGAAAGGAAAGATCAAAGGCTCATATTCAAACCTCATAATTACACTGATTAGGGCAAATCACTTTCAGGCGACCATAACAGTGTTTCGGTCGTCTTCTCCGACGAACACAAAACCCTAGCTTCTTCTACAGGTCACCAAACTTCAAATTTCTTTCACAAAAATGATCCTCTAATCATTCTAAACCTAAACCCCCTAATTAAAATTCATTTATTTCACTCCACAAACACGAATCGAAGAAAAATATGAAACACGGGCAAAAGTTCAGAGATCACATACATGGTGGTTTCGCAACCATTTTCAAAAGTAAACACATCCCCATGATCAGGGGAGCATATAGAATCATAAAAGAACTTAAAAGCTAGCTTCTGGGAAAAAAGTTCTTCATGTTACCTGAGATGAGGACTCTCTGATTCTGACTTTTCTGGACTCTCCCTTTGTGCAAGCCCACTTCTTTGAACACCCTGATGATGAAATGAAGCTTAGAAAACTTTGATAATGGTTGGTTTGAATGTTTCAGTTCTGGTATAGCAGAAATGGAGGTCTGTGTATGTGGGGATTCAAGCTGTTTCAGGGGGTGGGTTTTGTTTTATGAGTGATATGTGATTTGTTGGTGAAGAAATTTTGGATTTTGGATGGCTGAGGAAGGAGTTTCGAAGAGAGGAAGGTTTGGACAGTTTTTGTGAATCCCGGCTTCTTGGAGGTTGCAGGCTTGTGTGTGTTGTGTTTTGGAATGCTCGAGGTCCACATTTGAGGCTCTGATTGGGCAGAGAGTTGGTAGTGGCACAATTTGATTGGCATGGGCAAAAATGCAAAAAGTCAAGATCTTGTGTACTATGGGTATGGCTCGGGTCAGAGGAGATCTTAGGGCTTGTCCTGCCTCAGCTTGAGTTAACGAAGGCATTTGGATCTGATTTTGTGAGCTGGATGGTCTTGATCAAGAGTTTTCAAAGTTCTTGCATATTTCCCTCTTTGAGTTTTCTTATGAACCAAGGCAAAGAATCTTGTGATTTCTTGGGCAAAATGCAGCAACATGAGCCATATGAAGTTGCTAGAATGCTTTGAGATCAATTAAGAATCAATCCAATCATAAAACGTTCCTTTTGCAAAGATTCAATTTTGAAGCTTCATGAGAAAATGCCTTATGTAACTTGTAATTCAAGGCATAGAAATGAGAAATCCTTTGGGCCATTCTGATTTTTAGGTCATGTGTTATGTTTATGTGATGCTTAGAAGTCATTTTGAAGTCATAGAAATGCTTGGCATGTGAATTTGCAAGTTTCCCTCTTTGGTGTAAAAGTGAAAATTTAGTGATTTTGTCCAACTTTGCAAGACCATAACTTTTGATCTAAAATGAATTAGAATGAGTTCTTGTACTTTTTGAAAATGGGAGGATCCACTCTACAACTTTCTTGACCAAAGATTTCTCATTTGAAGCATTTCTGAATCAAAAAGAGGAGGTTGAAAAACTTTCCCCAAATGGCAAGTTTGCATTACAAGTCACTTTCCCAAAAAGGAAACTTTGCAAATGGCTTGAAATTCTTCAATTTTGTGAACTTATAACATCTTCTAAGATCAAATAAAGATCATAAACATTCAAAATGATGGAGAATACCCTTTGGTTAGGTGATTGGGGGCCTCAGATGCCCTGATTTTGCACTGACTTGCTCAAGAAGTCATCTTGTGATCAGATGCTTTCCCCATTGAATTTCTTCATGAAAATTGGTATGCATGATCCTCATAACATATAGAGACCAATAGATTCAAGAATGACCAAAAAATTTAGAGTTATGGCCTCTGAAACTAAAACCCTAATTTTAGTTCATCTGTGCAATTAAACCTGGCTCTGCTTCCATGCCTTCCTCAGTTCTTGTGATTCTTTGACTTTCTTGATCTTTGGAGGGTAGAATATGATAATTGAACATACATGTACCCTCTTGAGATGATTGAAGACACTTTGGAGTGGCTCAGATGACCCTTGGATTGCTCAGATCACAAACCCTAGATGCAGATGACTTTGAGCCAATGCAGTGAAGCAACAATGCAATATGAGATGGTATGATTGAACTTATGCAAATGAACAGAACCACAAGCCATGGTGAAATGAGTGAGGGCAAATTTGGGGTGTTTATAGTGTCTACCAGTATGTGAGAAAGAACTGCACCGTTACACTCCAAGGTAATGTGCAAAGCCTTTTTGTGATTGCGACCTTCCGTTGTCAAATCAGTGTTGGTAAACCCTAGTCCATTACTAGCATTAACATTTCCAACCACAACCTCTAATTGATTGACGGTAATCTCCTCCGGCACATAAGCTGCGTGCAGGACTTTTAATAGTGTGTTCCGATGGGCCTCGGAGCACATTATCAATGATAGTATGGAGATTTTGGAGGGTGTTTGGTGAAGCTGGTCTACCACCTTGTAATCACTCTTCTTTATGATTCTCATGAATTCATCAACCTCTTGATCAAAAGGAGTCTTCAAGATTTCTCTAGTAACTGGTTCTTCGTGCATCATGCTCTTCCCTTTTGCCTTGGCAGTAGGTTCTGCTTCAGCAATGGGTTTTGGGATTTGCGAGGCAAAGAGACGTCCGCTTCTAGTGAAGCCTCCGCCTCCCCCCACATTGTCTATCTGAGGTGAAGAAGTTGATGATTCCAAAGCGATTTTCTGCCCCTCGCAGTATAGATCTGAGCCATAATGCCAAGGGATGGCATTATTACTTTCGTAAGGGACTGGCCCAGGCACTGTGATAGTGACCAGACTGATAGCAGCTGCAGAGGGGACCACAATGGTGTGTGGATCATAGTAGTTGGTGACTGGTGCTCTGACAGGAGTAGCATTTTGTGAGTTGTTGGCAGGAACATTTGCAGGATCATAGTATATGGTAACCGTTGAGACGCTTTCATCAATTGTTGCTGATGTTGTAGAAGGTACTGTTGACTGGATGGGTGTTGAAGTTGCAGCAGGAATGGTGACTGAACTTGTATCCGTTGAAGTGATTGATTGAGCAGTTGTTAGAGTTGTAGTAGAATCCGTTGGAACAATGGTTGCTGATGTTTTAGGAGTATCTGTGATTGTTGATGAAGAAATTGTTGGAGTTGTAGGCGCCGTTGTCGTAATCTGAAGGGTACCATCCTTAATAAGACCATCTACGCAATATTGCAATATCCACAGCCGAGCTCACACCCACGAAACACTTAGCATTCTAAAAGCTGAGCTTTGATTTCAACCAAAGGTGTTCGAATTTGTGGAACACTGGTGATTAAGGTGGATGTTTGCCTTCCTCAATAGCATTAATCCTAGGCCCGTTGTGACTAGGCATTGGATTCCTTGTGACGTTCAGAGGAGGTGCAAAATTGAGAGCTTTAGAGTCCACAAGGTCTTGGTCTTTCATATGTAAGGCCCTACATTTCTCAGTATTATGCCCTGGTGCGTTTGAGTGGAATGCACACCTGGCATTGGCATCATAGTTCTTTGGCATATTGGTGGGATCTGGAGGTGCCAGTGTCCTTAATTCAACTAGGTTTAGCTTCAGGAGTTGTGGCAAGAGTGTTGCATACGGCATTGGATTGGGTCAATTACCCTGTTTGCCTGTGATGGTCTTTGCTGGAAAGGACGCTCTTGTTGGTTGTTATTGCTGTTGTTGTAGGTTCTCTGTTGCGGATATTGAACTTGTTGTTGATATTGTGGTTGTTGTTGTTGTTGAGGATATGTTGATTGTGGAGGAATCGGAGCTGGAATGGTAACTGCTGCTACTGACCGATGAACATACTGAGGTCGGCCCCTGCTTGTATGAATGGAATTGGTCTCACCGGCTCTTCGGGGTCCCACAAAAGGCTTTCTGGGATTGCTAGACGAACTTGCACCACTGTCGGAGATTTTGCCCATCTTCAGTAGACTTTTAATCCTTTCACCAGCTATGACCACATCAGTGACACTGGTAGAGGAGAAGGCAACCAATCTATCAATATAGGTCCCTTGTAATGTATTCATGAACATGTCAGCCATTTCCCTCTCTAACATGGGTGGTTGGACAGCAGCAGCAAGCTGTCTCCACCTTTGGGCATATTCCCTGAAGCTCTCTCTAGAAGACTAAGACATTCCCATTAGGAGGGTCCTGTTGGGAGCCATGTCCAGGTTATACTGATATTGCCTGATGAAAGCTTCAGCCAAATCTTTCCAACATCTTATGGTGGCCCTAGACAAATGTGAGTACCACTCTCTCGAAGCTCCAGTCAGACTGTCCTCAAAGTAGAACATCCATAGCTTTTCATCCATGGTATACGCTTTGAGTCTTCCCAGGAAAGACTGCAGATGAGTTCGTGGACAGGAGGTACCATTGTACTTTTCAAAGCATGGGGGTTTGAATTTGTGGGGAATTCTCACCCCATCCACTAGCCCCATGTCCATCACATCAAAGCCCAAAGAATTCTGAGACTCCAAAGATCTTAATTTCTCAGCAATTTCGTCCAATCTCCGGTCATATACTTCATCTCCAGCTCCCATAACAGTAAACTATTCTTCTTGGGGATCCTCTTGCAAGATTCTTCCCCCAGCAGTATTACCTTGCACATTTCTCGGGATGTTAACTTCTGGATCCAGATGAGGTCCAAATACTGGTGGATCAATACGAGGTTGGCCCCGTTCATTGTTGCTAGTTCCTCCTGTTCCAAGATGAGGCTCCTCAGGAGTTTGTCTTTCCACCAACTCTCTTAACCTTTCTTGACTCTGGGCTAAGCCAGTCATCACTTCCATGAATTGAGACATCTGATTTCTCATCTCTACTCTCTCATTAGCCATCTGATTTTTGACCTCAGTTAGATCCTGCTGTACTTGTTCCATTTAAATACCGGGAAGATTGTTACGAGTCGGGTACCGGTGCGTGCGGTTGACAGGGAACACTCGGCGACGAGCAATGTTTCCTGAAATCACAACAGAGTTAGAAATAATAATAATAATAAAACCTACAAAACAAAACAAGAGTTAGTATGCAATGCAGTATGCTTATTTGTTTTCCAAGGTATCCGGTTTGGTTCTTGGTTTTGACCTTTCCAGACCTCGAGGAAGATGCTTGATGTTGATGAGAAAAGAAGCCCAATGAAAACAAACTAATATATTACAAATGATGAACAATACATAGTCTGCTTTACAACACATGCCCCTGTAGGGTCAAAATACAATAAAAGGAAAAGTACATACAATGGAAGTAACAACAAACAAAGAATCAGACATCCAGTCCAAACTCATCCTCTCTGACCTCCTTCAGGAGTGCCTCAGTCACTGGACCGGTCGGGTGCTCTGTAATGGTCCTAATGAGGAGGTTCCTGGTAGCAATGGTAGTGGTCAGCTTCTTATGCCTGTCCTGGTCCTTTGATCTTTTCAATCCTGCTCTGAGCTTCAATTCTGAAATCTCCTTCTGGGCTGCCAACATAGCTTCCTGCTGCTTCTTCTCATTGGCCTCTAACTGTTCAATCTTGGCTTGAGTCTTCTGGTCTTCTTGTGTACGGGCTTCAGTGATCCTGACCCACCTAGCCTGACTCTCTTGCAGATAGAGCTCAGTCCTAGCCTTCTGAAACTTGGCTTCTTTACAGGCAATCTTCAATATTTGCTCCTTAGCTCTTGCTTTCCTTATGTAATCCTCTGTCTTCTCAATTTTGGCAAGATACTCCACCCTGAGCTTTTCCAATCTCTCAATGTCCAGATGACCATCACTCCTTTCCCAAAGAGTCTTCTTCAAAGCTTGAGATAGATTCTCATTCCTTTCCTTCAACTTTTCAAATTCTTCTAGGCTGACAGTTGTTGCTGGCTGTACTGTGGATGGTCCAGGTATGTCTTCTACGGTGAAAGGCATTCCAGTAATCTGAGCTCTAGTACGGGACCAGTCATAGTATTGGGCTGAAGCAACATTATTACACCTTCCAAGAATAGCCATCCCTTTTGTCTGGATGTTGTCCCAAGCCCAGGATGCTTGTCTGACAGCAGCTAAATTAGGTTTCACTTCACAATACAGGGTCTCAGCTAAATCTTGCACCCTGGGAGGGTGAACCAAAGCATAGCCCAATTGTCTCTTAAACAGTAAAGGGTTGTAGTTGATGCAACCTTTTACTCCTATTAGAGGCACATTTGGGTACTGTCCACAGCTGGTGATAATGTCCTTGCCTTTGGTGCTCTGGGTGCACCATCTAATATCAACTGAAGTCAAGGCAATGAGACTTTTAGCCCAATTCTTCTGTTGGTGGGGATTTAGGAAGGCATCTGACTTAGGTAGATGTCTGAGCAGCCAGGTATAAAACAAAGGAGCACAACATCTCACCAACTTCCCCCTTTGTTTCTCATTCCTCTGATGAATGGAGTAGTAAAAGTCTCCCAGCAGTGTAGGTACTGGGTTCTTCAGAAAAAACAGATGGATGGCATTCTTGCTGACAAATTTGGGCTCATCTGCAAACAGTATAGCCCCATATATGCTGAGGGCTAACAGTGCACAGACTACCCTCCACTCTCCCAATGAGGCCTTCAGGATGGCCTGAGAAATCAAGAAGTCTAAGTGCAAACCAGGGATCCCAACTTTTGTTGTCATACTTTGCTCAATCAAAGAAGGCTCTAAGTACAGTGCCTTTGCTATCTCTTCATTTATGGGAAAAGTCATTTCTGGGTTGAAAGGGATTCCACCCCTGATAGGTACTCCAATCAATGAGGAAAACTCTTCCAGCAAAGGCCCTAGCTGAAAGTCTGGGAAGGTGAAGCATCTCAAAGGAAGGTCATAAAACTGCAAGCATGTGTGGATCATGCTCCTCTGAGAAGGATCAAGGTCCATAACCATGTCTAGGATACCTCCATAGTGCTCTCTAAATAATGGGATGTGGTCAGGTGTGACAAGTGACTGGACCTTCCTGATACCAGTCAACACAGGCTCAAAGAAGTGGTAGGATATGTTGCTCTTCCTTGGAGTAATCATGAAGACAAATGCTGGTGGAGGCCACAGGCTGAGAAATTGAAGGTAGGTGCTGATGAAGATTACAGACTGATGCTGGAAATGAGCCACTGACAGGCTGATGCTGGTGATGATGATAATAGCTGAAGCAGATAACTGATGAAGCAGAGGTCTATGTAGAAGAAGGGGTCAAAACCAAACCAGATATAACGTGGATACCCTGAAAAGAAAATAAACAAATGTTAAATGATGCAATGATGATATATGCAAATGATATGCAAGGGTTTATGATCAAGCTGGATTTGATTATCTGTCTTGATATAAGTCCATGTATGTTCAAAGAAGGTCCAGATGGAGGTTCAGAAATCCAGTAACCAAGGTGGGGGACTCAAATAAAGAGTCACGTGTCCAGGGTTAATCACAAGAACTGTCCAAAGTGGATTACTCTTAAACAAAACAAAAACAGGGTATGATGTGGCCAAGGGTACCTGCAAACCTGTAAACAGCCCAACCCCCTCATAGGTAATGTTCTAAAACAAGGATCCTCAGACTTGGATGAGTTATGAGAAGTGTAAACACTTCTAACCCGGAGGTACAGTGTTTACAATACCATAAAAAATCCTCCTCCAATTTACCTCAGTTTCTGAAGGTCACAATAAAGGTCATCCAGACTTAGCAGGCTTCCTAGATAGCCCTAGCACTACAGGAAATCTGTAGCACAAAGTTCTCAAGAAGAAACCCACATCTGAACCGTGTTTCATATTCCCGCACCAGACCGAAATGGAATGGGAAAGAACATGAACCACTCTAGCCTAGGTGTCACTCAGGTCCCAGGTATAGGACCTTAAACTCTCAATGGAACCCCACCCACCAAAACAGAAGCCAGATCCAGCAATGATAATGACAGTATGAAATATGATAATCTGTAAAGGAAAGCAATAAATAAAGTTGTACATAAAGCAGTAAATAAAGCAAATAAATAAACACAATTATCACATAACACCCCAGTAAACACAAATCAAACAAGCGCTAGGAGGAACCCACAAAAAGAACCAGAAGCCCTGGTTACAGTATATGGGTCCCCAGCAGAGTCGCCAAGCTGTCGCTCCCACCAAATGACACCCAAGTTAAGAGGGTTACAGACGCGAACGGTCGGCGAAAGGAGAGAACACACAAGGGTGAACTGAAAAGAAAAGAGTCGCCAGCTAGGCATTTTTATCCCGAAGGAAAGGTAATGCTGCATAAACCTAGAAAAGAATGGATAAGACGGTTGTGAACCAGAGAAACTGAGAGAGGGAGTTGATTACAACCTGGGAAGGTATTAGCACCCAAATTGTCCGCCGTACTCGACGGGATCCACGCTTAAAAGATTTGTGTTTTAAAGGGGTAGTGTCAGTGCAATTTGTGTATCAAAGCTGGAAAGAATGCAAGTGTCAGTGTAAAAGAAATGTGAGATGAATGAGGAAAGTGTTAGTGTAAGGAAAGAATGTGAAGCTCAAGACTATGAGGCTTGAAGAATAATGCTGGAAGGAGGGGGAATATACAGAGACTTTTGTTCGATAACTGTTAAGTTATGCCTACGTATCCTCTCGTGCAATGAGGAAGTCAGAACACCGTAGTTCGACTCTACGAGACTGAAAGGTAAATTGACTTGTGAACTGCTTATTTGTCTATGCTTAAGTGTATGACCTGTCTGGCTCAGGTGCAAACTGTCTTACATTAGACGGAAGAAGCGAGTTCTCATTTGTGAGTGAATGAGATGAGAAAAGAATCCCGGAGGAGACGATTATTGTTTGTTTTTTGATGATTTCAATATTTTATTGCTTTTGGAGTTTGTCATAAGAAAATGTGCCTAAGCCTAAACCAAGGGTTAGTAAACTCATCACATCTTCCCTCTGATTAGGGGTAATGAGAATACCTTAAGTATGAAGTAAACACCTCACACCTCATCACCATGATGTAGGATTAAGATCATTAACCTACTTGTGATTATTTAAATGTTTTTGGAGTTTTTGTTTAGTGTTAAGTAATGAGTTTAAGCCATAATCAAGGATTTAATGGACTCATTACACCATCCTAATAGAAGGATAATAGATGAGAATATTTAAGCTGAGGAAGGCTCCTCAACTTAATCCATGATTAGGGATTAACCTCATGACAAAACAAAGCCTTTATTAAAGTGGATTTTAGTTAATGGATGAGATTAAGAAGTGGATTTTATGGTTTGTAAGACAACTTGAGGGGGACTTGTCCATTAACACTAGCGTTAGTCCTTCTTAACCAATTAAGGAAGAATTAGAACCCTAATGCAAGGCCCAAGTTACAAGCTTGATGTCTTGATGATTATTAGATGGATTGATTTAAAGGGTTTAAACACATTAAGGGTTTAACACTTAGGATTAAAGTTATACACTCCATCCTAATAGAAGGATGCAGGCATAAGCTTAATCACAAAGCCTTAAAACCTTTAAGGTTTAGTCCTTGATTAAGAGATGAGAAGAGAAGACACAAAGATGACACAAAGGTAAAAATAATGGGGATCTAATGAAACCCTAATTGTGATCATACTTGGGTATTCCTAGGGTTTATGAGGCTTGCAAGAAGGTCTTCAAGAGAGCCACCAAGGAAGAAGCAGGATGGAAGGAAAAGAGGCAGCAGGAAGCAAGACAACTTACTTCACTTAAGAAGATAAGTTCCTTGAAGGAAGAAAGTGAGAAAGAGACATGAATGAGCAAGCTCACTCTAATACACAAGTAAAATGCAGCAATGAATGCATAAGAGAGATGAGAAGACAATATGAGAAGTGAAGGCAAATTCACTTCTCAAACACTTACCACCTGAAAAGTTAACCAAAAGACATGGAATGAAGTGAATATGAAATGAATGCAATGATGCAAACCAAAACCAGAAGCATAAACATGATGTCAATGATGCTAAGAGATAATCCAAACACATGTCAAGAGTTGTGGATGATCATACAAGAATAAGGATACAAATGGAGCATGCTTTGAACTATGAAAGTTCATGAAAGTTTATGAAATGGAATGAATGCATAACATGGCAAATGAGTGATGTAATGATCAAACGTGATTCTAATATGTCCTAAGATGTCTTATATGTCATGTTGATGCATAAAATGTCATGGCAAGTTCATGTATGCAAGCAAATGAAAGATGGATGCAAATGAAGGCAAGAATTAGGGTTTATACATAACATGCAATACAAAATCCAAAACCAGAAGCAAATGAAATGATAAAAAAATTGAAAATGGGAACAAAGGAACCCTAACCCTACACAAGTTCACTGCCCAAAGGAGGGACCTAACTCTTAACCTAATGGGAGTTATGATTTTCTCAAGTTGGCTAGGGTTTTAAGGTACTTCAAAAGGAAAAAAATGCACATCAAATTGAAAATGAAAGATAAGTTCAAACCAATTTTACCCTAGAAACTACATGATATGAAGAATGCAATGCAGAAAGAACCAACACCAAACTATTCATGGTTAGGCAGAATGAATATTTCTAAGTTAAGACAAAAATATTGACTTTTAAGAATTTAAATTCCAAAGAAAAATGTCAAAATATGTCAAGAACCAAAAAGAAATTTGTTTGAAGAGTTTGATAATGTTTCTAAATGTATTAAAATGCAATGTGAATTTTTTTTGTGATTTTTAGAAACCTAAATGCCATTTTAATTAATTAATTCTCATTAACTAATTAAAATAAACATTAAAATATTTTTAAAATACGAAAATTATGCAAAAAAATAAAAATAAAATTATTTTCAGAAAGAGAAAAATATTTTAAGGTATGATGCAAAAAATGAGATTTTTGTGAAATGATTTGCTATTTTTAATAAAATGAACAAATTAAATGAAAAGAAAATGAAATAAAAATTAAATGAAGGAAAGTATGCCAAAGGGAGGGCTGAGATCAAATCTGGGCTTAAACCAGTTGACTGGCGCGTATCTGAACGGCCCAAATTCAAATTTCATTAATCTGACTTAATTAATTGTTAATCCTAAATTTAAAACTAATGACTCAATCCTAACAACACAAACACGCGCGGGAGATCAGATCCAAAGGCCTAGGTTCGAACAAAACCCTAATCCTGATTAAAAGCCCTAATGACTTTCAGGTGGCTGGAAATGACCTCCGGTCATCTTCTCCGGCCACCTCTCCCCTGAGAAAACCCTATCTCACTCCCCAAGCTACAAAAATGAAATCACTCTGGCCAGAAATGAATCCCACGCATCACTGAATCAAAATCCCCAAACAAAAACCATTTTTTATTCATCAACAAGGCAGATCGAAACAAAATAATTTTAGGTCAGAAACTTTCAGACAATCCATAAATGCTCAATATTCCACCATTTTGAAAAGTAAATATATCAGAATCATCAGCACACCATAAGGATTCGATTAAGAACTTAAAAACAAAGTTCTGAGAAAAAAGTTCTTGAGCTATACCTGAGATGGAACCTTCTGGTTCTGGGCTTTCTGTCCTTTCCTTTACTACAAGCCCACTTCTTTGAACCCCCTGATGATGAAATGAAGCTTAGAAAAATTGGAGGTTGATGGTTGTGTGAGAAGTTTCGAAGAGGTGAAGTTTTTTTGTAAGTTTGTGAAATCTGATTGTATGTGTGTTCTGAGCCTATTTCCTTCTTGTTTTATGACCTTGAAGCAATCCATAAGCAATCCCAACAATTCAGGAGGGCAGATATGCATTGTGGGAATGGTATGGGGTGATTGGCCAAAAAGTCAAGAATTGTGTACTGTATAGGTATGGGCCATGGCAGAGGATATTTATGTGCTTGGATTGCCTCAGCTAGCTTCAAGGAAGGCCATTGGATGTTCTGATTTGATCTGTAATGGGTGAAGGGTGAGATGTCATGTGTTTTGCAATCTTCACAACTTGTTGCATTTTGAGATTTTGGTCATGGACATATCCTATTCCAAGCTGAATTCTTGTTGTGAAATGCTACATGATGTTATGGTAATGCTTTGAGATCAGTTAGAGACCACATAAACCCTTGGGAATCACTTTTGCAAGAATTCCCCCTTTTGAACTTCATGGAAAATGGCTTATGATACTTGGAATCCAAGGCATGAAAGTGAGAAATTCTTTGGGAAAATCTGACTTATGGACCATGAGTGATGTTTTTGTGATGATTAGAAGTTGATTTGAAGTCACATTTGGCTTTGGCAAGTGTTTTTGCAAGTTTCCTCTTTGGCACAAAAGTGAAAATTTAGTGATTTTGTCCAACTTTGCAAGGCCATAACTTTTGTTCTAAAATGAATTAGAATGAGTTCTTGTACTTTTTGAAAATGGGAGGATCCAATCTACAACATTCATGACCAAGAAATTTTCATTTGAAGCATTTTTGTATCAAAAAGAGGAGGTTGAAAAACTTTCCCAAAATGGCAAGTTTACATTACAAGTCAATTTCCCAAAATGGAAACTTTGCAAATGACTTGAAATTCTTCAATTTTGTGAACTTCTAACTTCTTCTAAGATCAAATAAAGATCATACACATTCAAAATGATGGAGAAAACCCTTTGGTTGTGTCATTGGGGGCCTCAGATGCCCTGATTTTGCACTGACTTGCTCAAGAAGTTATCTATTGATCAGATGCCTTCCCCATTGAATTTCTTCATGAAAATTGGTGTGTATGATCCTTATAACATATAGAGACCAATAGAAAAAAATGACCAAAAATTTTGGAGTTATGGCCTCTGAAACCAAAACCCTAATTTTAGGTCATCTGTGCAGTTAAACCTGGCTCTGCTTCCATGCATTTCCTCAGTTCTTGTGATTATTTGACTTCCTTGATCTTGGGAGGACAAAATATGATGATTGAACATAAATGGACCTTCTTGAGATGATTGATGACCTTTGGAGTGGCTCAGATGGCTCAGGGATTGCCCAAATCACACACCCTAGATGCAAATGACTTTGAACCAATGCAGTGAAGCAAAAATGCAATATGAGAGGGTGTGATTGAACTTATGCAAATGAAAAGAATCACAAGCCATGGTGAAATGAGTGAGGGAAAATTTGGGGTGTTTACATATAGCACATCATCTTAATTAAAAAAGAATCCACCTTCTAGCCTTATGAGAGTCTTCTTGTCTTTATTAGATGCCCCAATCGGGTACTCTTAAGACTTCAGGAATTGCTTGATATCATGATACCAAGTTTTATCATCTTCAACATCGTCAAATGTGAAGACGTAGGCAGGTATTTCGAGCTGAGAGACCATGATTCGAGGCACGTAATTCTCTTGACAAATTTTAATCATGGATGATAAAGTTGCTAGATTATCAGTAAACTAATTCTCATCTCGTGGAATATAATTCAGCTTGACCTTGGTGAATGTAAACACCCCAAATTTTCCCTCACTAAGTTCACACCATGGCTTGAGATCTTTCATATTTGCATTAGTTCAATCATACCATTTCATATTGCATTTTTGCTTCACTGCATAAGTTCAAGTTCATCTGCATCTAGGGTTTGTGGTCTGAGCAATCCAAGGATCCATCTGAGCCACTCCAAAGGTCTTAAATCATCTCAAGAGGGTCCATGTATTTTCAATCATCATATTATATCCACCAAAGATCAAGGAAGTCAAAGAATCACAAGAACTGGCAAAGCATGGAAGTAGAGTTTTGGTTTCAGAGGCCATAACTCCAAATTTTTTGGTCATTCTTGTTTCTATTGGTCTCAATATGATATAAGGATCATGCATACCAAGTTTTATGAAGAAATTCATTGTGGAAGTCATTTGATCACTGGGTAACTTCTTGAGCAAGTCAGAGCAAAAGTGGAACCAAAGTGGATTTTTAATCAAATTGAAGTTATATGGTCTTTATTTGATCATTGAAGTGCTAAGAAGTCCACAAAGTTGAAGGAAAATGAGCTAAACCAAAAGTTGCCAAAAATGGAAATGACTTGTAGTGTAAACTTTCCATTTTCAAAAATGCTTCAAATGAAAAATTGTTGGTCATGAAAGTTGTAGATTGGATCATTCCCTTTTCAAAAAGTACAAGAACAAATCCTAATTCATTATGGAACTCAAGTTATGGCTTGTCAAAGTTGGCAAAAATCACATAATTTTCAAGAATGCATCAAAGAGGGATTTTTGCAAACCCATTTGCCAATTCATTTTGTGGCTTCAAACACACTTCTAATCATCATACCAACATAGCACATTGTCTAAAACTCAGAATTGCCCAAGGAATTTCAAGATTTCATGCCTTTCCCATGAAGAAATCTCAAAGGAGCCAAACTTTCTCCAAATTGCAAAACACCCCATAACTTATTTCTCACATGTTGAATTGCCTCAAAATGAATTCCATGGACCTCCTTGATCCTTGCTGAACCAGACATGCCCTTGTACCACCTCTGAACCAGCCCATACCTCAAGGACAAAAACTTTTGACTTTTTTGCAAGAAGCCCATACCAATCACAATAGGGCACAACCACTCCACAGACCTATCACAACTTGATATGTGGACCAAATGCTGGTGATAGCACACAAGAACACAAGCTGAAACCTAAGAATCACCAAGTTCACAAAAACTCTCCCTCTTGCAAAAACCTTCGAATCTCATAACTCAGCCACCCATTCTTCAAACAAATACCACCATTCATTTATAAATCACTCATTGATCATAAACCACCCACCAAATCAGCCAAGAACACACCACAAACAAAATACGATTTTCTGACCAGTTGATGCGTGTTTTTCGCAAGTGTACGAACACGTCAGAGTAATATAAAAGATTGTCGAATCCACAGAGACCAAGTGTCAATCTATCGTACCTGTTGTTATGGTGTGTATCTAAGGCAACTAAATATAGGGGTTTTAAGAAGGGTGCAATGGTAAGAACGGTCTACCTAGGAGGATTGGTATGTCGTCATCTTCTTTAATGTCCATGACAACAAAATCAGTAGGTATGAACAGCTGACCTATCCTAATAGGGACGTGTTCAAGTATGCCTATAGGGTATTTAATAGACCTATCGGCTAATTGAAGTGACATCTTAGTAGGTTGTAATTCTCCTAAGTTTAATCTCTCACAAACTGCTAAAGGCATTAAGCTCACACTAGCTCCTAAGTCTAGAAAAGCTTTTTCGATGACATGATTCCCCAAAATACAAGGAATGGAAAAATTTCCGGGATCTGTATCTTTCTTTGCTAACCTATTTTCGGAAATAGAATTACATTCCACGGGTTTCGGATCTTCAAGTCTACGTTTATTTCTAAGTATGTCTTTGAGAAACTTAGCGTAAGAAGGTATTTGGGTGATGGCTTCTGTAAAGGGGATTTCTACGTGAAGTTTTTCTATAACCTTAACGAATTTTTGATATTGATTATCGATTTGGGTTTTCTTTAATCTTTGAGGGTAAGGTATTGGTGGTTTGTATGGCGGTGGTGGTACATAGGTTTTATTTTTAGGTTCTTCTCCTTTTTCTTGACTTTCCAGGGTTTCAGACTCCTCTGGTTCCTTCTCGTCATTCCTCTCAGAAGGTTCGGGCTCACTTGATCTAGGGTTTAAAGGTTCCTTATAAGCGGTTCCACTTTGTAGAGTAATGGCATTTGCTTGCCCTTTCGGGTTTTGTTGAGGTTGTCCAGGGAACTGTCCTCCAGGTGTAGTCTGTGGGGCTTGGTTTAAAGCTACCTGAGAGATCTGGGTTTCAAGCATCTTATTATGAGTAATGATTTGATCAACCTTGGTTCCTAACTAGGTAATTAGTTCGTTAACATGGACGTTTTGGTTCATGAACTCTTTGTTTTGTTGTGTTTGAGCGGTGATAATTTTTTTTACAATTTCCTCAAGGCTCGGACTCGGTGGTATAGGTTGCATAGGTTGATTTGTTCTTGGGGCTTGGTAACCTTGTTGTCTCGGAGGTGCGGTATTTTGAATAGGGTTATTATTTTTGTAGGAGAAGTTTGGGTGATTCCTCCATCCAGGGTTATATGTGTTTGAAAATGGGTTCCCTTGGGTGTAGTTCACTTGCTCAGTGTTAGTCTCATTCAACAGATTGCATTCGGCGGATTGGTGTCCTTGCGTCCCACATATCTCACAATTCGGCGAAACTGCGGCTACAGTATTCGGGGTTATGCACATATGGTCGACTCTAAGGGACAACGCGTCCATTTTAGCCTGCATCATGTCTATAGAGCTTAGCTCATGTATTCCTCCTTGGGCTTCCTTCTTTTCCACTATCGCTCGTTCTACTCCCCATGATTGATGGTTTTGGGCCATATCCTCGATAAGGGCACTAGCTTCAGGGTAAGGTTTGTTCATCAGTGCGCCACCAACAGCAGCGTCGATAGTCATCTTAGTGTTATAATGAAGTCCATTATAGAAGGTTTGAATGATTAGCCAATTCTATGAGCCATGATGTGAGCATGCTCTTAATAGCTCTTTATATCTCTCCCAGGCTTCGAACAATGACTCTCCTTGGTGTTGGGTAAATCTGGTTATTAGGTTTCGAAGAAGAGCAGTCTTACTTGGGGGAAAATATCTAGCAAGGAAAACTTTCCTAAGGTCATCCCAAGTTGTTATTGAATTGGGTGGAAGGGAATCTAACCATGATAGAGCTTTATCTCTGAGGGAAAAGGGAAATAATCTTAAGCGTATCGCCTCAGGAGAAGCTCCATTGGTTTTAAAAGTGTCTGCTAACTGAAGAAAGATTTTTAAATGTTGGTTCGGGTTATCAGTAGCGAGACCTGAGAATTGTCTCTGTTGCACTAATGTCAGCAGGGATGGTTTAAGTTCAAAATTATTGGCTGGGATAGCGGGGTTTACTATACTAGAACTAGGTTCCTCGTTTGATGGTTGGGCGAAGTCCTTAAGAGGTCTTCGGTTTTGATCTTCGGCCATAGCTCTCCTATTCCTATGGAAAAACAAACGTGCGCGAGCGTAACGTTCAGGTTCATCTAGAGGGTCTACTAAACTTTCGGCACTGCGAGTCTTTTGCATTGACCGGTGGGTAACAACCTTAGTCTAAACGGTATAACTACAGGGTAATGATATTTGACGAAATTGGTCCTCGGCAACGGCGCCAAAAACTTGATGCGTGTTTTTCGAAAGTGTACGAACACGTCAGAGTAATATAAAAGATTGTCGAATCCACATAGACCAAGTGTCAATCTATCGTACCTGTTGTTATGGTGTGTATCTAAGGCAACTAAATATAGGTGTTTTAAGAAGGGTGCAATGGTAAATAAAATGATAATTTTAAATAATAAATAAAAGACAGGCTCGAATGTAATTCACGTAATCAATGGATAATCCAGTACTTGTTAATGGAACTGCTTATGGGCAATGTTTTCTCCTTTGAAAAGAACTAATTTAACAGGAACTGTCGCTTTTGCGTATTCAGAACCGAGTTGTACTCTCTAATCAACCCCTCCTATTGTCACGGCTAAAAAGGTGCGTACTGCGTTAGAGTAGTAAACCTATTTTTAAGAAATGTAGTATCTTAACTAAGTTGAAAAGTATTTTAACCTGGATTTCTTAGCAAAAAGAGGTTCTCACGAACCAGACTCTAAACTTCATAACGCGTCCGAAAATCGTTTTAAAATCTCTTTTCTTTTTAATCTAAAAACTCCTAATGAACTAGACAAAGCGCTTTTGGCTGTTTTTGAAATAGTTAAAAACAATTATTTGAATTGAAAGATAAAATAGCCCTTAAGTGTTTCCACGAACAATTGTATAGATTACAGGTTTAATTACGATCCTTACATTCTAACCTTTATAGATTTAGTTAGACATGGTAAAGTAAAAGTTCTTTTTATAATTTTTCATAAAAGTAATTTAGTGCGAGTGCGGAAAGTAAATGAAAGTAGTGCGAGTGCGAGAAATAAAGTAATTTAGTGCGAGTGCTGATAATAAACGAAAGTAAAGCGAGTGCGGGGAAATAAATAAAATAAAGTGTGAGTGCGGATAATAAAGAAAGTAAAGCAGTGCGAGAAATAAATAAAAGTAAAGCAATGCAGAAAAGTAAAATACGAACTGGAATTAAAATGGCGGCAGGATTAACTTCCTCCAGAGTGCTCCAAAACTTGATCACACAGACAGATACAGACTCGATCACTCGATTGCAGAAACACCCCGATGTGGAATGGTAACTGCTTTAAAACTGATATATGCCTAGAGAAATCTAAGTTTGGATGATGAAAACCGAAAAACTAAAGTCCTATTTATAGGAAAACTAAATGCGCGAAAAGACCAGGATGCCCCCTCCACTAAAAAATGGAGGGAACTGTTTTTGCCTTGTGGCGCCCGCCACAAGGTCATGGCGCCCGCCATGAGACTGATAGGGAATGGAAGAGTGGGGATCGTGGGTCTTGGCAGTTGTGGAGTGGTCTTGAGATGTGGCCACGTCATGGCTAACCCCATGGCGCCCGCCACGGTGGGTGTCGTAAGTGTAAAACGCTGAATTTCTAGGTTTTCGCCCGTTTCCACTCCTTTTTCGCTCCTTTTCTCGATTCAAGCCCCGATTACATAAAAAACCTGAAAACAAAAGAAAAAAAAGTAATAACATAACAAAATAACAATAAAAGCTAAGAATGCATGCGTAATCGGAGTCAGAAATACGGTGAATTTTAGTGTGATCAAATTCTCCCACACTTAAACCTTTGCTTGTCCTCAAGCAAATATTAAAGCTCAAGAAAATATGGTGTCAACACGTGTCTTTGGGCTAAAGGGCTTCTAAGTTCAAGTCAGGATGCAGTGACAGGTACTAACTAAGTGAACCAAGGGTACCATAGTAACACAAACAAAAACTTCACCTATATTAACCACTCCATTGCATCCCACAATACCTAGGCCTATCTTCTCATCTTTTTGTGTCCTTTTCATTTAGGCGCAATCACATTAACCCCGTTATCCGTACATGCTTCATAGTAGAGTGGCCAGTTAGTGATTCTAATCCATAACATAAGGTTTCTGGCACATAAGCATGTGTAAACCTGTTTTATTTGACCTAATTGTAGCTGCGGGGGATCAGATCGTAATCCGCCCTACCAAGTTCAATGCCAAATACCTCTGAACCAACTAACAATAGGTGACTTGCATTTTTTTCTTTTTGTGGCAAAAAAAATTTTCTTCTCTTTTTTCGGTTTAAATGGCTTTGTGAGGGTCACCTATACCAGAGTTTGCCTTTTTTTTTATTAGCACTGGATCATTCACTTATGTTCATCGGCCCCCTACGTAGAGCATGCTTAGGCCGGAGCTGACTGCTAAAATAAACTACTTAGGACAATTTTTTAAATAATAATAAAGGCCATGGTGGTGGGGTTTAGGAGTGATTCCTATATTCAAGAGGTCTATGGTGCTAAAATGGTGCTGATGTTTCAAAAAGTTGACCTAAGTCACCACATCCTAATCTAAACCTGTCTCAAAGCCCAAAAAAAATGTGAAACAACATTGTTTTCTCTTTTAAAAATTTTCTGGTAAGGCTAAGGAAATGGGAAAAAATGAGGATGTACTAAAAATACACTATACTGGTGACTCGTCAGACTCATGCATTATCTAAGAAAATTAAACTAAATAACTTACTGAAAAGGGAAATAACTGAAAGGAAATAATTAACTAAAAAAGGGAAATGAAAGAAAGCAATAAAATCCCCTCCCACACTTAAATCGAACATTGTCCCCAATGTTTCGAAATAAGATAAGGGGGTAACCTGAAAAAGACTACTGAGGAGGAGCACTGGTGCCCTCGCCGTCCTGCTATGATGGTCTGGAACGACGGGATCTACTACGATGCTGGTCCCTCCGGTCGAGTCGTGCCGATAAGGCAGCTTGAGCACTCCGGACCTCTCGAAGGTTACCTAAGATGGAACCCTGAGTAGCCTCTACAAGCTGGTAGTGCCGGCTGTTGAACTCTCTCTGACGGTTCTGCTCTAATGAGATATCGTTAAAGGTATGGCAAATGTTGCTATAAGCACGATCCGAAACCAATCGCGATTGTTGCATGAAGCTCATGTTGTCCGTCAGTTGTTGTGAAATAGTAGAGAGAAGGCCGTTTCGCCTTTCCTCTCTAGCTGTCATATCACGCCACATCTCCTCAGTGACATAGAATCCAGGAGCAGTACCTGCAACAGGGTTAGAGGAAGATGGTGCGGTGTGTGACTGTGAAGGACGATGGGGGGACATGTGAGGTATGGGAGACTGCTCTCTCCGATCATACTCTTCATCAGTGTCATGTGCCTCCCCATTGGGAATATTAGGAGGAAGTGGACCCAAAACAGGTGGAGCATTCAGATCATAGGTCCAGTTCCTTTCATCACGTACATCAGTACATCTACTGCATGGTAAAGCAACAGATGGGATAGCTACCCCATGAACCATCAACTCATAACCACCTTCTCTCCTCGTTCGGCATAATTTCATGTCTTTCAGAAATTTATAATTAATTGTACGAGGAGGTAGTGGTTCAAGTGTAGCTATCTCATCGTTCAGGCTAAGAGCCCGAGCAATAGACGTAACAAACCCTCCAAAAACAATCGGTCCTGTTTTATTAGTAAGTAAAGCCATGTGTGCAAGCATAAACGGCATCCTTGCAAAAATAAGAGTTCTCTAGCATTTACCTTGTTTGGACTCTCCCGGCCAAAAATAGTACATGCCAAAAGATATCTGAAAATTCTTATAGTCGGGTTATGAATGGTCGACGCAAGTATCCCTTCAAAAGAATTAATTGAAGTACTTGAAAGCCTTTGCCAGAAGGAAAATACCTCGGTCGGCCATTCCGCATCCAAAGGTGCCTCACAAATCGCACCTTCCCTATGAGGGATTCCTAACAAGCCTGCTAGCTCGTTGGTACTGAATTCATATTCAATTCCAAACAGTCTAAATTTAACAGTACCGACTGTGCTAGCAGTGTTAGGACTGACAGTGTATATCAATGAACTTAAAAACTCAACTGTCAGCCTCTCATAGGTAGGTTCCTGATTAACGAAAATATTATGCAAGCCTAAAAATTCTAATTAAAAACACTATGATAAATACCCAAAGCATACACAATTATCATCGACGTACCTAGTCGAGAGAATTTCTCGACTTTGAAGCCTCTGAATAATCTTCCTTTGCCTATCACCCGGTCTTCCATCACGAAGAAGAAATCCATTGAACTCCATTGTTAATTGCTCCTTAGGTAGTGAAAATGGTAGAAAAATGGTTTATGAGAGAAATGATAAAGTTTTGATTTTTATGGTTTGTGGTGGATGAAAATGAAAATGGATTTTGGATAGGTTTTATGGATGGTGGGTATTTTGGAAATGGGGGAGCTTTAATGGGGTTCAAGGAGGTTTTTGAAAGTTGCAAAAATGGGTTTTTGGAGAAGGAAGGTATGAAAATGGTGAAAATGGGAGTTCATCCCCGAAATAGGGGAGAACGCCATGGCGCCCGCCATGGGCTTGTGGCGCCCGCCACAAGGCTATTTCCTGATGGGCCTTGGATTTTTTAAATCCTCCTTTGGGCCCTCTTTGCACCTTCGGTCTTCGGGGGGGTCTGGATAGCGTTTTCTTCTCCTTTTCAAGGCATGAGGCTTGCATATTTTTTTATGAAGACAAAAATGAAAATATTTTTGTCTTGTATTTTTTTTCTTTTGCACGACAAAAACAAAATAATTAAAAAATCAAAAAGAAAAAGAAAAAAAATCGACATTAGTGCATAATATGTATATAAAAGAGGAATTCAAAGTACATGAAAATATAATAGATGCAATAATGTAAGATATGTCTGGAGATGCGATAAATAAAATAAAGCGTGAAAAAAAAGAAATTAAATACTAGGGTGATATTGTCAGTGTAGAACGAATCATGTGGTAGGCTTCTTCTCCTGGTTTGATCCACGAATCTCACTTATCTCCCTCTGAAGCTCTTCAATCTCCTGATATAGAGCATCGGCCTCTGAGGCATGAGTGAGATCAGAAACCTGAATTTGTAATTCCAAGTCCGCTACTTCCTGATAGAGCAGGGAAGTCTCCTTACGGAGCTCATAAATCTGAGTTTGTAGATCAGGCGGCTGCAGAGACATATTGTTAGACATAACAGTTATTCGGGAAGTAAGAGGTGTAGGAGTATACTCAGCGGCGGGAGGCGATTTCGGCTCTTCGACAGTCTCTCCATAACCCTCTAGAGCATAACACTAATTTGCAGGATCATGGACACTGGTCATCAGCGAGTCTAGTAATGTAAAGTAGTGTATCGCTTCGCCGTCGATCAGTAATCTAAACATGTTGGGCTCAAAAGAAGCCCTCCTCATCAGTCCTCTGTCAAGACAAAAATCAACATCCAGGGTGGTGTAGCAGCAGAAGGTCCTGAGGTGCAATAATTTGCGAGACAAACCCAATGCAGTAGCTATCTGTGTAACAATCCCACCGACATGTATGATGCCTACAGATGATCTGGAAACACTAGCAAGGCCCTTCAACTGAAAGTTGCCACAAGCAACTGAGCGAGACTGAGTCGCACAAAACAGTAGGAAAATCTCCTCTTCACTTAGCAGGGTCTCTGTATCTGGAAAACCTAGGAAAGAATGCGCTAGAATCATCTGGAAGTACCTTAACACAGGGTTGTGGATTACCTGAGAAAACTGAGTGGAAGGATCTTGGCTCCCTCCACCTGATATTTTAGACCAAAACTTTTCCACTTCTTTGCTCATAAAATATCCCATCGGTGTCTCTGGAATAACATCAGGAGTAGTCTGGAAACCTAGTAAATCACCAAACTCTTTGTGAGAGAAGGAGTAGTCAATCCCGAACAACCTGAAAACAGCGAGTCCATCGGGTCCAGCCCAAGGGTCATGATGAAACGAGCTGAGGAACTCAAGAGTCAAGTTCCTATAAGTGTTGTTCCTGTCGTCAAACTGGTCCCACTGGAGTTGATGGCATAAGAATTTGACGCTTGGCTCTATTCCCAAGGCATCCATGCAGTCATGGTCAGGGTACCTAGTAGGAGCCATAGGGCGTCTCATGTGGGCATAGTAACGCTCTCTCTGTGCGTCGTCTCTAAAGACCATGTGCATTTCATAGGGGTTCTGCATTCTGTACAAGGTTAGCAAACAAGTCCTGAAAGCACATAAAACATTCAATCGTTAGTCCTGACATAATAATAAAATAAACAAATTTAAAATAAAGTAAAAATAAATAAATAAATAAAAAGTACGTAAATAAGAAAACCATGGGTTGCCTCCCATGCAGCGCTTGTTTAACGTCATTAGCTCGACGACTTATTTTTAAACATCATTGGAAGGATATGGTGGATCACTCAGAGTGTGACAGGTGTATGTTGTTGGTATCTCACCTCCTTCGCAGGGCTTCAACCTCTGTCCATTGACGATGAACGGTTTACATGTTTGGTTCTTGATTTCAATAGCACCGGATCTTAGGATCTTAGATACTTCGAAAGGGCCAGTCCATCTCGAACGAAGCTTTCCTGGAAAAAGTCGTAACCTAGAATCGAACAAGAGAACATGATCGCCTATTTTGAAGTCTCTTCTTATGATTCTTTTGTCATGCCAAGCTTTTGTTCTTTCTTTGTATATGATGGCATTTTCGTAGGCGGATTGTCCGAGCTCTTCTAATTTGTGGATATCAAGGATACGTTTCTCACCAGCAGTCAAGTAATCCAAATTCAAAGTTTTGATGGCCCAATAGGCCTTATGCTCCAACTCAAAAGGTAAGTGACATGATTTTCCATAGACCAGTTGATAAGGGGTTGTTCCTATAGGGGTTTTGAAAGCGGTTCTATAGGCCCATAATGCCTCTTGAAGTTTCTGCGACCAATCTTTTCTAGATATAGAGACAGTCTTCTCAAGAATCTGTTTGATCTCCCTATTAGATACTTCCACTTGTCCATTGGTCTGTGGGTGGTATGGCGTTGCTACTCTATGCTTAACTCCATACTTGCTTAAAAGTTTATCAAATATTCTTGATATGAAGTGTGATCCTCCATCACTTATGACCAAACGGGGTGTTCCAAACCTGGGAAATATATAGTTTTTGAATAATTTGATGACTACTCTGGTGTCGTTCGTGGGTGCGGCGATAGCTTCAATCCATTTAGACACGTAGTCAATGGCTACTAAGATGTACTGATTTCCAAAAGATGGTAGGAACGGTCCCATAAAGTCTATACCCCATACGTCGAAGAGTTCTACTTCTTGGATATTTCTTAACGGCATTTTATTACGTCTAGAAATATTTCTTGTGCGTTGGCATCTATCACACTTGACAATGAAAGCATGGACATCACGCCACATAGTAGGCCAAAATAGGCCAGCTTGAAGAATCTTGGCGTAGGTCTTGGATGTGCTCGCATGTCCACCATAGGGTGCAGAGTGACAATGCTCAATTATATTATGTACCTCTTCTTCTGGAACACAACGGCGGAAAATGCCATCTTTACCTCTCTTGAAAAGAAATGGTTCGTCCCAATAGAAGTTTCTCACATCACTATAGAACTTCTCCTTCTGGTGGTAGTTTAGATCAGGGAGTATGATGTCAGCGGCTAGGTAATTAACAAAGTCTGCATACCAAGGTACATTACTTATAGCTAAGGATTTATGAGAATGCTCATATAGGTCTGGGTTATCATCTTCAATAGTTTCTAGTTGGGCTATCAGTCTATCATAGGCAAAATCATCATTTATGGGTACTGAGTCAGGTTTCAGGTATTCTAGCCTAGATAGGTGATCAGCTACCACATTATCAGTGCCTTTCTTATCACGGATATCCAAATCAAACTCTTGCAGTAATAGAATCCATTGAAGTAACCTAGGCTTGGCATCCTTTTTACTTAGTAAGTAACGAATGACAGCATGGTCGGTGTAAACTATAATTTTGGCTCCTACTAAATAAGATCTAAATTTGTCTATTGCGAAAACTACAGCTAGGAGCTCTTTTTCAGTTGTTGCGTAGTTGAGCTGTGCAGCGTCTAGGGTTCTACTGGCATAATAAATTACGTGTAACTTTTTGTCTTTTCTCTGACCTAGAATGGCTCCAGCAGCATAATCACTGGCGTCACACATTATCTCAAACGGTTCTGACCAATCAGGGGGTTTCATTATAGGTGCTGAAATCAGAGCTTGCTTCAGAAGATTAAATGCTTTAGTACATTTTTCATCGAAGATGAATTCAGCATCTTTCATTAAAAGACCAGTTAAGGGTTTTGTTATTTTGGAGAAATCCTTGATAAAACGTCGGTAAAATCCGGCATGTCCAAGAAAACTTCTTATCTCCCTGATAGTCTTTGGCGGTTTTAGATTCTCTATGACTTCTATTTTTGCTTTATCTACCTCTATACTTTTTTTGGAAACTATATGTCCTAAAACAATCCCTTCGGTGACCATGAAATGACATTTTTCCCAATTTAGCACAAGGTTTACCTCCACACATCTTTCCAGGATTTTCTCAAGGTTGATAAGACAATTTTTGAAATCAGATCCACAAACTGAGAAATCGTCCATAAATACTTCCATGATTCCATCTAAATAATCGGCAAAGATAGACATCATGCAGCGTTGGAAAGTGGCAGGAGCATTACAGAGTCCAAAAGGCATTCTTCTATAGGCAAAAGTTCCAACTGGGCATGTAAAGGTAGTTTTTTCTTGATCTTTGGGGTGAATAGGTATTTGGAAGAATCTTGAATATCCATCCAGGTAACAAAAGTAAGAGTGTCTGGCTAGGCGCTCCAACATTTGGTCTATGAATGGTAATGGGAAATGGTTCTTCCTAGTTGCTTTATTTAATTTTCTATAATCTATGCACATACGCCAACCTCCATCGGTTATTTTTGTTACAGGTTCGCCCTTCTCGTTTTTCACGACTGTGATGCCTCCCTTTTTTGGTACTACATGCACAGGACTCACCCATTTACTGTCCGAGATCTGATATATTATACCTGCCTCTAGTAACTTAAGAACTTCAGTCTTAACTACAGTACTCATTATAGGATTTATTCTTCGTTGGTGTTCTCTGGAAGGTTTTGAATCTTCTTCAAGCAAAATCCGATGCATGCATACGGATGGGCTTATTCCTTTTAGATCTGAGATCTTATATCCTAAGGCTGAGGGGTACCTTCGTAAAACATCTAATAATTGATCGGTTTCTTCTTGGTTTAAGGTAGCACTGACTACAACTGGACGGTTCATTTCTTCATCAAGAAATTCATATCTCAGGTTATTAGGCAGTTCCTTAAGTTTTACGGTTGGTTTCATAGGGCAAGGCATAGGATCTGGGGTAAGAGATAAACATTGGTGAAGGTTATCATCAATGTAGGGTCTTTTATAATTGTCATCTTCCAAAATAAGGGTTGATGGCAATTTTATAGATTCAGTTTCTTCTTCTTGTTCTAATTCCCTAATGCATTCTTCGATGATATCTAAGGCATAACAAGCATCTCCTATCACAAGTGCCATAAGAAATTTTGAAAGTATAAATTCTATCTTTTCGTCACCTACCTCAAAAGTTAGTTTTCCTTTTTTAACATCTATTACGGCTCCAGCAGTCGATAAGAACGGTCTACCTAGGAGGATTGGTATGTCGTCATCTTCTTTAATGTCCATGACAACAAAATCAGTAGGTATAAACAGCTGACCTATCCTAACAGGGACGTCTTCAAGTATGCCTATAGGGTATTTAACAGATCTATCGGCTAATTGAAGTGACATCTTAGTAGGTTGTAATTCTCCTAAGTTTAATCTCTCACAAACAGCTAAAGGCATTAAGCTCACACTAGCTCCTAAGTCTAGAAAAGCTTTTTCGGTGACATGATTCCCCAAAATACAAGGAATGGAAAAATTTCCAGGATCTGTATCTTTCTTTGCTAACCTATTTTCGGAAATAGAATTACATTCCAAGGGTTTCGGATCTTCAAGTCTACGTTTATTTGTAAGTATGTCTTTGAGAAACTTAGCGTAAGAAGGTATTTGGGTGATGGCTTCTGTAAAGGGGATTTCTACGTGAAGTTTTTCTATAACCTTAACGAATTTTTGATATTGATTATCGATTTGGGTTTTCTTTAATCTTTGAGGGTAAGGTATTGGTGGTTTGTATGGCGGTGGTGGTACATAGGTTTTATTTTTAGGTTCTTCTCCTTTTTGTTGACTTTCCGGGGTTTCAGACTCCTCTGGTTCCTTCTCTTCATTCCTCTCAGAAGGTTCGGGCTCACTTAATCTAGGGTTTAAAGGTTCCTTATAAGCGGTTCCACTTTGTAGAGTAATGGCATTTGCTTGCCCTTTCGGGTTTTGTTGAGGTTGTCCAGGGAACTGTCCTCCAGGTGTAGTCTGTGGGGCTTGGTTTAAAGCTACCTGAGAGATCTGGGTTTCAAGCATCTTATTATGAGTAATGATTTGATCAACCTTGGTTCCTAACTAGGTAATTAGTTCGTTAACATGGACGTTTTGGTTCATGAACTCTTTGTTTTGTTGTGTTTGAGCGGTGATAAATTTTTTTACAATTTCCTCAAGGCTCGGACTCGGTGGTACAGGTTGCATAGGTTGATTTGTTCTTGGGGCTTGGTAACCTTGTTGTCTCGGAGGTGCGGTATTTTGAATAGGGTTATTATTTTTGTAGGAGAAGTTTGGGTGATTCCTCCATCCAGGGTTATATGTGTTTGAAAATGGGTTCCCTTGGGTGTAGTTCACTTGCTTAGTGTTGGTCTCATTCAACAGATTGCATTCGGCGGATTAGTGTCCTTACGTCCCACATATCTCACAATTCGGCGAAACTGCGGCTACAGTATTCGGGGTTATGCACATATGTTCGACTCTAAGGGCCAACGCGTCCATTTTAGCCTGCATCATGTCTATAGAGCTTAGCTCATGTATTCCTCCTTGGGCTTCCTTCTTTTCCACTGTCGCTCGTTCTACTCCCCATGCTTGATGGTTTTGGGCCATATCCTCGATAAGGGCACTAGCTTCAGGGTATGGTTTGTTCATCAGTGCGCCACCAGCGGTAGCGTCGATAGTCATCTTAGTGTTATAATGAAGTCCATTATAGAAGGTTTGAATGATTAGCCAATTCTCTAAGCCATGATGTGGGCATGCTCTTAATAGCTCTTTATATCTCTCTCAGGCTTCGAACAATGACTCTCCTTGGTATTGGGTAAATCTGGTTATTAGGTTTCGAAGAAGAGCAGTCTTACTTGGGGGAAAATATCTAGAAAGGAAAACTTTCCTAAGGTCATCCCAAGTTGTTATTGAATTGGGTGGAAGGGAATCTAACAATGATAGAGCTTTATCTCTGAGGGAAAAGGGAAATAATCTTAAGCGTATCGCCTCAGGAGAAGCTCCATTGGTTTTAAAAGTGTCTGCTAACTGAAGAAAGTTTTTTAAATGTTGGTTCGGGTTATCAGTAGCGAGACCTGAGAATTGTCTTTGTTGCACTAATTGCAGCAGGGATGGTTTAAGTTCAAAATTATTGGCTGGGATAGCGGGGTTTACTATACTAGAACTAGGTTCCTCGTTTGATGGTTGGGCGAAGTCCTTAAGAGGTCTTCGGTTTTGATCTTCGGCCATAGCTCTCCTATTCCTATGGAAAAACAAACGTGCGCGAGCGTAACGTTCAGGTTCAGCTATAGGGTCTACTAAACTTCCGGCACTGCGAGTCTTTTGCATTGACCGGTGGGTAACAACCTTAGTCTAAATGGTATAACTACAGGGTAATGAAATTTGACTAAATTGGTCCTCGGCAACGGCGCCAAAAACTTGATGCATGTTTTTCGCAAGTGTACGAACACGTCAGAGTAATATAAAAGATTGTCGAATCCACAGAGACCAAGTGTCAATCTATCGTACCTGTTGTTATGGTGTGTATCTAAGGCAACTAAATATAGGGGTTTTAAGAAGGGTGCAATGGTAAATAAAATGATAATTTTAAATAATAAATAAAAGACAGGCTCGAATGTAATTCATGTAATCAATGGATAATCCAGTACTTGTTAATGGAACTACTTATGGGCAATGTTTTCTCCTTTGAAAAGAACTAATTTAACAGGAACTGTCGCTTTCGCGTATTCAGAACCGAGTTGTACTCTCTAATCAACCCCTCCTATTGTCACGGATAAAAAGGTGCGTACTGCGTTAGAGTAGTAAGCCTATTTTTAAGAAATGTAGTATCTTAACTAAGTTGAAAAGTATTTTAACCTGGATTTCTTAGCAAAAAGAGGTTCTCACGAACCAGACTCTAAACTTCATAACGCGTCCGAAAATCGTTTTAAAATCTCTTTTCTTTTTAATCTAAAAACTCATAATGAACTAGACAAAGCGCTTTTGACTGTTTTTGAAATAGTTAAAAACAATTATTTGAATTGAAAGATAAAATAGCCCTTAAGTGTTTCCACGAACAATTGTATGGATTACAGGTTTAATTACGATCCTTACATTCTAACCTTTATAGATTTAGTTAGACATGGTAAAGTAAAAGTTCTTTTTATAATTTTTCATAAAAGTAATTTAGTGCGAGTGCGGAAAGTAAATGAAAGTAGTGCGAGTGCGAGAAATAAAGTAATTTAGTGCGAGTGCGGAAAGTAAATGAATTTAGTGCGAGTGCGGATAATAAACGAAAGTAAAGCGAGTGCGGGGAAATAAATAAAATAAAGTGCGAGTGCGGATAATAAAGAAAGTAAAGCAGTGCGAGAAATAAATAAAAGTAAAGCAATGCAGAAAAGTAAAATACGAACTGGAATTAAAATGGCGGCAGGATTAACTTCCTCCAGAGTGCTCCAAAACTCGATCACACAGACAGATACAGACTCGATCACTCGATTGCAGAAACACCCCGATGTGGAATGGTAACTGCTTTAAAACTGATATATGCCTATAGAAATCTAAGTTTGGATGATGAAAAACGAAAAACTAAAGTCCTATTTATAGGAAAACTAAATGCGGGAAAAGACCAGGATGCCCCCTCCACTAAAAAGTGGTGGGAACTGTTTTTGCCTTGTGGCGCCCGCCACAAGGTCATGGCGCCCGCCATGAGACTGATAGGGAATGGAAGAGTGGGGATCGTGTATTTTGGCAGTTGTGGAGTGGTCTTGAGACGTGGCCACATCATGGCTAACCCCATGGCGCCCGCCACGGTGGGTGCCGTAAGTGTAAAATGCTGAATTTCTAGGTTTTCGTCTGTTTCCACTCCTTTTTCGCTCCTTTTCTCGATTCAAGCCCCGATTACATAAAAAACCTGAAAACAAAAGAAAACAAAGTAATAACATTACAAAATAACAATAAAAGCTAAGAATGCATGCAAAATTGGAGTCAGAAATACGGTGAATTTTAGTGTGATCACCAGTGGATTACAAACTCACAAACCAACCACTTTCAAGGTCTTCCAAGCATCAAAGCTTCTTCAGGAAGGTCATTGGAGTCATCTTGCACAAAAGAAGCAGCTAGGAAGCTCAAAACTAAGAAGCTCCATCTTAGGTAGCCATTCAAATTAATTTTTCCAGAACTTCTATTTTATGTTCCATTAAGAAAAAGCATGCTTCACTGATGATTCTGAACTTTGTATTTTTGAAAATGGTGGAGAGATGAGTATTTACTAAGCTTCTGAAATTTTTGCCATTTTTGATGTTTCCTTTGAATCTTGTGTTTGAGCAATTATAAATTTGTTTTGAGGGTGGATTCGAGTTCAGGGGGGTGAGGGGAGTTGATCTGGAGCTTTAGAGCTCCAGAAATAACCTAGAAGTGAGGTTTTGAGTTTGCTCAGGGGAGGTGTGGCCGGAGAAGACGACCAGAGGTCTTTTCCGGCCACCTGAAAATGATTAATGGCTAATTAGGCTTAGGGCTTCTGTTTGAATGTGGACCCTTTGATCTGAGCTTCCCGGGCGTGATGTGTGGCTATGATTGCTTCATTAGTTTTTAATTAGGGTTTATGAATTAATTAAATAGGATTAATGGAATTTGAATGTTGGTCGTAGGATCACACGCCAAGTCAACCCAAACCTACCCCAGTTTCAATCCAGGCCCTCCAGTCAGCATACTTCAGTTTATTTTAATTTTTATTTCACATTTTCCTATTTATTTTGTACGAATTATTTAAAATAGTTAAAAAATGCCAAAAATATTTTTATTCTGCATTTTGGTTCCAAATAATTTTCTTATCCCAAAAATATTTTTATTTTTATTTTTGCATTAAAAAATCATTTTTTAAAATATTTAAATGTTTATTTTAATTAATTAATGAAAATTAATTAATTAAAATATCATTTAGGTTTCTAAAAAATCCCAAAAAATTCATATTGCATCTTTAAATATTTAGAGACATTGTCATACTATCCACAAAAATATCTTTTTGGTTTTGAACCATTTTTGAAATTTTCTTGAATTTAGGATTCATAAAATTCATCTTTTAGAACCCTAACTTCAAGAATTATTTTCTACCTAACCAAGAATGGTATGAAAATGGCTCTTTTAGCATTGATCTTCATTTGAAATGTAGTTTCTAACTTAATTTTGTCATGAATTTCTTCTGCCTTTTTGAATTGATTGGCATTTTTCCCCTTTAGGTACCTTAAAACCCTAGAAAACTTAGAAAACTCATATCTTTCATTAGGTTAAGAGTTAGGTCTTCTCCTTTGGGGTGTGATATCATATGGGGTTAGGTTCTTTTGATTGCATTTTCAATTTTTTATCTTGTCATTTGCTTCTGTTTTTGAGTTTTGTATTTCATGTTGCATGAAAACCCTAATTTCTCATCTTCTCTTGCATACACCTTGCATATGCTTGCATTCATGAACTTGCTATGACATTTCATGCATTCACATGACACATAAGACATCATAGGACACATTAGACTCATGCTTGGTCATTTCCTTATCCATTTGCCATGTTATTCCTTCATTTCATTTCATGTGCATTCATGTGTTTACATGCTTCTTTCATGCTTCCTTTGCATTCTCATCACTTGTATGAACATTCATATCTCTTGACATGCTTTCATATCGTCTCACAACATAATTTACATCATAAGTATGCTTCTGGTTTTGGTTTGCATCTTTGCATTCATTTCATTTTTCATTTCATTTCATTTCCTTATGCTAACTTTTCAGGTGGTAAGTACTTTGAGAAGTGAATTTGCCTTCACTTCTCACAATTTTCTTCTCATCTCTCTTATGCATTCATTGCTGCATTTGGCTTTTGCTTTAGAGTGAGCTTTCTTATTCATGTTCCCTCCTCACTTTCCTTCTTCAAGCAACTTATCTTCTTAAGTGAAGTAAGTTGACTTGCTTCTTTTGCTTCTCCTCCTTTCATCTGCTTCTTCCTTGGTGGCTTTCCTTGAAGATCTCTTGCAAGCCTCATAAACCCTAGGAACACCCAAGAATGATCACAATTAGGGTTTGATTAGCCCCCCTTTAGTTTCTACCTTTGTGTCTTCTTTTTGTATCTCTCTTCTCATCTCATAATCAGAGACTAAACCTTTAAGGTTTTAAGGCTTTGTGATTAAGGTTATGCCTGCATCCTTCTCTTAGGATGGAGTGTATAACTTTAATCCTAAGTGTTAAACCCTTAACGTGTTTAAATCCTTTAATAAATCCACCTAATAATCACTAAGACATCAAGCTTGTAACTTGGGCCTTGCATTAGGGTTCTAATTCTTCCTTAATTGGTTAAGAAGGACTAACCCTAGTCTTAATGGACAAGTCCCCCTCAAGTTGTCTTACAAACAATAAAATCCACTTCTTAATCTTATCATTAACTAAAATCCACTCTAATAAAGGCTTTGTTTTGTGATGAGTTTAATCCCTAATCATGGATTAAGTTGAGGTATCTTCCTCAGCCTAAAGGTTCTCATCTATTATCCTTCTATTAGGATGGTGTAATGGGTCCATTAAATCCTTGATTATGGCTTAAACTCATTACTTAACACTAAACAAAACTCCAAAAACATCTAAATAAATACAAGTAGGTTAATGATCTTAATCCTACATCATGGTGATTAAAGTGTGAGGTGCTTACTTCATACTTAAGGTATCCTCATTACCCCTAATCAGAGGGAAGATGTGATGAGTTTACTAACCCTTGGTTTAGGCTTAAGCTCATTTTCTTATGAAAAACTCCAAAAAGCAATAAAAGATTGAAAACACAAAAAACAAGCAATAATAGTCTCCTCCGGGATTCGTCTCTCACCTCATTCACTCATAAACGAGAACTCGCTTCTTCCGTCTAATGCAAGACAATTTGCACCTGAGCCAGACAGGCCATACACTCGAGCATAGACAAGTAAGCAGTTCATAAGTCAATTTATTTTTCAGTCTCTTTGAGTCGAACTACGGTGTTCTGACTTCCTCGTTGCACGAGAGGATACATAGGAATAACTCAACAGTTATCGAACAAAAGTCTCTGTATATTCTCCCTCCTCCAGCATTATTCTTTTAAGCCTCATTCATGAGCACTGCACTTCACACTTCTTTTGCACTGACACTTGTATTCTTTTCCAGCTTTTGTACACATAATAGCACTGCCACTACCCCTTTAAACACAAACTTTCAAGCTTGGATCCCGTCGAGTACGACGGACAATCTGGGTGCTAATACCTTCCCAGGTTGTAACCAACCCCCTTTCTCAGTTTCTCTAGTTCGCGGCTGTCTGATCCATTTCTTTCCTAGGTTTATGCAGCATTACCTTTCCTTCGGGATAAAAATTCCTAGCTGGCGACTCTTTTCAGTTCATCTTCATGTTCTCTCCTTCGCCGACCGTTCTCGTCTGTACCCCTTCTGACAAGGTGTCATTTGGTGGGAGCGACAGTGAAGAATGTTAGCAATCTCCTGGTATAATCCCTGTAAGGAATCAAGTGAGGTTGATGAACTAACCACTTGCCATTGACTTGGTTCACAACCAGAGCAGAATCTCCGAAGATCTCGAGATTTTTGATTCGCAAGTTAATTGCTTCCTCGACCCCCATGATGCAAGCTTCATACTCTACTTTGTTGTTGGTACATTTGAATGTTAGCCGAGCAACAAAAGGCAAATGGACCCCCTCTGGTGAGATAATGACAGCACCTACTTCGTTTCCGTTTATATTCACAGCTCCATCAAACATCAATTTCTATTTGGATTCGGGGTCTAGCCCCTCCTCTGGAAGTGGTTCTTCAAAGTCTTTCAACTTGAGGAACATGATGTCCTCATCCAGAAATTCGAATTTCATGGGCTGATAATCGTCAATTGGCTGTTGGGCCAGATACTCTGACAATATACTCCCTTTTATGGCTTTTTGTAACGTGTAAAGGATATCATATTCTATCAGAATCATCTGCCATCGGGCTACTCTTCTTGTTAGAGCCGGCTTCTCGAAGATATACTTTACAGGATCCATCTTGGAAATTAGGAAGGTGGTGTGAGTCAGCATGTACTGTCATAGCCGGTGAGCAGCCCATGCCAAAGCGCATCAAGTTTTCTCGAGTAATGAGTAGCGTGTCTCACAATCGGTAAACGTTTTGCTAAGGTAATAAATGGCATGCTCTTTTCAACCAGACTCGTCCTGCTGACCCAACACACATCCCATTGATCCTTCGAGTACAGTGAGGTACATTATGAATGGTCTCCCTGGCACTGGAGGCATGAGAATCAAAGGTTCTTGCAAGTACTCCTTGATTCGGTCGAAGGCCTGTTGGCAGTCATCTTTCCACTTGATAGCCCGATTCTTCCTCAGAAGCTTGAAAATAGGCTCACATGTAGATGTTAAGTGCGAGATGAACCGTGCAATGTAGTTCAGTCTCCCTAAAAAACCACGTACTTCTTTTTCACTTCTTGGTTCAGGCATATCTTGGATGGCTTTTACCTTTGCAGGGTTGACTTCGATTCCCTGTTCACTAACAATGAAGCCCAGCAGCTTACCAGAACGTACCCCAAATGTGCATTTGTTTGGATTCAACCTTAATCTGAATTTCCAAAGCCTATCGAATAAATTGGCTAAGTTGACTAGATGCTCTTCTTCTGTTTGTGACTTCACTATCATATCATCAACGTAGACCTCAATCTTGTGATGAATCATATCATGTAATAGTGTCACCATTGCACGTTGGTAAGATGCACCATCATTTTTCAAACCAAATGGCATAACTTTATAACAGAAGGTGCCCCAGGGCGTAATGAATGTAGTCTTTTCTATGTCCTCTAGCGCCATTTGATGCATTTTAAGGTTTTTTTAGGGCACACTTGTCAACTTGGCATTGGTCCATTATTTTTATTATGTGTCACACTCCCTTATATTTTTACTACACTTTTTGTGGTACATGAAGAACTTCTCACGTGACCAACTTTGGTGGTGAAGGATCCATTTTTGTTTGTGTGATTTTATTGGAAAATAGGAAAGTGAAAAAAAGTAATACAAAAGAGAGTACAAAGGAAAGGTTATCAGCATGATTCCCCACACTACTACTACACGTACCTTCCTCACTTTTTAAGAGCCACTCTTTCCTCCACTCATACCCACGTGCCTCTCTGTCTCCCTCTTGTTATTCCCCACTCACACTTTTTAGGAAGGCACTTGCATACACTCTGTCTCTACACGCCTTGTGTTTGCATCACCAAAGATCATGCTTTTGGCCAATACCCATAGTACACATGCGTTGCGTCAAGCTGAAAGGAAAAAGATATTATCATGTGACTCTCATTCCATATACCTCACGCCAACTTATTTTTAACACCATATGAAAACCACTTTTTATCATTATAGGACATCACGCTGGAAACGAATCAAAGCACACCATAGTATCTTAGACCCTCATGCATGTGATTGGTTTTGAATTTGAAACAAAAAAGGAAAGGAGGTCACAATTTTTACTGGGCATTTTGGTGAGCACAAGTTTGGCACAAATACTTTTCTTTTACACAAGCGGCATATATTGTAACGCCCCGATTCGATAATTCCCATTTTGTTGGAGTCTTTTATTTCAATTGAGTAATTATTATTTTGTTTGTGAAATTAATACGATGATATGATATGTTGATGAATTAAGGTGATATGTTGGTGTGATATGTGATTTTATCGTTTTATGAATTTTCGGGTAAAAAATTGGATAAGATGGTATTTAAGGTATTTGTTAATTAATGATAAGTTAGAAATTAGAAGAAATCGGTATTTTGTGAGAAAATGATATTTGGTTGGAGAGAGTATAAAATAGAAAGAAAATATAAGAGAGTGAGAAAGAGTATAAGTTGGTAAGAAGAGAAAGAAAAGGTAGAAAGAAAAAGAGAAGAAAGAAAAAGGAGAGAAGAGAAAAGAGGGAAAGTTGGAAAAGCTTCAAGGTTGCTCCGAGTAATCGAAATAATCGGGTAAGGGTGATAAGCATTGTTATCTTAATATTGTGTATGATTATGTATGTGTTTGATTGGTTGAGTTTTGGTTTTGATGAAAGTTAGAAAAGATGAATATTTAGGGTTTGAGAGAAAATGTGAGAAATTGGTAGATTAATCGGTTAGAAATCGTATAATCGAAGTATGATGTTAGATATATGCTATTGATCATGTTTGTAGGAGTTTAGAGGAGTTTTGGAGTGATTAGGATGAACTGTTCGCAGCTGGTATTTTTCTGAAATCGCAGTGGTCGCTCAACGAGCTACCCCTTGCTCAGCGAAAGTTCCAGGGTGATTTTCGCTCTGCGAGTTGTTCGTCGCTCAGCGCACCTGGGAGGATTTTTGGGTTTTTACGTTTTGTTTCGTAACTTGAGTTTCGGGTATTCGTTTTTAGTGATCCTTATATTGATTCGAAGCTAAAAACATGTAGAATCTAATGATGCTAAAATATGTAATGTTTAGCCGACTTTTTCCCGACTTTTCTGATAAAACGTAATTATGTTAATTATGGAATTGTGGGTTTTATTGTTGTGTTGTGGCCGTTTGGCAAGTAGATACATTGCTTGAATTATATGCGAATGTATGCTAATTGTATGAGATGAATGCATAACTATATTGTGAATATGTATGCATTTTCAAGAATGTTGTGTGTCATTTTGCATGTAAGCATAATGTATGCATTCTTATGTTGTGGGATTCTTTGTGAATCCGTTGTAGCACCGTGTGCTCATGTGGAGTGTGAGAGATGAATATAACAAGATCGAGTGCCCATGTGGGGTGTGAGAAATCCAGAAACATCATGTGCCCGTGTGGGGTGTGAGCGAAGGGTGATTTATTCACATTGATTGTGTGCCTGTGTGGGGTGTGAGCAATCGGATTGTGTGCCCGTGTGGGGTGTGAGTAAACCATAAACATTGTGTGCCTATGTGGGAAGTGAGCAATGGGGAACATCGTGTGCCCGACGGGGAGTTACTTTATGTAACAAGCACTGATTCCATTTGATTCCTGAGAGAACCTATGAAATGTTGAGTCGGTACCACATTTGCATCTGCATAGAGTCGTTTGTCGGTCTCTATGAGTTGCATTTTTATCATTTTAATTATGATATGCAGAAATAAACATGAATGTGTAAATGTTTATTTGGAGTAATTATGGAGATGATAGTATGTGTGATGAAACATACTTGATGGTATATATGCATGTTTGATATGTATATGTATGTGGTTTATACATTTGTAATGTATGTGTGATTAAACATACCTAGACGTATGTTTATGCAGAATGAATAGAATTGAGTAATAGACATAAAGGATGTAAGTTTATGTGAATTAGTGCATGATGGACATGCTTGAATTGTGTATGTACACATTGTGATGTGTATAGGTGATGAGGAATGAAATGTGTGGTGAGAATATGTTTTATGTGCATTTTTATATGTTGAGATATATAATTATATGAAATGTCATTATGATAATGTTTCTCACCCTTTTGCTTTTTTATGATGCTCTATGAGGCATTGCAGAGTAGGTTGTTGGATGATAGTTTTGTGAAGTTCGTCTTCATCTTTTGGTCGGTCGGCTCTGATATGTAGCACTGGGTAGCTAGGGTTGGCTTGATGCCTTTTTGTGGATGCATTTGTATATGTATTGTGATGTGATATGTTTTATGTAAACATGGAGTATTTTGGTGATTCAAACTTGCAGATATATTTATGATAAGTATATAAGTTTTAATTTGTTATGTTTTGTTTCCGCTGTTTAATGAATTGATGAATATGAGTGTAAGGATGAAATCCTTGTGTATGTATGTTACCCTGTTTGTTGCATATCTTTATGAGCAGGTGTTGTATGTTTTTAATTTCAAATGTAATGTGGCATTTCTCTTTTTTACCATTTTTCAAATATACTCTGATGAAATTTTAATATGTGCCTAAGTGATTTAATTGCTTATTTGGGGTATAGAAAGGGGGTGTTACATTAAGTGGTGTTTGAGTCAGTTGTGTCTGTCTTGATGTTGTTGTGATTGGACTTTTGTTTAATCTTGTTGTTGTCTTTGGGAATGATCAGAATATGGTTGGTAGAAATGACAATGATATGGCTGCTGCTTTGGAAGCAATGGCTAGGGCGGTGCAGGGAGCGCCGAATGTGAATGTGAATGATGAGTTCAGGAAGAATCAACCGCCGGTCTTCAATGGGAGATTTGATCCTGATGGTGCTCAGAATTGGTTGAAGGAGATTGAAAGAATCTTCAGAGTCATGGATTATGCTGAAGAGAGTAAGGTGAGGCTTGGTTCTCACATGCTGAAGGAAGAAGCCGATGATTGGCGGGTCTCTAGAAGTCAAATTCTTGAGGAGGATGATGAAGAGATAACTTGGGGAGTTTTTCGTACTGAATTCTTAGGGAAGTATTACCCTGAGAGTGTGAAGGGAAAGAAGGAGATGGAATTCCTTGAGTTGAAGCAAGGTAGTATGTCAGTGGTTGACTATACTGCTAAGTTTGTGGAATTGGTTCAGTTTCATCCTCATTATGCTGTTGCTACTGCTCAGTTTTCGAAGTGCATTAAGTATGAGAATGGTTTGCATCCTGAAATTAAGCAAGATGTGGGATATCAGAGAATCAGAAGGTTTTCAGATTTGACTAAATGTTGTAGAATCTTTGAAGAAGATAGCAAAGCTCGTTCTACATATTACAAGAGTGTGAACAAGAGGAAAGGGAATCAACAAGCTAGAAGTGGACCTTATGTGACACCCGTTTATAAGGGCAGACATATGGGAAACTTTGATAGGAGATCTGGTGGAGGGAGTTTTGGTCCCGTTAAGTGTTACAAGTGTGGCGATATAGGCCACAAATCTTTTGAGTGTGGGAAGAATATTTTGAAATGTTCAAATTGTGGAGGTCTTGGACATGCTACTATCGAGTGTAGGAGGAATGTTGTGAAGTGCTTCAATTGTAGAGAAGTTGGTCACATTAGTACTAAGTGTACTAGGCTGAAGAAAGCTTAGGCGGGCGAAAAGGTGTTTTCATTAGCAGGGAAGGATACTACTAGTGCAGACCGTTTGATTAAAGGTACGTGCTTTATTAATAGTACGCCTTTAGTTACTATTATTGATACGGGAGCGACTCATTCGTTTATTTCTCTTGAGTGCGCTAAGCGTTTGAATTTGTTTATGTCTTCTTGGGGTGGTGAGATGGTTATTGAGACTCCTGCTTCAGGGTCGGTAACTACTTCTTTGGTGTGTGTAAGTTGTTCTTTGACCATGTATGGTAAAGATTTTGTAATGGATTTAGTTTGTTTGTCGTTGGAAGGTTTGGACGTGATCTTGGGTATGAATTGGTTGCAATTTAATCGAGTTCATATAGATTGTTATCATAAGTTAGTAAGGTTTCCTTCTTTGGATGATGGTGAAGAAGAGAGTTTCCTATCCATGAAAGAGTTGAAGAAACTTTTAGTGGACGAAGCTCAATTGTTTGGTTTGTTTGCGTTGTGGTCAGTGGAAGGCGAAGTGGAGATAAGTAGGTTTCCAGTGGTGTGTGATTTTCCAGAAGTGTTTCCGGACGATATTATGGATGTACCGCCGGAAAGAGAAGTTGAGTTTTCTATTGATCTAGTTTCGGGTACTAGACCGATTTCGATGGCACCGTATTGTATGTCAGCTTCAGAGTTGGTAGAATTCAAGAAGCAATTGAATGACTTATTGGAAAAGAGGTTTGTTAGGCCGAGTGTTTCTCCTTGGGGTGCACCGGTATTGTTAGTAAAGAAGAAGGATGGAAGCATGTGATTATGTATTGATTATCGACAGTTGAATAAGGTGACAATTAAGAACAAGTATCCGCTTCCGAGGATCGATGATTTGATGGATCAATTGGTTGGTGCGCGTGTTTTTAGTAAGATTGATTTGAGATCAGGATATCACCAGATTCGTGTGAAAGAGGAGGATATTCAAAAGACGGCTTTTAGGACACAATATGGTCATTACGAGTATTCCGTGATGCCATTTGGAGTTTCTATTGCGCCTGGTGTGTTTATGGAATACATGAATCGTATTTTTCATGAACAGTTGGAACTTTTTGTGGTTGTGTTCATCGACGACATTTTGATTTATTCTAAGTCTCAAGAAGAGCATGAAGAGCATTTAAGGATTGTGTTACAGATTCTGAAAGAGAAGCAATTGTATGCTATGTTTTCAAAGTGCGAGTTTTGGTTATCGAAGGTGAGTTTTCTTGGGCATGTGATTTCCGATGGTGGAATTAGTGTGGATCCATCCAAGATTGATGCGGTAATTCAATGGGAAGTTCCTAGATCGGTTACGGAGATTCAAAGCTTTTTAGGCTTGACGGGTTATTACCGGAGGTTTATTGAAGGATTTTCAAACTTGGCACTTCCATTAACGCAGTTGACTTGTAAAGGAAAGGATTTGATTTGGGATATTCATTGCTAAGAGAGTTTTATGAAACTTAAGAGAAGGTTAACAAAGGCTCCAATCTTAATTTTGCAGAATCCGATGGAACCATTTGTGGTGTTTTGTGATGCTTCATTGTTTGGGTTAGGTGATGTTCTGATGCAAGATGGAAAAGTTGTAGCTTATGCTTCAAGACAATTGAGAGTGCATGAAAATAATGACCCTACACATGATTTGTAATTAGCGGCCGTGGTTCTTACTCTAAAACGTTGGAGGCATTATCTTTATGGTGCAAGATTTGAAGTTTTTAGTGATCACAATAGTTTGAAGTATTTATTTGATCAAAAGGAATTGAACATGAGATAAAGAAGATGGTTAGAACTTTTGAAGGATTGTGATTTTGGTTTGAATTACCATCCGGGTAAGGCGAATGTGGTGGCCGATGCCTTGAGTCGTAAGTTGTTACATATGTCCGCATTGATGATAAGAGAATGGGAACTTTTGGAGAATTTTAGAGATTTGAGTTTGGTTTGCGAGATGACACCGAGAAGTGTGAGACCTGGTATGCTTCATGTTACAAATGCTTTTCTTGCAACCGTTTGTGAAAAGCAAAAGTTGGATTTGAAATTTGTTGATTTGATGATGAATGAAAATGAGGATTTCAAGGTTGATAATTTTGGAGTTTTGAGATTCCGTGGTCGTATTTGTATTCCCGATGATGAGGAGTTGAAGAAGATGATATTGGAAGAGGGACACCGGAGTAATTTAAGTATTCATCTGGGAGCGAATAAGATGTATCAAGATTTGAAGAAGATCTTTTGGTAGTTCGGATTGAAGAGAGATGTAGCTCATTTTGTGTATGCGTGTTTGACTTGTCAGAAGTCTAAGGTGGAACATCAGAAGCCTAGTGGTTTGATGCAACGGTTGGATATTCCGGAATGGAAATGGGATAGTATATCGATGGATTTTGTTACGGGATTGCCGAATACGCAAAGAGGTCATAATGTTATTTGGGTGATTGTGGATAGGCTTACTAAATCTGCTCACTTTATTCCGATGGATATTAGTTATTCTTTAGAGAAGTTAGCCGAGATTTATGTTTCTGTGATTGTGAAGTTGCATGGAGATCCTAAGAGTATTGTATCGGATAGAGATCCTAGATTTACATCGAGATTTTGAGAAAGTTTGCAAAAGGCTTTGGGTTCTAAGCTAAGTTCGGCTTACCATCCACAAATGGACGGTCAAACCGAGAGGACGATTCAATCGTCAGAGGATTTGTTGCGTGCTTGTGTGCTAGGACAAGGTGGTATTTGGGATAGTTATTTAGCGTTGATTGAGTTCACCTATAATAACAGTTTTCATTCGAGTATTGGTATGGCACCATTTGAGGCTTTATATGGTCGGAGATGTCGAACACCTTTGTGTTGGCATGAAACCGGAGAGAGAATGGTAGTTGGACCAGAGATGGTACAACAAACGACGGAAAAAGTAATGTTTATTCGGGAGAAGATGAGAGCTTCTTAAAGTAGACAAAAGAGTTATCATGACAAGAGGAGGAAGGATCTTGAGTTTCAGGAAGGCGACCATGTGTTTTTGAGAGTTACGCCGGTTACGGGTGTAGGTCGTGCTTTGAAGTCGAAGAAGTTGACTTCTCGTTTTATTGGGCCATATCAGATTACTGCACGAGTTGTTGTTGTGGCTTATCGTGTGGTGTTGCCTCCAAATCTTTAGAATTTGCATGATGTGTTCCATGTTTCTCAACTTCGGAAGTATGTTCCGGATCCGTCACATGTTATTTCTATGGATGAGGTTGAGGTAAGAGATAACCTTACGGTGGAAGCTTTGCCGGTTAGGATCTTGGATCGTGAAATCAAGAAGCTATGAGGCAAGGATATTGCGCTTGTGAAAGTGGCATGGGGAGGCGCTGCGGAAGGCAATATGACTTGGGAATTGGAGAGTGGGATGCGCGATTCGTATCCGGAGTTGTTTGAATTAGGTAATATTTTCGAGTACGAAAATTTCTAATGTGGGGGAGAGTTGTAACGCCTCGATTCGATAATTCCCATTTTGTTGGAGTCTTTTATTTTAATTGAGTAATTATTATTTTGTTTGTGAAATTAATACGATGATATGATATGTTGATGAATTAAGGTGATATGTTGGTGTGATATGTGATTTTACCGTTTTATGAATTTTCGGGTAAAAAATTGGATAAGAGGGTATTTAAGGTATTTGTTAATTAATGATAAGTTAGAAATTAGTAGCAATTGGTATTTTTGGAGAAAATGATATTTGGTTGGAGAGAGTAGAAAATAGAAAGAAAATATAAGAGAGTGAGAAAGAGTATAAGTTGGTAAGAAGACAAAGAAAAGGTAGAAAGAAAAAGAGAAGAAAGAAAAAGGAGAGAAGAGAAAAGAGGGAAAGTTGGAAAAGCTTTAAGAATGCTCTGAGGAATCGAAATAATCGGGTAAGGGTATGATTATGTATGTGTTTAATTGGTTGAGTTTGGGTTTTGATGAAAGTTAGAGAAGATGAATAGTTAGGGTTTGAGAGAAAATGTGAGAAATTGGTAGATTAATCGGTTAGAAATCGTTATAATCGAAGTATGATGTTAGATATATGCTATTGATCATGTTTGTATGAGTTTAGAGGAGTTTTGGAGTGATTAGGATGGACTGTTCGCAACTGGTATTTTTCTGAAATCGCAGTGGTTGCTCAGCGAGCTACCCTTCACTCAGCAAAAGTTCCAGGGTGATTTCGCTCAGCGAGCTATTCGTCGCTCAACGCGCCTGGGTGGATTTTTGGGTTTTTACATTTTGTTTCGTAACTTGAGTTTCGGGTATTCGTTTTTAGTGATCCTTATATCGATTCGAAGCTAAAAACATGTAGAATCTAATGATGCTAAAATATGTAATGTTTAGACGACTTTTTCCCGACTTTTCCGATAAAACGTAATTATGTTAATTATGGAATTGTGGGTTTTATTGTTCTGTTGTGGCCGTTTGGAAAGTAAATATTTTGCTTGAATTATATGCGAATGTATGCTAATTGTATGAGATGAATGCATAACTATATTGTGAATATGTATTTATTTTCAAGAATGTTGTGTCATTTTGCATGTAAGCATAATGTATGCATTCTAGTGTTGTGGGATTCTTTGTGAATCCGTTGTAGCATCGTGTGCCCATGTGGGGTGTGAGCGATCGGATTGTGTGCCCATGTGGAGTGTGAGCAATCCAGAAACATCGTGTGCCCGTGTGGGGTGTGAGCGATAGGTGATTTATTCACATTGATTGTGTGCCCGTGTGGGGTGTGAGCAATCGGATTGTATGCCCATGTGGGGTGTGAGCAATCCATAAACATTGTGTGCCTATGTGTGAAGTGAGCAATGGGGAACATCGTGTGCCCGACGGGGAGTTACTTTAGGTAACAAGCGATGATTCCATTTGGTTCCTGAGAGAACCTGCTGAAATGTTGAGTCGGTACCACATTTGCATCTGCATAGAGTCGTGTGTCGGTCTCTATGAGTTGCATTTTTATCATTTTAATTATGATATGCAGAAATAAACATGTATGTGTGATGAAACATACTTGATGGTATATATGCATGTTTGATATGTATATGTATGTGGTTTATACATTTGTAATGTATATGTGTGATTAAACATAGTTAGACGTATGTTTATGCAGAATGAATAGAATTGAGGAATAGACATAAATGATGTAAGTTTATGTGAATTAGTGCATGATGAACATGCTTGAATTGTGTATGTACACGTTGTGATGTGTATAGGTGATGAGGAATGAAATGTGTGGTGAGAATATGTTTTATGTGCATTTTTATATGTTGAGATATATAATTATATGCAATGTTATTATGATAATGTTTCTCACCCTTCTGCTGTTTTATGATGCTCTATGAGGCATTGCAGAGTAGGTTGCTGGATGATAGTTTTGTGAAGTTCGTCTTCATCTTTTGGTCGGTCGGCTCTGATATGTAGCACCGGGTAGCTAGGGTTGGCTTGATGCCTTTTTGCGGATACATTTGTATATGTATTGTGATGTGATATGTTATATGTAAGCATGGAGTATTTTGGTGATTCAAACTTGCAGATATATTTATGATAAGTATATAAGTTTGAATTTGTTATGTTTTGTTTCTGCTGTTTAATGAATTGATGAGTACGGGTGTAAGGATGAAATCCTTGTGTATGTAAGTTACCCCGTTTGTTGCATATCTTTATTGAGCAGGTGTTGTATGTTTTTAATTTCAAGTGTAATGTGGCATTGCTCTTTTATACCGTTTTTCAAATATACTCTAATGAAATTTTAATATGTGCCTAAGTGATTTAATTACTTATTTGGGTTATAGAAAGGGGGTGTTACATATATAAGAGTTGGTTCTTGAATTTTAGAAGGGGAGGTCACACTTTCATCACTAAAAGAAAAAAGAGAATCACTCTTCAACTCACACATTTTTCTCTCATTCTTCTCATCTTTCCCCATACGCACACAACACTTCATTGTCACAAAGAAAACTCATACTCGAGCTCTTTCTCCACAACACTACATAAAAGATTCTTTGAGCTTTCTTATCAGCATCAAGTTGCATTGCATCACCATTTCAACATCTGAAGAACACATAGGAAAGTTGAGAGGAAAACTTGCATCTGGATTCACTCATTGTTGACTCTAACTTAAGTTGTTAAGCCTTTATTTGGCCAAAAATAAATCCAAGGAAGATCAAAGAGCCTATAGATTTCTTAAAACCTCAAGAAAATATCAATACTAGGTTTGAATATCACTCTATTTTTGCCTCGATTTTTCTCTATCTTTGTTTGTTTCATGATGTACATGCTTAGTATGTGATGTTTGAAGCAAATAGAAGCTTTGAGAGTGTGTTAATTCATGATTCACAGTTTTGGTTTTAAATGTTGTGGCCTTCGAATCTCTGTATGCAATGCTTATTTATGGACAATAATGGTGTGTATGCATTCCACTCATTTGATAGATATTTTTTGGTTCTTGTATCATTGAATTTCATGGAGTTTTGAGGAGGTTAGAAGAAGGTGAAGTTAGTTTAGCATAAGGGTTGTATGCTCTGTTATGGCAGCCTGCATTTTTGATGTGTAGTGAAGAAGATGATGATGACGTGTCGTCATCTGGTTGGTCTGGCACTTTGTTTTTGTTTTGTTTTTTTAATTTTCATTTTTAGTCTTTTAAAGTCAAAGTGGACGGATTGATAGGGGTTCACATGGTTTTTGTTTGTTTTTTTCATTTTATTTTTTTGTAGAATATTAAGTCATAATAAAATGGTTGGTGGTTTAAGTTTCGCATGGGCCTAAGTCCGTTTCCTATTCACAGCCTCCCCTGAGCCCAATCCGCTGATTTTAACCATTTTATTACTACTTTGCCCCCCCTTTTTATTTGTTTTGTTTTTTTAATTTCTCTTTTACATAGTTTTGTTTTTAATTCATTAAAAATATGAAAACACTTTAGAAAATTCCCAAAAAAATATTTTAGCTTCATAACTCATTTTAGAAATTTTCATACTTATATTTCGTGATTTTATTAATTTCTCATTTTCATTTCGAATTTCCATTTAATTTCCTTTTCATTTAATTTCCATATTAACACATTAACTTATAGAATTTATTTCATCCACCTCAAGTAACATTTTGACTCGGTTCTTTTTGCATCATTTTAAAGACTTAGAAAAGCTCATAAAAATATTTTTTTTTTCATATTTTTAATCTCATTTTATCCATAGTTTTGTAAGTCATGTTTGTGCATTTTCTTTAATTGTTCCTAAGCGACTTTGTGTGACCATTTGATGGACTTTGGTTGTGATTTATTTAGAGCCATTTTGGCACTATGTTTACTACTGGTTGTTGACTTTAGAGATTTAATTTCTTAATTTTCTCATGACCTTTGGTATTTGTTTGGTGCCTTGTTTCTTAGGTATCTTTTCGTGCCTCTTTCTTCCCTCTTTCTAACATAGTTTGAGGAAGGCATTTGTGCCATCCTATTAGGTTTTCTTGGTCTTTGTTTTAGGTCACCTATAGGGTTTAGGTTCTGACTTTTTGTTTGTGGTTGATATATGACTTTCATTTTTTTGGTTTGTGCATTGTTTGAATATTCTTATTTTTCACCTTATGCTTATATGGTTCACTAACCTTTGTTTTGTAGGGTGTTATGGTAAGTCATGTGTGTGGGAATGCATCCCACATACAATTCTTTCCTTCATCTCTTTATGTTTTCAAGTTGTGATTGCCTTAGCCTTATGTTATGCTTGTCTAACTTCATCACTTCCCTTTTACAAATAACTTAACTTCTTTAGAGAAGTAAGTTGTCTTCTAGCGTTTCTGCTCCTTTCTTTTTCTTCTTTCTTTTCTTTCCTTCTTCTTCATGAGGATAAAATTCAAACGACACTAACCTAGGACTCCAATGCATTATAACATTAGGATTAGTCTTCCCCACTAGATTTTACCTTTGAGATCCTTTTGGTGCTCTCTCTTCTCATCTTCAAACTTAACTTTAAGTCACTTTAATAAATGACAAGTCTTCTCATGTGACACAAGATTTTGCTATGAGATACTTGCACGCGTTCCGTTTCGGGGAGAGGTGTAGGATATCCCTCGTGGTGGATAGGTCTTAGCATAAGATTACTTCACAAAGAAAGCTAAAAATACACTTCTTAACCAAAAATCACAAAAACAATTAATAAATGCTAGTACGTCAGTGTGTCTGAGCCTTCACTTGTGGGAGGGGACTTCCCCCATAGATAGGTGGGCTTCTTGCGCATTCCATTTCAGGATGATGTAATAAGTACACATCCCATTGAGTAAGACTTAGGTACACTCTCCTATGCAAACCTCAAAGTAGAAAACTCATAAAAAACACTGGACAAAGAATAAGCGTCTCTCCTTCGGGACTTCTCTTCTCATCACCTTCACTATTATCATGTGAACTTGCTCCTACTTGTCACTTTGCAAGACGGTAACACACTCGTGCCAGACGAGCCTGCAACACCTGAGCATTGACATAAGAAGTTCAAGCCTTAAGACACAATCAATCTTTTCCACCCCTAGTTAGGGGAACTACGGCGACTCTGATCCTCATGTCCAGATGAGGTACGTAGGCAGCGGGGTAGGGCCCGTTCGAGCACACTCTTTTATTTTCCCTACATTTTCCCCTTTCTTTTCTTTTATCTAGTTCCAGCCTTTCTTTTTGCAGAAATTTTCATTTCTTGACCCATTGAAACAGTTTCTTTGCAAGCGTGGATCCCGTCGGGTACGGCGGATGATCTGGGATGCTAATACCTTCCTAGGTCATAACCGACTCCCGAACCCAGTTTCTTTGGTTCGCAGGACCTGTGTCCTTCCTTTTCTTTTCTTTGGTTTGTGCAGTATTACCATTCCCGTTCCTCCAGAATAAAAATGCCTGGCTGTCGGCTCTACCTTTTCCGCGCCACTTTCGCATTTGTACCAGGATGGAAATCCAGGGAGTGACAACTGGTGACTCTGCTGGGGATCAAACCCTGAAATCTCTGGTTCCCTTGAGAGTCTCTCCTAGCGCTTGTTTGTTTCTGTTTTATTGGGTGTTGATTGTTTGCTACTGTGTGTATATTTTACTGTTATTTTATTTATAGTTTATTTACAACTTTATTTACAGTTTTCAGTATTTATTTTCATGCATCATATATTATACTAGACTGTCTGGACTGGATTTCTTCTGTTTGGTGGGACTTGGGTGATACTGTTACTGAGACATAAGCCAAATACCTAGGATTAGCATGGACACATTGTACTCGCATGTGGCATGATCAGTGGCGATGTGCTTCACACCCAGACTGCGACCATCTTGGAAATATCTTGTGTGGGGATTTCCTCCACTTAGGGATCGTACCTTGATAGTTATGTGCATATGGGGACCGATCATTGAGGACCTTTGTGGAAAAATCCCTCTCCAGTGGTGACAGTGGTAGACCATATTATGTGGAAAACCCATTCGCACCCGAGGATCTACTGGGGACTCGCATAGGATGGCCTGGTTTTCTTATAGGAAATCAGTCAAAGCATATGGTCGTATGACAATAGTATTGTATCATATGGGCTGAATGTACTATTGTTTCTCGATTACAGGGCTCAAAGCTAGGGACTTATAAGGGATGCTTGTTTTCCCGGCCTCACGCTGAGACCTCCTTGAGTAGTACATAATGCCAAACCGATTCCATGATCTGGTCATGAGCCATTTCTCGGAAATGGTGAAAGTATTATTGCTGCTCGGTGTAACACCCCAGATTTTCCCTCTTCTTTTTAATCATCATATCACATCATATTCATCATGAACATATCATATTCTTGGCATCCTAGCATGGAAAGATGAGGCATAACATCCTTATGACCTAGCATTAGGCATATGATCATCTGTGAAGGATTTTGAAGCATCACAAGCCATGACAAGGGGCCCAATGGATTTGTTCAAGTCCTATGAGGGGTCTATATTGCATTCACAAGTTCAAGATTATTCACAAAAGCTCAAAAGATTGGAAGATCATCAAGGAATCCAGGCTAGGGCAAAGCTCCTACACAATGATCCCAAATTAGGGTTTGAGTTTCAAGCATGAAAACCTCAAGACTTTGGCCATTTCATTTGGGCAAAGTCTTTTACATGTTAAGAGGATCCTAGGGATGAAATTTGGTGAGAAAATTCCTTGTGGAAGTCAAGTATTTCTTTAGTTGCTTGTAAATGAAGAAATTGGTCAACTATGCCTTAGAAAAGTCAACTGTGAGATTTCAAGGGGTCCAACCCCATTTTTCTAGCCAAGGGATGTTCTTATAACATTAAAAGAAGTTTGGCAAGATCAAATATCAAGAATCATGAGGTTTTGAGGTGTTTTGCAAAATTGGCTTAAGCTTGGTCATGGAAAATGCCATTTTTAGCAAGTTTTTGCCCTAATTTTCAAGTAGGCATAACTTGGTGAAAAAATCTTCAAATGGACCAAAGCCAAACATGAAAGTTGGAGATTAAAGCCTCCCATTTTTAAAAAGTACAAGTACTTTTTCATAGCCTTTATGGTTTAAAAGATGAGGCCCTCGAAAATTTCAAGGAAATTAGGGCAAGGCTTGAATTTTCAATGTTCCACAAATGCAAAAGGTCTTGAAATTTATTTTTGAGTGTTGGTATGAACCAAATGTGGTTAAAATGTTACAAAGCAATGCAAATGATCCATTTTGCTCCAAGAATAACACCAAATTCGTGCATGGTGTGAGATTTGTTTCATAAGTGTAAAATTTGCATGATCATGAGAAATGTGTGATGCTTACACTCAAGGGCCAGAATCTTTGTGGATTTAAATCAAGGGTGAGATTTGGAATGCACATGGGCAAAAAGAGAGGGCAATGCACGGGTGTTTCATGATATCACACCAAACTTGCAAATTGTGCAAATTCTCTCCCACACTTTCTTCCCACGTGCCAATGCCTTCATTCTTTCAGCATTGCTTCATGAGCTCATTTATAAGAGATATAGGGTTTTAGTGTGGTTCAGATCCATCACATTTCACTACTCTCAAGTTTTTGCTCATTTTGCAATTTCCTTCGAATCACTCTCTACACTTACTCTCTTCACAAACCAATCACATATTCTTCATCCTTGAGGGTTCAGGATCACAAATCCATACTTTGTTCAAGCTGATTCTCAAGATTCCACACCTTGCCATTTTAGAGCAGCAAGCTTGAAGCTCCTAGATCCAGCAACTTTCAAGGCTCTAGTTGCATTTATTTTGCAACTAGAGTGTATTTGGAGTGGATTGGAAACTATTCTTGGCTTATAACAAGCTATTTCCAGATCTGCAAGTCTCAGGTAAGCTCAAAATCCTTGGATCTAGAATTGAAAATAGATATGTGCATTGTGATCTACTGATTGTGCTGATGGTTCTGATTGTTTTAAATTCGAAAATGATGCATTATTGAGCTTGGTATGTTGATTTGAAGTTTCATGGTGAAACTTGTTTCTCTTCGATCCAGTTTGTTCATTGTTCATTTGTGAATTTCATGGCCATATTTGGATTCAGTGTAACTTGATGATCCGATCTGGAGCTTTTGATGTATTTTCATTGAGATTTGTTCATTATTTGCATTTTCCGGTGTCGGAGCCCTAGCTTCGGTCACCGGATTCTGGGCGTGTGTGATCTAGGGTTTCAGGGAAGAAGATGATACCAGGACCATTAGATCTCCCATCTGGACGCTTCTAAAAATCAGAACAAAAACACCAAGAAACTACATCCTATCATGAGTCCAAAGAAAAAAGAACCAACCAAAAATTCAAAATGAGGATCAATATAGAAAATGGACAAGCCAGCAAGGTTGAAAATGGAATAAAATGAATTAATTAAAAGGGAGAATTAATTTACACGTGTTAAAATAAAATAAATGGAAAATAAAAATATTAAAAATTAAAGAAACTCGACTTTGAGAGTCCGTGATGTTTGACCCGGAGCACACCCGTGAGATTGGAAGGGGTTTACAGGTTTGCAGGAACCCTTGACCTCATCATACCCTCATTACTAGTGCTGTCTTAAGTTCTGATATGGTTACTTTGACCCCGGAGTTCTTGAGTTTATCTGGTTCTTGATCGAGTTATCTGAGATTATCTGAGTGTTTATGGGTTATTATTCAGGGGATTCGGGTTTTTGATCACTTGGCTCCGACATTCGGTATCCAGACAGTTCCGGATTGATCATATGTCCTTGCATTTGCATTGCATCATTCCATCATTAAACATGATTTGTTTTCATTCACAGGTTCATATCATTGTTTCCGGTTCCAGTATATTGTTCAGATATGGAAGATTCTCGCAAGCAGAACATTCATTTCATGTTTATCGACACTAAGGTTGGCCTGTTAAAGAAGATGGTGAATCCGATCACACCCAATCATGTGGAGGGGTTCAGGAAATCTTATGGGAGTATTTTGGACGTGGTGGTAGAGTTAGATCCCTCTGAAAGAAGTGTCATTCATACTCTGCTTCAGTATTATGATCCTCAGTTTTGGTGTTTCACATTTCCTGATTTTCAGTTAGGTCCTTTGCTGGAGGAGTATGCTTTGATCTTGGGAGTTCCTATTCAAAACCAAATCCCATTCAATGCTGAGATGGTTAGGCCTGCACCTGAAGCAATTGCCAAGGCACTTTATTTAAGCCCTTCTAATGTGAATTCTCTGACTATTACTAAAAGAGGTGTGTCTAGTTTCTCTTTGGAGGCTTTAGTGAAGAAGGTTAAAGAGCTTGTTGTTAAAGCAGAGTGGGATTCTGTGTGTGCCATTCTGGCTCTCTCTATTTATGGCATCATTTTGTTTGCAGACATGGAGAAATTCATAGACATGAATGTCATACATCTATTCTTGCTGAAGAACCATGTGCCTACACTACTGGGAGATTTGTATTATTCAGTTCACTATAAGACTGAAAAGAAGCGAGGAGGTTTAGTTCGCTGATGTGCTCCTTTGTTCCATATGTGGTTCATAAGGCACTTGCCTAGTATCGGTGTGTTTAATGGTCATACTTTGGTGTGGGCTCAGAAGCTGGAGAGGTTTTTTGCTAAAGATGTTAGATGGATTACTCATAGGATTCAGGGTACACGTTTCATCACTAGTCGTGGGAGTTACCTCAGTGTACCTCTGTTGGGAGTGACTGGGGGAATCAACTATAACCCAGTATTACTGAGGAGACAGTTGGGGTACGCTTTAAGGGAAGTTCCAGAAGAGTTGAAATTGGCTCCTATATTCTATTTCCCGGTGAAGGATAATATGCCTTTGATGAGAAAAGCTGCTGGAGCTTGGAAGTGCATCAACGGAGAAGGAGTGGCTAGCTTTGGAAAGTGTAACAATCAAACTTTTCTGGAGTACGAGGCTTGGCTGAAGAATAAAGCTAGGATGGTATTGTTGCCATTTTCCCCTCCCGTTCCTCCAATGACTAAGCCTAAGGCCACTGTTCCCTTAGAAGAATACAAGAAGATGGAAGCCATCTACAAGAGATGCCTAGCCTGTATCATCAGATGGCTCACTCCAAGACATATTTGGAAGAGAAGCTTCATAAAATGTAGGTAGCTCAGGAGACTAAGGAGAAATAGTTTATGGAAAGGGAATCCTACTTTCAAAGGAGAGGTATAATGGATGTTAAAAGAGAGGAAGAATTCAGAAAGACCCGAAAGACCCTTAGAGAAGCCAAACAATCTCTCGCTTGGTCGCAAGATCATAAGAAACAAGATCAGAAGAAACACAAAGAAAAGGAAGAGTTCTATGAATTGCAGTTAGCAACAGAGAAGGAAAAGTGGGAATAAGCACACAAGATCAGGAGAGAGAAGACTCAACAGTTGTTGCAGAGTCAAAAAGTCTTAGAAGAAACACTTAAGGAGATTGAAGATCTCAAATTGATGGCTGGAATTAAGAAGGTTAGGTCTGAGATGGGACTTAGTGAGGAGGGATCGGAATCTTCAAGCAGTAGCCTTGTTTTCTAGTTTGTTTTCTCTATATTCAGATTACCTACATACATATTTTAGGAATCTTGGTTTTGTATGTCCTTTTTCTTTTGTAAGACTTAACCCTACGGGGAATTCTGTTATTCTTGCCTTGTGGGCTGATTTATGTTATGCAGTTTTTATCCAATTCCCTATTTCCTGTACATGTTGGCACTTGGGCCGTTACGGTTATCTGAATCTGATTTATGTGTAAAGGTCTTCTTAAGGTCGGGGGTCAAAAGCCATATGGATTTCTTTGCTAAATACCGGAACTGGGGCATGAATGACCTTGAGATTGAAAGCATAAACAATTGCACTACATACGTATCACCATTCTTCTTGTTTTGCTAGTATAACCACAGGTTCCTAATGGCTTTTCTGTTACAGGCACTTTTTTTGCAACAAGATTTCAAGGTCAGGTTCTTATTTTGATCAGACTTCTTGATAGAATGACCAACTTTAGTCAGAATTCCCAGGGCATGAACCTTGAACAACTCCAGGCGGAGGTAGCTGAAATGAAGGCCCAGATGGGGAAATTCAGGGCAGAGGTACAAGCCTTGTCACAGGGTCAGAGATTCTCGAAGGAAGAGTTTAACATGATGAAAACTCAAATGAAGCTGCTGTCAGGGATCATGAATGCCTTGCTGAAGAAAGAAAATGGTCAGGCATCCGCTTCTCCACCAGAAGGTCTCATTTCTCCCATCTCTTTGGGATTTCCACTGAACCAAGAATTGTTCGGTGGATTTTCTCCACAATCTGAGATTCCTTACCAGCATTCACCAACTGGATTTCCAGAAGAGCCCATAATAGAGATCGGTCTCTCCTTTCCAGATCCATATGAGGTGAATGATCCTATGCCAGTTGTTGCCAAAGAAGTGAGCACTTTCTTTCCGTATCAAGGACTTTCCTCAGCTCCTACACCTTGGTTTCCCAAAGAAGGATTTCAGCAAATGTCGGGTGTATCCCCTCCAGTGGCAGCAACCCGTTATCGACAGAAGCAAGAGAGGGTTATTTATCTCGTACCCATGTTTTATGCTGAGTTGTGCCCAAAGTTTCTCAAAATTGGATTGATTGAATGTCGTGAATTATCTCCTCCTACTGGTGAACTCCCCAAGGTTGGAATCCATATGCCTATTGTGTCTTTCACTCTGAGGCTCAAGGACATGATTTCAATAATTGCAGGGCATTTATGCATCAGGTGCAAGACTTGGTTGATGACATATTAATTAACTTTAGGCCCATTGATTTTAAAGTGTCACCAGTGAGCACTGGAGAGGTGGTTAAGTTTCATTCTTTCAGAGTTGTCACTCAGGCTGAATCTTCTAAGAGGCTACCACAATGATCTTCTTTTGTTCCTCGTCCAAATCTAGGTAAGAAAGTGCAGTAGCCTGCTAGGCGTTCAAAGCAATATCATCAACAAAATGCTCAACCACAACGGAGGTCTTATCCATAAAGAGTTTCACAAGCTGGTCGTATTCTTGTCCCATTTTGATAACCTACACATCCATGTTGCGACAATTGCTGAGGTTTAATCTAATCAAGTTGCGGACTTTGACACCACCAGTAGGAAATCTTCCAAAGGGATACGATGAAAATGCGCGTTGCGAGTTTCACTCAGATTCCCCTGGGCATGCAACAGAAGAATGAAGGGCTTTACAATGGAATGTTCAAGATCTGATCGACTTGAAGGTCATCACACCAGATGGTCAGCTAGGGAGGAAAAGACTTATAGACTAGAATTGATGCATGTAGGCCTTAGATCTTTCAATTATCTGGTTACCCTCAGGCTTGTTAAGGGAGCCCTTGTTGTTGTACCTTTTTGTGGTTGTTTTCAGTACCTTGTATGAATTTTCTCTTGCGGGCCTTTCCATATTGTGTGTTTGGATTTCTGTGGCGGTGGTTTCCTTATTCATGCACTGGCACTCAGTCACAGGATGTTTTTTATACTAGATCTTGCTTGCAAGGTTTCTTTTGAGAAGGTTCTCTCATTGGCTGTGTTTCTGAGCATTTGCATACCATATCATTATATCTTTGTTTTTCAGGTACCCTGGCAGTTCCTCGTCTCTATTCCATTTCAGACAACAGTTTTAGCAAAGCAGAACCGGAATGGCAGATCAAGTATAAGTTGAACTTGTAGAATTGAAGGCTCGTATAGAGCAGTTCATGACCTTGATTACGGGGATGGCTCAGAGGCAAGAACAACTAAGGTCGAGGGTCGAGTGGCCAGAGAATGAGATTCCAGAAGATGGCAATCATAGAAATCATAATGGAGCTTCAGGCGGAGACAATGACCGTAATGTTGGTTACATGGATGGTGAAGAAGATCAGTTTACTTTGATTGATAATGAGATGGATCAACCTAATGTTGTTGTCAATCTTCGTTTTGATGAACTTGCTGAGAAGATAGACGCCATTAAGTCTCAGAACTCTCCGGGTTTTGATTTGACTGACTTAGGGTTAGTTCCTGGGGTGAAAGTTCCTCACAAATTCAAGCCTCCTACTCTTGAAAAGTACAACGGCAACTCTTGTCCGAAAACTCACGTCCAGTCCTACTTTGTGAAGATCTCTGCTCACACGGATGATGAGAAGTTATGGATGTTTTACTTCCAGGATAGTCTATCTGGGGTATCCTTGGACTGGTATATGGGTCTGAACAAGACTGTTGTTAAGAGCTGGAAATACTTGGCTGAAGCTTTTGTGAAACAATACCAGTTTAAATTTGACATGGCGCCTAACCACATTCAACTCCAGAGTTTTTCTCAGAAGAAGTCTGAAAGTTTCAAAGAGTATGCTCAGAGATGGCGAGAGATGGCCCCCCGAGTTCAACCTCCACTGCTTGAAAGGGAAATGGCTGACATATTTATGAACCCTTTGCAGGGTGTGTTTCTTGACCGTCTAGCTGCTTGTCCATCTACTAGATTTGCTGATATCATGATCGCCGGTGAACGAGTTGAGAGTTTGTTGAAGCTCGGAAAGATTTAAGACTATAATGCGTCAGGTTCAGGCATTAAGAATAACTTCTCCAATGGTCAGAACAAGAATGAAGTGGAAGTTGGGGCAACATCTCATCAACTTGGAAAAGGTAGAGGATATCACCCATGTCATCACCAGGTAGCTTCTGTGGCTACAACCCCGAATATTCAGCTGAGGTGTCATACGCGACAAAGGAATCCCCAACAGGGTCAACGTCAGCAAAGGAGAGAATTGGATCTTGATCCTTTACCAATGTCTAATACTGATATACTTCATCATCTGCTTCAACTGAAGTTGATTGAGCTTCGCAAGCTGTCCCCACCTCCTTATCCATTGCCAGAGGGATGGGATGCTAATGCCCATTGTGATTTCCATTATGGGGCACCAAGACACCATATTGATGGATGTAAAGCTTTTCAATACAAGGTACAATATTTGATTGATTCGAAAGCTGTCAATTTCGCTCTGTACAAATGAAGAAGAAGGTTTTGTCTTGATCAGAGTATGTTAGAAAAGAATTGAAGCAATAAAGCCAGAGGCATCAGTAACGACAGTCAGTTGTTTTCTTCATTACATTTTCATCCTTATTGAGATGAACTACGTTGCTTTGATTCTTCATTGGTCCTGGGCCAATGGAGATAAGTAGGCAAGAGATCTTCAGGTCTTTGCGAGTAACCTTAGGTGTCATCCTTATGTGTCAATTTCATTTCAGTGTTACTCATTCCTTCAGACGTCTCGTGTCAATGTTTGAACGTCAAAGGCTTATGGTCAAGATAATTGGGAATGAAGTATGATTTTGCACATGTGTTCATTTGATTGAAGAATTTAAATCCCATCAGGAAAAGGCTCCTGACTACTGAAAGTATTCAAGATCAACAGGTCTAGACGGAATCAGGAAAATGCACATGTTTTTATTGAATTAATTCATTCGTATTTTACTTATAATTTTGTGTATTTCCAACCGTGTGCTCTTGGATAAGACCCTATTGATGATGTACATGCTTTGTTTCAAATTCCTAAACACCGGAGATATAAGGGAGATAGACCTTCGTTAACCTCTTTTAGCCTTGAGGTAGGAGTTTCTTTTCATATGAAAAAACCTCACATGTTGTAACCCAGGGGCAGGGTAGGTGTCAGCTAGTTGGACCGAGCATTCATACTTTCATAGAGGAGTGTATTTGAGGATCCATTACCTTTCATTATACTAAATGCAGAGGTCCAAAGACGGGAAACCATAATGGTTATACTGATCCAGAAACCACAAGGGTTATCCCTCATCAATTGAAAGTGAGACAATCACAACCCTTACATAACAATCAGGACAAACCAGTGTCACACGATTTTTTCGAAGAAAAAAAGAGAAATAAAAAGAAATAAAAAGCATGCTAAGTCGAAACTTGAGAACAAACGACTTAGGAAAATATTAGGGCATCCCACTGGACTCCAATTGCAAAAGATTCACAAGAATCAGTCCAGGAAAAAGTTAGGGATAAGCAAAAGAATAAAAAAGCGAAAGACGAAAAGGATTGCACAAGAAAAATCCTCAAGCAAGAACAAAATCGTGTGATATAGACACAAAAGATAATAAGGGTGACTGTTATTCCAACAACAACCTCAGTGGTTCTTAAACTGTTAGTAGTAATGGTTCCTCAACCAACACGAAACCCTTTTGAGAGGTGTGCGCTTGTGAAAGCTAGTTGAACATAGGATTGAAGGACATCACGAAGAGGGTTGGGCACAAATAAACTTCGAGCCTATATCCTTTGTTTCTATAACTATGAACCAGGCTATGATACAACCCTCAAAATTCCTAATTGAAACACGGTTAATTCAAGAGCGTGTCACCATGAGATATCATTCCTGACTCCTACAAGTTATGCTAAAAGCCCTTTGGTTGTATTGCATATGCATGTTTTATTTCAAAAAAGCTTGTGTTATATCTTAAATAGTGGTTCGTTCACAAACGGCATCCTTTCAATAAACACTTCAAGTTTAACGTGTGTGTTGCATTAGAATTTTCATTCTCAGAATAAAACATTTTCTACTTGCATACATTAGTTCAACAATTACAGAAGTTCACATGAAGAATTTCAGTCCAGAAACTTAAATCTTGCCAGGTGGAGGAGTCTGAAACTTCTGAAGGATAATCATGGAAAAGTACAATTTTTCCGAGAAACTCCTATGAGATAAAGATTCTTCTAACTAGTTGGATCAGGTGCATCCTATCTGGGGCAATCATATTGAGTAAATATCTCACAGTTCATCCAGTTTGGGGCATTGATTTCGAGATTTAAGTCTCTCAAAAAGCATTTAGTCTGAGCATTCCCACAAAGAACACAATTAATTAGAGGAAGTTATTTTAAGGCTCATACTAGAGTAGATCATTCTCAAGACAGATGAAGTCGGTCTCTGCATGTGATTATTCAACTTATCTTTGACGCAGGATACTGGGGAAGATTATTTCATGATAATGTAAGATTGTGCAAGATTCCCCTTCAATCAAATCCCTTTGTAGACCAGGAGGTCTGGGAAAATTATTTCAAAATTCAGCGAATCTCTCCAAGCGTTTGAAGATGCCAAGGAATTACAGACGCCAAGTCTTCTGTAAAATCCTCTTGAGTTGACATGTGAACAATCAACTAGTATAGGAAGAAAGATGTAGCCATACAGCCTTCCCCAAGTAGTTTCTTCACCCAGCGAGAGACACTTTGCAATTCCTATCTCCAGCAGAGGGTGATCCCCAGCATCTCCAATAAAGTTTGAGATGGAACCTTCCCCAGCTAAGTCAGAGTAGGGTGGTATCCCCAATAGAACTTTAAAGCCAGTTGAATAGTTCTCACCTCCGAGCAGAGTCTTTATGTCAGAATGGGCTATTCCCAGCAAGCAGCTGGATACCTAGTTCCCTATAGAGTTGTAATTGTCATAACTCTTTCCCCAGCAAAGGTTATTTGACCAAGCAGCTTCCCAGCTGTAATACCTCAAAATTTTCCCTCTCATTTCCTCAACATTTTGCATAGCATTTAGCATAAGTAAATTCATGAAATAATCAAAACCATTGCATCATGTGTGTCATAACGGAGGCATAGGCATGTGATCAGTTGATTTGAGCAATTAAAGACTATACAAAGGAAACCAAAGAGCCACAAAGCTTCGCAACCTTGTGAAAAGGGTTCACAACATCCCACAAGTCCTCACATGAAGCCACAAGTCATGAAAAGATTTGAAATGACCAAAGGAAGCAAGCAGTGCAACATCTCCTAATGAAAGGGGTCAAATTAGGGTTTCATTTCTACTAAGCTTATCAAAGAAATTTTGATTCAAAAGGGATTCCATTGTCTTATATATGATGTGAAGTGCCTAGGGTTCAAATATCATCCAAAGAAACATTTTGGAAGAGGTTCAATTGGTCAGATGACTAAAAATCAGGGATTTGGGGAAACGTCAACAATGCTGAGAAAGAAGTTAACTCCTGACATTTTGTGTAATACCCATATACAAAATACATACATAAAGCATATTTTTCATATATAATATTAATGATTTGGTACTTGAAATACAAATAAGTTCTTAGCAACACATTTCATAAATATAGCCACTACAAACTTAAGGTACTAAACAAGGCTATATAATAATACAAGATGTTCAACTACAAAAAGATCTAAGAACTAAACCCGAAGATATCAAAAGTCCACAGCGGAAGACTAAGCCATCAGCTAGTAAAGATAATCAAGTCACCTTATCCTTACCCTTAGCGGAACCTGAAGTACCTGAAATAACAACATCAATATGGGGTGAGATAAAACATCTCAGTGGGTTCACTATCTTAGAGTTCTCTCGGCTCTAAGGGTCATTTCCAACGAAACTCGCATGCTTCACGAACCAATTTACACGAGGGACAAGGATATAGGGAAAACTAGGGTCCACACACGATTTCCAAACACAAAAGGGAAATGCATACCTCAAGTCCTTACGGATGCTCTAGTGAAAACACATAGTAACCACTTAGAGACTTATACAAGATCTTCCGGAGGAAAGACATACACGCACTTCAATCCTTACGGATGCTTCCCGTGGGACTCAGGATAACCCACCTCAAGACTTACTCAAGATTGACACAATTAACATAGCACTTGCCCCAAGTCCTTACGGATGCTCTAGTGAAACACATAGTAACAACATAGAGACTTATACAAGACCTTATGGGGGACCTATAGTCTACACTTCTCAAATCAACGCCCACGTATACGCAACAGATACCTTAAGTCCTTACGGATTCTATAGTGAAAACACATAGTAACCACTTAAGACTTAATCAAGACCTTACGGAGGATCCCAAAATAAACAAACATAAATCAAACGATTTTAAGGGAAACCTAGATACCTCACAAGTCGTACGTTTTCTCCATTTCCATTAACTCACAAGTTCCATTTTATCATGTTTTGGTCATAAAAAAATAGTCGGGTAAAATTCGGCTCGAAATTAATGTTATTCAATCTTAATAGATAAATTATTCTTTAAGCTTCAAAACGAAATGTGGAACCCTCAAAACGGACACCCGAAACATAAGATACGAATTAAAAACCAACATTTAAAACTACAGGTCTCGTTGAGCGAAATTTTCCCTGGAACTTTCGCTGAGCGAGGTATGCTCGTTGAGCGAGGTATGCTCGCTGAGCGAGCTACACCAGTACAGGAAGTTCCAGCCTTATGGGAAAACACTCTTCCCACACCCAATCACTCCCAAACCTCAACCAAAGCAACAAGACCTGATCAAACGTATCCATTATCATAATGTGAGTATTTTAGGTAGGTTTTAATCGAGTTTTAACCGTTAAACTTCTGATTTCTCTTAGGTTTCCAACTAAACCCTAACCACAAACATTTTTAAAACTCAACCAAAATCCAAGATAAAAGTTTCTAACTAAGAACCCACCTCGAGAGATGAAGATTGGCGGAAAGATTGAGTTGATTTGACGGACAGATGAATGGGAATGAAGGATTGGAGCTTTAGGGCTTTTCTCTCTTCTTCTTCTCTTCTCTTCTCCTTTTCTTCTCTTCTTACACTTTCTTCTTTCTCTCATAATCTTTCTAAATATATATAATATAAAAGCTTATATTTTTACCGATAAGTCAAAATTAGAGAGTATCCGAAAATGTCTCTTAATCCGATATTTTATAAAACCTTTGAGTCAGCTAATTATTAATTAATAAAATATAATCTCATAAATTACTCTATTTAGTTCCATCAAGATTTCTTAGAGTATTCCGAAATAATATTATTACCAATTAATAATGTACAGAGCTTTAAATAAAATATGGGGTATTACATCCTCCTCCCCTTAAATAAAATTTGTCCACGAATTTGAAAGATTACCTGAACATGCGAGGATATGATTCCCGCATTTCTGATTCCAACTCCCACGTAGCATCACCCGGATGTGTCTCGTCCCATTACACTTTAACAAGTGGTATTTCTTTATTTCTCAGCACCTTGGTTTCTCTCCCAACAATACGGCTTGGTTTGGGTTCAAAGGTCAAATTTGTTTCTATCTCAATAGAATCCGGCAGAATAGGCTGAAGAGGATCGGGGATGAACCTACGAAGTTGGGATACATGGAAGACATCATGCATTTCAGATAGAGATGGCGGCAAGGTTAACCGGTAATCGACCTCACCAATCCTTTCTAGGATCTGATACGGTCCTACTTATCTCGGACTTAACTTACGTGACTTAAACGGTACCTTCAACCTTAATCTCGGAGTGACTTTTAAATACACATGATCGCCTTCCCCGAATTCCAGGGGTCTCCTTCGATTGTCAGCATAGCTCTTCTGACGGTCTTGGGTTTGCTTAATCTTTTATCGTACCATATGAATCTTTTCCGTAGTCTCTTGAATAATTTCCGGTCCTAGAATTCTATCTTCACCCACTTCTGACCAACACAACAGTGTTCTACACTTTCTTCCGTACAAAGCCTCATACGGAGCCATTCCGATGCTCGCGTGATAATTGTTATTGTACGAAAATTCGATCAACGACAAAAGTTCTTTCCAATTCCCTTTGCTCTCTAAAACACATGTTCTCAACATATCTTCCATCGTTTGAATCGTACGTTCCGTCTGACCATCCGTTTGAGGATGATTAGAAGTACTCAAACGCAAATTCGTACCCATGGCTTGTTGGAACACCATCCAAAATCTCGAAGTGACCTTCAGATCTCTATCCGATACAATACTGGACGGAACACCATGCAATCTCACAATTTCAGCAATAAACAACCTTGCAAGCTGACTTGCCTTATATGTAGTCTTCACGGCTAAGAAATGCGCAGATTTTGTTAGTCGGTCCACAATCACCCAAACAAAGTCATAGCCACCCTGAGTACTCGGTAAATCTACTACGAAGTCCATAGAGATACTATCCCATTTCCAAATTGGAATGTCCAAAGGTTGTAACAATCCACCTGGCCTTTGGTGCTCAATTTCACTTGCTGACACACTGCACATTCTGACACAAATACCGCAATGTCCTTTTTCATTCCGGACCACCAATACTCTCCCTTCAAATCTTGATACATCTTCGAAGAACCCGGATGTATCATAAAAGAACCTTTATGTGCTTCTTCCAGAATCCTTCTCTTTAACACATCGTCATTTGGAACACAAATTCTATGATTAAATAGGATGATCCCATCTAATGCTCTCACGAAACCTGGTTGGAGTAATAGTCCTTGCAGCTTCTCATCCAAAACTTGCGCTTGTTGAATATCATTCCTCAATGTAGAACTAATATTTAAGTTTCCCATGATTACGCCATTCGGAGTCCAAACAAACTGAAGGTTAAGATCTTGAAACTTTTCTAACAATGCATACTCTAATACCATCAATTCAGAACTACGAATCACTTTTCTACTCAAGGCATCTGCCACTTTGTTTACTTTTTCGGGGTGATACTTCAACTCAAGATCATAATCCTTCAAATACTCCATCCATTTTCTCTGTCTTATATTCAGCTCCTTCTGATCAAAGAGGTACTTCAAACTCTTATGATCACTAAACATCTCAAAATGCACACCATATAAATAGTTTCGCCACACCTTCAAAGTAAACACCACGACCGCTAATTCCAAATCATGCGTAGGATAATTCTTCTCATGATCTCTCAACTGTCTGGAAGCATACGCCACCACCTGTCCCTCTTGCATGAGGACACCTCCTAAACCCATCTTTGAAGCGTCCTAGAACACTTCATAAGATTTGTTAGGATCGGGAATAATTAGGACAGGAGCAGTTGTCAATCTCTCTTTCAACCACACGAAACTTTGTTCACAATCAGAATCCCATTCAAAATCGAAGTCCTTCCTAGTGAGTTTAGTTAACGGTAACGCCGTCTGGGAAAAACCTTTAATAAATCTTCTGTAGTAACCTGCCAAACCTAGGAAGCTTCTCACTTCAGTAACATCCTTCGGTCTCTCCCAATTAATTACAACTTCTATCTTTGACGGGTCTACAACTACACCTCCTTGTGATATAACATGTCCAAGGAACTTGACTTCTGACATCCAAAATTCACACTTACTAAACTTAGCAAAAAGTTGCTTTTCCTACAGTATCGATAGGACAATCCTTAGATGTTCGCCGTGCTCTTGCGGAGTACGAGAATAGTAAGAATATCATCGATAAAGATCACCACAAATTTATCCAAATAATTCTGGAATATCCGATTCATGTAGTCCATAAAAATAGCTGGAGCATTCGTCACGCCGAAAGAAATTACTAAGAATTCGTAATGACTGTAAAGGTTCTGAACATAGTCTTCGGAACATCGGAACTTTTCACCCGAATCTGGTGATAGCCTGATCTCAGATCAATATTCGAGAACACGCAGGCTCCTTTCAATTGGTGTAGAAGTTCGTCTATCCTCGGCAAGGGGTATTTATTCTTGATTGTATCCTTGTTCAACTTTCGATAATCGATGCACAGCCTCATACCACCGTCCTTTTTCTTTACCAATAACACCGGAGCTCCCCACGGTGAGACACTAGGTCTTACAAAATGTCTTTCCATCAAATCTTCTAGTTGATCCTTCAACTCTTTCAACTCAAGCGGAGACATCCGATAAGGGGAAACAAATACAGGAGCCATTCCTGGTATCAGGTCGACTGAGAATTCAACTTCCCTCACCGGAGGTAAGGAAGTGACATCTTCAGGAAAAACGTTGGAAACTTCATAAACTATCAGAATGTTCAAAACTTGCTGATCAATACTCTCCTCTTTAGTAAGGACAAGCAAAACAGATTTCTCTTGCTCAAACAGAAAATTTACCATTCCAATCGTACCTTCTAAGATCGTTGTCAAAACATCTTTCGGAAGCACTTCAACGGAGGGAATAAGGATCAACTTCTCTTCACACCCAATAAACATAGAATTAGCAGACAACCAGTCCATTCCCAGGATAACATCAATTTTCTTAAGGGGCAAACAAATGAGGTCAATCTAAAAGATTCTGCTATCCATGGACAACGTACAGTTCTCACACTTAAGCGGCGTCTCGACAGTTTCATCCATAGCGGTAGTAACCACCATTGGAGGGGACAAGGGAAAAAGTCGATACCCAAGTCGCTTCGCACAAATAGTAGATATAAAAGAATGTGTATCTCCACAATCAAATAAAACAAGACAAGGATGGTTGTTAATAAGACAATTACCCGCAATCAAGGAATCGTCGCCTTTCGTCTTCCTGGCGTCCATAGTATAAACTCTCCCTTGAGTCAGATCCTTCCTCTGAGGGAAATCCCTAGAAATTTGTCCTTCCTTTTGGCAATGATAGAAAAATACACCGTTCTTCTCACATCTAACAGATGACTACATAAGGAAAGCAAGAGCAGGGGAGTTGGTTTTGAAGAATGTCTGCAAGGAGGCCAAGATTCAGAAGGCTAGGGCTGAGCATTATCTGGAGGAAAGCCAGGCTAGGTGGATCAGGATCACCGAAGCCCGTGCACAAGAAGACCAGAGGACTCATGCCAAGATTGCTCAACTGGAGGCTAATGAGAAGAAGCAGCAGGAAGCTTTGTTGGCAGCTCAGAAGGAGATATCAGAATTGAAACTCCGGGCGGGGTTAAAAAGATCAAAGGATTAGGACAGGCATAAGAAGCTAACCAATTCCATTGCTACCAGGAACCTCCTCATTAGGACTATTACGGAGCACCCAGCTGGTCCAGTGACTGAGGCTCTCCTGAAGGAGGTCAGGGAGGATGACTTTGGATTGGATGTCTGATTCCTTTTGCTTGTATCTCTTTTCTTTTGATGTACTTTTTTCTTTTGATTGTTGTATTTTTGACCCACCATGGGCATGAGTTGTAAACAAACTATGTACTTTCATCATCTGTAATATATCAGTTTGTTTTATTTTGGTGGGCTTTATATCTCAACATCATCAAGCGTTTCCTCGAGGTCTGGAAAGGTTAAAACCAAAGAACCAAACCGGATACCCTTGGAAGAAAAATAAGCATATTGCATTGCATACTAACATTTTCTTTGTTTTGTAGGTTTTTATTTGTTGTTTGTTTCTCACTTTGTTGTGGTTTCAGGAAACATTACTCGAAGACGAGTGTTCCCTGTCAACCGAACACACCGGTACCCAACGCGAAACAACCTTCTGGGCATTCAGATGGATCAGGTACAACAGGACCTGAATGAAGTAAGAAATCAAATGGCAAACGAAAGGGTTGAGATGATAAATCAAATGACCCAGTTTATGGTTGTGATGACTGGCTTAGCTCAGAGCTAGGAAAGGCTGAGGGAACTGGTGGAATGGCAGACTCCTGAAGAGAACCACCCTAGTACAGGAGGAACCAGCAATAATGAACGCCGGCAGCCCCACATCGACCCACCAGAGTTTGGGCCCCATTTGAACCCACATGTTAATGGTGTAAGGAATGTTGAAGGTAATACTACTGGGGTCAGGATCTTGCAAGAGGATCCCCAAGAAGAACAGTTCACAGTTATCGGGGCTGGGATGAGGTGTATGATCGAAAGCTGGATGAGATTGCTGAAAAGCTGAGGTCTTTGGAATCCCAGAATTCTCTAGGCTTCGATGTAATGGATATGGGGCTGGTAGATGGGGTGAGAATTCCTCACAAATTCAAACCCCCGTGCGTTGAAAAATATAATGGTACTTCCTGCCCGCGTACTCATCTGCAGTCTTTCTTGGGGAGGCTCAAAGCTTATACCATGGACGAGAAGTTATGGATGTTCTATTTTGAGGACAGCCTGACTGGGGCATCAAGGGAATGGTATTCGCATCTGACCAGGGTCGCTATAAGATGTTGGAAAGACTTGGCCGAATCCTTCATCCGTCAGTACTAGTACAACCTAGACATGGCTTCCAATAGAACCCTTCTTATGGGCATGTATTAGTCTTCAAGAGAAAGCTTCCGGGATTATGCTCAGAGGAGGAGACAGCTTGCTGCTACTATCCAGCCACCCATGTCTGAACGGGAAATGGCTGACATGTTTATGAACACTCTTCAAGGAACATATATTGACAGACTTGCTGCTTTCTCTTCCACCAGTTTTGCTAATGTAGTTATAGCTGGTGAGAGAATTGAGAGCCTTTTGAAGATGGGCAAAATCTCTGACAATGGTGCAAGTTCCTCCAACAATACAAGAAAACCTTTTTCAGGACCCCGAACGGCGGGTGAAACAAATGCTATTCATGCAGGCAGGGGCAGACCCCAATATTCTCACAGATCAGTAGCAGCCATTACTATCCCAGCTCCGGCTTCACAACAACCACTTTTTCCTCAACAACAAAAACAACAACACTACTATCAGCAACAATCGCACTTTCCGCAACAAAGATCGTATAACAATAACAACAACAACCAACAGCAACGCCCCTTTCAACAGAGGCCATCTCAAGCAAATACGGTGATTGACCCCATCCCTATGTCGTATGCCACTCTACTGCCACAACTCCTGAAGCTCAACCTGGTTGAGTTAAGGACATTGGCTCCACCAGATCCTCTCAATCTCCCGAAGAATTATGATGCCAATTCTAGGTGCCTTTCACTCCAACGCACCTGGTCACAATACTGAGAAGTGTAGAGCCTTGCAAATGAAGGTTCAGGATCTGGTCGATTCCAAAGCTCTCAACTTTGCACCCCCTCCAAATGTTAACAGAAATCCTATGCCTAATCATGGTGGGCCTAGGACTAATGCCATAGAGGAGGACCAACCATCTGCACTGATTGATAATGTTACACAGATTCGAACACCGTTGGCAGAAGTCAAAGCTCAACTCTTAAGATGCCAGGTATTCCAAGGTTGTGAGGCCTGCTGCGAATCGTGCAAGACTGCTATTAATGGTTGTGAGAGGGTAAGGCTTGGCATAGATGGCCTTATCAGAGATGGAATTTTGCAAATTACCACAACAGCTCCTACAACATCAACAAGTCTTTCTTCAGCAACAATAGATCCTCCTACAACTGCAACAACTACCATTCCCACTGATTCATCCACAACTCCAGCAATCACTCCATCCATTGTTTCAACAAACCAAAGTTCAGTTACACTTACTTCTACAACATCAACACCAATCTTATCAACGGAATCTCCTACAACACCAAAAAATGCTAACGAAGATGTCTCAACGGTCACGATCTATTATGACCCGGCAACTGTTCATCCCAACAACACCTACTGTCAGATCTCCAGTCAGAATCTACTACATCCCGCATACCATCACAGTTCCTTCCGCTGCAACAATCAGTCCAGTCACCATTACGGTACCTGGACCCGTTCCTTATGAAAGCAGTAATGCCATACCTTGGCACTACGACTCTGATCTCTACTGCGACGGAAAGAAGATCACTCTAGATTCATCAACCTCTTCACCACAAGTTGACAATGTTGGGGAAGGCAGAGGCTTTACCAGAAGCGGACGCCTTTTTGCCTCACAAACACCGAGACCCAATGCTGAAGTAGAGGCTGCTACTAAGGCAAAAGGGAATAATGTGGTACTTGAAGAGCCAACTGTTAAAGAAACTCCGAAGACGTCTTTTGAACAAGAGGTAGACGAGTTCATGAGAATAATCAAAAAGAGTGATTACAAAGTGGTGGACCAGCTTCATCAGACGCCTTCCAAAATCTTTATATTGTCATTGTTAATGTGTTTCGAAGCTCATAGGAATGCACTCTTGAGGGTCCTGCACGCAGCCTACGTGCCAGAAGAGATTACGGTTAATCAGCTGGAAACAGTGGTTGCAAATGTTAACACCAGTCTTGGACTGGGCTTCACAGATGTTGATTTAACAACGGAGGGGCGCAATCATAATAAGGCTTTACACATCACCTTAGAGTGCAAAGGTGTTGTTCTTTCTCATGTGCTGGTAGACACTGGGTCCTCGCTCAATGTCCTCCCAAAGAAAGCCTTGGTGAAGCTGGAATATGATGGTTTGGCATTGCGTCCAAGTAACATGGTGGTGAGAGCATTTGATGGCTCTAAGAGATCAGTGCTTGGAGAGATTGAATTACCTGTGGTGAGTGGCCCACAAATCTTTAAAACTACTTTCTTCGTGATGGACATACAGCCGGCCTACAGCTTTTTGTTGGGTAGACCCTGGATTCACGCCGCTGGCGCTGTTACATCTACCCTTCACCAGAAATTAAAATTTGAGTGGGAAGGCCAGATCATCACAATCTGTGGGGAGGAAGACATTTTCGTTAGCCACCTGGCTACTTACAAGTATATAGAGATGGATGGGGAGATCCATGAGACTATGAGCCAGGGGTTTGAGGCCCTTCACATCAATGAAGCAACTGCTATGTTTGGAACTTCTATCACTTCATATCAACAAGCCCGGAAGGTTGTTGAAGAGGGTATCGCTTAGGGCTGGGGCAAGCTGCTTCCAGTAGAAAAGAAAGAAGACAGATTCGGGTTGGGCTACAGACCAACTCGACAAGATCAACTAGAGGCTGCAACGGAGTCCAAATTTGTCAGTGGGGAAATGCTTACCCCGGATGCTGTGAATAGTCTGGAAGACGAGGAAGAAGACGACCACAACCTAGAAAACTGGATACGTCCAAGGATCCCGGGAAACCAAGTCTCTAACTAGTCTTCCCAGGAAATTATAAGAGTTACTCCTACAGAGTAATTATTATTTCCTGTCTTTTAGCATGAATCAAGTCCTGCATCTTGCCCAAGGTGTCAGGACTCATTTTGTAATAGGGCCATCTTGTATTTTTTGCAAATGATTAATTAATGAATATCAGGACATCTTTTGCAAACGAGTCTCTTTTTTCGCTCACTGTCTTTTTCATTTTTCACTTTTTTTACAAAACAATAAAATGGCAATGTTTTCAAAATAAACAAATTCATTTTCACTTTTTTCTAAACAAGATAAAACTGATCACTAAAATGAACCAATCTAAACCCTTGCAGAGAGTGCCCTCCATATTGCACCGACAACAACACTGCTATGACTTTGTATGACTTCGACAATCCGATTAATCAAGCCGATGAAGGGGTTGAAGAATATTATGAGCTACCTGAAGAACTAGCCAGGTTGTTAAGGCAAGAGGAGAAGGTTATCACTCCTCATCAGGAGGAGGTTGAGACAATAAATCTTGGTACCGATGAAGACTTGAAAGAAGTGAAGATCGGGGCCCGTCTGCAAGATTCAGTGAAGGAACAACTTATTGACATGCTCCGAGAGTACGTTGATTTCTTTACCTGGTCCTATCAAGACATGCCAAGTCTGGATACCGACATCGTTGTGCACAAGCTGCCTCTAAAGGAAGTCTGTCCTCCAGTAAAACAGAAGCTACGCCGTACTCGTCCGGATATGGCCATGAAGATTAAAGAAGAGGTACAAAAACAGTGGGACGCCGGTTTCCTTGCTGTAACTAGTTACCCTCTGTATTGTACCAGTTCCTAAGAAGGATGGTAAAGTACGGATGTGTGTGGATTAACGAGATCTAAACAGAGCTAGCCCGAAGGATGACTTCCCTTTACCTCACATTGATGTATTGGTCGACAACACAGCTCAGTTCTCGGTATTCTCCTTCATGGACGGATTATCAGGATATAATCTGATCAAGATGTCACCTGAAGACATGGAGAAGACTACTTTCATCACACCCTGGGGCACATTCTGTTATAAGGTAATGCCATTTGGATTGAAGAATGGTGGTGCCACTTATCAACGGGCTATGGTAACATTATTCCACGATAAGATCCACAAAGAAATTGAATGTTACGTGGATGATATGATTGCCAAGTCCCTCACTAAAGAAGACCATTTGGTAAATATGCTGAAGTTGTTCAAGCGCCTGAGAAAGTATCAAATGAAGCTAAACCCCAACAAATGCACATTTGGGGTACGTTCTGGTAAGCTTCTGGGGTTCATTGTAAGCGAAAAAGGAATTGAAGTTGACCCTGACAAAGTCAAAGCCATTCAGAAGATGCCTGCACCTAGGAACGAAAAGGAAGTTCGGGGGTTCTTCGGTAGATTGAACTACATATCAAGGTTCATATCTCATCTTACTGCAACATGTGAGCCCCTGTTCAAATTGTTAAGAAAAGAACAATCGGTCAGGTGGAATGAAGATTGCCAGAAGGCTTTTGACAAAATTAAGGAGTACTTACAAGAACCTCCAATCCTAATGCCTCCAGTTGAAGGAAGACCTCTAATAATGTATCTGACAGTATTAGAAGGATCAATGGGGTGTGTGTTGGGCCAACATGACGAGTCTGGTCGAAACGAGTATGCAATATACTACCTAAGCAAAAAGTTTACCGACTGTGAACAATGTTATTCAGTGCTCGAGAAAACTTGATGTGCTTTTGCGTGGGCTGCTCGCCGACTAAGGCAGTATATGTTGACCCACACTACCTTGTTGATCTCAAAGATGGACCCAGTCAAGTACATATTTGAGAAGCCAGCACTTACCGGAAGGGTTGCAAGATGGCAAATGATTCTAACAGAGTATGACATTCAGTACACATCTCAAAAAGCCATCAAAGGCAGTGTACTGTCTGACTATCTGGCTGAGCAACCCATTGATGATTACCAGCCAATGAGATTTGACTTCCCTGATGAAGACATCATGTTCCTAAAAGCCAAAGATCATGAAGAGCCTGTTCACACTGAAGGGCCTGACCCAGAAGAAGAATGGACAGTGATGTTTGACGGGGCTGTTAATATGAATGGTCGTGGAGTTGGTGCATTGCTCATTACACCTAAAGGAGTTCACATGCCTTTCTCGGAAAAACTCACTTTTGCATGCACTAACAACGAAGCTGAATACGAAGCATGTATAATGGGTCTTGAGGAAGCCATTGACCTCTGGATCAAGACTTTAACTGTATTCGGGGATTCAACTTTGGTAATCAATCAGACCAACGACAAATGGTACACTCACCAAGAGCATCTGATTCCATATCGGGACTATACAAGGAGATTATTGACTTTCTTTACAACAGTCAAACTTGAGCATATCCCTCGAGACGAAAATAAGTTCGCAGATGCTCTAGCTACCATTTCCTCCATGATCAAAGTACAGGCTGCCAACTTTGTGCCTCAGAATTCAGTATCCAGACTTGACAGACCAGCATACGTATTCTCTATGGACATTTCTAAAGATGACAAGCCTTGGTTCCATGACATCAAATGCTTCTTAGAGGATCAGACATACCCACCTGGGGCATCATCCAATGATAAGAAGACATTAAGAAGGTTGGCTGGTAGTTTTTTCTTGAATGCTGATGGTTCGTTATACAAAAGGAACTTTGACATGGTACTTCTCAGATGTGTTGATAAGAAAGAAGCAGACTTGCTGATGCACGAGGTGCATGAAGGATCTTTCGGTACCCATGCTGGAGGACATGCAATGGCTAGGAAATTGTTAAGATCGGGTTATTACTGGATCACAATGGATGCAGACTGTTATGCCTATGCAAGGAAATGTCATAAATGCCATATCGATGCAAACAAGGTACATGTGCCTCCAAAACCTTTGAATGTAATGTCTTCACCTTGGCCCTTTGCCATGTGGGGCATTGACATGATTGGAAAGATCAAGCCGACTGCTTCTAATGGCCACAGATTCATCCTGGTAGCCATTGATTACTTCACCAAGTGGGTTGAAGCGGCTTCGTATGCAAATGTCACCAGACAAGTGGTAGCCAGATTCCTGAAAAGAGACATCATCTGTCGGTATGGAGTACCCGAGCGAATAATTACTGATAATGGTTCCAATTTGAACAACAAAATGATGGCAGAATTGTGCCGGGACTTCAAAATTCAACATCACAACTCTTCTCCTTACAGACCAAAGATGAATGGCGCTGTTGAGGCAGCTAACAAGAATATCAAGAAGATTGTGCAAAAGATGGTGGGTACTTATAAAGACTGGCATGAGATGCTACCATTTGCCTTGCATGGGTACCGTACCTCAATCAGAACATCCACTGGGGCAACACCGTATCAGCTTGGGTATGGTATGGAGTCAATCCTACCTGTTGAAGTAGAATTACCCTCCTTAAGGTTGTTGATGGATGTCAAGCTGAACGAAGCAGAATGGGTCCAATCTCGGTACAATCAATTGAATCTGATCGAAGAGAAGAGATTAGCTGCAATCTGTCATAGGCAGTTATATCAAAAGAGAATGAAGAAAGCCTTCGATGAGAAAGTCAGGCTTCGGGAATACCAAGTAGGAGATCTTGTGCTAAAAAGACTCCTTCCTCCTCATACAGACCACATGGGCAAATGGACTCCAAACTACGATGGTCTATTCATAGTAAGGAAAGTTTTCTCTAGTGGAACACTGATGCTCACTACTATGGATGGTGAAGATTTCTTATCCCCGGTGAATTCAGATGCAGTTAAAAAATACTTCGCGTAAAATGACCCGCTGGACATAAAAACAGAATGTAAGTCCAGACAAAAATAGGGCATCCCGGCGAGTCAAAAACAGAATAAAAGCCTCGGGCAAAAATAAGGGAAAAAAAATGTACACTCGCTGAGTTGAAAAGCCGCATTGGACAGCTCAGGAAAAAATGGGTATCCCGGTGGATTGAAAACCCGAAAGGCGATCCACGCAAAATAAGGGAATAAGCGAACAATTGCATTCTGAATTCGTCTATATCACTTACAACATGGAAAGCTTCGAAAGGTTAAAGCATCGATCAGAATCAACTTTCTTTAGAAAGCAGGATAAGAAGAACGTCAAGGTCATACGGGTCATGGCAAAGGGAAGCTCACTGAAGCATCGTCAACATTGCCAACACCTTTATTTTTCTCAATTAAAAGCAATCTCCTCATTTCAGGGGATTTGTTTCTTTGACTGTATTTGCCAATTCAGGGCACCCAGATTAATAAAATCAGAGTTTTCAGTCACACTTCGTCTTGTACATTTTTGTTTCGTTTGCAAAAAAATGTTCAATATCCATAATGTTTGCACAAAACATATGTTCCTTTCTAATTACATACTTGCAGGAAATGTATTTACTTCCAGGAATATCTAACTCCTATGACGGGATCCGGTAAAGGATGCCTCAGGACACTTGTGCATTTCTTTGTCTTAACAGGATTGCAGGTATTCAATACGCAACATAGGGCATTCCACACACTTCCTCCCCTAATAGTATCTTTAATGTTTTTCCCCAACGAAGTTGCCAGGGCATCACTTCCCCAGCACATTTTCTTCAAGCAGCATCAGTAAATGCTCACATCCCCAGCTGAGTTGTCAAGCCTCCTCAACCTCAGCAGGATCCCCACAGAAACCTCTAGGAAGATCGTTCAGCGGTCTTTCCTCCCCTAACACAGTATTAAGGATGAGGGGAATCATCTCCCCACAGAGCTCTAGCCTCTCCCAAGAAGAGCAATGTCTGAAATTATCACACAACAAAGTGATGGAAGCTTCCTCATCCCCAGCTGGTTTATCTCCTCACCAGATAGGTCTATCAGTGACCTATTTCCCTAAGCAGAGTCATATGTTTTATCAGATATACCAACGATCACATCCCCAGCTGGGATATCACTTCAAGCAGATCAGCCAGAGATCTTCATAGTAGCGGGACTCGAATCCGTAATTGGTTTCTTTTGCATAATCATAGCATTCGTATCATTTTTCCTCAGAGCGTAGCATTCCGTCTAATACAGAGCATTACGGAAAAAATCAAACATATTGCATGATCACAAGTCAGGTTCGAACCAGTCACCTGCAAACACCACCAACATTCCATCAGCAATGTATATAAAGACTCACAGTCCCCGCAGAGAGTCAAAACGTCCCCTTCGCACTCTCCAATACAGATACATGCTCCTTTTGACACTCGTCTGTGTCACCTTTCCCCAGTAAAGTAGCCAGAATACTTTCTATAAACAGATACTTACACATAACATGTTCTTTTCGATACTCGTCTGTGTCACCTCATATTTCCCCACAGAAAGCCAAAGCATCCCCTTTGCAAACACATGTTCATATATACTTTCGACACTCATTCGTGTCATATTCCCCCGAAGATATAAACCAACCTAATGCTTATACACTCTCTTGACACCCGTCAGTGTCACCTATCCCCAGCACAGTTGCCCAAAACACTTGTTTATTACTCTTGTTGACGCCCGTCCGTGTCATCTTATCCCCACAAGTTTCCAGAGTACACTCATAACTTGTACACTTTCTCTTCTGATACTCGTCCATATCATAGTCTTAAGGATGCTCGTTCGCATCCTTAATATATACACAGCGTCAAACACTTATACCTTTTTATTTCGAAAAGCGTAAGCACTCGTCCGTGTTTACCATTCCCCAACAAATCGCCAGCAAAACAACTTTTTCTATCTGACATTCGTCCTATGTCATGATACTTTCGGCAGCCGTACCCTGCCAGGTGATCGTCCTTCACCCTCGAATGACTGTCCCTCATCCTTTCCCCCAACGGAGTCTCCATTATTGGAACCCTTTTCTATCCGGAATTTGTCCTATGGCGCGATAAAGAGCAGTCGTACCCTGCCAGGTGATCGTCCTTCACCTTGGATGACAGTCCCTCATCCTTATCCCCAACAGAGCAGCCGTCCCCTGCTAGGTGATCGTCCTTCACCTTTTAATGATCGTCCTTCATCATTTTATCCGATGGCCGTCCCCATCGTTGATCTTGTTATCTGACATTCGTCCTATGTCAAGATAAATCCTATGAGCAGCCGTACCCTGCTAGGTGATCTTCCTTCATCATTTTATCCGATGGCCATCCCCATCATCGACTTTTTCTATCCAACATTCATCCTATGTCGCAATAAAGAGCAACCGTCCCCTGCTAGGTGATCGTCCTTCACCTTGGATGACCGTCCCTCATCATTATTTCATTTATTCTTTGAACCGATGGTCGTCCCCGTCGTTGTTTACCTTTACTTTACAGACCTGATGGTCGTCCCTATCATTGCCATTACTTTAATCCCTAGAGAATTTTATTTGATGGTCGTCCCCATCTTGATCCCTTTATTTCCCCAGCATGTCGGCCGTCACCGTCATTGCTTGATTTACCGTTTATCCCCAGCAGTCGTCCTCTGCTCGATGGTCGTCCTCCATCTCCCGCACTTTACAAATCATACTATACTTTCCTTTCACAACTTATATCCCTTTTCTTCTTCACCCCAGTGAGTGCAAATTTTGGACTGTCTATGGTATTCAACCACAAGTTATCTTGTTTGACTATTAAGCCAGGCGCTTACATCCTACACAGCTAACTCATGTTTGAATAAGGGCAGCTGTAAACACACCAAGATTACATGTCATATTTGCATTAGTTCAAGCATAACATGTCATATTGCATTTTTGTTTCACTGCATTCGTTCAAGTTCATCTGCATCTAGGGTTTGTGATCTGAGCAATCCAAGATCCATATGAGCCACTCCAAAGGCAATTTATCATCTCAAGAGGGTCCATGTATGTTCAATCATCATATTATATCCTTCAAAGATCAAGGAAGTCAAAGAATCACAAGAACTGGCAAAGCATGGAAGCAGAGCCAGGGTTTCACTACACAGATGACCTGAAATTAGGGTTTTGGTTTCAGAGGCCATAACTCCAATATTTTTGGTCATTCTTGTTTCTATTGGTCTCAATATGTTATAAGGATCATGCATACCAATTTTTATGAAGAAATTCAATGGGGAAGTCATCTGATCATTGGGTGACTTCTTGAGCAAGTCAGTGTACAATCAGGGCATCTGAGGCCCCTACCAATGGAACCAAAGTGGATTTTTCATCAATTTGAAGTTATATGATCTTTATTTGATCATTTAAGTGTTTAGAAGTTCACAAAATTGAAGAAAAGTGAGCTAAACCAAAAGTTGCCAAAAATGGAAATGACTTGTAATGTAAACTTTCCATTTTGGGAAAGTTTTTCAACTTCCTCTTTCTCAACCAAAAATGCTTCAAATGAAAAATTGTTGGTCATGAAAGTTGTAGATTGGATCATTCCCTTTTCAAAAAGTACAAGAACAAGTTCTAATTCATTATGGAACTCAAGTTATGGCTTGTCAAAGTTGGCAAAAATCACATAATTTTCAAGAATGCACCAAAGAGGATTCTTTGCAAAACCACTTGCCAATTCATTTTGTGACTTCAAACACACTTCTAATCATCATACATCATAGTACATTGCATAAAACTCAGAATTGCCCAAAGAATTTCAAGATTCCATGCCTTGAACATCAAGAATTTACAAAGGGCCAAAATTTCACATAATTGCAAAAGGTCACATAACTTTGCTTCCACTTGCTGAATTGCCTCAAGACTGATTCTATGGACATCCTTGATCCATGCTGCGCATGGACAAGCCAATGAGCCAGCTACACCATTTCCCATACCTCAAGTACAACACTTTTGACTTCTTGGCAAAAACACCCATACCAATCACAACAGTCCACCACCCACTCTCTGCCCAATCCAGACCTTACAAGCATGCTCAAAGGGTTCATTTTCATAACACACACAAACCTAACACTCCAAGAACTCAGCATTCCACAAAACTCTCCATCTTTCAAAACCCTTTGAATCTCTCAGCTCACTCACTCAATCTTCAAACCAATTTCACCATTGATCTCAAAATCACTCACTGACCACAAAGCAACCATTAGACCAACCAAGAACACCCCATACACAAAACACGATTCTTGGCCAGTTGAGGTGTAATCTCATAAACCATCCACTCTCAAGGCCTTTCAAGCTTCTCAATAGCATCAGGAGGTCAAAGGGACTCATTTTGCACAAAGGAAGTGGCCAAAAAGCTCAAGTTTGGAAAGCTTCATCTCAGGTAGTTATCTCAAATCATTTTTCTAGAACTCCTTTTTTATGTTACAATGTGAAAGAGCATGCTTCACTGATCACTCTGAGCTTTGTATTTTTGAAAATGGTTAAGAAATGAGTTTGTATGAATGTTCTGAAAGTTTTTCCATTTTTAATCTTTCCTTCGAATCTTAAGATTGAGCAAGAATAAATTTGTTTTAGGGGTAGATTTGAGTTCAGGGAGATGAGGGGAGTTGATCTGGAGCTTTAGAGCTCCAGAAATAGCCTAGGGTAGAAGTTGGAGATTTTCATGGGAGAAGGATGCCGAAGAAGACGACCGGAGCTCTTCTCCGGTGGCCTGAAAGTGATTAAATGTTCTGATTAGGGTTAGGGTTTTGTTTGAATGTAGGCCGTTTGATTTTGCTTTCCCGCGCGTAGTGAGTGGTCAGGATCACTTCATTAGTTTTAATTATGGATTAAATAATTAATTAATTGAGATTAGTGAGATTTGAATTCAGGACATAGGATTTGGCGCGCGGTCAACCTAGAAACCCCCCAGAATCAATCCAAGCCCTTGATTGCTCATACTTCTGTTTTATTCAATTTTAATTTCATAGTTTCTTATTTATTTTGCACCATTATTTAAAATAGCTAGAAAATCCTAAAAAATCATTTCTTCTGCATTTTGCATCCAAATAATTTTCTTAACCCAAAAATATTTTTATTTTTATTTTTTGCATTAAAAAATCATTTTTAAACATTTAAATGTTTATTTTAATTAATTAATGGAAATTAATTAATTAAAATATCATTTAGGTTTCTAAAAATCCCAAAAAAATTCACATTGCATCTTTAAACATTTAGAAACATTATCATACCATCCATAAAAATTTCTTTTTAGTTTTGAACAATCTTTGATAATTTTCTTGAATTTAGGGTTCATAAAATTCACATTTTAGAACCCTAAATTCAAGAATTCTTTTCTGCCTAACTAAGAATGGTATGACAATGGTTCTTTTTGCATTGATCTTAATTTGACATGTTGTATCTAGCATAATTTTGTCATAAATTTCTTCTGCATTTTTGATTTGATTTGCATTTTCCCCTTTAGGTACCTTAAAACCCTAGATAACTTAGAAAAATCATAACTTTCATTAGGTTAAGAGTTAGGTCTCCTGCTTTGGGGTGGGATATCATATGGGTTTAGGGTTCCTTTAGGTCAATTTTCAATTTTTTATCTTGTCATTTGCTTTTGTTTTTGTCTTTTGCATTTCATTTGCATCCTCATTACTTGTATGAACATCCATAGCATTTGGTATGCCTTTGCATCATCTCTTAGCATCATTTGCATCATTAACATGCTTCTGGTTTTGGTTTAAATCCTTGCATCCATTTCATTTTCATTTCATTATTTCTTTTATGCTAACCATTTCAGGTGGTAAGTACTTTGAGAAGTGAATTTTCCTTCACTTCTCACTTCTTTTCTCTTCCTCTCTTATGCATCCATTGCTGCATTTTATCTTTGCTTTAGAGTGAGCTTGCTCATTCATATTCTCTATCCACTTTATTTCTTCAAGCAACTTATCTTCTTAAGTGAAGTAAGTTGACTTGTTTCTTCTGCTTTTCTTCCTTTCATCTGCTTCTTCCTTGGTGGCTCTTCTTGAAGATCTCTTGCAAGCCTCATAAAACCTAGGAACACCCAAGAATGATCACAATTAGGGTTTGATTAGTTCCCCCATTAGTTTTACCTTTGTGTCATCTTTTGTCTCTCTCTTCTCATCTCATAATCAGAGACTAAACCTTTAAGGTTTTAAGGCTTTGTGATTAAGATTATGCCTGCATCCTTCTCTTAGGATGGAGTGTATAACTTTAATCCTAAGTGTTAAACCCTTAATATGTTTAAATCTCTTAATCAATCCATTTAATAATCACTAAGACAATAACTTGTAACTTGGGTCTTGCATTAGGGTTCTAATTCTTTCTTAATTGGTTAAGAAGGACTAACCCTAGTGTTAATGGACAAGTCCCCCTCAAGTTGTCTTACAAACCATAAAATTCACTTCTTAATCTTATCATTAACTAAAATCCACTTTAATAAAGGCTTTGTTTTGTCATGAGGTTAATCCCTAATCATGGATTAAGTTGGGGTATCTTCCTCAGCTTAAATGCTCTCATCTATCATCCTTCTCATTACTTAACACTAAACAAAAACTCCAAAAACATCTAAATAATCACAAGTAGGTAAATGATCTTAATCCTACATCATGGTGATTAAGTGTGAGGTTCTTACTTCATGCTTAAGGTATTCTCATTACCCCTAATCATAGGGAGGACGTGATGAGTTTACTAACCCTTGGTTTAGGCTTAAGCTTATTAACTTATGACAAACACAAAAAGCAATAAAAGATTGTAAACACAAAAACAAACAATAATCGTCTCCTTCGGGATTCTTTTCTCATCTCATTCACTCACAAATGAGAACTCGCTTCTTCTGTCTAATGCAAGACAGTTAGCACCTGAGCCAGACATGTCATACACTTGAGCATAGACAAGCAGGCAGTTCATAAGTCAATTTATCTTCCAGTCTCTTTGAGCCGAACTACGGTGTTCTAACTTCCTCATTACACGAGAGGATACGTAGGCATAACTTAACTGTTATCAAACAAAACTCTCTGTCTATTCCCCCTTTCCCAACATTATTCTTTTAAGCCTCATTCCTGAGCAATTTCACTTCACATCTCTTTTGCACTAACACCTGTACATTCTTTTCCAGTTTTTGCACACAGATAGCACAGACATTACCCCTTTAAACAAAAATCTTTTAAGCATGGATCTCGTCGAGTACGACGGACAATCTGGGCGCTAATACCTTCCCAGGTTGTAACCAACCCCCTTTCTCAGTTTCTCTAGTTCGCGATTGTCTTATCCATATCTTTCTAGGTTTATGCAGCATTACCTTTCCTTCGGGATAAAAATGCCTAGGTGGCGACTCTTTTCAGATCATCTTCATGTTATCCCTTTCGCCGACCGTTCGCGCTTGTACCGGGATGCAAATCTTTCGGGAGCGACAATGTAGGATCTTTGTTGAGGAAACTGTGGTTGTTGAGGAAAATGTTGTGGTTGTTGAGTGTACTGAGGAGGTGGAGTAGGAATAGTGACGGCGGCAATTGATCTTGATAGATATTGGGGTCTTCCTCTTCCCATATGTACATAATTTGTTTCACCGGATCTGCGGGGCCCTGCAAATGGTTTCCTTGCACTGCTTGAACTGACGTCGTTGTCAGAAATATTTCCCATTTTCAATAAGCTCTCAATTCTTTCCCCGACTAGAACCACGTCTACAAAGCTGGTGGAAGAAAATGCAGCCAACCTATCAATATAAGTTCCCTGGAGGGTGTTCATGAACATATCTGCCATTTCCCTTTCTAACATTAGGGGTTGAACGGCAGCAGCTAATTACCTCCATCTTTGGGCGTACTCTCTAAAGCTTTCTCGGGAAGACTGTGACATTCCCATCAGAAGGGTTCTGTTTGGAGCCATATCCAGATTATATTAATATTGACGAATGAAAGCTTCGGCCAAGTCTTTCCAATTCCTTACTATGGCCCTGGTCAAGTGAGAGTACCACTCACGGGATGCCCCTGTCAAGCTATCCTCAAAATAAAACATCCACTGTTTTCCATCCATGGTGTAGGCTTTCAATCTCCACAGGAAGGACTAAAGATGGGTACGTGGGCAGGATGTGCCATTATATCTTTCAAAACAGGGAGGTTTGAACTTGTGAGGAATTCTAACCCCCTCCACTAATCCCATATCCATGACATCAAAACCCAGAGAGTTTTGGGATTCAATAGACCTTAGATTTTATGCTATTTCATCCAACCGACGATCGTAAACTTCGTGTCCTGCCCCAACCACAGTAAGTTGCTCTTCCTGAGGGTCCTCCTACAAGGCCCTCCCTCTAGTGTTACCTTGGGTGTTTCTTATAGCATTGATTTCTGGGTTCAGATGAGGTCCAAATTCTGGGGGATCAGTACGAGGCTGTACGTGATCGTTGTTGCCGGTACCCCCTGTACCTGGATGGTTTTCCTCGGGAGTTTGCCACTCGACTAACTCTCTCAGTCTCTCCTGGCTTTGAGCCAATCCAGTCATCACTGCCATAAATTGATTCATTTAGGCCCTCATCTCAGTCCTCTCATTGGCCATTTGGGTTCTCACATCTGTAAAATCCTGTTGAACCTGATCCATTTGTAAGCCTGGAAGGTTGTTTCTTGTCGGATACCGGTGCACTCTATAGACGGGGAACATTCTTCTACGGGCAATGTTTCCTGAAACCACAACAAAGTGAGAAACAACAACAAAAACGAAAACCTACAAACACAAAGAAAATATGTTAGTATGCAATGCAGGATACCTATTTGTCTTCCAAGGGTATCCGGTTTGGTTCTTTGGTTTTGACCTTCCAGACCTCGAGGAATGATGATGTTGAAGAGAGATAAAGCCCATGAAATAATACAAACCATATATTACAAAAATGTGAAGATACATAGTTTGATTACAACAAAGTTCCCATGGTGGGTCAAAATACAACAACAAAAATACAATCAAAATGAAGTACAAGTACAAAGAAATCAAACATCCAATCCATAATCATCCTCACTGACTTCTTTCAGAAGAGCCTCAGTCACTGGACCAACTGGGTGCTCTGTGATGGTCCTAATAAGAAGGTTCCTTGTGGCAATGGCACTGGTCAACTTCTTATTCTTATCCTGATCCTTTGATCTCTTCAACCCCGCCCAGAGTTTCAACTCAGAGATCTCCTTTTGTGCTGCTAACAAGGCTTCCTGACTTTTCTTTTCATTGGCTTCCAGCTGCTCTATCCTAGCCTGGGTCCTTTGATCTTCCTGTGCACGAGCCTCAGTGATCCTGATCCACCTATCCTGACTCTCCTCCAAGTAATGCTCAACTCTGGCCTTCTGATTCTTAGCTTCCTTGCAAGCATTCTTCAACACTAACTCCCCTACTCTAGCCCTTCTGATGTAATCATCCGTCTTCTCAATCTTGGTCAAGTGCTCAATCCAGAGCTTCTCTAACCTTTCATTATCTAGACGACAATCATTCCTCTCCCTGAGGGTCTTCTTCAAAGCTTCAGAGAGTAGAGTATTCCTTTCCTTCAATTTCTCAAACTCCTCTAAACTGACAGTAGCTGAAGGCTCCACTACTGATGGCCCAGGTACATCCTCTAAGGTGAATGGCATGCGGGTGATCTGTCCCCTGGTACGAGACCAATCAATGTACTAAGCTGAAGCTATGTTGTTGCACTTGCCAAGAATAGTTGTTCCCTTAGTCTAAATATTGTCCCAAGCCCAGGTTTCCTGTCTGACAATGGCAAGGTTGTGCTGGATGTCACAATAGAGGGTTTTTGTCAAGTCTTGCTCTCTTGGGGGATGTCCCAAGGCATACCCTAATTGCCTTTTGAAAAGCAAAGGATTGTAATTGATGCAACCCTTCACTCCAATCAGGGGTACATTGGGATACTGCCCACAGCTGGTGATGATATCTTTGCCCTTGGTGCTTTGAGTGCACCATCTGATGTCTTCTGATGTAAGGGCAATCATTCTCTTAGCCCAGTTCTTTGGCTGATGAGGATTCAAGAAAGTCTCTGACTTCGGCAAGTTCCTCAATAACCAACAGTAAAAGAGAGGTGCACAGCATCTGACTAATCTTCTTCTCTGCTTCTCATTCCTTTGATGCACTGAGTAGTAAAAGTATCCAAGAAAGGTAGGGTCTGGATTTCTCAACAGGAAGAGGTGGATAGCACTCTTGCTTACAAACTTAGGCTCGTTTGCAAACAAGATGACTCCATATATGCTGAGAGCCAAGAGTGCACAAATAGTGTCCCACTTCCCTACTGCAACATGCAGGGTGGCCTGAGTAACCAAGAAATCCAAATGAAGGCCTGGAACTCCAGCCTTAGTGGTCATGTTCTGGTCAATGAGGGTGGACTCCAAGTGCAAAGCCCTAGCGACATCTTCGTTCTTAGGAGCAACCATCTCAGGGTTGAAGGGAATCCCTCTCCTGATGGGGACACCCAACAACATAGAGAACTCCTCCATCAATGGTCCCAACTGAAAATCTGGGAAAGTGAGGCATCTGAGAGGAGGGTCATAGAGCTGGAGACAGGTGTGGATCATACTCCTCTGGGAGGCATCCAGGTCCATGATCATGTCCATAATGCTACCATAATGTTCCCTGAATGAAGGGACATGATCAAGAGTGATGATTGCCTGCATCTGCCTGATGCCTGTCAAAGTGGGCATAAAGAAATGATAGGTGATGTTGCTCTTCCTGGATGTGTCCATGTTGACGATGGATGCCGATGAAGAAGAATGAGGAGAAAAATGTTGAAGATAGCTGGAGAAGATACTAAAGAGGATCTCTGATGAAGATAGCTGATGAAGGTAGTTGATGCAGATAGCTGAAGGAATCTGAGCAGTAGAACAGGTCAAAACCAAACCAAAGATAAGATGTGGATACCCTGTAAAACAAATAGACAAATGTTAAATGATGAAAAATGATGTATGCATAATGATATGCAAAGGGTTTGTAATCAAGTGTTGGATCTATTATCTGCCTTGATAAGGTCCATGTGTGTTCATAAGTCCGGATGAAGGCTTAAAAAACCAGTAACCAGGTGGGGGACTCAAATAAATAGCCATAAGTCCAGGGTTTCACAAGAACAGTCCAAAATGATATAACCTTGAAATAATATTAGTAACAAGGGTATGATGAGGCCAAGGGTTCCTACAAACCTGTAAACATCCTAACCCCCTCACGTGTATTGTTCTAGAACAAGGATCCTCAGACTTGGATCTGTTATGAGAAGTGTAAACACTTCTAACCCGGAGGTACAATGTTTACAATAACCATAAAGGATCCTCCTCTAATTGACCTCAGATACTGAAGGTCATAAAAGGTCATCCAAACTTAGCAGGCTTACCAGATAGCCCTAGTATTACAGGAAATCCGTAGCACAAAGTTCTCAAGAAGAAACCCATGTCTGAACTGTGTTTCATATTCCCGCACCAGACCGAAATGGAATGGGAAAGAATATGAAGCCACTCTATCATATGCGTCACTCAGGCTCCTAATATGGAACCTTAATCACTCAATGATCCCTCCCACCAAAACAGACAGGAGATCCAACACATATGATATGATAACAGTATGAAATGCATATAAACAGTAAATGAAAGCAATAAATAAAGTTGTACATAAAGCAATAAATAAAGCAATAAACAACAAGCACAAGTAGCACATAACACCCCCGTAAACACAAATCAAACAAGCGCTAGGAGAAACCCACAAAAAGAACCAGAATCCCTGGTTACAAGATAAGGGTCCGCAGCAGAGTCGCCAAGTTATCGCTCCCCTGAAAAGACATTGGATCCCAATGTGCAGACACGAACTGTCGGTGAAAGAGAAAATGAGGTTGATTAGAATAGAGTCGCCAGCTAGGCATTTTTATCCCGAAGGAAAGGTAATGCTGCATAAACCTGGAAAGAGATGGATAAGATGGTTGCGAACCAGAGAAACTGAGAAAGGGGGTTGGTTTCAACCTGGGAAGGTATTAGCACCCAGATTGTCTGTCGTACTCGACGGGATCCACACTTAAAAGATTGTGTTTAAAGGGGTAGGTGTATGTGTTATCTATGTGCAAAAGCTAAGAAAAGAATATACAAGTGTCAGTGTAAAAGGAAGTGAAATGCTCAGGAACTGAGGCTTAGAAAAGAATGCTAAAAGAGGGGGATGACAAAGAGACTTTTGTTCGATAACAGTTAAGTTATGCCTACGTATCCTCACGTGCAATGAGGAAGTTAGAACATCGTAGTTCGACTCAAGGAGACTGAGAAATAAATTGACAGTGAACTTCTTACTTGCCTATACTCAAGTGTATGACTCGTCTGGGTCGAGTGCTAACTGTCTTGCATTAGACGGAAGAAGCAAGTTTTCGCTTGTGAATGAAGATGATAAGAAAAGAATCCCGAAGGAGACGATTATTGTTTGTTTTTGTGTTTTTCAGTTTTGTTATTGCTTTTTGGTGTTTTGCATAAGTTAATGAGCTTAAGCCTAAATCAAAGGCTTGCAAACTCATTATATCCTCCCTGATTAGGGATAATGAGCCTACTTAAGTATGAGATAATCATCTCAACTTAATTACCATGATGATGTAGGATTAAGATTATTAACCTACTTGTGATTAATTAGATGTTTTTGGGTTTTTGTTTAGTGTTAAGTAATGAGTTTAATCTCTAATCACAAATTAGTGAACTCATTACACCATCCTAATAGAAGGATAATAGATGAGAACACTTAAGCTGAGGAAGATACCTCGACTTAATCCATGGTTAGGGATTAAATTAATTATATAACAAACCTTTATTAAGTGTATTTTGATTAAGGGATGAGATTAAGAAATGAATTTTAAGTTTGTAAGACAACTTGAGGGGGACTTGTCCATTAAACACTAGGGTTAATCCCTCTTAACCATAAGGAAGAGATAGAACCCTAATGTAAGGCCCAAGTTACAAGATAAAGTCTTAGTGATTATTAATATGATTTGATAAAGAGGTTTAAACAAATTAAAGGTTTAACACTTAGGATTAATGTTATATATTCCATCCTAAGAGAAAGATGCAGGCATAACCCTAATTCCAAAGTCCTAAAACTTTAAGAGTTTAGTCTCTGATTATTGAGATGAGAAGAGAGACTCAAGGAGACTCAAAGGTAAAAAGCTAAGGGGGACTAATCACAACCCTAATTATTATCATGCTTGGATGTCCTATGGTTTGCAAGGCTTAGAGAAAGATCTTCATGGAAGCCACCAATAGAAGAAGCAGATGAAAGGAGGATGAAACAGAAGAATAAGTTACTTACTTCATTGAAGAAGATAAATAACTTAAAGAAAGAAAGTGAGAGATGGAACACAAGTGAACAAGTTCACTTCACGGATAAGCTAAAATTCATATGAAAATGATAAGAAGAAGTGATAGGTGAAGGCAAATCCACCTCCCAAAATAACTTACCAAAACCTGAAAGTGTTAGTATGGATGGATAAGGTATAAAGCATGAAGAAATGAAGTGAAATGAGGTGAAATGAGATGAAATGACCAAATTCATAAGTGCTTGTGCAATGTAAATGTCATGTAAGATGATGCAAAGTCATGCAAAATGCATATGAATGATCATACAAAGATGAGATGCAAAGGAAGCATGCTTTGAAGTTTGAAAACACATGAAAGTTTATGAAATGAAATGAATGCTAAACATGGAAAATGAATGAAGAAATTATCAAACAAGGTTCTAACATGTCCTAAGATGTCTAAGATGACATATGAATGCATGAAATATCATGGCAAGTTCATGTAATGATGCATATGCAAGGTGAATGCAAATGAACATGAGAAATTAGGGTTATATGGACATGTGAGATGCAAATGGATAAAACAGAAGCATATGACATGATAAAAATTTGCAATCAAGCTCAAATAAACCCTAATCCCATATTAGGTCACACCCCAAAGGAGAAGGTCAGAAGCCTAACCTATCAAAAGTTATGATTTCCTAAGTTTTCTAGGGTTTTTGGGTGGTTCAAAGGGAAAAATGCAAATCAATTTGAAAATGCAAGATAAATTCATGAGGAAAATGTCCTATAAACTACATGAAATATGTCACACAATGCAAAAAGAACCAACTTCAAACTCCTCTTTGTTAGGCATAAATGATTTTTTAAAGTTAGGGTTCAAAAATATGATTTTTATAACCCTTAATCCAAAGAAAATTGACAAACTATGATCAAACATAAAAATAAATTTGTGTGAAGAGTTTCAAAATGTTTCTAAATGCATTGGGATGATTCATGATTATTTTGGTGAGTTTTAGAAACCTAAATGTATTTTTAATTAATTAAAATAACATTTAAATATTTTAAAAATACTTTCTTAATGCAAAAAATAAAATAAAAATTGATTTTGGAATTCGAAAAATATTTAATGTCAGAATGCAAAAGAAAATATTTTTTGAATGCTTTTTGCTATTTTAAATAAATTATGCAAGAAAAATGAATTAAAAATGAAAATAAATGAATAAAATAGGAAGTCAACTGATCCAGTGGGTGAGATTCAAAGGGGGGAAGACTGCGCGCGCGTTTGGAGGGCCTGGATTGCATCTGGGTTAATTAACTGATTAATTTAATTAATTAGAAATTAAACTTAAGTGAAATGATCTGAACCGTTCACACACGCGCGAAATCAAATCTAATGGCCTACATTCAAACTGACCCCTAAACCCTAATTATTTTCAGGTTACCGGAGCTAACTCCGGTCATCTTCTCCGGTGAGACCAAAACCTAACTATCTCCAAATCTCAAATTAATGCATCAAACTCTCCATAAATGATCCACAAGCAACATTAAACAAGAATCCAAGCACAAAATCCATTTATATTGCCTAAAAAACAAGAATCGAAGCAAACAAAATTTACGGGCAAAATTTCAGAACAAGCATACATGGCCATTTCTCAATCATTTTCAAAACAAATTACATCCCAATGATTAGTGGAGCATACAGATTCATATTGTAACTAAAAAAACAAGTTCTGGAAAAGTTGTTCTTGATGTATACCTAAGATTGAGCTTTCTGATTCTGGGCTTTCTAGACCTCTCTTTGGTGCAAATCAACTCCAATGGGCTTCCTGAGGATGCTTTGATGCTTGGAACAAGCTTGCAATGGCTGGTTTTGATGATTCAACCATGTTGTACCAGAAATCGTGTTTTGGCTTGGCTGTGTTTTAGGCTATGGTGATGGGTGGGAAATGATCCTTAGGTCATGTGGAGATGATTGGTGAAGAAAGATTGAAGTTTCAGTGGTTGTGTGATGAGTTTCAAAGAGAGGAAGTTTTGAGGGATTTTGTAAAATCTGGCTTGTGGGATGATTCAGGCTCTTGTGTGTTATGAAATGGCTTGCATAATGTTTGATTAAGCCAATGGGATTGCTTAGATAGTTGTTGTGGCACAGGCTGATTGATATGAGGTGTTTTGCAAAAAAAGTCAATTTTTGTGTACTTGAGGTATGGGCCATGGCAGGTCTTTCTTTTTGGGGTGTCTGGCCTCAGCAAGATTCATGGAGAGCCATGGAATCAAGATTATGTAGCTGGCACAAGTGGATGAGAGGATCCAATGCATTTTGCAATTTTTGTCAGTTTTGGCCCTTTTGAGATTTCTTGAAGTTCAAGTCATAGAAACACTGGGTTCAATGCACAATTTTGTTGTTTAGAGGTTGTCTTGACATATTGTGAAGTATTTTTGTACATTTGATGTCATTAGAATGCTTGAACATGCCAAAATGCAAAATCCCTCTTTGACATGAAACTTGAAATTATAGGATTTTTGCCAACTTTGAAAGGCCATATCTTGAGTTCTATGATGAATCAAGACATGTTCTTGTACTTTTTGAAAAGGGAAATACCTAATCTACAACTTTCATGACCAAGAATTTTTCATTTGAAGTATTTTTGGTTATGAAAGAGGAGGTTGAAAAAATTTCCCAAAATGGAAAGTTTGCATTTCAAGTCATTTCCAAAAATGGCAAGTTTGCAATTGAATCAAAATTCTTCAATATTTTGAACTTCCAACCTCTTATAAGATCAAATAAAGATCATATAACTTCAATTTGATGAAAATACCCCTTTGGTTCCATTGTTGGGGGCCTCAGATGCCCTGATTTTGACTTAACTTGCTCAAGAAGTTACCTAGTGAACATATGACTTCCACAATGATTTTCTTCATCAAACTTGGTACATATGATCCTTATGACATATTGAGAACATTAGAAACAATAATGGCCCAAAAATTTGGAGTTAAGGCCTCTGAAACCAAAACCCTAATTTTGGTCATCTGTGTAGTGAAAACCCTAGCTCTGCTTCCATGCTTTTGCCAGTTCTTGTGATCTCTTGACTTTTATGAACTTTGAGGAGCATAATATGAAGATAGGACACACATGGACTCTCTTGGAAAGATTTGAGGCCTTTGGGATGGCTCAGATGGAATCTTGGATTGCTCAGATCACAAACCCTAGATGCAGATGAATTTGAACTTATGCAGTGAAACAAATATGCAATATGAGGTGTAATGCTTATGCTAATGCAAACCTGAAAGATCACAAGACATGGTGTGATATAAGTGAGGGAAAATTTGGGGTGTTTACATGTGCCCCACCTGAGAAAACTTTCTTCACTATGAATGGGCCTTCGTAGTTTGGGGTCCACTTGCCCTTGTGTTCTGAACCTGGAGGAAAGATCCTCTTGAGTACAAGCTCGCCTACTTGATACTCTTGAGTACGTACTGTCGCTCCCGATAAATAGGACATAGGCCCAGATAAAGGTACAGACGCGAACGATCGGCGAAAGGAACAATGAGAACACACAGCAGTGAACTCACTGGAGATGAATAGAGTCGCCAGCTAGGCATTTTTATCCCGGAGGAAAGGCAATGCTGCATAGACCTAGAAAGAGATGGATAAGACGGTTGCGAACCAGAGAGTATGAGAAAGGGGGTTGGTTACAACCTGGGAAGGTATTAGCACCCAGATTGTCCGTCGTACTCGACGGGATCCACGCTTAAAAGATTTGTGTTTTAAAGGGGTAGTGTCAGTGCAATTTGTGTGTAAAATAGCTGGAAGAGGATGTACAAGTGTCAGTGTAAAAGGAGTGTAAAGTGTGATATGAAAGTGTCAGTGTAGGAACAAGAATAAAATGCTCAAGATCATGAGGCTTAAAGAATAAAACTGGAAGGAGGGGGAATATACAGAGACTTTTGTTCGATAACTGTTAAGTTATGCCTACGTATCCTCTCGTGCAATGAGGAAGTCAGAACACCGTAGTTCGACCCAAAGAGATTGAAAGATAAATTGACTTATGAACTGCTTACTTGTCTATGCTCAAGTGTATGACCTGTCTGGCTCAGGTGCAAACTGTCTTGCTTTAGACGGAAGAAGCAAGTTCTCGTTTGTGAGTGAATGAGATGAGAAAAGAATCCCGGAGGAGACGATTATTGTTTGTTTTTTGTGTTTTCAGTCTTTTATTGCTTTTGAAAGTTTGTAAAAAGAAAATGAGCTTAAGCCTAAACCAATGGATTTAGTAAACTCATCACATCTTCCCTCTGATTTGGGGTAATGAGGATACCTTAAGTGTGAAGTCAGCTTCTCACACTTAAACACCTTGATGTAGGATTAAGATCATTAACCTACTTGTGATTATTTAGATGTTTTTGGTGTTTTTGTTTAGTGTTGAGTAATGAGATTAAGCCATAATCAGGGATTAAACAGACTCATTACACCATCCTAATAGAAGGATAATAGATGAGAATGTTTAAGCTGAGGAAAGCTCCTCAACTTAATCCATGATTGGGGATTAACTTCATGACAAAACAAAACCTTTATTAAATGGATTTTAAATAATGATAAGATGATGAAGTGAGTTTTGGGGTTTGTAAGACAACTTGAGGGGGACTTGTCCATTAACACTAGGGTTAGTCCTTCTTAACCAATTAAGGAAGAATTAGAACCCTAATGCAAGGCCCAAGTTACAAGCTTGATGTCTTGATGATTATTAGGTGAATTGATTAAAGGAGTTAAACACATTAAGGGTTTAACACTTAGGATTAAAGTTATACACTCCATCCTAATAGAAGGATGCAGGCATAAGCTTAATCACAAAGCCTTAAAGCCTTTAGGGTTTAGTCCCTGATTATGAGGTGAGAAGAGAAGACTCAAAAGAGACACAAAGGTAAAAACTAAGTGGGGGGACTAAAAAATCCTAAAATGTTATCATGCTTGGAATTCTTAGGGTTTGTGAGGCTTAAGAGGAGAAATCTTCAAGGAACCACCAGGAAGCAGATGAAAGGAGCAAAGAGAAGCAAAGTAACTTGCTTCATTTAAGAAGACAAGTCACTTGAGGAAAGAAGGTAAGAAGAAGAAGAAAGAGCAAGCTCAATCTCAAGCACATAACAAAATGCAGCAAGGATGCATAAAAGAGATGAAAAGAAATTGTGAGAAGTGAAGGCAAATTCACTTCTCAAAGTAACTTACCACCTGAAAAGTTAGTGAAAGGAATGCAATGCAATGCAAAATGAGATGAAATGACATGGTGTGAACCAAAACCAAAGGCATATGTATGATGCTAATGATGCTATGAGATGATGCAAACATGAATCAAGGCATGAGAATGATCATATGAACATATGGATGCAAGAGGAGCATGCTTAGAACCATGAACATACATGAAAAGTTATGAAATGCAAATGACATACAACATGGCAAATGAAAGATACAATGATAAAACATGCTTCTAATATGTCTTAAGATGTCTAGTGAATCAAATGAATGCATAAAATGCTATGGCAAGTCATGGTATGCAAGCAAATGCAAGATGAATGCAAAAGAAAGCCCAAATTAGGGTTTATGTACAACATGAGATGCACAATTCAAAATCAGAAGAAAAACATGAGATAAAAAATTGAAAATAGGATCAAAGGTACCCTAAACCTATATAAGTTCACTTCCCAAAGGAGGGGATCTAACTCTTAAGCTAGTGAGAGTTGTGATTTTTCTAAGATTACTAGGGTTTTGGGATGCCTCACAAAGAAAAATACCAAACAAATTGAAAATACAAGATCAATTCAAACCAAATTTATCCTATAAACTAAATGCTATGGAGGATACAAAGCAAGAAGAACCATCATCAAACTCTCAATGGTTAGGCAGAATGAATTTTTCAAAGTTAGGACCAAAATATTGCCTTTAAACAAATTTAATTCCAATGAAAATTGTCAAAATAGATCAAGAACCAAAAATAAATTTGTTTTGAGAGTTTGATAATGTTCCTAAATGTTTTAAAATGCAATGTGAATTTTTTTGTAATTTTTAAATACCTAAATGTATTTTTAATTAATTAATTTTAATTAATTAATTAAAAATAAACATTTAAATTATTTAAAAATAATTTTTAACGCAAAAAATAAAAATAAAAATATTTTTGGGTTCTGAAAATTAATGAAATGCTTGACAAAAAATTTCAGAATTTTTTAACATGTTTTGCTATTTTTAAAAATTCATGCAAATAAAATACAAACAAAATGAATTAATTTTGGTTAACAAGAGAATGAATCGATTCATAATGGGATGAATCGATTCATTATGCGAAATCCAGGAATTTTTCTACAGGATGAATCGATTCGTAATGGGATGAATCGATTCATTATGCTGTTTTGAATCGATTCATGCTGGAATGAATCGATTCATTATGCTGTTTTGAATTGATTCATGCTGGAATGAATCGATTCATTATGCTGTTTTTTTCAAAAATTCTGAAGCAAACTCATTCCTAGGCTGTTTTAAGTGCTCTAAACTCCCCATATTTCATCCTCTATCCACCCCAAACATGAATCAATCACTAAATCATATTTACAATGCATCAACAACAAGATTCAAGCAAGATCAAGAACACTGCAAAAACTTCAAAACATGCATAAACACTCATTTCTCAACCATTTTCAGTATTTCAAAGCTTAACATGATGAGTGAAACAAAATCTATCATTCTATAACAAGAGATTACATTTCTATAAAAAATGCTCTTGATGATACCTGAACTGGAGCTTTGAACTGTGGAACTTTCTGGCCTCAAACTTGGTGCAATCCCTCTCCTTTGAACACCTTGATGATGAAATGAAGCTTGGATAGCTTTGAGAATGGCTGGTTATGGCTATTTTGCTCTGGTGTAGCAGAAATGGAGGGCCTTTTGTGAGATGTTTCAAGTTGTTTCAGGGGAGGATTCTTGTTCTAGGGGTGATTTGTGACTTGTTGGTGGAAGAAAAAGTGGAGTTTCTTGGCTGTGTGTAGAAAAATTCAGAGAAGGAGTTTGGGACAGATCTTGTGCAAGTTGGATTGTGTGTTGTTTCTATGCTGAATGAGCTGCTATATCACTCCCATAAAGTATGAGTAGGCTGTGGAGCAGGTTAGTAGAGGCTGCTGGTCACTATTCCAAAAGCATGGGAGAAAATGCAAAAAGTCATGGTTATGTGTACTTGAGGCATGGGCTGTGGCAGAGCTGATTTTCTGGCTTGGATTGCCTCAGCTAAGTTCAAGGATGGCTCTTGGATCAGTTGAGGTGAGCTGTAATGGATGAAGGGTGAGATCTCACATATTTTGCAACTTTGCAACTTGTGACATTTTGTGACTTTTTGTGACTTTTGGCCATGAACATGTGACATCTCTTAAGAAATATGCAGCCAAATGCATCACATAATGTTGTTATGACACTTTGATAATGGTTAGAGACCAAACAAAACCAAAAGAACCCTTCTTGCAAGATTTCCCTCTTTGTGATTTTCATGAAAAATGATTTATGATACTTGGATATCAAGGCATGAAAAATGAGAAATTTCTTGGGCCAATCTGAGTTTTAGGCATTGCATTGTATTTGTATGAAGATTAGAAGTCACTTTGAAGTCATCTTTGGCCTTGGCATGAGGTTTTGCAATTTTTCCATCTTGTGCAAAAGTGAATTTTTAATGATTTTGCTCAACTTTGCAAGGCCATAACTTTTGATCCAAAATGAATTAGGTCATGTTCTTGTACTTTTTGAAAAGGGAAAGATCTATTCTACAACTTTCATGACCAGAGTTTTTCCATTTGAAGCTTTCTTGAATCAAAAAGTAAGGGTTGAAAAAGTTGCATAAAATGACATTTTCATTAAAAGTCAAACTTGCCCAAAAAGTCAACTTTGCAAAAGACTTGAAATTCTTGAATTTTGTGAACTTCCAACTTCTTCTATGATCAAATAAAGATCATATACGCTCAAAATGATGAAGATCACCCTTTGGTTGGGTCATTGGGGGCCTCAGATGCCCTGATTTTGCACTGACTTGTCCAGAAAGTCAACTTTTGATCAGATGACTTCCTCAAGGAATTTCTTCATGAAAATTGATATGCATACTCCCTATACCATATAGAGACCAATAGAAACAAGAATGACCAAAAAATTTGGAGTTATGGCCTCTGAAACCAAAACCCTAATTTTAGGTTATCTGTGCAGTCAAGCCTGGCTCTGCCTCCATACCAAACTCAGTTCTTGTGATTTTTTGACATTCTTGACTTTGAGGGGATATAATATGATGCTTGAATACACATGGACCCCTTTGAAGTGATTAATGACCTTTGGAGTGGCTCAAGAAGCTCTTGGATTGCTCAGATCACAAACCCTAGATGCAGATGACTTAGAACCAATGCAATGACTCAAAATTGTGATGTGAGATGGTATGATTGTGTTTATGCATATGAGATGATCACAAGCCATGGTGTGAATGGGTGAGGGAAAATTTGGGGTGTTTACAGCTGCCCCTATTCAAACATGAGTTAGCTGTGCAGGATGTAAGCGACGGCTTAACAGGCAAACAAGATAACTTGTGGTTGAATACCAAAGACAGTCCAAAATTTGCACTCACAGAATGAAGAAGAAAAGGGATATAGATTGTAAAAGGAAAATAAAGTATATTATAAAGCGTGGTCGACGGAGGACGACCTTCGAGCAGAGGACGACTGCTGGGGAAAGAGCAATGACGGGGACGGCCGACATGCTGGAAAAGGTGCGTGAAATAAAAATAATGACGGGGACGGCCGACATGCTGGGGATAAAAGGTATTATGATGGGGACGGCCATCAAGTAAAGCTATAAGATTCTCCGGGGATTAATGAAAAGTGATGGGGACGGCCATCAAGTTCATAAAGTAAAGTAACCAACGATGGGGACGGCCACCGGGCTAACAAGAAAAGGGACCACGACGGGGACGGCCATCGGGTTAAAGAATGAATGAAATAAACAGATGATGAGGTACGGTCATCAAAGGTGAAGGACGATCACCTAGCAGGGGACGGCTGCTCTGTTGGGGTTAGATGAGGGACGGTCATCTAAGGTGGAGGACGACCACCTGGCAGGGTACGGCTGCCGAAAATATCGCGACATAGGACGAATGTCGGATAAAAGGTCAACGATGGGGACGGCCATCGGACGAGCATGATGGAGGACGACCATCAAGAGGTGGAGGACGACCACCTAGCAGGGGACGGCTGCTCTCAGGGTTCATCATGACATAGGACGAATGTCAGATAACCAAAGATCAACAATGGGGACGGCCATTGGATAAAATGATGAAGGACGATCATCCAGAGGTGGAGGACGACCACCTAGCAGGGGACGGCTGCTAAAAATCACGACATAGGACGAATGTCGGATAGAAAATCAACGATGGGGACAGCCATCGGATGAGCATGATGGAGGACGACCATCAAGAGGTGGAGGACGACCACCTAGCAGGGTACGGCTGCTCTCAGGGTTTATCATGACACAGGACGAATGTCAGATAAAAGGAAAAATTTATTTTGTTGGTGATCTACTGGGGAATAGTAAACACGGACGAGTGTTTATATCCAGGAAATAAAAGGTATAAGTGTTTAGATGCTGTGTATAGATTAAAGATGCGGACGAGCATCCCTAAGACTATGATACGGACGAGTATCGGTAGAAACAAATACTGACACATGCTCAGAGATGATGATACGGACGAGTATCAACCGGTTAACAGAGAACACGGACGAGTGTTGAATCTGGAAGGGCTTTTCTGGGGAATAGTAGACACAGACGAGTGTCTATATCCAGGAAATAAAAGGTATAAGTGTTTAGATGCTGTGTATAGATTAAAGATGCGGACGAGCATCCCTAAGACTATGATACGGACGAGTATCGGGTAAAAACAAAAACTGACACATGCTCAGAGATGATGATACGGACGAGTATCAACCGGTTAACAGAGAACACGAATGAGTGTCGAATCTGTGGGGATTTAAGAGTAGTATATACAAGATACGGACGAGTATCTGTATAAGTAAAGTAAGGGTGAGTATGAGTAGTGTATAGGTGAGTGTTTAATATGCTGGGGAGAGTGACACGGACGAGTGTCAACAAGGAGAAAAGTATAGTATTAAACAAGTATATGGGTTGCAAAAGTTTAGGCGACTGCGCTGGGGATATGACACGGACGGGTGTCAAGGAATTGTATATATGAATATTTGTGAGTGCAAAGAGATGCTTCGGTTTTCTGCTGGTGGTATGACACGGACGGGTGTCAAGAAGTATATATATTGGTGTTTGTGTATGTGAGGCAACTGCTTTTGCTAGTGAATCCGCTGGGGGAAATTTTTGTTATTGTTGATGGATGGTCAATATTTACAAGTATTTGATTCAAATCATGGCTTATGATTATGCTATATGTTTGATTTTTTACCGTAATGCTCCGTATTAAACGGAATGCTACGCTTTGTGGGTGAATATGATGCGAATGCTATGATTATGCTAATGATACCAAGCCGGGACTCGGAGCCCGTCGCTGTGAAGATCTCTGGTCGATCTGTTGGAGTGGACATCCCAGCTGGGGATGAGAGCGTTGGGTAGATCTGATGAGATGCTATTGCTTGGGGATATTGGTCACTGGTAGACATGTCTTTGTAAATGAGAGACCCAGCTGGGGTTTGTAGCAGCTTTCCTCACTCTGTTGTGATTCCTTCACGCATTGCTCTTCTGGACAGAGGCTGAAGCTCTGTGGGGAGATGGTTCCCTGGTTTTCGTGCTTAGCTGAGGGAGAGAGACTGGAACTTCGGCTGGGAGAAGTAACAAGTGGTAACTCAGCTGGGGGAGTAATAAGGGGCAGCTCAGCTGGGGAGAGAGCACTTTGGATGCTAAGATTGTTTGTTGACCTGCCCGCTTGCTGGGGTGAAGCCTACATGCCCCAAGTTGCGCTTTGGATACCTGCAATCCTGCAAAGATAGAAATGCACAAATAACCCCGAGGTATCCCTTACTGGATTCCGTCATAGGAGTATAGGCACTTCTGAGAGTAAGCATATTTCCTGCAAGCACGTGTTGTTTTTTTTATTTTATTATTTTGAAGATAAGCATCTGTATTTATGCAATCATGTTTTTAGAGACATCAAACATTTTTGCAAATAAAAATGTACACGACGAGATGTGACTTGAAAATCTGATTTTATTAATTCATGTGCCCTGAATTGGCAAGATACAGTCAAAGAAACATATCTCCTAAATGAGGAGATTGTTACAAATTGAGAAACAAAATGCTGGCAATGTTGATGACGCTTTAAGGAGCTTCCCCTTTTGCTATGACTTGTATGACTTTTGACGTTCTTCTCGTCTTGCTTTCTGAAGAAGGCTGATTCTGATTGGAGCTTGATCCTTTCGAGGTTTTCCAAGTTGTAGGTGGTACAGACGAATTCAGAATGCAGTTGTTCGCTTATTCCCTTATTTTGCATGGATCGCCCTTTCGGGTTTTCAATCCATCGGGATACCCATTTTTGCCTGAGCTGTCCAATGTGGCTTTTCAACTCAGCGGGTGTACATTTTTTTCATTTTCCCTTACTTTTGCCTGAGTCTTTTATTCTGTTTTTGACTCGCCGGGATGCCCTATTTTTTCCTGGACTTACATTCTGTTTTTTATGTCCAGCGGGTCATTTTTATGCGAAGTATTTTTTAACTGCATCTGAATTCACAGGGGACGGGAAGTCTTCACCATCCATAGTGCTGAGCATCAGTGCTCCACCAGAGAAAACTTTCTTTACTACAAACGGCCCTTCATAATTCAGAGTCCACTTCCCCTGTGGTCTGTATGAGGAGGGAGGATTCTTTTCAGCACAAGATCTCCTACTTGGTACTCTCGGTGCCTGACTTTCTGATCGAAGGCTTTCTTCATCCTTTTCTGATACAACTGCCCATGACAGATTGCAGCCAATCTTTTCTCTTCTACAAGACTCAGTTGTTCGTATCGGGACCGGACCCATTCTGCTTCGTTCAGCTTAACATCCATCAACACCCGTAGGGAGGGTAATTCAACTTCAACAGGTAGGACTGCTTCCATACCATACACAAGTTGATACGGTGTTGCCCCAGTGGATGTTCTGATTGACGTGCGGTACCCATGCAAGGCAAACGGTAGCATTTCATGCCAGTCCTTATAGGTGACTACCATCTTTTGCACAATCTTCTTGATATTTTTATTAGCTGCCTCAACAGCGCCGTTCATCTTTGGCCTGTAAGGAGAAGAATTGTGATGTTGGATCTTGAAGTCCCGGCATAACTCCGCCATCATTTTGTTGTTTAAGTTGGAACCATTATCAGTAATGATTCGCTCGGGAACTCCGTATCGACAGATGATATCTCTCTTCAGAAATCTAGCTACCACTTGCCTTGTAACGTTTGCATAGGAAGCTGCTTTGACCCACTTGGTGAAATAGTCAATGGCAACCAAGATGAATCTATGGCCGTTTGAAGCAGTTGGCTCAATCTTGCCAATCATGTCAATGCCCCACATGGCAAAGGGCCAGGGTGAAGACATTATATTCAAAGGATTGGGAGGCACATGCACCTTATCCGCATAAATCTGGCATTTATGGCATTTTCTGGCGTAGGCACAACAGTCTGCATCCATTGTGATCCAGTAATAACCTGATCTTAGTAATTTCTTGGCCATTTCATGCCCTCCAGCATGGGTACCAAAGGATCCTTCGTGTACTTCGTGCATTAACAAGTCTGCCTCCGTTCTATCAACGCATCTGAGGAGTACCATATCAAAGTTTCTCTTATACAGGGAGTCATCAGTGTTCAGGAAGAAACTACCAGCAAGCCTTCTTAGAGTCTTCTTATCATTGGAAGATGCCCCAGGTGGGTATGTTTGGTTCTCCAAGAAGCACTTAATGTCATGGAACCAAGGCTTGTCATCCTTGACAACATCTGCTGCAAATACATATGCTGGCCTGTCAAGTCTGGATACTGAAATCTGAGGTACAAAATTGACAGCTTGAACTTTGATCATGGACGAAATGGTGGCAAGAGCATCTGCAAACTGATTCTCGTCCCTAGGGATATACTCAAGCTTGACTGTTGTAAAGAAAGTCAATAACCTTCTTGTATAATCCCTGTAAGGTATCAGATGATCTTGGTGTGTGTACCATTTGCCGTTGGTTTGATTAACTACCAGAGCTGAATCTCCGAATACAGTCAATGTCTTGATCCTGAGGTCGATGGCTTCCTCAAGACCCATAATGCAAGCTTCGTATTCAGCTTCGTTGTTAGTGCAGTTGAAAGTGAGTTTTGCCGAGAAAGGCATGTGAACTCCCTTAGGTGTAATGAGTACTGCACCAACACCACGACCATTCATGTTAACAGCCCATCAAACATCATAGTCCATTCTTCTTTCGGGTCAGGCCCTTCAGTGTGAACGGGTTCCTCATGATATTTTTCTTTTATGAACATGATGTCTTCATCAGGGAAGTCAAATCTCATAGGCTGGTAATCATCAATAGGTTGCTCAGCAAGATATTCAGACAATACACTGCCCTTGATGGCTTTCTGAGATGTGTACTGAATGTCATACTCTGTAAGAATCATCTGCCATCTTGCAACCCGTCCGGTAAGTGCTGGCTTCTCAAATATGTACTTGACTGGATCCATTTTTGAAATCAATAAGGTAGTGAGGGTCAACATATACTGTCTCAGTCGGCGAGCAGCCCACGCTAAAGCACATCAAGTTTTCTCGAGCAGTGAATAACGTTGTTCACAGTCGGTAAACTTTTTGCTTAGGTAGTATATTGCATACTCTTTTCGACCAGACTCGTCATGCTGGCCCAGCACACACCCCATTGACTATTCTAATACTGTCAAGTACATTATCAGAGGTCTTCCTTCGACTGGCGGCATAAGGATTGGAGGTTCTTGTAGGTATTCCTTGATCTTGTCAAAATCCTTCTGGCAGTCTTCATTCCACCTGACCGTTTGTTCCTTTCTTAGCAGCTTGAACAAAGGTTCACAAGTTGCTGTAAGGTGAGATACGAACCGTGAAATGTAGTTCAATCGACCTAAGAACCCTCGAACTTCTTTTTCTGTCTTCGGTGCAGGCATCTCTTGAATAGCTTTGACTTTATCAGGGTCAACTTCGATCCCTTTCTCACTTACAATAAATCCCAGCAGCTTACCTGATCGCACCCCGAATGTGCATTTGTTGGGGTTCAACTTCAGTTGGTACTTCCTCAGACGCTTAAACAGTTTCAGCAGATTGACCAGGTGATCTTCTTCAGTAAGGGACTTGGCAATCATGTCATCCACGTAACACTCGATTTCTTTATGGATCATATCGTGGAATAATGTTACCATAGCCCGTTGATACGTCGCACCAGCATTCTTCAGACCGAATGGCATCACCTTGTAACAGAACGTGCCCCATGGTGTAATGAAGGTTGTCTTCTCCATGTCTTCAGGTGACATTTTGATCTGATTGTATCCTGAAAATCCGTCCATGAAGGAGAATACCGAGAACTGAGCTGTATTATCCACCAATACATCAATGTGAGGTAATGGGAAATCATCTTTCGGGCTAGCTCTGTTCAGATCCCGATAGTCAACACACATTCTCACTTTGCCGTCTTTCTTAGGCACAGGTACTATGTTAGCGACCCACGGCGGATAGCTAGTTACAGCAAGGAACCCGGTGTCCCATTGCTTTTGTACCTCTTCTTTGATTTTCATGGCCATGTCTGGGCGAGTACGGCGCAGTTTCTGTTTAACTGGTGGGCATTCTTCTCTTAAAGGCAGCTTGTGCACAACAATGTCGGTGTCTAACCCTGGCATATCTTGATAAGACCAAGCAAACACGTCCACATATTCTTGAAGCAGATCAATCAGTTGTCTCTTCACTGAGTCTTGTAGGCAGGCCCCGATTTTAACTTCTTTCACGTCTTCATCTGTACCAAGATTAATCGTCTCGACCTCCTCCTGATGAGGAGTGATGACCCTTTCCTCTTGTCTCAACAACCTGGCTAGCTCTTCAGGAAGCTCATATTCTTCTTCAACCCCTTCATCGGCTTGATTGATTGGATTGTCAAAGTCATACGAAGTCATAGCCGTGCTGTTGTCGGTGCGGTCCGGAAGGCACTCTCTGCAAGGGTTCAGTTTGTTCATTTTAGTGATTTGATTTTAATCTTGTTTTAGAAAAGTGAAATAAAGTTGTCATTTTGAAAACATTGCCATTTATTTTTGTACAAAAAGAAAAATGGAAAAACAGTGAGCGGAAAAGAAAGAGACTCATTTGCAAAAGATGTTTGATATTTCATTGATTAATCTTGTTGCACAAAAATTACAGATGGCCCGATTACAAAATGAGTCTTGTCATCTTGGGCAAGATGCAAGACTTGATGCATGCTATAAAAATACAGGAAATAATAATTACTCTGCATGAGTAACTCTTATAATTTCCTGGGAAGACCAGTTTGAGATACTGCTCCCCGGGATCTTTGGACGTATCCAATTCTCCAGATTGCGTTCCTCTTCCAACTCGTCTTCCAAATTGTTGATAGCATCAGGGGTGAGCATCCCCCCACTGACAAAACCGGGCTCCTCAGCAGCCTCTGCTTGATGTTGTTGAGTTGGTCTGTAACCCAACCCAAATTTGTCTTTCTTCTTCTCCACAGATAATACCCTACCCCAGCCTTGGGCAGTTCCTTCCTCAACAACCTTCCGGGCTTGTTGATAAGATGCCATGGAGATTCCAGGTACAGCGGAGGCTTCATTCACATTCAGGGCCTCAAACCCTTGACTCATCGTTTCATGGATCTCCCCATCCATCTCAATATATTTGTAGGTAGCCAGATGGCTAACAAAAATATCCTCCTCTCCACAGATAGTAACGACTTGACCCTCCCACTCGAATTTCAACTTCTGGTGAAGGGTTGAGGTCACGGCGCCAGCGGCGTGAATCCATGGCCTACACAATAGACAGTTGTAGGCAGGCTGTATATCCATCACGTAGAAGGTCGTTTTGAAAGTTTGTGGGCCAATCGTTATAGGCAACTCAATTTCTCCCAGAACTGATCTCTTTGAGCCGTCAAAGGCTCTCACTACTAAGTTACTGGGGCGTAATGCCAATCCTTCATACTCCAGCTTTACAAGGGCTTTTTTAGGTAAGACATTGAGGGATGATCCTGTGTCTACCAGCACATGGGAAAGAACTGCACCTTTACATTCCATGGTAATGTGCAAAGCCTTGTTATGATTGCGGCCTTCCGTAGTCAAATCAGTGTTGGTGAACCCTAGCCCGTGACTAGCATTAACATTTCCAACCACAGCTTCCAACTGATTGACGGTGATCTCTTCTGGCACATAAGCTGCGTGCAAGACTTTGAGCAGTGCATTCCGATGAGCCTCGGAGCACATAAGCAATGATAGAATAGAGATCTTGGAAGGCGTCTGGTGAAGTTGGTCCACTATCTTGTAATCACTCTTCTTGATGATTCACATGAATTCATCAACTTCTTGATCAAAAGGTGTTTTCACAGCTTCTTTAACAGCTTGATCTTCCTGCACCAAGCTTTTCCCTTTTGCCTTGGCAGCAGCTTCTGCTTCGGCAGTGGGTCTTTGAATTTGTGGAGCAAAGAGACGTCCGCTTCGAGTGAAGCCTCCGCCTCCTCCCACATTGTCTATCTGTGGTGTAGGGGTTGACGATTCAAGAGTGATTTTCTGTCCTCCGCAGTATAGATCAGAGCCGTAATGCCAAGGGATGGCATTACTACTTTCATAAGGTACTGGTCCAGGCACTGTGATAGTGACTGGACTGATGGCAGCTGCAGAAGGGACCAAGATAGTTTGTGGATCATAGTAGATTGTGACCGGTGCTCTGATAGGAGTGGCACTTTGTGAGTTGTAGGCGGAATTATTTTCAGGATCATAATAAATTGTAACTGTGGAGACATTTGCTGCTGGATTTGTAGGAAATGATGTTGTAATCTGAAGCAGGCCACTCCGGATGAGGCCATCTATGCCATCTCTCAAGTTATCACAACCATTCACTGAAATGTTGCAATAAGCACACCCTAACTCACACCCCGGGAACATTTGACATTCGAGGAGTTGAGCTTTAATTTCTACCAACGGCATCCGAATCTGACCCACACTGGTTATCAAATAAGACGGCTTGTCTTCTTCAATAGCATTGATTCTGGGACCTCCGTGGTTTGGCATAGGGTTCTTGTTAACATTTGGTGGTGGTGCGAAGTTTAGAGCCTTAGAGTCTACCAGGTCTTGTACCTTCATGTGCAAAGCTCTGCACTTCTCTGTACTATGGCCAGGTGCGTTGGAATGGAATGCACATCTGGCGTTGGAGTCGTAATTTCTAGGTAGACTGGAAGGATCGGGTGGTGCCAACGTCCTTAACTCAACCAAGTTGAGCTTCAAGAGTTGTGGCAGTAAAGCGGCATATGGCATAGGGATTGGATCAATCACCCTATTGGCCTGAGATTGCCTCTGCTGAAATGGTCTTTGCTGATTGTTGTTGTTGGTGTTGTTGTAGTTTCTTGGAGGATACTGAGTTTGTTGCTGGTACTGAGGTTGTTGTTGGGGTTGATACACTGATTGCTGAGGAAGTGGAGAAGGAATGGTGACTGCTGCCACTGACCTTTGAACATATTGGGGCCTACCCCGGCTGGTATGGATAGCATTGGTCTCACCAGTTCTTCTTGGGCCCACAAAAGGCTTTCTTGGGTTGCTGGATGAGCTGGCACCATTGTCAGAAATTTTGCCCATCTTTAGCAGGCTCTCGATTCTTTCACCAGCTATAACAACATCCGCAAAGCTGGTAGAAGAAAAGGCAGCTAGCCTGTCAATGTATGTCCCTTGGAGGGTGTTCATAAACATATCTTCCATCTCCCTCTCAGACATAGGTGGCTGGACAGCAGCAGCTAGCTGTCTCCATCTCTGGGCGTACTCCCGGAAGCTTTCTCTAGATGATTGCGCCATTCCCATCAGGAGAGTCCTGTTGGGAGCCATATCCAGGTTATACTGGTACTGTCTAATGAAGGCCTCAGCCAGGTCCTTCCAGCACCTGATGGTTGCTCTAGTCAGATGAGAGTACCATTCCCTCGAAGCTCCGCTTAAGCTATCCTCGAAATAAAACATCCATAGCTTCTCGTCCATGGTATATGCCTTCAACCTCCCTAGAAAGGATTGCAAGTGGGTCCGTGGGCAGGAAGTCCCGTTGTACTTTTCAAAACAAGGAGGCTTAAACTTATGGGGGATCCTGACCCCGTCCACTAAGCCCATGTCCATAACATCAAAGCCTAGAGAATTTTGAGATTCCAAGGACCTTAATTTTTCAGCTATCTCATCCAGCCTTCTGTCATAGGCCTCATCCCCAGCTCCCATCACTGTGAACTGATCTTCCTGGGGGTCTTCTTGCAGCACTCTGCCTGCAGTGGCAGTCCCTTGTACATTAACAGGAATGTTGATCTCTGGATGAAGGTGGGGTCCAAATACAGGGGGGTTGACATGAGGTTGGACCCTCTCATTGTTGCTTGTCCCAGCAGTCCCTGGATGGGGGTCTTCCTGATTCTGCCTTTCTACCAAGGCTCTCAATCTCTCCTGGCTTTGAGCCATATTGTTCATCACCTCCATGAACTGTGTCATTTGAGTCCTCATTTCTAACCTTTCATTGGCCATTTGGTTCCTGACCTCTGTAAGGTCCTGCTATACCTGATCCATCTGTATACCCGGAAGATTGTTGCGGGTTGGATATCTGTGTGGACGGTTGAGTGGAAACACCCGTCGTCGAGCAATAGTTCCTGAGATCACAACAGAGTTAGTAACAACAACAAAATAAACCTACAAAACACACAAAAAGGTTAGTATGCAATGCAGTATGCCTATTTGTTTCCAAGGTATCCGGCTTTGGCACATGGTTTTGACCCTTCCAGACCCTTGAAGATGCTGTTGATGTTGCTTGAAATAAACTCAGATAGAACAAACTGATACATATATTACAGAAAATAAATGGTACATAGTTTGTTTTCTTTTTACAATACAAGCCCTCTGAGGGGTCAAAATACAACATAAGAAAAAGTAAAAGTACATGAAATGAAAGCAACAACAAGCAAAAGTCAGACACCCAGACCAAACTCATCCTCCTGAACTTCCTTGAGAAGTGCTTCAGTCACCGGATCAGCTGGACGCTCTGTAAGGCCCCTGATAAGGAGATTCCTGGTAGTAACAGCTGCAGTTACCTTCTTGTGTTGACTCTGGTCCTTTGACCTCTTCACTCCAGCTCTAATCTTCAACTCTGAGATCTCCCTCTGGGCTGCTGCCAGGGCTTCCTGTTGCTCTCTTGCACTAGCCTCCAACTGCTCAATCTTGTCCTGAGTCCTCTTATCTTCCAGAGTACGAGCTTCGGTGATCCTGACCCACCTAGCTTGACTCTCTTTCAGATACAAATCAGTCTTGGCTTTCTGGAACTGAGCTTCCTTGCAGGCATTCTTCAGAATCTGTTCTCCAGCCCTAGACTTCTTGATGTAATCCTCAGACTTCTCAATTCTGGCCAGATGCTCCATCTTCAACTTTTCTAGCCTTTCAATGTCCATCCTACCATCACTCCTCTCCCAGAGGGTCTTCTGTAGAGCCTGAGTCAACTTCTCATTCCTCTCTTTCAGTTTCTCAAACTCCTCTAAACTGACAGTGACAGGAGGTGGTGTTGAAGATGGTCCAGGCATATCTTCCATGGTGAAGGGCATTCCAGAGAATTGAGCCCTGGCATGGGACCACTCATAGTACTGTGTTGAGGCCACATTGTTGCACTTTCCAAAAATGGTTACTCCTTTAGTCTGGACATTGTCCCAAGCCCAGGATGCTTGCCTGACAATAGCCAGATTAGGCTTAATCTCGCAGTAAAGTGTCTCAGCCATATCTTGTGCCTTAGGAGTGTGTACCAATGCATAGCCCAGTTGTCTTTTAAATAGCAGAGGGTTGTAATTGATGCAACCCTTGACTCCTATCAGGGGTACATTGGGAAACTGCCCACAACTGGTAATGATATCTCTGCCCTTGGTGCTCTGAGTGCACCACCTGATATCAGCTGAAGTCAGAGCAGTGAGTCTTTTAGCCCAATTTTGTTGCTGATGAGGATTCAGAAATGCATCAGTCTTAGGCAAATGTCTGAGCAGCCAGGTATGGAACAGGGGAGCACAGCACCTCACCAATCTTCCCCTTTGCTTTTCATTCCTTTGGTGAACTGAGTAGTATAAATCTCCCAGTAAAGTGGGTACTGGGTTCCTCAGGATGAAAAGATGGATTGCATTCTTGCTAATAAATTTTGGCTCATCTGCAAAGAGTATGATCCCATATATGCTAAGGGCCAACAAAGCACAAACTGCCTTCCACTCTCCCAGAGAGGCCTTAAGGGTGGCCTGAGAGATTAAGAAATCCAGATGCAGGCCAGGGATTCCAGCCTTGGTAGTCATATTCTGCCCAATCAGAATTGGTTCCAGATACAAAGCCTTTGCCACCTCTTCATTACTTAGAAAAGCCATCTCAGGGTTGAAGGGGACTCCACCCCTGATAGGTACACCAACCAATGATGAATACTCCTCTAATAAAGGCCCCAGCTGAAAATCCTGAAAAGTGAAGCACCTCAGTGGGGGATCATAGAACTGCAGGCAAGTATGAATCAAACTCCTCTGTGAAGGGTCCAAATCCATAACCACATCAAGTATGCCTCCATAGTGTTCTCGAAACAGTGGTATATGGTCTGGAGTAATCAGGGTCTGAATCCTCCTGATGTCAGCTAGCTCAGGCTGAAAGAAATGATAGGAGATGTTACTCTTCTTAGGTGCCATGTTGTTGAGACAGATGCTGATGATGGAGAATAAAACTGAGGATGGGCCACTGACAGGCTGAGACTGATGATACAGGTGACTGCAACAGGTAGCAGATAACTGAAGTAGATACTGATGAAGATAGGTCTAAGCTGATGATGGGGTCAAAACCAAGCCAATAATAAAGAATGGATACCCTGAAAAACAAATAAGCAAATGTTAAAATGATGCAATGATGATGTATGCAAATTCTATGCAAGGGTTTGTGACTGAGCTGGATCTGATCAAGTGCTCTAATATAAGTCCATGTGTGTCAAGAAATCCAGATGGAGGTTCATAAGTCCAGTAACCAGGGTGGGGGACTCAAATAAAGAGTCACATGTCCAGGGTTAAAAATCACAAGAACTGTTCCAACATGGAGTACTCTTATCAAACAAAGTAACAGGGTATTCTGAGGTCAAGGGTACCTGCAAACCTGTAAACAACCCAACCCCCTAACAGGTGGTGTTCTAAAACAAGGATCCTCAGACTTGGATTAGTTATGAGAAGTGTAAACACTTCTAACCCAGGGGTACAGTGTTTACAATAACCATAACAGTTCCTCCTCTAATTCACCTCAGTTTCTGAAGGTCAATACTAAAGGTCATCCAGACTTAGCAGGCTTCCCAGATAGCCCTAGTACTGCAGGAAATCTGCAACACAGAGTTCTCAAGAAGAAACCCATATCTGAACCGTGTTTCATATTCCCGCACCATACCGAGATGGAATGGGAAAGAACATGAACCACTATAGCCTAGGTGTCACTCAAGTCCCAGGTATAGGACCTTATCTCTCAGTATAACCCCACCCACCAAAGCAAACAAACAGATCCAGCCAGCACAGTATGACAATATGATATATGCACAAAGCTATAAAGAAAGCAATAAACAAAACTGTACATAAAGCAGTAAAATACATATACAAACACAAGTAGCACATAACACCCTAGTAAACACAAATCAATCAAGCGCTAGGAGGAACCCACAAAAAGAACCAGAAGCCCTGGTTACAGTATAAGGTTCCCCAGCAGAGTCGCCAAGCTGTCGCTCCCGATAAATGGGACATAGGCCCAGATAAAGGTACGACGCAAACGATCGGCGAAAGGAACAATGAGAACACACAACAGTGAACTCACTGGAGATGAATAGAGTCGCCAGCTAGGCATTTTTATCTCGGAGGAAAGGCAATGCTGCATAGACCTAGAAAGAGATGGATAAGACGGTTGCGAACCAGAGAGACTGAGAAAGGGGGTTGGTTACAACCTGGGAAGGTATTAGCACCCAGATTGTCCGTCGTACTCGACGGGATCCACGCTTAAAAGATTTGTGTTTTAAAGGGGTAGTGTCAGTGCAATTTGTGTGTAAAATAGCTGGAAGAGGATGTACAGGTGTCAGTGTAAAAGGAGTGTAAAGTGTGATATGAAAGTGTCAGTGTAGGAACAAGAATAAAATGCTCAAGATCATGAGGCTTAAAGAATAAAACTGGAAGGAGGGGGAATATACAGAGACTTTTGTTCGATAACTGTTAAGTTATGCCTATGTATCCTCTCGTGCAATGAGGAAGTCAGAACACCGTAGTTCGACCCAAAGAGACTGAAAGATAAATTGACTTATGAACTGCTTACGTGTCTATGCTCAAGTGTATGACCTGTCTGGCTCAGGTGCAAACTGTCTTGCATTAGACGGAAGAAGCAAGTTCTCGTTTGTGAGTGAATGAGATGAGAAAAGAATCCCGGAGGAGACGATTATTGTTTGTTTTTTGTGTTTTCAGTCTTTTATTGCTTTTGAAAGTTTGTCATAAGAAAATGAGCTTAAGCCTAAACCAATGGATTTAGTAAACTCATCACATCTTCCCTCTGATTATGGGTAATGAGGATACCTTAAGTTTGAAGTCAGCTTCTCACACTTAAACACCTTGATGTAGGATTAAGATCATTAACCTACTTGTGATTATTTAGATGTTTTTGGTGTTTTTGTTTAGTGTTGAGTAATGAGATTAAGCCATAATCAGGGATTAAACAGACTCATTACACCATCCTAATAGAAGGATAATAGATGAGAATGTTTAAGCTGAGGAAAGCTCCTCAACATAATCCATGATTGGGGATTAACTTCATGAAAAAACAAAACCTTTATTAAATGGATTTTAAATAATGATAAGATGATGAAGTGAGTTTTGGGGTTTGTAAGACAACTTGAGGGGACTTGTCCATTAACACTAGGGTTAGTCCTTCTTAACCAATTAAGGAAGAATTAGAACCCTAATGCAAGGCCCAAGTTACAAGCTTGATGTCTTGATGATTATTAGGTGAATTGATTAAAGGAGTTAAACACATTAAGGGTTTAATACTTAGGATTAAAGTTATACACTCCATCCTAATAGAAGGATGCAGGCATAAGCTTAATCACAAAGCCTTAAAGCCTTTAGGGTTTAGTCCCTGATTATGAGGTGAGAAGAGAAGACTCAAAAGAGACACAAAGGTAAAAACTAAGTGGGGGGACTAAACAATCCTAAAATGTTATCATGCTTGGAATTCCTAGGGTTTGTGAGGCTTAAGAGGAGAAATCTTCAAGGAACCACCAGGAAGCAGATGAAAGGAGCAAAGAGAAGCAAAGTAACTTGCTTCATTTAAGAAGACAAGTCACTTGAGGAAAGAAGGTAAGAAGAAGAAGAAAGAGCAAGCTCAATCTCAAGCACATAACAAAATGCAGCAAGGATGCATAAAAGAGATGAAAATAAATTGTGAGAAGTGAAGGCAAATTCACTTCTCAAAGTAACTTACCACCTGAAAAGTTAGTGAAAGGAATGCAATGCAATGCAAAATGAGATGAAATGACATGGTGTGAACCAAAACCAAAGGCATATGTATGATGCTAATGATGCTATGAGATGATGCAAACATGAATCAAGGCATGAGAATGATCATATGAACATATGGATGCAAGAGGAGCATGCTTAGAACCATGAACATACATGAAAAGTTATGAAATGCAAATGACATACAACATGGCAAATGAAAGATACAATGATCAAACATGCTTCTAATATGTCTTAAGATGTCTAGTGAATCAAATGAATGCATAAAATGCTATGGCAAGTCATGGTATGCAAGCAAATGCAAGATGAATGCAAAAGAAAGCCCAAATTAGGGTTTATGTACAACATGAGATGCAAAATTCAAAATCAGAAGCAAAACATGAGATAAAAAATTGAAAATGGGATCAAAGGTACCCTAAACCTATATAAGTTCACTGCCCAAAGGAGGGGATCTAACTATTAAGCTAGTGAGAGTTGTGATTTTTCTAAGATTACTAGGGTTTTGGGATGCCTCACAAAGAAAAATACCAAACAAATTGAAAATGCAAGATCAATTCAAACCAAATTTATCCTATAAACTAAATGCTATGGAGGATGCAAAGCAAGAAGAACCATCATCAAACTCTTAATGGTTAGGCAGAATGAATTTTTCAAAGTTAGGACCAAAATATTGCCTTTAAACAAATTTAATTCCAATGAAAATTGTCAAAATAGATCAAGAACCAAAAATAAATTTGTTTTGAGAGTTTGATAATGTTCCTAAATGTTTTAAAATGCAATGTGAATTTTTTTGTAATTTTTAAATACCTAAATGTATTTTTAATTAATTAATTTTAATTAATTAATTAAAAATAAACATTTAAATTATTTAAAAATAATTTTTAACGCAAAAAATAAAAATAAAAATATTTTTGGGTTCTGAAAATTAATGAAATGCTTGACAAAAAATTTCAGAATTTTTTAACATGTTTTGCTATTTTTAAAAATTCATGCAAATAAAATACAAACAAAATGAATTAATTTTGGTTAACAAGAGAATGAATCGATTCATAATGGGATGAATCGATTCATTATGCGAAATCCAGGAATTTTTCTACAGGATGAATCGATTCGTAATGGGATGAATCGATTCATTATGCTGTTTTGAATCGATTCATGCTGGAATGAATCGATTCATTATGCTGTTTTGAATTGATTCATGCTGGAATGAATCGATTCATTATGCTGTTTTTTTCAAAAATTCTGAAGCAAACTCATTCCTAGGCTGTTTTAAGTGCTCTAAACTCCCCATATTTCATCCTCTATCCACCCCAAACATGAATCAATCACTAAATCATATTTACAATGCATCAACAACAAGATTCAAGCAAGATCAAGAACACTGCAAAAACTTCAAAACATGCATAAACACTCATTTCTCAACCATTTTCAGTATTTCAAAGCTTAACATGATGAGTGAAACAAAATCTATCATTCTATAACAAGAGATTACATTTCTATAAAAAATGCTCTTGATGATACCTGAACTGGAGCTTTGAACTGTGGAACTTTCTGGCCTCAAACTTGGTGCAATCCCTCTCCTTTGAACACCTTGATGATGAAATGAAGCTTGGATAGCTTTGAGAATGGCTGGTTATGGCTATTTTGCTCTGGTGTAGCAGAAATGGAGGGCCTTTTGTGAGATGTTTCAAGTTGTTTCAGGGGAGGATTCTTGTTCTAGGGGTGATTTGTGACTTGTTGGTGGAAGAAAAAGTGGAGTTTCTTGGCTGTGTGTAGAAAAATTCAGAGAAGGAGTTTGGGACAGATCTTGTGCAAGTTGGATTGTGTGTTGTTTCTATGCTGAATGAGCTGCTATATCACTCCCATAAAGTATGAGTAGGCTGTGGAGCAAGTTAGTAGAGGCTGCTGGTCACTATTCCAAAAGCATGGGAGAAAATGCAAAAAGTCATGGTTAGGTGTACTTGAGGCATGGGTTGTGGCAGAGCTGATTTTCTGGCTTGGATTGCCTCAACTGAGTTCAAGGATGGCTTTTGGATCAGTTGAGGTGAGCTGTAATGGATGAAGGGTGAGATCTCACATATTTTGCAACTTTGCAACTTGTGACATTTTGTGACTTTTTGTGACTTTTGGCCATGAACATGTGACATCTCTTAAGAAATATGCAGCCAAATGCATCACATAATGTTGTTATGACACTTTGATAATGGTTAGAGACCAAACAAAACCAAAAGAACCCTTCTTGCAAGATTTCCCTCTTTGTGATTTTCATGAAAAATGGTTTATGATACTTGGATATCAAGGCATGAAAAATGAGAAATTTCTTGGGCCAATCTGAGTTTTAGGCATTTCATTGTATTTGTATGAAGATTAGAAGTCACTTTGAAGTCATCTTTGGCCTTGGCATGAGGTTTTGCAATTTTTCCATCTTGTGCAAAAGTGAATTTTTAATGATTTTGCTCAACTTTGCAAGGCCATAACTTTTGATCCAAAATGAATTAGGTCATGTTCTTGTACTTTTTGAAAAGGGAAAGATCTATTCTACAACTTTCATGACCAGAGTTTTTCCATTTGAAGCTTTCTTGAATCAAAAAGTAAGGGTTGAAAAAGTTGCATAAAATGACATTTTCATTAAAAGTCAAACTTGCCCAAAAAGTCAACTTTGCAAAAGACTTGAAATTCTTGAATTTTGTGAACTTCCAACTTCTTATATGATCAAATAAAGATCATATACGCTCAAAATGATGAAGATCACCCTTTGGTTGGGTCATTGGGGGCCTCAGATGCCCTGATTTTGCACTGACTTGTCCAGAAAGTCAACTTTTGATCAGATGACTTCCTCAAGGAATTTCTTCATGAAAATTGATATGCATACTCCCTATACCATATAGAGACCAATAGAAATAAGAATGACCAAAAAATTTGGAGTTATGGCCTCTGAAACCAAAACCCTAATTTTAGGTTATCTGTGCAGTCAAGCCTGGCTCTGCCTCCATACCAAACTCAGTTCTTGTGATTTTTTGACATTCTTGACTTTGAGGGGATATAATATGATGCTTGAATACACATGGACCCCTTTGAAGTGATTAATGACCTTTGGAGTGGCTCAAGAAGCTCTTGGATTGCTCAGATCACAAACCCTAGATGCAGATGACTTAGAACCAATGCAATGACTCAAAATTGTGATGTGAGATGGTATGATTGTGTTTATGCATATGAGATGATCACAAGCCATGGTGTGAATGGGTGAGGGCAATTTGGGGTGTTTACACGTACTCGTTGGTCGTATGCTTTCTTCATTCTCCTCTGATAAAGTTGACCATGACAGATAGCCGCTAATCTCTTTTCCTCAATTAAACACAACTGATTATATCGAGCACGTACCCATTCAGCCTCATCAAGCTTCACATCCATCATCACACGTAAAGAAGGAATTTCCACCTCCACATGCAAGACTGCCTTAGAGCCATATATCTGGGAGAAAGGAGTTGCCCCAGTTGACGCCCTGACTGACGTTCGATACCCATGCAGTGCGAATGATAGCATCTCATGCTAATATTTGTAAGTGACAACCATCTATTGCACAATCTTCTTAATATTCTTGTTAGCTGCCTCTACCGCGCCATTCATCTTTGGCCGGGAAGGAGAATAATTGTGATGTTGAATCTTGAAGTCCTGGCACAATTCTTCCATCATCTTGTTGTTTAAGTTGGAATAATTATCAGTAATGATTCTCTCGGGCACTCCGTATCTGCAAATGATGTCTCTCTTCAGAAACCTAGCTACCACCTGACGAGTGACATTGGCATAAGATGCTGCTTCAACCTATTTGGTAAAGTAATCAATCGCGACCAAGATGAAACGATGACCATTTGAAGCAGTAGGCTCTATCTTCCCGATCATATCAATGCCCCACATAGAAAAGGGAAGTAGGCTCTATCTAGCATTTGTGGCACTTACGGGCATACGAACAACAGTTTGCATCCATTGTCAGCCAATAGTACCCTAATCTCAATAACTTCTTAGCCATAGCATGTCCTCCTGCATGATTACCAAAGGATCCCTCGTGGACTTCCTACATTTACAAGTCTGCTTCGTGTCTATCCAAGCATCTGAGCAAGACCGTGTCAAAGTTCCTCTTATACAGAACTCCATCTGCATTCAAGAAGAAGCTAGCAGCAAGTTGTCTCAAGGTCTTCTTGTCGTTGGATGATGCCCGAGCTGGGTATTCTTGTTTTTCTAAGAATAACTTGATATCAAAGTACCAAGGTTTCTCATCAGACACTGCGTCCACAGAGAAAGCATAAGCTGGTGCGTCAAGCCTAGAAATGTCAATCCTGGAACTGGAGGCATTAGAATCGGAGGCTCCTACAAATATTCTTTTATCTTTTCAAAGGCTCTTTGACAGTCCTCATTCCATCTGACCGTTTGTTCTTTTCTTAACAATTTGAAGATTGGATCGCATGTGGCAGTTAGATGAGATATAAACCGTGAAATGTAGTTAAATCTCCCTAAAAACCCACGCACTTCTTTTTCTGTTTTCGGTGCAGGCATGTCTTGTATTGCTTTTACTTTTGCAGGATCTACCTCAATCCCTATCTGGCTAACAATGAAACCCAGTAATATACCGGAACGCACTCCGAAAGTGCACTTGTTTGGATTCAACCTCAATTTGTACTTTATCAATCTATCAAACAACTTTTTGAGATTGACCAAGTGTTCTTCTTCGTCCCGGGACTTGGCAATCATATCATCCACATAGCATTCAATTTCCTTGTGTATCATATCGTGGAACAAAGTTACCATAGCCCGTTGATACATTTCCCTGGCATTCTTCAACCCAAAGGGCATAACTTTATAGCAGAATGTACCCCATGGGGTAATGAACATCGTTTTCTCCATATCTTCCGGTGCCATCTTGATCTGATTGTACCCGAAGAAGCCATCCATGAAAGAAAATACCGAGAACTGAGCGGTGTTATCTATCAACACATCAATGTGAGTCAACGGAAAGTCATCCTTTGGACTTGCTCTGTTTAGATCCCAATAATCGACGCACATCTGGATCTTGCTATCTTTCTTTGGCACAGGCACAATATTAGCTACCCAAGGTGGGTAACTAGCCACGACAAGGAACCCGACACCCCACTACTTTTGAACTTCCTCCTTGATCTTCATAGCCATATCGGGGCTAGTTCTCCTCAGCTTTTGCTTTACCGGAGGACAGTCTTCCTTTAATGGCAGCTTGTGTACAACGATGTCAGTATCCAACCCCGACATATCTTGATACGACCAGGCGAAGATATCCACATATTCACGTAGCATACTAATCAATTCCTTCTTTACCTCGGCTTGCAGACTGGCCCCGATCTTTATCTCTTTCCTTACATCCTCAGACCAGATGTTGATGATCTCTATTTCTTCCTGATGAGGCTGAATGACCCTTTCCTCTTGTTTCAACTACCTAGCCAATTCTTCCGGGAGTTCACAGTCTTCCTCAACCCCTTCATGAGCTTGGTAGACAGGATTGTCAAAGTCATGCATAGTCATAGAAGGAATGTTTTCACAGGAATCCGAATGATCAACACTGCACAAATGATGTGCTTATTTCATAATCCGTTTGTTTTTTTTCAAAAGAGACGCAAACACACAAAAACACCGGAAAAAGAAAACATTGCCATTTTATTTGTTTTTTGTGAAAATTTTAAAAATGAAAGAAAGAGAACACAATTTGCTTGAAAAATGTCCTTTATTTCATGGAAAAAGTAAATGCATTAAAACATGGTGGCCCTACAGATGGATCCATGCACATTGGGCAGAGTGCAGGATTTGATATGCAGTATGATAAATATGGAAACAAGAAAATTACTTTGACTGCCAAGTAACTTGAACAAAATCTTCAGCATACCAGTTCCGGAGCTCCTCCCCAGGTACGCATGGGTGAATCCAGTTATCCAAGTTGTTGTCACTTTACCCCTATTCATCCGTAGCACAAATGTGGTTGTAGTCTAGCATTCTAGCGCTTGTGAACGCTATGGGCTTACTGCCTTGAGACCAGTTGGACTGACCAGGTTGATATCTGAGACCAAACTTGTCATCCTTCTTTTCTACTTCTAACAACTTGCCCCAGTCCTGGGCATTTTCGGATAGGACTACTTCCTTAGCTTGCTTGTAGGAGTAGATAGAAGTCCCTTCCTTCTCATTGCTCTGAACTGCGGCAACTGGAGACAAGGTACAGACATTGACTGTCTCAAAAGCTTGGCAAAGTGTCTCATGGATCTCCCCGTCCATTTCCACATACTTGAAGGTCGACAGATGGCTTACGAAAATATCTTTTTCTCCGTATACAGTTACAACTTGGTTGTCTACCACATACTTCAACTTCTGATGCAACATGGATGTTACTACGCCAGAAGCATTAATCCAGGGAAATCCTAGCAGACAGCTATAAACGAGTTGGATATCCATAACATAGAATGTTCTCTTGAATACCTGAGACCCAATCTTTACCGGTAGCTCCACCTCCCCGAACACAGACCTTTGTGACCCATCAAAGGCTTTCACAATCAAATCACTAGGTCGCAAAACAATGCCATCAACATTCAGCTTCATTAAGGCCTTCTTAGGGAGTACATTTAGAGAAGAGCCTGTATCTACCAAGACGTGTGATAGAACACCACCCTTACACTCCATGGTGATGTGTAAGGCCTTGTTTTGATTACGTCCCTCAGAAGTGAGATCTCTATCTGTGAATCCCAACCCATGGCTGGCGTTCACACTGGCTATCATAGCCTCCAACTGGTTAACAATTATCTCTTGTGGTACATATGCCATTTCCAAAACCTTTAGCAAAGCCTCCCGGTGAGCCTGAGAACACATCAGCAATGACAAAATGGATATCTTGGACGAGGTTTGATTCAGCTGTTCAACCACCTTATAGTCACTTTTTCTTAATTATTCTTATGAACTCTTCAACTTCCTTTTCAAAAGTGCCCCGACTAGTGGCAGGAGATGTCACCTCTCCAGTCACTATTTGTTTACCCTTAGCCTTTGCAACAACCTCAGCTTCAGGATCACCTCTAAGAACTTGAGGAGCAAATATATGCCCACTCTGTGTAAATCCACCAACTCCTCCGACATTCACAAAAGTCGGGTCAATTGTCACTGCTTTACTTTCCACCTTATGAGCTTCTACGTACACGTCTAAGCCATAGTGTCAAGGGATGGCTTTTTCATCAACATAAGGAACTGGTCTAGGAACAGTAATGGTAACTGGACTCACTTCTGGAATATAGATAGTCACAGGCTCTCTCCAGGCAGGAACTTCAGCAGGATCAAAATAAATTGTTACGATAGACACACAATTACTTCTATTGTCAACCCTGTCAAACTGTAGAGACCCCTTGTCGATCAAGCACTGCAGCCCAGCTTTCAAATCCTCACAACCATTAGCTGAATTCAGGAAACCCACACAGTCAAAATCGCAACCTGGGAATACCTGCCATTTCAGCAATCTGTCTTTCACCACTAACAACGAAGACTTCACTTCATCCACGTTCAAAATAAAGTTTAACCTCTCGCCACCATCAACAACATTTATCCTGGCCCCTCCATGATTTGGAATGGGGTTTGATGTAACATTTGGAGGCAGTGCGAAGTCAATTGCTTTCGAATCAATCAAGTCTTGGACCTTATGCTGTAATGCCCTGAACTTCTCTGTTGAGTGCCCGGGAGCTCCTGAATGGAATGCACATCTTACGTTAGCATCATACCCCACTGGAAACTCTCTAGGTGGTGGTGGTGCTAAAGTCCTCAACTGAACCAAGTTCAAGTCTAACAATCTCTGGAGTAGTGTTGTGTATGTCATTAGGATGGCTTCAAGCACCCTGTTAGCTGGACGAGCTTGTCTTTGCTGATAAGGTCATTGCTGATATATATTGCGTTGTGGCTGATGCTGTTGTTGTGGTTGTTGCACATGACTTGTTGGAATAGTGACAGCTGCCACCTGCTCGTAAAATCCCATGTATCTACGGCCTCGGCCTCGGCCATACACATCATTAGTCTCTCCCTCCCTTCTTCTTGGAGGTCCATTGAAAGCTTTTCTAACACCGATTGAGCTACCTGCACCACTGTCTTGGATCTTCCCCATTTTCAGAAGAGTTTCAACCCTTTCTCCAGCTATCACGATATCATTAAACTTTGTTGCTGAACAAGATGTCAGTCTCTCAATAAACACCCCCTGTAGTGTTCCCATAAACATGTCTGCCATTTCATTCTCTAGAAAGGGAGGTTATACTCGAGCAGCAAGCTGATGCCACCTCTGTGCGTACTCTTTGAACCCCTCCTTAGCACTCTGAGACATTGTTTGCAACTGGGTACGATTTGGAGCCATATCCAAATTGTACTGATACTGCTTCACAAACACCTCAGCTAGATCCTTCCAGCTTCGAATATTGACTCGACTCAGCTTCATGTACCATTCCAAGGAAGCTCCTACAAGACTATCCTGGAAGTAATACATCCACAACTTTTCATCATCTGTATGCGCATCAATCCTTCCCACAAAAGATTGAAGGTGAGTTTTCGGGCAAGCCGTGCCATTGTACTTATCAAAACTAGGGACCTTGAACTTGTAGGGAATTATCACCCCTGGAACTAAGCCCAGATCAATGATGTCAAACCCTAGAGAACTCTGAGATTGAATGGTGCGAATTTGCTCAGCCATTTCTTCAAACCTCCTATTCATGTCAACCCCCTGGCCTTCCTCCTCATCCAGCAAAGTGAACTATTCATCCTGCCCATCCATTTTCATGTTATTCACTCCATCATTGATAATTGTAACCCCTGGTTGCACCACAGGGATTTCAACGTGACAGACGCCAACCCCATTGTGATTACCTCCATCTGTTGTCATATTGTTCCTGACTTGATTATTCTCCACCATTTCGCACCAGCGCTCTTGAGTTTGACCCATCCCATCCATGAAGGTCATGAAGTTATCCATTCTTGTCCTTAAATCATCCAGATCCACTTGCATCTGATCCATTGCTCTTTCTTTGTTCACCTTTGTAGGGTATCTGTGTACAGTTGATTGTCTCTGAACCTTCTTGGGAGCTATAGTGCCTGAAATGGCATAAACTTTAGAACACTGGAGAAATACCTGCAAAACAACAAACACGTTATATGCATGCAATGTAACTATTCATGTTTCCACTTCCAGACATTAATATGCCCCAGTTCTGGTATTTCTAACAGAAAATACTCCAGATGTCCCTTTTTTTTGGAAACCAGCTTTGTAAACTCTTTTGAGGAGTATCCCTGATGGCTACGCACAAACAACTCATTCATAAACGGTAACTGGAAAGTATCATTGTATAACATGAACAAACTACCAATAACCAGAGTCATAGACATACACAAAATTCCCAAAAGGGGTACAATTCAATACAAAAAAACAAAAAGATAAAGCAAGACTCCTACAACAAGCCTGTAGGTAATCTAGATACAAACAACAATAAACTAAAACCCTAGGCTAAAAGAAGATTCAGGCTCCTGTTCTGCAGTTACCACCCCTGTCTGGTTCTTCTTGACGCCTGCTCTCAACTTAAGATCAACAATCTATTCATCGCTTCCTCCAAGGCTAGCTGGCTCTGTACCAATTGTTGAGTCTGTTCTCTTCGTATTTTGTGAACTTGTGTCTACTTCTTCTTTCTTGAATGCCATCTGTACCTCAAAGAACTCTTCCTTTTCTTTGTACTTCTTCTGCTCCTGTTCTCTTTGGCCCTGTAACCAAGTAATGGATTGACGAGCTTCTCTAAGAGTCTTCAAAATCTTCTTATGCTCCGCTTCTCTTTTTGACTCTGTTAACCCCAATCTCTGAAAATGAGCCTCTCTCCTAGAAAACTCCTTTTCTTTAGCTTCTAAAGTATCCTGCATCCTCTGTAGCTTTTCTTCTGCTTCTTGCTTAGCGTGATTGGCACGGTGATACAAGCTAGCCATTTTGGAATTCTTTACCCGAACCTTGTGCAACTGATCTTCCAACTTCTTGTAATCTTCAAGAGAAACAGTGGTTTGTACCGGTACCTCTTTTGGATATTGTGGAGCCTCAACTGAGAATGGAAGGAAGAAAGTGTCAACTATACCTTTTATCCAAGCAGCAAAAGAGGGATAAGTCTTAGGGTCTACCTTTCTAAATTCTTTCTTACCCTCCTTAACCTTTGTTTCCTAAGCCTGAGATACTTGAATAATCAACTACTCATTATCTTCAGCTGGAAAATACAAAGTCTTAGCTATTTCTTCATCTGATGGAGGATCCTTCAGTGGATAGCCAAATTGTTTTCTAGACAACACATGTTATGACTTATCACTCCCTTCCTACCTAACAAAGGCACATAGGGAAATTCACCACACCTCGTAATAAACTCCTTCCCTACTAAGTTTCTGCTACATCCCCAAGCTATATCATCAGATGTTAACCCCATTAATCTTCTAGCCCACTTCCAATCTTGCCTAAGATCTTTGAACGGTCTTGACTTTGGAAGCTTCTTGGCAAACCATTCAGCGAACAACGGAGCACAACAATTTACGTACCCTTTTCTCTTCTCATTTCTGTGATGGACACCAAAGTAAAAGTCTCCCAACAACGTAGGCACCGGGTTACCTTTGATGAAAAGGGTGATAGCCTCCAAGCTTACCCATCCTTTCTCTCCTGGGAAAATACTTATCACATATACCATTAATGCTAACAGTGCGCTGAATTCTAACCACTTCCCTCCTAAAGCAAACACATGGGCTTCTGTGATAAGAAAATCCAGAGTAAATCCCTTCCCCTTACTAGCTTCCAACTCCATCTTTACTCTAAGCATACTCAAATGACAAGCACCTGCAATGTCCTTGTACGGGGGACACTTCTCTACAGCATAATAGGGAACACCATTCATGATAGGAATCTTCAGGATGTCAGAAATCTCTTTCATAGTAGGAGCCAAGACATAATCAGCAAACCCAAATATTCTCAATTGAGGGTCATAAAACCGCAACAAAGAATGAAGAATATCTCTTTGATCAACAATAGGTTTGTTCATGTAACCCAAGATCTTCCCATACCAGATTCTGAAATCATCTGAAACTTTATCACTCATCAAGCCCACCAGTTTCCGAATACCCTCAATTTCTGGTTGCGGGATGTCGTACCTCGAAAAATACGATCCCTCGCGAACGCGGTCGCGGCTGGGCTGACATGAGAGTCGCCACCTAATTTTATTTATTCCTGAAGAGGGAAATGGTAAATATAGATAAAACCACCAAGAAGGGATAAAACAAGGTCATCGTAAACCATTGTCGGGGTTCGGAAGTCGGTTATGTAGGAGGAAGGTATTAGCACCTCCTACATCCAGCGTACTCGATGGGAACCATCTAGGTTGTCACGCGCGAAGGGATGTCTATACTTATGATTACTTGTTGAACTAAAGGGTTTATTGATCCTAGGGGCTCGGCAAGGATTGAGATCCTCGTGCCTACGTATTCCCTTGTGCAATGTGAAAGTAAGAGCTTCGTAGTTCGGCCTGATACAGGTGGTGGTTGTTGATTTTATTACCTTTCTTTGATGAAAGGATTTAGGAGTCCATTTGCACTAAAGACTATGGATAGTTTATTTCGTCCAAACAAGACGAATGTCTTGCGCCGAAATAATCGGAGCGAGTAACGAGAGCTCGTTATCCTCCTTTCTATCGCTTAAGGCTCGTGGCGTGCAATTTTCCTCGTATTTATTGAAGTGTTTTGTTTCCTAAGACCGCTTGATGTTGGATCAAGGGTTTGGATCTAAGAAGTAGCATTTCGGTTTTTTGAAGTTTAAGGTGAATGCAAATGGAAGTTTATTTGTTGGTTTTGTTAGCGAGGCACAATGTGCTCGGCTCGCAAAGTTGAGGAACTAAGCTAAAGGCTAGCTATGGAAAACAAGCGCAATGCATTGATTCGTTAAGTTGGAAAATGTTTCTAAAGGTGTAAGGTGCAAAGTAGTGCAGATGGCGATCGAGGAATGATCGACTTACGTGTGTGTATGAAGTGAAGTGCGTACGGATATTTACTTGGCGTTGGACCAAAGATTTCGTTTACCTTTGAAAATGATTAATCTTAGTGTGCGTTCGTATTTTACTTAGCAATTTATCGTCAAAAATGCAAAAGTAATCACACAAGCAATCATATCATCATATCACAAGCAAGGAGGATCGAGCATACGCAAACATTCATCACACGCATAATATCGAGCAAAGGTGAAAAATTAATTAATCAAATTAAATAGAAATATTTAATTAGATTAATTATCAAATTAATTAATCTAATCAAATAAAACATTTAATTAAATTAATCTATGAAAATGTTTTTGGTATTTTTATATTGATTAACTAATTAATTAATTTAAACAAAAAAATTAATTAATTAAATTAATTAGAAAACAGATTAATTTGATTAATTATAATTGTTTAGAAATTAATTACAATTTTGGGCTGTTTAAGAAAAAATCTTTTTTAAAAAAATAATTAAAAGAGCTTGTATTTAAAGTAGAAAGAAAAAGGCCTGTTAGAAATTCTCTTGTTATCAGTCTGCATTTGAATGGATCCGGGTACAAGGGATCCATTTGGACCACCCGACCCATATAAAAAATGATGCTTAAACAAAAAGCATGACCTAGCCGCTCCAAGGACTTCATCAGTCAACATGAAACTGCCTAGGGAACACACCAAAATTATAGCTATTATGACTGAGTAATAGGAAAATGACACGCCTGTGCTGATGGAGCAGAAATCTTTTCAAAGCTTTAATTCTAATATAATGACAAATCCTATCATAACCTTCTGAAAGTAAAAAAAAAACATTACAAACTTAAACCAGAAATGCTCATGATCTTCTCCACCTCTAAGCCCAAATAGCCATTGTTGTTTCAGAAAGAGGGAATAATTTCATCGCGTCATCACATCATCCAATTGAAAACATACCAACAAACGCTCTACACAAAAAATCGAATTACAATCCGCAAAAACCCTAATCCCATTTCATCAATCGAACATCCACTTATAAGAGGACGACGAACGTATATCCGACCATGGGTCTCGTACTCGGCTCTCCTTCTTCTTCAAGAGAAAAGGATGATGAGCTTTCATTGCACATCATGGACCAATTGAAACAACAATCATCAAATCAATACTTCCACTTCTTATTTCATCACACATTCAACAATGGAAACACAATGTCGCTCCCACCTGATGACACAGGGCCAAGAGGGGTACGGACGCGAACGGTCGGCGAAAGAGAAGAGGATGAATAGAGTCGCCAGCTAGGCATTTTTATCCAGAAGGAAAGGTAATGCTGCATAGACCTAGAAAAGATATGGATAAGACGGTTGCGAACCAGAGAGACTGAGAAAGGGGGTTGGTTACAACCTGGGAAGGTACTAGCACCCAGATTGTCCGCCGTACTCGACGGGATCCACGTTTAAAAGATTTGTGTTTAAAAGGGGCAGTGTCAGTGCAATTTGTGTATCAAAGCTGGAAAGATTGCAAGTGTCAGTGTAGGAACAGGAGTGAAATGCTCAAGACTATGAGGCTTAAAGAGTAAAGCTGGAAAGAGGGGGATGTACATAGACTTTTGTTCGATAACTGTTAAGTTATGCCTACGTATCCTCTCATGCAATGAGGAAGTCAGAACACCGTAGTTCGACTCAAAGAGACTGAAAGATAAATTGACTTGTGAACTGCTTACTTGTCTATGCTCAAGTGTATGACCTGTCTGGCTCAGGTGCAAACTGTCTTGCATTAGACGAAAGAAGCAAGTTCTCGCTTGTGAATGAATGAGATGAGAAAAGAATCCCGGAGGAGATGATTATTGTTGGTTTTTGTGTTTTCAATCTTTTATTGCTTTTTGAGTTTGTCATAAGAAAATGACCTTAATCCTAAACCAAGGGTTAGTAAAACTCATCACATCCTCCCTCTGATTAGGGGTAATGAGAATACCTTAAGTATGAAGTAAGCACCTCACACTTAATCACCATGATGTAGGATTAAGATCATTAACCTACTTGTATTTATTTAGATGTTTTTGTTGCTTTTGTTTAGTGTTAAGCAATGAGTTTAAGCCATAATCAAGGATTTAATGGACTCATTACACCATCCTAATAGAAGGGTAATAGATGAGAACATTTAAGCTGAGAAAGACTCCTCAACTTAATCCATGATTAGGGATTAACCTCATGACAAAACAAAGCCTTTATTAAATGGATTTTAGTTAATGGTAAGATTAAGAAATGGGTTTTAGGGTTTGTAAGACAACTTGAGGGGGACTTGTCCATTAACACTAGGGTTAGTCCTTCTTAACCAATTAAGGAAGAATTAGAACCCTAATGCAAGGCCCGAGTTACAAGCTTGATGTCTTGATGATTATTAAGTAAATTGATTAAAGGATTCAAACACATTAAGGGTTTAACACTTAGGATTAAAGTTATACACTCCATCCTAATAGAAGGATGCATGCATAAGCTTAATCACAAAGCCTTAAAGCCTTTAGGGTTTAGTCCCTGATTATGAGATGAGAAGAGAAGACTCAAAGATGACACAAAGGTAAAACTAAATGGGGGACTAATCAAACTCTAATTGTTATCATACTTAGAGATCCTAGGGTTTGTGAGGCTTAAGAGAGAAAGATCTTCAAAGAACCACCAAGGAGAGGAGCAGATGAAAGGAGGAAGAAGCAAAGAGAAACAAGACAACTTGCTTCACTTAAGAAGACAAGTTGCCTGAAGAAAGAAAGTAAGATATGAACATGAATGAGAAAGCTCACTCTAATACAAAGATAAAATGCAGCAATGATGCAAGGGAGATGAGAAGAGATTGTGAGAAGTGAAGGCAAATTCACTTCTCAAATTACTTACCACCTGCAAAGGTTAGCCAAAGAAATGAGATGCAATGCAAATGAGATGAAATGTCATGATGCAAACCAAAACCAAAAGAAAGAACATGATGTTAATGATTCTAAAAGATGATGCAAACACATGACAAGAGATTAGAATGATCAAACAAGCATAAGGATGCAAATGAGGCATGCTTTGAACCATAAAGATCCATGAATTTTTATGAAATGAAATGAGCATATAACATGACAAAGGAATGATGCAATGATCAAACATGATTCTAATATGTTCTAAGATGTATTATGAATCATGTGGATGCACAAAATGTCATGGCAAGTCATTGAATGTAAGCAAATGAGAGATGGATGCAAAGGAAGGCACAAATTAGGGTTTACATACAACATGCATCACAGAAATCCAAAACCAGAAGCAAATGACATGACAAAAAATTAAAAATGGGATCAAAGGAACCCTGAACCTACACAAGTTCACTGCCCAAAGGAGAGGACCTAACTCTTAACCTAGTGCAAGTTGTGAATTTCCTAAGTTGGCTAGGGTTTCAAGGTACCTCACAAAGAAAAAATACAAAACAAATTGAAAATGCAAGATCAATTCAAACCAATTTTATCCTATAAACTACATGCTATGAAGGATGCAATGCAAGAAGAACCATTATCAAATTCTCAAGGTTAGGCAGAAGGGATTTTTCAAAGTTTGAACCAAAATAATGCCTTAAAATGAATTTAATTCCAACAAAAATTGTCAAAATGTATCAAGAACAAAAAAGAAATTTTGTTTGAGGGGTTGATAATGTTTCTAAATGTTTTGAAATGAAATGTGAATTTTTTTGTGATTTTTAAATACCTAAATGTATTTTTAATTAATTAATTTTCATTAACTAATTAAAAATAAACATTTAAATGATTTAAAAATAATTTTTAATGCAACAAATAAAAATAAAAATATTTTTGGGTTCTGAAAATTAATGAAATGTTTGACAAAAATTTTCAGAATTTTTAAATGTATTTTGCTATTTTAAATAAATCGTACAAATTAAATACAAAATAAATGAATAAAAAATGAAAATATGAGAAGTATGCAAGATCCATAGCTGAGATTCAAACTTGGGGGTCAATGGTTGACTGCACGCGCTGGTTGAGGGTCAGGATCTCTTCTGGCTTAATTAACTTAAATGTGATTTATTAAATTAATAAAAACATATTAGGGTTTAATGAAATGATCTAGGCCATTCAAACACGCGGGAGTCAACAAAAGTCAGACAAATCCATGGCTAAGATTCAAACTGAGCCCTAAACGTGATTAATACATTAATGACTTTCAGGTGGCCGGAAATGACCTTCAGTCATCTTCTCCAGCCACACCCCTCCCTGAAAATTGCTAACTTCTTCCCTAGGCCACTAAAATCTAATCTCTCTGCCCAGAAATGATCCCCCTACATCATACATCAAGAATCAACAAACAAACAACATTTAAAACACATCAACAATGAGAATCGAATCAAAATAGTTTTAGGTCAAAAAATTTCAGAACACGAATACATACTCATTTCTCAACCATTTTCAAAATAAAACATATCAACATGATTAGTGAAGCATAAAGAATCAATTGGTAACTTAAAAACAAGTTTCTGGAAAAAATTGTTCTTGAGCTCACCTGAACTGGAGCTTTGATCTTTGGAACTTTCTGATTGCCTCTTTGATCCAAAACGCCTCTAATGAACCTCCTGAGAAGCTTGCAATGCTTGGTTGGAGTTTAGTGTGGCTGATTTAAGAGTTTGATGCAGTTCTGTTCAAGGGAAGTGAGAAATCGTATTTCTGCTTGGGGTGGTTTCAGGGACAAATGAGGATTGGGAAATGATCAGAGGAACATGGTGAGTGGTTTTGTGAAGTTTGTTTTGATGTTTGATGCTTATGTGCTGAGTTTCGAAACAAAATGCATAAGAGGTGAGTTTTGGGAACTATGGCTTATGAGATGTTTCAGGCTGAGTTGTGTTGTGCTTTGAGTTGCTTTTTGTCCACTTATCACACTGTGATAGGTCTGTGGAGTTGGTGTGGCCTATGCTGATTGGTATGGGCAAGTTGCCAAAATGTCAAAAGTTGGTGTACTTGAGGTATGGGCCATGGTAGGCTAAGAAAAATGGGGTGTCCTGCGCAGCAAGGATTGAGGAGAGCCATAGAATCAGTCCTGAGGCCAATTAGCAAGTGGATTAAAGCTTATGGGTGGTTTTGCAAATTTGTGATCTTTTGGCCCTTTTGAAGTTTCTTAAAGATCAAGGCATGAAAATGAACAAATCTTTGGTGCATTCTGATTTTTAGGTCATGGTTTATGTTTGTGCAAAGGTTATAAGTCCATTTGAAGTCACATTTTGCCTTGGCATGAGGTTTTGCAACTTTGCCTCTTTGGTGTAAAGCTTGAAATTATGTGATTTTGTCCAACTTTGACAAGCCATAACTTTTGATCCAAAATGAATTAGAATGAGTTCTTGTACTTTTTCAAAAGGGAATGATCCATTCTACAACTTTCATGACCAAAGTTTTCTCATTTGAAGCATTTTTGAATCAATTTGAGGAGGTTGAAAAACTTTCCCAAAATAGCAAGTTTACATTACAAGTCACTTTCCCAAAAAGGCAATTTTGCAAATGGCTTGAAATTTTCCAATTTTGTGAACTTACAACATCTTCTATGATCAAATAAAGATCATATACATTCAAAATGATGAAGAACACCCTTTGGTTGGGTCATTGGGGGCCTCAGATGCCCTGATTTTGCACTGACTTGCTCAAGAAGTCATCTATTGATCAGATGCCTTTCCCATTAAATTTCTTCATGAAAATTGATATGCATGATCCTCATATCATATATAGACCAATAGGAACAAGAATGACCAAAAAATTTGGAGTTATGGCCTTTGAAACCAAAACCCTAATTTTAGGTCATCTGTGTAGTTAAACTTGGCCCTGCTTCCATGCCTTTCTCAGTTCTTCTGATTCTTTGACTCTCTTGGCCTTGTGAGGGTATAATATGATGTTTTAACATTCATGGACCCCTTTGAATTGATTGATGACCTTTGGAGTGGCTCAAATGGCTCAGGGATGGCTCAGATCACAAACCCTAGAAGCAGATGACTTTGAACCAATGCAGTGAATCAAAAATGTGGTATGAGATGCTATGGTTGAACCTATGCATATGAAAAGATCACAAGCCATGGTGTGAATGGGTGAGGGCAAATTTGGGGTGTTTACAGCTGCCCCTATTCAAGCATGAGTTAGCTGTGCAGGATGTAAGAAACGGCTTAACAGGCGAACAAGATAACTTGTGGTTGAATACCAAAGACAGTCCAAAATTTGCACTCACAGAATGAAGAAGAAAAGGGATATAGATTGTAAAAGAAAATAAAGTATATTTATAAAGTGCGGGTGACGGAGGACGACCGTCGGGCAGAGGACGACTGCTGGGGATAAAGCGCTGACGGGGACGGCCGACATGCTGGGGAAACAAAGCGATCATGATGGGGACGGACATCAAAGGTAAAGGTAAAGTCAATGATGAGGTACGATCATCAAAGGTGAAGGACAATCACCTAGCAGGGGACGGATGCTCTGTTGGGGGATAAGATGAGGGACGGTCATCTAAGGTGAAGGACGATCACCTGGCAAGGTACGGTTGCCAACAATATCACGACATAGGACGAATGCCGGATAAAAAGGTCGACGATGGGGACGGCCATCAGATAAGCATGATGAAGGACGATCACCAAAAGGTGAAGGACGATCACCTAGCAGGGTACGGCTGCTCTCGGGGTTTATCATGACATAGGACGAATGTCAGATGACAAGATCAACGATGGGGACGGCCATCGGATAAAATGATGAAGGACGATCATCAGGAGGTGAAGGACGATCACCTAGCAGGGGACGGCTGCTAAAAATGTCACGACATAGGACGAATGTCGGATAGAAAGGGTTTCTAATGAATAGAGACTCCGCTAGGGGTGATGAAGGACGATCATCGAAAAGGTGAAGGACGATCACCTGGCAGGGTACGGCTGCCGAAAGGTATCATGACATAGGACGAATGTCAGATAGAAAGGAAATAATTCATTGGGATTTGTTGGGACTCTTTTGGGGAACAGTAGACACAGACGAGTGTCCAAATTCAGGAAGACATAAGTGTTTGACACGGTATATAGATTAAAGATGCGGACGAGCATCCTTAAGACTATGATACAGACGAGTATCAGGTAGAAACAAACGCTTGACGCATGCTCAGAGATGATGATACGGACGAGTACCAACTGGTTAACAAAGAACACGGACGAGTGTCGGATCTGAGGGGATTTAAGTGGTATATGCAAGATACAGACGAGTATCTGTATGAGTAAAAAGATGATGAGTAACAAGTATGAGTGAAACACGGACGAGTGTTTAACTTGCTGGGGAGAGTGCGACACGGACGAGTGTCGGAAAAAGTGTATTATAAACAAGTGTATGATTTTCAAAGTGTTTGGATCACTATGCTGGGGAAGGTGACACAGACGGGCGTCAGGGAATTGTGTATATATGCATCTGTGAGTGCAAAGGGGACGCTTTGTCTTTCCACTAGGGATATGACACAGACGAGTGTCGGGAAACATCTATAATATATGAGTTGTCTGTTCGTAAAGAATGCTCAGGCGACTTTACTGGGGAATGATGACACGGACGAGTGCCAAAAGGAGTGTATATCTGTATATGTAGGGGAAATGCTTTGGCTCCCTGGTGGGGAATTGGGAAGTATTCTGTATATTGTTGATGGACTGTCAGAATTTACAAGTGTTCAGTTTGACTCATGGCTTGTGATTATGCAATATGTTTGATTTTTGCCGTAATGCTCCGTATTAGACGGAATGCTACGCTCTTTGGAGAAAATATGATGCGAATGCTATGATTATGCAAAGATACCGATCCGGGGTTCGAATCCTGTTGCTGTAGAGATCTCTGGCTGATCTGCTTGAAGTAGATACCCCAGCTGGGGATGAGATCATTGGTAGATCTGACACATATGACTCTGCTTGGGGGAAGTAGATCACTGATAGACCTATCTCGGTAATGAGGGACCCAGCTGGGGCTTGTAGAAGCTTTCTTCACTCTGTTGTGAGATCTTCAGGCGTTGCTCTTCTGGATAGAGGCTGAAACTCTGCGGGGAGATAGTTCCCTGTCTAGCACTCGGCCGGGGAAGAAGAAAGCTCACTGAAAGGTCTTCCTAGAGATTTCCGTGGGGATCCTGCTGAGGATAATACTTGACAGCTCAGCTGGGGATATGAACACCTTCTGGTGCTGCTCTTTGAAGGAAATGTTGGAGAAGTGATGCCTGGCAATTCTGATGGGGAAAAGGCATCTCTAGTGCTATTTGGAAGGTGTGTTGAGGAAATAATGATTTGGCAGCCTACCGGGGAGAAGCTTTCATGCCCCATGTTGTGCTTTGAACGCCTGCAATCCTGCATGACAAAGATACGTACAAGTTTCCCGAGGTATCCCTTACTGGATTCCGTTATAGGAGTTTAGACACTCCCGAGAGCAAATATATTTCCTGTAAGCTCGTATTTTTAGAAGGGAAGCATCTGTATTTATGCAATCAATATCTCAAGGACATCGGACATTTTGCAAATGAGAATAAAATATACGAGACGAAACATTACTGAAAATCTGATTTTATTAATTCGTGTGCCCTGAATTAGCAAGGTACAGTCAAAGAAGCAGATCCCCTGAAATGAGGAGATCGTTACAAATTGAGAAACACAAAGACAGTGGCAATGTTGATGACGCTTTCAAGGAGCTTCCCTTTTGCTATGACTCGTATGACTTTTGACGTTCTTCTCATCTTGCTTTTGAAGAAGGTTGATTTTGACCGATGCTCTAACCCTTCAAAACTTGCCAGGTTGTAAGTGATACAAATGAATTCAGAATGCAGTTGTTCGATTATTCCCTTATTTTGCGTGGATCGCCCTTTCGGGTTTTCGATCCACCGGGATACCCATTTTTGCCTGAGCTGTCCAATGTGGCTTTTCGATCCACCGGGATACACATTTTTTTATATATTTATTTTCCCTTATTTTTGCCCGAGTCTTTTATTCTGTTTTTGACTCGCCGGGATGCCGTATTTTTGGCTGGACTTACATTCTGTTTTTATGTCCAGCGGGTCCTTTTATGCGAAGTATTTTTTAACTGCATCTGAATTCACAGGGGACAGGAAGTCTTCACCATCCATAGTAGTGAGCATTAGTACTCCACCAGAGAAAACTTTCTTTACTACGAATGGCCCTTCATAGTTCGGGGTCCACTTGCCCCTGTGGTCCGTACGAGGAGGGAGGAGTCTTTTCAGTACAAGATCTCCTACTTGGTACTCTCGGAGCCTGACTTTCTGATCGAAGGCTTTCTTCATTCTTTTCTGATACAGCTGCCCATGACAGATTGCAGCTAATCTCTTTTCTTCAATCAGACTCAGTTGTTCGTACCAGGATCGGACCCATTCTGCTTCATTCAGTTTAACATCCATCAATACCCGCAGGGAAGGTAATTCAACTTCAACAGGCAGGACTGCCTCCATACCATAAACAAGCTGATACGGTGTTGCCCTAGTGGATGTTCTGATTGACGTTCGGTACCCATGTAAGGCAAATCGTAGCATTTCATGCCAGTCTTTGTATGTAACTACCATCTTCTGCACAATCTTCTTGATATTCTTGTTAGTTGCCTCAACAGCGCCATTCATCTTTGGCCTGTAAGGAGAAGAATTGTGGTGTTTGATCTTGAAGTCCCGACACATTTCTGCCATCATTTTGTTATTCAAGTTGGAACCATTATCAGTAATGATTCGCTCGGGAACTCCATACCGACAGATGATATCTCTCTTCAGGAATCGGGCTACCACTTGCCTTGTAACGTTTGCATAAGAAGCCGCTTCAACACACTTGGTAAAATAGTCGATAGCAACCAGGATGAATCTGTGGCCGTTTGAAGCAGTCGGTTCAATCTTGCCAATCATATCAATGCCCCACATGGCAAAGGGCCAGGGTGAAGACATCACATTCAAAGGATTTGGAGGCACATGCACTTTATCCGCATAAATCTTGCATTTATGACATTTTCTGGCATAAGCACAACAGTCTGCATCCATTGTGATCCAGTAATAGCCTGATCTTAGCAACTTTTTAGCTATTGCATGCCCTCCTGCATGGGTACCAAAGGATCTTTCGTGCATCAACAAGTCTGCCTCTGCCCTATCAACACATCTGAGGAGTACCATATCAAAGTTTCTCTTGTACAGGGAACCGTCAGTATTTAGGAAGAAACTACCAGCTAGCCTTCTTAAAGTCTTCTTGTCATTGGAAGATGCCCCGGGTGGGTATGTCTGATCTTCCAAGAAGCATTTAATGTCATGGAACCAAGTCTTATCATCTTTGACAATGTCTGCTGAAAATATATATGCTGGCCTGTCAAGTCTGGACACTGAAATCTGAGGCACAAAGTTGGCAGCTTGAACTTTGATCATGGATGAAATGGTAGCCAGAGCGTCTGCAAATTGATTCTCGTCTCGAGGGATATACTCAAGCTTGACTGTTGTGAAGAAAGTCAATAACCTTCTTGTATAATCCCTATAAGGTATCAGATGATCTTGGTGGGTGTACCATTTGCCGTTGGTTTGATTGATTACCAGAGCTGAATCTCCGAACACAGTCAAAGTCTTGATCCTGAGGTCAATGGCTTCCTCAAGACCCATAATACAAGCTTCGTATTCAGCTTCGTTGTTAGTGCAGTTAAAGGTGAGTTTTGCTGAGAAAGGCATATGAACTCCCTTAGGTGTAATGAGTACTGCACCAACACCACGACCATTCATATTAACAGCCCCATCAAACATCATAGTCCATTCTTCCTCTGGGTCAGGCCCTTCAGTGTGAATAGGCTCTTCATGATCTTTTGCTTTTATGAACATGATGTCTTCATCAGGGAAGTCAAATCTCATAGGCTGGTAATCATCAATGGGTTGCTCAGCAAGGTAATCAGACAATACAATGCCTTTGATGGCCTTTTGAGATGTGTACTGAATGTCATATTCTGTGAGGATCATTTGCCATCTTGCAACCCGCCCGGTAAGTGCTGGCTTCTCAAATATGTACTTAACTGGATCCATCTTCGAAATCAACAAAGTAGTGTGGGTCAACATATACTGCCTTAGTCGGCGAGCAGCCCACGCTAAAGCACAACAAGTTTTCTCGAGCAGTAAATAACGCTGTTCACAGTCGGTAAACTTTTTGCTTAGGTAGTATATTGCATACTCTTTTCGACCAGACTCGTCATGCTGGCCCAACACACATCCCATTGACTCTTCTAATACTGTCAAGTACATGATTAGAGGTCTTCCTTCAACTGGAGGCATAAGGATTGGAGGCTCCTATAAGTATTCCTTGATCTTGTCAAAAGCCCTCTGGCAGTCTTCGTTCCACCTGACCGTTTATTCTTTTCTTAATAACTTGAACAAGGGTTCAAAGGTTGCAGTAAGATGAGATATGAACCTTGAAATGTAGTTCAATCTACCTAGGAAACCTCAAACTTCTTTTTCCGACTTTGGTGCAGGCATTTCTTGAATGGCTTTGACTTTATCAGGGTCAACTTCAATCCCTTTTTCACTTACAATAAATCCCAGCAGTTTACCGGATCGCACCCCGAATGCGCATTTGTTGGGGTTTAACTTCAACTGGTATTTCCTTAGATGCTTGAATAACTTTAACAGATTTACCAGGTGGTCTTCTTTTGTGAGGGACTTGGCAATCATGTCATCCACATAACACTCAATTTCTTTGTGGATCATGTCGTGGAATAATGTTACCATAGCCCGTTGATAAGTTGCACCAGCGTTCTTCAGTCCGAATGGCATCACCTTATAACAGAACGTGCCCCAGGGTGTGATGAAAGTTGTCTTCTCCATGTCTTCAGGTGACATCTTGATCTGATTATATCCTGAAAATCCATCCATGAAGGAGAATACCGAGAATTGAGCCGTATTGTCAACCAATACATCAATGTGAGGTAAAGGGAAGTCACCTTTCGGGCTGGCTCTGTTCAGGTCCCGGTAATCCACACACATTCTCACCTTGCCGTCCTTCTTAGGCACAGGTACAATATTAGCGACCCACGGCGGGTAACTAGTTACAGCAAGGAACCCGACGTCCCACTGTTTGTGTACCTCTTCTTTTATCTTCATTGCCATATCTGGGCGAGTACGACGCAACTTTTGTTTTACCGGCGGGCAGTCTTCTTTCAAAGGCAGTTTGTGCATAACAATATCGGTGTCCAACCCTGGCATATCCTGATAAAACCAAGCGAAAACATCCACATACTCCCGAAGCATGTCAATCAGCTGTTTCTTTACTGAATCCTGTAGGCAGGCCCCGATCTTAACTTCTTTCACGTCTTTTTCCGTACCAAGATTAGCTGTTTCGATCTCCTCCTGATGAGGAGTGATAACCTTCTCCTCTTGCCTTAACAACCTGGCTAGCTCTTCAGGAAGCTCATAATCTTCTTCAACCCCTTCATCAGCTTGATTGATTGGATTGTCAAAGTCATACGAAGTCATGGCCGTGTTGTTGTCGGTGCAATCTGAAAGGCACTCTCTGCAAGGGTTTAGATTGTTTATTTTAGTGATCAATTTTAATCTTGTTTAGAAAAAGTGAAAATGAAGTTATTTATTTTGAAAAACATTGCCATTTTATTTTTGTACAAAAAGAAAAAATGAAAAGACAGTGAGCAAAAAAGTGACTCGTTTGCAAAAGATGTCTGATATTCATTGATTGATTTGTTTGCACAAAATTACAAGATGGCCCGATTACAAAATAAGTCTTGACATCTTGGGCAAGATGTAAGACTTGATGCATGCTTTAAAATACAGGAAATAATAATTACTCTGCAGGAGTAACCCTTATAATTTCCTGGGAAGACCAGTTTGAGACATGGCTCCCCAGGGTCTTTGGACGTATCTAGCTCTCCAGGTTGCACTCATCTTCCGACTCATCTTCCAAGTTGTTCACAGCATCCGGGGTGAGCATCCCCCCGCTGACAAAATTGGGCTCTTTAGCAGCCTCTGATTGATCTTGTTGAGTTGGTCTGTAACCCAACCCAAATCTGTCTTCTTTCTTTTCCACGGGCAGCAGCTTGCCCCAGCCTTGGGCAGTACCCTCTTCAACAACCTTCTGGGCTTGCTGATATGACGTCATGGAGGTTCCCAGTACAGCAGATGCTTCATTAATGTTCAGGGCCTCAAACCCCTGGCTCATGGTTTCATGAATTTCCCCATCCATTTCGATGTACTTGTACGTAGCCAGGTGGCTAACAAAATGTCCTCTTCCCCACAGATGGTGATGATCTGGCCTTCCCACTCGAATTTCAGCTTCTGGTGAAGGGTAGACGTAACAGCGCCAGCGGCATGGATCCAAGGTCTACCCAACAAACAGCTGTAGGCTGGCTGAATGTCCATCACATAGAAGGTAATTTTAAAATTTTGCGGGCCAATCATCACAGGCAGATCAATCTCTCTAAGCACAGATCTTTTAGAGCCATCGAATGCTCTCACCACCAAATTACTCGGACGCAGTGCCAAGCCATCATACTCCAGCTTCACTAAGGCTTTCTTTTGTAGAAATTGAGTGACGACCCAGTGTCTACCAGCACATGAGATAAAACATCACCCTTGCACTCTAGGGTGATGTGTAAATCCTTGTTGTGGTTACGTCCCTCAGTTGTTAAGTCAGCATTGGTAAAACCCAGTCCATGAATGGTGTTGACATTTGCCACCACTGTTTCTAGCTGATTAACGGTAATCTCCTCTGGCACGTATGCTGCGTGCAGGACGTTTAGTAATGCATTCCTGTGAGCTTCAGAACACATCAACAGGGATAATATGGAGATTTTTGAGGGAGTTTGGTGAAGCTGATCCACCACCTTGTAATCACTTCTCTTTATGATTCTCATAAACTCATCTACATCTTGTTCAAAAGATGTCTTCTGAGTTTCTTTGGCAGCCGGCTCTTCAAGTACCACACTCTTTCCTTTTGCCTTGGCAGCAGCTTCGGCTTCAACATTAGGCCTTTGAGTTTGTGAGGCAAAAAGGCATCCGCTTCTGGTGAAGCCTCCGCCTCCCCCAACATTATCAATTTGTGGAGAAGATGTTGAAGAATCTAGAGTAATTTTCTCCCCGTTGCAGTAAAGATCAGAGCCATAATGCCAAGGTATGGCATTACTGCTTTCATATGGAACTGGTCCAGGCACCGTGATAGTAACTGGACTGACTGCTGGAGAGGAGGATATTGTGATGGTGTGTGGATTGTAGTAAATTGTGACTGGTGACCTGGCAGGAGGTGCCACTGTTTGCTGTTGGAAATTGTTGTTTGGAGGAACATTTGATGGATCATAGTAGATGGTGACTGCTGAGATATTTTCATTAATTTCCGTTGGCGTTGTAGAAGATTCTGCTGAATAAATGGGTGCTGATGTTGTAGAAGAAAGGGTTGTTGACACTTGATTTGTTGAAGTGATGGACGAAGCCGTTGCTGGTTATATTGATGAATCGCTAGGAATGATTGTTGCTGCTGTTGTAGAAGAATCAGGAATGGTTGTTAAAGGAATTGCTGGATTTGTAGGTGCCGTTGTTGAGATCTAAAGGATACCATCCTTGATAAGACCATCTATGCCGCTTCTCAAATTATCACACCCGTTGACTGCAATGTTGCAATACCCACAACCGAGCTCACACCTGGGGAACACCTGGCACTCTAGAAGCTGAGCTTTTATTTCGACCAAAGGTGTTCGAATTTGGGCAACACTTGTAATCAAAGTAGACGGCTTTTCTTCCTCAATGGCATTAATCCTTGGCCCGCCATGATTAGGCATAGGATTCTTGTTGACATTTGGAGGGGGTGCAAAGTTGAGGGCTTTAGAATCCACCAGATCTTGGACTTTCATTTGCAAAGCCCTGCATTTTTCTGTATTGTGGCTAGGTGCATTGGAGTGGAAAGCACACCTGGCGTTGACATCATAATTCCTTGGGAGATTGGAGGGGTCTGGTGGTGCCAATGTCCTTAACTCAACCAAGTTGAGCTTCAGGAGTTGTGGCAATAAGGCAGCATAAGGCATAGGGATAGGGTCAATCACCCTGTTTGCCTGTGATGGTCTTTGTTGATAGGGTCTCTGCTGTTGATTGATGTTGTTGTTGTTGTAGGTTCTCTGTGGCGGATACTGAACTTGCTGTTGATAATGTGGTTGTTGTGGTTGATATGCTGGTTGCTGAGGAATCGGAGCTGGGATAGTGACAGCAGCTACTGATCTGTGAACATACTGAGGTCTGCCCCTGGTGGCATGGATGGCATTTGTCTCACCGGTCCTTCGAGGTCCCACAAAAGGCTTCCTGGGATTACTGGATGAACTTGCACCATTATCAGAAATCTTGCCCATTTTTAATAGACTCTCAATCCTTTCACCGGCTATAACTACGTCAGCAAAACTGGTGGAGGAAAAGGCAGCCATCCTATCAATATATGTTCCTTGCAAAGTATTCATGAACATGTCGGCCATTTCTCTTTCCGACATGGGTGGCTGGACAGCAGCAGCAAGCTGTCTCCACCTTTGGGCATATTCCCTGAAGCTTTCTCTGGAGGATTGAGACATTCCCATTAGGAGGGTCCTGTTAGGAGCCATGTCCAGATTGTATTGATATTTTCTGATGAAAGCCTCAGCTAAGTCCTTCCAGCATCTGATAGTAGCTCTGGTCAAGTGTGAATACCACTCTCTTGAAGCTCCAGTCAGGCTATCTTCAAAGTAGAACATCCACAATTTTTCATCCATGGTATATGCTTTAAGTCTTCCCAGAAAAGACTGTAGGTGAGTTCGCGGACAAGAGGTTCCATTGTATTTCTCGAAGCACGGGGGCTTGAACTTGTGGGGAATTCTTACCCCATCCACTAACCCCATATCCATTACATCGAAGCCCAAGGAATATTGAGACTCCAGAGATCTTAACTTCTCAGCAATTTCATCAAACCTTCTATCATAGACTTCATCTCCAGCTCCCATTACAATAAACTGCTCTTCTTGAGGATCTTCTTGCAAGATCCTGCCTGCAGTAGTGTTGCCCTGTACATTCCTTGGGATATTGACTTCCGGATCTAGATGGGGTCCAAATACTGGTGGGTTAACATGAGGCTGACCTCCCTCATTATTACTAGTTCCTCTAGTTCCAGGATGAGGTTCCTCGGGGGTCTGTCTTTCTACCAATGCCCTTAGCCTTTCCTGACTTTGGGCCAAGCCATTCATTACAGTCATGAATTGAGCCATTTGGTTCCTTATCTCCACTCTTTCATTAGCCATCTGAGTTCTGACCTCAGTCAGATCCTGCTGTACTTGATCCATTTGGATACCAGGAAGGTTGTTGCGAGTAGGGTACCGGTGCGTACGGTTGACAGGGAACACTCTTCTGCGAGCAATATTTCCTAAAGCACAACAGAGTTAGAAACAAACAAAATAATAACAAAACCTACAAAAAAAAACAAAAGTTAGTATGCAATGCAGTATGCTTATTTGTTTTCCAAGGCATCCGGCCTGGTTCTTGGTTTTGACCTTTCCGGACCTCGAGGAAGATGCTTCTGACTTTGATGAGAAAAGAAACCCCAAAATGGAGACAAACTAAAATATATTACAAATGGTGAATCATACATAGTTTGTTTTACAACATATGCCCCTGAAGGGTCAAAATACAACACAAAAGAAAAGTACATCAAATGAAAACAACAACAATCAAAAAGTTAGACATCTAGTCCAAACTCATCCTCCTTAACCTCCTTCAGAAGTGCCTCAGTCACCGGGCCAGCTGGATGCTCTATGATGTTTCTGATGAGGAGGTTCCTGGTGGCGATGGCAGTGGTCAGTTTCTTGTGCCTGTCCTGATCATTTGATCTCTTCAAACCAGCCCTAAGCTTCAACTCTGAAATCTCCTTTTGGGCTGCCAACAAAGCTTCCCGCTGCTTCTTTTCATTGGCCTCTAACTGTTCAATCCTGGCCTGAGTCTTCTGGTCTTCTTGTGTCCGGGCTTCAGTGATCCTGACCCACCTAGCCTGACTCTCTTGCAGATAAAGCTCAGTCCTAGCCTGCTGGAACTTGGCCTCTTTACAGGCATTCTTCAATATTTGTTCCCTAGCCCTTGCTTTCTTGATGTAGTCCTCTGTTTTCTCAATCTTAGCCAGATACTCTACCTTAAGCTTCTCCAACCTCTCAATGTCTAGACGACCATCACTCCTTTCCCAAAGGGTCTTCTTCAGAGCTTGAGACAGATTCTCATTCCTTTCCTTCAGCTTCTCAAATTCTTCCAGGCTGACAGTGGCTGGAGGTGGTATTGTAGAGGGTCCAGGTATATCCTCAATGGCGAAAGGCATTCCGGTAATCTGAGCTCTAGTACGGGACCAATCATAGTACTGAGCTGAAGCAACATTATTGCACCTTCCAAGAATAGCCATCCCTTTTGTCTGGATGTTATCCCAAGCCCAGGATGCCTGTCTGACAGCAGCTACATTAGGCTTTACTTCACAATACAAAGTCTCAGCTAAATCTTGCACTCTGGGAGGGTGAACCAAAGCACAGCCTAGTTGTCTCTTGAACAGCAAAGGATTGTAGTTGATGCAACCCTTTACTCCTATTAGAGGCACATTTGGGTATTGCCCACAACTAGTGATTATGTCTTTCCCTTTGGTGCTCTGGGTGCATCATCTGATGTCATCTGAAGTCAAAGCAATGAGCCTCTTGGCCCAATTCTTCTGTTGGTGGGGATTCAGGAAGGCATCTGTCTTAGGCAAGTGTTTGAGCAGCCAGGTGTGAAACAGAGGAGCACATCATCTCACCAACTTTCCTCTTTGTTTCTCATTCCTCTGATGAATGGAGTAATAGAAATCTCCCAGCAATGTGGGTACTGGGTTCCTCAGAAGGAAAAGATGAATGGCATTCTTGCTGATAAATTTGGGCTCATCTGCAAACAGTATAATCCCATATATGCTGAGGGCTAACAATGCACAAAATGCCCTCCATTCTCCCAAAGAGGCCTTCAGGATGGCCTGAGAAATCAAGAAATCCAAATGTAAACCAGGGATCCCAGCCTTTGTTGTCATGTTCTGCTCAATCAAAGTAGGCTCCAAGTACAGTGCCTTTGCTACTTCTCCATTGCTGGGAGAAGTCATCTTTGGGTTGAAGGGGACACCACCCTTGACAGGTACTCCAATCAATGATGAAAACTCCTCCAGCAGAGGTCCTAGCTGAAAGTCTGGGAATGTGAAACATCTCAGAGGAGGGTCATAAAACTGCAGGCATGTGTGGATCATGCTCCTCTGAGAAGGCTCCAAGTCCATAACCATATCCAAAATACCTCCATAATGCTCTCTGAACAAAGGGATGTGGTCAGGGGTGATAAGTGACTGGACCTGCCTGATACCAGTCAACACAGGCTCAAAGAAATGGTAGGATATGTTGCTCTTCCTGGGAGTAGTCATAAATGCTGCTGAAGATGATGAAGATATTTGCTGATGAATATCAAAACTGATACTGGAGATGAGCCACTAACAGGCTGATGCTGGTGATGATGAAGATGACTAAATAGCTCAAGCAGATAACTGATGAAACAGAGGTCTATGCAGAAGAAGGGGTCAAAACCAAGCCAGATATAATGTGGATACCCTGAAAAACAAATTAAACAAATGTTAAATGATGCAAATGATGATGTATGCAAATGATATGCAAGGGTTTGTGATCAAGTTGGATCTGATTTGTCTGTCTTGATATAAGGCCCATGTATGCTCAAGAAGTCTAGATGGAGGTTCAGAAATCCAGTAACCAAGGTGGGGGACTCAAATAAAGAGTCACATGTCCAGGGTTAAATTACAAGAACTGTCCAAAGTGAAGCATTCTTAAACAAAACAAGTATCAGGGTATGATGTGGCCAATGGTACCTGCAAACCTGTAAACAGCCCAACCCCCTAACAGGTAATGTTCTAAAACAAGGATCCTCAGACTTGGATCAGTTATGAGAAGTGTAAACACTTCTAACCCGGAGGTATAGTGTTTACAATAACCATAAAAGATCCTCCTCTAATTCACCTCAGTTTCTGAAGGTCAAAAATAAAGGTCATCCAGACTTAGTAGGCTTCCCAGATAGCCCTAGCACTACAGGAAATCTGTAGCACAGAGTTCTCAAGAAGAAACCCACATCTGAACCGTGTTTGATATTCCCGCACCAGACCGAAATGGAATGGGAAAGAATAAGAACCACTCTAGCCTAGGTGTCACTCAGGTCCCAGGTATAGGACCTCAAACTCTCAATGAAACCCCACCCACCAAGACAATAAACCAGATCCAGCAAGATGATAGTATGACAGTATGATGTATAAAACTGTAAAGAGAGAAAATAACAAGATTGTACATAAGGCAGTAAGTCAAATACATAAACACATATAGCACATAACACCCCAGTAAACACAAATCAAACAAGCGCTAGGAGGAACCCACAAAAAGAACCAGAAGCCCTGGTTACAGTACAAAAATCCCCAGCAGAGTCGCCAAGCTGTCGCTCCCACCTGATGACACAGGGCCAAGAGGGGTACGGACGCGAACGGTCGGCGAAAGAGAAGAGGATGAATAGAGTCGCCAGCTAGGCATTTTTATCCCGAAGGAAAGGTAATGTTGCATAGACCTAGAAAAGATATGGATAAGACGGTTGCGAACCAGAGAGACTGAGAAAGGGGGTTGGTTACAACCTGGGAAGGTACTAGCACCCAGATTATCCGCCGTACTCGACGGGATCCACGTTTAAAAGGGGTAGTGTCAGTGCAATTTGTGTATCAAAGCTGGAAAGATTGCAAGTGTCAGTGTAGGAGCAAGAGTGAAATGCTCAAGACTATGAGGCTTAAAGAGTAAAGCTGGAAAGAGGGGGGATGTACAGAGACTTTTGTTCGATAACTGTTAAGTTATGCCTACGTATCCTCTCGTGCAATGAGGAAGTCAGAACACCGTAGTTCGACTCAAAGAGACTGAAAGATAAATTGACTTGTGAACTGCTTACTTGTCTATGCTCAAGTGTATGACCTGTCTGGCTCAGGTGCAAACTGTCTTGCATTAGACGAAAGAAGCAAGTTCTCGCTTGTGAATGAATGAGATGAGAAAAGAATCCCGGAGGAGACGATTATTGTTGGATTTTGTGTTTTCAATCTTTTATTTCTTTTTGAGTTTGTCATAAGAAAATGAGCTTAAGCCTAAACCAAGGGTTAGTAAAACTCATCACATCCTTCCTCTGATTAGGGGTAATGAGAATACCTTAAGTATGAAGTAAGTACCTCACACTTATTCACCATGATGTAGGATTAAGATCATTAACCTACTTGTATTTATTTAGATGTTTTTGTTGCTTTTGTTTAGTGTTAAGCAATGAGTTTAAGCCATAATCAAGGATTTAATGGACTCATTACACCATCCTAATAGAAGGGTAATAGATGAGAACATTTAAGCTGAGAAAGACTCCTCAACTTAATCCATGATTAAGGATTAACCTCATGACAAAACAAAGCCTTTATTAAATGGATTTTAGTTAATGGTAAGATTAAGAAATGGGTTTTACGGTTTGTAAGACAACTTGAGGGGGACTTGTCCATTAACACTAGGGTTAGTCCTTCTTAACCAATTAAGGAAGAATTAGAACCCTAATGCAAGGCCCAAGTTACAAGCTTGATGTCTTGATGATTATTAAGTAAATTGATTAAAGGATTCAAACACATTAAGGGTTTAACACTTAGGATTAAAGTTATACACTCCATCCTAATAGAAGGATGCAGGCATAAGCTTAATCACAAAGCCTTAAATCCTTTAGGGTTTAGTCCCTGATTATAAGATAAGAAGAGAAGACTCAAAGATGACACAAAGGTAAAACTAAATGGGGACTAATCAAACCCTAATTGTTATCATACTTAGATATCCTAGGGTTTGTGAGGCTTAAGAGAGAAAGATCTTCAAAGAACCACCAAGGAGAGGAGCAGATGAAAGGAGGAAGAAGCAAAGAGAAACAAGACAACTTGCTTCACTTAAGAAGACAAGTTGCCTGAAGAAAGAAAGTAAGAGATGAACATGAATGAGAAAGCTCACTCTAATACAAAGATAAAATGCAGCAATGATGCAAGGGAGATGAGAAGAGATTGTGAGAAGTGAAGGCAAATTCACTTATCAAATTACTTACCACCTGCAAAGGTTAGCCAAAGAAATGAGATGCAATGCAAATGAGATGAAATGTCATGATGAAAACCAAAACCAGAAGCAAGAACATGATGTTAATGATGCTAAAAGATGATGCAAACACATGACAAGAGATGAGAATGATCAAACAAGCATAAGGATGCAAATGAGGCATGCTTTGAACCATAAAGATCCATGAATGTTTATGAAATGAAATGAGCATATAACATGACAAAGGAATGATGCAATGATCAAACATGATTCTAATATGTCCTAAGATGTATTATGAATCATGTGGATGCACAAAATTTCATGGCAAGTCATTGAATGTAAGCAAATGAGAGATGGATACAAAGGAAGGCACAAATTAGGGTTTACATACAACATGCATCACAGAAATCCAAAACCAGAAGCAAATGACATGACAAAAAATTGAAAATGGGATCAAAGGAACCCTAAACCTACACAAGTTCACTGCCCAAAGGAGGGGACCTAAATCTTAACCTAGTGCAAGTTGTGAATTTCCTAAGTTGGCTAGGGTTTCAAGGTACCTCACAAAGAAAAAATACAAAACAAATTGAAAATGCAAGATCAATTCAAACCAATTTTATCCTATAAACTACATGCTATGAATGATGAAATGCAAGAAGAACCATTATCAAACTCTCAAGGGTTAGGCAGAAGGGATTTTTCAAAGTTTGAACCAAAATATTGCCTTAAAATGAATTTAATTCCAACAAAAATTGTCAAAATGTATCAAGAACAAAAAAGAAATTTGGTTTGAGGGTTTGATAATGTTTCTAAATGTTTTGAAATGCAATGTGAATTTTTTTTTGTGATTTTTAAATACCTAAATGTATTTTTAATTAATTAATTTTCATTAACTAATTAAAAATAAACATTTAAATGATTTAAAAATAATTTTTAATGCAAAAAATAAAAATAAAAATATTTTTGGGTTCTTAAAATTAATGAAATGTTTGACAAAAATTTTCAAAATTTTTAAATGTATTTTGCTATTTTAAATAAATCGTACAAATTAAATACAAAATAAATGAATAAAAAATGAAAATATGAGAAGTATGCAAGATCCATGGCTGAGATTCAAACTTGGGGTCAATGGTTGACTGCGCGCGCTGGTTGAGGGTCAGGATCTCTTATGGCTTAATTAACTTAAATGTGATTTATTAAATTAATAAAAACAGATTAGGGTTTAATGAAATGATCTAGGCCATTCAAACACGCGGGAGTCAACAAAAGTCAGACAAATCCATGGCTAAGATTCAAACTGAGCCCTAAACGTGATTAATACATTAATGACTTTCAGGTGGCCGGAAATGACCTCCGGTCATCTTCTCCGGCCACACCCCTCCCTAAAAATTGCTAACTTCTTCCCTAGGCCACTAAATCTAATCTCTCTGCCCAGAAATGATCCCCATACATCATACATCAAGAATCAACAAACAAACAACATTTAAAACACATCAACAATGAGAATCGAATCAAAACAGTTTTAGGTCAAAAAATTTCAGAACACGAATACATACTCATTTCTCAACAATTTTCAAAACAAAACATATCAACATGATCAGTGAAGCATAAAGAATCAATTGGTAACTTAAAAAAAAGTTTCTGGAAAAAATTGTTCTTGAGCTCACGTGAACTGGAGCTTTGATCTTTGGAACTTTCTGACTGCCTCTTTTATCCAAAACGCCTCTAATGAACCTCCTGAGAAGCTTGCAATGCTTGGTTGGAGTTTAGTGTGGCTAATTTAAGAGTTTGATGCAATTCTGATCAAGGGAAGTGAGAAATCGTATTTCTGCTTGGGGTGGTTTCAGGGACAAATGAGGATTGGGAAATGATCAGAGGAACATGGTGAGTGGTTTTGTGAAGTTTGCTTTGATGTTTGATGCTTATGTGCTGAGTTTCGAAACAAAATGCATAAGAGGTGAGTTTTGGGAACTATGGCTTATGAGATGTTTCGGGATGAGTTGTGTTGTGCTTTGAGTTGCTTTTTGTCCACTTATCACACTGTGATAGGTCTGTGGAGTTGGTGTGGCCTATGCTGATTGGTATGGGCAAGTTGCCAAAATGTCAAAAGTTGGTGTACTTGAGGTATGGGACATGGTAGGCTAAGGACAATGGGGTGTCCTACACAGCAAGGATTGAGGAGAGCCATAGAATCAGTCCTGAGGCCAATTAGCAAGTGGATTAAAGCTTATGGGTGGTTTTGCAAATTTGTGATCTTTTGGCCCTTTTGAAGTTTCTTAAAGATCAAGGCATGAAAATGAACAAATCTTTGGTGCATTCTAATTTTTAGGTCATGGTTTATGTTTGTGAAAAGGTTAGAAGTCCATTTGAAGTCACATTTGCCTTGGCATGAGGTTTTGCAACTTTGCCTCTTTGGTGTAAAGCTTGAAATTATGTGATTTTGTCCAACTTTGACAAGCCATAACTTTTGATCCAAAATGAATTAGAATGAGTTCTTGTACTTTTTCAAAAGGGAATGATCCATTCTACAACTTTCATGACCAAAGTTTTCTCATTTGAAGCATTTTTGAATCAATTTGAGGAGGTTGAAAAACTTTCCCAAAATAGCAAGTTTACATTACAAGTCACTTTCCCAAAAAGGCAATTTTGCAAATGGCTTGAAATTTTCCAATTTTGTGAACTTACAACATCTTCTATGATCAAATAAAGATCATATACATTCAAAATGATGAAGAACACCCTTTGGTTGGGTCATTGGGGGCCTCAGATGCCCTGATTTTGCACTGACTTGCTCAAGAAGTCATCTATTGATCAGATGCCTTCCCCATTAAATTTCTTCATGAAAATTGATATGCATGATCCTCATATCATATATAGACCAATAGGAACAAGAATGACCAAAAAATTTGGAGTTATGGCCTTTGAAACCAAAACCCTAATTTAAGGTCATCTGTGTAGTTAAACCTGGCTCTGCTTCCATGCCTTTCTCAGTTCTTGTGATTCTTTGAATATCTTGGCCTTGTGAGGGTATAATATGATGTTTGAAAATTCATGGACCCCTTTTAAGTGATTGATGACCTTTGGAGTGGCTCAAATGGCTCAGGGATGGCTCAGATCACAAACCCTAGAAGCAGATGACTTTGAACCAATGCAGTAAATCAAAAATGTGGTATGAGATGCTATGATTGAACCTATGAATATGAAAAGATCACAATCCATGGTGTGAATGGGTGAGGGAAAATTTGGGGTGTTTACACACAACAATAACACAACAACTACAAAAGATTAGAGGCGAGAGTGACTACCAACAGATGACGAGCTTTTGTGTGTTCCCTTTGATGGTATGTGCTTCCTTCTTCTTGATATCACCTCTTTTCCTATTTTATGATTTTTGCGTCTTCTTCTTCTCTGAGTGTAGTTGTGTTATGGTTATCGTCATTGTTATGGAATGTTGTGAACGGTTTAGCTCTGACCAATATAGAGCTTCGATTTGAAGCCCTGAATGGTCTAAGAATGAGAGCTTTGAGTATTGGTTTTCTGAGAAACTTTTTCTTGCAGTGTAACAAATGGAGATTTGCTTCGTATGCTAGGGTTTTTTCAGGTGTCGTGTGTTTGTGCCAATGATTGGCTTATATAGGGGAATATTGAGATTGTTTGATACGTGTGAGGAGAATGAGAATCGTGTGAGAGGGAGTGAAGGTCATGAGGAATTTGTTGGTATGTGAGCTATGAAAATTTCATGCCGTTGTGAGTTGTACGATATTCTTCAGCTGTAGATTTTTTTGTGGGGACCAAAAGAGTGAGTCATTGTTCTTGTTTTTGTCTGTAGTGATGAGAGAGGGTGTGGTCCCCTGCTGATTGCATCATATTTTTTTTCACTGTAAACCATACAAACTTGTTTTTAACTCCTCCTCTACTACTGATAATTCCTTTAATACTTTGGCTCGAAAATTGTAAATTACTTGACTAGATTGAACATTCATGACAAGTTATCAATTGATAGCTAAACCTTTCACAACTTGGATGAAGGCTGGTATGAAGATGAAAATAGGCTGCAGTGTTTTATGATTATATGATATTGATGAGCTTATGTTAACATTGCCTCAATCACTGCAGGTCAGAGGCATGGGGAGGACAGAAGAATGCAATTCACGGTGGAAGATTTCTTTTAGCTTTGATATTGATGTCGAGAAATCTGAAATGTGACCAAGCCTTTGGAACTTTGATGTTCTTGGAAGGACTATTTCTCTGTCACCTTCATTTACCATGTGATTTGTTTTCTATGATGTTTTGCTCAGATGAAGTTGTTCTGATACGGTGATTTCACATTGCAGGTGTATACTCTGGTTATGGCTTGAAGACATTCACTTCAGATTAACTTGCTCTTGTTGGTGTGATGGAATTTTCTTATAACATAGAGGACACATGGCTTAAGAAAAACGCAGATTAAAGCATTAGTTTGAAAGTTGATGAAACTTTGGATAGTGATTGAGGTAAATACACTCCTAAACTTGTATGAATTATCGAATTCTAAATGTTAGTTTCAGTTAGGATCTTGGTCAGCATTGATGCTCTATTTCATTCTGTTTGGTATACTCCTACTTGCTGATGAAATTTTGTTTTGAATGCTTCCTTGTTCTTGCCTAAACCCAGCATTGTCTGCATTATTACTTGGTTGAATTGAATTCAACACGTTTCGCAGTGTTGTTGATAAACCAGGCATAGAGCTATGTTACATGCTTGCAGAATTGCTCTACTGTATAGTTGATGCAGAACCTTGTAAGTTTGATGCGAATTTCAATCTTTGAATGTTGTCTTGAACTTTTGTTTTCTTATCCGCATTTATATGCTGTCTTGACATTCTTTGCTTCATTTTCTATTCAGTTTGATCAACCTGCAAATCAAGCTTCACTGACCCTGAAGACTCTATCTCAGGATTATTATTGGGAACTACTTCAATACCAATTGGAAGACCATTGGCATCAGCACCATTGGGACTTTATTCCTCTCACTGACACCATCTGCAACTTTCTCACAAACAGCTGAAGATTTTAATACAGATTGAAAATCTCTAGGATTTTTGTTTGTTTGGAGATCAATGATTTTGGACTAACATAATTCTGCTTTATCAACACTTGGCACACTAACACTTGAGTTGTTTTTGCAACTAATAGGAAAACCTTGGGTAATATTCTGTGATACAGTGCTCATTAAGATGTTGGTTGGGAGACCTGCTACACCAGAGGTAATATCACCATCTAGTACAAAATGAATGCTGCAGTGGTGAGACCTTAGTATGCCGAGCTGGGATTGATGATCACTGATAAGGTATAACAGGAACATTTATGATCCATTGGCCTGGGATTTGCTGTTTGATTGCTGGCTCAATATTAAGCTTTTTCTTTTTCATGTTGCTTATGAATTATATTTGATGCAACAGGGTTATTTTCTAACTCTTTCCCATCTGCAAACGAATCGTCGTCCATGGAGGAAGAATTTGAAAATGAGGCTTGAAAATCATGTGTTCTACATTAATTTCTATTTGTTTTGCTTGGCTTATAGAAACAAGAGGACATAATATCATGCTGGCCATGCAATTTAGAATGAAACCTTCATTGACATCATGGTCTTGCTTTGCAGGTGTAGACTTTGTTGGTGTAAGCCCTAGAGGCCAATACTTTTTGGTACTTGTATCGGATTATTTGTTTAATAATAAAAGGCATTTCTTTATTATGTTTGTCTTTCAGAATAATAAAGTCCCTAGAATAGTTAGTCTGTTTAATGAAATGTTAAGTGTGACTTAATCATGAGATCCCATTAAACATAAAGACATTATTCTTAAAATATCCGTAGTCAAGCTTTATTGCAAAGTGGGATAACATTAAAGCATTGAGACTATTATGAAGATAGACTGATGATCATATCTCATGGATCATGGATAAAGAGTTATCAAGTCTTGACATAGGTATAAATATTAGGAGTAATATTTATACCGGATTGACCCGCTATGAGAATACTACATAGTATGTTATGCAAAGTGTCATAAGTTATTCTCATGGTGATAATGGTGTATTACCACCCTTCGACCTGAAACCACTATGGACCCTAGATGTAGAGTCGGGTGCTTTATTGCTGATCAAACATTATCCGTAACTGGATGATCATAAAGACAGTTGATGGGCACTCCACGAAGCATGCTGAGGGACATGAGTGTCCTAGATGGAATTTGCCAATCCTGCATAACAGGAGAAATGTCTAAGGGCCCAATATTGAACTGGACAAGGATGACACAGTGTATGCCTTGTGTTCAATATAGACATAAGGGCAAAAGGGTAATTGTACAAACATATATTATCACGAAAAAGGTTTTGTCAGATCACATGACATTTTCGTGACTTGGGTAGCAGTGATGTGTTGCTAGATACCGCTCACTGTTTATTATGTTAAATATATAATTTAATATAATTACCAACGTTACGAAATCCTACAGGGTCACACACATAAGGACAGTTTGATGAGAGATAGAGAAATCAAAGGAACACCGTAAGGTACGGTGCACTTAAGTGAAAAATAGAAATTCGGATAATATAATAATAATTATTGTTATTTTATAATGGTTATAAAATAATAATAAAATAAATATATTTATTATAATAATAGTTATTATAATAATATATAATATTATTATGGATCATGTGAATTGGGCTTTTAGCCCGCAGCCCACAAGAGAGTCTATAAAAGGAACCCTTGTGATGAAGCTTTTACTTGATGCAATTTCGTTTTTGATTCTCACTCAAATAATTCCGTTCGTAAGCAGCTAGCACTGTGACCGGAAGCTGTTCGTGTGGACTGAGTAGAGGCGTTGCACTTCATCAACGCTTGTGATCGCTGCATCAAAGATCTGAATCGCCACAAAGAGGTAACGATTCTATCACTGACCATGCTCATTCGTAAGGATCACTAAAGGAAAATTTTTGTTTTCCGCTGCGTTTAGATCGCAATTTTCCTTCAGTGGTATCAGAGCCACTTACGAAACCATGGATCTGATAGCTGTTAAATTTCCGTTTTTTTTTCTGTATTTGATTCGATTAAAACACAGAACGAATTTAACAATAAACGATTAATTAAATTTGGCATCTGTTGTGTACGATTTGGATGATTGATGTTGATTATGCTTCAGAAACCGACATTAGTATGGTGAAGTTGTGCGATACATTGATCATCCATAGGTTACACAATTAGATCGATCACTTTTATATAAGATATAAGAAATTCTGATGCAAAGATGGTATATGGGATATACTGTTTTGATTTCATCCATTCAATCACATAAGGATTGTAATTCTTTAGAAAGATCATCATTTTCATTCGCTTCGGAATCCGACGTTAGTATGGTGAAGCAATGACATGTTGATCTATCATATTGAGTTATCAATCGAGTTGTGTTTGACGGCATGAAATTGTTGCATTAGGATTAATGGCAGTACAAGTGTTGTATTGCCGCAGACTTTTCCGGTTGGGGTTGTAAATGCACAAAAGTTGTGCAAGAAACGACGTGAAATACAATGAAGTGTTCATAAAATTTTTCGCCGGGGCGCTGCCCCTGACAACCCCGCAAGGAGGCGCTGCCCCCTTAACCACCGTCCGCTGACCGGGCAGCGGAACCCCCGGCTAAGTCTGCAAAGTGTGATCAATCAGCCGAAATTTAATTTAGTTTATTTAATTATCGGAATTTTAAACTAATAATAAAAGTGTGTTTATTATTATTTATTTGTGGTGATCAGTTATGGCCTTAGTTTATCCTTTATTATTGTTTTGGGATTTTTAAATACGGCCTGCGAGTCGTGCCTCTCTCTCAATCTCTTTATGTAACTTCTTTTCTCATCTCACTCCCTCGTATGTAAAACGAGTTTTCTTATATGTAATGTAATATTATGTTATGAAGAAAAAGGAAGTATTCAATATTAAAGGAGGATAACCTTGGAGATCATGCTTGGAGAAGCTTAGATCGTTATTAGGTTAGCTTAGGTTCTCTCATTGGCTTGAGAGAACAACTGCGTTAGGGGCCATAATTGTATCTTTTTATATGTATGTTGATGCATGTAATTGTATGTTGATGCATGTGAGAGACGTTTTGCATGTTAAGCCGGTGAGATCAAACTAATAACAAATTCCCTCAAAATTAAATATTAAGTTTATGCTTTCCAATTTTTAGCACTCATCAAGACTAGTATCGAGCATTGTAGGTTTCGCCTACGCGAGGTGCATGTTCTATATTAGTAAGGTGTGATGGGATAATTGTAATATCCAATTGCTAAAACAATGGGTCAAACTTAACTAAACAAATTATAATAAGATTATACATGTTTAGAAGCAAGAATTGGGAATGATTCATGTGATGGATCAGAATAAGGAGTTATTCACCCAATTGAAAATATTCGAGAGTTGTATGAGATACAATTGGAAGGAGTTCCTACCTAAATAACTTAGTTTTGTGTAATCAGCCTAACGTTGACTTAAAACAAAGTGAAACATGGATCTCGACCCACTAGAAAGTCTTCCAACGGGATTTTCCGAATCAAATGATGAGGGTCATTTGTTTTGAATAAAATAGTGGGAGCATATTTGATTAAAGGCCTAATTAAATATGTTGTTTTAATGATACTTATATTTTCATATTTCTCTTGTAGATTACCATGACAACAAACACATCGAACAATATTTTGCGATCCATCCTAGATAAGGAAAAATTGTCTGGGACAAATTTCCTGGATTGGCACCGTAATCTGAGGATTGTCCTCAAGCACGATAAGAAGCTGTATGTCTTGGAGACACCAGTTCCTGAGGAGGAACCTCCTAGTTCTGCACCAAAGGCAGAAAGAGATGCTTATAAGAAGCATTTCGATGATGCCAATGAAACCGCTTGCCTCATGCTTGCTACCATGAACTCTGAGTTGCAAAAGCAACACGAGAACATGTCTGCGTTCGATATGATCGGACATCTGAAAATGCTTTATCAAGAGCAAGCAAGAAATGAGAGGTTTCAGGTTTCAAAGTCCCTTTTTAACAGCAAGTTAGCTGAGGGAGCCCCTATAAGTCCCCATGTACTCAAGATGATTGGGTATGTGGAGAACCTTGACAGATTAGGGTTTCCCCTTGGAAAAGAACTTGCGATTGATCTGATCTTGCAATCGTTGCCAGAGAGCTTCAGTCAGTTTGTCCTGAATTTCAATATGAATGACTTGGACAAAAGTCTTCCAGAACTGCTAGGCATGTTGAGAACTGCTGAGCAGAATATGAAGACAAAAGGGAAATCCATTCTGATGGTCAGTAATGGAAAGAAACAGAACAAGAGGCCCATCAAACAGGGTGGTAGAGGGAAAGGCAAGGAAGTTGCCAAACCCAAACCCACTCCTCCTGTTTTGAAGCCTAATGGAGGAATAGCAAAGGAGGGCACTTGCTTCCATTGCGGTAAGACCGGACATTGGAAGAGAAATTGCCCAAAGTACCTGGAAGATAAGAAAAATGGAGTAGAGACTTCAAATTCAGGTATTTTTGTTATTGAAATTAATTTATCTACTTCTGCATCATGGGTATTAGATACTGGATGCGGTTCTCACATTTGTACTAATGTGCAGGGGCTAAAAAGGAGTAGAGATTTGGCAAAAGGTGAAGTTGACCTACGAGTTGGCAATGGAGCAAAGGTTGCTGCTTTAGCTGTAGGAACTTATGTTTTAACTTTACCTAGTGGTTTAATAATTCAGTTAGAGAACTGTTATTATGTACCTGCAATTAGCAGGAATATTATTTCCGTTTCTTGTTTGGACAAGTTTGGTTTTTCATTCATAATAAAGAACAATTGTTGCTCCATTTATTTGAATGATATATTCTATGCTACTGCAAAAATGAATAATGGACTATATGTCCTTGATCTTGAAATGCCAATTTATAACATTAATACTAAAAGGTTGAAACCTAATGAGTTGAATCCAACTTACCTTTGGCACTGTCGATTAGGCCACATAAATGAGAAACGCATTTCCAAACTCCATAAAGATGGACTCTTGGACTCTTTTGATTATGAATCATATGAGACATGCAGATCTTGTTTAATTGGAAAGATGACAAAGTCCCCATTCACAGGAAAAGGTGAAAGGGCTAATGATCTTTTGGCACTCATACATACTGATGTATGTGGACCACTGAACATACCAGCCAGAGGAGGTTTTCAGTACTTCATCACTTTCACTGATGACTTCAGTAGATACGGATATGTGTATTTAATGAAACACAAATCTGAGTCCTTTGAAAAGTTCAAGGAATTCAAGAATGAAGTACAAAACCAACTAGGGAAGAATATTAAAGTTCTTCGATCAGATCGAGGCGGTGAATATTTAAGCCTAGAATTTGATGACCATCTAAAAGAGTATGGGATTCTATCCCAACTTACTCCTCCTGGAACACCACAATGGAATGGTGTATCTGAGAGAAGAAATCGAACCTTGTTAGACATGGTCCGATCCATGATGAGTCACGCCGATCTTCCAAACTCCTTTTGGGGACATGCATTATTAACAGCAGCTTACACACTTAACCGTGTTCCATCCAAAAAGGTTGATAAGACACCATATGAGATATGGAGTGGTAAGAAACCACATATGTCTTACATGAAGATTTGGGGTTGCGAAGTTTACGTCAAACGACAAATTTCAACCAAGCTTGAGCCCAAATCTGACAAATGCTTATTTGTGGGATATCCTAAAGAAACAAGAGGATATTACTTCTACAATCCTTCTGAGGGCAAAGTGTTTGTCGCTCGAACTGGAGTCTTTCTGGAAAGGGATTTTATTTCCAAAGGAAACAGTGGGAGGAAAATAGAGCTTGAAGAAATTCAAGAATCACAAAACATTGAAACACCTATGGAGGAACTAGAGCAGGAAACACAAGTAGTTGTAGAAGAGCAACCTGCTCAAGTAGAACAAGACCAACGTAGGTCAAGCAGGACACGTCACCAACCTGAGAGATATGGATATCTCATAAGTGATCAGGGTGATGTATTACTCATGGATCAAGATGAGCCTGTGACCTACAAAGAGGCCATAACTGGTCCTGAGTCTGAGAAGTGGCTAGAAGCGATGAAATCTGAAATGGATTCCATGTACACAAACCAGGTTTGGACCTTGGTAGAACCTCCTATAGGAGTTAACCCTATAGGATGCAAGTGGGTCTTCAAGAAGAAGACTGACATGGATGGTAAGGTACATACCTATAAAGCAAGACTGGTTGCAAAAGGCTATAAACAAATTCATGGGGTTGACTATGATGAAACCTTTTCACCAGTTGCAATGCTTAAATCTGTTCGGATTTTACTTGCCATCGCTGCATATCATGATTATGAAATATGGCAGATGGATGTCAAAACTGCTTTCCTTAATGGGAATCTTCTTGAGGATGTGTACATGACACAACCTGAAGGATTTGACATACCACAAGATGCCCAAAAGATATGCAAGTTACAGCGATCAATCTATGGATTGAAGCAAGCTTCCAGAAGCTAGAATCTTCGTTTTGATGAAACCGTAAAACAATATGGATTCATCAAAAATGAAGATGAACCTTGTGTCTACAAGAAGGTTAGTGGGAGCATGATCGTGTTTCTGGTATTATATGTAGATGACATATTACTCATTGGAAACGATGTCCCTACCTTGAAACAAGTGAAGACTTGGTTAGGGAATTGTTTTTCTATGAAAGACCTAGGTGAAGCAGCCTATATATTAGGAATTAGGATCTATAGAGATAGATCACAAAAACTGCTTGGCCTAAGTCAGAGTACATACATAGATAAAGTGTTGAGACGCTTTAATATGCATGATTCCAAGAAAGGATTCATACCTATGCAACATGGTCTGTGTTTATCAAAAACACAATCCCCTTCAACTAAGGAAGAAAGGGATCGCATGAATAAGATTCCATATGCATCTGCAATAGGATCTATCATGTATGCCATGTTATGTACTCGACCAGATGTCTCGTATGCATTAAGTGCAACGAGTAGGTACCAATCTGATCCCGGTGATGCTCACTGGGTAGCTGTCAAGAATATCCTTAAGTACTTGAGAAGGACTAAGGATTCATTCTTGATATATGGAGGTCAGGAAGAGCTTGATGTAATTGGTTACACTGATGCTAGCTTCCAGACAGATAAGGATGATTTTAGATCACAATCTGGTTATGTGTTCTGTCTCAATGGTGGCGCTGTGAGCTGGAAAAGTTCAAAGCAGGAAACAGTTGCTGATTCTACAACTGAGGCCGAGTATATTGCTGCCTCAAATGCAGCAAAGGAAGCTGTTTGGATCAAGAAGTTCATTAGTGAACTTGGCATAGTCCCTAGCATTGTGGATCCCATTGGTTTATATTGTGATAACAATGGTGCTATCGCACAAGCTAAGGATCCTAGATCTCACCAACGATCCAAACACATACTTGGGCGTTATCACCTCATTCGAGAGATAATCGATCGGGGAGATGTGAAGATATGCAGAGTACCTACACTTGACAATATCGCTGACCCATTAACAAAGCCTCTTGCGCAACAGAAGCATGATGGTCATACTAGATCTATGGGTATTAAGGGTATGCCTAATTGGCTCTAGTGCTAGTGGGAGATTGTTGGTGTAAGCCCTAGAGGCCAATACTTTTTGGTACTTATATCGGATTATTTGTTTAATAATAAAAGGCATTTCTTTATTATGTTTGTCTTTCAGAATAATAAAGTCCCTAGAATAGTTAGTCTGTTTAATGAAATGTTAAGTGTGACTTAATCATGAGATCCCATTAAACATAAAGACATTATTCTTAAAATATCCGTAGTCAAGCTTTATTGCAAAGTGGGATAACATTAAAGCATTGAGACTATTATGAAGATAGACTGATGATCATATCTCATGGATCATGGATAAAGAGTTATCAAGTCTTGACATAGGTATAAATATTAGGAGTAATATTTATACCGGATTGACCCGCTATGAGAATACTACATAGTATGTTATGCAAAGTGTCATAAGTTATTCTCATGGTGATAATGGTGTATTACCACCCTTCGACCTGAAACCACTATGGACCCTAGATGTAGAGTCGGGTGCTTTATTGCTGATCAAACATTATCCGTAACTGGATGATCATAAAGACAGTTGATGGGCACTCCACGAAGCATGCTGAGGGACATGAGTGTCCTAGATGGAATTTGCCAATCCTGCATAACAGGAGAAATGTCTAAGGGCCCAATATTGAACTGGACAAGGATGACACAGTGTATGCCTTGTGTTCAATATAGACATAGGGGCAAAAGGGTAATTGTACAAACATATATTATCACGAAAAAGGTTTTGTCAGATCACATGACATTTTCGTGACTTGGGTAGCAGTGATGTGTTGCTAGATACCGCTCACTGTTTATTATGTTAAATATATAATTTAATATAATTACCAACGTTACGAAATCCTACAGGGTCACACACATAAGGACAGTTTGATGAGAGATAGAGAAATCAAAGGAACACCGTAAGGTACGGTGCACTTAAGTGAAAAATAGAAATTCGGATAATATAATAATAATTATTGTTATTTTATAATGGTTATAAAATAATAATAAAATAAATATATTTATTATAATAATAGTTATTATAATAATATATAATATTATTATGGATCATGTGAATTGGGCTTTTAGCCCGCAGCCCACAAGAGAGTCTATAAAAGGAACCCTTGTGATGAAGCTTTTACTTGATGCAATTTCGTTTTTGATTCTCACTCAAATAATTCCGTTCGTAAGCAGCTAGCACTGTGACCGGAAGCTGTTCGTGTGGACTGAGTAGAGGCGTTGCACTTCATCAACGCTTGTGATCGCTGCATCAAAGATCTGAATCGCCACAAAGAGGTAATGATTCTATCACTGACCATGCTCATTCGTAAGGATCACTAAAGGAAAATTTTTGTTTTCCGCTGCGTTTAGATCGCAATTTTCCTTCAGACTTCACCTTTGGTTGGATGTCACATGAGAAAACGCGGGAAGGTTGGCTGGATAGCAGTCTTGGCAGCATGCTTGGCAGCAGTCTTGGCAGCAGGGTGTTTCGAATTTTCCAAGATAAAAAAAATATTCGATGATCATTGCAACTGGTATGACTAATGCTTTCTTATGGTTATGTGTCTCATGAGCTTTATGATGAAGACCAAACCCTTGCATCAATTTATGTTTTTTTTGTTTCGTTGCAGGAAAAGAATTGATCATGTCTGACCTTTTCGGATGAGTTCCCAAATGATTTTTTTATAACGCATACACGGAGTTCTCTTTGGTGTTTAGTGTGATGAACCAAAGGTATGTGTTGTTTTTACTCACTGATGACAGATGGAATCAAACTCCTGCCTTTGTTGTCACAAACCTTACTATCGACACCTTCATAACCTTGACATTTTTGTTGCAGTATTTTTGTGTTTTCAATGTCTTGAAGCTTAACGATATCATGTGCTTTATGAAACCTTGTTCATTCTTCCTCTTTTCTATTGGTCTTATGACTTTCGCTGCAAAATTCTTCTCTTCACTTTCAATACTTCTTTAATGTTGAATCTTTTTTCAATTAAGTAATGTCCATTAATATTCAATTCAGCAGGTATGGTGTATTGTTCATTGTGGAAGACCTGAGGTTTGACAAAGAATGTATAACCCAGACATGGAAGCTTGGTATGAAGCACGACATAGAAACCATAATTTTAAAAGATGGAGACCGCTAATGCACCAAAACCGCGAAGATCGACTTGAATTTTATTTGCAGCTTGCACTCTTTTGTAATTTTGGAAATTGACAGCGAATTACAACATCATTGAAAAGAGGTCTTTGCACCCATTAAACTCAAACAACTCGTAGCATTTGCAAGAGATTTTTTTTAGTAGAAACTTGTATCTAGATGTATGTTGATTCTTGCACTCTTGTATAACTGTAACTTGTGAATTCAATCAATGAAGTTTCATCATCTTGCAATTGAATATTTGACATCACTTTTTGAGCTTGCAATGAGATTTTGGGAATTTATATTTTTTGAAACTTATTCTGAAACTTAGCCTCGGTAAATCCCTCTTGGTGTAACAATTTGTAAAGTTCACAACTTGGATGAAACTTGGCATTTCATAATGTGATGCTAACTGATTTATCTTCAAGATGCCAATGGGCTTCATTGTTATTTGGAATTTGCACTTTTTGCAATGTGTTACCAATCACACATGTTATACAAATTTCATTGAAGTGTAGCACTCAAACCATATACCTCATGTTCTCTTTTTATGAACATTGTACTTTTGTTTTTTTTAAAGAAATAACCATGAGATGCAATTCCAAATTTAAGACTTGAAATGAACCAATGTTAATGTCCTTTCCTCTTTAAACCTTCATGGAAATTAAATTTCAATAAGGTAGTATTTTGGGCATTCTAATGAATAACATTTACTCTCACACATGACCAATACCGAAGTTGTCTCCACATATGACCAACACTTTCACAAATATCTTTGAGTCTTCTTTAACATCTTGATTAAGAAAAAGTGTGAACACACCTAAACTTGTTAATCACAATGAGCGTCGGTACAAATTCACGGCCTAAATCGTAGAAGATCATGGCCATGGGCCAGATGATCCTTTGGATATAAAAAATTAAAGAGGGTAGGACAATTTTGGGGTATGACACGGGAAAATGTAATGGGCATTCTTTTTCCTAGGTATCTCTTGAACTTCTGTCATCTGGAGAAACAATGAATACCAGAACTGGGTACAATGGATAAATGATAACATGAAATGGAAACACAAACAGTTAATGTAAGTATGATGCGATTCAAATGCAATGCAGGCATATGATCAACCACTAGAACTGTCTGGATACGGAATATTGGACCCAAGTGACCAAGAACCAAGATCCTCTGAATAAATCCCCATGAACAAGAATTCAGTCTCAAATAAGCCCCAAACCAGATATCTGAAATCCATGTAGCCATATCAAATCATAGAACTATATTGGCAATGAGTTATGATGAGGTCAAGGGTTCCTGCAAACCTGTAAACCCCTCCCAATCTCACAGGTGTGCTCCGGGTCAAACATCACGGACTCTCAAAGCCGAATAGCAATAATATGTTCACTATTTCCGAGAAATGGCTCATGACCAGATCAGGGAATCGGTTTGGCATTATGTACTACTCAGGGAGATCTCAGCGTGAGTCCGGGAAAAACAAGCATCCTTTATAAGTTCCCAGCTTCAAGCGCTGGAATCGAGAAACAATAGGACATTCATCCTGAAGGGTACAATACTATCGTCATACGACCAGATGCTTTGACTGAGTTCCTATAAAAGAACCAGGCCATCCTATGCAAGTTCCCAGTGGGCCCTCGGGTGCGGATGAGTTTGCCACGAGAATGTGGTCTACCATTGTCACCACTAGAGAGGGATATTACAAAGGTCCTCAACGATCGGTCCATAGATGCACATAACTATCGAGGTCGTCGAATGATCCAAGAAAGATTCCTACATTAAAACACTTCCAAGACGGTCGCAAGTCTGGGTGTGGAACTCTCTACTACCAACATAGCAAGATGCCATGAAGCCAAAGTGACTGTCCACGCTAAGTCCTAGGGTGCGCTCGAGCCCCGGTTACGAGCTCATCTCACAGTAACAATTCCCAATCCCACCAAAAGAAACTAGTACAGAAAGTCCAGTATAATATGATGCATGAAAATAAAATACTGAAAGCAGTAAATACAACTTTAAATAAAACTGTAAATAAACAGCAATAAAATAAACACGCAACAACAAACAATCAACTCCCAATGAAACAGAAACACGCAAGAGCTAGAAGAGACTCTCAAGGGAACCAAAGATTCTGGGTTCTCCCCAGCAGAGTCGCCAACTGTCGCTCCCTGGATTTCCATCCTAGTACAAACGTGAAAGTGGCGCGGAAAAGAGGTAGAGTCGCCAGCCAGGCATTTTTATCCCGAAGGAACGGGAATGGTAATGTTGCACAAACCAGAAGAAAAGAAAAGGAAGGACACAGGTCCTACAAACCAAATAATCTGAGTTCGGGAGTCGGTTACGACCTGGGAAGGTATTAGCACACCAGATCATCCGCCATACCCGACAGGATCCACGCTTGCAAAGAAACTATTTCAAAGGGTGAAGGAAATGAAAATTGCTGCAAAATAAAGACTGAAACTGGAAAAAAGAAAAGAAAGGGGGAAAATGTAGGGAAAATAAAAGAGTGTGCTCGAACGGGCCCTACCCCGCTACCTACGTACCTCACTAGACATGAGGATCAGAGTCTCCGTAGTTCCCCTAACTAGATGTGGAAAAGATTGCTTGTGTCTTAAGGCTTGAACTGCCTATGTCAATGCTCAGGTGTTGCAGGCTCGGACGACGAGTGCACTCCCATCTTGCAAAATGACAAGTAGGAGCAAGTTCTTATGTAAAGAGTGAAGGTGATGAGAAAAGAATTCACGAAGGAAAGATGCTTATTGTTTGTTTGTGTTTTTTAGAAGTCTTTTAGGAGTGTGGCACAAGGAAGTGAACTCAAACTCTTTTCCATGGAATGTCTAATTGCTAGTACATTCCAAGATGGAATAATAGAACAAGCACACCGAGTAAGGAGAATTTATCCAAGACTCGTTTCCAAGGGCTAGAGCCTAAGCTCACTAACTTGTTGAAGTTATTAGGTATCTTAGTGATTAAAATGAAGAATTGTTTTTTATGGTTTTCTTGATGAAGATGACCTCATGACCAGACTTGTGCATCATGCTAGACAAGTGTACTATTCCAAGATGGAATGAATACATATGCCCCATGGAATAAGGCTATTGCACAAGAAGTCACTTATTTCTTTATTAATGTTTTCTTAGGGTTTTTGTTTTGATATGAGAAGAGAAAGAAACAAAAAAGGATCTTAAAGGTAAAATTCTAATAGGGGAAAGACTAATCCTAGTGTTAGCATGCTTGGATAATCCTAGGTTAATGTGGTGTGAAACTATCCTAAGAGAAAAGAAGATCAAAGGAGAAGAAAAAGAGAGGAGAGGAAAGCTAGAGAACAACTTACTTCTCTAAAGAAGATAAGTTGCTTCTAAGGGGGAAGATAAAAAGTTGAAACACATGATGGCATAAGGCTCATCAATAACCACAAGGTAGAAAGCAAAGTAAAAAAGAAGAGATGAAGAGTTGAAATGTGGATAAACATCCACACTTCTCTTGCCAATGCACCTACAAATGTTAGCAAAATTCCAGCACATATACATCAACACAATTCATGGAATAAACATGCTCAAAGTTTCAAAAAGACAAGATCAAACAACATGCCAAGCTTTGAAAATACATGAATTTATGTGTCGAGAACATGAAGGCATACATCAACCAGCAAGCAAATCATCCTAAACTAGCATACAAAATGATCATACAATGATCCATGATGAATAAAGCAAGTAAGGGAATCAAACAAGCACAAAACAGCTCAAATATGGCACTCTGCTTCAGTGTTAACTAGTTAACCAAAGCGTTAACCGGTTAAACAGTTCAAACCTGCAGAAAATAACATAGATAGTAAGATTATGCAATCAATTATGCATGAAATAGTAAGATCGATTCACCTTAATCAAACACCATTAAGCTCATGAACATTAACACATAGATCCGATCACAAATCGACCAAACAATTCAAGAAAGAAAATCAAATACACAAGCACATGGTGGATCTAAGCACAAGCATGCAAATAAGCTAAAAACAGAGTTTGATCTGAACTTAACCAACCTACAAAGCTGAGTTATGCTTTGGTAAATGTTGTTTGAGCTGGAAATGAGGAATCGCATGGAGAACATCGAAGATACGGTGCTAATCTTCACACTCCATGCAAAATAAATGGAAGCAAAGGATCTTGATGAAGAATTTGGCTCTAAAGTCACTTCTAATCACCAAATCAGATTTGAACCAAGTAGTGAAACCATCAAATTGATGCAAAGAAGCTATGTATGGAGGTCTAGTTCCAAGATCTACAAACTTTAATGTAAAGTTTTGTGATCTTCAAAGAGGAACTTTGAGTGATTTTGAAAATTGGGAGAGAAAATGAGAGAATGGTGAGAGGGTGAAAAATCAGAAAAATGAGAAGTGAATTATGAGAGAGCTCCCTCTTGGTTTGGAAGGAAATGGAATAAATATCATTTAGGTTTGGGGCCTAAAATTTTGGTTTGGATTCCAAAAAAAGTGGATTGGAATTGCCTTAGAAAGTGATTAGGATCTAGCCTTGGAATTAGGCTTGGTAAATCATCTAGATCCTTCTCCATAATTCCCACTTAATTCAAAATGAATAAAAATCAGAAATGTGAAAAATTGGAGCCAAAACACATGCTGAACTTGTTGCTGGAATTCAAAATTCGCAGCTGTTAATCGGTTAACCAAAGCGTAAACCGGGTAACGCAAGAAATTTTTGAGTTCTCCCTCCTTTTGATGGAAAACTCCCATAATAACCCAGCGCCAACCATTCCAATCTGATTTTGATCCTCAATCTTTTTAGGGCTTTGACCATGATACCAAGCTTGTACAAAAGGTCCTGTGAACTTCCTGCCAGGTCACCATGCTCTTGACTTTGACTTGCAGTGCTTCGAATTTCCCGGATGATTGATCATATGCATTATGCTAGAACATGCGAGTGCTATGCTTCATCTTTCTTTGCAAAATACTAAGGATATGACATGCTGATGAAAATTATGACATGATGATGATGATAAAAAGAAGAGGCCAAATTTGGGGTGTTACTGCGCTCTCAATGCCAGCATTCCCTTCTTATCCGGGTGCAGATGGCCAACTTTGATGTTCGGCGAATCCTAGTCAATCAGGGGAGCTTGATAGACATCATGTACTCTTAGCTCTTCGCTACCCTGCAGCTCAACAAAATGCATCTGACACCCTACGTAGGGTCTAATCTATATGGGTTCAATGGAACATTATCTATGCCCTGGGGTTATGTCGACTTGATAGTTACTTTCGGGGCAGGAGAGACTGTTAGGGCGACTAAAGTACAGTTCCTCATCATAGATTGCACGTCATTGTACCAATGCATCCTGGGTCGTCCAACACTAGCTAAACTCATTGGTACGCTCCATGGTGAAGTTAAAGAAGAAGTATTACACTTCATCAGGATAGGTGGCTACACTCCATGGGGACATTGAGGTCGCTCATAGATGTTTTGAAGGTGCGTCTAAGGGACTCAACGCCATAGCCGCCAAGCCAAAGCCAACTACCAAGGCTGCTCTCCCCTGCTGTTCCAAGGAACAAAAGCCACTCCCACGTGTTGATTTAATCCACCTTGACAGTAGGTTCACTGAGTAAGAAAAGAAAACACAGTTGGCAACAAGTAGTTCTTCGTCGATACGTCCGGTGCCCGACGGTGACTTTGAGCTGATCGTGCTCGGAGAAGACCCTTTCAAAGGGGTCAAATTGGAGTAGACCTCCCTGACCTGGTGAGGAAGCAGTTGAAGGCATGTCTTCGGGAGAATGCATATCTGTTTGCATGGAGTGCAACTGAAATACCCGGGTTGGACCCAAACACTGCCAGTCACCACCTGACAATAGATCCCTCTATCCGCATTGTAGCACAACGGAAGAGGAAACAATACTTAGAAAAGATACAGGTTATCGAGCAGGCAGTCAAAGACCTCCTAGAGGCACAATTTGTAACTGAGGCCAGGTACACGACCTGGTTCTCAAACGTTTTACTAGTGAAAAAAGAATAATGGAAATGGGACATGTGCGTTGACTACACCGATCTCAACCGAGCTTGCCCGAAAATAGCTTACCCTTTACCTAAAATAGATAAATTGGTAGATAATTCTGCAGGTTTTAAGTTTTTGTTGTTCCTCGACGCCTGCTCTGGGTACAATGAAATACCCATGGGCGTGAACGACACAAAATATATTGCCTTCATGACCAAATCGGGCAATTATTACTACAACGTAATGCCTTTCAGCATGAAAAATGCAGGTGCGACTTACCAACGCATTATGAACAAAGTTTTCCGAGCAGAAATCAGAGACATACTCGAAGTGTACATGGACGATAGGACCGTTAAATCCCACGAGGAAACTGATCATGCTCTCCATTTAAAGAAAATGTTCGACCAAGCATGTAAGTGCAAAATGCGATTTAATCCGGAAAAATGCACGTTCAGGGTGCACGCAGGAAAATTCCTCGGTTTCTATCTAACCGAAAGAGGAATTGAGGCTAACCCGACAAGTGTCGAGCATTCGCCAAAACACCCACACAAAAATCCAAAAAATCCATTCAATCACTGAACAAGGTCTTCACCTTGCTATCTCACTTCATAGAAAAATCTGCTCAACACCCCCCCTTCAAGCTCCTCCGCAAAGAGACTGCCCTCGAATGGACGAAGGAATGTGAGAAATCCTTGACACATCTCAAGAAAGCTCTGTATGAACCCCTAGTTCTCTCCCGACCTGAGGTTGGGGAGACCTTATTTCTGTATTTGGTCATCGCAAACGAAGCTGTAAGCACCTCCCTCATACGAGAAATGTATGAAGATAAAAAATCCATCTACATTATGAGCAAAGTCCTGTAGGGGCTCGAGCTCAGGTATTAGCAGATTGAAAAAGCCTCCCTAGCCCACCTCAACACGGCAAGGAGACTCAGGAATTATTTCCTTACGTACAGAATCATTGTTCGAACTGACTAGCCCATCAGACAACTTCTTGTTCGATCAGATATGGCCGGCAGAATGCTCATGTGGTCCCTGGAACTATTTGCATTCAACATTAGATATGAAAGCAGGCTAGCCCTCAAAGCAAAAGTCCTGGATGATTTTGTGGCGGAAATGACCGCCCTAGAGAGCGTAGCTCTTGCATCTAGGAAAGGGACTATTTTCATGGACGGAGCATCGAGTTCAACAGGCATTGGAGCGGGAAGTATTTTAGAAAAAAAGGAAGTCATCCTAAAAGAGGTGTCTCTCGCACTTCCATTCCCCACCTCCATCAATCAAGTAGAATACGAAGCCTTCATCTCCGGCCTGAGGTTGGTAGACGATCTAGGAGCCGAAGAAATAATCATCTCTACAGACTCTCAACTTTTGTCCTTACAAGTCAAGGGAGAATACCAGGTCAAAAATGACAATTTGTCTGAATACCTGACCCTGGTCAAAGAAAAAATGACGAAGTTTGCATCCGTAGAAGTGAAACGCGTCCCTCATGAACACAACATACGGGAAGACATACTATCGAAACTCGTGAGCACGAAGAAAAAGGGTGGAAACAAATTTGTCATACATGAAGGTTCTTGGTTTAGCTGCATATGTAGAAAAACATCATCATTTGTATAGATGTCTTGTAAGATGTCCCTGACATGCTTAAAGAACATTTGGTGTGCAGGTCTTTGTGATGTGTAACACGGTGGGAGAACTGACTTTAGTTATGTTGCGGATAGCAAGAGTCGCCACCGACTTTTATTTTATCCAAAGGAAAGGCATAAAAGAACAGGAAAGACCTTTTAAAAGATTTTTGGGTCCGGGGGGTAGGTTATGTAAAGGGAAGGTGTTAGCACCCTTTACATCCATGGTTATCCATGGGCTCTTAGTTACTTAGCTCACTTTAAATTGTTTTTGAAAAGGTGAAGTGTGTGAATAGAAATTTTCATAAGAGTTTGATAATGATCCATGTATGGATGCGTAAAAAACTTGTGTTTGAAAATTGTTTGAAATTTGTGAAGTATTTGAAATTGTTTTTGAAGTAGTGAGCAAGTAACTATGAGGAACCTACCCTAAAGTTTAAGTCTTTCTGTTCTTTATCCTTTAAATCGTAAGACTATCCCTATTATTAAAGAATAGGTAGTCATTACCTTGGATGTGAGGGGAAAAACATAGGGTCATCGTATGGTCATAGAAAGCAACTTTGAGAGGTGTCTTTAGCAATTCATAGGGACTATCATCATTTATTCGAAGGGACAAGATCATTATTCTGTAGGCAACCTCGAAGGGACTTGATCTTTTAAACTGTAGGGACTTGATGATTTTTTATGAAGGGACTTTGCTTAAGACACCCCTATATTCGAGGGACTTGACCATGTTTAAGGCAACTGAGAGGGGTAATTTAGGAAGTGCAAGATGGCGATCAAAGATCGACTTACGTGTGTGAGTGTTTATATTCAGGTATTTATCTTATTTTAATTATCTAAGTTCAATTTAATTACATATAAGTTATACACACCCTAAGGTTACTAACCATATAGTAAAATATTTACAATAAAAATAAAGACATAAAAATAAATCTATAAGCTATTACAAGGCTTTGGCAGATACATAATAGTAGGATAAAAATAAATTATAAAGCAAGAATAATAGATATAATAAAATAATAAATAAGCAATAATAATAATAATGAAGCAAAAATAATAAAGCAATAATAACAATAAAGCAATAATAATAAAGTAATTATAATAATAATAAAGTTAAAATAAATTAAAGAAATAACAATTAAACATTTAATTAAACAGAAAAAGTTTTAGGTTAGACAAGTTAGATTTTTTAGAGGTTATTAGAAAAATATGAGTTTAAAATAAATTAGTAATAATAAAAGAATTTAAAAAATATTAATGTACAAATTATAAAATAAAAGAGTTATATGAAAAATATTAAGTTAGTTATTTACAAAATAAATAAAGATTATAGAAAATATCAAATTATTAGGTTAATAGGTTTATTTATAACAAGATTTTAGAATTATTATTATTCAATTAGAAAAATGGTCAATTAGATTTTATTTACAAAATATATAAGGATTTATTATTTTAAGTAAGTAATAAAAAAAAGTTATTAAAATAGTTAGTATTTATTATTTATTTACAAAAAATATAAAGATTATAGAAAAATATTAGATAATTAATTTAGTAGGTTTTCACGCCCTACATTACTAAACCACGCAGTTAATATAGGATCAATGACAGGAATTTAAATGGCAGAAAAATAAATGGCAGAAAATAAATGGCAGAAAATAAAATCCTAACTATTACAACGCTTTGGTGCAATTACATAATAAAGATGGCGAAAAGTAAAACTGAAAATATTACAAGTTAAAACTTAAAATATTACAAGGGCGAAGCAATTACAGTGTATGAATAACATAAACATGAGCGAAAATAAGAAATAATAACATGTTTGTTAAGGTTTGTGGTTTAAAGGAAATAACACGGTTAAAGCTTATGAGAAAGTTTTAAGGCTTACATGAAAAATTAAGGTTTATGAAAAGTTTGGGGTTTTAGGAAAAAATCAGGGTCAAAGTTTTAGGTTTGAAATTTAGAGTTTGTGGCGAAATTGTCAAGGTTTATGAAAAAAAATTAGAGTAGTTAGTTATCTAGAAGGTGCAGATCTAAATATATGTATATGAATAACATAAAAATAATATGAATTAAAAAAAACAACGATGTTGCTAACGCAAAATTGCGATCATCGCAACTGGATTGGATCAATACAAGTGTCACGCCCCATGCACATAAATATACGAACAACGTATCGACACGATCCAATCCAAACAAAATAACTAAAAAGAATTGACAATATAAAAAATAAAATAAAAAGAAGATATATATATATATATATATATATAATATATATATATATATATATATATATATATATATATATATATATATATATATATATATATATATATATATATAACGAAAATATAAGAAGTATATGTTAAAAAAAAACCATGTTAGTACATTATATATAATTATATATAATGTAAAAAAGAAAGAATCTGTCTTTTCAAACACGTGAAATGTTTTCATGCACTTGGTGAATGGCTAGCCCTTTAAACAAAACTCACAGGAACATTTATAAACAATACAATAGAAAGTACCGGCAATGAACCGCGCAGCTTTTCCCTTTTTTATGTTTTTTTCGATCAATCTGTCTTCCTTCCGGTCCCCTCTAACATAAGTATATATAGAGACCAATTAGGGTTAATGCAAATGGGCTTAAGTGTTTATTTTGAAACCCAATAAAATTTTAATGTAAATAATTAAATAAAGTTTAATAAAAATAATTAAAATTAAAATAAAAACTAATTAACCTATTTATTTATTCTAGACCCAGTAAAATATTAATTTAAAAAACAAATTAAGTTTTAATAATTAAATTAATAAAAATAATTAAAATAAAATAAAAACTAATAATCCTATTTATTTATTCTAGACTCTATATAAAAATAAATAGACTCAAAAAATAAAAGTTGGGCACCAAAATGCTCGAAAAAAATAAAATAAACACGTCAAAATAATCAGCGCGAAATAAATGACTCGGAAAAATACAGCGTTTGGTCGGATTTTGAAATAAAAATTATGACCGTTTAAGCCGCTCAGACTGATCAACATATGACCAAAAATAGTTGTAAAAATATTTTTAGCATGTCAAATCAAACCACGTGAACCGCAGATTAATATTACCGACATTTGCAAACTTAAACTTGACATTTTTTCGTTTACTGATTTTAGGCACAATTGAAAATTAATTTGACCAGTCCGTCTGTAAATTCCGAGAAATTATTTCGGCTAATATTAAGACAGAAAAAAAATGTTATGCTATGATGATGATGCAAATGAATGTGAAACAAAAAAATTGGTTAGAGTTAAAAAATAGAGGGCAAATTTTGGGGTGCAACAGCTTCCCCTGTTCAATTTTCTGAAACCTGAGGGGTTAGATTGGTATATTTGTCAGTCGTGACCTAGAAGGTTGAAGGGGATTGAACACAAAAGCCCAAAAATTTGCACTCACCAGTGCATAGAGTGATACAGATGGCTAGTTGAATATGTTTGAGTGGGCTTAAAGATGCCACTTGGAGAAAAGTTCTTCAGGTGCATTTATTGGAGGATAAAGCAGTCCAAAATATGAATGTAGCTTTCAGGAGGATAAAGCAATCCTGATGGATGATATGCTTTCAGGAGGATAAAGCAGTCCTGATGTAATGATGATAGCTTTCAGGAGGATAAAGCAATCCTGATGTAGCAATATGCTTTCAAGAGGATGAAGCAGTCTTGAGATTGATAATATGCTTTCAGGAGGATGAAGCAATCCTGAGGTGATAATGATAGCTATCAGGAGGATGAAGCAGTCCTGAGGTAATAATATGATTTCAGGAGGATAAAGCAATCCTGAAATACAAGAAGCTGTCAGGAGGATAAAGCAATCCTGAGGTACAATAAGTTGTCAGGAGGATAAAGAAATCCTGATGTAATAATCTTTCAGGAGGATGAAGCAATCCTGAGGTAATAATATGATTTCAGGAGGATGAAGCAATCCTGAGGTATTGATGAGCTATCAGGAGGATGAAGCAATCCTGAGGTACAAGAAGTTGTCAGGAGGATGAAGCAATCCTGAGGTACAAGAAGCTGTCAGGAGGATAAAGCAATCCTGAGGTGGTAATATGATTTCAGGAGGATGAAGCAATCCTGAGGTATTGATGAGCTATCAGGAGGATGAAGCAATCCTGAGGTACAAGAAGCTGTCAGGAGGATGAAGCAATCCTGAGGTACAAGAAGTTGTCAGGAGGATAAAGCAATCCTGAGGTAATAAGAAGCTGTCAGGAGGATAAAGCATTCATGAGGTAATGATGATAGCTATCAGGAGGATGAAGCAGTCCTGAGGTAGTAATATGATTTCAGGAGGATAAAGCAATCCTGATGTAATAGTATGTTTTCAGGAGGATGGAGCAATCCTGATGTAGGAGGCTCTCAGGAGGATAGAGCAGTCCTGATGTAATAGAAGCTGTCAGGAGGATGAAGCAGTCCTGAGGTATAAGAAGCTGTCAGGAGGATAGAGCAGTCCTGAGGTATAAGAAGCTGTCAGGAGGATAGAGCAGTCCTGAGGTAATGATGAGCTATCAGGAGGATAAAGCAATCCTGATGAGATAATAAACCTTCAGGAGGATGAAGCAGTCCTGATGTAGTGATGTTTTCAGGAGGATGAAGCAATCCTGATGTAGTGATGTTTTCAGGAGGATGAAGCAATCCTGATGTACTAGAAGCTTTCAGGAGGATAAAGCAGTCCTGATGGATGATAACTTTCAGGAGGATAAAGCAGTCCTGATAATCACAAGTCTGTTTGCTGGAGAATCATCCTGAAAACAAGGTGTAAACACCCCAAATTTGCCCTCACCCATTCACACCATGGCCTGCGATCATCCTCATATGCATAAACACAATCATATCATCTCATATCTCATTTTTGATTCACTGCATAGTTTCTAAGGCATCTGCACCTAGGGTTTGTGATCTGAGCAATCCCAAAGCCTCTTGGGCCACTCCAAAGGCCACCAATCAACTCAAAGTGGTCCATGTGTGTTCATATATCATATTCCATCTTCTCAAAGTCAAAAATGCAAAGGAATCACAAGAACTAGGGTTTGAGTGGATGCAGAGCCAGGATGAACTGCACAGTTGACCTAAAATTAGGGTTTTGGTTTCAGAGGCCATAACTCCAAATTTTTTGGTCATTCTTGTTTTCATTGATCTCTATATGGTATAGGGAGTATGCATATCAATTTTCATGAAGAAATTCCATGGGGAAGTCATCTGATCAAGGGTTGACTTTTCAGACAAGTCAGTGCAAAATCAGGGCATCTGAGGCCCCCAATGACCCAACCAATGGTTGATCTTCATCATTTTGAATGTATATGATCTTTATTTGATCATGGAAGAAGGTGGAAGTTCATAGAAATCAAGAATTTAGGGTTTTTGCAAATGTTGACTTTTTGGGCATAGTTGACTTTTCAAGAATGCATCATTTTAGGTCATTTTTTCAAGCCATGATTCATGATTCAAAAATGCTTTAAATGGAAAAACTTTGGTCATGAAAGTTGTAGATCTCATCTTTCCCTTTTCGAAAAGTACAAGAACATGATCAAACTCTTCTTGGATCAAAAGTTATGGTTTGTTAAAGTTGGCAAAAATCACTAAAATTCAAGTTATGCACCAAATGGAAATTTTGCAAAACCTTGAACCAATGCATCATGTGACCTCTAATTCATTTCAAACCATTACACAAACATTCTCTAAGTCCCAAAATTCAGATTTGGATCAAGTTTCATCATGGTTTGGTTTGTGTAACAAAGCATTTTTCATGAAAATCCATAAAGTAACCAAGTTGCAAAACTCATGATCAAGCCTTCACCACTTGCTGCCTTGAATGCTGGACCAAGCTGACATTTCCCCCTCATCTTGCTGCGCATAGCCCATGCCTTGTACCAAGCTAGCACCTCACCATACTTTCTCTTACACAAGAGTTGACAAATTGCAAAAGTTGCCTCACCTATCCATAAAGCACATGTCAAATCAACTGACCAATGAGAGAGAGTCATATGGACAATTTGCAAGCAAAGCATAGCATAAGGCAAGGCTGAAACCATCACATTCACCACATACACAAAAACTCACCATCTTGCAACTTGCTTCGAATTTCTCTATACAGCCTGCAAACACCCAAACCTTTTCCTCCATTCAACTCACCATGTATCACTGAGTAGAAACCACCCAAAGCACAAGCCTAAAACATCCAGAACACCTCATTGCCATCTCTCACTCCATTCTGCAGATTCATTCGAATCTCCCTCCCTAGCCCACAAACAGCCAAACAAACATCACAGACCTTCTCCATTCACCCTCAGGATCATAAACAACCCCTCACCATGACCTGAAAGTGCCTATTTCACCATTGCCATTTCTGATCAAGCTTGAACAGAAGCTTTCGAAACTCATCAACCAGCCAACTTAAACTCCTTTTGAGTATTCAAACATCTTCTGGGGACCAAGTGGAGTAGTTTGCATTGAAGGAAGTGGCCAGAAAGTCTTCAAACTGAAAGCTTCGAATCTCAGGTAGCTCGAAATTTATTTTTTTCCAGAAATGATTTTGCTTGTTACAAACTTGTTCTTCATGTCTTGCTGATCATCCTGGTACCATTAGCTTTGAAAATGGTTGTGATTTGAGCATTTAATTTGACTCTGAAACTGGTTTGCCCTAAAAATGTTTGCCTTCGATTCATGTGATTGATGAGGAATAAATTTGTTTGGGGTTAGGGTTTTGATTCAGGAGATCATGGGGTTCATGTCTATGTGCTTAGTTTTCATTTTAGTTACGATTTGAGTGATTTGGAGTTTTCTCAGGTGAGATGCTGGCCGGAGAAGACGACCGGAGGTCTTCTCCGGCCACCTGAAAGTCATTAGGGCAAATCCCTGTAATTAATGAGCGTTTGAATGGTGAGCGTTGGATGGGTTGACTTGGTCCATTCCCGCGCGTGATCAAGGGCCCAGATTCGTTCATTAAACCCTAATCAGCTTTATTTATTTAATTAATTAAAATTAAGCCTGTTTGAATTGAGACCCTTGGATGAGGCGCGCAGTCAACCTTTTCAAACTCTGGATCAATCTCAGCCTTCCATTGTGCATACTTCAGTTTTATTCATTTTTAATTCATTTTCATTTCATTAAATTTGCACAATTATTTTAAAATAGCTAAAAAATCTTAAAAATTATGAAACTTTTTCTTTAAAGTTTTATTAATTTTTAAGACCCAAAAATATTTTTTATTTTATTTTTATCATTAAAAAAGTATTTTTAAATATTTAAAAGATTATTTTTAATTGATTAATGAGAATTAATTAATTAAAAATACTTTTAGGTATTTAAAAATTACAAAAAAATTCATGAAATGTTCTAAGACAATTAGAAACATTGTCCAACCTTCAAACCAAATTTCTTTTTTGATCTTGATGCATTTTAAGAATTTTTCATTGAATTAAATCATTTTTTTATGCATTATTTTGATCACATGTTTGAAAATTCATTTCTGCCTTTTGAAGAAGGTTGAGACATTGGTTCTTCTTGCATTGTTTTGTGTTTAGCATGTATTTTCAAGGATAAAAAGGCCATGAATTGTCCTTGCATTTTCAAATTGTTTGACATTTGTTTTGTTAAGAACCCTAAAAAACCCTAATAACTTAGAAAATTCACATCTTGAGTTTGGTTGAGAGTTGAGAGCTCCCCTTTGGGCAGTGGTTTATTATAGGTCTAGGGTTTCCTTGGGTACCATTTTCCATTTTTACTTTAGGGTTTTGCTTCTGTTTTGGGTTTTTGTTTGATGTTTGATTCATAAACCCTAATTTGGGTTTTCATTTGCATCCTTCTTACATTTCTTTGCATAACATGACTTGTCTTTGCATTTTGTGCATTCTTGTGATTCATTTGACATATCAAGACATATAGGAAGCATCTTTGATCATTGCATTACATATTTGCCATGTCATTTGTCTTGTATGATTCATAACATTTCATGCTTGTTCATGCTCCTTAGCTTGCATCATTTGCATTCATGATCTTGTATGAACATCCCCATTGTCTTGCCTCATGTTTGCAGCACCTCATAACATCATAATCATCATCAACATGCTTCTGGTCTTGCTTTGCATCATATCATTTCATCTCATCTTGCATTGCATTGCATTTCTTTCTAACATTTCAGGTGGTAAGTAAACTTGAGAAGTGGATTTGCCTTCACTTCTCATACCTTTTCTTTTCATCTCTCTTGCATCCACTGCTGCATTCTTATTTGTGTTTGAGTTTGAGCTTGCTCATTCTTCTCCTTCCCACTTTCTTTCTTCAAGTGACTTGACTTCTTGAATGAAGCAAGTTACTTTGCTTCTCCTGATCTTTTCATCTGCTTCCTGGTGGTTCCATTGAAGATTGTTCTTGGAAACCTCACAAACCTTAGGATCAACCAAGCATGATAATGAATTAGGGTTTTGATTAGTCCCCCTCATAGTTTTTACCTTTGTGTCTCTCTTTGAGTCTTCTCTTCTCCTCTCATAATCAGGGACTAAACCCTAAAGGCCTTAAGACTTTGTGATTAAGCTTATGCCTGCATCCTTCTCTTAGGATGGAGTGTATAACTTTAATCCTAAGTGTTGAACCCTTTATGTGTTTAAATCTCTTAATCAATTCACATAATAATCATCAAGACATCACACTTGTAACTTGGGCCTTGCATTAGGGTTCTAATTCTTCCTTAAGTGGTTAAGAAGGACTAACCCTAGTGTTAATGGACAAGTCCCCCTCAAGTTGTCTTACAAATCATAAAAAACACTTCATCATCATACCATTAATCTAACTAAAATCCACTTAATAAAGGCTTGTTTTGTCATGGGTTTAATCCCTAATCATGGATTAAGTTGAGGAGTCTTCCTCAGCTTAAACATTCTCATCTATTATCCTTCTTTTAGGATGGTGTAATGAGTCTGTTTGATCCTTGATTATGGCTTAACCTCATTACTCAACACTAAACAAAAATCCCAGAAACATCTAAATAATCACAAGTAGGTTAATGATCTTAATCCTATACCAAAGGTGATTAAGTGTGAGAATCTGACTTCACACTTAAGGTATTCTCATTACCCCTAATCAGAGGGAAGATGTGAAGAGTTTACTAAATCCATTGGTTTAGACTTAAGCTCATTATCCTATGACAAATCCTCAAAAAGCAATAAAATACTGAAAACTCAAAAACAAACAATAATCGTCTCCTTCGGGATTCTTTTCTCATCATCTTCACTCACAATCGAGAACTTGCTTCTTCCGTCTAATGCAAGACAGTTAGCACCTGAGCCAGACAGGTCATACACTTGAGCATAGACAAGTAAGCAGTTCACCAGTCAATTCACCTTTCAGTCTCTTTGGGTCGAACTACGGTGTTCTGACTTCCTCATTGCACGAGAGGATACGTAGGCATAACTTAACGGTTATCGAACAAAAGTCTCTGTACATTCCCCTCTTTCTAGCTTCATTCTTTTTAGCCTCATTATCATGAGCATTTCACTCTTGTTCTCACACTGACACTTCCCTTATACACTTCACTTCTTTTACACTGACACCTGTACATCCTGTTCCAGCTATTTTACACACAAATTGCACTGACACTACCCCTTTAAACACTAATCTTTTAAGCGTGGATCCCGTCGAGTACGACGGACAATCTGGGTGCTAATACCTTCCCAGGTTGTAACCAACCCCCTTTCTCAGTCTCTCTGGTTCGCAACCGTCTTATCCATCTTTTTCTAGGTCTATGCAGCATTGCCTTTCCTCCGGGATAAAAATGCCTAGCTGGCGACTCTTTTCATCTCCAGTGAGTTCACGGCTGTGTGTTCTCACTGTTCCCTTCGTCGTCCGTTCGCGTCTGTACCTTCATATGATCCAATTTTCATTTGTCGGGAGCGACAGCTTGGCGACTCTGCTGGGGAACCTTATACTGCAACCAGGGCTTCTGGTTCTTTTTGTGGGTTCCTCCTAGCGCTTGTTTGATTTGTGTTTACTGGGGTGTTATGTGCTTGTTTGTGCTGGTATTTATTTTTGTTTATTGCTTTATGTACAGTTTGCTTTACTGCTTTCTTTATTGCATTTATTTATATCATACTGTCATTGTTGCTGGCTGGATCTGGTTTTTTCTTTGGTGGGTGGGTGTTTCATTGAGAGTTAAGGTCCTATACCTGGGACCTGAGTGACACCTAGGCTAGAGTGAATCATATTCTTTCCCATTCCATTTCGGTCTGGTGCGGGAATATGAAACACGGTTCAGATATGGGTTTCTTCTTGAGAACTCTGTGTTGCAGATTTCCTGCAATGCTAGGGCTATCTGGGAAGCCTGCTAAGTCTGGATGACCTTTTAGTATTGACCTTCAGAAACTGAGGTGAATTAGAGGAGGAATTGTTATGGTTATTGTAAACACTGTACCTCCGGGTTAGAAGTGTTTACACTTCTCATAACTGATCCAAGTCTGAGGATCCTTGTTCTAAATCATCACCTGTGAGGGGGTTGGGCTGTTTACAGGTTTGCAGGTACCTTGACCTCAGAATACCCTGTTACTTTGACTTTGTTAAGAATGCTCCATGTTGGATAGTTCTTGTGATTCTAAAACCCTGGACATGTGGCTCTTTATTTGAGTCCCCCACCCTGGTTACCGGATTTATAGACCTCCATCTGGATTTCTTGAACACACATGGATCTACACCAAGGCAGTTAATCAGATCCAGCTCAGTCACAAACCCTTGCATTTCATTTGCATACATACTCATTGCATCATATTAACATTTGCTTATTTGTGTTTCAGGGTATCCACCTTCATCCCTGGTTTAGGTTTTGACCCCATCTGCAGTTTTGACCTGTCTCCACCAGCACTTGCATCAGTTTGTCAGCCATATACTTCAGTTACTAGCACTAGCCAGCCAGTGGCCCACTCCTCAGCATCTTCATCAGCACTTATTCTACTCAGTCTCAGCATCATGGCCCCAAAGAAAAGCAACATCACCTATCATTTCTTCCAACCAGACTTATCAGACATCAGGAGGATCCGAACCCTGATCACTTCAGATCACATACCCTTGTTCAGGGAGAGTTATGGAGATATACTGGACATGGTTATGGATCTGGACCCTTCACAAAGGAGCCTCATCCACACCTGCATTCAGTTCTATGACCCCCCATTGAGATGTTTCACCTTTCAAGACTTTCAGTTGGGGCCCCTATTAGAAGAATACTCATCTTTGATTGGTTTGCCTATCAAGAGGGAAATCCCTTTTAACCCTGAAATGGTCTTTCCCAGCAATGGAGAGATAGCAAAAGCTTTGTATCTGGAGCCTGTTTTGATTGAACAACACATGACCTCTAAGGCTGGGATCCCTGGATTTCATCTGGACTTCTTAATTTCTCAAGCTAGTCTGAAAGCCTCCCTGGGGGAATGGAAAGTTGTTTGTGCTCTGTTGGCCTTAAGTGTATATGGAATTGTGTTGTTTGCAGATGAGCCTCGATTCATCAGCAAGAATGCAATCCATTTGTTCATCCTGAAGAACCCAGTGCCAACTTTATTGGGTGATCTTTATTACTCAGTACATCAGAAGAATGAGAAGCAGAGGGGGAGGTTAGTGAGGTGTTGTGCTCCATTATTTCATGCTTGGCTTCTCAGGCATCTACCCAGGACAGATGCATTTCTAAATCCTCATCAGCAAAGCAACTGGGCTAAAAGACTCACTGTCCTAACTTCAGCAGATATCAGATGGTGTACTCAAAGCACCAAGGGCAGAGATATAATCACCAGCTGTGGGCACTTTCCCAATGTGCCCTTAATAGGAGTTAAGGGAAGTATCAATTACAACCCTCTGCTGTTCAAGAGGCAATTAGGCTATGCACTGGTTCATACTCCTAGGGAACAAGACTTGGTTGAGACCCTCTACTGTGAGAACAAGATTAGTTTGGCTGTTGTTAGGCAGGCTGCCTGGGCCTGGGATCATGTTCAAACCAAGGGGATCACCATTCTGGGGAAGTGCAATAATGTGGCATCAGTCCAATATTATGAGTGGTCCCATGCCAGGGCCCAATTCTCTGGAATGCCCTTTACCATAGAAGACATGCCTGAGTCACCTTCAGCACCACCCCCTGCCACTATCAGTTTGGAGGAGTTTGAGAGCTTGAAGGAAAGAAATGAGAAGTTAACCCAGGCTTTGCAGAAGACCCTCCGGGAGAGGAGTGAAGGTGTGAGGGAGATTGAGAGATTGGAGAAGTTGAGAGTGGAACACTTGACTAAAATTGAGAAGTCTGGAGATTATATCAACAAATCCAAAGCTGGTGAACAGATTCTGAAGAATGCTTGTAAAGAAGCCCAGTTCCAAAGAGCAAGAACAGACTTGTATTTGAAGGAAAGTCAGGCCAGGTGGGTCCGGATCACTGAGGCCCGTACTCTAGAAGACAAGAGAGTTCAGGACAAAATGGAACAGATGGAAAAAGCCCTGGCAGCAGCCCAGAAGGAAATATCAGAGCTAGAAATCAGAGCTGGAGTGAAGAGGTCTAAGGACCAAAGTCAGAATAAGAAGTTGACTGCAGCTATTGCAACAAGAAACCTTCTCATCAGAGGTCTTACGGAGCATCCGGCTGATCCTGTGACCAAAGCACTTCTCAAGGAAGTTCGTGAGGATGAGTTTGGCCTTGGAGTTTGATCATTTGCTTGTTGTTGTTCCTTTTCCATGTACTTTTGCTTTTTTTGTGATGTATTTTGACCCCTTTGAGGGCTTGTGTTGTAAAAATGAACAAGTTGTATTTATTTCACCCTTTGTAATATATTTGTGTTGGTTTCTATCTGGGTTCACTTCTAAAGCACCTTCAACAGCATCATCTTCAGGGGTCTGGAAGGGTCAAAACTGAAAGCCAAACCGGATACCTTGATAGCAAATAAGCATAATTGCATTGCATGCTAACCCTTTTGTTTGTTTTGTAGGTTTTTGTTTTGTTGTTGCTAACCTCTGTTGTGATATTCAGGAATTATTGCTCGCCGCCGGGTATTTCCCCTCAACAGGCCACACACCGACAGGGGTAGGCCCCAATATGCTCAGAGGTCAATAGCAGCAGTCACCATCCCTGCTCCAGCTCATCCACAGCCAGTCTATCAACCTCCTCAACACAACTTCCAACAACAACCTCAGTACCATCAGAATCAGTATCCTCCAAGAAACTACAACAACTCCAACAACAACAATCAACAAAGGCCATTCCAACAGAGGCCATCCCAAGCTAACCGAGTGATCGACCCGATCCCAATGCCGTATGCTGCCTTGCTGCCACAACTTCTGAAACTCAACCTGGTTGAGCTAAGAACGTTGGCACCCCCGGATCCCAACAGTCTACCAAGGAACTATGACTCCAATGCTAGGTGTGCTTTTCATTCAAACGCACCTGGTCACAGTACAGAAAAATGCAGGGCTCTGCATATGAAGGTACAAGACTTGGTAGACTCCAAGGCTCTGAATTTTGCACCTCCGCCCAATGTCAATAAAAACCCTATGCCAAACCATGGTGGTCCCCGAATTAATGCTATTGAAGAAGACCAACCATCTTATTTGATAACTAGTGTGGGTCAGATCAGGACACCATTGGTGGAAATCAAAGCTCAACTCCGTGAAAACCAAATATTTCCGGGGTGTGAACTAGGGTGTCCCTACTGCAATATTTCATGGAATGGGTGTGAGGACCTGAGAAATGGCATTGACAGCCTTATTCAGAGTGGCCTGCTCCAGATCACTACATCATTTCCGGCAAATCCAGCAACTTCATCAACAACGGTTTCAGAACCTCCTACAACTGCAGCAACTATTGTTCCCAACAATTCATCAGCACCATCAACAAGTACTTCACCTGTCCTTCCAAATGATCAGTTTACAACAGTTCCTCCTGCTACAACTTCAGCTTCATTCCATTTCGACTCTCCATCAACAACAACAACAGTCCTTCCAACAGTACCTCCTACAACACCAGCAATCAATCATGAAGATGTCTCCACTGTTACCATATTCTACGATCCTGAGAATAATTCCGCCTACCATTCAGAAGGTGCTGCTCCCACCAGAGCACCAGTTACAATCTTTTATGATCCACAAACAATAACAGTCCCTTCAGCAGCAGCAATCAGTCCGGTCACTGTCACGGTGCCTGGACCAGTACCATATGAAAGCAATAGGGCCATCCCTTGGCACTATGGCTCTGACGTGTACTGTGAAGGGAAAAGAATCACTCTTGAAACATCAGCACCTGCACCACAAGTAGATAATGTGGGGGGAGGCGGAGGCTTCACCCGAAGCGGACGTCTCTTTGCTTCACAAGTTCAAAAACCTACTGCCGAAGCAGAAGCTGCTGCCAAGGCAAAAGGAAAAGGCCCAGTGCAGGAAGATTCAGCTGCCAAAGAAACCCTGAAGACTCCATTTGATCAGGAAGTTGATGAGTTTATGCGAATCATCAAAAAGAGTGACTACAAAATTGTGGATCAACTTCACCAGACGCCATCCAAAATCTCCATCCTCTCACTGCTTATGTGCTCCGAAGCCCATCGGAATGCACTACTCAAGGTCTTGCACGCAGCTTACGTGCCTGAAGAGATTACCGTCAACCAATTGGAAACCGTGGTTGGAAATGTTACTGCTAGCAATGGGCTAGGGTTTACCAATTCTGACTTGACAGCGGATGGCCGCAACCACAACAAAGCCTTGCACATAACCATGGAATGCAAAGGAGCTGTCCTTTCTCACGTGCTGGTGGACACAGGTTCTTCCCTGAATGTCTTACCAAAGAAGGCTCTGGTGAAGCTTGAATATGATGGATTGGCATTGAGACCCAGCAACCTGGTAGTAAGAGCCTTTGATGGCTCAAAGAGATCGGTTCTGGGAGAGATTGAGCTGCCTGTGACAATTGGCCCACAGACCTTTAAAACTATCTTTTATGTGATGGACATTCAGCCCGCCTACAGCTGTTTGTTGGGTAGACCCTGGATTCACGCCGCCGGCGCAATAACGTCTACCCTTCACCAAAAGTTAAAATTTGAGTGGGAAGGTCAAGTTGTCACAATCTGTGGAGAGGAGGACATTTTTGTCAGCCACCTGGCAACCTATAAGTACATTGAAATGGATGGAGAGATCCATGAAACAATGAGCCAGGGGTTTGAAGCTTTGAATGTGAATGAAGCATCTGCTGTATCTGGTACTCCAATGTCGTCTTACCAACAAGCCCGGAAGGTTGTTGAAGAAGGAACTGCCCTAGGCTGGGGCAAGGTTTTAGCTGTGGAGGAGAAGAAGGACAAGTTTGGGTTGGGTTACAGACCAACTCAACATCAAGCAAAGGCTGCTGGAGAGCCTGGTTTTGTCAGTGGGGGAATGCTTACCCCCGATGCTATCAACTGTTTGGAATACGAGCTGGAAGAGGAGCGCAATCTGGAGAATTGGATTCGTCCGAAGATCCCGGGGAGCAGTGTCTCGAACTGGTCTTCCCAGGAAATTATAAGAGTTACTCATGCAGAGTAATTATTATTTCCTGTATTTTTATAGCATGCATCCAAGTCTTGCATCTTGCCCAAGATGACAAGACTCATTTTGTAACCAGGGCCATCTGTACTTTTGTGCAAACAAGATTAAATTAATGAAATATCAGACATCTTTTTGCAAACGAGTCTTTTTCTTTTATGCTTACTGTTTTTCCATTTTTCTTTTTGTACAAAAAATAAATGGCGGTGTTTTCAAAATGATAACTTCATTTCACTTTTTCTAAAGCAAGATTAAAATCAATCACTAAAATGAACCAACTTAACCCTTGCAGAGAGTGCCTTCCTGACAGCACCGACAACAGCACGACTATGACATCGTATGACTTTGACAATCCGATCAATCAAGCTGATGAAGGGGTTGATGAAGAATATGAGCTTCCTGAAGAGCTAGCCAGGTTGTTGAGACAAGAGGAAAAGGTCATTACTCCTCACTAGGAGGAGATTGAAGTGATTAATCTTGGTACTGACGAAGACGTGAAAGAAGTTAAAATCGGGGCCTGCCTGCAAGACTCAGTGAAGAGGCAACTGATAGATCTGCTTCAAGAGTATGTTGATGTGTTTGCTTGGTCGTATCAAGATATGCCAGGGTTGGATACCGATATAGTTGTGCACAAGCTACCTCTAAGAGAAGAATGCCCACCAGTCAAACAGAAGTTGCGCCGAACTCGCCCAGACATGGCTATGAAAATCAAAGAAGAGGTACAAAAGCAATGGGACGCCGGGTTCCTTGCTGTAACTAGCTATCCACCGTGGGTTGCTAATATTGTGCCTGTGCCTAAGAAGGATGGCAAAGTAAGGATGTGTGTTGACTACCGGGATCTGAACAGAGCCAGCCCGAAAGATGACTTTCCATTACCTCACATTGATGTATTGGTGGATAACACGGCTCAGTTCTCGGTATTCTCCTTCATGGACGGATTTTCAGGATATAATCAGATCAAGATGTCACCTGAAGACATGGAGAAGACAACATTCATCACACCTTGGGGCACGTTCTGTTACAAAGTGATGCCATTTGGACTGAAGAATGCTGGTGCAACATATCAACGGGCTATGGTGACATTGTTCCACGATATGATCCACAAGGAAATAGAATGTTATGTGGATGATATGATCTCCAAGTCCCTTACAGAGGAAGATCACCTGGTAAATCTGCTCAAGTTGTTCAAGCGTCTGAGAAAGTACCAACTGAAGTTGAACCCCAACAAATGCACATTCGGGGTGCGGTCCGGTAAGCTGCTGGGATTCATTGTAAGCGAAAAAGGGATTGAAGTTGACCCTGATAAAGTCAAAGCTATTCAAGAAATGCCTGCACCGAAGACTGAGAAAGAAGTTCGAGGGTTCTTAGGTCGATTGAACTACATTTCAAGGTTCATATCTCACCTCACGGCAACCTGTGAACCCTTGTTCAAGCTGTTAAGGAAGGAACAAACGGTCAGGTGGAACGAAGACTGCCAGAAGGCTTTTGACAAGATCAAGGAATATCTGCAAGAACCTCCAATCCTTATGCCGCCAGTTGAAGGAAGACCTCTGATCATGTACTTGACAGTATTAGAAGAGTCAATGGGGTGTGTACTAGGTCAGCATGACGAGTCCGGTCGAAAAGAGTAGGCAATATACTACCTAAGCAAAAAGTTTACCGACTGTGAACAACGTTATTCACTGCTCGAGAAAACTTGCTGTGCTTTAGCGTGGGCTGCTCGCCGACTGAGACAGTATATGTTGACCCACACTACCTTATTAATCTCAAAAATGGATCCAGTTAAGTACATTTTCGAGAAGCCAGCTCTTACTGGACGGGTTGCAAGATGGCAGATGATTCTCACAGAATACGACATACAGTACACATCTCAGAAAGCCATCAAGGGCAGTGTACTATCTGAATATCTGGCTGAGCAACCTATTGATGACTACCAGCCTATGAGATTTGACTTCCCTGATGAAGACATCATGTTCATAAAAGCGAAAGATCATGAAGAGCCTGTTCACACTGAAGGGCCTGACCCGGAAGAAGAATGGACTATGATGTTTGATGGGGCTGTTAACATGAATGGCCGTGGTGTTGGTGCAGTACTCATTACACCCAAAGGAGTTCACATGCCTTTCTCGGCAAAACTCACTTTCAACTGCACTAACAACGAAGCTGAATACGAAGCTTGCATTATGGGTCTTGAGGAAGCCATTGACCTCAGGATCAAGACATTGACCGTGTTCGGAGATTCAGCTCTGGTAGTCAATCAAACCAACGGGAAATGGTACACCCACCAGGATCATCTGATACCTTACAGGGATTATACAAGAAGGTTATTGACTTTCTTCACAACAGTCAAACTTGAGTATATCCCTCGGGATGAGAATCAGTTTGCGGATGCTCTTGCTACCATTTCATCCATGATCAAAGTTCAAGCTGCTAACTTTGTACCTCAGATTTCAGTATCGAGACTTGATAGACCAGCATATGTATTTGCAGCAGATATTGCTAAAGATGATAAGCCTTGGTTCCATGACATTAAGTGCTTCTTGGAGGATCAAACATACCCACCTGGGGCATCTTCCAATGATAAGAAGACTTTGAGAAGGCTTGCTGGTAGTTTCTTTCTGAACGCTGATGGGTCTTTGTACAAGAGGAACTTTGACATGGTACTCCTCAGATGTGTTGACAGGACGGAAGCGGATTTGCTGATGCATGAAGTGCACGAAGGATCTTTTGGTACCCATGCCGGAGGGCATGCAATGGCCAAGAAGTTGCTAAGATCAGGTTATTATTGGATCACAATGGATGCTGATTGTTGTGCCTACGCCAGAAAATGCCATAAATGCCAGATTTACGCAGACAAGGTGCATGTGCCTCCCAATCCTTTGAACATCATGTCTTCACCATGGCCCTTTGCTATGTGGGGCATTGATATGATTGGCAAGATTGAGCCAACTGCTTCAAATGGTCACAGATTCATCCTGGTCGCCATTGACTATTTCACCAAGTGGGTTGAAGCAGCCTCATATGCAAACGTCACAAGACAAGTGGTAGCCAGATTTCTGAAAAGGGATATCTTCTGTCGGTACGGAGTGCCCGAGCGAATCATTACTGATAATGGTTCCAACTTAAACAACAAAATAATGGCAGAGCTGTGCCGGGACTTCAAGATCCAACATCACAATTCTTCTCCTTACAGGCCAAAGATGAATGGCGCTGTTGAGGCAGCTAACAAGAATATCAAGAAGATTGTGCAGAAGATGGTAATCACCTACAAAGACTGGCACGAAATGCTACCATTTGCCTTGCATGGGTACCGCACGTCAATCAGGACATCCACTGGGGCAACACCGTATCAACTTGTATATGGTATGGAAGCAGTCCTACCTGTTGAAGTTGAATTACCCTCTCTACGAGTTCTGATGGATGTTAAACTAAACGAAGCAGAATGGGTACGGTCCCGATACGAACAACTGAGTCTGATCGAAGAGAAGAGATTGGCTGCAATCTGCCATGGGCAGTTATATCAGAAGAGAATGAAGAAAGCCTTCGATCAGAAAGTCAGGCACCGAGAATACCAAGTAGGGGATCTTGTGCTGAAAAGAATCCTCCCTCCTCATACAGACCACAGGGGCAAATGGACTCCAAATTATGAATGACCATTTGTTGTAAAGAAAGTTTTCTCTGGTGGAGCGCTGATGCTCAGCACCATGGATGGTGAAGATTTCCCGTCCCCTGTAAATTCAGATGCAGTTAAAAAATACTTCGCATAAAATGACCCGCTGGACATAAAAACAGAATGTAAGTCCAGGCAAAAATAGGGCATCCCGGCGAGTCAAAAACAGAATAAAAGACTCGGGCAAAAATAAGGGAAATAAATAAAAAATGTACACCCGCTGAGTTGAAAAGCCGCATTGGACAACTCAGGCAAAAATGGGTATCCCGATGGATTGAAAACCCGAAAGGGCGGTCCATGCAAAATAAGGGAATAAGCGAACAACTGCATTCTGAATTCGTCTGTATTGTCTACAACTTGGTAAGCTCCAAAGGATCAAGCTTCAATCAGAATCAACTCTCTCCAGAAAGCAAGACGAGAAGAACGTCATTGTCATACGAGTCATAGCAGAGAGAGGAAGCTCCTCAAAGCGTCGTCAACACCGCCGGCACTTTATTTCTCAATTTGTAACAATCTCCTCATTTCAGGAGATATGTTTCTTTGACTGTATCTTGCCAATTCAGGGCACATGAATTAATAAAATCAGATTTTCAGTCATGTTTCGTCTTTTACATTTATGTTTTGCAAAGAGTTGTCTGATATCTCTAAAAATACAATTGCATAAGTACAGATGCCTTTCTCTAAAAACAAAGCACATGCTTGCAGGGAATATGATTACTCTCGAAAGTACTTATCTCCTATGACGGAATCCGGTAAGGGATACCTCGGGACCTTTTGTACATTTCCTTATCTTTGCAGGATTGCAGGTATCCAGAGCGCAACCTGGGGCATGCAGGTTATGTCTCAGCAAGTAGGCGAATCATTATCAACTCGGTCTATCTTCCACATGGCACTGGAGGATGCCCATTTCCCCAGCGGAGCTGCCAAATCAGCATACACTCAATCTCAGCATCCGAAATGCTCTATCCCCAGCTGAGTTGCCACTTGTTGCTCTCCCCAGCTGAGTTGCCTCTCATAATTCCCCACCAAGTTGCCATTTCATCCTCAGCAAAATGCAAGAATCAGGGGATCATATCCCCACAGAATCTTCAGCCTCTATCCAGAAGAGCAACGCATGAAGAAGTCACAACAGAGTACAGAAGCTTCTACAGACCCCAGCTGGGTCCCGTATTATAAGGATATGTCAATCAGTGACCTATATCCTCCAAACAGATACATTATTAGATCTACTAGTGATCTCATCCCCAGCTGGGATGTCCGTTTCAAGCAGATCAGCCAGAGATCTTCGCAGCAACGGGATCCGAGTCCCGGATCGGTGCCCCTTTGCATAATCATGGCATTTGCATCATACTATCCCCCAGAGCGTAGCATTCCGTCTAATACGGAGCATTACGGCAAAAAAATCAAATGCACAGCATAATCATAAGTCATGTTGTGAATTGAACGCTTGCGATTAATAACCATTCATCAGAATACAGATTACTTTCCCCCAGAGTCCCCACCAGAGTCCCAGCAAAAGCAGTTGCCTCACAATCACAAACACCAGTATATACGCCCTTTGGCACCCGTCCGTGTCGTCTTTCCCCAGCAAAGTCGCCTGAACACTCTTTACAAACAAAATCACCCGTACTACAGATACGTCCTGACACCCGTCCGTGTCATATCCCAGCAGAAAGCCAAAGACACCCTCTTTGCACTCGCATATATATGTATACACCCTTTCTTGACACCCGTCCGTGTCATATCCCCAGCGCAGTCGCCTAGTCTTTGTATAGCAGATACTTGTTAATATTATACTTTTCTCTCTTGGCACCCGTCCGTGTCATTCTCCCCAGCAGATAAACACTCATCTATACAATACAATACTCACTACTCATGGTACGCTTATACAGATACTCGTCCGTATCTTGTATACATCATCACTCATAACCCCACAGATTCGGCAGTAGTCCTTGTTCTTTGTTAACCAGTTGGTACTCGTCCGTACCATCATCTCAGAACATTGCGTCTAATGTTTGTTTCTACATGATACTCGTCCGTATCATAGTTTTAAGGATGCTCGTCCGCATCTTTAATCCATACACCGTGTCAAACACTTATGTCTTCTTGAGTATAGATACTCGTCCGTGTCTACTATTCCCCAGAAGAATTCTTTCAGATGCAACACTCGTCCGTGTTCTTTGTTAACCAGTTGATACTCGTCCGTATCATCATCTCTGAACATGTGTCAGTTTGTTTCTACATGATACTCGCCCGTATCATAGTCTTAGGGATGCTCGTCCGCATCTTTAATCTATACACAATACCCAAACACTTATACCCTTTGGTTTCTTGGATGTAAACGCTCGTCCGTGTTTACTATCTCCCCAGTAGATCGCCAACAAAACAAGTTTTCTTTTTATCTAACACTCGTCCTGTGTTATGACACCTTTGAGAGCAGCCGTACCCTGCTGAGTGGTCGTCCTCCACTTCTTGATGGTCGTCCTCCATCTTGCTCGTCCGATGGCCGTCCCCATCGTTGATATTTTTAGCAGCCGTCCCCTGCTAGGTGGTCGTCCTCCACCTCTTGATGATCGTCCTTCATCATTTTATCCAATGGCCGTCCCCATTGTTGATTTTTGGTTATCTAACACTCGTCCTGTGTTATGACAAACCTGAGAGCAGCCGTCCCCTGCTGAGTGGTCGTCCTCCACTTCTTGATGGTCGTCCTCCATCTTGCTCGCCCGATGGCCGTCCCCATCGTTGACCTTTTCTATCCGATGGCCGTCCCCATCGTTGATAGTTTCGGCAGCCGTACCCTGCCAGGTGGTCGTCCTCCACCTTTGATGGCCGTCCCCATCATTTTTCTTTCTTTCCCCAACAGAGCAGCCGTCCCCTGCTAGGTGATCGTCCTTCACCTTTGATGGCCGTACCCCATCAACTGTTTTATTTCATTTATTCGTTAACCCGATGGCCGTCCCCGTCATGGTCCCTTTTCCTTTTTAGCCCGATGGCCGTCCCCATCGTTGGTTACTTTACCTTTATGAACTTGATGGCCGTCCCCGTCATGTTTCATTAATCCCCCAGAGAACTTTGCAGCTTTATCTTGATGGCCGTCCCCATCATGATATTTTATTTTCCCAGCTAGTCGGCCGTCCCCGTCTTAGCTCTACCTTTTATCCCCAGCATGTCGGCCGTCCCCGTCATTGCTTTATTTTCCTGCACTTTTCCAGCATGTCGGCCGTCCCCGTCATCGCTCTTTACCCAGCAGTCGTCCTCTGCTCGACGGTCGTCCTCCGTGGCCCATACTCTACAATATACTTTATTTTCCTTTGCAATCTATATCCCTTGTCTTCTTCATTCTGTGAGTGCAAATTTTGGACTGTCTTTGGTATTCAACCACAAGTTATCTTGTTTGGCCTGTTAAGCCGTCGCTTACATCCTGCACAGCTAACTCATGTTTGAATAGGGGCAGCTGTAAACACCCCAAATTTGCCCTCACCCATTCACACCATGGCCTGTGATCATCCTCATATGCATAAACACAATCATATCATCTCATATCTCATTTTTGATTCACTGCATAGTTTCTAAGGCATCTGCACCTAGGGTTTGTGATCTGAGCAATCCCAAAGCCTCTTGGGCCACTCCAAAGGCCACCAATCAACTCAAAGTGGTCCATGTGTGTTCATATATCATATTCCATCTTCTCAAAGTCAAAAATGCAAAGGAATCACAAGAACTAGGGTTTGAGTGGATGCAGAGCCAGGATGAACTGCACAGTTGACCTAAAATTAGGGTTTTGGTTTCAGAGGCCATAACTCCAAATTTTTTGGTCATTCTTGTTTTCATTGATCTCTATATGGTATAGGGAGTATGCATATCAATTTTCATGAAGAAATTCCATGGGGAAGTCATCTGATCAAGGGTTGACTTTTCAGACAAGTCAGTGCAAAATCAGGGCATCTGAGGCCCCCAATGACCCAACCAATGGTTGATCTTCATCATTTTGAATGTATATGATCTTTATTTGATCATGGAAGAAGGTGGAAGTTCATAGAAATCAAGAATTTAGGGTTTTTGCAAATGTTGACTTTTTGGGCATAGTTGACTTTTCAAGAATGCATCATTTTAGGTCATTTTTTCAAGCCATGATTCATGATTCAAAAATGCTTTAAATGGAAAAACTTTGGTCATGAAAGTTGTAGATCTCATCTTTCCCTTTTCGAAAAGTACAAGAACATGATCAAACTCTTCTTGGATCAAAAGTTATGGTTTGTTAAAGTTGGCAAAAATCACTAAAATTCAAGTTATGCACCAAATGGAAATTTTGCAAAACCTTGAACCAATGCATCATGTGACCTCTAATTCATTTCAAACCATTACACAAACATTCTCTAAGTCCCAAAATTCAGAATTGGATCAAGTTTCATCATGGTTTGGTTTGTGTAACAAGGCATTTTTCATGAAAATCCATAAAGTAACCAAGTTGCAAAACTCATGATCAAGCCTTCACCACTTGCTGCCTTGAATGCTGGACCAAGCTGACATTTCCCCCTCATCTTGCTGCGCATAGCCCATGCCTTGTACCAAGCTAGCACCTCACCATACTTTCTCTTACACAAGAGTTGACAAATTGCAAAAGTTGCCTCACCTATCCATAAAGCACATGTCAAATCAACTGACCAATGAGAGAGAGTCATATGGACAATTTGCAAGCAAAGCATAGCATAAGGCAAGGCTGAAACCATCACATTCACCACATACACAAAAACTCACCATCTTGCAACTTGCTTCGAATTTCTCTATACAGCCTGCAAACACCCAAACCTTTTCCTCCATTCAACTCACCATGTATCACTGAGTAGAAACCACCCAAAGCACAAGCCTAAAACATCCAGAACACCTCATTGCCATCTCTCACTCCATTCTGCAGATTCATTCGAATCTCCCTCCCTAGCCCACAAATAGCCAAACAAACATCACAGACCTTCTCCATTCACCCTCAGGATCATAAACAACCCCTCACCATGACCTGAAAGTGCCTATTTCACCATTGCCATTTCTGATCAAGCTTGAACAGAAGCTTTCGAAACTCATCAACCAGCCAACTTAAACTCCTTTTGAGTATTCAAACATCTTCTGGGGACCAAGTGGAGTAGTTTGCATTGAAGGAAGTGGCCAGAAAGTCTTCAAACTGAAAGCTTCGAATCTCAGGTAGCTCGAAATTTATTTTTTTCCAGAAATGATTTTGCTTGTTACAAACTTGTTCTTCATGTCTTGCTGATCATCCTGGTACCATTAGCTTTGAAAATGGTTGTGATTTGAGCATTTAATTTGACTCTGAAACTGGTTTGCCCTAAAAATGTTTGCCTTCGATTCATGTGATTGATGAGGAATAAATTTGTTTGGGGTTAGGGTTTTGATTCAGGAGATCATGGGGTTCATGTCTATGTGCTTAGTTTTCATTTTAGTTACGATTTGAGTGATTTGGAGTTTTCTCAGGTGAGATGCTGGCCGGAGAAGACGACCGGAGGTCTTCTCCGGCCACCTGAAAGTCATTAGGGCAAATCCCTGTAATTAATGAGCGTTTGAATGGTGAGCGTTGGATGGGTTGACTTGGTCCATTCCCGCGCGTGATCAAGGGCCCAGATTCGTTCATTAAACCCTAATCAGCTTTATTTATTTAATTAATTAAAATTAAGCCTGTTTGAATTGAGACCCTTGGATGAGGCGCGCAGTCAACCTTTTCAAACTCTGGATCAATCTCAGCCTTCCATTGTGCATACTTCAGTTTTATTCATTTTTAATTCATTTTCATTTCATTAAATTTGCACAATTATTTTAAAATAGCTAAAAAATCTTAAAAATTATGAAACTTTTTCTTTAAAGTTATATTAATTTTTAAGACCCAAAAATATTTTTTATTTTATTTTTATCATTAAAAAAGTATTTTTAAATATTTAAAAGATTATTTTTAATTGATTAATGAGAATTAATTAATTAAAAATACTTTTAGGTATTTAAAAATTACAAAAAAATTCATGAAATGTTCTAAGACAATTAGAAACATTGTCCAACCTTCAAACCAAATTTCTTTTTTGATCTTGATGCATTTTAAGAATTTTTCATTGAATTAAATCATTTTTTTATGCATTATTTTGATCACATGTTTGAAAATTCATTTCTGCCTTTTGAAGAAGGTTGAGACATTGGTTCTTCTTGCATTGTTTTGTGTTTAGCATGTATTTTCAAGGATAAAAAGGCCATGAATTGTCCTTGCATTTTCAAATTGTTTGACATTTGTTTTGTTAAGAACCCTAAAAAACCCTAATAACTTAGAAAATTCACATCTTGAGTTTGGTTGAGAGTTGAGAGCTCCCCTTTGGGCAGTGGTTTATTATAGGTCTAGGGTTTCCTTGGGTACCATTTTCCATTTTTACTTTAGGGTTTTGCTTCTGTTTTGGGTTTTTGTTTGATGTTTGATTCATAAACCCTAATTTGGGTTTTCATTTGCATCCTTCTTACATTTCTTTGCATAACATGACTTGTCTTTGCATTTTGTGCATTCTTGTGATTCATTTGACATATCAAGACATATAGGAAGCATCTTTGATCATTGCATTACATATTTGCCATGTCATTTGTCTTGTATGATTCATAACATTTCATGCTTGTTCATGCTCCTTAGCTTGCATCATTTGCATTCATGATCTTGTATGAACATCCCCATTGTCTTGCCTCATGTTTGCAGCACCTCATAACATCATAATCATCATCAACATGCTTCTGGTCTTGCTTTGCATCATATCATTTCATCTCATCTTGCATTGCATTGCATTTCTTTCTAACATTTCAGGTGGTAAGTAAACTTGAGAAGTGGATTTGCCTTCACTTCTCATACCTTTTCTTTTCATCTCTCTTGCATCCACTGCTGCATTCTTATTTGTGTTTGAGTTTGAGCTTGCTCATTCTTCTCCTTCCCACTTTCTTTCTTCAAGTGACTTGACTTCTTGAATGAAGCAAGTTACTTTGCTTCTCCTGATCTTTTCATCTGCTTCCTGGTGGTTCCATTGAAGATTGTTCTTGGAAACCTCACAAACCTTAGGATCAACCAAGCATGATAATGAATTAGGGTTTTGATTAGTCCCCCTCATAGTTTTTACCTTTGTGTCTCTCTTTGAGTCTTCTCTTCTCCTCTCATAATCAGGGACTAAACCCTAAAGGCCTTAAGACTTTGTGATTAAGCTTATGCCTGCATCCTTCTCTTAGGATGGAGTGTATAACTTTAATCCTAAGTGTTGAACCCTTTATGTGTTTAAATCTCTTAATCAATTCACATAATAATCATCAAGACATCACACTTGTAACTTGGGCCTTGCATTAGGGTTCTAATTCTTCCTTAAGTGGTTAAGAAGGACTAACCCTAGTGTTAATGGACAAGTCCCCCTCAAGTTGTCTTACAAATCATAAAAAACACTTCATCATCATACCATTAATCTAACTAAAATCCACTTAATAAAGGCTTGTTTTGTCATGGGTTTAATCCCTAATCATGGATTAAGTTGAGGAGTCTTCCTCAGCTTAAACATTCTCATCTATTATCCTTCTTTTAGGATGGTGTAATGAGTCTGTTTGATCCTTGATTATGGCTTAACCTCATTACTCAACACTAAACAAAAATCCCAGAAACATCTAAATAATCACAAGTAGGTTAATGATCTTAATCCTATACCAAAGGTGATTAAGTGTGAGAATCTGACTTCACACTTAAGGTATTCTCATTACCCCTAATCAGAGGGAAGATGTGAAGAGTTTACTAAATCCATTGGTTTAGACTTAAGCTCATTATCCTATGACAAATCCTCAAAAAGCAATAAAAGACTGAAAACTCAAAAACAAACAATAATCGTCTCCTTCGGGATTCTTTTCTCATCATCTTCACTCACAATCGAGAACTTGCTTCTTCCGTCTAATGCAAGACAGTTAGCACCTGAGCCAGACAGGTCATACACTTGAGCATAGACAAGTAAGCAGTTCACCAGTCAATTCACCTTTCAGTCTCTTTGGGTCGAACTACGGTGTTCTGACTTCCTCATTGCACGAGAGGATACGTAGGCATAACTTAACGGTTATCGAACAAAAGTCTCTGTACATTCCCCTCTTTCTAGCTTCATTCTTTTTAGCCTCATTATCATGAGCATTTCACTCTTGTTCTCACACTGACACTTCCCTTATACACTTCACTTCTTTTACACTGACACCTGTACATCCTGTTCCAGCTATTTTACACACAAATTGCACTGACACTACCCCTTTAAACACTAATCTTTTAAGCGTGGATCCCGTCGAGTACGACGGACAATCTGGGTGCTAATACCTTCCCAGGTTGTAACCAACCCCCTTTCTCAGTCTCTCTAGTTCGCAACCGTCTTATCCATCTTTTTCTAGGTCTATGCAGCATTGCCTTTCCTCCGGGATAAAAATGCCTAGCTGGCGACTCTTTTCATCTCCAGTGAGTTCACGGCTGTGTGTTCTCACTGTTCCCTTCGCCGTCCGTTCGCGTCTGTACCTTCATATGATCCAATTTTCATTTGTCGGGAGCGACACAAGGTAGCATTCTGTATGATAATATTAGTTCATGTATTATGTATGCATGTATGATATGATGCACTCAAGTAATGTATTATGTATCTATGGATATGTATGTTATGGTATGATGTAAATGATGTATGTATGATATGATGCTGCCGGAAGTGTCTGGATATCTTCGTATAACAACTGCTGGCCAGGGAAAATAAATCCCGATTCATTGTTGAAGAATATGAGGAACTCGTTCCCATCTTGTTTGATAAGAAGGTATACATAACCTCCTGTCTGCTGGGGATAGCAAGGTATATATAACCTCCCGTCTGCTGGGGATAGTAGGGTATATATAACCTCCCGTCTTCGTTCGTCGTACTCTTATTGGAAAGTAAATTCCCGAATATCCGTATGAGGATAAAAGAGATGGATATAAATTCCAGGGGAGATGTGACTTAAAGTACTTTATGAAGATGGATTTGCCCTACTGGGGATTTGTAACTGTCTTGTAGGGGTGAACCTGGTGAAGCTTCGTTGGAATCCTTCCCTCGTCTGTCATTAACAACTACTATTACTGCATTTTCATGCATTTCTGGTAAACATCAATCATATTCAAAAGCATAATACATTCAAACACAACCAATGGACGTTTTTGCTAGGGTAAAAGTAAATCTGGACTCAGAGGGAAAAGTAAAGCTGATTTTGAAAGCAGAATTGTTTCAACTTCGAGAGTGTACAACCAATTGGATCTATAGCTCCTGAAATTCTTTAACTTTCCTGAGTACCTTCCCAGAAATCCTCATAGCTGGATCTGAAGACATGATACTAACACTATCTGATACTACTGGCATAAACAATTAATTTCCATCATGGTTTCAGCTGAGAATCCAATATCAAGGTAATACAATGAGAGGAATGTGTCTTCAAACTGTAATGGACCATATACGCTCCAGGTATTAGATTTGAAGAGAAAAAATTGCCCCTTGGTTGAGGATGAATTGTCCCATAATGGAAGTATCTGCAATGAGCTACCTCAAGAGAAACAAGCAGAATGCCCCATAAGCATATGCCCCTGGCATTGTGAACTCTGTAATGTCACCTTTGGTAATTCAACTGTACGAGGAAAAATGCCCCTGGCTATTAAGTACAGCTGAGTCTGAACCTAATTGCCCCAACTAAATTGAACAGTAACTTGGTATGCCTCTTGACTGGGAAACAGTGACTATGCCCTTGGCATTATGAACTTTGTAATGTTACCCTTGGCACTTCAGATAGATGAGGAGATCTGCCTCTGGCTGCTTAAACATAGTTGAATCTTGTCCTGATTGCCCCAAATGAGTTAGGAAGTATCATGGCCTTCCCCCTTGATTGGGAGATAATGAATATGCCTCTTTGTATACATGGACTTTGATCCAGGAAGCAACTTTGTTTATCGGAAGGACTTTGGTTCATTGAACATTCATCCTGTAAGCTTCTCCATTTGTCAAACACTCAGGTATATGCAAACAAATATATTCAAAAATGCAATGCTTATGTTTGTATTGAAATTTTGAAAAGAAATTTTTTAGAAAAACATTTTTTTTTTGTGAAAACTGTGATATTAACTCAAATTTTATAATAAGCCCTAAAGGAGTCAGGATACCTTTTTGTAACAGTACGCTTTCAAACTAACCATGCTTCAGTTAGGACTTTTAAAGGGTTATAACGTGGCCTGGTTCATGGTTTTAAGAAACAAAGGATAAAGGCTCAAGTTTTATTTGTACCCAACCCAATCTCCATGATGTTCTTCAGTCCTATGCTCAGTTAACTTATGCATTGAAATTCCAAAGAAGTTTAGTATTGTAGCACTGATATTTGTGATGGTTCAGAGACCCAAAATTTATTTGAATATTCAGTCATCTTTCTTTGTTGAGGATTCATACTGACCCCTTTTTTTTTTCTTTTTAACTTTGTTATCCCCTTCTTTTTGCCTGAACTGTTTATTTTAAGGTTACAGTCAGCGGGATGTCTTAATTTTATTAAGTCTCCTTCATAGGTTTTGACTTAGTGAGCTTCTCTTTTACTGGATATTGACTGTCAGGTTTAATGATTACAGAGAACCATCATTAGTTGTGTACAACACAAACAATTGGCATATTTGAGTTAACTGAGTAACTACCCTGCCCAGGTTATGAATAAGGGTTTTGATTTGTGCGAGAATAAAAACTCCTACTTCATAGGCTCAAAAGGGTTGACTAGGGATTAACTTCCTTATATCTCCACTGTTTAGGAATTGAAACAATGCCTGTACATCGTCAGCATAGTCTGTTCAAAAGCATACCGCATAAGATTATGGTATTGTTTTCGTCATCCTCCCTCTACAGGCTTATAGCTTTATCAGGAGTTAAATATCACAAGATAGAAATAAGAAGCATAATTCAAAACATAGTGGAACGAATGGATTAATTCAAGACAAACATATGCAATGTATTAATGAAAACAAAAGTTTAACATAATAGTAAGTGTTCAAACAAATAAAAGAAATTACAAATGAAAATTCAAACGTTGTCCCATCCAGTTGGCTGAATGTCCTCAATTGCAATCTGTGAACTTTGAGGAGCAGTATACTTCACCATGAAATCAAATTTTCCACTTGGATGCCCCAAGGTGCCCCATATCTCAACAGGCATAGGTATTCTTCCTTTCTTGTTACTTTGGGCCACTTGTCTTGCAACTTCGGTGTTTGATGGACGATAGTAAAATTCAACTTGACCTTCTGAAGTAACCTCTAGGATTCCTTCGTCAATCAGATCTTGAATCTTCTTATTCAATGCCCAACAGTTATTAGTATCATGTCCAGGACTGTTGGAGTGATACTTACACCTTGCCTTGGGATTATAGCGAGAAGAAGAGGTGTTAGGATTTTTAGGAGAATTTTCCAAGGAAATTAACTTCATCTCCAACAGGCATTGCAAAACTTGTGACATTGGTGTGCTGAACTTGATAAACTTCCTTCTACATTCCTTGTGTTGAGGTAGATTAACCTTATCAGGTATTTCTTCTTCAACTGAAGAACAATCAATGGCAACCTGTCTCTTACCCTCTTTTATCCTTATCCTCCTTTCAACCAAATCAGCTTGTTCTAATGGAGGTTCACTGACAATTAGATCCCTGACTCCACTACTTTGAAGTTTTTGGATAAAGGTCCTCAGCTTTTCTTGCCCCTGAGCTAAACTTTGAATAAGGACCATCTGGTCATTCATCTGGATCCTCATTTCTGTCATCTCAGCTTGTAGTTGTTTCAGCTGATCATCCTTGTTGTCCTCAGGATTCTTCTTCTTAGCCAGCAGTGTCTTCAATTCATCCTGTCCCTTGGACAAGTTCAGGATCAGCTCTTGGAACTGTGCATTTTGTGCCTGGAGATCCTTAACTGTTTGTTCAAGAGCCATTGCTGAAATAAACAACGAGAAGATAAGAAACCTATGCACAATTATAAACCTGTGATGCAATGTTATGGAATGTAGATGCGTATGCAATGTTTTCAAGGACCGCAGGATTTAAATTTGCTTAAACAAACACGAAGGTAAACTTTTATTAGTAATAAATTTGTTTTTCCTCTTGGGCTTACAAAAATGAAATGAAATAAATACAAGAGATGGGGTTTTAAGTCTCCCATGGACGTTTCCTCTTTGTGTTGAGGTAGGAGTTGAGATTCCGCTCCTCATGAAGTTGCTTTGTTAGTTCCAGGATTCTTTCTTGGCTTGCTTTGTAATGAGCCTCAAAAGTATCCCTTTGCTCCTTCAACTGGATCCAAGATCTCTGCAAGTCTTCCATGTCAGTAGGCATGTCTGGGTGAAGAATGGTATAAGCAGTATCTCCTTCAGCAACAGGTTCCATGGTAACTGGCAGGATGGCAGGATATGGCATCATGAGAGTCTGAGCACGAGATCGCACCCATCTGAGATAAGCCTCCATAGGAATAGTGTACTTAGGCTCCAGTGTCTTGCTGTCAACCCTGTTTACTTCTCTCCATGCTCGTATGAATCTCTGACGGTAACCTTGAAGATCGTTGTCGTAATCAAACACAACGCCCTGAATCAACATGTCATGTGGACCATCGCTTCGAGCGTAACCGGACTGTCGTAAAGCTAGAGAGGGGTTGTAGGTGATGCCTCCTCTTATGCCTAGAAGTGGCACATTAGAAAACTCCCCACAACGGTCAACGATGGTGACATTCTCCATAGATTTGGAGCACCAATGGATATCTGAGTGAGAAAGTGACATAATCCTCTTGGACCATCTGAACCCTTGCTCATTCTTCATTACTGAGCGAGGAAAGTGAGAAATAAACCACCTAGAAAGCAAAGGTATGCAGCACATCAAAGTTCCTCTTGCCCTTGTAGTACGGGTGTGAAGAGAATGCAAGATGTCTCCAAGCAATGTAGGCACTGGATTGTGACTCAGGAATATGTTGATGGCATGAACGTCTATGTACTGATCTGGATTGGGGAACAATACTAAGCCATATATCAGCAAGGCTAAGATCTCCTCAAAAGCATCATAGCTCATGGCCTTCAAGAACATTTGAGCCTTATCCATTAGCACCTTGGCAAGAATACCCTTGACTCCGTTTCTCGTTTCTAGAACAATATCAGACTTCTTCAGATGTAGGACTGCAGCAATAACCTCTGGTTTAAGCTCCTTCTCCAAGCCTGTGAATGGTTTCTGATCAAGAACAGGTATACCCAGAAGTTTAGAGAACTCTTCCATTGTAGGAATCAGCTGGTAGTCGGGGAATGTAAAGCAGTGGTGCTTAGGGTCAAAGAACTGAAACAACACACTCATCATGTCTTCACTGAACCCTGAAGTGACTAGATCCAATAGGTGACCATGTCTTTTGTTGAACTGGGAATGATCAGACACTTGAGAAACCAATTCTTTAAGCTTGGGAGGTATCCCTACAAAGTTGATCCTGATGGTGTTTCTATGAGCAGAAGCCATGACCTGCAACAAAGAACAAAGATAAATCCTTTGGTCCTTGAAATGGTTAGTGAAAATGCTATGCTTATGATGCATGATGATGTCATGATGTTATGCTCAATCACAAACATGTGGCACACACAAACAAGTCACACAATAGCCCTAGGTTTAAAGGCTTGCATGAGGTTTAAGGTAAGTACCCCTCCCTGAAGTTAGATGGTTCATCCTGTCCTACAAAAGTAACCAGGTTCTAAGGGATCTCAATATCACTGATCCTTCACAAGGGTGGTTGTTCAGTAGGCAACTTACTTGCCAACCAAAACCCTCCAAGTTTAGAATCTCAATGAGTGTAGCATCGAGTGTCAACCAACTTCAGTCTGCACCAAAGCCGGTTACCTCACTACTTTCTAAAGGCCAAGATGGGATAACTAGGGTTCTAAAAGTTAGTTAGTGCATTGACGACATATGGCAGCCTCATATTATCCTCAACTTGCTTAAGGAACATAAGCACCAACCAAGAAGTCACACTAACTATGGCCACCAGATCAACCGTATCGATATACGTCGTACAGTTTCCTTGGTCTATTGCCATTTACCTAAGGTACACTAGATCCGGGTTAGGATCTTTCACACATAAGAGCCCAACAAGATAATATAAAGCAAACAAGGCAAACAATTTAAAAGTGATCTAATTCCTAAGGGTACCCCTCTTTTATTAAATCCCCAGCAGAGTCGCCAGTTCTGTAACACGGTGGGAGAACTGACTTTAGTTATGTTGCGGATAGCAAGAGTCGCCACCGACTTTTATTTTATCCAAAGGAAAGGCATAAAAGAACAGGAAAGACCTTTTAAAAGATTTTTGGGTCCGGGGGGTAGGTTATGTAAAGGGAAGGTGTTAGCACCCTTTACATCCATGGTTATCCATGGGCTCTTAGTTACTTAGCTCACTTTAAATTGTTTTTGAAAAGGTGAAGTGTGTGAATAGAAATTTTCATAAGAGTTTGATAATGATCCATGTATGGATGCGTAAAAAACTTGTGTTTGAAAATTGTTTGAAATTTGTGAAGTATTTGAAATTGTTTTTGAAGTAGTGAGCAAGTAACTATGAGGAACCTACCCTAAAGTTTAAGTCTTTATGTTCTTTATCCTTTAAATGGTAAGACTATCCCTATTATTAAGGAATAGGTAGTCATTACCTTGGATGTGAGGGGAAAAACGTAGGGTCATCGTATGGTCATAGAAAGCAACTTTGAGGGGTGTCTTTAGCAATTCATAGGGACTATCATCATTTATTCGAAGGGACAAGATCATTATTCTGTAGGCAACCTCGAAAGGACTTGATCTTTTAAACTGTAGGGACTTGATGATTTTTTATGAAGGGACTTTGCTTAAGACACCCCTATATTCGAGGGACTTGACCATGTTTAAGGCAACTGAGAGGGGTAATTTAGGAAGTGCAAGATGGCGATCAAAGATCGACTTACGTGTGTGAGTGTTTATATTCAGGTATTTATCTTATTTTAATTATCTAAGTTCAATTTAATTACATATAAGTTATACACACCCTAAGGTTACTAACCATATAGTAAAATATTTACAATAAAAATAAAGACGGAAAAATAAATCTATAAGCTATTACAAGGCTTTGGCAGATACATAATAGTAGGATAAAAATAAATTATAAAGCAAGAATAATAGATATAATAAAATAATAAATAAGCAATAATAATAATAATGAAGCAAAAATAATAAAGCAATAATAACAATAAAGCAATAATAATAAAGTAATTATAATAATAATAAAGTTAAAATAAATTAAAGAAATAACAATTAAACATTTAATTAAACAGAAAAAGTTTTAGGTTAGACAAGTTAGATTTTTTAGAGGTTATTAGAAAAATATGAGTTTAAAATAAATTAGTAATAATAAAAGAATTTAAAAAATATTAATGTACAAATTATAAAATAAAAGAGTTATATGAAAAATATTAAGTTAGTTATTTACAAAATAAATAAAGATTATAGAAAATATCAAATTATTAGGTTAATAGGTTTATTTATAACAAGATTTTAGAATTATTATTATTCAATTAGAAAAATGGTCAATTAGATTTTATTTACAAAATATATAAGGATTTATTATTTTAAGTAAGTAATAAAAAAAAAGTTATTAAAATAGTTAGTATTTATTATTTATTTACAAAAAATATAAAGATTATAGAAAAATATTAGATAATTAATTTAGTAGGTTTTCACACCCTACATTACTAAACCATGCAGTTAATATAGGATCAATGACAGGAATTTAAATGGCAGAAAAATAAATGGCAGAAAATAAATGGCAGAAAATAAAATCCTAACTATTACAACGCTTTGGTGCAATTACATAATAAAGATGGCGAAAAGTAAAACTGAAAATATTACAAGTTAAAACTTAAAATATTACAAGGGCGAAGCAATTACAGTGTATGAATAACATAAACATGAGCGAAAATAAGAAATAATAACATGTTTGTTAAGGTTTGTGGTTTAAAGGAAATAACACGGTTAAAGCTTATGAGAAAGTTTTAAGACTTACATGAAAAATTAAGGTTTATGAAAAGTTTGAGGATTTAGGAAAAAATCAGGGTCAAAGTTTTAGGTTTGAAATTTAGAGTTTGTGGCGAAATTGTCAAGGTTTATGAAAAAAAATTAGAGTAGTTAGTTATATAGAAGGTGCAGATCTAAATATATGTATATGAATAACATAAAAATAATATGAATTAAAAAAAACAACAATGTTGCTAACGCAAAATTGCGATCATCGCAACTGGATTGGATCAATACAAGTGTCACGCCCCATGCACATAAATATACGAACAGCGTATCGACACGATCCAATCCAAACAAAATAACTAAAAAGAATTGACAATATAAAAAATAAAATAAAAAGAAGATATTTATATATATATATATATATATATATATATATATATATATATATATATAACGAAAATATAAGAAGTATATGTTAAAAAAAAACCATGTTAGTACATTATATATAATTATATATAATGTAAAAAAGAAAGAATCTGTCTTTTCAAACACGTGAAATTGTTTTCATGCACTTGGTGAATGGCTAGCCCTTTAAACAAAACTCACAGGAACATTTATAAACAATACAATAGAAAGTACCGGCAATGAACCGCGCAGCTTTTCCCTTTTTTATGTTTTTTTGGTTCGATCTGTCTTCCTTCCGGTCCCCTCTAACATAAGTATATATAGAGACCAATTAGGGTTAGTGCAAATGGGCTTAAGTGTTTATTTTGAAACCCAATAAAATTTTAATGTAAATAATTAAATAAAGTTTAATAAAAATAATTAAAATTAAAATAAAAACTAATTAACCTATTTATTTATTCTAGACCCAATAAAATATTAATTTAAAAAACAAATTAAGTTTTAATAATTAAATTAATAAAAATAATTAAAATAAAATAAAAACTAATAATCCTATTTATTTATTCTAGACTCTATATAAAAATAAATAGACTCAAAAAATAAAAGTTGGGCACCAAAATGCTCGAAAAAAATAAAATAAACACGTCAAAATAATCAGCGCGAAATAAATGACTCGGAAAAATACAGCGTTTGGTCGGATTTTGAAATAAAAATTATGACCGTTTAAGCCGCTCAGACTGATCAATTTATGACCAAAAATAGTTGTAAAAATATTTTTAGCATGTCAAATCAAACCACGTGAACCGCAGATTAATATTACCGACATTTGCAAACTTAAACTTGACATTTTTTCGTTTACTGATTTTAGGCACAATTGAAAATTAATTTGACCAGTCCGTCTGTAAATTCCGAGAAATTATTTCGGCTAATATTAAGACAGAAAAAAAATGTTATGCTATGATGATGATGCAAATGAATGTGAAACAAAAAAATTGGTTAGAGTTAAAAAATAGAGGGCAAATTTTGGGGTGCAACATGATGTCAGATCAAATATTGTAACATCTGTCTTGATAGTTCTGAAACTTCCTGGTACAAAATTTTTTTATTTAATTTATATATTTTTTTTGTAGGTGTTTAGTCATTTGATTTGCTCCATAATGTGCGAAATTAAAGGGAGATTTGCTTCCATTTACATAAGTTGTTATGCGTTAGTTTTTGGAGATTATTGAAGATCTTTTCAAGCTTGATTTGGAGTAAATCATGTGATCTTATATGAGGATGTTATGCGTTAGTTTTTGGAGATTATTGAAGATCTTTTCAAGCTTGATTTGGAGTAAATCATGTGATCTTATATGAGGAAGTTTCTGATCAGATCCAGGCCCTTTCAGAATACTCTATATTATTAGATGCTTAACCTAATTGCTATGCAAGGAATATTTAGTAATTTTTTAAGCTAAGTGCTTCTGGGTATTATGGTTTTTCTTTGTGTGTGTGTCTTTTATTTGTGAGCCTTTCATACATCACCTAGATGTTTGAATTGGACTGATTTTTGAGTTGTAGTTCTATCCCTTCTAAGCTTTTAAGAAAGATCAAGGTGTTATGTTTTGGAAGAGTGTTCATCTGTTTTCTTTGAAAGGATTGTTTGATTATCACAGTGTGTGATTGAGGGGGAGTGAGATGGTGATTTCTCATATCTACATGTTGATTTCTAGGTAGAAGTTGCACTGGGTTGGTTCAAGTGAGAATTTTTAAACTAGGATTGTTTAGGCTTGGAATTGATACTACTAATAGTGGATTTCTTTCCTGGCTTGGTGTCGCTCCCGGGATTTTCATCCTAGTACAAACGCGAAAATGGCGTGGAAAAGGTAGAGTCACCATCTAGGCCTTTTTATCCTGAACGAACGGGAAAGATAATACTACACAAACCTAAGAGAAAAGGAAAGAGCAAGGTCTTGCGAACCAAATAACTAAGTTCAGGAGTCGGTTACGACCTGTGAAGGTATTAGCACCCCAGACCGTCTGCCGTACCCGACGGGATCCACGCATGTTAGTCTGTTTCAAAGGGTGAGAAATAAGATGTTGTTGAATAAAAGAACTGCTAACTGGAACTGAAATGAGAAAGGGAACTGGAAAAAAGACAATGAAAAGGTAGGATAAATGTAGGAAAAATAAAGAATTCCCTCGAACGAGCTGTACCCCACTACCTATGTATCTCATGGGAAATGAGAATCAGAGTCGATGTAGTTCACCTAACTAAGGCGGGAACTTTGTTTGTGGTTTTTATGATTGAACTGCTTATGTCTATGCTCAGGTGTTGCAGGCTCGTCTGGTACAAATGCATTACCGTCTTGATAAGAGACAAGTCGTAGCAAGTTCGCATCATGAGTGAATGAGATTAGAAAAGAATTCCCGCATGAAAAGACGTTTGTTGTTTGTGAACTTTATTTTAAAGAAGTGTTTTTCTTTTCTTGTTTGTGAAACAGTCTCCATGCTAAGATTTATTCATCATGGTAAATGCCTTACACCTTGACTCGAAATGAGACATTTGCAATTACCCCATGGAAAAGTCTCCTGGCGCACGAGAAAGCTCGACCTTTATTATGTGTTTTGTTGTTTATCTTTGAGATGAGAAAGAAGGACTCAAATTGAGAAAGGAAACAAATTAGGGGAACTATGACTCAGCCTAAGTTTTTTATTTCATGGGAGACCCTATGGTTTGTGTGGTCTTCTAATCCGAATGATAAAAAGAAAAGAAGAAGAACCTAGAAAGCAACTTACTTCCCTAAAGAAGTTAAGTTGTTTCTAAAGAGGGATTAACATGAAGTTATACAAAAAAAAGCCTAAAGGGCTAAGACAAACACAATTTGGAAGCATAAAGAAGATAAGGAAGAAGTTTTATAAACCAGGCTTACCTCAACCTCCCTACAAAATAAAGGTTAGCTTTACAATGAATATTGAAAGCATAAACACAAGTAAAGCTCAAACTAGCTAAGGAAAAGCACCAAAGGTTCCCTAAGGCAAAGTCCTAAAGTGAGGGATCTTAAATTATAAGAGGCTTATAAAGTCATTAGCTAAACCCTATTAAAGTGTTCTAAGGTTAGAAGATCAAACAATAACAAACTATGCCCAAACTAGGTACTAAACACCAAAGAAGTTCAAGGGGAAGTGAGATGGAAAAGTTTGAATGAAAACACAAGGTAAACATGAATTAGACCAAGGTTGAATGTTAAAGTCATAACCCAACATCAATTAAAAATGTCTCAAGAGGTGGACAAAAGTGAGAGCAAAGAGATTCAAGTATAAGAGATTGAATGGAGAAGGAATAAGATGAAATGAACACATGGTGTCATAAGACGTCAATTAACTTAGAATAAAAGTCAAACATGAACAAACAAATGTGAATCTCCCATAAAAAAACCCAGAGGCTATATGGTAAGATAAAATGAAGATTATAATAAAAAATAAACCACTAATGAACAAGCATGAGGTGTTTTAGGGTTATGGGACAAAGGAGTGTGAATGAGAAGTTCTTATGTACAAAGAGTTGCCAAACAAAGGTGGATGGTTCTATGACTTGGTAAAATGATACGAAAAATGGATGTGAACACATTATAAGATGTATAAGAAGTGTATAACATATATACAAGACTCATAAAGTGAATTTATATTGATTAGAATGGAAGAAGAATGAGAATTAGGTCAAATGGAACACATATGGACACATGTGAAGCTTAAGGCACAAGTAACCTAGAATTCAAAAGGGATGACCTATAATTGAATACAAGTGGCTTATAAACATCAAATTGGATCTTAAGAACTCAAGTGGAGGACCTCTAATGAATGGCATAAATGCCTTGCCAAAATGAGATTAGAAGTATGAGAAAAGAAGGACCAAAATGTGACTTGTAAAACAAGGTACCAAACAAATGCCTAAGGACATGAAAAAATTATGAGAATTAAGATTCAAAGTCATAAATCATGGACAAGTGAACCTCTAACATATCTCATAGAAAATCACATTTTAACTCACTCAAATAATTGCACAAATTAGGTTAGGGTTTTGAAGGATGAGACTCAAAAGAATGACCAAAGATGGTATCAAACATGACCTAAAAAATGTGAGAAAAATATTTTTGGGGACCTCAACATGTTCTCTGGTAAAAGAAAAAAGAGTGAAGTTCAAACTATTTTTAATTTGATAAAAATTAAATTGAGAAGGCAATGTGGTCAAGAATGAGAAAAATCCAAAATAAATGAAAAGAAAATTAATTTCTGGTCAGAAAATTAAAGAAAAATGAGATTAAAAATTATGAGAAATTTTGGAATATTGTGAAAAGTTAGAGGGAATTATTTAAGAATTTTTGGTGAAGGTTTGATATTTTTAGAAACTGAAAATTGGAATGAATGAAAATGGAAAAATAAAAAGAAAAGAAAATTGGAGAGGGTGCAAACAGAAATGGAATTCAGTTGAAAATCCTTGGGCCTTACACGCTGGGGGTGTGGATATCACATTTAACCCGATCCAAAAACACGTAGAACACAAGCTTGTGGTAAACCCTTTGTCAATTAATTAACTACATATGGACCAAAGGATCAATCTCACGCACACGATAAAAGTCAAGGTATTTGAATTTGGTGGATAACATGATGAACACATGATAACAAGGACGAGGACGCACATACTAAAACACTCAGACACAACTAAATGGCACGTGAAGGCCACATGCCTCATTTAAACGTTGACAACATGAGAGACGCACGATAAAAGTGATCTAACAACCATGTCTTAAATTTATAGAAAAGGCTATGGCATTGTTTAGGCCACCGGAGAAGACCTCTGGTCATCTTCTCTGGTGAGTCCCAGTTAGGGCAAACATAAAACCTCCACGAAAATGGAAATTAAGACCATAGAAAAAATCCTTATGCTGAGTACATCACTAATCTAGGTTCAAACTCCATTAATCATGCATAAACAATTAAAATAGAATCCAACAAATCCAACATGAAAAATTGAATTTATGCACTTATGGTGCCTATCATCTAGCCAAAACCAAATAAGCTTCTATCAAGCTTCAAGCAGCATAAAACAAGCACGAAAACAATGAATTGGAGAAAGAAGATTTGAGATGGAACCAGAATTGTAGAGCTTCAATTTGTTGAAGAAAACCAGAGGTGAGGATACAAATATACTCTATACTTTTTTTTGATCTTCAAATGATGAACTAATCACTATGAATTGCTGGAAATCTCCTCCAAGGTAGGAGCCAAGATGTAATCTGGAAACACAAAACACCATAACAGGGGGTCATAAAACTGAAGCAAAGTGTGCAAGCTGTCCTTCTGGTCTAAAGTAGGTTTGTCCATGTACTTCAATATCTGACCATACCTCTTTCTAAAATTCCCCAAGACTTAGTCATTCATCAGCCCTGCTAATTTCTAAACACTCTTGACTTCTGGTTGAAGAAAAGTATAATGAACATTCTTTTTCCTTGTGATTCTCTTAACTTCTGCCATCTGGAGAGCTTATAATTACCAGAACTGGGTGCTAACTGTGGACAATAACCTGAAAAATGGAAACACAAACAGTTAATGCAAGTATGATGCAATGCAAATGAAATGCAGGCATATGATCAATATGGGACCATCTAGATACTGGACACTGAATATAAGGACCCTCTGAATAACTGGAAACCAAGATCCTCTGAGCCATAACCCTCTGACAGAAATTCTCATAACCATAACACCAAGAAAACCAGAACCATAAGGACCAAATCTCAACAAGGACCACACTGATAATGAGGGTATGTAGAGGCCAATGGTTCCTGCAAACCTGTAAACCCCTCCCAATCTCACTAGTGTGCTCCGGGTCAGACATCACGGACTCTCAAAGCCGAATAGCAATAATACTTTCACCATTTCTGAGGAATGGCTCATGACCAAATCAAGGAATCAAGTTGGTATTATATACTACGCAGGGAGGCCTCAGCTGAGTCTGGGAAAACAAGGTCATCCTATAAAAGTCCCCGGTGGGCCCTCGGATGCGAATGGGTTTGCAACAAAATGTGGTCTGCCATTGTCATCTCTAGAGAGGGATGTTTCCACAAGGTTCTCAATGATCGGTCCCCAGCTGCACATAACTGTCAAGGTTATGAAATGAGAGAGGAAGATCCCCAAATCAAGACATTTCCAAGACGGTCGCAAATCTGGAAGTAGAACTCACTACTACCCCCATGACAAGATCTCATGAGGCCAAAGTGGAACCACTCTAAGTCCTAAGGTGCACTCGAGCCGTGGTAATGAGCTCATCTCTCAGAAACAGTATCACCCTGACCCACCAAACAGAAGATCCAGTCCAGACAGTCCAATAAAAATATAATGCAGAAAATAAATATTGAAACTGTAAATAAAGCTGTAAATAAACTGTAAATAAACAACAGTAAAATATACACACAACAACAAACAATCAACACCCAGCGAAACAGAAACACGCAAGCACTAGGAGAGACTCTCAAGGGAACCAGGGATACTCTGGTTAGGAAGTCCCCAGCAGAGTCGCCAACTGTCGCTCCTCGGATTTCCATCCTGGTACAAACGCGAAAGTGGCGCGGAAAAGGTAGAGTCGCCAGCCAGGCATTTTTATCCCGAATGAACGGGAATGGTAATGCTTCACAAACCAAGGAAAAAAAAGGAAGGACACAGGTCATGCGAACCAAAGAGACTGAGTTCTGGAGTCGGTTACGACCTGGGAAGGTATTAGCACCCCATATCGTCCTCCGTACCCGACGGGATCCACGCTTACAAAGAAACTGTTTCAAAGGGTAAAGAAAAGAAAGTTGTTGCAAAGACAATGAATTGAATTGGATAAAAGAAAAGAAAAGGGAACTGAAAAAATAAATGAAAAGGAAAAATGTAGGGAAAATAAAGATTGTGCTCGAACGGGCCCTACCCCGCTGTCTACGTACCTAACTGGACATGAAGATCAGAGACACCGTAGTTCCCCTAACTAGGGATGGGAAAGATTGCTTGTGAATTAAGGCTTGAACTGCCTATATCAATGCTCAGGGGTTGCAGGCTCGAATGACGAGTGCGTTACCGTCTTGCAAAATGACATGTAGGAGCAAGTTCGCGGACGGAGCGAAGGAGATGAGAAAAGAATTCCCGCAGGAAAGATGCTTATTGTTTGTTTGTGTTTTTTAGAAGCTTTTATGAGTGTGTCACAAGGAAGTGAACTCAAGCTCTTTCCATGGAATGTGAACTTGTCACTACATTCCAAGATGGAATAATAGAACAAGCACACTCAAGTAAGGAGAAGATCCCCAAAACTTCAACCCAGAGATTAGGGCTTAAGCTCACTAACTCATTAACTTATTAAATGTTTTTTGTATTTACAATGAAGAAGTGTGTTTTATGATTTTCTTGGTGAAGATGATATCGTGATCAGACTTGTACATCACTGTAGACACCCCAAATTTGCCCTCTCTTTTTCATAGCATTTAGCATATCATTTTCATATTACCCATGCATCATGAGCATAGAAAAATGAGGCATGACATTCATTGTTGAAGCATAGCATGTATCTTGGCAGTGATTTCAGTTCCGGGTGGCTATTCAGTTCACGATCAAACTCAGATGGACGTTTGACCTAATCTTGGTCAAACTATCATAAGATTGCTTCATTTTCAAGTAATATGTGCTTGTGGTTATTTTTCAGGCGATGTGTTTCCAAGTCCATTGTGTGCAAAGGTCATCAGCTCACCAGGCAATGGTTCATGTGTTGATTTTGGATTCAAAGATTCAGGCTTATCATGATGACACTCAGAGTGTGATTTATCCAGAAGATTGGTGATTTCTGTGGAAGCAATGCAAAGTTGGCTGGGATTAAAGTTTCGTGGCTATGCATGTGTTTGTGGTAATTGATCCGTTTCACAAAATATCTAGTTCAATATCCATTTCTACTCATTTTTATCATTTGAGCCATAAACCGTTTCTCATTTCGATTATGCTAACCATCATTTTTAGTACCAAATTATCCATTTATATTCCGTTTAAACCATCACATCCATCTATTTTCATTATCCGTTTGTTCCCCTTTAATTCATTCCTATTATTTTATCATTTGACTTCAAATTTCCAATTATCCACCAAATTTACATTAGTTTTATAATCATTTGCCCATACATTTAGTTCCATTTTCCATTTAATTTCATTTAATCTACTTTTTTTCCTCATTTTTTTTTCTTAATCTTTTTATCCAAGACTCATCATCATTTATAAAAAAAAACAAGGGGCCCATTACCACTAATAATAAAAGGAAAAAAAAAGAAGAAATAAGTTGTGAGTGAAAGTCAAGTTCTTTCTAGTCCTAGACATAACAAAACCCCCACTTTTAGCATGACCCACTTTTTTGTACAATCTCCTCAATTAATTCACACAGTTAGCCACGTATTACACACACATCCATGACATTTTCGAAATGCACATGAGCGACACACCGCACAGCTTGACAAAACGCATCACTCAATTCAAACGCAGTCCAAATAAAAAGCAATAAAAAGCACGCCAATTGTTATCAAAATACAGCTCAGCTCAGCATATATCACAAAAATAGCATGGATAAAAAGGGTGAATCAAAACGCAAACAAAAGACGCTCAAAATGCAGCTTGTTGAATTGAAAAAGGGAGAGAAGGGAGTCACACAAGAGGAATGTTCAAATTACAAGAGGCAATAACAGAATTGTTCTAGAAGGAAAAATAGAGGGATAATAAAATCTCAGAGGAAAAAGATATAGATTTCCATAACCGTTTTCACCCTCTTCACAATAACAGAATGAGAATCCTAACAGAATCACAATAACAGAAGAGAAGTTTCTCACAACAACAGAATTCTGATTTTCTCACCCTTTTTCTCTCATCAATTCTCTGAAACCTTCAACCGATTCTCCATAATCTTCAAACATTTCTCCACATTCCTGAATCTCTCATTCACAATCTGCAACTGATTCTTCATAATTCTCCTCAATCCACTTCAATCTTCAACAAATTCTTCATAATCTCATCAATTTCTTTCTCAATCTTCCTCCATTATTCTTCGATCTTCATCACAAATGGAATAGCAACGCTTCAACAATCACCAATTCGCTTCAACATTCATCAAACATCATCTTCATCAGCTTCACGGATTAGACTCCAATCTTGAATCCGCGCTTCAACCTTTGGCAATCTGCTTCAGTTTCTTCGATTAGACGAAGTCCTCGCAGCACCATCAACTTACCTGCAAGCGGATTCAACAAGCGGATTCTGAATTAACAGCAGCAAATCGGATTCGAAGAAGAAAGAAAAGATTCAAATCAGAAGCAAAAGCAGAAGAGGAAGCACTTACCGAATCGAGACTCGCTCAAGCATTGTTTGTCGTATCATCGCGTAACAGGTATGTTTTCGATTCCGTTATTCGACGCAATTGCTGGTTGTATGTTGAATTTGTGGTAGCTGGTTATGAATTTAGATTGGTGTTGCTTTGAGTTCCGTTGTGCAAGTCTGAATCGCCGTGAGTTTTTTCATGGATAGCATAGTTTCTTCGAATTGTCTAGCTTAGGTCAGGATGAGAGGCAGAAGAAGCTGGTTGAAATTGAAAGGATATTTAGGTTAGAGTTGTATTGAGTTGATACCGAATGAAGGAGAAGAAACTGAGTAAGGATTTAGAGGAGCTTAGGTCAGGTTCTAGAGAGGCGAAGGTGATGAACGCGTGACGGCGATGGATGTGAGAGAGGATGGAGTCGGCGTCGGTTGGTTGAGTGTGAGAAGAAGAAGCCGAACGAGAGCAAGGAAGGAAGAAGGTGATATTTGGTCCGGATGATGAAGGTCTCGGCGGTGAGAGCTTGGAGGTAGGTGGCGGAGAGCTTGTGAGAGAGTTAGAGGAGCTTGAGAAGCTTCGTCAGCGGAGAGTTTGTGAGAGGTTGACGAAGGAGTGAGGCGTGCGTATAGGAAGAAGAGGATGAACAGTGCGGCGGCAGTTTATCGAGTAAGAGGGAGACGAAGGTGATACCGAGAGAGAAGGCTCTGTGTTTTGTGTTGTAGTGTTTAGGTTTTTTGTTTTAGCATTTTGAACATTGTTCATAAATAATTATTAAGAGTTTTATTAGTTTTGGATTATAAAGAATATTAATAAATTTAATAAGAGATTTTATGGAGTTGTGTTGAGAACTGAGGATTCCAATGAGATAAGAAGATAATGATAGTGGATTTTGGTTGATTTCGTCCATACCGGCGGTGACACTTGTCACCGTCCGGTAGGACCTTCCCTTTTCCTTTCCTGCATACTATTTGCACCTCCCTAATGACTGGCCCATTCGAATTCAACCTGAAACCTTTGCTTCTCACAACTCCACCATACAGCATAGTCATGCGCGCATGGGCCTTCACCCATATGCTTTTCGCACCTCACTTGCCTGAGCCCGTTCCAATTTACACGCAGCTCACATACTAATCACACCACCCTTCATTTTCCTTTAATTTCTTTTTTAGACTTTAATTTTCTTTAATTTAGTTTACTTTTAATTCATATAAAATAGTTATATTCACCCAAAAATCCCAAAATAAATCATGAACCTTCTTTTGTGTCACTAAAATTTTGTCACATTTTTTATTTTATTTTTTTCATTGATTAGCGTGCCAAAAATAATTCACTAAGGTGCATAGCTTCTTTTGTTTCATTTCCTGACCAGCCTGTCTTGTATATTTTCTATAGACTTCAATATTTGGAGTTTTGATCCCATTCTTTTTGCATTGTGTTCCTAAGGTCTTCTGGTTTTCATGTGATTTTTCTCAGAATTTTTAGGAAATTATTTCTTGAGTTTTGGTCTGGTATCTTTTGATGTAAGTTTTCTGTCCTAACTTGTGTTTGTACATCCATTTGACCTAGTTCCTTTCTGAATTTTTGTAAATCCTTTTGGCAAGTTGATATAAGGTGTTTTAAGATCATTTGATTTCAGTTGTAGAATTTTTAGATGGCTGTTTTATTATTTGTGGATTTTTGTTCTCACCTTGTCCCATTTTGCTTCTTTTGGTTCATTAGATCTCTTATAGGCTTAGAAGGGCACTTGTGCCAACTTCTTCTTCTTATTTGGGGTTCCTTTGGGATGTGGATACCTTCCTGGTCCTAGGGTAGGTCTTGTTTCTTCTGAATTTTTAAGTTTTCTTCTTATTCAAGTCATTTGTTTCCTTAAGTGTTTAAATTCCATCTTTTGATTCCATTGCTTTTATTTTGACATTGTTTGGTATCGTGTGACCTCTCTCTTCATCTTGCTGGCTTCCTAAGTCATTATTTATATCATTTTGATTCTGGTTTTGAACTTTGTATTTGTATTTTGTGTATTTTGCATTACATTTTTCATAGGTGCACATTTGTTTACATATGTATTCATGTTGCCTCATTTTAAGTCATAAGTCTCTTATTTCCATTTCTTTGAGTTGAATTGGTATTAAGCATTTGTTCATTTCATTTCACTTCTGATTGTTTGATGTTAGCATGTTATATTGCTCATTTTGTTTCATGTATATGCACACTAACCTTGCAGGGGCTATGGTAAGTGTGAGATGTGGGAATTGAGTTCCACATCTCTAATTCTTATCTCTTCCTTTTATGTTTATGTGAACTAACCCTCTTTTGTTGGGCCTAGGCCTTTCTCATCCCTTCTTCTATTTTGTTCTTCTTTCTTCAATAGGATAGAAACTTCACTAACCCTTAGGACATCCATGCATGTTAACACTTAGGATTGTTTTAGTCTCCCTTTAGAATTTTTTCCTTTGAGATCCTTTTGGTTCTTCTTATCTTCTCATCTCATAACTCCATAAAAGACACTTTAATAAGTTTGAAGTGATACATTGATCCATAGCCTTATTCCATGAGGTATGCTTGTAGTCTTCCCATCTTGGGATAATACATGTTTACTTTGTGATGCACAAGTCTGATCAAGGTATCTTCTTCATAAAGAAAAGCATAAAAAACACTTCTTCATGTAAATAATCAAAACACCTAATAAGTAAACAAGTTAGTGAGCCTAAGCCCTAATCTTTGGATTCAAGTTTTGGGGATCTTCTCCTTACTTGAGTATGCTTGTTCTATTATTCCATCTTGGAATGTAGTAACAAATGTACATTCCATTGGTGAGAGCTTGAGTTCACTTCCTTGTGACACACTCATAAAAGCTTTAAAAAAAACACAAACAAACAATAAGCGTCTTTCCTTCGGGAATTCTTTTCTCATCTCCTTCGCTCCGTCCGCGAACTTGCTCCTACCTGTCATTTTGCAAGACGGTAACGCACTCGTCGTCCGAGCCTGCAACACCTGAGCATTGACATAGGCAGTTCAAGCCTTTAATTCACAAGCAATTTCTTTTCTACCCCTAGTTAGGGGAACTACGGAGTCTCTGATCCTCATTTTCCCAATGAGGTACGTAGGCAGCGGGGTAGGGCCCGTTCGAGCACAATCTTTATTTTCCCTACATTTTTCTCTTTGTTTCTTATTTCAATTCTTTTCCAGTTCCAGTTTCTTTTCATTTTCATTTCTTTTGCTGCAGCTTTCATACCCGCACCCTTTGAAACAGTTTCTTTTGCAAGCGTGGATCCCGTCGGGTACGGCGGACGATCTGGGTGCTAATACCTTCCCAGGTCGTAACCGACTCCCGAACTCAGTCTCTTTGGTTCGCAGGACCTTGTCCTTTCCTTCTTCCTCAGGTTTGTGCAACATTACCTTTCCCATTCATTCGGGATAAAAATGTCTGGCTGGCGACTCTATTCTTTTTTCCACGCCACTTTCGCGTATGTACCAGGATGAAAATCCGGGGAGCGACAATCACAAGACAAGCTTGTACTATCCCAAGATGGGAATACTACAAGTGTCTCATGGGATAAGGCTATTGCTCAAGATATCACTTCAATCTTTATTAAGTGTCTTCTTTAGAGTTTTGAGATGAGAAGAGATGAGAAACAAAAGGATCACAAAGGTAAAAGTCTAATGGGGGACTAATGCATCCTAATGTTATCATGCAAGGTAATCCTAGGTTAGTGAGGTTTACTATCCTAAATGAAGAGAAGAAAGGAAGAGAAAGACAAGAAAGAAAAAGAAAAGAAGGAGGAAGTAAGGCCTAAGCCCAACAAAATCACAATAATAGTATCAATAAAGAAAAGAGAAGAGATAAGAATAGGAGATATGGGAATCACATCCACACCTCTCACTTACCAAAGCCCCTGAAATGGTTAGTGACACAAGCATAAATGCAATACAAAATGAACATAATGTCAAACCAAAGTCACATAACTAGAAGTGAAGTCATAAACACAAATTCTAAATGCAAACTTAAAGCACAAGAATGAGAAAAGAAATACAACTCACAATGAAGCATTATGAATCACCATGACAAAACAAAGTAAACATGAGAAGATACAAAGCAAAATAATCAAAGCAAAACTACAAAGTTCAAGACCAGAACCTTAACATGTTAGAAAAGTGCCTAAGGAACATGTAAGATGGAGAGAAGAAGTGCACATAATCAAACATTCACATCATGAGAAGAAAGAAGCAAAGGAAGTGAAGTGAGCATGCATAAGTGTGGAAGAACTTCAAAAGCAAACAAATTACAAAATTTCTCAAGGCACAAACCACAAATCAAGACTAGAGGGGTATCAATAACCTAAGATGGCCCTAAAAAACTTGAAGAAGTTGGCACAAGTGCCCTTCTAAGCTAAGGAGTGAACATATGACCCAAAAGAAGAAAAAAGGGACAAGTAAGGAACAAAAATTCAAATCAATTCAAGTAAGCATCCAAAAATTCCAAAAACTTGCACAAATGATATTCAATCATACCATATCAACATGCCAAAAGGAGAGGATCAGATTCAGAAGCATGATCATTCAAATGAGGGTACAAACATTGATTAGGGTTAGAAAGCTTCATGCACAAGTTAGAGACCAAAATCAATTAAACAAAATTCTAAAAATCAGAACAAAAATCACCAATAAACTACATTTCATCATGAATCCAGAGCAAAAAGAACCATCTAAAAATTCAAAATAATGATCAAGATAGAAAATGAACAAGTCAACATACTTCAAAATGAAATAAAATGCAATTAATTAAAAGGGACAATTAATTTCCATGTGGTAATTAAAAATAAATGAAAAATTAAAATACCAAAAATTAAAGAAAACTAAAAGAATCATTCCTGAATTTTTTTATAAATTTTGAAGACCTATTACTATTATTAAAATTTGAAAAGCAAACTGAAAATAAAATGAAAATAAAAAGAAATAAAAATAAAAGAAATCAGGCTAGGGGTGTATGCAGGAAGCAATTCCAGTTCATTTTCATTGGGCTTCCACACAGGGGGGGGGGGAAATAGCAATTGAGAACCATTGGTCTGCGTAATTCATAATAATTATCACGGAAATTCAAAGAAATAAAAGGAAAAACCAAGAGCCAGAGGATCAATCTCACGCATCCAAAGCAATCAACAAATTTAAACAAGTCAAACCATCTGTGAATCTTAGCACATGCATATAGCAACTATGGTGAACTGGCAAACATGCAGAATTACAGGGAAATTAGAAAATCACGTGAGAGAGAGGCCCTCTCATTAATGTGTTGGCAACACAATAACCGTCCAGATCAAATATCCTATGGTCATGCACTCGTCTTCTCCATGTAATAATGCCAAGAATATGATATGCTTATGAAGACTATGGTATGGTGATGATGCTTAAAAATAAGAGGGCAAATTTGGGGTGTTACAACACAAAAACAAACAATAATCGTCTCCTTCGGGATTCTTTTCTCATCATATTCACTCACAAATGAGAACTTGCTTCTTCTGTCTAATGCAAGACAGTTAGCACTCTAGCCAGACGAGTCATACACTTGAGCATAGACAAGTAAGCAGTTCACAGTCAATTTATCTTTCAGTCTCTTTGAGTCGAACTACGGTGTTCTGACTTCCTCATTGTACGCGAGGATACGTAGGCATAACTTAACTGTTATCGAACAAAAGTCTCTGTGTCTTCCCCCTCTTTCAGCATTCTCTTTTAAGCCTCAGTTCATGAGCAATTCACATCTTTCTTGCACTGAAACTTGTATATTCTTTTCCAGGTTTTGCACAAAGATAGCACATACAACTACCCCTTTAAACACAATCTTGTAAGCGTGGATCCCGTTGAGTACGACAGACAATCTGGGTGCTAATACCTTCCTAGGTTGTAACCAACCCCCTTTCTCAGTTTCTCTGGTTCGCAATCGTCTTATCCATCTTTTCTAGGTTTATGCAGCATTACCTTTCCTTCGGGATAAAAATGCCTAGCTGGTGACTCTATTCACTTCATCTTCATTTTCTCCTTTCGCCGACCGTTCGCCTCTGTACCTTATCTTGCCTAGGTGTCTTTTCGGGGAGCGACGACTTGGCGACTCTGCTGGGGACCCTTATATTGCAACGAGGGCTTCTGGTTCTTTTTGTGGGTTTCTCCCAACGCTTGTTTGATTTGTGTTTACAGGGGTGTTATATGCTACTTGTGCTTATTTATTTATTGCCTTATTTATTTCTTTATGTACAACTTTATTTATTGCTTTCATTTACAGTTTTATGCATTTCATACTGTTATCATATCATTTGTGCTAGATCTCTTGTCTGTTTTGGTGGGTGGGGATCATTGAGTGATTAAGGATCCATACCGGGGACCTGAGTGACACATAGGCTAGAGTGGCTTCATATTCTTTCCCATTCCATTTCGGTCTGGTGCGGGAATATGAAATACGGTTCAAACATGGGTTTCTTCTTGAGAACTCTGTGCTACGGATTTCCTGTAGTACTATGGCTATCTGGGAAGCCTGCTAAGTCTGGATTACCTTTTATGACCTTCAGCATATGAGGTGAATTAGAGGAGGATCTTTTATGGTTATTGTAAACACTGTACCTCCGGGTTAGAAGTGTTTACACTTCTCATAACTGATCCAAGTCTGAGGATCCTTTTTCTAGAACAATACATGTGAGAGGGTTGGGATGTTTACAAGTTTGCATGAACCCTTGGCCTCATCATACCCTTGTTACTAATGTTCTTTTAAGGTTGTATCACTTTGGACAGTTCTTGTGAAACCCTGGACCTGTGACTCTTTATTTGCGTCCCCCACCTGGTTACTGGTTTTCTAAGCCTTCATCCGGACTTATGAACACAGATGGACCCTATCAAGGCAGATAACAGATCCAGCACTTGATTACAAACCCTTTGCATATCATTCTTCATACATCATTTTGCATCATTTAACATTTTCCTATTTTTTCTACAGGGTATCCACCTTCTTATCTTTGGTTTGGTTTTGACCTGTTCTGCTGCTCAAACTTCCTCAGTTATCTGCACCAGCATCTTCACCAGAGATCTTTCTCCAGCTTTCATTAGTTTGTCTTCATCAGAGACTTTTCACCAGCACCTGCACCAGAGTTTCTTCCCAGTTCTCTTCTTCAGCTGTCTTCATCAAAGACTCGTCTTCAGCATCTTCTTCAGTGATCTTCATCAGCAGTTACCCTCAGTTTCTTCACCAGCACCCATTATCAGCATGGTCACTTCCAGGAAGAGCAACATCACATACCATTTCTTTGAGCCCACTCCGACAGGCATCTGACAGATCCAGTCTCTCATCATTCTTGATCATGTGCCATTATTCAGGGAACATTATGGAGGCATATTGGACATGATCATGGACCTGGATGCATCCCAGAGGAGCATGATTCACACTTGCTTGCAGTTTTATGATCCTCCTCTCAGATGTTTTACATTCCCTGATTTTCAGTTGGGACCTTTGCTAGAAGAGTTCTCCATGTTGTTAGGTGCCCTATCAGGAGAGGGATTCCTTTCAACCCTGAGATGGTGGCTCCCAAGAATGAAGATATAGCTAAGGCATTACATTTGGAGCCTGCCCTCAATGATCAGAGCATGACCACCAAGGCTGAAATCCCAGGCCTTCACTTGGATTTCTTGATCTCCCAGGCCACCCTACATGCTGCAGCAGGGAAGTGGGAAATTGTTTGTGCACTCTTGGCACTCAGCATATATGGAGTTATCTTGTTTGTAGACGAGCCAAAGTTTGTAAGCAAGAATTCCATTCACCTGTTCTTACTGAGGAACCCAATTCCCACCCTGCTTGGAGACTTCTATTATTCAATGCACCAGAGGAATGAGAAGCAAAGAGGAAGATTGGTCAGATGCTATGCACCCCTCTATTACTGTTGGTTGTTAAGACACTTGCCAAAGTCAGACACCTTCCTGAACCCTCATCAGCCAAGGAACTGGGCTAGGAGATTGATTGCTCTTACATCAGAAGACATCAGGTGGTGCACTCAGAGCACCAAGGGTAAGGATATCATTACCAGTTGTGGGCAGTATCCTAATGTGCCTTTGATAGGAGTAAAAGGTTGCATCAACTACAACCCTTTGCTTTTCAAGAGGAAATTAGGGTATGCTTTGGTACATCCCCCAAGAGGGCAAGACTTGACTGAAACCCTCTATTGTGACTTCCAGCATAACTCTGCCATTGTCAGATAGGCAGCCTGGGCCTGGGACAACATTCAAACTAAGGGGACAACTATCCTTGGCAAATGCAACAATATAGCTTCAGCACAATATCTTGATTGGTCTCGTACCAGGGCACAGATCACCCACATGCCATTCACCTTAGAGGATACACCTGGACCATCAGCAATGCAGCCTGCAGCCACAGTAATATTAGAGGAGTTTGAGAAACTGAAAGAAAGGAATAATCAACTCTCCGAAGCTTTGAAGAAGACCCTCTGGGAGAGGAATGACAGTCGTCTGGATAATGAGAGGTTAGAGAAGCTCCGGGTTGAGCACTTGACCAAGATTGAAAAGACGGATGACTACATCAGGAAGGCTAGAGCAGGGGAGTTAGTACTGAAGAATGCTTGCAAGGAAGCAAAGACTCAGAAGGCTAGGCCAGAGCATTACTTAGAAGAGAGCCAGGCTAGGTGGATCAGGATCACTGAGGCTCGTGCATAGGAAGATCAAAGAACTCAAGCTAAGATAGAGGAACTGGAGACCAGTGAGAAGAAGAATCAGGCAGCTTTGATAGCAGCACAAAAGGAGATCTCTGAGTTGAAACTCCGGGCGGGGTTAAAGAGGTCAAAGGACCAGGATAAGCATAAGAAGTTGACCAATGCCATTTCCACCAGGAACCTCCTCATCAGAACTATCACAGAACACCCAGTGGGTCCAGTGACTGAGGCTCTCCTGAAGGAAGTTAGAGAAGATGACTTTGGATTATATGTTTGACTCTTTTTTGTTTGTACTTCATTTTTATTGTATTTCTGTTGTTGTTGTATTTTGACCCACCATAGGGATTTTATTGTAATCAAAACTATGTATCTTCACGCTTTGTATTATATATGGTTTGAATCTTTTTTGTGGGCTTTATCTCTTCAACATCAGCATTTCCTCGAGGTCTGGAAAGGTCAAAACCAAAGAACCAAACCGGGTACCCTTGGAAGACAAATAGGCATCCTGCATTGCATACTAACATTTTTTCTTTGTTTTGTAGGTTTTTTGTTTTGTTGTTGTTTCTCACTTCGTTGTGGTTTCAGGAAACATTGCTAGCAGAAGAGTGTTCACTGTCAACAGAATACACCGGTACCCGACAAGAAACAACCTTCCGGGACTACAGATGGATTAGGTTCAACAAGACTTGACTAAAGTGAGGTCCCATATGGCCAATGAGAGGACAAAGATGAGGGTCCAAATGAATCAATTCATGACAGTGATGACTGGATTAGCTAAGATCCAGGAAAGAATGAGGGTGTTGGTTGAGCGACAAACTCCCGAGGAACACCATCCAGGTACAGGAGGTACCAGTAACAACGATCACGTGCAGCCTCGCACTGATCCACCAGAGTTTGGACCTCATCTAAACCCAGACATCAATGCCATAAGAAATACCCAGGGTAACACTACTGGAGGAAGGGTCTTGCAGGAGGATCCTCAAGAAGAGCAGTTTACTGTGGTCGGGGCTGGAGATGAAGTTTACGACCGTCGGTTGGATGAAATAGCAGATAAGCTAAGGTCTCTTGAATCCCAAAACTCTCTGGGTTTTGATGTCATGGATATGGGGTTAGTAGAGGGGGTTAGAATTCCTCACAAGTTCAAGCCTCCTTGTTTTGAAAGATATAATGGCACATCTTGCCCACGTACCCATCTTCAGTCTTTCCTGGGGAGATTGAAAGCCTACACCATGGATGAGAAACTATGGATGTTCTACTTTGAGGATAGCCTGAACGGGGCATCCCGAGAATGGTATTCTCACTTGACTAGAGCCACAGTAAGAAATTGGAAGGACTTTGCTGAAGCTTTCATCCGTCAATATCAATATAATCTGGACATAGCTCCAAACAGGACCCTTCTGATGGGAATGTCACAGTCTTCCCGTGAAAGCTTTAGAGAGTATGCCCAAAGGTGGAGGCAACTAGCTGTTGCTGTTCAACCCCCGATGTCAGAGAGGGAGATGACAAACATGTTCATGAATACTCTCCGGGGTACCTATATTGACAGATTGGCTGCATTTTCTTCCACCAGCTTTGCAGATGTAGTGATAGCTGGGGAAAGAATTGAGAGCTTACTGAAGATGGGAAAGATCTCCGACAACGGTGCCAGTTCAAGCAGTGCAAGGAAGCCATTTGTTGGGCCCCGTAGATCAGGTGAAACAAATTCTGTACACATGGGAAGAGGAAGACCCCAATATCTGCCCAGATCAATTGTTGTCTTCACTATTCCTACTCCACCTCCTCAGTATACTCAACAACCACAACACTCTCCGCATCAACCACAATTTCCTCAACAGAGATCTTACAACAACAATAACAAAAATCAACAACAACGCCTTTTCAACAGCGACCATCTCAGATCAAAAAGGTGATTGACCCTATTCCAATACCATATGCCACATTACTGCCACAACTCCTAAAGCGCAATCTTGTTGAGTTGAGGACATTGGCTCCACCGAATCCTCAGAACCTTCCGAGAAATTATGATGTCAACGCTAGGTGTGCTTTTCATTCTAACACACCTGGTCATTCCACGGAAAAATGCAGAGCTCTGCATATGAAGGTCCAGGATCTGGTAGATTCAAAGGCCCTGAACTTTGCACCACCTACCAACGTCATGAAAAATCATATGCCAAGCCACAGTGGGCCAAGGATTAATGCTATAGAGGAAGGCTCACCCATGAGTTTGATTGAAGATATTGCAAGTATTCAGACACCTCTGGCAGAGGTTAAAGCTCAGCTTTTGAAATGCCAAGTGTTTCCAGGTTGTGAGGCCTGTTGTGAATCTTGTAAGATTTCCGTGAACGGGTGTGCGAGCTTTAGGAATAGTATCAATGGCTTGATTAAAGAAGGCATTCTGCAAATAACCACAACTGCTTCTACAACACCAGCAATTCATTTTTCAAATGATTCTTCTACAACTGCAACAACAATTGCTCCCACTGATTCATCTACAACTTCAACAACCATTTCTTCCGTCACTTCAACAAACAACAATTCATTTGCACCCACTTCTACAACTTCAGCAACCACCAGCAACGATGTCTCCACAATTACTATCTTTATGACCCTACAACGTTCCCGAATTCCAGCAACTTTCAACAACAATCTCGACAATAGTTTCAACAACAAACAAGCTTCAGTTCATCACCTCCAATATCCACAAGAAGTCCTATCACTATCTTCTATGATCCACAGACAATAACGGTTCCAACCTCTGCTGCAGTTAGCTCAGTCACCATCACGGTGCCAGGGCCAATTCCATATGATAAAGACAGTGTTGTACCATGGCATTATGGTGCTAACCTTTACTGCAACGGAGAAAAAGTCCTTTTTGGTTCTTCAGTTCCTACTCCCCAAGTGGATAATGTCGGGGGAGGCGGAGGCTTCACCCGAAGCGGATGCCTCTTTGCATCACAACCTCCAAGAACCAATACTAAGGCAAAGGCTGTTGCCAAAGACAAAGGGAAGAGTGTGATACATGAAGATCCTACGCCAAAAGAGACTCATAAATCATCCTTTGATCAGGATGTGGATGAATTTATGAAGATAATTATAAGAAGTGACTACAAAGTTGTGGACCAGCTCCACCAGACTCCTTCTAAGATCTCTATATTATCCCTGCTGTTGTGTTTCCAGGCTCATCGGGATGCACTACTCAAAGTTCTGCACGCTACCTACGTGCCAGAAGAGATCACAATGAATCAACTTGAAACAGTGGTATCTAATGTCAATACTAGCCATGGGCTAGGTTTCACTGATGCTGATTTGACAACAGAAGGACGTCACCACAACAAAGCTTTGCACATAACCCTGGACTGTAAAGGAGCTATACTATCTCATGTTCTTGTAGACAATGGGTCCTCACTCAATGTCTTACCCAAGAAAGTTCTTGTCAAGCTCGAATATGATGGAATAGCTCTCCGACCAAGCAATCTGGTAGTAAGGGGTTTTGATGGCTCCAAGAGGTCTATTCTTGGAGAGGTGGAGCTGCCTGTGATAATCGGTCCACAGGTCTTTCAGACTAATTTCTATGTGATGGACATTCAGCCGGCCTACAGCTGTTTGTAGGGTCGACCATGGATTCACGCCGTTGGCGCAGTAATGTCGACCTTTCACCAGAAATTAAATATGAGTGGGAAGGACAGATTATCACCATTTGTGGTGAAGAGGACATATTTGTTAGCCATCTGGCTACATACAAGTATATTGAGATGGATGGTGAAATCCATGAAACTATGAGCCAAGGGTTCGAGGCCCTGAATGTCAATGAGGCAACGACTGAAGTATTTGCTGCATCCCAGGAGGATAGGATGGGTACTTCAATTGTCTCCTATCAGCAAGCCCGGAAGGTTGTTGAAGATGGAAATGCCCAAGGCTGGGGCAAGCTGCTTCCGGTGGAGAAGAAGGAGGACAAATTCGGTTTGGGTTACAGACCATTCCGACAAGATCAATCAGAGGTTGCAAATGAGCCCAAGTTCATCAGTGGGGGGATGCCCACCCCAGATGATGTTAACAACCTGGAAGACGAGGCGGAAAGCGACCTCAACCTGGAGAGCTGGATTCGTCCAAGGATCCCGGGGCACCAAGTCCTTAATTAGTCTTCCCAAGAAATTATAAGGGTTACTCCTGCAGAGTAATTATTATTTCCTGCCTTTTTTTAGCGTGCATCAAGTCCTGCATCTTGCCCAAGGTGTCAGGACTCATTTTGTAATAGGGCCATATTGTAATTTTGTGGAAATGAATTATCAATGAATATCGGACATCTTTTGCAAACAAATCTCTTTTTCGCTCACTGTCTTTTCATTTTTCACTTTTGTACAAAACAATAAAATGGCAATGTTTTCAAAATAAATAACTTCATGTTCACTTTACTAAACAAGATTAAAATTGATCACTAAAACGAACAAATCTTAACCCTTGCAGAGATTACCCTCCAGATTACACCGACAACAGCACTGCTACGACCTTGTATGACTTTGACAATCCAATTAATCAAGCTGATGAAGGGGTTGAAGAAGACTATGAGTTACCGGAAGCGTTAGCCAGATTGTTGAGGCAAGAAGAGAAAGTGATTACGCCTCATCAGGAGGAGGTTGAAACAGTTAATCTTGGTACCGAAGAGGATTTGAAAGAAGTGAAAATTGGGGCCAGTCTGCAAGCTTCAGTAAAAGAACAGATTATCGACATGCTTCGAGAATACGTCGACGTCTTTGCTTGGTCCTATCAAGACATGCCAGGTCTGGATACATATATTGTTATGCACAAGCTGCCTTTGAAAGAAGATTGTCCTCCAGTGAAGCAAAAGTTACGCCGTACTCGTCCGGATATGGCCATCAAGATTAAGGAGGAAGTACAAAAACAGTGAGACACCGGTTTCCTTGCTGTGACTAGTTACCCACCGTGGGTCGCTAATATTGTACCAGTACCAAAGAAGGATGGAAAAGTACGGATGTGTGTGGATTACCGGGACATGAACAGAGCTAGCCCAAAGGATGACTTCCAATTACCTCACATTGATGTATTGGTTGACAACACAACTCAGTTTTCGGTATTTTCCTTCATGGATGGATTTTCTGGGTATAATCAGTTCAGAATGTCACCCGAAGACATGGAGAAAACAACCTTCATCACACCTTGGGGCACGTTTTGTTACAAGGTAATGCCATTTGGGCTGAAGAATGCCGGTGCCACTTATCAACAGCCTATGGTAACGTTATTCCATGACATGATCCACAAAGAAATTGAATGCTACATGGATGACATGATTGCTAAGTCCCTTACTGAAGAAGATCGTCTAGTAAATCTACTGAAGTTGTTCAAGCGTCTGAAAAAGTATCAGTTGAAGCTAAACCCCAACAAATGTACATTCGGGGTACGGTCTGATAAACTGCTGGGATTCATCGTAAGTGAAAAGGGGATTGACGTTGATCCTGACAAAGTTAAAGCCATTCAGGAGATGCCAGCACCTAGGACCGAAAAAGAAGTTCGGGGGTTCTTGGGTAGATTGAACTACATATCACGGTTCATATCTCACCTCACTGCAACCTGTGAATCCTTGTTCAAATTGTTAAGAAAGGAACAGAAAGTCAGGTGGAACGAATATTGTCAGAAGGCTTTTGACAAAATCAAGGAGTACCTGCAAGAACCTCTCATTCTCATGCCTCCAATTTAAGGAAGACCTCTAATAATGTACCTGACAGTATTAGAAGGATCAATGGTGTGTGTGATGGGCCAGCATGACGAGTCTGGTCGAAACAAGTATGCAATATACTTCCTAAGCAAAACGTTTACCGACTGTGAACAACGTTATTCACTGCTCGAGAAAACTTGTTGTGCTTTAGCGTGGGATGCTCTCCGACTAAGACAGTATATATTGACTCACACTACCTTATTGATTTCAAAAATGGACCCCGTCAAGTACATATTTGAGAAGCCAGTACTTACCGGAAGGGTTGCAAGATGGCAAATGATTCTGACAGAGTATGACATTCAGTACACATCTCAAAAGGCCATCAAAGACAGTGTACTGTCTGACTATCTAGCTGAGCAACCCATTGATGATTACCAACCAATGATATTTGACTTCCCCGATGAAGACATCATGTACCTAAAAGCAAAAGATCATGAAGAGCCTGTTCACACTGAAGGTCCTGACCCAGAAGAAGAATGGACAATGATGTTTGATGGGGCTGTCAACATGAATGGTCGTGGAGTTGGTGCAGTGTTCATTACACATAAAGGAGTTCATATGCCTTTCCCGGTAAAACTCACCTTTTCCTGCACTACCAACGAAGCTGAATACGAAGCATGTATCATGGGTCTTGAGGAAGCCATTGACCTCAGGATTAAGACTTTAATTGTATTCGGCGATTCAGCTTTGGTAATCAATCAAACCAACGGAAAATGGTACACTCACCAAGAGCATCTGATCCCATACCGTGACTATACGAGGATATTATTGAGTTTCTTCACAACAGTCAAACTTGATTACATCCCTCGAGATGAAAATCAGTTCACAGATGCTTTAGCTACCATTTCCTCCATGATCAAAGTTCAGACTGCCAATTATGTGCCTCGGATTTCGGTATCCAGACTAGACCGACCAGCATATGTATTCTCCGTAGACATTACCAAAGATGATAAGCCTTGGTTCCATGGCATCAAAAGCTTCTTAGAAGATCAGACATACCCACCTGGGGCATCATCCAATGATAAGAAGACATTAAGAAAGCTGGTCGGTAGCTTCTTCCTTAATGCTGATGGTTCACTATACAAGCGAAACTTTGACATGGTGCTACTCAGATGTGTTGATAAGAAAGAAGCAGACTTGTTGATGCACGAGGTGCATGAAGGATCTTTCGGTACCCATGCTGGAGGACATGCAATGGCTAAGAAATTGTTAAGATCAGGTTACTACTGGATCACAATGGATGCAGACTGTTGTGCCTATGCCAGAAAGTGTCATAAATGCCATATTTATGGAGACAAAGTGCATGTGCCTCCAAATCCTTTGAACGTGATGACTTCACCTTGGCCATTCGCCATGTGGGTGTAAACACCCCAAATTTGCCCTCACCCATTCACTCCATGGCTTGTGATCATTACATATGCATAAGCTCAATCATAACATCTCATAGTACAATTTTGAGTCATTGCATTGGTTCAAAGTCATCTGCATCTAGGGTTTGTGATCTGAGCAATCCAAGAGCTTCTTGAGCCACTCCTCAACAATCACTTCAAAGAGGCCTATGTGTGTTCAAGTATCATATTGTATCTTCTCAAAGTCAAGAATGTCAAAAGATCACAAGAACTGGGATTGGTGTGGAAGCAGAGCCAGGATTGACTACACAGATGACCTAAAATTAGGGTTTTGGTTTCAGAGGCCATAACTCCAATTTTTTTGGTCATTCTTGTTTCTATTAGTCTCTATATGGTATAGGGAGTATGCATATCAATTTTCATGAAGAAATTCCATGGGGAAGTCATCTGATCAAGAGTTGACTTTCTAGACAAGTCAGTGCAAAATCAGGGCATCGGAGGCCCCCAATGACCCAACCAAAGGGTGATCTTCATCATTTTGATTGTATATGATCTTTATTTGATCATGGAAGAAGTTTGAAGTTTACAAAATTCAAGAATTTCAAGTCTTTTGCAAAGTTGACTTTTTGGGCAAGTTTGACTTTTAATGCAAATGTCATTTTATGCAACTTTTTCAACCCTTACTTTTTGATCCAAGAAAGCTTCAATTGGAAAAACTTTGGTCATGAAAATTTTAGAATAGATCTTTCCCTTTTCAAAAAGTACAAGAACATGACCTAATTCATCTTGGATCAAAAGATATGGTTTGTCAAAATTGGTAAAAATCACTAAATTTCAAGTCATGCACTAAAGAGGCAAAGTTGCAAATTCATTTCTCAAGGCCAATTAAGCTACCAAATGGACTTCTAAACTTCACCACATGAACATACAAGTCCTAAAATTCAGAATGGGCCAAGAGTTTCTCATTTGTTTGGCCTATGGAGCAAGACATTTTCATGAAAACAAAAGGCAAGGCAAGTTGCAAAAGTCATCATGTCTCCTCACCCACTTGTTGCCTAGCCTGCTGATCAATCCTAGCCTTTCTCCCTCACCTTTCTGCGCAGCCCACTCTCCATGTACTTGGCTAGAAGTTGCCCATGCCCTTCTTACACAAAAGTTGACATTTTGGCAAAAGCAACCATACCTATCACAAAAGGACATGTCACATCTTCTGACCAATAGGATTAGTTTATACAAATCAAATGCAAGCTAAACATCATAACAAGCAAGCCTGAAACCAGCAAGAGCAACACATTCTCATTTTCCACCCTTGGAGCAAAAAGCATTCGAAACTCTTCATACAAGTAACAAACACTGAAATAAACTTCACAGACCTTCTCAACACATCACCCTGATCACAAAGCACCCCTAAAACCAACCTGAAACTCAAAGAATCAAGAACACGATTCTCACCTGAGCTTGAACAGAACTTGTTCAAACTTCCAAACCAGCCAACACAAACTCTTTCTAAGCATCCAGACATCATCAAGGGACCAAAGGAAGTGGATTGCACAAAGAGGAGAGGCCAGAAAGCTGTGAACTGAAAGCTTCAAAACTCAGGTAGCTCAAGAACTTTTTTTCTAGAAACGTGTTTTTAAGTTCTTAAATGATTCTCCATGTTCCACTGATCATTCTGATATGTTTTGTTTTGAAAATGACTGAGTATTGAGCATGTATGCAGTCTCTGAAACTTTTTGCCCTAAAATCTTTTTGATTCGATTCTCTCTGTTTAGGAATGATAAATGTTGTTTGAATGGGGGTTTTGATTCGTGTTTGAGTGGGGATCATTTCTGTTTAATTAGATTTCATTTTAGATGCGTGTGGAGAGAGTTTGAAGTTTTGGGTGATCGGAGAAGACGACCGGAACAGTGTTCCGGTCGCCTGAAAGTCATTAAGGGCTGATTAGGGCTAATTAATTAGGGTTAGTGAGTTTGAATGATGGCCCTTGGATTTGGCGCCAGGTCAATTCGCGCGCAGGCTTGTTTGAATCTGGACCATCAGATTGGATTACTTTTCTTTATTTCAGTTTAAATTCATTTTATTTTTCATTTAATTGCATCATTTTGTACATTTAATTAAAAATAGCAAAACTTATTCAAAAATTCTGAAATTTTTTGTGTGAACTTTCATTTAATTTCAGAAGCCAAAAATATTTTTATTTTTATTTTTAGCATTTAAAAAGTATTTTTAAATATTTAAAAGTTTCTTTTTAATTAATTAATGAGAATTAATTAATTAAAAATACTTTTAGGTATTTAAAAATCACCAAAAAATTTATGAAACATTTAAGAACATTGTCCAACCCTCAAATCAAATTTCTTTTTTGATCTTGATGCATTTTGAGAATTTTCCATGGAATTAATTCATTTTTCAAGCATTATTTTGATCCAAACTTCCAAAAATCATTTCTGCCTAACCATTGAGAGTTGGACTTTGATTCCTTTTGCATTGTGTTTAGCATATCATGTAGTTCATGAGGTTAAATGGCCATGATTTGATCTTTCATTTTCCATTTGTTTGGCATTTTTCTTGTTAAGGAACCCTAAAACCCTAGAAAACTTAGGAAAATCATAACTTGAACTAGGATAAGAGTTGAGACTTCTCCTTTGGGCAGTGGGTTAGTATAGGATTAGGGATCCTTTGAGTGTATTTTCAATTTTTTGTATTGATGTTTGCTTCTGATTTTGGTTTGTGTTTGTTGCCTTGATCATGAACCCTAATTTGGGCTTCCATATGCATCCATCTTGCATTTGCATTCATACCTTGACTTGCCATAGCATTTTATGCATTCTTGTGATTCATTTAACATCATAAGACATTTTGAAAGCATGTTTGATCATTGCATCTTGCATTTGCCATGTTGTATGCCATTTGCATTTCATAACTTTTCATGAATGTTCATGCTTCTAAACTTGTTTCATTTGCATCCATGAACTTGTATGATCATCCTCACATGTTGTTTCATGTTTGTAGCATCTCATAGCATCATTATCATCTCATATGTGCTTCTGGTTTTGTTTCTCATCATGCCATTTCACTTCATTTTGCATTGCATTGCATTTCCTTTCTAACTTTTCAGGTGGTAAGTGACTTTGAGAAGTGAATTTGCCTTCACTTCTCATAACTTCTCTTCATCTCTTTCATGCATCCTTGCTGCATTTTGTTATGTGTTTGAGTTTGAGCTTGTTCATTCTCCTTCTCCTCACTTTCTTTCTTCAAGTGACTTGTCTTCTTAAATGAAGCAAGTTACTTTGCTTCTCTTTGTTCCTTTCATCTGCTTCCTGGTGGTCCCTCTGAAGATCTTTCTTGTAAACCTCACAAACCTTAGGAACAACCAAGCATGATAATAATTAGGGTTTTGATTAGTCTCCCCTCTTAGTTTTACCTTTGTGTCTCTTCGAGTCCTCTCTTCTCACCTCATAATCAGGGACTAAACCCTAAAGGCTTTAAGGCTTTGTGATTAAAGTTTATGCCTGCATCCTTCTATTAGGATGGAGTATATAACTTTAATCCTAAGTGCTAAACCCTTCATGTGTTTAAATCTCTTAATCAATCCACTTAATAACCATCAAGGCATCACACTTGTAACTTGGGCCTTGCATTAGGGTTCTAATTCTTCCTTAATTGGTTAAGAAGGACTAACCCTAGTGTTAATGGACAAGTCCCCCTCAAGTTGTCTTACAAACCCTAAAACTCACTTCATCATCATATCATTAAATAAAATCCACTTAATAACGGCTTTGTTTTGTCATGAGTTTAATCCCTAATCATGGATTAAGTTGAGGAGCTTTCCTTAGCTTAAACACTCTCATCTATTATCCTTCTATTAGGATGGTGTAATGAGTCTGTTTAATCCTTGATTATGGCTTAATCTCATTACTTAACACTAAACAAAAACACCAAAAACATTTAAATAATCACAAGTAGGTTAATGATCTTAATCCTGCATCAAAGGTGATTAAGTGTGAGAAGCTGACTTCACACTTAAAGTATTCCTATTACCCCTAATCAGAGGGAGGATGTGATGAGTTTACTAACCCATTGGTTTAGGCTTAAGCTCATTAACTTATGACAAACTTCAAAAAGCAATAAAAGACTGAAAACTCAAAAACAAACAATAATCGTCTCCTTCGGGATTCTTTTCTCATCACCTTCACTCATAAACGAGAACTTGCTTCTTCCGTCTAATGCAAGACAGTTTGCACCTGGGCCAGACAGGTCATACACTTGAGCATAGGCAAGTAAGCAGTTCACAAGTCAATCCATCTTTCAGTCTCTTTGGGTCGAACTACGGTGTTCTGACTTCCTCATTGCACGAGAGGATACGTAGGCATAACTTAACGGTTATCGAACAAAAGTCTCTGTACATTCCCCCTCTTTCCAGCCTTATTCTTTAAGCCTCATATTCATGAGCATTCTCATTCTTACACTGGCACTTCACTTATACACTTCACTTACACTGACACCTGTACATCCTTTTCCAGCTCTTTTATACACAGATTGCACTGACACTACCCCTTTAAAACACAAATATTTTAAGCGTGGATCCCGTCGAGTACGACGAACAATCTGGGTGCTAATACCTTCCCAGGTTGTAACCAACCCCCTTTCTCAGTCTCTCTGGTTCGCAACCGTCTTATCCGTCTCTTTCTAGGTCTATGCAGCATTGCCTTTCCTCCGGGATAAAAATGCCTAGCTGGAGACTCTATTCATCTCCAGTGAGTTCACTGCTGTGTGTTCTCATTGTCCCTCTCGCCGACCGTTCGCGTCTGTACCATTATCTGGGCCAGTCCCATTTATCGGGAGCGACAGCTTGGCGACTCTGCTGGGGAATTTTATATTGTAACCAGGGCTTCTGGTTCTTTTTGTGGGTTCCTCCTAGCGCTTGATTGATTTGTGTTTACTGGGGTGTTATGTGCTATCTGTGCTTGTGTATGTATTTTATTTACTGCTTTATGTACAATTTTGTTTATTTGCTTTCTTTATAGCTTTGTGCATATATCATACTGTCATACTGTGCTGGCTGGATCTGTTTGTTTGCTTTGGTGGGTGGGGTTCTATTGAGAGTTAAGGTCCTATACCTAGGACCTGAGTGACACCTAGGCTAGAGTGGTTCATATTCTTTCCCATTCCATCTCGGTCTGGTGCGGGAATATGAAACACGGTTCAGATATGGGTTTCTTCTTGAGAACTCTGTGTTGCAGATTTCCTGCAGTGCTAGGGCTATCTGGGAAGCCTGCTAAGTCTGAATGACCATTAGTATTGACCTTCAGAAACTGAGGTGAATTAGAGGAGGAACTTTTATGGTTATTGTAAACACTGTACCCCCGGGTTAGAAGTGTTTAGACTTCTCATAACTGATCCAAGTCTGAGGATCCTTGTTTTAGAACACCACCTGTGAGGGGGTTGGGCTGTTTACAGGTTTGCAGGTACCCTTGACCTCAGCATACCCTGTTACTTTGAATAAGAGTACTCCATCTTGGAACAGTTCTTGTGATTCTAAACCCTGGACATGTGACTCTTTATTTGAGTCCCCCACCTTGGTTACTGGACTTATAGACCTCCATCTGGATTTCTTGAACACACTTGGACCTATATCAGAGCACTTGATCAGATCCAGCTCAGTCACAAGCCCTTGCATATCATTTACATACATCATCATTGCATCATTTTAACATTTGCCTATTTGTTTTTCAGGGTATCCATTCTTTATTATTGGCTTGGTTTTGACCCCATCATCAGCTTAGACCTATCTTCATCAGTATCTACTTCAACTATCTTCTACCTGCTTCAGTCACCTTCATCATCAGTCTCAGCCTGTCAGTGGCTCACTTCTCAGTGTCATCATCAGCATCTGTCTCAGCAACATGGCACCAAAGAAGAGTAACATCTCCTATCATTTCTTTCAGCCTGAGCTAGCTGACATCAGGAGGATTCAGACCCTGATTACTCCAGACCATATACCACTTTTTAGAGAACACTATGGAGGCATACTTGATGTGGTTATGGATTTGGACCCCTCACAAAGGAGTTTAATTCATACTTGCTTGCAGTTCTATGATCCTCCTCTGAGGTATTTCACTTTTCAGGATTTTCAGTTGGGGCCTTTATTAGAGGAGTATTCATCATTTGTTGGTGTACCTATCAGGGGTGGAGTTCCCTTCAACCCCGAGATGGCTTTTCCAAGTAATGAAGAGGTGGCGAAGGCTTTGTATCTGGAACCAATTCTGATTGGGCAAAATATGACTACCAAAGCTGGAATCTCTGGCCTCCACTTAGATTTCCTGATCTCTCAGGCTACCTTGAAGGCCTCTCTGGGAGAGTGGAAGGCAGTCTGTGCTTTGTTGGCCCTTAGCATATATGGGATCATACTCTTTGCAGATGAGCCGAAATTTATTAGCAAGAATGCAATCCATCTTTTCATCCTGAGGAACCCAGTGCCCACCTTGCTGGGAGATTTATACTATTCAGTTCACCAGAGGAATGAAAAGCAGAGGGGGAGATTAGTGAGGTGCTGTGCTCCTTTGTTCCATACCTGGCTACTCAGACATTTACCCAAGACAGATGCATTTTTGAATCCTCACCAGGAAAAGAATTGGGCTAGAAGACTTGCTGCTTTGACCTCAGCTGACATTAGGTGGTGCACTCAGAGCACCAAAGGCAGAGATATCATTACCAGTTGTGGGCAGTTTCCCAATGTACCCCTGATAGGAGTCAAGGGTTGCATCAATTACAACCCTCTGCTATTCAAAAGACAATTGGGCTATGCATTGGTCCACACTCCTAAGGCACAAGACTTGGCTGAGACTCTTTACTGTGAGATTAAGCCTAATCTGGCTATTGTCAGACAAGCAGCCTGGGCCTGGGATAATGTTCAGACTAAAGGAGTAACCATTCTTGGGAAGTGCAACAATGTGGTCTCAGCACAGTACTATGACTGGTCCCATGCCAGGGCTCAATTTTCTGGAATGCCCTTTACCATGGAAGATATACCTGGACCATCCTCAGCACCACCTCCTGTCACTGTCAGTTTAGAAGAGTTTGAGAAACTGAAAGAGAGAAATGAGAAACTAACTCAGGCCCTACAGAAGACCCTCTGGGAGAGGAGTGATGGAAGGCTAGATATTGAGAGGTTAGAAAAGTTGAAGGTGGAGCATCTGGCTAGAATTGAGAAGTCTGAAGATTACATCAAGAAGTCTAGGGCTGGGGAACAGATTCTGAAGAATGCCTGCAAAGAAGCTCAGTTCCAGAAAGCCAGGACTGACTTGTATCTGAAGGAAAGCCAAGCTAGGTGGGTCAGGATCACCGAAGCTCGTACTCTGGAGGATAAGAGGACCCAGGACAAGATTGAGCAGTTGGAGGCTAGTGCAAAGGAGCAACAGGAAGCCTTGCTAGCAGCCCAAAGAGAGATCTCATAGTTGAAGATTAGAGCTGGAGTGAAGAGGTCAAAGGACCAGAGTCAACACAGGAAGCTAGCTACAACTGTTACTACCAGGAATCTCCTTATCAGGAACCTTACAGAGCGTCCAGCCGATCCTGTGACTGAAGCACTTCTCAAGGAAGTTCAGGAGGATGAGTTCGGTCTTGGTGTCTGACTTTTTGCTTGTTGTTGCTTTCATTCCATGTACTTTTATTTTCTCATGTTGTATTTTGACCCCTCAGAGGGCTTGTATTGTAAAGGAAACAAACTATGTATCATTTGCCTTTTTGTAATATATATATCAGTTTGTTCTATCCGAGTTTCTTTCAAGCAACATCAGCAACATCTTCAAGGGTCTGGAAAGGTCAAAACCAAGTGCCAAGCCGGATACCTTGGAAACAAATAGGCATACTGCATTGCATACTAACCTTTTGTTTGTTTTGTAGGTTTGATTTGTCTGTTGCTAACTCGGTGGTGATTTCAGGAACTATTGCTCGACGTAGGGTGTTTCCACTCAACCGTCCACACAGATATCCAACCCGCAACAATCTTCCAGGGATACAGATGGATCATGTACAGCAGGACCTTGCAGAGGTCAGGAACCAAATGGCCAATGAAAGGCTAGAAATGAGGACTCAGATGACACAGTTCATGGAAGTAATGAACAACATGGCTCAAAGCCAGGAGAGATTGAGAGCCTTGGTAGAAAGGCAGAATCAAGAAGATCCCCATCCAGGGACAGCCGGGACAAGCAACAATGAGAGGGTCCAACCTCATGTCAACCCCCCTGTATTTGGACCTCACCTTCATCCCGAGATCAACATTCCTGTTAATGTACAAGGGACTGCCACTGCTGGCAGAGTGCTGCAAGAAGACCCCCAGGAAGATCAGTTCACAGTGATGGGAGCTGGGGATGAGGCCTATGACAGAAGGCTGGATGAGATTGTTGAAAAATTAAGGTCCTTGGAATCTCAAAATTCCCTGGGCTTTGATGTTATGGACATGGGCCTAGTAGACGGGGTCAGGATTACCCATAAGTTTAAGCCTCCTTGTTTTGAAAAGTACAACGGGACTTCCTGCCCACGGACCCACTTACAATCCTTTCTAGGGAGGTTGATGGCATACACCATGGACGAAAAGCTGTGGATGTTTTATTTTGAGGATAGCTTAACTGGGGCTTCAAGATAATGGTACTCTCATCTGACTAGGGCAACCATCAGATGCTGGAAAGATTTGGCAGAGGCCTTCATCAGACAGTACCAATATAATTTGGATATGGCACCCAACAGGACCCTCCTAATGGGAATGTCACAATCATCTAGAGAAAGCTTCCGGGAGTACGCCCAGAGATGGAGATAGCTTGCTGCTGCTGTCCAGCCACCTATGTCAGAGAGAGAGATGGCAGATATGTTTATGAACACCCTCCAAGGGACATACATTGACAGGCTAGCTGCCTTTTCTTCTACCAGCTTTGCGGATGTTGTTATAGCTGGAGAAAGAATTGAGAGCCTGTTAAAAATGGGCAAAATTTCTGACAACGGTGCTAGCTCATCCAGCAACCCAAGAAAACCTTTTGTGGGCCCAAGAAGAACTGGTGAGACCAATGCTATCCATACCAGCAGGGGCAGGCCCCAATATGTTCAAAGATCAGTGGCAGCAGTCACCATTCCTTCTCCACTTCCTCAGCAATCAGTGTATCAACCTCAGCAACAACCTCAGTATCAGCAACAAACTCAGTATCCTCCGAGAAATTACAACAACACCAACAACAACAATCAACAGAGACCATTTCAGTAGAGGCCATCTCAGGCCAATAGGGTGATTGATCCAATCCCTATGCCATATGCCGCTTTATTGCCACAACTCTTGAAGCTCAACTTGGTTGAGTTAAGGACGTTGGCGCCTCCAGATCCTTCCAGTCTACCCAGAAATTACGACTCCAATGCCAGATGTGCTTTCCATTCAAATGCACCTGGCCATAGTACAGAGAAGTGCAGAGCCTTGCACATGAAGGTACAATACTTGGTAGACTCTAAGGCTCTAAACTTTGCACCACCACCGAATGTTAACAAGAACCCTATGCCAAACCACGGAGGTCCCAGAATCAATGCTATTGAAGAAGACAAGCCGTCTTATTTGATAACCAGTGTGGGTCAGATTCGGACACCGTTGGTAGAGATTAAAGCTCAACTCCTCGAATGTCAAATGTTCCCGGGATGTGAGCTAGGGTGTGCTTATTGCAACATTTCAGTGAATGGTTGTGATAACCTGAGAGATGGCATAGATGGCCTCATCTGGAGTGGCCTGCTTCAGATTACAACATCATTTCCTACAAATCCAGCAATCTCTTCAGCAACAGTTCCCATGTCTTCTACAACTGCAACAACCATTGTTCCGAACAACTCTTCAATCTTATCAACAAATGCTTCATCTATCACTTCAGCTGACCAGATATCAACAAACATCCCTTCTACAACTTCAGCACCACTTCATTCAGATTCTCCTACAACAACAACACCCATCCATCCAACAATGTCTCCTACAACTTCAGCAGCAAATGTCTCCACAGTTACAATTTATTATGATTCTGAAAATGATTCCGCCTACAACTCACAAAGTGCCACTCCTATCAGAGCACCGGTCACAATCTACTATGATCCACAGACTGTCTTGGTCCCTTCCACAGCCGCCATCAGTCCAGTCACTATCACAGTGCCTGGGCCAGTACCTTATGAAAGCAGTAATGCCATCCCTTGGCATTACGGCTCTGATTTATACTGCGAAGGACAGAGAATCACTCTTGAATCATCAACCCCTGCACCACAAATAGATAATGTGGGAGGAGGCGGAGGCTTCACTCAAAGCGGACGTCTCTTTGCTCCACAAATTCAAAGACCCACTGCTGAAGCAGAAGCTGCTGCCAAGGCAAAAGGGAAGAGCTTGGTGCAGGAAGAGCAAGTTGTTAAAGAAGCTGTGAAAACACCTTTTGATCAAGAAGTTGATGAATTCATGAGAATCATCAAGAAGAGTGATTACAAGATAGTGGACCAGCTTCACCAGACGCCTTCCAAAATCTCTATTCTATCATTGCTTATGTGCTCCGAGGCTCATCAGAACGCGCTACTCAAAGTCTTGCACGCAGCTTATGTGCCAGAAGAGATCACCGTCAATCAGTTGGAAGTTGTGGTTGGAAATGTTAATGCTAGTCATGGGCTAGGGTTCACCAACACTGATTTGACCACGGAAGGCCGGAATCATAACAAGGCTTTGCACATTACCATGGAATGTAAGGGTGCTGTACTTTCTCATGTGCTGGTAGACACAGGATCATCCCTGAATGTCTTACCTAAAAAAGCCCTTGTAAAGCTGGAGTATGAAGGATTGGCACTACGCCCCAGTAGCCTGGTAGTGAGAGCCTTTGACGGCTCTAAAAGATCAGTTCTGGGAGAAATTGAGTTGCCTATAACGATTGTCCCACAAACTTTCAAAACGATCTTCTACGTGATGGATATACAGCCTGCCTACAGCTGTCTATTGGGTAGGCCATGGATTCACGCCGCCGGCGCCGTGACCTCAACCCTTCACCAGAAGTTAAAATTCGAGTGGGAGGGTCAAGTCGTTACTATCTGTGGAGAGGAGGATATTTTTGTTAGCCACCTGGCTACCTACAAATATATTGAGATGGATGGGGAGATCCATGAAACGATGAGTCAAGGGTTTGAGGCCCTGAATGTAAATGAAGCATCCGCTGTACCTGGAATATCCATGGCATCTTATCAACAAGCCCGGAAGGTTGTTGAGGAGGGAACTGCCCAAGGCTGGGGCAAGGTTTTATCTGTGGAGAAGAAGAAAGACAAATTTGGGTTGGGTTACAAACCAACTCAACAACATCAAGCAGAGGCTGCTGAGGAGCCCGGTTTTGTCAGTGGGGGGATGCTCACCCCTGATGCTATCAACAATTTGGAAGACGAGTTGGAAGAAGAACGCAATCTGGAGAATTGGATCCGTCCAAAGATCCCGGGGAGCAGTATCTCAAACTGGTCTTCCCAGGAAATTATAAGAGTTACTCATGCAGAGTAATTATTATTTCCTGTATTTTTTATAGCATGCATCAAGTCTTGCATCTTGCCCAAGATGACAAGACTCATTTTGTAATCGGGCCATCTGTAATTTTTTGTGCAACAAGATTAATCAATGAAATATCAGACATCTTTTGCAAATGAGTCTTTTTCTTTTCCGCTCACTGTTTTTCCATTTTTCTTTTTGTACAAAAATAAATGGCAATGTTTTCAAAATGACAACTTTATTTCACTTTTCTAAAACAAGATTAAAATCAAGTCACTAAAATGAACAAACTGAACCCTTGCAGAGAGTGCCTTCCAGACCGCACCGACAACAGCACGGCTATGACTTCGTATGACTTTGACAATCCAATCAATCAAGCTGATGAAGGGGTTGAAGAAGAGTATGAGCTTCCTGAAGAGCTAGCCAGGTTGTTGAGACAAGAGGAAAGGGTTATCACTCCTCATCAGGAGGAGGTCGAGACAATTAATCTTGGTACAGATGAAGAAGTAAAAGAAGTTAAAATCGGGGCCTGCCTGCAAGACTCAGTGAAGAGACAATTGATTGACCTGCTTCAAGAATATGTGGACGTGTTCGCTTGGTCTTATCAGGACATGCCAGGGTTGGACACCGACATTGTTGTGCACAAGCTTCCTTTAAGAGAGGAATGCCCACCGGTTAAACAGAAGTTGCGCCGTACTCGCCCAGACATGGCCGTGAAAATCAAGGAGGAGGTACAAAAGCAGTGGGACTCCGGGTTCCTTGCTGTGACTAGCTATCCACCGTGGGTTGCTAATATAGTACCTGTGCCTAAGAAAGACGGCAAAGTAAGAATATGTGTTGACTACCGGGACCTGAACAGAGCTAGCCCAAAGGATGACTTCCCATTACCTCACATTGATGTATTGGTGGATAATACAGCTCAGTTCTCGGTATTCTCCTTCATGGATGGATTTTCAGGATACAATCAGATCAAGATGTCACCTGAAGACATGGAGAAGACGACTTTCATCACACCTTGGGGCACGTTCTGTTACAAGGTGATGCCATTCGGACTGAAGAATGCTGGTGCAACATATCAACGGGCTATGGTACCATTATTCCACGATATGATCCATAAAGAAATAGAATGTTACGTGGATGACATGATTGCCAAGTCCCATACTGAAGAAGACCACTTGGTAAATCTACTGAAGCTATTCAAACGTCTGAGGAAGTACCAACTGAAATTGAACCCCAACAAATGCACATTCGGGGTGCGATCTGGTAAGCTGCTGGGATTTATTGTAAGTGAGAAAGGGATTGAAGTTGACCCTGATAAGGTCAAAGCCATTCAATAAATGCCTGCACCAAAGTCTGAAAAGGAAGTTCGGGGTTTTCTAGGTAGATTGAACTACATTTCACGGTTCATATCTCACCTTACTGCAACCTGTGAACCCCTGTTCAAGTTATTAAGAAAAGAACAAACGGTCAGTTGGAACGAAGACTGCCAATAGGCTTTTGACAAGATCAAGGAGTACTTGCAAGAACCTCCAATCCTTATGCCTCCAGTCGAAGGAAGACCTCTGATAATGTACTTGACAGTATTAGAAGAGTCGATGGGGTGTGTGCTGGGCCAGCATGACGAGTCTGGTCGAAAAGAGTATGCAATATACTACCTAAGCAAAAAGTTTACCGACTGTGAACAACGTTATTCACTAATCGAGAAAACTTGTTGTGCTTTAGCGTGGGCTGCTCGCCGACTGAGACAGTATATGTTGACCCACACTACCTTGTTAATCTCAAAGATGGACCCAGTTAAGTACATATTTGAGAAGCCAGCACTTACCGGACGGGTTGCAAGATGGAAAATGATCCTCACAGAATATGATATCCAGTACACATCTCAGAAAGCCATCAAGGGCAGTGTATTGTCTGAATATCTTGCTGAGCAACCTATTAATGATTACCAGCCTATGAGATTTGACTTCCCTGATGAAGACATCATGTTCATAAAAGCAAAAGATCATGAAGAGCCTATTCACACTGAAGGGCCTGACCCAGAAGAAGGATGGACTATGATGTTTGATGGGGCCGTTAATATGAATGGTCGTGGTGTTGGTGCAGTACTCATCACACCTAAGGGAGTTCACATGCCTTTCTCGGCAAAGCTCACCTTCAACTGCACTAACAACGAAGCTGAATATGAAGCTTGCATTATGGGTCTTGAGGAAGCCATTGACCTCAGGATCAAGGCATTGACTGTATTTGGAGATTCAGCTCTGGTAGTTAATCAAACCAACGGCAAATGGTACACACACCAAGATCATCTGTTACCTTACAGGGATTATACAAGGAGGCTATTGAATTTCTTCACAACAGTCAAGCTTGAGTATATCCCTCGGGACGAGAATCAGTTTGCAGATGCTCTTGCTACCATTTCATCCATGATCAAAGTTCAAGCTGCCAACTTTGTACCTCAGATTTCAGTGTCCAGACTTGACAGACCAGCATATGTGTTCGCAGCAGATGTTGTCAAAGATGATAAGCCTTGTTTCCATGACATAAAGAGATTCTTGGAGGATCAAACATACCCACTTGGGGCATCTTCCAATGATAAGAAGACTTTGAGAAGGCTTGCTGGTAGTTTCTTCCTGAACACTGACGGTTCCCTGTACAAGCGGAACTTTGATATGGTAATCCTCAGATGTGTTGATAAGACAGAAGCAGACCTGTTGATGCACGAAGTACATGAAGGATCATTTGGTACCCATGCTGGAGGGCATGCCATGGCTAAGAAGTTGCTAAGATCAGGCTATTACTGGATCACAATGGATGCAGACTGTTGTGCCTATGCCAGAAAATGCCATAAGTGCCAGATTTATGCAGATAAGGTGCATGTGCCTCCCAATCCTTTGAATGTAATGTCTTCACCCTGGCCTTTTTCTATGTGGGGCATTGACATGATTGGCAAGATTGAACCGACTGCTTCAAATGGCCACCGATTCATCCTGGTCGCCATTGACTATTTCACCAAGTGGGTCGAAGCAGCTTCTTACGCAAACGTTACAAGGCAGGTGGTAGCCAGATTTCTGAAGAGAGATATCATCTGTCGATATGGAGTTCCCGAGCGAATCATTACTGATAATGGTTCCAATTTAAACAACAAAATGATGGCAGAGCTGTGCCGGGACTTCAAGATCCAACACCACAATTCTTATCCTTACAGACCAAAGATGAATGGTGCTGTTGAGGCAGCTAACAAGAATATCAAGAAGATTGTGCAAAAGATGGTAGTCACTTACAAAGACTGGCATGAAATGCTACCATTCGCCTTGCATGGGTATCGTACCTCAATCAGAACATCCACTGGGGAAACACCGTATCAACTTGTGTATGGTATGGAGGCAGTCCTACCTGTTGAAGTTGAATTACCCTCCCTGCGGGTACTAATGGATGTTAAGCTGAACGAAGCAGAATGGGTCCGGTCCCGATACGAACAACTGAGTCTGGTCGAAGAGAAAAGATTGGCTGCAATTTGTCACGGGCAGTTATATCAGAGAAGAATGAAGAAAGCCTTCGATCAGAAAGTCAGGCACCGAAAGTACCAAGTAGGAGATCTTGTGCTGAAAAGAATCCTCCCTCCTCATACAGACCACAGGGGCAAGTGGACTCCGAATTATGAAGGGTCATTTGTAGTTAAGAAAGTTTTCTCCGGTGGAGCATTGATGCTCAGCACCATGGATGGTGAAGATTTCCTATCCCCTGTGAATTCAGATGCAGTTAAAAAAATACTTCGCATAAAATGACCCGCTGGACATAAAAACAGAATGTTAGTCCAGGCAAAAATAGGGCATCCCGGCGAGTCAAAAACAGAATAAAAGACTCGGGCAAAAATAAGGGAAAATAAACAAAAAATGTACACCCGCTGAGTTGAAAAGCCGCATTGGACGACTCAGGCAAAAATGGGTATCCCGATGGATTGAAAACCCGAAAGGGCGATCCATGCAAAACAAGGGAATAAGCGAACAACTGCATTCTGAATTCGTCTGTATCATCTACAACTTGGTAAGCTTCGAATGGATCAAGCTTCAATCAGAATCAGCCTTCTTCAGAAAGCGAGACGAGAAGAACGTCAAATGTCATACAAGTCATAGCAAAAGGGAAAGCTCCTTAAAGCGTCATCAACATTGCCAGCATTTTGTTTCTCAAATTTGCAACAATCCCCTCATTTTAGGAGATTTGTTTCTTGACTGTATATTGCCAATTCAGGGCACATGAATTAATAAAATCAGATTTTCAGTCACGTCTCGTCTTGTACATTTTTATTTGCAAAAAATGTCTGATGTCTCTAAAAATCATGATTGCATAAATACAGATGTTTATCTTCAAAAATAAGAACACGTGCTTGCAGGAAATATGTTTACTCTCGGGAGTGTCTAAACTCTTACGACGGGATCCAGTAAAGGATACCCCGGGAATACTTGTGCGTTTCTATCTTTGCAGGATTGTAGGTATTCATAGCGCAACTTGGGGCATATAAGCTTCATCTCAGCAGGTTAGGAAATCAACACTCAGCCTTAGTACCAGAAGTGCTCTTTCCCCAGCTGAGTTGCCTCTTAGTACTTTCCCCAGCTGAGTTGCCTCTTAGTACTCTCCCCAGCTGAGTTACCACTTGTTGCTTCTCCCAACCGAGTTTGCCAATCATTCTTCCTCAGCAGAATACAAAAGCCAGGGAACCAGTTCCCCACAGAGCTTCAGCCTCTGTCCAGAAGAGCAATGCATGAAGGAATCACAACAGAGTGAAGAAAATTTCTACAAACCCCAGCTGGGTCCCTCATTACAAGGATATGCCTATCAGTGACCCTTATCCCCAAGCAAATACACCTCATTAGATCTACCAGTGATCTCATCCCCAACTGGGATGTTCATCTCAAGCAGATCGACCAGAGATCTTCACAGCAGCGGGATTCGAATCCTGGATCGGTGTCTTTGCATAATCATAGCATTTGCATCATATTCACCCACAAAGCGTAGCATTCCGTCTAATACAGAGCATTGCGGCAGAAACCAAACATATAGCATAGTCATAAGCCATGTCTCGAATCAGACACTTGTGACTGTTGACAAATCCATCAACAATACACAAAAGTTCTCCAGCAGATTCCCCAGCAAAAAGCAGTTGCCTCACATTCACCAGTATATACTCCTTTTGACACCCGTCCGTGTCATTCTTCCCCAGTAAAGTCGCCTGAACACTCTTTACAAACAAGATCACTCACATTACAAATACTTTTTGACACCCGTCTGTGTCATATCCCCAGCAGAAAGCCAAAGACATCCTCTTTGCACTCACATATACTTATAAACATTTCCTTGACATCCGTCCGTGTCATATCCCCAGCGCAGTCGCCTACACTTTTGTAACCCATATACTTGCTTATACTATACTTTTCTTCTTTTTTGACGCTCGTCCGTGTCACTCTCCCCAGCAGATAAACACTCATACTTACTACTCGTGTTACTCCTATACAGATACTCGTCCGTATCTTGTATATACTAGTCTTAAATCCCCACAGATTCGACACTCGTCCGTGTTCTCTGTTAACCAGTTGGTACTCGTCCGTACCATCATCTTAGAACATGCGTCAAGCGTTTGTTTCTACCTGATACTCGTCCGTATCATAGTCTTAAAGATGCTCGTCCGCATCTTTAATCCATACACCGTGTCAAACACTTTTGTCTTCTTGAATATAGACACTCGTCTGTGTCTACTATTCCCCAGAAGAGTCCCCTCAGATGCAACACTCGTCCGTGTTCTCTGTTAACCGGTTGATACTCGTCCGTATCATCATCTTTGAGCACGTATCGGTATATGTTTCTACCCGATACTCGTCCGCATCCTTAACCTATACACAACATCTAAACACTTATACCTTTTGTTTCTTGGATATAAATACTCGTCCGTGTTTACTATTCCCCAGTAGATCACCAACAAATCAAATTTTCTTTTTTATCTGACATTCGTCCTATGTCATGGTAAACCCTGAGAGCAGCCGTACCCTGCTAGGTGGTTGTCCTCCACCTCTTGATGGTCGTCCTCCATCATGCTCATCCGATGGTCGTCCCCATCGTTGATTTTTAGCAGTCGTCCCCTGCTAGGTGGTCGTCCTCCACCTTTTGATGACCGTCCCTCATCATTTTATCCAATGGCCGTCCCCATTGTTGATTTTGGTTATCTGACGTTCGTCCTATGTCAAGATAAACCTCGAGAGCAGCCGTCCCCTGCTAGGTGGTCGTCCTCCACCTCTTGATGGACGTCCTCCATCATGCTCGTCCGATGGCCGTCCCCATCGTTGACCTTTTATCCGGCATTCGTCCTATGTCGCGATATTTTCGGCAGCCGTACCCTGCCAGGTGGTCGTCCTCCACCTTAGATGACCGTCCCTCATCTTAACCCAACAAAGTAACCGTCCCCTGCTAGGTGATCGTCCTTCACCTTTGATGACCGTACCTCATCATCTGTTCATTTCATTTATTCTTTAACCCGATGGCCGTCCCCGTCGTGGTCCCTTTTCTTTTTAGCCCGATGGCCGTCCCCATCGTTGGTTACTTTACTTTATGAACTTGATGGCCGTCCCCGTCATGTTTCATTAATCCCCAGAGAATCTTACAGCTTTACTTGATGGCCGTCCCCATCATCATACCTTTTATCCCCAGCATGTCGGCCGTCCCCGTCATTGCTTTATTTCCGCACTTTTCCAGCATATCGGCTGTCCCCGTCATCACTCTTTACCCAGCAGTCGTCCTCTGCTCGACGGTCGTCCTCCGTCGCCCACACTTTATACTATACTTTATTTTCCTTTACAATCTATATCCCTTTTCTTCTTCATTCTGTGAGTGCAAATTTTGGACTGTCTTTGGTATTCAACCACAAGTTATCTTGTTTGCCTGTTAAGTCGTTGCTTACATCCTGCACAACTAACTCATGTTTGAATAGGGGCAGCTGTAAACACCCCAAATTTGCCCTCACCCATTCACTCCATGGCTTGTGATCATTACATATGCATAAGCTCAATCATAACATCTCATAGTACAATTTTGAGTCATTGCATTGGTTCAAAGTCATCTGCATCTAGGGTTTGTGATCTGAGCAATCCAAGAGCTTCTTGAGCCACTCCAAAGGTCAACAATCACTTCAAAGAGGCCTATGTGTGTTCAAGTATCATATTGTATCCTCTCAAAGTCAAGAATGTCAAAAGATCACAAGAACTGGGATTGGTGTGGAAGCAGAGCCAGGATTGACTGCACAGATGACCTAAAATTAGGGTTTTGGTTTCAGAGGTCATAACTCCAATTTTTTTGGTCATTCTTGTTTCTATTAGTCTCTATATGGTATAGGGAGTATGCATATCAATTTTCATGAAGAAATTCCATGGGGAAGTCATCTGATCAAGAGTTGACTTTCTAGACAAGTCAGTGCAAAATCAGGGCATCTGAGGCCCCCAATGACCCAACCAAAGGGTGATCTTCATCATTTTTATTGTATATGATCTTTATTTGATCATGGAATAAGTTGGAAGTTTACAAAATTCAATAATTTCAAGTCTTTTTCAAAGTTAAGTTTTTGGGCAAGTTTGACTTTTAATGAAAATTTCATTTTATGCAACTTTTTCAACCCTTACTTTTTGATCCAACAAAGCTTCAAATGGAAAAACTTTGGTCATGAAAATTGTAGAATAGATCTTTCCCTTTTCAAAAAGTACAAGAACATGACCTAATTCATCTTGGATCAAAAGATATGGTTTGTCAAAATTGGCAAAAATCACTAAATTTCAAGTCATGCACTAAAGAGGCAAAGTTGCAAATTCATTTCTCAAGGCCAATTAAGCTACCAAATGGACTTCTAAACTTCACCACATGAACATACAAGTCCTAAAATTCAGAATGGGCCAAGAGTTTCTCATTTGTTTGGCCTATGGAGCAAGACATTTTCATGAAAACAAAAGGCAAGGCAAGTTGCAAAAGTCATCATGTCTCCTCACCCACTTGTTGCCTAGCCTGCTGATCAATCCTAGCCTTTCTCCCTCACCTTACTGCGCAGCCCACTCTCCATGTACTTGGCTAGAAGTTGCCCATGCCCTTCTTACACAAAAGTTGACATTTTGGCAAAAGCAACCTACCAATCACAAAAGGACATGTCACATCTTCTGACCAATAGGATTAGTTTATACAAATCAAATGCAAGCTAAACATCATAACAAGCAAGCCTGAAACCAGCAAGAGCAACACATTCTCATTTTCCACCCTTGGAGCAAAAAGCATTTGAAACTCTTCATACAAGTGACAAACACTGAAACAAACTTCACAGACCTTCTCAACACATCACCCTGATCACAAAGCACCCCTAAAACCAACCTGAAACTCAAAGAATCAAGAACACGATTCTCACCTGAGCTTGAACAGAACTTGTTCAAACTTCCAAACCAGCCAACACAAACTCTTTCTAAGCATCCAGACATCATCAAGGGACCAAAGGGAGTGGATTGCACAAAGAGGAGAGGCCAGAAAGCTGTGAACTGAAAGCTTCAAAACTCAGGTAGCTCAAGAACTTTTTTTCCAGAAACGTGTTTTTAAGTTCTTAAATGATTCTCCATGTTCCACTGATCATTCTGATATGTTTTGTTTTGAAAATGACTGAGTATTGAGCATGTATGCAGTCTCTGAAACTTTTTGCCCTAAAATCTTTTTGATTCGATTCTCTCTGTTTAGGAATGATAAATGTTGTTTGAATGGGGGTTTTGATTCGTGTTTGAGTGGGGATCATTTCTGTTTAATTAGATTTCATTTTAGATGCGTGTGGAGAGAGTTTGAAGTTTTGGGTGATCAGAGAAGACGACCGGAACAGTGTTCCGGTCGCCTGAAAGTCATTAAGGGCTGATTAGGGCTAATTAATTAGGGTTAGTGAGTTTGAATGATGGCCCTTGGATTTGGCGCCAGGTCAATTCGCGCGCAGGCTTGTTTGAATCTGGACCATCAGATTGGATTACTTTTCTTTATTTCAGTTTAAATTCATTTTATTTTTCATTTAATTGCATCATTTTGTACATTTAATTAAAAATAGCAAAACTTATTCAAAAATTCTGAAATTTTTTGTGTGAACTTTCATTTAATTTCAGAAGCCAAAAATATTTTTATTTTTATTTTTAGCATTTAAAAAGTATTTTTAAATATTTAAAAGTTTCTTTTTAATTAATTAATGAGAATTAATTAATTAAAAATACTTTTAGGTATTTAAAAATCACCAAAAAATTCATGAAACATTTAAGAACATTTAGAAACATTGTCCAACCCTCAAATAAAATTTCTTTTTTGATCTTGATGCATTTTGAGAATTTTCCATGGAATTAATTCATTTTTCAAGCATTATTTTGATCCAAACTTCCAAAAATCATTTCTGCCTAACCATTGAGAGTTGGACTTTGATTCCTTTGGCATTGTGTTTAGCATATCATGTAGTTCATGAGGTTAAATGGCCATGATTTGATCTTTCATTTTCCATTTGTTTGGCATTTTTCTTGTTAAGGAACCCTAAAACCCTAGAAAACTTAGGAAAATCATAACTTGAACTAGGATAAGAGTTGAGACTTCTCTTTTGGGCAGTGGGTTAGTATAGGATTAGGGATCCTTTGAGTGTATTTTCAATTTTTTGTATTGATGTTTGCTTCTGATTTTGGTTTGTGTTTGTTGCCTTGATCATGAACCCTAATTTGGGCTTCCATATGCATCCATCTTGCATTTGCATTCATACCTTGACTTGCCATAGCATTTTATGCATTCTTGTGATTCATTTAACATCATAAGACATTTTGAAAGCATGTTTGATCATTGCATCTTGCATTTGCCATGTTGTATGCCATTTGCATTTCATAACTTTTCATGAATGTTCATGCTTCTAAACTTGTTTCATTTGCATCCATGAACTTGTATGATCATCCTCACATGTTGTTTCATGTTTGTAGCATCTCATAGCATCATTATCATCTCATATGTGCTTCTGGTTTTGTTTCTCATCATGCCATTTCACTTCATTTTGCATTGCATTGCATTCCCTTCCTAACTTTTCAGGTGGTAAGTGACTTTGAGAAGTGAATTTGCCTTCACTTCTCATAAATTCTCTTCATCTCTTTCATGCATCCTTGCTGCATTTTGTTATGTGTTTGAGTTTGAGCTTGTTCATTCTCCTTCTCCTCACTTTCTTTCTTCAAGTGACTTGTCTTCTTAAATGAAGCAAGTTACTTTGCTTCTCTTTGTTCCTTTCATCTGCTTCCTGGTGGTCCCTCTGAAGATCTTTCTTGTAAACCTCACAAACCTTAGGAACAACCAAGCATGATAATAATTAGGGTTTTGATTAGTCTCCCCTCTTAGTTTTACCTTTGCGTCTCTTCGAGTCCTCTCTTCTCACCTCATAATCAGGGACTAAACCCTAAAGGCTTTAAGGCTTTGTGATTAAAGTTTATGCCTGCATCCTTCTATTAGGATGGAGTGTATAACTTTAATCCTAAGTTCTAAACCCTTCATGTGTTTAAATCTCTTAATCAATCCACTTAATAACCATCAAGGCATCACACTTGTAACTTGGGCCTTGCATTAGGGTTCTAATTCTTCCTTAATTGGTTAAGAAGGACTAACCCTAGTGTTAATGGACAAGTCCCCCTCAAGTTGTCTTACAAACCCTAAAACTCACTTCATCATCATATCATTAAATAAAATCCACTTAATAATGGCTTTGTTTTGTCATGAGTTTAATCCCTAATCATGGATTAAGTTGAGGAGCTTTCCTCAGCTTAAACACTTTCATCTATTATCCTTCTATTAGGATGGTGTAATGAGTCTGTTTAATCCTTGATTATGGCTTAATCTCATTACTTAACACTAAACAAAAACACCAAAAACATTTAAATAATAACAAGTAGGTTAATGATCTTAATCCTGCATCAAAGGTGATTAAGTGTGAGAAGCTGACTTCACACTTAAAGTATTCTCATTACCCCTAATCAGAGGGAGGATGTGATGAGTTTACTAACCCATTGGTTTAGGCTTAAGCTCATTAACTTATGACAAACTTCAAAAAGCAATAAAAGACTGAAAACTCAAAAACAAACAATAATCGTCTCCTTCGGGATTCTTTTCTCATCACCTTCACTCATAAACGAGAACTTGCTTCTTCCGTCTAATGCAAGACAGTTTGCACCTGGGCCAGACAGGTCATACACTTGAGCATAGGCAAGTAAGCAGTTCACAAGTCAATCCATCTTTCAGTCTCTTTGGGTCGAACTACGGTGTTCTGACTTCCTCATTGCACGAGAGGATACGTAGGCATAACTTAACGGTTATCGAACAAAAGTCTATGTACATTCCCCCTCTTTCCATCCTTATTCTTTAAGCCTCATATTCATGAGCATTCTCATTCTTACACTGGCACTTCACTTATACACTTCACTTACACTGACACCTGTACATCCTTTTCCAGCTCTTTTATACACAGATTGCACTGACACTACCCCTTTAAAACACAAATCTTTTAAGCGTGGATCCCGTCGAGTACGACGGACAATCTGGGTGCTAATACCTTCCCAGGTTGTAACCAACCCCCTTTCTCAGTCTCTCTGGTTCGCAACCGTCTTATCCGTCTCTTTCTAGGTCTATGCAGCATTGCCTTTCCTCCGGGATAAAAATGCCTAGCTGGCGACTCTATTCATCTCCAGTGAGTTCACTGCTGTGTGTTCTCATTGTCCCTCTCGCCGACCGTTCGCATCTGTACCTTTATCTGGGCCAGTCCCATTTTTCGGGAGCGACAGTGGGGCATTGACATGATTGGAAATATTGAACCAACTGCTTCAAATGGTCACAGATTCATCCTGGTAGCCATTTATTACTTCACCAAATGGGTTGAAGCAGCTTCGTATGCAAACGTCACCAGACAAGTGGTAGCCATATTTCTGAAAAGAGATATCATCTGTCGATATGGAGTTCCCTAGCGAATCATTACTGATAATGGTTCCCATTTGAATAACAAAATGATGGCAGAACTTTGCCGGGACTTAAAAATCTAACATCACAACTCTTCTCCTTACATGCCAAAGAGGAATGGCGTTGTTGAGGCAGCTAACAAAAACATCAAGAAGATTGTGCAAAAGATGGTGGTTACTTACAAAGACTGGCATGAAATGCTACCATTTTCCTTGCATGGGTATCGAACCTCAATCAGAACGTCTACTGGGGCAACACCTTATCAGCTTGTGTACGGTATGGAAGCTGTCCTACCTATTGAAGTTGAGCTACCCTCCTTACGGGTACTGATGGATGTAAAGCTGAATGAAGCAGAATTGGTCCGATCGCGGTACAATCAACTGAATCTGATCGAAGAAAAGAGATTAGCTGCTATCTGTCATGGGCAGTTATATCTGAAAAGAATGAAGAAAGCCTTCGATCAGAAAGTCAGGCTTCGGGAATACCAAGTGGGAGATATTGTGCTGAAAAGACTTCTTCCTCCACATATAGACCACAGGGGAAAATGGACTCCAAATTACGATGGTCCATTCATAGTAAAGAAAGTTTTCTCTGGTGGAGCACTAATGCTCACTACTATGGATGGTGAAGATTTCTTGTCCCCTGTGAATTTAGATGCAGTTAAAAAATACTTCGCAAAAAATGACCCGCTGGACATAAAAACAGAATGTAAGTCCAGGCAAAAATAAGGAATCCCGACGAGTCAAAAACAGAATAAAAGACTCGGGCAAAAATAAGGAAAAATTGAAAAAATGTACACCCACTGAGTTGAAAAGCCGCATTGGACAACTCAGGCAAAAATGGGTATCCCGGTGGATTGAAAACCCGAAAGGGAGATCCACGCAAAATCAGGGAATAAGAGAACAACTACATTTTGAATTCGTCTGTATCATTCACAACACGGCAAGCTTCTAAAGGATAAAGCATCATTCAGAATAAACTTTCTTTAGAAGGCAAGATAAGAAGAACGTCAAGGTCATACATGTCATAACAAAAGGAAGCTCACCGGAGCGTCGTCAACATTACCAACACCTTTACTTTTTCAATTTATAGCAATCTCCTCATTCTAGGGGATTTGTTTCTTTGACTGTATTTGCCAATTCAGGACACTCATCTTAATAAAATCAGAGTTTTCAGTCACACCTCGTTTTGTACATTTTTGTTTCGTTTGCAAAATGTCCAATATTCATAATAAGTACTTGCATAAAAAAAATGAGCCATTTTTAATAAATGCTTGCGGGAAATATATTTACTTTCAGGAATACCTAATTCCTATGACGGAATCCGGTGAGGGATACCTCGGGATACTTGTGCGTTTCTCTAGTCTAAATAGATTGCAGGTATTCAATACGCAACATGGGGCATGCCAAGCACACTTCCCCAACATATCTCCTCCCTAAGCAGTATCTGGAATGCTTTTCCCCAGCGGAGTTGTCAAAGCCTCCTCATCCCTAGCACAGGTCTACTCAACATGAGCATCCCCAGCCTATCTCCCCCACAGAGTTTCCATCCTCTCCCTGGAAGAGCAATGCCTGAAACTCTTATCCAACAAAGTGAGGAAAGTTTCCTTCCCCCCAGATAAGTTCTCCTTGCAGATAGATCTATCAGTGATCTATTTCCCCAAGCAGAGCTATATCTCCTAACAGATCTACCAATGATCTCTTCCCCAGCTGGTATACCCCTCCAAGCAGATCAGCCAGAGATCTATTCTTCAGCGGGATCCGAATCCCGGATCGTTTCCTCTTTTGCATAACCATAGCATTTGCATCATATTCACCAAATAAGCGTAGCATTCCGTCTAATACGGAGCATTACAACAAAAAAAATCAAACATTTGCATGATCGCAAGTCAGGTTCAAGCCAGTCACCTGCAAATACCATCAGTATTTCATCAGCAATATATATAAAAACTCACATCCCCTGCAAATAAAAGCCAAAGCGTCCCCTTTGCACCCCCAACACGAATGCCTGTTTATATACTCTTTTCGATACTCGTCCGTGTCATATTATGCCCCGCAAATATAAGCTAAAGCATATCCTTTGCACTCTCAAAAATAGATATACATACTCTTTTGACATTCGTCCGTGTCACCTTTCCCCAGCATGGTTGCCAAATCACTTGGTGCAAACAAAACACTTATTTATAACACACTCCTTTTGACACCCGTCCGTGTCATCCTATCCCCATAGGTCGCCAGAACACCTTTTTGCACTCTCCCATACAAATATTTGTTCATAACTTATACATATTTTCTTTTTGACACTCGTCCGTGTCATACGTTCCCCAGCAAGTTGAACACTCGTCCTTGTCTTGCTCTTACTTCATCAACAAACCTATATAGAAGTCTCTGATACTCGTCTGTATCTTGTTTATATCACTCCTCAACAGATTCGACACTCGTCTGTGTTCTTTGTTAACCAGTTGGTACTCGTCCGTATCATCATCTCTGAACACGCGTCAGCGTTTGTTTCTATCGATACTCGTCTGTATCATGCTCCTAAGTGTCTCTCCTTGGATTTCTATCCTTGTACAAACGCGAAAGTGGCGCGGAAAGAGGTAGAGTCTCCAGCCAGACATTTTTATCTCGAAGGAACGGGAATGGTAGTGCTGCACAAACCAGAAGAAAAGAAGAGGAAGGACACGGGTCCTGCGAACCAAAGAGACTGAGTTCGGGAGTCGGTTACGACCTAGGAAGGTATTAGCACCCCAGATCGTCCTCCGTACCCGACGGGATCCACGCTTGCAAAGAAATCTATTTCAAAGGGTGAAGAAATGAAAGTTGTTGCAAAGAAAATGAACTGAACTGGATAAACGAAAAGAAAAGGGAACTGAAAAAGAAATGAAAAGGAAAAATGTAGGGAAAATAAATATTGTGCTCGAACGGGCCCTACCCTGCTGCCTACATACCTCATCTGGACAATGAGGATCAGAGTCGCCGTAGTTCCCATAACTAGGGGTGAAAAAGATTTCTTGTGTCTTAAGGCTTGAACTACATATGTCAATGCTCACGTGTTGCAGGCTCGGACGACGAGTGCGTTACCGTCTTGAAAAATGACAAGTAGGAGCAAGTTCGTACGATGAGAGTGAAGGTGATGAGAAAAGAAGTCCTGAAGGAGAGACGTTTATTGTTTGTCCAGTGTTTTTTTATGAGTTTTCTATGAGTGTGGCACAAGGAATTGAACCCAAGCTCTTTTCCATGGAATGTGTACTTGCTACTACATTCTAAGATGGAATAATAGAACAAGCACACTCAAGTAAGGAGAAGATCCCCAAAACTTGATTCCAGAGATTAGGGCCTAAGCTCACTAACTTATTGCATTTATTAAGTGTTTTTGTAATTAAAAGGAAGAAGTGTGTTTTATGATTTTCTTGATGAAGATGGTCTCATGACCAGACTTGTGCATCATGATGAACAAGCTTGTACTATCCCGAGATGGGAAAACTACAAGTGTTTCATGGAATAAGGCTATTGCACAAGAGACCACTTCAATCCTTATTAAGTGTATTTTAGGTTTTGTTTTGAGATGAGAAGAGAAGGAAACAAAAGGATGTTAAAGGTAAAAGTCTAATAGGGAAAGACTACTAAAGTTATCATGCAAAAAGTGGTCCTAAGGTTAGTGTGGTTTAAACTCTATCCTAATGAAAAGAAGATCAAAGGAGAAGAAAAAAAGAAAGTAGAAGAAATCTAGAGAGGGGAAAGAGAACCACATGATGGCACAAAGCACATCAAAACTCACAAAGCAAAAGCAAAGAAAAAGAGGAAAGATGAAGAGTTGAAATATGGATAAACATCCACACTTCTCTTACCATAACCCTCTGCGATGTTAGCAAAAATCCAGCAAATTAATCAACACAATCATGGAACTAGCATGTTCAAAGGTTCTAACAAACAAGGATCAAACAACATGCCAAGCATTGCAAATACACGACTTACGCGTTGAAAATATGAAAGCATACATCAACCAGCAAGCAAATCACCCTAAAATAGCATGTTCAATGATCATACAATGATCCATGGCAATTAAAACAAGCAAGGGGATCAAACAAGCTCAAAACAGCCCCTAAAAGTCATTCTGCTTCAGTGTTAACCAGTTAACCAGTTCAAACCTGCACAAAATACGCATAAAACAGGTGTGTTAACCGGTTAACCAAATGCGTTAACCGGTTAACACTGTTAAAACAACAGCAAATCCTGCAGAAACAATAGCTCAAACCAGCTTATTCAAATAATCTCACACTAGTCCAGCAATAAATTATACATGGAGTAAATAGATCAATTCACATTAATCCATATTATTAAGCTCATGAACATTAACATTCGGATACGATTAGAAATTAACCAATCAATTCAAGCAACGCAAGCAAATACACAAGCACATGGTGGATCTAAAGCACAAGCATGCAAATAAGCTAAAAACAGAGCTAGATCTGAAATTAACCAACCTACAAAGCTGAGATATGCTTTGGTAAATGTTGTTTGAGCTGGAAATGAGAGATATCACGGAGAACTTAGAAGATCTAGTGCTAATCTTCACACTCCATGCAAAATAAATGCAAGCAAAAGGTCTTGATGCATAATTTTGGATCCAAAAGCACTTCTAGATCCCAAACCAGATCTGAACCAAGTAATAAACCATCAAAATGATGCAAAGAAGCTATGGATGGAGGTCTAGTTCCAAGATCTACACACTTTAAAGCAAAGTTGTGTGATCTTCAAAGAGGAACTTTGAGTGATTTGGAAAATGGGAAGAAAAAAGTGAGAGAGCTCAAAATTAAAAAAATGAGAAGTGAAAATTGTGAGAGAGAGTCTTGGTTTGGAGGGAAATGAAATAAATAGGGTTTAGGTTTGGGGCCCAAAATTTTGGTTTGGGATCCAAAAATATGGCTTGGCATTGGCTTAGAAAGTGATTAGGATTTAGCATTAGAATTAGGCTTGGACAAATGCTCTAGATCCTTCTCCATAATTCCCAATTAATTCAAATGAATAAAAATCAGAAAATTGGAAAATGGAGCCAAAATACACATGCTGAACTTGCTGCTAGAATTCAAATTTCGCAGCCATTAACTGGTTAACCAAATGCGTTAACCGGTTAACGCAGGGAAAATTTGAATTTCCCTCCTTTTGGTGGGAAACCTCAAGAATAACCCGACACAAACCGTTTCAAGTTGATTTTGATCCTCATCCCTTTTTTAAGGTCTTGAAGATGATATAGAGCTTGTGCAAAATGATCCTGTGAGATTCTTGCCAGGTCACCATGCTCTTAATTTTGACTTGCAGTGCTTCAAATTTGTCGGATGGTTGATCATATGCCTTATACTAGAACATGTGAGTGTTATGCTTCATTTTTCTATTCAAAATGATAAGGATATGACATGATTATGATGATTATGATATGATGATGATGCTAAACAGAAGAGGGCAAATTTAGGGTGTTACAGCTGCCCCTATTCAAGCAACTGTTAATCTGAAAAGGACGGTAGCACGGGTTATCGACCGTTCAAGATGAACTGTGGTTGAATACCAAGTGTAACACCCCAAATTGTCCCTATTAATTTTAAGCATCATATCACATCATATTCATCATGAACATATCATATTCTTAGCATCCTAGCATGGAAAGATGAGGCATAACATTTCTCATGACCTAGCATTAGGCATATGATCATCTGTGGAGGTTCTTGAAGCATCACAAGCCATGAAAAGGGGTCCATTGGTTTTGTACAAGTTCTATGATGAGTCTACATTGCATTTACAATCTCAAGTTCATTTAAAAAAGCTCAGAAGGTTGGAAGATCATCAGGGAATCTAGGCTAGGGCAAAGCTCCTACACAATGATCCCAAACTAGGGTTTGAGTTTCAAGCATGAAAACCTCAAAAATTTGGACATTTCATTTGGGCAAATTCTTTAACATGTTAAGAGGATCCTAGGGATGAAATTTGGTGAGAAAATTCCTTGTGGAAGTCAAGCATTTCTTCAGTTGCTTGTAAATGAAGAATTTGGTCAACTGTGCCTTAGAAAAGTCAACTGTGAGATTTCAAGGGGTCCAATCCCATTTTTCTATCCAAGGGATGTTCTTATAATGATAAAAGAGGTTTGGCAAGTTCAAAGATCAAGAATCATGAGGTTTTGAGGTGTTTTGCAAAATTGGTGTGAAGTTGGTTATGGTAAATGCCATTTTTGGCAAGTTTTTGCCCTAAATTTCAAGTGATCATAACTTGGTGGAAAATTCTTCAAATGGACCAAAGTCAAACATGAAAGTTGGAGATTAAAGCCTCCCATTTTCAAAAAGTACAAGTACTTTTTCATAGCCTTCATGGTTAAGAAGATAGGCCCCTCGAAAATTCATGCAAAACTAGGGCAAAACTTGGTTTTTCACTTGTGCACCAAAGAAAAAAGTCATGAAAATTAATTTTGAGTATTGGTATATACCAAATAATGTTGAAATATTACAATGCAATGCATATAGGTCATTTTTCTCAAAGAATTACACCAAATTCGTGCATGATGAGAATTTCATTCCAAAAGTGCAAAAAGTGCAAGTTCATCAGAATTGTGTGACATCTTCATCCAAGGGCCAGGATCTGTTTGGATTGCAATTAAGGGTCAGATTGTGAGTGCACATGGGCAAGAAGCAAGGCAATGCATGAGTGTTTCATGCTCTCACCACAAATTGGCAAAATTTGCAAAATATCTCACACTCTCTCCTCCCACGTGCAAGAGGCCTCATTCTTTCAGCATTTCCTCATGACCTCATACAAAAGCAAATTAGGGTTTTAGAAGGGTTGAGCTCTCACTCATTTCATCACACTCAAGTTTTGGCTCAGTTTGCAATTTCTCTCGAATCTCTTCACACACTTTCTCTCTTCACAAACAAACCGCAGATCCATCATCCTTGAGAGCTCAGGATCACAAATCCATCCATTGTTCAAGCTATTTCTCAAGATTCAACACCTTGCCATTTCAGGGCAGTTGGCTTCAAACTCTCAGATCCAGCAATTCTCAAGGCTTTAGTTTCATTTATTTTGCAACTAGAGTGCATTTGGAGTGGATTGGCAGCATTATCTTGGCTTATCACAAGCTATTTCAAGATCTGCAAGTTCAGGTGAGTTCAAATTTCTTAGATCTAGAAATGAAAATAGAAGTGTGTGTTATGGTCTACTTGTTATGTTGATCATTCTGCTGGTTTTAGATTCAAATTTGGTGCATTATTGAGCTCGATATGTGAATTTGAAGTTTCATGGTTCAAACTATTTGTCTTCGATCTGGAAAATTCAGTGTTCATTTGAGAATTTCATCATCATTTTTGAAATCAGCATGATTCAATTACTTGATCTGGAGCATTTGAGGTTTTATTATTAAGTTTTGTTCATATTGTGAGTTTTCCGGTGCTGGAGCCCTAGCTCCGGTCACCGGAATCTGGGCGTGTGTGTTAGGGTTTTGAGTTGGAGAAGATGATCTCCTCACCCTTGGATCTCTCATCTCAACGCGTGAAATTGTGCCACCTCATTTAGTGACCTCCTCTCTCTCATGTGCGTTTTAGTGTTATATTTTCATTCTGATTATTCCATATGCTTCTCACCTCATGTTAATTATCATGCCCTCTCACTCTGGTCCAATGGTTTGGCCACGTAAATTAATGAGACAAGCTCCAGGATGCGTCTGTTCAATCCATTGGCTATTGTTTATTCACATTTTCTCTGAATTTCCACCCCAGGTATTGTAATCCTGCCCAGACCCAGTGGGCTCAAACCACTATCCACACCCCCTCTTTGCTTAAGCCCAATTCAATTCAACTGAGCTTTCTCCTATTCGCACCCCCAACTTCATTTCTTTTATTTTCATTTTCTTTTATTTCTTTTTTATTTCATTTTTAGTTTCTAAGTTTTAAAAATACTTCTAAGTGTCCAAAAATTCTCAAATAATTCATGGATGTTCATTTTAGTTTTCTTTAATTTTTTCATATTTTTATTTCCCATTTATTTCATGCTGACACGTGTAAATAAATTCCCTCATGTAATTATTCATTTTAATTCCCTTTTGTGCATGTTGTCTTGTCCATTTTCCCTAGTGATCCTCATTTTGAATTTTTGAGTGGTTCTTTTTGCTCTGGACTCTTGCGTGAGTGTAATTCATGTGTGATTTTTGCCTTGATTTTTAGGAACTTGTTCATTTGGGTTTGGTCCTTGACTTGTGATGGAAGTTTCTTAACCCTAGTTGTTGTTTGAGCCTTCATTTGACTTGCATAGCTTCTGAATTTTTTCCTATCTTTTTGGCATGTTGTTATATCATGATTGAAGGTCTCTTGTCCAAAGTTATGGAATTTTTGGGTGCATACTTGATTTAATTTGAATTTTGTTTCTTAACTTGTCCCATTTTGCTTCTTTTTGATCATAAGTCCTCTCCTTAGCTTAGAAGGGCACTTGTGCCAACTTCTTCATCTCATTTGGGGTTTCTTTAGGGTATTGATACCTTTCTCATCTTGGTTTAGGGTTTGTGCTTTGAAATTTTGTAATTGGTTTACCTTTGAAGTTCATCCTTTCTTATGTGCATCCATCTCACTTCTTTGCCTCTTTCTTCCCATAGTGTGTTTGCCTAGCTTTGTGCTCCTCTTCTCCTCGTTTTTCTTGCTTCTAAAGCACTTCTTTAACTTAGATTTGGTTCTGGTCTTGGGCCTTGAGTTCATGTTTTGTTTATTTTGCTTTGCATCATCTTAAGTTTGTTTTGCTTTGCCATGTGATTCATGTTGCCTCATATTGACTTGTATGCTTTTTTTCTCATTCTTGTGACTTGCATTTGCATTGAGCTTTTGTATGTATGAATTCACTTCTGTTTGTATGATGTTGGCATGTCATTATGTTCATTTTGCTTTGCTCATATGTTTGTGTTGCTAACCTTTTCAGGGGCTATGGTAAGTGAGAGGTGTGGATGTGATTCCCACATCTCCAAATCTCATCTCTTCTCTTCTTATTCTTACTTGTGCTAACTTTGTGATTGTTGGGCTTAGGCTTACTTCCCTCCTCTTCTATTCTTCTTTCTTCTTCTTTCTTTCTTCATTAGGATAGGATTCAAACCTCACTAACTTAGGTTCATCCATGCATGACAACTTTTAGGATTCTAGTCCCCTTAGATTTTTCACCTTTTGAGTTCCTTTTGGTGTTTTCTCTTCTCATCTTCAAATTCAATTTTAATCCATTCTAATAAAGGTTGAGTCTTCTCATGTGACATGATACTTTGCTATGAGATACTTGCACGCGTTCCGATTCGGGGCGAGGTGTAAGTTATCCCTCGTGGTGGATAGGTCTTAGCATGAGGTTACCTCACAAAGAAAAGCATAAAAAACACTTCTTAACCAAAAAATCACAAAACACTTAATAAATGTTAATAGGTCAGTGTGTCTGAGCCTTCACTTGTGGGACTAGGTTTGGGGATATCCTCCATAGATAGGTATGCCTCTTGCACATTCCATTTCGGGATGATGTGAGACATACACATCCCAGTGAGTAAGACTTAGGTACACTTACCTATGCAAATTTCACTCTTAAAAAGCTTCTAAAAAACACAAACCAACAATAAGCGTCTTTCCTTTGGGAATTCTTTTCTCATCTCCTTCGCTCCGTACGTGAACTTGCTCCTACTTGTCATTTGCAAGACGGCTACGCACTCGTCGTCTGAGCCTGCAACACCTGAGCATTGGCATAGGCAGTTCAAGCCTTAATTCACAAGCAATTTCTTTTCTACCCCTAGTTAGGGGAAGTACGGCGTCTCTGATCCTCATTGTCCTGATGAGGTACGTAGGCAGCGGGGTAGGGCCCGTTCGAGCACAATATTTATTTTCCCTACATTTTTCCTTTTCATTTCTCTTTTCAGTTCCCTTTCCGTTTCTTTTATCCAGTTCAGTTCATTTTCTTCGTAGCAGCTTTCACTTCTTCACCCTTTGAAACAATTTTCTTTACAAGCGTGGATCCTGTCGGGTACGGCGGACGATCTGGGTGCTAATACCTTCCCAGGTCGTAACCGACTCCCGAGCTCAGTCTCTTTGGTTCACAAGAACTGTGTCCTTCCTTTTCTTTTCATCTGGTTTGTGCAGCATTACCATTCCCGTTCCTTCGGGATAAAAATGCCTGGCTGGCGACTCTATTCTTTTCGCGCCACTTTCACGTTTATACCAAGATGGAAATCCGGGGAGTGACAGCTGGCGACTCTGCTGAGGATCAAACCCAGAATCTCTGGTTCCCCTGTGAGTCTCTCCTAGCGCTTGCGTGTTTCTGTTTCTTTGGGTGATGACTGTTTGCTGTTGTGTGTTGTATTTTACTGTTTTTATTTACAGTTTTGTTTACAGCTTTATTTACAGTTTTCAGTATTTATTCTCCGCATCATATATATCATACTGGACTGTCTGGACTGGTTTTCTGTTTGGTGGGCTCGGGTGATACTGTTTCTAAGAGATAAGCCAAGTACCCGACTCGAGTGCACTATAGGATTAGAGTGGACATATTGTACTCACATGTGGCATGATGAGTGGCGATGTGTTTCACGCCTAGATTGCGACCGTCTTGGAAATATCTCGTGTGGGGATTTCCTCCACTTCGGGATAGGACCTTGATAGTTATGTGCATCTGGGGACCGATCATTGAGAACCTTTGTGGAAACAACCCTCTCCAGTGGTGGCAGTGGCAGACCACATTTTGTGCCAAACCCATTCGCACCCGAGGGTCCACTGGGGACTCGCATAGGATGGCCTGGTTCTCTTATAGGAACTCAACCAAAGCATCTGGTCGTATGACATTAGTAATGTATCCTACGGGCTGAATGTACTATTGTTTCTCGATTTCAGCGCTCAAAGCTGGGAACTTATAGGGGATGCTTGTTTTTCCCGAACTCAGCTGAGGCCTCCCCGCGTAGTACATAATGCCTAACCGATTCCCTGATTTGGTCATGAGCCATTTCTCGGAAATGGTGAAAGTATTATTGCTATTCGGCTCTGAGAGTCTGTGATGTTTGACCCGGAACATACCTGTGAGATTGGGAGGGGTTTACAGGTTTGCAGGAACCCTTGACTCCATCATACCCTTGTTACCAGTGCAGTTTCATGTTCTGATACAGTTACTTTGGTTCCGGAGTTCTTGAGTTTATCTAGTTCTGGATTGGGTGTATCTGAGATTATCTGAGTGTTTGTGGGTTGTTATCCAGAGGATTTGAGTTTCTGATCACTTGGCCTAGAATCCAGATTCCAGACAGTCCCCAGATGGATCATATGTCTTTGCATTTGCATTTGCATTGCATCATTTCATCATTAATCATGTTTTGTTTTCATTCACAGGTTCATATCTTTTCTTCTGGTTCCGGTATCCTGTTCAGAGATGGAAGATCCTCGCAAGCAGAATATTCATTTCAAGTTTTTCGACACTAAGGTTGGCCTGTTAAAGTAGATGATGAAGCTGATCACACCCAATCATGTAGAGATGTTCAGGAAGGCTTATGGGAGTATTCTGGATGTGATGGTAGAATTAGATCCTTCTGAGAAAAGTGCCATTCATACCCTGCTGCAGTACTATGATCCTCAGCTTCGTTGTTTCACTTTTCCCAATTTTCAGTTGGGTCCTTTGCTGGAGGAGTATGCTTTGATCTTGGGAGTTCCTATTCGAGACCAGATTCCGTTCAATGCTGAGATGAGTAGACCTGCACCTGAGGCTATTGCCAAAGCTCTTTATTTGAGCACTTCTGCTGTGAATTCTATGACTATCATTAAGGGAGGTGTACCTGGGTTTTCTTTAGAGGCTTTAGTCAAGAAGGTGGAAGAGTTGGCTGTTGAGGGAGAATGGGATTCTGTTTGTGCTATCTTGGCTCTTTCTATCTATGGCATTATTTTGTTTGCAGATATGGAGAAGTTCATAGACATGAATGCCATACATCTTTTCTTGCTGAAGAATCCTGTGCCTACGTTGCTCGGAGATTTGTATTACTCGGTGCACTACAAGACTGTGAGAAGAAAATGGGAGGTTTAGTTCGTTGCTGCGCTCCTTTATTTCATATGTGGTTCATGAGGCATCTGCCTAGTACTGGAGTGTTTAGTGATCATACCTTGGTGTAGGCTCAGAAGCTGGAAAAGTTGCTTGCCAAGGATGTCAGGTGGATTACTCAGAGGCTTCAAGGTGCACGTTTCATCACTAGCTGTGGGAGGTATCTTAGTGTACCTTTATTGGGAGTAACTGGAGGGATCAACTACAACCCGATCTTGTTGAGAAGACAGTTGGGATATGCCTTGAGAGAGGTACCAGAAGAACTGAAGTTGACCCCTATTTTCTATTTCCCGATAAAGGACAATATGCCTTTAGTGAGGAAAGTTGTTGGAGCTTGGAAGTGTATCAAGGGAGAAGGGATAGCTAGTTTTGGAAAGTGCAACAATCAGACCTTCCCAGAGTATGAGGCTTGGTTGAAAGACAGAGCCAGAAGGGTATTTCTGCCATTCTCACCTCCAGTTCCTCCAGCTGCTGAGTTTAATGATACTGTGTCTTTGGAAGAGTTCAAGAAGTTGGAAGCCCAACTGCATGAAGTCAGGGTGGAGAACACTGAAATGGTTAATTTGTATCATCTTGCCAACCGGGCCAAGAATGAAGCAAAAGAGAAATTGCTGAAGATGCAGACCACCTTGGAGGCCAAAGAGAAAGAGTTTGCTGGAAAGGAAGCCCACTTTCAAAGACTAGGTCTGATGGAATCCAAAAGAGAAGCAGAACGAAAGAAGAATTCAAAGACTCTCAAGGAGGCTCGTCAGTCTATTGTCTGGTTGTAGGGACAAAGAGAGCAGGAGTTGAAGAGATATAAAGAAAAAGAAGAGTTTTTCGAAGTGCAAATGACTTTCAAGAAGGAAGAAGTGGAACAAGCCCACCAGATTCGAAGGGAGAAGACTCAGCAGTTAGCAGATAGTCAACAAGCCTTAGAAGTAGCACTTAAAGAGATTGAAGACCTCAAGTTGATGGCTGGAGTCAAGAAGGCTAGGTCTGAGTTGGGGCTTAGTGAGGGAGGTTTAGGGTCCTCAGGAAGTGATCTTGCTTCTTAGTTTGTTTCCCTTGTATTTGGATTACCTACAGACGTATTGTAGGAATCCTGGTTGTTTGTTTTTCTTCTTAGAAACTTGTACCCTATGGGGAATTCTGTTATTTGTGCCTAATAGGCTGATTTTATGTTATGCAGTTTCTTCAGTTCACCATTTTTCTGTGCTTATTGTTATGGTTTGAATATAGCTTCTGAAAGTCGAGGATCAGTATCCATCTGGTTTTCTTTGCTAAATACCGGAACCGGGGCATGAATGACCTGGGATTGAAAACATAAACAACTGCATTGCATACATATCACCTGTTTTCTTGTTTTGCAGGTATGGCCATAGAGTTCCTAATGTCTTTTCAATTTTAGGCACTATAGCTCCCAGGAAAGTTCGAGAACAGCCAGTCATACACAGATATCCCACAAGAGTCAACAGAGAAAGAGTCATGGATCAAATGCAAGCTGATTTAGCTGACTTGAGGTTGAGGATGGACAATTTTATGACCTTGATGGCAGTAATGGGTCAGAATCAGGAACGTCTGCGGGAGTTGGTTGAAAGTAGTCAAGCCAGGAACAACGGTACTGCTGATGGAGGTAATCGTAACGGTGCGGGCGCCCGTCAGGTTGAAATCCCGGTGACACAGCCAGGGGTTACCATAATCAACGATGGACTGAACAATGTACAGATGGACGGTCAAGACGAACAGTTCACTCTGCTGGACGAAACTGAAGGCCAGGGGGCTGAAATGAACAGGAATTTGAGGAGATGGCAGAACAGATCAAGGCTATTCAATCCCAGGACTCTTTGGGGTTCGACATTACTGACTTGGGCTTGGTTCCAGGGGTTAGAATCCCTTACAAGTTCAAGGTCCCAACTTTCGAGAAATACAACGGCACAGCATGTCCAAAGACTCATCTTCAGTCCTTTGTAGGAAGGATTGCTTCCCACACTGATGATGAAAAGCTATGGATGTACTATTTCCAGGACAGCCTGGTTGGGGCCTCCTTGGAATGGTATATAAAGCTAAGTAGAGCCAACATTAAGAGCTGGAAGGACCTGGTAGAGGCTTTCGTGAGGCAATACCAGTACAATTTGGACATGGCTCCAAATCGCACTCAATTGCAAAACATGTCTCAAACTGCTAAGGAGGGGTTTAAAGAATATACTCAAAGGTGGCGTCAGCTCGCTGCCAGAGTGCAACCACCATTGCTGGAGAATGAGATGGATGATATGTTTATGGGGACGTTGCAAGGAGTGTTTATTGAAAGATTGGCGTCTTGTTCGGCTACCAAGTTCAATGATATAGTAATTGCTGGAGAGAGGGTCGAGACTTTGTTAAAGATGGGAAAGATTCAGGATACAAGTGCGAGCAGCTCGAGTGGAGTAAGAAAAGATTTCAGTGGACCCCCGAGAAGAAGGGAAGGTGAAACCAATGTTGTGTTTGGCCGAGGACGGGGCCGAGGATACAGAAGATCATATGAGCAAGTGGCAGCTGTCACAATTCCTGCCAATCCTGTGCAGCAGGTACAACCTCAACAACAACAACAACCACAACGTAACAACTATCAACAAAACCTTATCAGCCAAGGCAGACACGCCCGTCTAATAGGGTGCTTGAGGCAATTCCCATGACATACGCTGCATTGCTACCAAGATTGCTGGACTTGAATTTGATACAATTGAGAACTTTGGCACCACCACCACCTGGAGAGCTTCCAGTGGGGTACGATGTCAATGCTAGATGCAATTTCCATTCAGCGGCACCCGAGCACTCAACTGAGAAGTGCAGGGCGCTACAATACAAAGTTCAAGATCTGATTGACTCCAAGGCGATTAACTTTGCACCACCGCCAAATGTTACTTCAAACCCTATTCCGAACCACGGAGAAGCTAGAATAAATGTTGTTGAGGGTGGTGAGAAGTTAAGTCTGGTTCTGAGTATAGAAGAAGTGAAGACTCCACTATTGGTAGTGAAGGAGAGGTTGCTGAAAGGACAGGTGTTTCCGGGATACAGTTCTAATTGTGAGAAGTGTGTGAATTCAGTGAACGGTTGTGAAGACCTGAAGAGAGGATTGCAGAATTTGATTGATGAAGGATTTTTGCAGTTTGACAAAGTTGATAGTGAGGTTGATGATGTGTCCACTATAACCATTTTTTATGATCCAGCTGAGATGCCTGCTTGAAGAGACTTGTGACCATTTATGCTCCTGAAATTAGTCCTGTGACTATCACTGTTCCTGGGCCTGTTCCTTACACAGATGATAGAGCCATTCCATGGCATTACGGTTCAGACGTGTACGTGGAAGGATAGAAGATTAAGAGTAAGTCTGTTGCTATTGACCCGACTGTAGTGAACGTCGGAGGGGTTGGAGGTTTTACGCGAAGTGGTCGTCTATTTGCTCCCCCAGTTCTGAGAGGAGATCCTGAGGCTAAGGCTTCGGCAAAGGCTAAAGGAAAGCAAACTGTGGCTGAAGAAACAACAACCCCTGCTGCTGGACAGGGTAGCTTTGAGAAAGAGGTTGAGGAATTTATGCGGATATTTAAAAAGAGCGATTATAAGGTGGTCGAACAGTTGAACCAGACGCCATCTAAAATATCAATTCTATCTTTGCTGATGTGTTCTCCTGCACACATATAGAAGCCTTGTTGAAAGTGTTGCAGATGGCCTACGTTCCTCAAGAAATCACTGTTAATCAACTGGAAGCTGTAGTGGGCAATGTGAATGCAAGCCACGGGCTGGGCTTTACAGATAGGGACCTTACGTCAGAGGGCCGTAACCATAACAAAGCACTACATATTAATATGGAGTGCAAGGGTGCTGTTTTGTCGCATGTCCTTGTTGACACAGGCTCTTCTCTTAATGTACTTCCGAAGAAAGCATTAATGAAGCTCAATGTTGATGGTATCGTCTTAAGACCAAGTGATTTGATTGTCAAAGATTTTGATGGGTCCAGAAGGTCGGTGTTTGGAGAAGTTGAGTTACCCGTGAAGATAGGTTCTCAGGTTTTCAAAAGCACCTTCTATGTCATGGACATTCAGCCCGCGTACAATTGCTTACTGGGACGTCCATGGATTCACGCTGCCGGAGCAGTAACTTCCACTCTGCATCAAAAGCTCAAATATGTGGTTGATGGCCAAGTAATCACAGTGTGCAGAGAGGAAGACATCTTTGTGAGTCACTTATCAACTTTCAAATATGTGGAGATGGATGGAGAGATCCATGAAACTCTGTGTCAGGCCTTCGAAGCAGTTAATGTCAGCATTTTGACTCCTGTAGAGAGAAGCAGTGAGAAAGAAGGTACCTCCATTCACTCCTACAAGCAGGCAAAGGAAGTGGTTCAGTCAGGAAGCGCCTAAGGCTGGGGCAAATTGCTGGAATTAGAGAAGAAAGACGACAAGTTTGGTTTGGGTTATCAGCCTAGTGGGTCTGATTGGTCTCCAAGTGGTAAAACCATTACTTTTACAAGCGCTGGGATGCTCGTCCACAACCAAATTTGTGCGATTAATGAAGATGGAGACAGTGATGGTGACTGGGACAACTGGATTCATTTGTGTGCGCCCGAAGAGGAGCTGAAGAACTGGTCTGCTGAAGACATCGTCGAAGTTACCTGGCACTCAGAGTAATTTATTTTTTTCCTTTTCTTATCATGCTGCATTGTCAAATCCAGCATTCTGCCCAAGATGCTAGGATCCATTGTATGGGCCACCATGTTTTGTATGCATTTATTTTACCATGGAATAAAGGACATTTTCAGACAAATTGTGTTCTCTTTCTTTTGTTTTAAATTTTTCACAAAAATATAAAAAAAAATGGAAATGTGTTTTTCCTTTTTGTCTTTGTGTTTGCGTCTCTTTTGAAAATAAACAGATTCTGAAATAAGCACATCATCTGTGCAGTGTTGATCATCCGGATTCCATTGATAACGTTCCTGCTATGACCATGCATGACTTTGACAATCCTGTCTACCAAGCCGATGAAGGGGTTGAGGAAGACTGTGAACTCCCTGAAGAATTGGTTAGATTGTTGAAACAAGAGGAACGGGTTATTCAGCCTCATCAGGAAGAAATTGAGATCATCAACATCGGCACTGAAGACGTGAAGAAAGAGATCACGGTTGGGGCCATTCTGCAGGCTGAAGTAAAGAAAGAGCTGATTGGTATGCTGCGAGAGTATGTGGATATCTTTGCCTGGTCGTATCAAGATATGCCAGGGTTGGATATCGACATCGTTGTGCATAAGCTACCTTTGAGAGAAGATTGTCCTCCTGTGAAACAGAAATTGAGAAGAACGCGTCCTGACATGGCGATGAAGATTAAAAAGGAGGTTCAGAAGCAATGGGATGCCGGGTTCCTTGCCGTAACTAGTTACCCACCTTGGGTAGCTAACATTGTGCCTGTACCAAAGAAGGATGACAAGGTCCGGATGTGCGTTGACTACCGAGATTTGAATAGAGCAATCCCAAAAGATGACTTTCCATTACCTCACATTGATGTGTTGGTAGATAACACTGCTCAATTCTCGGTATTTTCCTTCATGGATGGCTTCTCCGGATATAATCAGATTAAGATGGCGCCGGAAGACATGGAGAAAACAACGTTCATTACCCTGTGGGGTACATTCTGCTACAAGGTCATGCCCTTTGGTTTGAAGAATGTCGGGGCAACTTATCAACAGGCTATGGTTACTTTGTTCGACGACATGATACACAAGGAGATTGAGTGTTATGTGGACGATATGATTGCTAAGTCCCAAGACGAAGAAGAGCATTTGGTCAACCTCAAGAAGTTGTTTGATAGACTAATAAAATACAAGTTGAGGTTGAATCCAAACAAGTGCACTTTTGGAGTGCGTTCCGGGAAACTGCTTGGTTTCATTGTTAGTCAGAAAGGAATTGAGGTAGATCCTGCAAAAGTAAACGCAATTCAAGATATGCCTACACCGAAAACAGAAAAAGAAGTGCGTGGGTTTTTAGGGAGGTTGAACTACATTTCTCGATTCATATCTCATCTAACTGCCACGTGTGAACCAATATTCAAATTGCTAAGAAAAGAGCAAACGGTCAGGTGGAATGAGGACTGCCAAAGAGCTTTTGACGAGATAAAAGAATATTTGCAGGAGCCTCCAATTCTAATGCCTCTAGTTGAAGGAAGACCTTTAATCATGTACTTGACTTTGCTAGAAGGGTCAATGGGGTGAGTTCTAGGCTAACATGATGAGTCTGGTCGAAAAGAGTACGCTATTTATTACCTTAGCAAAAAGTTTACCGACTATGAATCTCGTTACTCACTGCTCGAGAAAACTTGTTGCGCTTTGGTATGGGCTGCTCGCCGACTGAGATAGTACATGTTGACTCATACCACACTGCTAATTTCCAAAATGGATCCTGTCAAGTACATCTTTGAGAAACCAGCGTTAACCGGAAGGGTTGCTAGGTGGCAAATGATCTTAACTGAGTACGACATCCAGTATACTTCTCAAAAGGCCATCAAAGGAAGTGTATTGTCAGATTACCTTGCACAGCAACCTCTTGAAGATGATTATCAGCTAATGAAGTTTGATTTCCCTGATGAGGACATCATGTACCTCAAAGAAAACGATTGCGAGGAACCACTTCCGGAGGAGGGGCCAGACCCTGAATCCAAATGGAAGTTGATGTTTGATGAGGCAGTCAATATCAATGGACGTGGAGTTGGTGATGTTCTTATTACTCCCGAAGGTGTTCACTTTCCCTTCGCTGCCAGAATTACTTTTGGTTGCACCAACAATGAAGCGGAATACGAGGCATGCATAATCGGAATATAGGAGGATATTAATCTTCGGATTAAGACCCTCGATATATTCGGAGATTCAGCCCTCGTCATTAACCAGGTTACCGGCAAGTGGTATACGCATCAAGAGCATTTAATTCCTTACAGGGATTACGCCAGAAAACTGTTGACGTTCTTCACAACAGTTAAGCTGCAGTACATACCACGTGATGAAAATCAGTTTGCCGACACATTGGCCACTCTTTCTTCGTCTATCAAAGTCTTGTGATGGAATTATGTGCCCAGAATTGACATTTCCAGGCTTAACGCTCCAGCTCATGCTTTCTCTGTAGACGCAGTGTCTAACGAGAGACCTTGGTATTTTGATATCAAGCTATTCCTGGAAAAGCAAGAATACCCAGCCGGGGCATCTTCCAATGACAAGAAGACCTTAAGGCGACTTGCTGCTAGCTTCTTCTTGAATACAGACGGGGTTTTGTACAAGAGAAATTTTGAAATGGTCTTGCTCAGATGCATGGATAGACACGAAGCAAGCCAGTTGATGCAGGAAGTCCACGAAGGATCTTTTGGTACCCATGCAGGAGGGCATGCTATGGCTAAGAAATTGCTAAGATCGGGGTATTACTGGATGACAATGAATGCATATTGTTTCTCATACGCCCGTAAGTGCCACAAGTGTCAGATATATGCAGACAAAGTGCATGTTCCTCCTAGCCCGCTCAACTTCATGTCATCTCCTTGGCCCTTTTCTATGTGGGAAATTGACATGATCGGGAAGATAGAGCCTACTGCTTCAAATGGTCATCGCTTCATCTTGGTCGCGATTGATTACTTCACTAAGTGGGTTGAAGCAACATCTTATGCCAATGTCACTCGTCAAGTGGTAGCCAGATTCTTGAAAGGAGACATTATCTGCAGATACGGAGTGCCCGAAAGGATCATTACTGACAATGGTTCTAATCTCAACAACAAGATGATGGCAGAGTTGTGTCGGGACTTCAAGATTCAACATTACAATTCTTCTCCTTACCGACCAAAGATGAATGGTGCGGTAGAGGCAGCAAACAAGAATATCAAGAAGATTGTGCAAAAGATGGTTGTCACTTACAAATATTGGCATGAGATGCTACCATTTGCGCTACATGGGTACCGAACGTCAGTCAGGACGTCAACTGGGGAAACTCCCTTCTCATTGGTATATGGCATGGAGGCAGTCTTGTCTGTTGAAGTAGAGATTCCTTCATTGTGTGTGATGATGGATGTGAAGCTTGATGAGGCTGAATGGGTGCGTGCTCGTTACAATCAGCTATGTCTAATTGAGGAAAAAAGGTTAGCGGCTATCTGTCATGGTAATCTTTATCAGAGGAGAATGAAACGGGAATTCGACCAACGAGTATGTACTCGAGAGTATCAAGTAGGAGAGCTTGTGCTCAAGAGGATTGTTCCTCCAAGTTCAGATCACAGGGGCAAGTGGACCCCAAACTACGAAGGACCATTCATAGAGAAGAAAGTCTTCTCAGAAGGAGCACTGATGCTCACCACTATGGATGGAGAATATTTCCAATCCCCTGTTAACTCGAACGCAGTTAGAAAATACTTCGCATAAAAGACCCACTGGACACAAAAACAGAATTAAAGTCCAGGCAAGAAAAGGGCATCCCGGCGAGCTAAAAACAGAATAAAAAGCTCGGGAAAAAGTTAGGGAAAGTAAATAAAAAAAATGTGTACACCCGCTGAGTTAAAAAGCCACATCAGACAGCTCAGGCAAAAAAGGGTATCCCGGTGGATTGAAAACCCGAAAGGGCGATTCACGCAAAATAAGGGATAAAGAGAACAACTGCGATTCGAGTAATCTGAACCAAATCATCGTTTCGAACAGCCTGACAATATCAGAAGGATAGGAATCAGTCCCCTCATCTTCTCAGAAAGCAAAGGCAAGAGTGGAGAGTTTTGAAGACATGCTGATCATAGCAGAAAGGGAACTCATTGGGATGCCGTGGCCATTGCCATTAGAATAGTTTATTTTATCAATTTTATGGTGGCTACCTCTTTCCAGGTGGTTGCTTCCTAATGTAAATCTTTGCCTATTCAGAGGCCTTTCAATAAAAAGAATATTCAGTCAAAAAGTTGTGTTGCGTTTATTTTTGTTTGCAAAATGTCCTGAATTTTTGGCAAAAATAGCATTGCATTTAAAACATGGTGATGATTTGAAAGAAAATGACATTGCATGGAAACATTTGAATCCTCTTTGAGTATCGGGTGACGATGGATGAACAAATCATACCATGCAAGTCCTTGGGGCACATATGTGTTTTCTGTTGTTGCAGGTTGTGGGATGGCATCACATTCTCCCAAGAAGAATTTTCCCCAGTTAAGTCTTGGCAGGTAGCCCAAGCAGTTTTATCTTCCCCAGTGGAGTATACCCAGCAAGAAGTGGGAGGCCCACTCCTCACTGAGTTCATCTGTCAGAACTCTTGTCACCAACAGTGGATATTTGAGGAATTCCCAACCAGTAGGGAAACACTCTCCAGCACTCGTTTGTGTTCATACTTTATTGTCGCTCGTCCGCATCTCTCAACACTTGTCTATGTTATCCCTTTGGTATTGCTCGTTTTCTTTCCCCAGCAGTTACCCATGGTTGTATTTGTTGTTGCTTGTCTGCACCTTCCAACACTCGTCTGTGTTTGATATGTAATCCTTGTTAGTGCTCGTATGCATTTCCCAACACTCGTCTGTGTTTGATATTTGTTGTTTCTCGTCTGCACTTTCCAACACTCGTCTGTGTTTGATGTTTGATACCTGCTATTGCTCGTCTGCACTTCCCAACACTCGTTTGTGTTTGATATTTGTGGTTGCTCGTCTGCATTCTCCAGCAATCGTCTGTGTTTTATCTGTTTGAAGCTCGTTTGCATTGTTTGGATACTCGTCTGTATCATCCATTTCACTTGTCTGTGTTGGGTTATATCCATATGTGTTGATTTGATAATTACCTTAGTGCTAGTCTGTATTGCTACTCCAAATGCTCGTCCGTGTTGGACTCTTGGTATTCGTCTGTACAACTGGTTGATATTCGTCTGTATCATAGCCTGAAGCGCTCGTCTGTGTTTATTAGATCATCGTCTGATATTTGTCTGTATCATTGACTTGTGGCACTCTTCTGTGTTATCTTGATGATCATCCAATACTCATTTGTATTGAAGAGGTTTAAAATCCTGACTGTGGGAATAAATGTCAAAATGGTTACCGGTCCTGGCGTAACAGGATTATCCGAAGGAGGCTCGTTTGTCTCAAGCACCACTTATTAATGTTGCACCTGGCGTAATAGGTTCGCTCGAAGAAGGCTCGTCTGTCTTATACCATATATCCACGGATAATATATGAAGGGGTTTCGTCTACCTTGATTATGCATGTCTATCCCACAGACTTTAAGTGCATCACCGGTCCTGGCGTAACAGGTCAGCCGAGGGAGATTCTTCTGTCTTAAGTCATGTGTTTTGCAAAGTATGTGAGGACTCGTATGTCCAGTTCCTGGCGTAACAGGATTGTTCGAAGAAGACTCGTCTGTCAAAGTATTATGATTCCAGATAACAGTTTCAACTTGGAAGAAGCTGATCTGCTTTCTCTTCACTTCAATCACCAAAGTTTCATTTGGTTGGGTATATTTCCCAGTTTTTCATTCTTCGTCAGAGTGCAAATTTCAGGTCTTCTTGGTATTCAACCAACAATTTATCTTAAACGGTCGATAGCCCGTGCTACCGTCCTTTTCAGATTAACAATTGTTTGAATAGGGGCAGCTGTAACACCCCAAATTTTCCCTCTTCATTTTAAGCATCATATCACATCATATTCATCATGAACATATCATATTCTTAGCATCCTAGCATGGAAAGATGAGGAATAACATTTCTCATGACCTAGCATTAGGCATATGATCATCTGTGGAGGTTCTTGAAGCATCACAACCCATGACAAGGGGCCCATTGGTTTTGTACAAGTTCTATGAGGAGTTTACATTGCATTTACAAGCTCAAGTTCATTTACAAAAGCTCAGAAGGTTGGAAGATCATCAGGGAATCCAGGCTAGGGCAAAGCTCCTACACAATGATCCCAAACTAGGGTTTGCGTTTCAAGCATGAAAACCTCAAAAATTTGCCCATTTCATTTGGGAAAAGTCTTTCACATGTTAATAGGATCCTAGGGATGAAATTTGGTGAGAAAATTCCTTGTGGAAGTCAAGCATTTCTTCAGTTGCTTGTAAATGAAGAAACTGGTCAACTGTGCCTTAGAAAAGTCAACTGTGAGATTTCAAGGGGTCCAATCCCATTTTTCTAGCCAAGGGATGTTCTTATAATGATAAAAGAGGTTTGGCAAGTTCAAAGATCAAGAATCATGAGGTTTTGAGGTGTTTTGCAAAATTGGTGTGAAGTTGGTTATGGAAAATGCCATTTTTGGAAAGTTTTTGCCCTAAATTTCAAGTGATCATAACTTGGTGAAAAAGTATTCAAATGGACCAATTTCAAACATGTAAGTTGGAGATTAAAGCCTCCCATTTCAAAAAGTACAAGTACTTTTCATAGCCTTCATGGTTAAGAAGATAGGCCCCTCGAAAATTCATGCAAAACTAGGGCAAAACTTGGTTTTTCAGTTGTGCACCAAAGCAAAAAGTCAAGAAACTTAATTTTGAGTATTGGTATATACCAAATAATGTTGAAATATTACAATGCAATGCAAATAGGTCATTTTTCTCAAAGAATTACACCAAATTCGTGCATGATGAGAATTTCATTCCAAAAGTGCAAAAAGTGCATGTTCATGAGAATTGTGTGACATCTTCATCCAAGGGCCAGGATCTGTTTGGATTGCAATTAAGGGTCATATTTTGAGTGTACATGGGCAAGAATCAAGGCAATGCATGAGTGTTTCATGCTCTCACCACAAATTGGCAAAATTTGCAAAATATCTCACACTCTCTCCTCCCACGTGCAAGAGGCCTCATTCTTTCAGCATTTCCTCATGGCCTCATACAAAAGCAAATTAGGGTTTTAGAAGGGTTGAGATCTCTCTCATTTCATCACACTCAAGTTTTGGCTCAGTTTGCAATTTCTCTCGAATCTCTTCACACACTTGCTCTCTTCACAAACAAACCACGGATCCTTCATCCTTGAGAGCTCAAGATCACAACACCTTGCCATTTCAGGGAAGTTGGCTTCAAACTCTTAGATCCAGCAATTCTCAAGGCTTTAGTTGCATTTATTTTGCAACTAGAGTGCATTTGGAGTGGATTGGCAGCATTATCTTGGCTTATCACAAGCTATTTCAAGATCTGCAAGTTCAGGTGAGTTCAAATTTCTCAGATCTAGAAATGAAAATAGAAGTGTGTGTTATGATCTACTTGTTATGCTGATCATTCTGCTGGTTGTAGATTCAAATTTAGTGCGTTATTGAGCTTGATATGTGAATTTGAAGTTTCATGGTTCAAACTGTTTGTCTTCAATCTGGAAAATTCAGTGTTCATTTGAGAATTTCATCATCATTTTTGAAATCAGAATGATTCAATTACTTGATCTGGAGCATTTGAGGTTTTATTATTAAGTTTTGTTCATGTTGTGAGTTTTCCGGTGTCGGAGCCCTAGCTCCGGTCACCGGAATCTGGGCGTGTGTGTTAGGGTTTTGAGTTGGAGAAGATGATATCCTCACCCTTTGATCTCTCATCTCAACGCGTGAAATTGTGCCACCTCATTTAATGACCTCCTCTCTCTCACATGCATTTTAGTGTTATATTTTCATTCTGATTATTCCATATGCTTCTCACCTCATGTTAATTATCATGCTCTCTAACTCTGGTCCAATGGTTTGGCCACGTCAATTAATGAGACAAGCTCCAGGATGCGTCTGTTCAATCCATTGGCTATTGTTTTTTCATTTTTTCTCTGAATTTCCACCCCAGGTATTGTAATCCTACGCAGACCCAGTGGGCTCAAAACACTATCCACACCCCCTCTTTTCTTAAGCCCAATTCAACTGAGCTTTCTCCTATTCGCATCCCCAACTTCATTTCTTTTATTTTCTTTTTCTTTTATTTCTTTTTTATTTCAATTTTATTTTCTAATTTTTAAAAATACTTCTAAGTGTCCAAAAACACTCAAAAAATTCATGGATGTTCATTTTAATTTTCTTTAATTTTTCATATTTTTATTTCCCATTTCTTTCATGCTGACACGTGTAAATAAATTCCCTCATGTAATTAATTCATTTTAATTCCCTTTTGTGCATGCTGTCTTGTCCATTTTCCCAAGTGATCCTCATTTTGAATTTTTGAGTGGTTCTTTTTGCTCTGGACTCTTGAGAGAGTGTACTTCATGTGTGATTTTTGCCCTGATTTTTAGGAACTTGTTCATTTGGTTTTGGTCCTTGACTTGTGGTGGAAGTTTCTTAACCCTAGTTGTTGTTTGAGCCTTCATTTGACTTGCATAGCTTCTGAATTTTTTCCTATCTTTTTGGCATGTTGTTATATCATGATTGAAGGTCTCTTGTCCAAAGTTGTGGAATTTTTGGGTGCATACTTGATTTAATTTGAATTTTGGTTCTTAACTTGTCCCATTTTGCTTCTTTTTGATCATAAGTCCTCTTCTTAGCTTAGACGGGCACTTGTGCCAACTTCTTCATCTCATTTGGGGTTTCTTTAGGGTATTTATACCTTTCTCATCTTGGTTTAGGGTTTGTGCTTTGAAATTTTGTAATTGGTTTACCTTTGAAGTTCATCCTTTCTTATGTGCATCCATCTCACTTCTTTGCCTCTTTCTTCCCATAGTGTGTTTGCCTAGCTTTGTGCTCCTCTTCTCCTCATCATTCTTGATTCTAAAGCACTTCTTTAACTTAGATTTGGTTCTGGTCTTGGGCCTTGAGTTCATGTTTTGTTTATTTTGCTTTGCATCCTCTTAAGTTTATTTTGCTTTGCCATGTGATTCATGTTGCCTCATATTGACTTGTATGCTTCTTTTCTCATTCTTGTGACTTGCATTTGCATTGAGCTTTTGTATGTATGACTTCACTTCTGTTTGTATGATGTTGGCATGTCATTATGTTCATTTTGCTTTGCTCATATGTTTGTGTTGTTAACCTTTTCAGGGGCTATGGTAAGTGAGAGGTGTGGATGTGATTCCCACATCTCCAAATCTCATCTCTTCTCTTCTTATTCTTACTTGTGCTAACTTTGTGATTGTTGGGCTTAGGCCTTACTTCCCTCCTCTTCTATTCTTCTTCTTTCTTCTTTCTTTCTTCATTAGGATAGGATTCAAACCTCACTAACTTAGGTTGATCCATGCATGACAACTTTTAGGATTCTAGTCCCCTTAGATTTTTCACCTTTTGAGTTCCTTTTGGTGTTTTCTCTTCTCATCTTCAAATTCAATTTTAATCCATTCTAATAAAGGTTGAGTCTTCTCATGTGACATGAGACTTTGCTATGAGATACTTGCACGCGTTCCGTTTTGGGGTGAGGTGTAAGTTATCCCTCGTGGTGGATAGTTCTTAGCATGAGGTTACCTCACAAAGAAAAGCATAAAAAACACTTCTTAACCAAAAAAATCACAAAAACACTTAATAAATGTTAATAGGTCAGTGTGTCTGAGCCTTCACTTGTGGGACTAGATTTGGGGATTTCCTCCATAGGTCAGTGTGTCTGAGACGTACACATCCCAGTGAGTAAGACTTAGGTACACTTACCTATGCAAATTTCACTCTTAAAAAGCTTCTAAAAAACACAAACCAACAATAAGCGTCTTTCCTTCGGGAATTCTTTTCTCATCTCCTTCGCTCCGTACGCGAACTTGCTTCTACTTGTCATTTGCAAGACGGCTACGCACTTGTCCTCCGAGCCTGCAACACCTGAGCATTGGCATAGGTAGTTCAAGCCTTAATTCACAAGCAATTTCTTTTCTACCCCTAGTTAGGGGAACTACGGCGTCTTTGATCCTCATTGTCCTGATGAGGTACGTAGGCAGCGGGGTAGGGCCCGTTCGAGCATAATCTTTATTTTCCCTACATTGATCCTTTTCATTTCTCTTTTCAGTTCCCTTTCCGTTTCTTTTATCCAGTTCAGTTCATTTTCTTCGCAGCAGCTTTCATTTCTTCACCCTTTGAAACAGTTTTCTTTGCAAGCGTGGATCCCGTCGGGTACGGTGGACGATCTGGGTGCTAATACCTTCCCAGGTCGTAACCGACTCCCGAGCTCAGTCTCTTTGGTTCGCAGGACCCGTGTCCTTCCTTTTCTTTTCTTCTGGTTTGTGCATCATTACCATTCCCGTTCCTTCGGGATAAAAATGCCTAGCTGGCGACTCTATTCTTTTCCGCGCCACTTTCGCGTCTGTACGAGGATGTAAATCTGGGGAGCAACACCAAGAAAACCTGAAATTTGCACTCTGATGGAGAATGCCAGCAGTGGGAAATAAACCCAACCAAATGACGCTTTGGTGACTGAAGTGGGGAGAAAGCAGACGATCCCCTTCCAAGTTGAATTGTTACGCCAGATAAGGAAAACTTAGACAGTCGAGTCTCCTTCGAACAAACCTCTTACGCCAGGTGCTGGACATACGAGCCCTCATCACATATACCTGTAACGCCAGGAACTGGACATACGAGCCCTCTACATACACTTTACAAAACTGTATGACCTGAGACAGACGAATCTCCTTCGGATAAACCTGTTACGCCAGGACCGGTGAGACACTTAAGTCTGTGGGATAGACATGCATAATCAGGATAGACGAACCCTCTTCATATATTCTCCGTAGATATATGGTCTAAGACAAACGAGCCTTCTTTGGATAACCTATTATGCCGGGTGCGACAATAGGATTGGACGGACCCTCTTCACAAATCTTACGTAGATAAGTGGTGCTTGAGACAGACGAACCTCCTTCGAATAACCTGTTACGCCAGGACCGGTAACCATTTTGACGTTTAATCCCACCGTCAAGACTTCAAACCTCTTCAACACAGACGAGTATTGGATGATCATCCAGAGAACACAGACGAGTGCCATAAGTCCATGATACAAACGAATATCAGATGATGATCTAAGAAACATAGACGAGCGCTTCAGGCGATGATACAGACGGATATCAGCCACTGATATAGACGAATACCAGAAACCCAACACAGACGAGTATTTGGAGTAGCAATACAGACGAGTACCAGAGTGATTATTAAATCAACGCATATGGATATAAGTTAACACAAACGAGTGTTAGGGATGATATAGAGGAGTATCCGAACAATGCAAACGAGCTTCAAACAGATAACAAACACAGACGAGCGTTGGGGAATGCAGACGAGCAACAAGAAGATATCAAACACAAACGATTACTGAGCATCAAATGGATGTTACACACAGATGAGTGTTGGGAAGTGCGGACAAGCAACAGTATCTACCAACCATGGGAGACTGCTGGGGAAAGCAAACGAACCGCAACAAAGTGTGAACACAGACGAGTGTTGGGGCGATGCAGACGAGCAACTATCAAACATTAAACACAGACGGGTGTTGAGAGTTGCAGACGAACAACCACCAAATCAAACACAGACGAGCATTGGGAAATGCAGACGAGCACAAAACGGATTCCCAACACTGACGAGTGCCAAAAAAATGCAGACGAGCACACAACGGATATTCAACACAAACGAGTGCCAGGAAATGCAGACGAGCACAAAATGGATACCCAACACAGACGAGTTCCAGAAAATGCAGACGAGCACAAAACGGATATCCCACACAAACGAGTGCCAGGAAATGCAGACGAGCACAAAACGGATATCCAACACAGACGAGCACCAAAAAATGTAGAAGAGCACAAAACGGATATCCCACACAGACGAGTGCCAGGAAATGCAGACGAGCACAAAACGGATATCCCACACAGACGAGTGCCAGGAAATGCAGACGAGCACAAAATGGATATCCAACACAGACGAGTGCCAGGAAATGCAAACGAGCACAAAACTGATATCCCACACAGACGAGTGCCAGGAAATGCAGACGAGCACTAAACGGATATCCCACATAGACGAGTGCCAAGAAATGCAAACGAGCACTAAACGGAATGCCCTGATTAGCAACAAAAATCCCGACTCTGCAAGGGAACCTGGTCAAGAGGCTTTGACGATGCCCAACTCTGACTAGGGATGAATAATTGTTTGTATCATCACATTGACTGAAAATAAATTGGTGACTTCTCTAGGTAATATTTCAATGATGGGAGTGAAACCCAAACATGAACTCTGTGGGGAAATCGGGCATTCAGTTTCCTGCTGGGCATACTTCACTTGGAAAGATAATCTGCTCGGGGAAAACTAGCTCTTCACATAGCCTTGGAGTTCTGCTGGGGATTCAACCTGCTCTAACTCAGCTGGGGAACATTCTGCTTGGGGAAATATGATACCATCCTGCAAAACCTGCAACAACAGTATACACACATATGCCCTGGAGACTTGCATGGTATGATCTGTTCATCCATCGTCACCCGACACTCAAAGATGATTTTAAATGTTTCCCTGCACTGTCATTTTTTATATAAAAAAATCACCATGTTTCAAATGCAATATTCTTTTTGCCAAAATTCAGGACATTTTTGCAAACAAAACAAACACAACACAACTTCTTGACTGAATACTCATTTATTGAAAGGCCTCTGAATAGGCAAAGTTTTTACATTAAGAAGCAACCACCTGGAAAGAGGTAGCTACCATAAAATTGAGAAAATAAACTATCCTAATGGCAATGGGCACGTCATCCCAATGAGTTTCCTTCTTGCTATGACCAGCGTGTCTTCAACACTTTCTGTTCTCTCCTTTGCTTTTTTTGAAGAAGATGAGAGGACTGATTCCTATCCTTCTGATATTGTCAAGTTGTACGAAACGATGATTTGGTTCAGATTACCCGGATCACAGTTGTTCGCTTATTCCCTCGTTTTGCATGGATTTCCCTTTCGGGTTTTCAATCCACTGGGATACCCTTTTTTGCCCGAGCTGTCCGATGTGGCTTTTCAACTCAGCGGGTGTACATTTTTTTATTTGTTTTCCCAAACTTTTTCCCGAGCTTTTAATTCTGTTTTCAGCTCGTCGGGATGCCTTTTTCTTTCCTGAACGTTAATTCTGTTTTTGTGTCCAGCGGGTTTTTTTTATGCGAAATATTTTTTAACTACGTCTGAGTTAACAAGGGATTGGAAATCTTCTCCATCCATAGTGGTGAGCATCAGTGCTCCTCCCGAGAAAACATTCTTCACTATGAACGGGCCTTCGTAGTTTGGGGTCCACTTGCCCCTGTGGTCTGAACATGGAGGAACGATCCTCTTGAGCACAAGCTCGCCTACTTGATACTCCCGGGTACGTACTCGTTGGTCGAATGCTCGCTTCATTCTCCTCTGATAAAGCTAGCAATGATAGATAGCCGCTAATCTCTTTTCCTCAATTATACATAGCTGATTGTATCGAGAACGTACCTACTCAGACTCATCAAGCTTCACATCCATCATCACACGCAATGAAGGAATTTCCACCTCAACAGGCAAGCCTGCTTCCACGCCATATACTAATGAGAAAGGAGCTGCCCTGGTTGACGTCCTGACTGACGTTCGGTACCCATGCAATGCAAATGGTAACATCTCATGCCAATCTTTGTAAGTGACAACCATCTTTTGCACAATCTTCTTAATGTTCTTATTTGCTGCCTCTACCGCACCATTCATCTTTGGTCAGTAAGGAGAAGAATTATGATGCTGAATCTGGAAGTCCCGGCATAATTCTGCTATCATCTTGTTGTTCAAATTGGAACCATTATCAGTAATGATTCGCTTGGGCACTCCGTATCTGCAAATAATATCTCTTTTCAAAAACCTGGCTACAACTTGACGAGTGACATTGGCATAAGATGCTGCTTCAACCCACTTAGTGAAGTAATCGATCGCAACCAAAATGAAACGATGACCATTTGAAGCAGTAGGCTCTATTTTCCCGATCATGTAAATGCCCCACATAGAAAAGGGCCAAGGCGATGACATGACATTGAGCGGGCTAGGAGGAACATGCACCTTGTCTGCATAAATCTGGCACTTGTGGCACTTTCGGGCGTACGAACAACAGTCTGCATCCATTGTTATCCAATAGTACCCCGATCTCAACAACTTCTTAGCCATTGCATGTCCTCCTGCATGAGTACCAAAAGATCCCTCGTGGACTTCTTGCATTAATAGGCTTGCTTCGTGTCTATCCACGCATCTGAGCAAGACCATGTCAAAGTTGCTCTTATACAAAACCCCATATGTATTCAAGAAGAAGCTAGCAGCAGGTCGTCTCAAGGTCTTCTTGTCGTTGGATGATGCCCCAGCTGGGTATTCTTGTTTTTTCAGGAAACGCTTAATATTGAAGTACCAAGGTTTCTCGTCAGACACTGCGTCTACAGAGAAAGCATAAGCTGGTGCATCAAGACGAGAAATGTCAATCCTGGGCAAGTAATTCCAACACAAGAATTTGATGGACGAAGAAAGAGTAGCCAATGCATCGGAAAATTGATTCTCATCTCGTGGTATATACTGAAGCTTAACCGTTGTAAAGAACGTCAACAGTCTTCTAGCATAATCCCTATAAGGAACTAAGTGTTCTTGATGTGTATACTGTAAACACCCCAAATTTGCTCTCACTCATTTCACCATGGCTTGTGATTCTTTTCATTTGCATAAGTTCAATCATATCATCTCATATTGCATTTTTGCTTCACTGCATTGGTTCAAAGTCATCTGCATCTAGGGTTTGTGATCTGAGCAATCCCTGAGCCATCTGAGCCACTCCAAGAGTCTCCAATCATCTCAAGAGGGTCCATGTATGTTCAAACATCATAGTATATCCTCCCAAGATCAAGGAAGTCAAAGAATCACAACAAATGAGGAAGGTATGGGAGCAGAGCCATGCTTAACTGCACAAATGACCTAAAATTAGGGTTTTGGTTTCAGAGGCCATAACTCCAATTTTTTTGGTCATTCTTGTTTCTATTGGTCTCTATATGTTATAATAATCATGCATACCAATTTTCATGAAGAAATTCAATGGGGAAGGCATTTGATCATTAGATGACTTCTTGAACAAGTCAGTGCAAAATCAGGGCATCTGAGGCCCCCAATCATCCAACCAAAGGGTCTTCTCCATCATTTTGAGTGTATATGATCTTTATTTGATCTTAGAATAAGTTAGAAGTTCACAAAATTGAAGAATTTCAAGCCATTTGCAAAGTTGCCATTTTGGGAAAGTGACTTGTAATGCAAACTTGCCATTTTTGGAAAGTTTTTCAACCTCCTCTTTTTGACTCAAAAATGCTTCGAATGAAAAATTATTGGTCATGAAAGTTGTAGATTGAATCATTCCCTTTTCAAAAAGTACAAGAACTTAACCTAATTCATCATAGAACTCAAGTTATGGCTTTGCAAAGTTGGGAAAAATCACAAAATTTCACTTGAACACCAAAGAGGGAAACTTGCAAAAACTCATAATAAGGCAATTTGTAACCTCTAATTGATTTCTAAGCATTGCACAAACATCATACATGACATAAAATTCAGAATTTCCCAAAGATTTCTCAAGTTTCATGCCTTGATCATTAAGATTTCTCAAAGGGGCCAAAACCTTCATAATTTGCAAAATCACCCACAAACTTCATTCAACTTGCTGCCTTGCCTCAAAACTGATCTCATGGACCTCCCTAAAGCCAGCTGCGCAGGACACCCCATTGTCATTTGTCTTCCATGTGCCCATACCTCAAGTACACCAACTCTTGACTTTATGCATTTTGCCCCATACCAATCAACATAGGCTACCACCCACCCTCTGACCTATCACAGCTTATCATGTGGATCAAAACCAAGCAAAAGCACACAACATTGCAACCTAACACTTGAGAATCCTCAGCATTGCCAAAAACTCTCAAACCTGCAAAACTCTTCGAAACTCAACACCCGTGCTTCAAACCTCAAAACAAACTCCATAGAACAACTCACCATGACTCTCTGATCATCTTCCAACCATCACTTTGCCCTGAAACCTCCCACATCAAAAACAAGATTTTGACATTTCTTGAACTGAACTTCTGCCAACTTCATTTAGAGACCATTTAAACTCCAAACAAGCATCACAAACTCTTCAGGAAGATCATTGGAGCTGATTTGAAGCAAAGACCTGGCCAGAAAGTACCAAAGGTGAAAGCTCCAGTTCAGGTGAGCTCAAGAACTTTTTTTTCCAAAACCTTCATTTTAAGTTCTTAATTGATTCTATGTGTTCTCCTGATGATCATGATATCTTTACTTTTGAAAATGATTGAGAAACTAGAATGTATCATGCTTCTGAAATTTTTGATGTATTTTCCGTTTTTCTTTGATTCGTGTTCTTGAGGAAAAATAAATGAGTTTTAGGGCTGGATTCATGTTTAGGGTTGTTAGATGTTTGATTCTGGAGAGTTTGAGGGCTTGGGGTTGCGTATTGAGGGAGATTGAATGAGAGGCTAGCCGGAGAAGATGACCGGAACACTGTTCTGGTCACCTGAAAGTAATTAGGGCTCAGATTAGGGTTTTAATCATAATTAGTGAAGTTTGAATTCTGGCCATTCAGATGCACGCGCTGGTCAATTCCCGCGTCCTAGGTTTGAACCACGGCCCTCAGATAAGTTGACTTTCATTAAAATTCATTTTATTTTCATTTTATTTGCATTTTCTTTACCATTTTATTAAAAATAGCAAAACACTTCTAAAAAATTTTATCTTTTGCATTTCCCTTTCAAATATTTTTCTCATTCTGAAAATAATTTTTATTTTATTTTTGGCAGCTGATTTGAAGATCATTGGAGCTGATTTGAAGCAAAGACCTGGCCATAAAGTACCAAAGGTGAAAGCTCCAGTTCAGGTGAGCTCAAGAACTTTTTTTCCAGAACCTTCATTTTAAGTTCTTAATTGATTCTATGTGTTCTCCTGATGATCATGATGTCTTTACTTTTGAAAATGATTGAGAAACAAGGATGTATCATGCTTCTGAAATTTTTGATGTATTTTCCGTTTTGCTTTGGTTCGTGTTCTTGAGGAAAAATAAATGAGTTTTAGGGCTGGATTCATGTTTAGGGTTGTTAGATGTTTGATTCTGGAGAGTTTGAGGGCTTGGGGTTGCGTATTGAGGGAGATTGAATGAGAGGCTAGCCGGAGAAGATGACCGGAACACTGTTCTGGTCACCTGAAAGTAATTAGGGCTCAGATTAGGGTTTTAATCATAATTAGTGAAGTTTGAATTCTGGCCATTCAGATGCGCGCGCTGGTCAATTCCCGCGTCCTAGGTTTGAACCACAGCCCTCAGATCAGCCGACTTTCATTAAAATTCATTTTATTTTCATTTTATTTGCATTTTCTTTACCATTTTATTAAAAATAGCAAAACACTTCTAAAAAATTTTATCTTTTGCATTTCCCTTTCAAATATTTTTCTCATTCTGAAAATAATTTTTATTTTATTTTTTGCATAAAATTCGTATTTTTAAAATATTTAAATGTTTATTTTAATTAATTAATGGGAATTAATTAATTAAAATACCATTTAAGTTTCTAAAATCACATTGCATCTTGATACATTTAGAAACATTATCAAACCCTTCACACAAATTTCTTCTTGGTTCTTGACCTATTTTGACATTTTTCTTTGGATTTAGGGTTCTTAAAAATCAATATTTTTACCCTAACTTAGAAAATTTCTTTCTGCCTAACCATGAAGAGTTTGATGGTGGTTCTTTTTGCATTGCATTCCTCATGTCATGTAGTTTCTAGGATAAAATTGACTTGAATTTATCTTTCATTTTCAATTTATTTTGCATTTTTCATTGTGAGGTCCCTTAAAACCCTAGCAAACTTAGGAAAATCATAACTTCTTTAAGGTTAAGAGTTAGGTCTTCCCCTTTGGGAGTGAACTTGTATAGGTTTAAGGTACCTTTGATCCCATTTTCAATTTTTTATCTTGTCATTTGCTTCTGATTTTGAATTTTGCCTTGTATCTTGTACATAAACCCTAATTTGCATCTTCATTTGCATTCATTCCTCATATGCTTGCATACATGAACTTGCCATGACATTTTGTACATCCACATGACATATAAGACATCTTAGGACACATTAGACTCGTTTTGATCATTGCATCATCCATTTGCCATGCTTTTTCTTTCATTTGATGTTATATGCATTCATAAACTTTCATGCCTCCTTTCATGTCTCATTTGCATCTTCATTACTTGTATGATCATCCACATCTCATGACATCCATTTGTATCATCTCTTAGCATCATTTACATCATGAATTTGCTTCTGACTTTGGCTTTCATCTTTGCATTTCATCTCATTTGCATTTCATTTCATTTCCTTCTGCTAACTTTTCAGGTGGTAAGTGTTTGAGAAGTGAATTTGCCTTCACTTCTCACAACCTCTTCTCATCTCTCTTATGCATCATTGCTGCATTTTTACTTGTGGATTAGAGTGAGCTTGCTCATTCATGCTTCTTCTCCTCTTTCTTTCTTCAAGCAACTTATCTTCTTAGGTGAAGTAAGTTGTCTTGCTTCTTCTGCTTCTCCTCCTTTCATCTGCTTCTTCCTTGGTGGCTTTTCTCTTGAAGATCTCCTGCAAGCCTCATAAACCCTAGGAATACCCAAGCATGATCACAATTAGGGTTTTATTAGTCCCCCCATTAGTTTTACCTTTGTGTCATCTTTTGTGTCTTCTCTTCTAATCTCATAATCAGGGACTAAACCTTTAAGGTTTTAAGGCTTTGTGATTAAGGTTATGCTTGTATCCTTCTATTAGGATGGAGTGTGTAACTTTAATCCTAAGGGTTAAACCTTTAATGTGTTTAAATCCTTTATTCAATTCATCTAATAATCACTAAGACATCAAGCTTGTAACTTGGGCCTTGCATTAGGGTTCTAATTCTTCCATAATTTTTTAAGAAGGACTAACCTTAGTGTTAATGGACAAGTCCTCCTCAAGTTGTCTTACAAACCATAAAATTCACTTTTTAATCTTACCATTAACTAAAATCCACTTAATAAATGCTTTGTTTTGTCATGAGGTTACTCCCTAATCATGGATTAAGTTGAGGAGCCTTCCTCAACTTAAAGGTTCTCATCTATTATCCTTCTATTAGGATGGTGTAATGGGTCCATTAAATCCTTGATTATGGCTTAAACTCATTACTTAACACTAAACAAAAACACCAAAAACACTTAAATAATCTCAAGTAGGTTAATGATCTTAACCCTACATCATGGTGATTAAGTGTGAGGTGTTTACTTCATGCTTAAGGTATTCTCATTACCCCTAATCAGAGGGAGGATGTGATGAGTTTACTAACCCTTGGTTTAGGCTTAAGCTCATTTTCTTATGACAAATTCCAAAAAAGCAATAAAAGATTAAAAATACCCAAAACAAACAATAATCGTCTCCTCCGGGATTCTTTTCTCACCACACTCATTCACAAACGAGAACTTGCTTCTTCCGTCTAATGCAAGACAGTTAGCACCTGAGCCAGACATGTCATACACTTGAGCATAGACAAGTAAGCAGTTCATCAGTCAATTTATCTTTCGGTCTCTTTTAGTCGAACTACGGTGTTCTAACTTCCTCATTTCACGAGAGGATACGTAGGCATAACTTAACTGTTATCGAACAAAAGTCTCTGTATATTCCCCCCTCTTCCAGCATTATTCCTTTAGTCTCATTATCTTGAGCTTTGCACTCCTGTTCCAGCACTGACACTTCACATATTCCACTTCACTTTCTTCTAGTACTGACACTTGCATTCCTTCCAGGTTTGATACACAGATTGCACTGACACTACCCCTTTAAAACACAAATCTTTCAAGCATGGATCCCGTCGAGTACGACGGACAATCTGGGTGCTAATACCTTCCCAGGTTGTAACCAACCCCCTTTCTCAGATTCTCTGGTTCGCAACCGTCTTATCCATCTTTTCTTAGGTTTATGCAGCATTACCTTTCCTTCGGGATAAAAATGCCTAGATGACGACTCTTTTCACCCTCTCTCTTTCACCGACCGTTCGCGTCTGTACCCCTCTTGACCAGGTGTCATTTGGTGGGAGCGACAGCTTGTTGACTCTTCTGGGGACCCTTATATTGTAACCAGGGCTTCTGGTTCTTTTTGTGGGTTCCTCCTAGCGCTTGTTTGATTTGTGTTTACTGGGGTGTTATGTGCTATGTGTGTTCATTTAGTTTTCTTTATTTATTGCTTTATGTACAACTTTAGTTATTTGTTTTCTTTATTGTCTTATGCATATTTCATACTGTCATTGCTGGATCTGGCTTTCTGTTTTGGTGGGTGGGGTTCCATTGAGAGTTTAAGGTCCTATACTTAGGACCTGAGTGACACCTAGGCTAGAGTGGTTCATGTTCTTTCCCATTCCATTTCGGTCTGGTGCAGGAATATGAAACACGGTTCAGATATGGGTTTCTTCTTGAGAACTCTGTGCTACAGATTTCTTGTAGTGATAGGGCTATCTGGGAAGCCTGCTAAGTCTGGATGACCTTTATTATGACCTTCAGAAACTGAGGTGAATTGGAGAAGGATTTTTTATGGTTATTGTAAACACTGTACCTCCGGGTTAGAAGTGTTTACACTTCTCATAACTGATCCAAGTCTGAGGATCGTTGTTCTAGAACACTACATGTGAGGGGGTTGGGTTGTTTACAGGTTTGCAGGAACCCATGGCCACATCATACCCTGTTACTGTATTTGTCTAAGAATACTTCACTTTGGACAGTTCTTGTGATTAACCCTGGACATGTGACTCTTTATTTGAGTCCCCACCCTGGTTACTGGATTTCTGAACCTCCATCTGGACTTTTGAACATATATGGACCTTGTATCAAGACAGATAATCAGATCTAGCTTGATCATAAACCCTTGCATATCATTTGCATATATCATCATTGCATCATTTAACATTTGTTTATTTGTTTTTCAGGGTATCCATTTCATTGTATCTTGGTTTTGGTTTTGACCCCTTCTTCTGCATAGACCTCTGCTTCAGTTGTCTTCATCAGTTATCTGCTTCAGTTATCTCCATCCTCACCAGCATCAGTCTATCAGAGACTTATCTCCAGTCTTAGTCTGTGATCTTCATCAGCACTTATCTTTAGCTTCTTCAGCAGCACTCATGACTACTCCCAGGAAGAGCAACATATCCTACCACTTTTTTGAGCCTGTGTTGACTGGTATAAAGCAAGTCCAGTCACTCATCACACCTGACTATATCCCACTGTTCAGAGAACACTATGGAGGTATCTTGGATATGGTTATGGACCTTGACCCCTCTCAGAGGAGCATGACCCACACATGCTTGCAGTTTTATGATCCACCTCTGAGATTTTTCACCTTTCTAGACTTCCAGTTAGGGCCTCTACTGGAAGAATTTTCTTTGCTGATTGGAGTGCCTGTCAGAGGAGGATTCCCTTCAACCCGGAGAAGACTGCTCCTAGGAATGAAGAGATAGCAAGGGCACTGTACTTGGAGCCTGCCCTGATTGAGAAAAGTATGACAACAAAGGCTAGGATCCCTGGTTTGCACTTGGACTTCTTGATTTCTCAGGCTATCCTGACGGCTTCATTGGGAGAATGGAGGGCAATCTGTGCACTGTTAGCCCTCAGTATATATGGGGCTATACTGTTTGCAGATGAGCCCAAATTTGTCAGCAAGAATGCCATCCATTTGTTTCTCCTGAAGAACCTAGTACCTACATTGCTGGGAGATTTCTATTATTCCATCCATCAGAGGAATGAGAAACAAAGGGGGAATTTGGTAAGATGTTGTGCTCCTTTGTTTTTGAAATTCTGTGATCAGGTATGAGATGTCCTAAGAGATGTCCCAACACTTGATAGGACACTTGACAAATTTAACCAAAACATAAATAGCAAGAAAAGTAAACAACACAGAAGTTTGTTAACCCAGTTCAGTGTATAACCACACCTACATCTGGAGGCTACCAAGCCAGGAGGAAATCCACTATAAGTAATATTAATTCTAGACTTAAACCACCCTGTTTAATCTATCACTTAATAACTACCCAATGCAATTTCTACCTAAGACACACCTTAGATAAGAGTACCCTACTCACTCCCCCTCAATCACACAGTGATCAAGTTTACAAGTTTACTGAAATTGAAGACATCCTTCAAACAATACAGCTTGATCTTACTTCACAGTTTCAATCAAGTCACAAATGCACTTTTGCTTAAAAGCTTATAAAGTGGTACACAAAACACAACCTGCTATTAAAGTACTAGACACCCTATTTGGTCTTCTGAAATTCGTACTCAATTCTATGAGTTTCTGTTAATTAAATAGGTATCTGAATTTTGGGCTTTCTGTAGAATGATCCAGCCCTAATGCGCAGCAGCTTCCACCTTGAATTAGGGTTTGTTACCTCCTAGATTCTAGGTGCTTTTAGGTCTTCTGTTTTAAACTGAATCTTCAATATAAAACTCCCTACAGATGCGCCTTGTTCTGTTTTTATCCATCATTAATTAATTCCTGATAACTCTCCTTAAATATCTCTGATCTGTTAATCAATAATTAATTCTGGTAGCAGGTCTGAGATGTCTCAACATCTGTTGGGACATCCTGAAAAACTGAACTTAAGTTATTTACACAATGTCCCAACATCTGATGAGACATCCTGAAATAAGTTCATATACTCTGTTTGATAATGTCCCAACATCTGATAGGACATTCTGAACTGAATTTAACATTTCTTGTTTGGTCAAAAATTCTGCCAATTCTTAAACATCTACAAACTCCCCCTTTGGCTAATTTTTGGCTAACATCTTTTCTGGTTATCAGAGTGCAGCAAAAGTTCTTTTATCAGAGTATGATCCTACTTTTCTGTTGATTCATATTTGAGATTACTCCCCCTCAAACATATATGTGTTCAGTCTTGTTGCAACAGAAATATTCATCAAAACATACTGATTCAGTTCAGACAGAAACAAACAGATTTTTCATTCAAAAATAAACAACAATACAATTTGTTGTTGTTGTTCTCCCCCTTGGTAGACACAAAATTAGAGGCCAAAGACACTATTTCAGAAATACATTGCTGTCATTACATTTGCCTCACATACAATGATCACTCAGATTCATCACTCTCAGTTTCTTCATCAGCTTCTGTTTCTTCATCAGCTTCACTGTCTTCATCAGCTTTCTGGTCTTCTTCACTCTCCAATCTTTGAATGATTTCCTCAAGCTTCTGCTTTCTAGCTTCAAGCTCTTTGCATGTGCTTTTGAGTTCAGCAATTAAAGCCTTCTTGGAGATTGGATTCTTAGCAGTTGAAGGACCTACAGATGTTCCAGAAGGTGCTTCAACATCTGCTGCATGATGACTGAGGAATAACTTGTAGTGAAAAGCCAGGGGGCTTTCTCTTTTGCATGTTGTATCCTTGTCAGTGAGAATGCCAGGGTATTGATTGAGCACTATACCACACAGCAATGATGGAAAAGCTATTGGAAGCTTTGTTGCAGAGGAGCTGGCATGCTTCAAGGTCTGATAAAAAATGTAAGCTCCATAGTCCATCTTGGTTTGAGTTCCCACAGCATAGATAAATCTGGCCAGACCAGTGGAGATTGAAGAGGTGTGGTTGGTAGGCACCCAGTTAGCTGTACCAATCCTGTTCAGCATGGCATATTTTCTGGTAAGCATGCTCACTGAGAGTTTTCCCTTCACAGGCCATGCCTTGACCTGGTTTGCTGTGATCACCTTACAGACTTGATTATCTGTCTTACCTAGCTCATTGGGTCCATCTGTTTCTCTTCCTAGGTATTGATTTATGATTTGAGGAGAGAACTCAACACACTTACCTCTCACAAACACTTTTCTGAACTCAGAGGACTTACCATTTGAGCAATCCTCCTGAAGATTCACAATGAACTCTTTGACAAGAAGTTCATAGCAGGGAGAGAGGTCTGAGACTGTTTTGAATAGTCCTGCAGCAGAGATGAGATCAATCAGTTCAGTGCACTCAAGTGCATTGCTGCTCAGTTCTCTTTCTAGGGCAACCCTTCTCTGGTACACATATTTCCATCTGTTAACACTAGAGACATGATGGAATGATATGTTGTCCAAGGGAGCTTCTGGTACAGCAGTTGAAGCTCTAGATGGTGCTGGTCTCTTCTTGGGAGGAGATGTTGGGACATCTGATTCAACATCTGAATCTGATGGTGTGGCAGCTTTTCTCTTCTGGGTTTGGACTTTACTCCATGGTTTTGTTGGACCAAAGGTAGCTTTAGCCTTGCCTTTCTTTGGACTAGCCTTCTTCTTCTCAGGAATGGCAGGTTCAGCTTGCATCTTTCCTTTCCTGGACCTTAGCCTTTTGGCTATGCTGGGTTTAACAGATGCTATGATTTCTGCATCAGAGTCCTGCTCCAGATTGACCACTGGAGGAGATTGAGCAGTCTCCTCTTCAGCTGTTTGATCAGCAGGGATTTGATCTTCATTTGAGGCTTTGATCTGATCCTCATAGTTTTCTTTATCACTTTCACTTGAGGCCTTTTTCTGGTCCTCAGTCTGTTCAGTATCAACATCAGATGAATTTTCTTTCTCATCTGCAGATGTTCCAACATCTATTGGGACATCTTGTTCTGCAGGAGTGTCCTCTGCAGTTTGAGCTGGTTCTTCTTGAGGTGCAGGCATGGTGTTCAAAGGAACAGATATCCCACTCACCACTCTTTGTTCAAAAAGAATTTGGCTGACAATCTCCTTGATGGAATCATCCACATAGTTTGAGGATTTTGGGGGCATGTTAGCAGGAGAAGGAATGCCTCCTTTGGCTTTGTTGCAGACTTGATCTTTAGCTCTCTTTGGAGTTCTTGGCTTTTTAGTGTGAGAAGCACTTCCTCTGAGCTTGTCCAATGGAGTTGATTTCATTGGTACCACAGTAATGGGAGTGGCATGAACTACGTCTTCTTGGTTGAGAACTTCCTCAGTTGTGTTAGGGTTTTGAGACATTGTTGAGGAAGATGGATGAACAGCTTTAGGGTTTATGATTTCTGAAGGATAGCTAGTTAATGTGATTCACTTGTGATAGTATGATGAGAATCTTGATAGCTGCTTATAAACAGTTACTAAATAAGTAGTCGTTACAGTGCAAATGATTAAGAATGGAATTCCCAAGGATCTTGTCCAGACTGGTTTTGCCATCTGGAACTTATGCCATGCAATGTCATATGACATGTTGGCACATCTCATTAACTGCTAAATATCACATAAACAGATACCAAGTTTGCCCCTTAAGTTCTCAAATTGTGTAGCATCCAATGCCTTGGTAAAGATATCAGCTAACTGCAGATTTGTAGCTACATGCTCCAATGAAATCACCTTTTCTTCTACAAGATATCTGATGAAATGATGTCTGATACCAATATGCTTGGTCCTGCTATGTTGGATAGGATTCTTTGATATGTTGATTGCACTTAAGTTGTCACAGTACAATGTCATGACATCCTGTGGGACATTGTACTCAGTGAGCATTTTCTTCATCCAAACCAACTGAGAACAACTGCTTCCAGCTGCTATATATTCAGCTTCAGCTGTAGATAAGGATACACAATTTTGTTTCTTATTGAACCAAGAAATCAAATTGTTTCCTAGAAAGAAGCATCCTCCTGAAGTGCTTTTTCTGTCATCAGCACTTCCAGCCCAATCAGCATCACAGAAGCCAGTGAGAATTGGTTTGCAACCATGAAAGTACATTATGCCATAGTCACAAGTACCATTAACATATTTAAGGATTCTCTTGACTTGATTGAGATGACTGACTTTTGGATCAGCTTGATATCTTGCACAAACTCCTACTGCAAATGCTATGTCTGGTCTGCTAGCAGTCAAGTATAACAAGCTTCCAATCATGCTTCTGTATAAGCTTTGATCTACATTCTCACCCTTTTCATCTTTAGTCAGCTTTAAATGTGTGGGGGCAGGAGTTCTCTTGTGAGCAGCATTTTCCATTCCAAATTTCTTGACTATGTTCTTGGAATACTTGCTTTGTGAGATGAACATTGAGTCTTCCATTTGCTTTATTTGCAGACCAAGAAAGTAGGTTAATTCTCCTACTAGGCTCATTTCAAATTCAGATTCCATCTGCTTGACAAAATGTTTGACCATCCTGTCAGACATCCCACCAAAGACAATGTCATCAACATATATTTGTGCAATCATGACATTTCCTTCTTCATCTTTAACAAACAGTGTTTTATCAATCCCACCTTTTCTGTATCCTTGCTTGATAAGAAATGTGGTCAGTCTTTCATACCATGCCCTTGGAGCTTGTTTCAAACCATAAAGTGCCTTCTTTAGTTTGTATACATGATTTGGACAGCTTGGATCAACAAATCCTTTAGGCTGTTCTACATATACTTCTTCATTAAGGTAGCCATTTAAAAAGGCACTTTTCACATCCATTTGAAATAGCTTGAACTTCAAGATACAAGCAACTCCCAACAGCAGTCTGATTGATTCAAGCCTTGCTACTGGTGCAAAGGTTTCATCAAAGTCTACCCCTTCAATTTGAGTGTATCCTTGAGCTACAAGTCTAGCTTTGTTCTTTGTAACAACTCCTTGTTCATTTGACTTGTTCTTATACACCCATTTTGTACCAATCACATTTATGTCATCAGGTCTAGGAACAAGATTCCACACTTCATTCCTTGTGAATTGACCTAATTCCTCTTGCATAGCACAAATCCAGTATTCATCAGTGAGAGCTTCCTTGATATTTTTAGGTTCTATTTTGGAAACAAAACAAGAACCTGAAATCACTTCTCTTGATCTAGTGCTCACACCTCTGTTGGGATCACCAATTATCAAATCTTTGGGATGATCCTTCTGTATTCTGATGGAGGGAGGTTTGCTTGATTCTTCTGTCCTTGTATCAGTTTGAGTGAAGTTATATTGATCATTCTTTTCTTCAGCTTCAATCTTGATATCAGCAGATGTTCCAACATCTTCTGGGACATCTGTAGGAGCATCATCAATTATCACATTTATGGAATTCATGATAACCTTGGTTCTAGAATTAAATACTCTATATGCTCTGCTGTTTATAGAGTATCCAAGGAAAATCCCTTCATCACTTTTAGGATCCATTTTTCTCCTTTGCTCCCTATCTGCCAGAATATAGCAGTTACTTCCAAACACATGAAAGTACTTAACAGTGGGTTTTCTGCCCTTCCAGACTTCATATATTATGGACAAAGTTCCTTTTCTCAAGGTAACTCTGTTATGGATGTAGCAGGCAGTGTTCATAGCTTCAGCCTAGAAATACAGAGGTAACTTTTTAGCATGGATCATAGCTCTTGCAGATTCTTGAATAGTTCTATTCTTCCTCTCAACAATCCCATTCTGTTGAGGAGTGACTGGTGAAGAATATTCATGATTGATTCCTTCTGAGGAGCGGAAATCTAAGAACTTTTGATTCTCAAATTCTTTTCCGTGATCACTTCTAATTCTAATCACACAGCTGGATTTTTCCCTTTGTAATCTTTGACATAATTCTTTGAATACATCAAATACATCAGACTTTTCTTTGATGAAATTTATCCATGTATATCTTGAAAAGTCATCAACCACCACATAGGCATACCTCTTACCACCAAGACTTTCAACTTGCATAGGTCCCATAAGATCCATATGTAAAAGTTCCAAAACTTTGGAAGTTGTCAGATGTTGGAGCTTTGGATGGGACATCTTGGTTTGTTTGCCTATTTGACATTCACCACATATTTTGCCATCATCAATCTTCAGTTTAGGGATACCTCTTACAGCATCCATAGATATGATCTTCTTTATGCCTCTGAAATGAAGATGACCTAGTCTTTGGTGCCATAGTTTTACTTCTTCTTCTTTAGCTAGAGAGCAAGTTGAAGTGGGGCTGAAGTCTAGTGGCTCCCACATGTAACAGTTGTCTTTAGACCTGGCTCCTTTCATGACCACTTCTTGTTCTTTGTTAGTCACTATGCATTCAGTTTTTGTGAAGTTTACACTGCATCCTTGATCACATAATTGACTTATACTGATCAGGTTTGCAGTTAAACCTTTAACTAGCAACACATCATCTAGTCTTGGAACATCTTGACAGTCCAAGGTCCCAACTCCTTTGATTTCTCCTTTAGCTCCATCTCCAAATGTTACATACCTGGATGAATGTGATTTTAAGTTTACAAGCAGATTCTTCAATCCAGTCATGTGTCTTGAACATCCACTGTCAAAGTACCAGTCTTCTTTAGCTGATACTCTTAGTGATGTATGTGCTATATATGCAGTACTTTTCTTTGACCAGATGAGTTGAGATTTCTTTTGATGCCTCTGCCCTGTGTGTTGTTCAGCTGATCTCCAAGCTTGATTGTTGATCTTGTTCTTGGGTATGTGGCTTTGATCAGTCTGAGTGCCAGCTTTTGGTCTCCAAACCTTCTTGGTGACCTCTGTCTTCTGCTTGGGAGGTTGCTGATTTCTTTGATGTCTATGCAGCACTTTCTTGGTACCTTCTACTTTCTGCTTGGAAGGTTGCTGATACATCTGATTTGGATATCCATGTAACTTATAACAGTGAGGTTTGATATGCCCAAATCTTCCACAGTGATGGCATCTCCATCTTTGATACTTCTTCTTCATTTTGTTCTTTCCAGAATGTTGAGACATCTGTTGGAACATTATGTTTGTCTTTGTGTTCTGATGTTGAAGCATCTGTTGGGACATCTTGTTTGACTGTGTAGTTTTTGAAGTAGTTTTGCTAGAACTGGCTTCATCTCTGTTATATCCCAGTCCACTTTTGTCCCCTGAATGTTTATTATTGCTTAGAATAACATCCAGTGTATTTGAGCTGCTGTTCAACATTCTAACAGATTTGGACATATGTTCCAACTTAGAGTTGAGAAGAGTTACTTCACTTTTCAAGGTATCAATGATTACTTGATCACTTGCTTTTTCATCTTCTAATACCTCATTCTGCTTCTTTAGCTTTATAACCTCACTGCATATTTCAGTGCTTCTCTTGTATAGATCTTTGAAAGCTTGCTCAAGATCTGCATAAGTAAGCTCTCCACAGCTGGAATCACTATCATATTCACACAGTCCAGCTAAAGCAGTAATATGCTTAGCTGATTCTTCTTCTGAATCTCCTCCTGAGTCTTCATCAGACCAGGTTACAGATAGTCCCTTCTTTTGTCTTTTTAAGAAGGTAGGACATTCCTTCTTGATGTGTCCATATCCTTCACATCCATGGCACTTGATTCCTTTTTCTTGACTGGTCTTTTCAGCAATATTTGATCTTCTGTTAGCATCATAAGTTCTCTTGTTTTCAGAAGAGTTTGTGAATCTTCCACTGGAATTGGATTTGCCTTCCATACCTCTGAGAATCTGTTTGAATTGTCTTCCAAGCATAGCAATGTTGTCTGACAAGCTTTTATCATTTTCTGGTTCATTATCTTCTTCTTCATCAGTATTTGACACCAATGCTATGCTTTTGTTCTTTTTAACATTTGTGTCATTCATTCCCATCTCAAAAGTTTGAAGGGAGCCAATGAGTTCTTCAACTTTCATGGAGCATATGTCTTGAGCTTCTTCTATTGCTGTGACTTTCATGTCAAATCTTTTTGGCAAAGATCTGAGAATCTTTCTTACCAGCTTTTCATCAGTCATCTTTTCTCCCAAAGCTCCAGAAGTATTGGCTATATCCAAGATGTTCATGTAGAACTCATGAATTGATTCATCTTCCTTCATTCTCAAGTTTTCAAACTTGGTGGTGAGAAGTTGAAGTCTTGACATTTTTACTTTTGATGTTCCTTCATGAGTTGTTTTGAGAGTGTCCCAAACATCTTTGGCCAGCTCACAATGATGCACAAGTCTGAAAATGTTCCTATCAATGCCATTGAATAAGGCATTTAAGGCTTTTGAGTTTCCTAGTGCTGAATCTTCTTCCTCCTTACTCCATTCTTCTTCAGGTTTCAGCACTTTTGATCCATCTTTGGTGTCTTGGACAGGATGATCCCATCCAACATTTACTGCTCTCCATGCCCTGTTGTCAAGTGATCTTAAGAATGCAATCATTCTTGGCTTCCAGTAGTCATAATTAGATCCATCCAGTATAGGTGGTCTATTTACTGACCCTATATCTCTGTCCATGTTACAGAATTTGTTTTCCCTAGATCTCACCCAGTATAAACAGGCAGGGTGCCTGCTCTGATGCCAATTGAAATTCTGTGATCAGGTATGAGATGTCCTAAGAGATGTCCCAACACTTGATAGGACACTTGACAAATTTAACCAAAACATAAATAGCAAGAAAAGTAAACAACACAGAAGTTTGTTAACCCAGTTCAGTGTATAACCACACCTACATCTGGAGGCTACCAAGCCAGGAGGAAATCCACTATAAGTAATATTAATTCTAGACTTAAACCACCCTGTTTAATCTATCACTTAATAACTACCCAATGCAATTTCTACCTAAGACACACCTTAGATAAGAGTACCCTACTCACTCCCCCTCAATCACACAGTGATCAAGTTTACAAGTTTACTGAAATTGAAGACATCCTTCAAACAATACAGCTTGATCTTACTTCACAGTTTCAATCAAGTCACAAATGCACTTTTGCTTAAAAGCTTATAAAGTGGTACACAAAACACAACCTGCTATTAAAGCACTAGACACCCTATTTGGTCTTCTGAAATTCGTACTCAATTCTATGAGTTTCTGTTAATTAAATAGGTATCTGAATTTTGGGCTTTCTGTAGAATGATCCAGCCCTAATGCGCAGCAGCTTCCACCTTGAATTAGGGTTTGTTACCTCCTAGATTCTAGGTGCTTTTAGGTCTTCTGTTTTAAACTGAATCTTCAATATAAAACTCCCTACAGATGCGCCTTGTTCTGTTTTTATCCATCATTAATTAATTCCTGATAACTCTCCTTAAATATCTCTGATCTGTTAATCAATAATTAATTCTGGTAGCAGGTCTGAGATGTCTCAACATCTGTTGGGACATCCTGAAAAACTGAACTTAAGTTATTTACACAATGTCCCAACATCTGATGAGACATCCTGAAATAAGTTCATATACTCTGTTTGATAATGTCCCAACATCTGATAGGACATTCTGAACTGAATTTAACATTTCTTGTTTGGTCAAAAATTCTGCCAATTCTTAAACATCTACAGTTTTACACCTGGCTGCTCAGACACCTGCCTAAATCAGATGCCTTCTTGAACCCACACCAACAGAAGAATTGGGCCAAGAGGCTCATTGCTTTGACTTCAGATGATATCAGATGGTGCACCCAGAGCACCAAAGGCAAAGATATTATCACCAGCTGTAGACAGTACCCAAATGTGCCTCTGATAGGAGTAAAGGGTTGCATCAACTACAATCCTTTACTATTTAAGAGACAATTGGGTTATGCCTTAGATCACCCTCCCAGAGGACAGGATTTAGCTGAGACCCTGTATTGTGAAGTGCAACCTAATTCAACTGTTGTCAGACAAGCTGCCTGGGCTTGGGACAACATCCAGAAAAAAGGGGTGGCTATCCTTGGAAGATGTAATACTGTTGCTTCAGCTCAGTACTATGAGTGGTCCCGTACTAGAGCTCAGATTACCAGAATTCCTTTCACCTTGGAAGACATACCTGGACCATCCACAGTACAACCAGCAGCAACAGTTAGCCTGGAGGAATTTGAAAAGTTGAAGGAAAGGAATGCGAAGTTATCTGAGGCTTTAAAGAAAACTCTTTGGGAGAGGAGTGATGGTCGTCTGGACATTGAGAGATTGGAGAAGCTCAAGGTTGAACATCTGAACAAAATTGTAAGGACAGAGGACTACATAAGGAAAGCAAGGGCTGGGGAACAGATATTGAAGAATGTCTGTAAAGAGGCCAAGATTCAGAAAGCTAGGGCTGAGCACTATCTGCAAGAGAGTCAGGCTAGGTGGGTCAGGATCACCGAAGCCCGTACACAAGAAGACCAGAAGACTCAAGCCAAGATCGAACAGCTAGAGGCCAATGATAAGAAACAACAGGAAGCTTTGTTGGTTGCACAGAAAGAGATATCAGAGTTGAAGCTCAGGACAGGAGTGAAGAGATCAAAGGACCAAGACAGGCATAAGAAGCTGACTACTGCTATTGCCACCAGGAACCTCCTCATTAGGACCATTACAGAACACCCAGCTGGTCCGGTGACTGAGGCCGTCCTGAAAGAGGTCAGAGAGGATGAGTTTGGACTGGATGTCTGATCCTTTGCTTGTTGTTTGTTTCCATTTGATGTACTTTTCTTTTGTTGTGTTTTGACCCTTCAGGGGCATGTATTGTAAAACAAACAATGTATTGTTCACCATTTGTAATATATTTTAGTTTGTTTCTCATTTGGGCTTTCTCTCAACAACATCAAGCATCTTCCTCGAGGTCTGAAAAGGTCAAAACCAAGAACCAAACCGGATACCTTGGAAAACAAATAAGCATACTGCACTGCATACTAACTTTGTTTTTGTTTTGTAGGTTTTATTACCATTATTGTTTCTAACTTTGTTGTGATCTCAAGAAACATTGCTCGTCGCCGAGTGTTCCCTGTCAACCGTGCGCACCGGTTCCCAACTCGTAACAACCTTCCCGACATTCAAATGGAACAAGTACAGCAGGACCAGTCTGAGGTCAGAAACCAGATGGCTAATGAGAGAGTGGAGATGAGAAATCAGATGTCTCAGTTTATGGCAGTAATGACTGGCTTAGCCCAGAGTCAAGAAAGGTTAAGAGAGTTGGTGGAAAGACAAACTCCTGAGGAGCCCCATCTTGGAACAGGAGGAACTAGCAACAATGAACGGGGCCAGCCTCGTATCGACCCACCAGTGTATGGACCTCATCTGGATCCAGAGGTTAATATCCCGAGGAATGTTCAAGGTAATACTGCTGGGGGCAGAATCCTGCAGGAGGATCCCCAGGAAGAACAGTTCACTGTCATAGGGGCTGGAGATGAGGTATATGACAGGAGATTGGACGAGCTTGCTGAAAAGTTAAGATCTTTGGAATCTCATAATTCTTTGGGCTTTGATGTGATGTACATGGGCCTAGTAGATGGGGTGAGAATTCCCCACAAATTCAAACCCCCATGCTTTGAAAAATACAATGGTACCTCCTGTCCACGCACTCACCTGCAAACTTTCTTGGGTAGGCTCAAAGCTTATACTATGGATGACAAGTTGTGGATGTTCTACTTTGAGGACAGTTTGACTGGAGCTTCAAAAGAATGGTATTCGCATTTGTCTAGGGCCAACATAAGATGCTGGAAGGATTTGGCCGAGGCTTTCATCCGTCAGTATCAATACAACTTGGACATGGCTCCCAAAAGGACCCTCCTAATGGGAATGTCTCAATCTTCTAGAGAGAGCTTCCGAGAGTATTCTCAAAGATGGTGACAGCTTGCTGCTGCTGTCCAACCACCCATGTCAGAGAGAGAAATGGCTGACATGTTCATGAACACTTTGCAAGGGACTTATATTGATAGGCTGGCTGCTTTCTCCTCTACCAGTTTTGCAGATGTGGTCATAGCTGGTGAGAGGATTGAAAGTCTCTTGAAAATGGGAAAAATCTCCGACAGTGGTGCAAGTTCCTCCAACAATCTTAGAAAACCATTTGCAGGACCCCGAAGGGCAGGTGAAACAAATTCCATTCATTCCAGTAGGGGTAGGCCTCAATATGCTCACCGGTCAGTAGCAGCTGTTACCATTCCAGCTCCATTTCCGCAACAACCATCATATCCTCTACAACAACAACCACAATATCAACAATCTCACTATCAGCAACAATCCCATTTTCCGCAACAGAGAACCTACCACAACAGTAATAACAACCAGCAGCAGCGTCCTTTCCAACAAAAGCCATCACAAGCAAACAGGGTAATTGACCCATTCCCAATGTCGTATGCAGCACTCTTGCCACAACTCCTGAAGCTCAACCTAGTTGAGTTAAGGACATTGGCGCCTCTAGATCCTCTTAATATGCCAAAGAACTATGATGCAAATGCCAGGTGTGCATTCCACTCAAACGCACTGGGGCATAATACTGAAAAATGCAGGGCCTTACAGATGAAAGTCCAGGATCTGGTGGACTCAAAAGCTCTCAATTTTGCGCCTCCTCCGAACGTCACAAGAAATCCAATGCCTAGTCACAACGGGCCCAGGATTAATGCTATTGAAGAGGGAAAACCATCCACATTGATCAACAGTGTTTCACAAATCCGAACACCTTTGGTTGAAATCAAAGCTCAGCTGTTAGAGTGCCAAGTGTTCCCCGGATGTGAGCTCGGCTGTGGATATTGCAACATTGCTGTTAATGGATGTGAGAGACTGAGAAACGACATAGATGGCCTCATCAGAGATGGCATTCTTCAGATTACAACAACAACGACTACAACTCCAACAGTTCCTTCATCAACAATCACGGATACTCCTACAATGCCAGCAACCATTGTTCCAACAGATTCTACTACAACTCCAACAATAATTCAATCAATCACTTCAACGGATGCAAGTTCAGTCACAATTTCTTCTACAACGACAACATCCATTATTCCATCAGTTCCTGCTACAACTTCAACACCTTCTACAACATCAACAACAGTTAATGAAAGCGTCTCAACGGTTACGATATACTACGATCCCGTAAATGTTCCTGCCAATACCTCACAACAAAATGCTACTCCTATCAGAGCACCAGTTACCATATATTATGATCCACACACCATTGTGGTCCCTTCTGCAGCTGCTATCAGTCCGGTCACTATCACAGTGCCTGGGCCAGTTCCTTACGAAAGCAATAATGCCATCCCTTGGCATTATGGCTCGGATCTATACTGCGAGGGGCAGAAAATCACTTTAGAATCATCAACTTCTTCACCTCAGATAAACAATGTGGGGGGAGGCGGAAGCTTCACTAGAAGTGGACGTCTCTTTGCCTCGCAAATTCCAAGACCCATTGCTGAAGTAGAAGCTGCTGCTAAAGAAAAAGGGAAGAGCATGGTGCAAGAAGAACCGGTTGCCAAAGAAGCTTTGAAGACTCCTTTTGATCAAGAGGTTGATGAATTCATGAGGATCATCAAAAAGAGTGATTATAAGGTGGTGGACCAGCTTCACCAAACACCTTCCAAAATCTCCATACTATCTTTGCTAATGTGCTCCGAGGCTCATCGGAACGCACTATTAAAAGTCATGCACGCAGCTTATGTACCGGAGGAGATTACCATCAATCAGTTAGAGGCTGTGGTTGGAAATCTCAACGCTAGTCATGGACTAGGATTTACCAACACTGATCTGACAACGGAAGGTCACAATCACAACAAGGCTTTGCACATTACCTTGGAGTGTAAGGGTGTAGTTCTTTCTCACGTACTGGTAGACACAGGGTCATACCTCAAAACAAGCCCAGAAGGTTGTTGAGGAGGGTACTGCTCAAGGCTGGGGCAAGCTGCTGCCAGTTGAGAAGAAAGAAGACCGATTCGGGTTGGGTTACAGACCAACTCGACAAGATCAACCAGAGGCTGCACAGGAGCCCAAGTTTGTCAGCGTGGGGATGCTCACCCCAGATGCTGTGAATAGTTTGGAAGATGAGTCAGAAGACGAGCGCAACCTGGAAACCTAGATACGTCCAAGGATCCCGGGGAACCATGTCTCAAACTGGTCTTCCCAGGAAATTATAAGAGTTACTCCTGCAGAGTAATTATTATTTCCTGTATTTTAGCATGCATAAGGTCCTGCATCTTGCCCAAGATGTCAGGGCTCATTTTGTAATTGGGCCATCTTGTATTTTGTGCAAACGATCAATTAATGAATATCAAGACGTCTTTTGCAAATGAGTCTTTTCTTTTTTCGCTCGTCGTTTTTCATTTTTCATTTTTTGTACAAAAATAAAATGGCAATGTTTTTCAAAATAATAACTTCATTTTCATTTTTCTAAAGCAAGATATAATTGATCACTAAAATGAACAAATCTAAACCCTTGTAGAGAGTGCCCTCCAGACTGCACCGACAATGACACTTCTATGACTTCGTATGACTTTGACAATCTGATTAATCAAGCCGATGAAGGGGTTGAAGAAAATTATGAGCTACCTGAAGAGCTAGCCAGACTGTTAAGGCAAAAGGAGAGGGTTATCACTCCTCATCAGGAGGAAGTTGAGACGGTTAATCTTGGTACCGAAGAAGACTTGAAAGAAGTAAAGATCGGGCCTGCCTACAAGATTCAATAAAAGAGCAACTTATCAATATGCTTCGGGAATATGTGGATGTTTTTGCTTGGTCTTATCAGGATATGCCAGGGTTGGACACCAACATTGTTATGCACAAGCTGCCTCTGAAAGAAGATTGTCCGCCGGTAAAACAGAAGTTGCACTGTACTCGCCCGGATATGGCCATGAAGATAAAAGAAGAAGTACAAAAACAGTGGGACGCCGGTTTCCTTGCTGTGACTAGTTACCCGCCGTGGGTTGCTAACATTGTACCTATGCCTAAGAAAGATGGAAAGGTAAGGATGTGTGTGGATTACCGGGATCTGAATAGAGCCAGCCTGAAAGATGACTTCCCATTACCTCACATTGATGTATTGGTCGACAATACGGCTCAGTTCTCGGTGTTCTCCTTCATGGATGGATTTTCAGGATATAATCAGATCAAGATGTCACCTGAAGACATGGAGAAGAAAACTTTCATCACGCCTTGGGGCACGTTCTGTTATAAGGTGATGCCATTCGACTGAAGAATGCTGGTGCCACTTATCAACGGGCTATGGTAACATTATTCCATGACATGATCCACAAAGAAATTGAATGTTATGTGGATGACATGATTGCCAAGTCCCTCACAGAAGAAGACCATTTGGTGAACCTGCTGAAACTATTCAAGCGTCTGAGGAAGTACCAACTGAAGCTAAACCCCAACAAGTGTACATTCGGGGTGCGATCCGGTAAGCTGCTGGGATTTATCGTAAGTGAAAAAGGGATTGAATTTGACCCTGATAAAGTTAAAGCCATTTAAGAAATGCCTGCACAGAAGACTGAAAAAGAAGTATGGGGGTTTCTGGGTAGATTGAACTACATTTCGAGGTTCATATCTCACCTAACAGCAACCTGTGAGACTTTGTTCAAATTGTTGAGAAAAGAACAAACGGTCAGGTGGAATGAAGACTGCCAAAGGGATTTTGACAAAATCAAGGAATACTTACAAGAGCCTCCGATCCTTATGCCTCCAGTTGAAGGAAGACCTCTAACCATGTACTTGACAGTATTAGAAGAGTCAATGGGGTGTGTGTTGGGCCAGCATGACGAGTCCGGTCGAAAAGAGTATGCAATATACTACCTAAGCAAAAAGTTTACCGACTGTGAACAACAATATTCACTGCTCGAGAAAACTTGTTGTGCTTTAGCGTGGGCTACTCGCCGACTAAGGCAGTATATGTCGACCCAGACTACCTTATTGATCTCCAAGATGGATCCAGTCAAGTATATATTTGAGAACCCAACACTTATCGGACGGGTTGCAAGATGGCAAATGATTCTCACAGAATATGACATTCAATACACGTCCCAAAAAGCTATCAAAGGCAGTGTATTGTCTGACTATCTAGTTGAGCAACCCATTGATGATTACCAGCCTATGAGATTTGACTTCCCTGATGAAGACATCATGTTCATAAAAGCAAAAGATCATGAAGAGCCTATTCACACTGAAGGGCCTGACCCAGAAAAAGAATGGACTATGATGTTTGATGGGGCTGTTAATATGAATGGTCATGGTGTTGGTGCAGTACTCATTACACCTAAGGGAGTTCACATGCCTTTCTCGTCAAAAATCACCTTTAACTGCACTAACAACGAAGCTGAATACGAAGCTTGTATTATGGGTCTTGAGGAAGCCATTGACCTCAGGATCAAGACTCTAAATGTATTCGGAGATTCAGCTCTGGTAATCAATCAAACCAACGGCAAATGGTATACTCACCAAGAGCATCTGATACCTTACCGGGATTATACAAGGAGGTTACTCACATTCTTCACAGCAGTCAAACTTGAGTATATCCCTCGAGATGAAAATCAGTTTGCAGATGCTCTGGCTACCATTTCTTCCATGATCAAAGTTCAAGCTTCCAACTTTGAACCTCGGATTTTAGTATCCAGACTTGATAGACCAGCATATGTATTCTCTGCGGACCTTGCTAAAGATGAAAAGCCTTGGTTCTATGACATCAAATGCTTCTTGGAGGATCAAACATACCCACTCGGGGCATCATCCAATGACAAGAAGACATTAAGAAGGCTAGCTGGTAGTTTCTTCCTGAATGTCGATGGTTCCTTGTACAAGAGAAACTTTGATATGGTACTCCTCAGATGTGTTGATAAGACAGAGGCAGATTTGTTAATGCACGAGGTGCATGAAGGATCTTTTGGTACCCATGCTGAGGACATGCTATGGCTAAAAATTTGCTAAGATCAGGCTACTACTGGATCACAATGGATGCAGACTGTTGTGTCTATGCCAGAAAGTGCCATAAATGCCAGATTTATGCGGATAAAGTGCATGTGCCTCTGAACCCTCTAAATGTGATATCTTCACCTTGGCCCTTCGCCATGTGGGGCATTGATATGATTGGCAAGATTGAACCAACTGCTTCAAATGGCCACAGATTCATCCTGGTAGCCATTGACTATTTTACCAAGTGGGTTGAAGCAGCCTCATATGCAAACGTCACCAGGAAAGTGGTGGCCCTATTCCTAAAGAGAGACATCATTTGTCGGTATGGAGTACCCGAGCGAATCATTACTGATAATGGTTCCAACTTAAACAACAAAATGATGGCAGAACTGTGTCGGGACTTCAAGACCCAACACCACAATTCTTCTCCTTACAGGCCAAAGATGAATGGCGCTGTTGAGGCAGCTAACAAGAATATCAAGAAAATTGTAGAGAAGATGGTGGTCACCTACAAAGACTGGCATGAGATGCTACCATTTGCATTGCATGGGTACTGTACATCAATCAGAACATCCACTGGGGCAACACCGTATCAGTTTGTGTATGGTATGGAGGCAGTCCTACCTATTGAAGTCGAACTACCTTCCTTGCGAGTACTGATGGATGTCAAGCTGAATGAGGCAGAATGGGTCCAATCTCGGTATGAACAACTGAATCTGATTGAAGAGAAGAGATTAAATGCAATTTGTCATGGCCAACTGTATCAGAAAAGAATGAAGAAAGCCTTCGATCAGAAAGTCAGGCTTCAGGAATACCAAGTAGGAGATCTTGTGCTGAAAAGACTCCTCCCTCCTCATACAGACCACAGGGGCAAATGGACTCCGAATTCCGATGGTCCGTTCATAGTAAAGAAGGTTTTCTCTGGTGGAGCACTGATGCTCAGTACTATGGATGGTGAAGACTTCTTGTCCCCTGTGAATTCATATGCAGTTAAAAAATACTTCTCATAAAATGACCCGCTGGACATAAAAACAAAATATAAGTCCATGCAAAAATAGGTCATCCTGGCGAGTCAAAAACAGAATAAAAGACTCGGGAAAAAATAAGGGAAAATAAATAAAAAGTGTGCACCCGCTGAGCTGAAGAGCCGCGTTGGACAGCTCAGGCAAAAATGGGTATCCCGGTGGATTGAAAACCCGAAAGGGCGATCCACGCAAAATAAGGGAATAAGCGAACAACTGCATTCTGGATTCGTCTGTATCTCTTACAACATGGTAAGTTTCAAAGGGTTAAAGCATCGGTCAGAATCATCCTTCTTCAGAAAGCAGGATGCGAAGAACGTCAATGTCATACGGGTCATAGCAAAGGGAAGCACTGAAGCGTCATCAACATTGCCAGCATCTTTTTGTTTCTCAACTTGTAACAATCTCCTCATTTCAGGGGATATGTTTCTTTGACTGTACTTGCCAATTCAAGGCACACAAATTAATAAAATCAGATTTTCAGTCATACTCCACCTTGTACATTCTTACTTCATTTGCAAAAGTGCCCGATGTCCTTAAAATATCGATTGCATAAATGCGGATGCGTCTCTTTTAAAACTACGTGCTTACAGGAAATATGTTTGCTCCCAGGAGGTACCAAAATTCCTGTGATGGAATCTAGTAAGGGATACCTCGGGGTACTTGTATGTTTCTTTGTCACAACATGATTGCAGGTGCTCAAAGTGCAACATGGGGCATAAAAACCACTCCTTAGCAACATTGCCAGATCATTATGTCCTCAGCACCTCTTCCAGACAGTACCTAGAATGTTTTCCCCAGTGAAGTTGCCAAAGCATTCTTCCCCAGCATCTTCCTCAGAGCAGCATCGGAAGGGGCTCATTCCCCCAGCTAATTTCATCACCCTCAGCAGGATCCCCGCAGATCTCTCTAGGAGGGTTGTTCAGTGATCATTCCTCCCCAACCGAGTGCTAGACAGGGAACCATCTCTCCACAGAGCTCCAGCCTCTCCAATGGAGCAGTGTCTGAAGATCACAACAAAGTGACGAAGACTTTTGCATCCCCAGCTGGGCTCCTCATCATCCAAGATAGGTTTATCAGTGATTTATTTCCCCGAGCGGAATCGTATATCAGATCTACCAATGATCTCATCCCCAGCTGGGATTTTCTTTCAAAGCAAGATAAGTCAGAAATCTCTACAACAATGGGATCCGAATCTAGGATCGGTATCTTTTGCATAATCATAGCATTCGCATCATATTTCTCCCCCAAAGCGTAGCATTCCATCTAATATGGAGCATTACGGCAAAAAATCAAACATATTGCATAATCACAAGCCATGTTTTGAATTAGGCACTTGTGAATATTGACACACCATCAACATCATACAGAATACCTCCCAAATTTCCCAGCAGAATGCCAAGGCGTCTTCTTTGCAAATGCATGCTCCTTCCGACACCCGTCTGTGTCATCCTATCCCCTCAAATCCTCAGAATATCTCCTATAACTTGTACACTTCCCTTTGTGATACTCGTTTGTATCACACCATCCCCAGTGAGTTGAACACTCGTCTGTGTCTCAATCATACTTTTTACTCATAACAGATGATCGTCCATATCTTGTAGACACCTATTTCCCCTCAGAGTCGACACTCATCCATGTTCTTTGTCAACCAGTTGATACTCGCTCGTATCACCATCTCTGAACATGCGTCAGTGTTTGTTTCTACCAATACTCGTCCGTATCAGGAACCTAAGGATGCTCGTCTGCATCTTTAATCTATACACAGTGTCAAACATTTATACCTTTTCTTTCTTGAATTTAGACACTCGTCTGTGTCTACCATTCCCCATAAGAGTCCCCAGCAAATCCCAATTATTTCTTTCTATCCGGCATTCGTCCTATGTCGTGATACTTTCGGCAACCGTACCTTGCTAGGTGATCGTCCTTCACCTCTTGATGATCGTCCTTCATCATTCCCCCAGCGGAGTTTCCATTATTGGAACCCTTTCCTATCCGAAATTCGTCCTATGTCATGATATTTTAGCAGTCGTCCCCTGCTAGGTGATCTTCCTTCACCTTCTTGATGATCGTCCTTCATCATTTGTTTCCGATGGCCGTCCCCATTGTTGATCTTGTTATCTGATATTCGTCATATGTCATGATAAACCCCGAGAGCAGTCGTACCCTGTTAGGTGATCGTTCTTCACCTCTTGATGATCGTCCTTCATCATGCTTATCCGATGGCCGTCCCCATCGTCGACCTTTTCTATCCGGCATTCGTCCTATGTCATGATACGTTTGGCAGCCGTCCCCTGCCAGGTGATCGTCCTTCCCCTTAGATGATCGTCCCTCATCTTGTCCCCAACAGAGCAGCCGTCCCCTGCTAGGTGATCGTCCTTCACCTTTGATGACCGTACCTCATCATTTATTTATTTTATTAACCCGATGGTCATCCCCATCATTGACTTTACCTTTAATCCCCAGAGAATTTTGCTACTTTACCTGATGGCCGTCCCTATCATAATCCCTTCATTTCCCCAGCATGTCGGTCGTCCCCGTCATTGTTGTATCCCCAGCAGTCGTCCTCTGCTCGATGGTCGTCCTCCATCGCCCGCACATTATAATCATACTTTACTTCCTGTTACAATCTATATCCCTTTTCTTCTTCATACCCAGTGATTGCAAATTTTGGACTGTCTTTGGTATTCAACCACAAGTTATCTTGTTTGCCTGTTAAGTCGTCGCTTACATCCTACACAGCTAACTCATGTTTGAATAGGGGCAGCTGTAAACACCCCAAATTTTCCCTCACTCATTTCACCATGGCTTGTGATTCTTTTCGTTTGCATAAGTTCAATCATATCATCTCATATTGCATTTTTGCTTCACTGCATTGGTTCAAAGTCATCTGCATCAAGGGTTTGTGATCTGAGCAATCCCTGAGCCATCTGAGCCACTCCAATAGTCTCCAATCATCTCAAGAGGGTCCATGTATTTTCAAACATCATAGTATATCCTCCCAAGATCAAGGAAGTCAAAGAATCACAAGAACTGAGGAAGGTATGGGAGCAGAGCCAAGCTTAACTGCACAGATGACCTGAAATTTGGGTTTTGGTTTCAGAGGCCATAACTCCAATTTTTTTGGTCATTCCTTTTTCTATTGGTCTCTATATGTTATAAGGATCATGCATACCAATTTTCATGAAGAAATTCAATGGGGAAGGCATCTGATCATTAGATGACTTCTTGAACAAGTCAGTGCAAAATCAGGGCATCTGAGGCCCCCAATCATCCAACCAAAGGGTATTCTCCATCATTTTGAGTGTATATGATCTTTATTTGATCTTATAAGAAATTAGAAGTTCACAAAATTGAAGAATTTCAAGCCATTTGCAAAGTATCCATTTTGGGAAAGTGACTTGTAATGCAAACTTGCCATTTTTGGAAAGTTTTTCAACCTCCTCTTTTTGACTCAAAAATGCTTCAAATGAAAAATTCTTGGTCATGAAAGTTGTAGATTGAATCATTCCCTTTTCAAAAAGTACAAGAACTTGACCTAATTCATCATAGAACTCAAGTTATGGCTTTGCAAAGTTGGGAAAAATCACAAAATTTCACTTGAACACCAAAGAGGGAAACTTGCAAAAACTCATACCAAGGAAATTTGTGACCTCTAATTGATTTCTAAGCATTGCACAAACATCATACATGACATAAAATTCATAATTGCCCAAAGATTTCTCAAGTTTCATGCCTTGATCATTAAGATTTCTCAAAGGGGCCAAAACCTTCATAATTTGCAAAATGACCCACAAACTTCATTCAACTTGCTGCCTTGCCTCAAAACTGATCCCATGGACCTCCCTAAAGCCAACTGTGCAGGACACCCCTTTGTCATTGGCCTGCCATGTGCCCATACCTCAAGTACACCAACTCTTAACTTTATGCATTTTGCCCCATACCAATCAACATAGGCCACCACCCACCCTCTGACCTATCACAGCTTATCATGTGGATCAAAACCAAGCAAGAGCACACAACATTTCAGCCTAACACTTGAGAATCCTCAACATTGCCAAAAACTCTCAAACCTGCAAAACTCTTGGAAACTCAACACCCAAGCTTCAAACCTCAAAACAAACTCCATAGAACAACTCACCATGACTCTCTGATCATCTTCCAACCATCACTTTGCCCTGAAACCTCCCACATCAAAAACACGATTTTGACATTTCTTGAACTGAACTTCTGCCAACTTCATTTAGAGACCATTTAAACTCCAAATAAGCATCACAAACTCTTCAGGAAGATCATTGGAGCTGATTTTAAGCAAAGACCTGGCCAGAAAGTACCAAAGGTGAAAGCTCCAGTTCAGGTGAGCTCAAGAACTTGTTTTCCAGAACCTTCATTTTAAGTTCTTAATTGATTCTATGTGTTCTCATGATGATCATGATGTCTTTACTTTTGAAAATGATTGAGAAACAAGGATGTATCATGCTTCTGAAATTTTTGATGTATTTTCCGTTTTGCTTTGATTCGTGTTCTTGACGAAAAATAAATGAGTTTTAGGGCTGGATTCATGTTTAGGGTTGTTAGATGTTTGATTCTGGAGAGTTTGAGGGCTTGGGGTTGCGTATTGAGGGAGATTGAATGAGAGGCTAGCCGGAGAAGATAGTATTCCGGTCACCTGAAAGTAATTAGGGCTCAAATTAGGGTTTTAATCATAATTAGTGAAGTTTGAATTCTGGCCACTCAGATGCGCGCGCTGGTCAATTCCCGCGTCCTAGGTTTGAACCACAGCCCTCAGATCAGTTGACTTTCATTAAAATTCATTTAATTTTCATTTTATTTGCATTTTCTTTACCATTTTATTAAAAATAGCAAAACACTTCTAAATAATTTTATCTTTTGTATTTCCCTTTCAAATATTTTTCTCATTCTGAAAATAATTTTTATTTTATTTTTTGCATAAAATTCGTATTTTTAAAATATTTAAATGTTTATTTTAATTAATTAATGGGAATTAATTAATTAAAATACCATTTAAGTTTCTAAAAATCACCAAAAAAATCACATTGCATCTTGATACATTTAGAAACATTATCAAACCCTTCACACAAATTTATGTTTGGTTCTTGACCTATTTTGACATTTTTCTTTGGATTTAGGGTTCTTAAAAATCAATATTTTTACCCTAACTTAGAAAATTTATTTCTGCCTAACCATGAAGAGTTTGATGATGGTTCTTTTTGCATTGCATTCCTCATGTCATGTAGTTTCTAGGATAAAATTGGCTTGAATTTATCTTTCATTTTCAATTTATTTTGCATTTTTCATTGTGAGGTCCCTTAAAACCCTAGCAAACTTAGGAAAATCATAACTTCTTTAAGGTTAAGAGTTAGGTCTTCCCCTTTGGGAGTGAACTTGTATATGTTTAAGGTACCTTTGATCCCATTTTCAATTTTTTATCTTGTCATTTGCTTCTGATTTTGAAATTTGCCTTGTATCTTGTACATAAACCCTAATTTGCATCTTCATTTGCATTCATTCCTCATATGCTTGCATACATGAACTTTCCATGACATTTTGTACATCCACATGACATATAAGACATCTTAGGACACATTAGACTCATGTTTGATCATTGCATCATCCATTTGCCATGCTTTTTCTTTCATTTGATGTCATATGCATTCATGAACTTGCATGCCTCCTTTCATGTCTCATTTGCATCTTCATTACTTGTATGATCATCCACATCTCATGACATCCATTTTTATCATCTCTTAGCATCATTTACATCATGAATTTGCTTCTGACTTTGGCTTTCATCTTTGCATTTCATCTCATTTGCATTTCATTTCATTTCCTTCTGCTAACTTTTCAGGTGGTAAGTGTTTGAGAAGTGAATTTTCCTTCACTTCTCACAACCTCTTCTCATCTCTCTTATGCATCATTGCTGCATTTTTACTTGTGGATTAAAGTGATATTGCTCATTCATGCTCCTTCTCCTCTTTCTTTCTTCAAGCAACTTATCTTCTTAGGTGAAGTAAGTTGTCTTGCTTCTTCTGCTTCTCCTCCTTTCATCTGCTTCTTCCTTGGTGGCTTTTCTCTTGAAGATCTCCTGCAAGCCTCATAAACCCTAGGAATACCCAAGCATGATCACAATTAGGGTTTGATTAGTCCCCTCGTTAGTTTTACCTTTGTGTCATCTTTTGTGTCTTCTCTTCTCATCTCATAATCAGGGACTAAACCTTTAAGGTTTTAAGGCTTTGTGATTAAGGTTATGCATGTATCCTTCTATTAGGATGGAGTGTGTAACATTAATCCTAAGGGTTAAACCCTTAATGTGTTTAAATCCTTTAATCAATTCATCTAATAATCACTAAGACATCAAGCTTGTAACTTGGGCCTTGCATTAGGGTTCTAATTCTTCCTTAATTGGTTAAGAATGACTAACCCTAGTGTTAATGGACAAGTCCTCCTCAAGTTGTCTTACAAACCATAAAATTCACTTCTTAATCTTACCATTAACTAAAATCCACTTTAATAAAGGCTTTGTTTTGTCATGAGGTTAATCCCTAATCATGGATTAAGTTGAGGAGCCTTCCTCAGCTTAAAGGTTCTCATCTATTATCCTTCTATTAGGATGGTGTAATGGGTCCATTAAATCCTTGATTATGGCTTAAACTCATTACTTAACACTAAACAAAAACACCAAAAACATCTAAATAATCTAAAGTAGGTTAATGATCTTAACTCTACATCATGGTGATTAAGTGTGAGGTGTTTACTTCATGCTTAAGGTATTCTCATTACCCCTAATCAGAGGGAGGATGTGATGAGTTTACTAACCCTTGGTTTAGGCTTAAGCTCATTTTCTTATGACAAATTCCAAAAAAGCAATAAAAGATTAAAAATACCCAAAACAAACAATAATCGTCTCCTCCAGGATTCTTTTCTCACCACACTCATTCACAAACGAGAACTTGCTTCTTTCGTCTAATGCAAGACAGTTAGCACATGAGCCAGACATGTCATACACTTGAGCATAGACAAGTAAGCAGTTCATCAGTCAATTTTTCTTTCGGTATCTTTGAGTCGAATACGGTGTTCTGACTTCCTCATTGCACGAGAGGATACGTAGGCATAACTTAACTGTTATCGAACAAAAGTCTCTGTATATTCCCCCCTCTTCCAGCATTATTCCTTTAGTCTCATTATCTTGAGCTTTGTACTCCTTTTCCAGCACTGACACTTCACATATTCCACTTCACTTTATTCTAGCACTGACACTTGCATTCTTTCCAGCTTTGATACACAGATTGCACTGACACTACCCCTTTAAAACACAAATCTTTCAAGCGTGGATCCCGTCGAGTACGACGGACAATCTGGGTGCTAATACCTTCCCAGGTTGTAACCAACCCCCTTTCTCAGATTCTCTGGTTCGCAACCGTCTTATCCATCTTTTCTTAGGTTTATGCAGCATTACCTTTCCTTCGGGATAAAAATGCCTAGCTGGCGACTCTTTTCACCCTCTCTCTTTCCTCGACCGTTCGCGTCTGTACCCCTCTTGACCAGGTGTCATTTGGTGGGAGCGACATATACCACTTGCCGGTAATCTGATTGATAACGAGGGTTGAATCTCCGAATATATCGAGAGTCTTAATCCGAAGATTAATAGCCTCATCTATTCCCATTATGCACACCTCGTATTCCGCTTCATTGTTGGTGAAGCCAAAAGTAATTCTGGCAGCGAAGGGAAAGTGAACACATTCAGCCACGTCTGTTGATATTGACTGCCCCATCAAACATCAACTTCCATTTGGATTTAGGGTCTTGCCCCTCCTCCGGAAGTGGTTCCTCGCAATCTTTTGCTTTGAGGTACATGATGTCCTCATCAGGGAAATCAAATTTCATTGGCTGATAGTCATCTTCTAGTGGTTGTTGTATGTCATACTCTGTTAAGATCATTTTCCACCTTGCAACCCTTTCGGTTAATGCTGGTTTCTCGAAGATATACTTGACAGGGTCCATTTTTGAGATTAGCAGTTTGGTATGGGTCATCATATACTGTCTCATTCGGCAAGCAGCCCGTACCAAAGCGCAACAAGTTTTCTCGAGCAGTGAGTAACGAGATTCACAGTCGGTAAACTTTTTGCTAAGGTAGTAAATAACATACTCTTTTCGACCAGACTCGTCATGTTGGCCTAGAACACACCCCATTGACCCTTCTAGCATGGTCAAGTACATGATAAGTGGCCTCCCTGGAACTGGAGGCATTAGAATCGGAGGTGTCTGCAAATATTCTTTTATCTTTTCAAAGTCTCTTTGACAGTCCTCATTCCACCTGACCGTTTGTTCTCTTCTCAACAATTTGAATATTGGCTCACACGTGGCAGTTAGATGAGATATGAACCGTGAAATGTAGGTCAATCTCCCTAAAAACCCGCGCACTTCTTTTTCAGTTTTCGGTGCAGGCATATCTTGTATTGCTTTTACTTTTGCAGGATCCACCTTGATTCCTTTCTGGCTAACAATAAAACCCATCAATTTTTCGGACCGCACTCCGAAAGTAAACTTGTTTGGATTCAACCTCAGCTTATAATTTATCAATCTATCAAATAGCTTTTTGAGATTGACCAGATGCTCTTCTTCGTCTCGGGACTTGGCAATTATGTCGTCCACATAGCATTCAATTTCCTTGTGTATCATGTCGTGGAACAATGTGACCATAGCTCGCTGATATGTTGCCCCGACGTTCTTCAACCCAAAGGGCATCACCTTTTAACAGAATGTACCCCACGGGGTAATGAACGTTGTTTTCTCCATGTCTTCCGGTGCCATTTTGATCTGATTATACCCGGAGAAGCCATCCATGAAAGAAAATACCGAGAATTGAGCGATGTTCTCTACCAGCATATTAATGTGAGGTAATGGAAAGTCATCCTTTGAACTTGCTCTGTTTAGATCTCGATAATCAACGCACATTCGAACTTTGCCGTCTTTCTTTGGTACAGGCACAATATTAGATACCTAAGGTGGGTAACTAGTTACGGAAAGGAATCTGGCATCCCACTGCTTCTGAACTTCCTCCTTGATCTTCAACGCCATATCAGGACGAGTTCTTCTCAGCATTTGTTTCACTGGAGGTAAATCTTCTCTTAGTGGCAGCTTATGCACAACAATGTCAGTATTTAGTCCTGACATATCTTGATACGACCAGGCAAAGATATCCACATATTCATGTAGCATACCAATCAACCCCTTCTTTACCTCGGCCTGCAGACTGGCCCCAATCTTTATCTCTATCTTTACCTCTTCAGTCCCGATGTTTATGATCTCTATCTCTTCCTGATGAGGCTGAATGACCCTTTCCTCTTGTTTCAACAACCTGACCAATTCTCCCGGAAGTTCACAGTCTTCCTCAACCCCTTCATCAGCTTGGTAGATAGGATTGTCGAAGTCATGCGTGGTCATAGCAGGAAGGTTATCACTAGAATCCAGATGATCAACACTGCACAAATGATGTGCTTATTTCAGAATTTGCTCTTTTTCAAAAGAGACGCAAACACGCAAACACAAGAAAAGAAAACAACATTTCCATTTTATTTTTTGTGAAAAATTTTAAAACGAAGGAAAGAGAATACAATTTGCTTGAAAATGTCCTTTATTTCATGGAAAAAGTAAATGCATTAAAAGCATGGTGGCCCTACAAATGGATCCGTGCACCTTGGGCAGAGTGTAGGATTGACATGCAGCATGATAAAAAGGAAACAAGTAAATTACTTTGATTGCCAAGTAACTTGAACGATATCCTCGGCAGACCAGTTCCGGAGCTCCTCCCCAGGTGCACATGGGTGAATCCAGCTATCCCAGTCGCAGTCAATGTCCCCTTCTTCACTTGTTGCACAGATGTTGTTGCCATCGAGCATTCCGGCGCTTGTGAAAGTTATGGCCTTATTATCCCGAGACCAGTTGGACCCCCCAGGCTGGTAACCCAGACCAAACTTGTCGTCTTTCTTTTCCAACTCCAACAACTTGCCCCATCCCTGGGCGCTTCCAGATTGGACCACTTCTTTGGCTTGCTTATAGGAGTAGACAGAAGTCCCTTCCTTCTCGTTGTTCCGATCTGCCGGAGCCAAAGTACTAACATTGACCGCTTCAAAAGCTTGACACAATGCTTCATGAATTTCTCCGTCTATCTCCACGTACTTGAAAGTTGACAGATAACTCACAAAGATATCCTCTTCTCCACACACAGTGATCACTTGACCATCTACCACATACTTCAGCTTCTGATGCAACGTGGATGTCACTACGCCCGCATCATGAATCCATGGACGTCCTAGCAAGCAACTGTAAGCAGGTTGAATATCCATGACATAGAACGTGCTCTTGAACACTTGAGATCCTATCTTCATAGGTAGCTCAACCTCCCCGAACACAGACCTTCGAGACCCATTAAAGGCTTTCACGATTAAATCACTGGGTCGCAAAATAATGCCATCAATATTCAACTTCATCAAGGCCTTCTTAGGGAGCACATTGAGAGAAGATTCGGTATCTACCAAGACATGTGACAGGACATCGCCCTTACACTTCATGGTGATGTGCAGGGCCTTATTGTGATTGCGGCCTTCAGAAGTAAGATCTCTATCCGTGAAGCCCAACCCATGGCTGGCATTCACCCTGCCTACCACAGCCTCCAATTGGTTAACCGTTATCTCCTGTGGTACATATGCCATCTGTAAAACTTTTAGTAAAGATTTCCTATAAGCTGGAGAACACATTAACAAGGACATAATTGATATTTTGGACGGAGTTTGATTCAGTTGTTCAACCACTTTATAGTCGCTTTTCTTAATTATCCTCATAAACTCTTCGACTTCTTTTTCAAAAGTACCTTGCCCGACAGCAGGAGTTGTCACCTCTTCGGTTGATATCTGTTTACCTTTAGCCTTTGCAGCAGCTTCAGCTTCAGGATCTCCTCTGAGAGCTTGAGGAGCAAAAAGACGCCTACTTCTTGTAAATCCACCAACTCCTCCGACATTCACCACAGTCGGGTCGAATGTCACTGCTTTACTTTCCACCTTCTGACCTTCTACATACACATCCGAGTCATAGTGCCACGGGATGGCTTTGTCATCAGCATAAGGAACTGGCCCTGGAACAGTAATGGTAACTGGACTAACCTCTGGAACATAGATAGTCACAGGCTCCCTCCGGACAGGAATTTCAGCAGGATCAAAGTAAATGATTATGGTAGACACACAGTTGCTTCTATCATCAACCCTATCAAACTGTAGCGACCCCTCATCGATCAGATGTTGTAACCCATCCTTCAAGTCTTCACAGCCATTAACTGAACTCAGACACCCCTCACAGTCATAATCACACCCTGGGAATACCTGCCCTTTCAACAGTCTGTCTTTCACCACCAGCAATGAAGTCTTTACTTCTTCCATATTCAAAATCAAGCTTAACCTCTCACCACCATCCAAAACATTTATCCTTTCCCCTCCATGATTTGGAATGGGATTTGATGTAACATTTGGAGGCGATGCGAAGTTAATCGCCTTTGAATCGATCAAGTCTTGAACTTTATGCTGCAATGCCCTTCACTTCTCTGTTGAGTGCCCGGGAGGTCCTGAATGAAACGCGCATCTTGCGTTAGCATCATACCCCACTAGAAGCTCTCCAAGTGGAGGTGGTGCTAATGTCCTCAATTGAACCAAGTTCAAATCTAACAACCTTTGAAGCAGTGCCGTGTACGTCATTGGAATGGCTTCAAGCACCCTGTTAGCTAGACGAGCTTGTCTCTGTTGGTAGGGTTTTTTGTTGATAATTATTGCGCTGCGGCTGTTGTTGTTGTTGTTGTTGAGTTTGTTGCACAGGACTTGATGGAATAGTGACAGCTGCCACTTGCTCATAGGATCCTCTGTATCCTCGGCCCTGACCTCGGCCATACACAACATTAGTTTCTCCTTCTCTTCTTCTTGGAGGTCCATTAAAAGTTTTTCTCACACCGCTTGAGCTACCTGCACCGGTGTCCTGAATCTTCCCCATCTTTAAAAGAGTTTCAACCCTCTCTCCTGCTATCACAATGTCATTGAACTTTTTTGCTGAACAAGATGCCAACCTCTCAATAAACACCCCCTGTAGTGTTCCCATGAACATGTCCGCCATTTAATTTTCCAACAAGGGAGGTTGTACTCTAGCAGCAAGCTGACGCCACCTCTGAGCGTACTCCTTGAACCCTTCTTTAGCATTCTGAGACATGGTCTGCAACTGAGTACGATTTGGAGCCATATCCAAATTGTACTGATACTGTTTCACAAATGCCTCTGCTAAATCCTTCCAGCTTCGAATATTAACCCTGCTCAGCTTCTTGTACCACTCCAAGGAGTCCCCCACAAGGCTATCCTAGAAGTAATACATCCACAGCTTCTCGTCATCTGTATGTGTAGCGATTCTTTCGAAAAAAGACTGGAGGTGAGTCTTCGGGCATGTCGTGTCGTTGCACTTGTCGAAAGTAGGGACCTTCAACTTGTAGGGAATTCTAACCCCTGGTACCAAGCCCAAGTCAGTGATATCAAACCCCAGGGAACTCTGAGATTGAATGGCACAAATTTTCTCAACCATCTCTTCAAAAATTCTATTCATGTTAACCCATTGGCCTTCTGCCTCATCCAGCAAAGTAAATTGTTCATCTTGACCATCCATCTGCACATTATTCACTCCATCGTTGACAATAGTAAACCCTGGTTGCACCACAAGGATTTCTACCTGACGGGCGCCAACCCCATTGCGATTACCTCCATCTGCTGCCCTGTTGCACCCCAAAATTTGCCCTCACAATACAAGACTTTGTGTGCTAAGAAGGTTCACAAGGTTCACAAGATTCACAATGCTTACAAGACCTTTCATGAGGTTCATGAAGTCTACAAGTCACTTTATGAGGTTCACAAGGTTCACAAGATTCACAATGCTTACAAGACCTTTCATGAGGTTCATGAAGTCTACAAGTCACTTTATGAGGTTCACAAGGTTCACAAGATTCACAATGCTTACAAAACCTTTCATGAGGTTCATGCAGTCTACAAGATACTTTATGAGGTTCACAAGACCTCCCATGAGGTTTACAATGTTCACAAGACCTCCCATGAGGTTCACAATGTTCACAAGACATCTTATGAGGGTTCACAAGGTTCACAAAGTTCACAATTGGTCAGAAGAGTTGACAATTCCCTCAGACAATGCACCTCCTAAGCAGTGCATCCAAAACTAGGTTTTTGACTTTAATCAGGCTAAATAAACTTCCAAGACTTCAAGTGATCTTCATAACATCTTATATGTGTTTAAGAACCCCCATGACAAATTTCAAGACTTTTCTCAAAGGTTTGCTCAGTCAGATGATCAGATAAGTCAAAATCAGTCAAAGTAGTTATAAAGTCAAACTGAGGTCAACTGTGGTCAAACCAAAGTCAAACTTCATGATTTTTTGCCAACATCAAGTATATGAAGTAAAATTCATCATTTGATCAAGGGTTGATCATGATTCATCAAGGAGATTTCAGATCATCAAGAATCAGGAGTTTCTAAATTAGGGTTTCCTTAGTAAAAGTCAACTGAACTTTGACCAGCCATAACTTTCACATGCTTCATCATCAAGTCTCCATACAAAGCTCATTTTGAAGGAAATTGAATTTTCTACAACTTTGTGTCTCACAAGCCAAGCCCAAAAATGCTTCATTTGGAAGGTATGAGCTAAGACATTATAGGTCCTTTTGAAAGTCAACAAAAAGTCAACAACTTCAAAAGGGCATAACATGAGAATGGTAAATGATATGGACATGAAACCAGTGGGGTTGGTTAGAGGACTCTTCAAGCTTTCCAAAATGTCCAAGAACACCCTCATAGCATTAAAATTGAAGGATGTGTGCCCTTGCAAAGTTGGGATATTTTTGGTTGGTTTATGAAGAAAATGGAGGTCTAAAACTAATTTCTTCCAAATGGGCTTGCCATATGATGACCCAATCCATACTATAACCTCATGCACGACCCAAGTCAACAAAAATCAGAATTTTTTAGCATTTTATTTTTATTTATTTTGATTTAATTCATTAAAAATCATTTTAAATTAAAATAAAATATAAAAGTCAAAGATTTAAATATGATTGAGCTTCTAGAAATTCATAAATGTGATTGGAATTGAAGTGGAAAGAAGATCATGAGGATTGGCCTAAAATAGCAAGTGGTTATGCAAAAATATTTGATTTTTAAGGCTTATCTTTTTGAATCTTTTTAGATCAAATTTATCACACAAGCATCAATTGTTTCTGACCTAATTCATCACTCTATAAGTATATGAGGTAATCCTAATCACAAGCCACGATTTTCCAGCTCAAAAAGTGTAAGTTTGCATCTCAAAAAACCCTCTCCAAACTCAAATTCGGTTTCAACCTTCCAAAGCATTTGAAGGTATTTTGAGGACACAGCCATGATCACTTGACATCACTGAATCATTACCAATCATTAGTTGCATCAAAAGCCTCATGAATTGCATAAACCGAATCAAACTTTGTTCTTGAATATGAGTTTTTCGATTCCATATATTTACTTGATTTAAATGAAATTTGATGATTGTTTGATGTTTGTGATGATGGTAGGAATGTTTCTGGACAATCACCTTGAAGCTTGGTACCCCCAATCGTATTTCACCATTGTTAGGGTTTGAATGGCCGAATTAGGGTTTTACGATTTAGGCAATATAAATAAATTCTAACAACGTGGATTGATTGTGTGAAGCATAAGGAACTCATTGGTATAAACAATTTGATGTAATTGTACTGTTTGTTTGGTGTTTGAATTTCGTAGGACATGAACATGGAAGAACTTGCATGAAATTTTGCAGGAAAAATTGCATGAATTTTCGCAGGTATCATGAAGAAGATGAAGATCCCTGCGCGCGAATTTCAAATTTAAATTTTTGTTTTAAAATATTATGAGTTGTTTCTGTTGTTATTTCACAAGCTGATGCTTGTCCCAATGGTGAAACATGCGCGTATATGATAGGAGGGCAGGGGTTCGAATCCTGGCTTCAGCTCCTTTTGCTTATTTTTCCAAATATTTAGCCATTGTAATATATTATGAATTATGGTGAGGTTATTAACAGATTCGCTCACCCAACAGGAATGGTAACGTGTTTGTGTGATTGTTGGCAAGGTCCTGGGTTCGATTCCCCCAGGCCCTTTTTGTGTTTTATTTGTTTTTTCATGATATTTTCCAGGATGAGAACAAAAGCAATTGGATCTGTTTCTTTATCACCTGCGTGCAGGTTGGCCCAGTGGCTGGAGGCTTCTTCCAGGTATTGGGAGGTCCTGGGTTCAAAACCAGGCCTCCCCTCTTTTTTCTTTCTCTATTTATTTTTCTTTGTTTAATTATTATTATTATTTTTCTTAATTAAAATTAGTGAATAATTAAGTTATAAACCTAATTTTTTTTTCTATTCTAAAATTTTCATAAACCCTAATTCATCTTTATTAATTCTAATAACTTTTTTTTTTATTATTATCATATAAATCTTGTTATATTTTATCATATAATTTAAAAATAATTCTTATTTGTAAATAATTAAGTTAACCCTAATTTTTTTTAATCCATAATTTTCTTTTAAATCTTTAATTTTTTTTTTTATAAACCTTCATCATATGTATATATTATATAAATTGTTTATAATCTTATATATAAATATGCTTAATATTAAAATTTTGTTAATTATAATTAAATTCCATAAATTGTTTATAATTTAAATTTTTGTATGTGAATATGTTTAAAAATTAAAATTCTTAATTTATTTTTATAATATGTAAATATGACATAAATTGTTTATTTTTTCATAATTTTTATAGTTAAAAGTTGTTAATTTAATTTAATAATTATAATATGTTCATAATTAATATAATTTTATAATATGTATACACTTTAAAATTCTATAATAATTGTTCATATTTTCTTATTAACATTCAAAAATTTTGTTTATTATAATACTTTTGTTTATTTTTATTATTATTATTAATCATGTTTATTACTAACCCCATTTATTTTTGAATTGTTATTATTATTATTACTAACCAATTATAATTGTTTATTTATTTTGCTTATTTATTTATTTTGTTATTTATTTAAATTTCTTTTATTATTATTATTGTAATTGCTCCTGGATGTAATATTTTTAAAATGTTTAAATTATTTATTTTATGCCATGGTTAGTAAAAATAGGGAGTGTAAACATGTATGTTATTTAAAATTAATTTAGATCACTTAATTTAAAAGATAAATATTAAATTGAACACTCACACACGTAAGTCTATCTTTGATCGCCATCTCACTTTCTAGGGTTACCTCTCATTGTTGCCTAATCAAAAAGGTCAAGTAGGGTGTATAAAGCAAAAGTCCCTCAAAATAAAGTCATCTAGTCCCTTAACAATAAAAGATCAAGTCCCTAAACGGTTGCCTTCATAATGATCTTGTCCCTTTCGAATAATGATGATAGTCCCTCCAAAATTGCTTAATACACCCCACAGTTGCCTACATAAACAGATGTCCCTTACTTGTCCCTCACATCCAAGGTAATGACTACCTATTCCTTAATAATAGGGATAGTCTTACCATTTAAAGGATTCAAGAACATAAAGACTTAAACTTTAGGGTAGGTTCCTCATAGTTACTTGCTCACTATTCAAAAAAATTCTCAAACACTTCACAAATTTCAAACAATTTTCAAACACAAGTTTTTTACGCATCCGTACATGGATCATTATCAAACTCTTATGAAAATTTCTATTCACACACTTCACATTTTCAAAAATAATTTAAAGTGAGCTAAGTAACTAAGAGCCCATGGATAACCATGGATGTAAAGGGTGCTAACACCTTCCCTTCACATAACCTACCCCCCGGACCCAAAAATCTTTTAAAAGGTCTTTCCTGTTCTTTTATGCCTTTCCTTTGGATAAAATAAAAGTCGGTGGCGACTCTTGCTATCCGCAACATAACTAAAGTCAGTTCTCCCACCGTGTTACAGAACTGGCGACTCTGCTGGGGATTTAAATTAAAGAGGGGTACCCTTAGGAATTAGATCACTTAAATTGTTTGCCTTGTTTGCTTTACTTTACTTGTTGGGGCTCTTATGTGTGAAAGATCCTAACCCGGATCTAGTGTACCTTAGGTAAATTGCAATAGACCAAGGAAACTGTACGACGTATATCGATATGGTTGGTCTGGTGGCCATAGTTAGTGTGACTTCTTGGTTGGTGCTTATGTTCCTTAAGTCAAGTTGAGGATAATATGAGGCTGCCATATGTTGTCAATGCACTAACTAACTTTTAGAACCCTAGTTATCCCATCTTGGCCTTTAGAAGGTAGTGAGATAACCGGCTTTGGTGCAGACTGAAGTTGGTTGATACTCGATACTACGCTCATTGAGATCCTAAACTTGGAGGGTTTTGGTTGGCAAGTAAGTTGCCTACTGAACAACCACCCTTGCGAAGGGTCAATGATATTGAGATCCCTTAGAACATGGTTACTTTATAGGACAGGATGAACCAACTAACTTCAGGGGAGGGTACTTACCTTTAAACCTCATGCAAGCCTTTAAACCTAGGGCTATTGTGTGACTTGTTTGTGTGTGCCACATGTTTGTGATTGAGCATAACATCATGACATCATCATGCATCATAAGCATAGCATTCTCACTAACCATTTCAAGGACCAAAGGATTTATCTTTGTTCTTTGTTGCAGGTCATGGCTTCTGCTCGTAGAAACACTATCAGGATCAACTTTGTAGGGATACCTCCCAAGCTTAAAGAGTTAGTTTCTCAAGTGTCTGATCACTCCCAGTTCATCAAGAGACATGGTCACCTATTGGATCTAGTCACCTCAGGGTTCAATGAAGACATGATGAGTGTCCTATTTCAATTCTTTGATCCTAAGCACCATTGCTTCACATTCCTGACTATCAGCTGGTTCCTACAATGGAAGAGTTCTTTAAACTTCTGGGTATACCTGTTCTTGATCAAAGACCCTTCACAGGTTTGGAGAAGGAGCTTAAACCAGAGGTTATTGCTGCAACTCTACATCTGAAGAAGTCTGACATTGTTCTAGAAACGAGAAGCGGAGTTAAGGGTATTCTTGCTAAGGTATTAATGGATAAAGCTCAGGTATTCTTGAAGGCCATGAGCTATGATGCTTTTGAGGAGATCTTAGCCTTGCTGATTTATGGCTTAGTGTTGTTCCCCAATCCTGATCAGTTCATAGACGTTCATGCCATCAACATCTTCCTGAGTCACAATCCAGTACCTACATTGCTTGGAGACATCCTGCATTCTCTTCATACTCGTACTACAAGGGCAAGAGGAACTTTGATGTGTTGCATACCTTTGCTTTCTAGGTGGTTTATTTCTCACCTTCCTCGCTCAGTAATGAAGAATGAGCAAGGGTTCAGATGGTCCAAAAGGATCATGTCACTCTCGCATTCAGATATCCATTGGTGCTCCAGATCTATGGAGGATGTCACTATCATTGACCGTTGTGGGGAGTTTCCTAATGTGCCACTTCTAGGCATAAGAGGAGGCATCACCTACAACCCCTCTTTAGCTTTACGACAGTTTGGCTACGCTCGGAGTGATGGTCCACATGACATGTTGATTCAGGGCATTGTGTTCGATTACGACAACGATCTTCAAGGTTACCGTCAGAGATTCATACGAGCATGGGGAAAAGTAAACAGGGTTGACAGCAAGACTCTAGAGCCTAAGTACACTATTCCTATGGAGGCTTATCTCAGATGGGTGCGATCTCGTGCTCAGACTCTCATGATGCCATATCCTGCTATCCTGCCAGTTACCATGGAACCTGTTGCTGAAGGAGACACTGCTTATACCATCCTTCACCCAGACATGCCTACTGACATGGAAGATTTACAGAGATCCTGGATCCAGCTGAAGGAGCAAAGGGATACTTTCGAGGCTCATTACAAAGCAAGCCAAGAAAGAATCCTGGAACTAACAAAGCAACTTCACGAGGAACGGAATCTCAACTCGTACCTCAACACAAAGAGGAAACGTCCATGGGAGACTTAAAACCCCATCTATTGTATTTATTTCATTTCATTTTTATTGTAAGCCCAAGGGGCAAACAAAGTTATTACTAATAAATGTTTACCTTCTTGTTTGTTTAAGCAAATTTAAATCCTGCGGTCCTTGAAAACATTGCATACGCATTCCATATCATTGCATCACAGGTTTATAATTGTGCACAGGTTTCTCATCTTCTCGCTGTTTATTTCAGCAATGGCTCTTGAACAAACAGTTAAGGATCTCCAGACACAAAATGCACAGTTCCAAGAGCTGATCCTGAACCTGACCAAGGGGCAGGATGAATTAAAGACACTGCTGGCCAAGAAGACTAAGAAGACCAGAAGGTCAGGTGGCCTGATCAACATGGGAAGAAGGTTCAAAAGTCTTGCCAAGACCAAAGAACCAGTTGAAGATTATGAGTCTGAAGAGTCTGAAAAAGAGGGAGGCAGTCTCCACAACACTATGGGGGACTCTGATTCTGAGGCTAATTACTACCATGAGCCTAATGAAGACAAATTCAAAATGCTGGTGGATAGAATGGATGCTATGGAGTTGCAGAAGTCTTTCGGGCTGGATTTTGAAGATTTAAGTCTGATATCTGGGGTAGTCATACCCATTGGTTTCAAGGTTCCTACCTTTGTTGTTTATGATGGGGTCTCTTGTCCCAAGCTGCATCTGAGGTCTTATGTCAGAAGAATCCAACCTCACACTGCTGATAAGAAGTTGTGGATCCATTTCTTCCAAGAGAGCTTATCTGGAGCTCAATTGGAGTGGTATTATCAATTGGAAAGTGTCAACATCAGGGATTGGAATGATCTTGCTGAAGCTTTCTATAAACAGTATCAATACAATGATGACTTAGCTCCCACTCGCATGCAGCTGCAAAGCATGTCTATGGGTGCCAAAGAAAGTTTCAAGGAGTATGCTCAGAAGTGGAGAAATTTAGCTGGAAGAGTACAACCCCCTTTAACTGACAGGGAATTGGTTGATATGTTCATGTGTACGCTGAATGGTCCTTTTTACAGTCATCTCATTGGAAGCTCATCATCTGGCTTCACTGAGTTGATAATAACAGGAGAGCGCGTGGAAAATGGTATAAAGAGTGGCAAAATTCAAGTGGGTACTTCTTCATTAGGTGCTGCAAAGAAGCCTCCCACTGGGAAGAAAGAATCAAATGCTGTTTATGGTCAACCTGATTGTAATAGAAGGCATCAGTCTGTAAGTGCAGTTCATATTTCAAATCCAACTCCTACAACAACAGAGCAGCCACAGGGCAACCAACAGAGGGCTAGAAGGCAGTTCACTAAGATCAACATGTCAATGGCTCAGGCATTGCAACACTTGTTGAAGGCTGAACTTATTACTCTAAAAGAGGCTCCTCAGAATCCTAATGTTACCTCACCCAGGTACAATCTAAATGCACGATGTGCATATCATTCAAACTGTCAGGGACATGATACTAATAACTGCTGGGTCTTGAAGAACAAAATTCAGGATATGATTGAGGCTGGAGAGATTGAGTTCGACCCTCCGGGTACTCCAAATGTGATTACTGCTCCAATGCCAAATCACGAGAAGACTATCAATGCCATTGATGAAAATTTACATATCTATTCAGTTGCAGATTTGGTTACGCCATTGTCTATTATCAAGAAGAAGTTAGTACAAGTTGGGTTCTTTCCGGGTTGTCGTGAAGATTGTGTCTATTGTGAGTATAATTCAGATAGTTGCTGGAGGTTGAAGGACGGGATTCAACGCCTCATGAATAATTACACCATAGTATTCGAGAGGACACCACCTTCTGTGGAGAGTATGGGGGATCATATTACTAAAGGAAGGAAGACTGAAGAGGTTGATATGGTTGACAAAGTTTCGGTGAAGATCACTTCCAAAGGTCCTATTAAAATCACTCATAAGGGTCCAATTAAGATTACTGCTGAAGGCCCTGTGAAAATTGTTGTTGAAGCCAGAGTGGCTCCTATGGTCATTACTACTCCTGGTCCTATTCCGTATACGGCTGATAAAGTTGTGCCTTGGCATTATGGGTCTGATGTTTATATCCATGGTGTTAAGCAAGAACCACTAGCTAATATGCCTGTTGATGTTGACAATATTGCTGGGTCTAGTAAGATCACACGAAGCGGAAGAGTTTTCTCTCCTCCAGTTACTTCCAAGAATGCAGTTACTCCTGCTGCTACCTCCACCACTGATGCTCGGGGCAAAAGTCCTGTTATTGAACCGGTACCTGCTGATGTGCCAGCTGCTGATGATATCTCTAAGCAGATGGAAGAAGTATTGAAGATCATTCGTAAGAGTGATTATGACATTGTTGATCAGTTAGGGCATACTCCCTCCAAGATCTCCATGTTGTCTTTGTTGTTATGTTCTGAGGCTCATGCCAAAGCTTTGATCAAGTTTCTGAATACTGCTCATGTACCCAATGCAATTTCTGTTGACCAGTTTGAGAATTGTGTTGCCCACCTGACCTATGATAATGGGTTAGGGTTTTCTGATGCTGATTTGACCCCTGCCAAGAGGGATCATAACAGGGCCTTGCATATCTCAATCGAATGCAGGGGCACTACCCTGTCACATGTATTGATAGACAATGGTTCCTCTCTGAATGTGTTGCCTAAAGAAGTCCTGAATAAGCTGAGTCCCGAAGATGCTGTGCTGAAGCCCAGTAATATAGTGGTGAAGGCTTTTGATGGTTCGAGAAGAGTGGTGCATGGGGAAATTGACCTCCCAATCCAAGTTGGTTCTCAGGTGTTCAATGCTACATTTTATGTAATGGATATTCGTCCTTCGTACTCTTGTCTGCTTGGTCGTCCCTGGATCCATGGGGCAGGTGCTGTAACCTCTACATTACATCAGAAGCTAAAATATCCGGTGGGAGGAAAGGTTGTTACTGTCTATGGAGAGGAAGAATATTTTGTTAGTCATGTGAACACCTTCAAGTATCTGGAAGTGGAAGGTGAATACGTTGAAACTCCGTGTCAGACATTTGAAGTGGTTCCTTGGATTGTCAATGATTATGTAGCTCCTCCTGTTGTCAAGAAAGTGCCTGTGGTAACCAGAATACCCCCAACAATGGCTTCCCTCAAAGATGCTAGAGTTGTAATGGATGAAGGTGGTTGTACTATTTGGGGTCAGCTTCCTGATATTCCGTACAAGTCTGACAAATTTGGTTTGGGTTTCACTGCAGAGTCTCAGAAGGTTGTTCGTCGTGCTCGTGCTGTTCGTATCACCAATCAAGGGGTTATGAAAGACCAGATCAATGCCGTGGGTGACTATGATGAAGACTACAATCTGGATGCTTGGATTTTTCCTACTGTGGGTGTTGGACTCAATAATTGGAAAGCTGAAGATGTTATCCCTATCTCCTTTAGTCAGGAGTAAATACTATTACTGTGTTGTTGCTTTTTAAGTTTGTAATTTCTTGAACAATTAAAACTCTCAAGCCTTGTGCCTTACTCGGGGCACAATGGTGTGCTTATTATGGGCTGTCATTTCATTTGCATACTTCATTCAATAAAAATCAGTGGACGTTTCGTTTCGTAAATATTGTGTTCCTTGTCTTTCTTTTCTTTTATTTTTGTTTTATCAGCTATGTGTTCTTACACACACCCACATCACTAAAATGCAGATCCTCATCCACTCTAGATCCTGTTGATAACAGTTCTACTATTGCCAATTATAATTTCGAGAATCCGATCTATCAAACTGAAGACAGAAATGAGGACGATTGTGAAGTACCTGTAGAGCTTACTAGGTTGTTACAACAAGAAGAGAAAGCCATACATCCACATGAAGAGCCAGTCGAAATTGTGAATTTGGGAACTAAAGAAAATAGGAAAGAAGTCAAGATAGGGGCTGAATTAGAGGATAGTGTCAAGAGCAGATTGATTCAGATGTTACGTGACTATGTGGGGATCTTTGCTTGGTCCTACGAAGATATGCCAGGGTTGGATACAGACATTGTGGTTCACCGTTTACTAGTAAAAGAAAATTGTCGTCCAAAGAAGCAAAAGGTTCGTCGTATGCGTCCTGAAATGTCAGAGAAGATCAAAGCAGAGGTAATGAAACAGTTTGATGCAGGGTTCTTAGCTGTGACTTCTTATCCTCGGTGGGTTGCAAATGTGGTGCCGGTACCTAAGAAAGATGGTAAGGTACGTATGTGTGTAGACTACAGGGATTTGAACAAGGCCAGCCCCGAAGATGACTTCCCCCTTCCTCATATTGATGTTCTGGTAGACAACACTGCTCAGCATAAGGTATTCTCTTTTATGGATGGTTTCTCTGGTTACAATCAGATCAAAATGGCACCTGAAGATATGGAGAAGACAACATTTGTTACACAGTGGGGCACCTTTTGCTATAAAGTGATGCCATTTGGTTTGAAGAATGCAGGGGCAACATATCAGCGTGCTATGGTGGCTTTGTTTCACGATATGATTCATCATGAGATAGAGGTATATGTGGATGATATGATAGCCAGGTCCCAGAATGAAGAACAACATCTTGATCATTTGCATAAATTGTTTGAGAGGTTGAAGAAATACAAGTTGAGATTGAACCCAAACAAGTGTACTTTTGGAGTTAGATCTGGAAAGCTCCTGGGTTTCATAGTCAGTGGAAAAGGTATTGAAGTGGATCCTGCAAAAGTGAAAGCTATACGAGAGATGCCAGCTCCCCGTACTGAGAAGGAAGTTAGAGGTTTCTTGGGACGATTGAACTACATTGCAAGATTTATTTCCCAATTAACTGCCATCTGTGAGCCAATCTTCAAGTTGTTGAAGAAAGATCAGGTGATGGAATGGAATGACGAGTGCCAGACTTCCTTTGATGAAATCAAGAGATACCTGCTAGAACCACCAATTTTGATGCCACCAGTTGATGGAAGACCCTTGATTATGTACTTAACAGTGTTAGACAACTCAATGGGGTGTGTCTTGGGGCAACATGACGAGTCTGGTCGAAAAGAGCAGGCAATATACTACCTTAGCAAAAAGTTTACCGACTGTGAAACAAGATACTCACTGCTCGAGAAAACTTGTTGCGCTTTGGCATGGGCTGCTCGCCGAATAAGACAGTATATGTTGACCCATACTACCTTGTTGATTTCAAAGATGGATCCAATCAAGTACATATTTGAGAAACCTGCTCTCTCCGGAAGAATTGCAAGATGGCAAATGATCTTGACAGAATATGACATACAGTATACTACTCAGAAGGCCATTAAAGGAAGTATTGTTGCTGATCATTTGGCTCATCAAGCAGTGGATGATTACCAGTCAATGAGTTTTGAGTTCCCTGATGAAGACATTATGATTATTACCAAAGAACCTGGACAATATGACGGACCTGAACAAGGATCCCGATGGACTATGGTTTTTGATGGTGCCTCTAATGCACTTGGTAATGGTGTTGGTGTTGTGATCAGTTCCCCTGAAGGTTGTCATACCCCGATTACTGCCAGACTTTGTTTCTATTGTACCAATAACATGGCTGAGTATGAAGCATGTATCCTGGGCATCAAAGCTGCTATTGACATGAAGATTCAGTTCCTTGACGTGTATGGAGATTCAGCCCTGGTAGTAAGTCAAATCAAAGGAGATTGGGATACCAAGCATGATAATCTCATTCCATACAGAGAGTATGTATTGTCTTTAATCCCACATTTCAAAGAGGTTACCTTTGGACATATTCCACGAAGAGAGAATCAGTTGGCAGATGCATTGGCCACCATGGCATCCATGTTTGAGATCAGCTGGGATGATGAAGCTCCCAAGATTACTATTGATAGATTTGAAAAGCCTGCATACTGCAATGAGATTGATACAGAAGAGGCAGAGGAGAAGCCTTGGTTTTATGAAGTCAAAAGATATCTTGAAGCTCAGGAGTTCCCTGAAGGGGCATCTGTCAAAGATAGGAAGTTTCTGAGAAGGTTTTCTGCTAAGTTCTTTTTGAGTAATGGGATTTTGTACAAACGCAATCATGATTCAACTATGCTTCGGTGTGTGGATAAGAAAGAAGCAATTGAGATTATGGAAGATATGCATGATGGGATCTTTGGCACCCATTCTAGTGGACATACTATGGCAAAGAAGATATTGAGAGCAGGTTACTATTGGTCTACCATGGAAGCTGATTGCTATCAACACTCCAGAACTTGTCACAAGTGTCAAATCTATGCGGATAAAGTACATATACCTCCATCACCCTTGAATGTGTTGACTGCTCCTTGGCCCTTTGTCATGTGGATCATTGATATGATTGGTGAGATCAAACCTACTGCTTATAATGGGCATCGTTTCATCCTGGTTGCTATTGATTACTTCACGAAGTGGGTAGAGGCAGCTTCATTTGCATCTGTTACTAAGAATGTGGTGGCTCGGTTCATTAAGAATAATCTCATATGTAGGTATGGCATCCCTGAAAGGATTATTACTGACAATGGCTCTAACCTGAACAACACTATGATTACTGATCTCTGCACGCAGTTCAAGATTAAGCATCACAACTCTTCTCCGTATCGTCCAAAGATGAATGGGGCAGTTGAAGCTGCTAATAAGAATATTAAGAAGATTGTACAGAAGATGACTGTTACTTATAAGGATTGGCATGAGATGTTACCATTTGCTCTTCATGATTATCGTACTACAATACGCACTTCAACATGGGCAACCCCGTTCTCCTTAGTATATGGTATGGAAGCAGTTCTGCCCATTGAAGTTCAGATTCCCTCCTTAAGAATTATGAAGGACGCAGGCTTGGATGAAGATGAGTGGATTCAGACTCGACGGACCAGATAAATTTGATTGATGAGAAGAGGTTAGCAGCAGTTTGTCATGGCCAGATGTACCAGAAACGAATGATCAAAGCTTTTAATAAGAAGGTTAAGCCAAAGGTATATCAGGCTGGTGACCTGGTAATCAAGCGTATCATATTACCACAGGGTGATCCTAGGGGCAAGTGGACTCCAACATATGAAGGACCATTTGTAGTCAAGACAGTGTTCTCAGGAGGTGCCATGATACTTACTACTATGGATGGTGAAGACTTCCCGCAGCCTGTAAACGCAGACATAGTTAAAAAATACTACGCATAAAAAGAGACCCGCTAGGTTGACTGGCCTAGGCAAAAATAAGGGCATCCCGGCAAACCAAAAGGGTTTGGGCAAAAATTAGGGATATATATAAAGATGTACACCCGGCAAGTCGAAAACCTGAAAAGGCGGCTTGGGCAAAAAAGGGTATCCCGGTGGATTGAAAACCTGAAAGGGCAATCCAGGCAAAAGTTAGGGATTAAAGCGTATGACTATGTCTCGTTTGGATCACCCATGAAATTGCAACCAATTGTGATACTTACTCAAGTTCGAACAAATAAAGCTCAATCCAATCATTTCCGTCTCAACAGCAGAAGATGAGATACTTGAAGATAATGGCAATAGTAGAATTGAAATTCAATAGGATCATTTCCCACATAGCTGATTTTCTTTGTTTTGTAAAAACTTCATGACAAAATCCTCTTACTAGGGTTTATGTCTCCTTGTACAAAATTACCCATGTATGGGTCACTTTTTGATAAATAAAATTCTATCTTTGAATCCAGATTTACTTTTACCCTATTTACATAAGCGAAACGTCCATTGGTTGTGTTTGAATGTATTATGCTTTCGAATATGATTAATGTTTACCAAAAATGCATATGTGCTTAATATGATTGATGTTTACCAAAAATGCATGGAAATGCAGTAATAGTATTTACTAAGGACGAACGAGGGAAGGATTTCAACGAAGTTTCGTCGATTTATCTCTACAAGACATTTACAAACCCTCAGTAGGACAAATCCATCTTCATAAAGTCACATCTCCCCTGGAATTTATATCCATCTCTTTTATCCTCATACGGATATTCGGGAATCTACTTTCCAATAAGAGTACGATGAACGAAGACGGGATATAGTTACCCTACTATCGAACGAAGACGGGAGGTTATATATACTTTGCTATCCCCAGCAGGCGGGAGGTTATATATACTCTGCTATCCCCAGCAGACGGGAGGTTATATATACCTTATTATCAAACAAGACGGGAACGAGTTCCTCATATTCTTCAGCAACAAACCGGGATTTATTTTCCCTGGCCAGCAGTTGTTATACAAAGATATCCAGACGCTTCCGGCAGCATCATATCATACATACATCATTTACATCATACCATAACATATACATCCATAAGTACATAGTACATTACTTAAGAGCATCATACTATACATGTGTACATAATGCATAAACTAATGTTACCATACAGGATGCTACCTTGCTTTCAGGTTAATTCTCCAGCAGACAGACTTCATCAACAACTTGTGACTATCAGGACTGCTTTATCCTCCTGAAAGCTATCATCATCCCTCAGGATTGCTTTATCCTCCTGAAAGCATATTATTACCTCAGGATTGCTTTATCCTCCTGAAAGCTATCATCATTACCCCAGGATTGCTTTATCCTCCTGAAAGCTTATATCCACATATTCATGTAGCATACCAATCAACCCCTTCTTTACCTCGGCCTGCAGACTGGCCCCAATCTTTATCTCTATCTTTACCTCTTCAGTCCCGATGTTGATGATCTCTATCTCTTCCTGATGAGGCTGAATGACCCTTTCCTCTTGTTTCAACAACCTGACCAATTCTCCCGGAAGTTCACAGTCTTCCTCAACCCCTTCATCAGCTTGGTAGATAGGATTGTCGAAGTCATGCGTGGTTATAGCAGGAAGGTTATCACTAGAATCCAGATGATCAACACTGCACAGATGATGTGCTTATTTCAGAATCTGCTCTTTTTCAAAAGAGACGCAAACACGCAAACACAAGAAAAGAAAACAACATTTCCATTTTATTTTGTGAAAAATTTTAAAACGAAGGAAAGAGAATACAATTTGCTTGAAAATGTCCTTTATTTCATGGAAAAAGTAAATGCATTAAAAGCATGGTGGCCCTACAAATGGATCCGTGCACCTTGGGCAGAGTGTAGGATTGACATGCAGCATGATAAAAAGGAAACAAGTAAATTACTTTGATTGCCAAGTAACTTGAACGAAATCCTCGGCAGACCAGTTTCGGAGCTCCTCCCCAGGTGCACATGGGTGAATCCAGCTATCCCAGTCGCAGTCACTGTCCCCTTCTTCACTTGTTGCACAGATGTTGTTGCCATCGAGCATTCCGGCCCTTGTGAAAGTTATGGCCTTATTATCCCGAGACCAGTTGGACCCCCCAGGCTGGTAACCCAGACCAAACTTGTCGTCTTTCTTTTCCAACTCCAACAACTTGCCCCATCCCTGGGCGCTTCCAGATTGGACCACTTCTTTGGCTTGCTTATAAGAGTAGACAGAAGTCCCTTCCTTCTCGTTGTTCCGATATGCCGGAGCCAAAGTACTAACATTGACCGCTTCAAAAGCTTGACACAACGTTTCATGAATTTCTCCGTCTATCTCCACGTACTTGAAAGTTGACAGATAACTCACAAAGATATCCTCTTCTCCACACACAGTGATCACTTGACCATCTACCTCATACTTCAGCTTCTGATGCAACGTGGATGTCACTACGCCCGCATCATGAATCCATGGACGTCCTAGCAAGCAACTGTAAGCAGGTTGAATATTCATGACATAGAACGTGCTCTTGAACACTTGAGATCCTATCTTCATAGGTAGCTCAACCTCCCCGAACACAGACCTTCGAGACCCATTAAAGGCTTTCACGATTAAATCACTGGGTCGCAAAATAATGCCATCAATATTCAACTTCATCAAGGCCTTCTTAGGGAGCACATTGAGAGAAGAGTCGGTATCTACCAAGACATGTGACAGGACATCGCCCTTACACTTCATGGTGATGTGCAGGGCCTTATTGTGATTGCGGCCTTCAGAAGTAAGATCTCTATCCGTGAAGCCCAACCCATGGCTGGCATTCACCCTGCCTACCACAGCCTCCAATTGGTTAACCGTTATCTCCTGTGGTACATATGCCATCTGTAAAACTTTTAGTAAAGATTCCCTATAAGCTGGAGAACACATTAACAAGGACATAATTGATATTTTGGACGGAGTTTGATTCAGTTGTTCAACCACTTTATAGTCGCTTTTCTTAATTATCCTCATAAACTCTTCGACTTCTTTTTCAAAAGTACCTTGCCTGACAGCAGGAGTTGTCACCTCTTCGGTTGATATCTGTTTACCTTTAGCCTTTGCAGCAGCTTCAGCTTCAGGATCTCCTCTGAGAGCTTGAGGAGCAAAAAGACGCCTACTTCTTGTAAATCCACCAACTCCTCCGACATTCACCACAGTCGGGTCGAATGTCACTGCTTTACTTTCCACCTTCTGACCTTCTACATACACATCCGAGTCATAGTGCCACGGGATGGCTTTGTCATCAGCATAAGGAACTGGCCCTGGAACAGTAATGGTAACTGGACTAACCTCTGGAACATAGATAGTCACAGGCTCCCTCCGGACAGGAATTTCAGCAGGATCAAAGTAAATGATTATGGTAGACACACAGTTGCTTCTATCATCAACCCTATCAAACTGTAGCGACCCCTCATCGATCAGATGTTGTAACCCATCCTTCAAGTCTTCACAGCCATTAACTGAACTCAGACACCCCTCACAGTCATAATCACACCCTGGGAATACCTGCCCTTTCAACAGTCTGTCTTTCACCACCAGCAATGAAGTCTTTACTTCTTCCATATTCAAAATCAAGCTTAACCTCTCACCACCATCCAAAACATTTATCCTTTCCCCTCCATGATTTGGAATGGGATTTGATGTAACATTTGGAGGCGATGCGAAGTTAATCGCCTTTGAATCGATCAAGTCTTGAACTTTATGCTGCAATGCCCTTCACTTCTCTGTTGAGTGCCCGGGAGGTCCTGAATGAAACGCGCATCTTGCGTTAGCATCATACCCCACTAGAAGCTCTCCAAGTGGAGGTGGTGCTAATGTCCTCAATTGAACCAAGTTCAAATCTAACAACCTTTGAAGCAGTGCCGTGTACGTCATTGGAATGGCTTCAAGCACCCTGTTAGCTAGACGAGCTTGTCTCTGTTGATAGGGTCTTTGTTGATAATTATTGCGCTGCGGCTGTTGTTGTTGCTGTTGTTGAGTTTGTTGCACAGGACTTGATGGAATAGTGACAGCTGCCACTTGCTCATAGGATCCTTTGTATCCTCGGCCCCGACCTCGGCCATACACAACATTAGTTTCTCCTTCTCTTCTTCTTGGAGGTCCATTAAAAGCTTTTCTCACACCGCTTGAGCTACCTGCACCGGTGTCCTGAATCTTCCCCATCTTTAAAAGAGTTTCAACCCTCTCTCCTGCTATCACAATGTCATTGAACTTTTTTGCTGAACAAGATGCCAACCTCTCAATAAACACCCCCTGTAGTGTTCCCATGAACATGTCCGCCATTTAATTTTCCAACAAGGGAGGTTGTACTCTAGCAGCAAGCTGACGCCACCTCTGAGCGTACTCCTTGAACCCTTCTTTAGCATTCTGAGACATGGTCTGCAACTGAGTACGATTTGGAGCCATATCCAAATTGTACTGATATTGTTTCACAAATGCCTCTGCTAAATCCTTCCAGCTTCGAATATTAACCCTGCTCAGCTTCATGTACCACTCCAAGGAGGCCCCCACAAGGCTATCCTAGAAGTAATACATCCACAACTTCTCGTCATCTGTATGTGCAGCGATTCTTTCGACAAAAGACTGGAGGTGAGTCTTCGGGCATGTCGTGTCGTTGCACTTGTCGAAAGTAGGGACCTTCAACTTGTAGGGAATTCTAACCCCTGGTACCAAGCCCAAGTCAGTGATATCAAACCCCAGGGAACTCTGAGATTTAATGGCACGAATTTGCTCAACCATCTCTTCAAACATTCTATTCATGTTAACCCATTGGCCTTCTGCCTCATCCAGCAAAGTAAATTGTTCATCTTGACCATCCATCTGCACATTATTCACTCCATCGTTGACAATAGTAAACCCTGGTTGCACCACAAGGATTTCTACCTGACGGGCGCCAACCCCATTGCGATTACCTCCATCTTCTGCCCTGTTGCACCCCAAAATTTTCCCTCACAATACAAGACTTTGTGTGCTAAGAAGGTTCACAAGGTTCACAAGATTCACAATGCTTACAAGACTTTTCATGAGGTTCATGAAGTCTACAAGTCACTTTATGAGGTTCACAAGGTTCACAAGATTCACAATGCTTACAAGACCTTTCATGAGGTTCATGAAGTCTACAAGTCACTTTATAAGGTTCACAAGGTTCACAAGATTCACAATGCTTACAAAACCTTTCATGAGGTTCATGCAGTCTACAAGATACTTTATGAGGTTCACAAGACCTCCCATGAGGTTCACAATGTTCACAAGACCTCCCATGAGGTTCACAATGTTCACAAGACATCTTATGAGGGTTCACAAGGTTGACAAAGTTCACAATTGGTCAGAAGAGTTGACAATTCCCTCAGACAATGCACCTCCTAAGCAGTGCATCCAAAACTAGGGTTTTGACTTTAATCAGGATAAATAAACTTCCAAGACTTCAAGTGAGATTCATAACATCTTATATGTGTTTAAGAACCCCCATGACAAATTTCAAGACTTTTCTCAAAGGTTTGCTCAGTCAGATGATCAGATAAGTCAAAATCAGTCAAAGCAGTTATAAAGTCAAACTGAGGTCAACTGTGGTCAAACCAAAGTCAAACTTCATGATTTTTTGCCAACATCAAGTATATGAAGTAAAATTCATCATTTGATCAAGGGTTGATCATGATTCATCAAGGAGATTTCAGATCATCAAGAATCAGGAGTTTCTAAATTAGGGTTTCCTCAGTAAAAGTCAACTGAACTTTGACCAGCCATAACTTTCACATGCTTCATCACCAAGTCTCCATCCAAAGCTCATTTTGAAGGAAATTGAATTTTCTACAACTTTGTGTCTCACAAGCCAAGCCCAAAAATGCTTCATTTGGAAGGTATGAGCTAAGACATTATAGGTCCTTTTGAAAGTCAACAAAAAGTCAACAACTTCAAAAGGTCATAACTTGAGAATGGTAAATGATATGGACATGAAACCAGTGGGTTTGGTTAGAGGACTCTTCAAGCTTTCCAAAATGTCCAAGAACACCCTCATAGCATTAAAATTGAAGGATGTGTGCCCTTGCAAAGTTGGGAAATTTTTGGTTGGTTTATGAAGAAAATGGAGGTCTAAAACTAATTTCTTCCAAATGGGCTTGCCATATGATGACCCAATCCATACTATAACCTCATGCACGACCCAAGTCAACAAAAATCAGATTTTTTATCATTTTATTTTTATTTATTTTGATTTAATTCATTAAAAATCATTTTAAATTAAAATAAAATATAAAAGTCAAAGATTTAAATATGATTGAGCTTCTAGAAATTCATAAATGTGATTGGAATTGAAGTGGAAAGAAGATCATGAGGATTGGCCTAAAATATCAAGTGGTTATGCAAAAATATTTGATTTTTAAGGCTTATCTTTTTGAATCTTTTTAGATCAAATTTATCACACAAGCATCAATTGTTTCTGACCTAATTCATCACTCTATAAGTATATGAGGTAATCCTAATCACAAGCCACGATTTTCCAGCTCAAAAAGTGTAAGTTTGCATCTCAAAAAACCCTCTCCAAACTCAAATTCGGTTTCAACCTTCCAAAGCATTTGAAGGTATTTTGAGGACACAGCCATGATCACTGGACATCACTGAATCATTACCAATCATTAGTTGCATCAAAAGCCTCATGAATTGCATAAACCGAATCAAACTTTGTTCTTGAATATGAATTTTTCGATTCCATATATTTACTTGATTTAAATGAAATTTGATGATTGTTTGATGTTTGTGATGATGGTAGGAATGTTTCTGGACAATCACCTTGAAGCTTGGTACCCCCAATCGTATTTCACCATTGTTAGGGTTTGAATGGCCGAATTAGGGTTTTACGATTTAGGCAATATAAATAAATTCTAACAACGTGGATTGATTGTGTGAACCATAAGGAACTCATTGGTATAAACAATTTGATGTAATTGTATTGTTTGTTTGGTGTTTGAATTTCGTAGGACATGAACATGGAAGAACATGCATGAAATTTTGCAGGAAAAATTGCATGAATTTTCGCAGGTATCATGAAGAAGATGAAGATCCCTGCGCGCGAATTTCAAATTTAAATTTTTGTTTTAAAATATTATGAGTTGTTTCTGTTGTTATTTCACAAGCTGATGCTTGTCCTAGTGGTGAAGCATGCGCATATATGATAGGAGGGCAGGGGTTCGAATCCTGGCTTCAGCTCCTTTTGCTTATTTTTCCAAATATTTAGCCATTGTAATATATTATGAATTATGTTGAGGTTATTAACAGATTCGCTCACCCAGCAGGAATGGTAACGTGTTTGTGTGATTGTTGGCAAGGTCCCGGGTTCGATTCCCCCAGGCCCTTTTTGTGTTTTATTTGTTTTTTCATGATATTTTCCAGGATGAGAACAAAAGCAATTGGATCTGTTTCTTTATCACCTGCGCGCAGGTTGGCCCAGTGGCTGGAGGCTTCTTCCAGGTATTGGGAGGTCCTGGGTTCAAAACCAGGCCTCCCCTCTTTTTTCTTTCTCTATTTATTTTTCTTTGTTTAATTATTATTATTATTTTTCTTAATTAAAATTAGTGAATAATTAAGTTATAAACCTAATTTTTTTTTCTATTCTAAAATTTTCATAAACCCTAATTCATCTTTATTAATTCTAATAACTTTTTTTTATTATTATCATATAAATGTTGTTTTATTTTATCATATAATTTAAAAATAATTCTTATTTGTAAATAATTAAGTTAACCCTAATTTTTTTTAATCCATAATTTTCTTTTAAATCTTTAATTTTTTTTTTTATAAACCTTCATCATATGTATATATTATATAAATTGTTTATAATCTTATATATAAATATGCTTAATATTAAAATTTTGTTAATTATAATTAAATTCCATAAATTGTTTATAATTTAAATTTTTGTATGTGAATATGTTTAAAAATTAAAATTCTTAATTTATTTTTATAATATGTAAATATGACATAAATTGTTTATTTTTGCATAATTTTTATAGTTAAAAGTTGTTAATTTAATTTTATAATTATAATATGTTCATAATTAATATAATTTTATAATATGTATACACTTTAAAATTCTATAATAATTGTTCATATTTTCTTATTAACATTCAAAAAATTTGTTTATTATAATACTTTTGTTTATTTTTATTATTATTATTAATCATGTTTATTACTAACCTCATTTATTTTTGAATTGTTATTATTATTATTACTAACCCAATTATAATTGTTTATTTATTTTGCTTATTTATTTATTTTGTTATTTATTTAAATTGCTTTTATTATTATTATTGTAATTGCTCCTGGATGTAATATTTTTAAAATGTTTAAATTATTTATTTTATGCCATGGTTAGTAAAAATAGGGAGTGTAAACATGTATGTTATTTAAAATTAATTTAGATCACTTAATTTAAAAGATAAATATTAAATTGAACACTCACACACGTAAGTCGATCTTTGATCGCCATCTCACTTTCTAGGGTTACCTCTCATTGTTGCCTAATCAAAAAGGTCAAGTAGGGTGTATAAAGCAAAAGTCCCTCAAAATAAAGTCATCTAGTCCCTTAACAATAAAATATCAAGTCCCTAAACGGTTGCCTTCGTAATGATCTTGTCCCTTTCGAATAATGATGACAGTCCCTCCAAAATTGCTTAATACACCCCACAGTTGCCTACATAAACAAATCTCCCTTACTTGTCCCTCACATCCAAGGTAATGACTATCTATTTCTTAATAATAGGGATAGTCTTACCATTTAAAGGATTCAAGAACAGAAAGACTTAAACTTTAGGGTAGGTTCCTCATAGTTACTTGCTCACTATTCAAAAAATTTCTCAAACACTTCACAAATTTCAAACAATTTTCAAACACAAGTTTTTTACGCATCCGTACATGGATCATTATCAAACTCTTATGAAAATTTCTATTCACACACTTCACATTTTCAAAAACAATTTAAAGTGAGCTAAGTAACTAAGAGCCCATGGATAACCATGGATGTAAAGGGTGCTAACACCTTCCCTTCACATAACCTACCCCCCGGACCCAAAAATCTTTTAAAAGGTCTTTCCTGTTCTTTTATGCCTTTCCTTTGGATAAAATAAAAGTCGGTGGCGACTCTTGCTATCCGCAACATAACTAAAGTCAGTTCTCCCACCGTGTTACATGCCCCATTGTTCCTGGCCTGATTGTTTTCCACCATCTCGCGCAAGTGCTCCTGAGTTTGATCCATCCCAGTCATGAGGGTCATGAAGTTGTCCATTCTTGCTCTTAAGTCATCCAGATCTTATTGCATTTGATCCATTACTCTCTCTCTCTCTGTTTACTCTTGTAGGGTATCTGTACACGGTTGGCTGTTTCTGAACCTTCTTAGGAGCTATAGTGCCTGAAAGGACATAAACGTTAGAAACTGATGAACCACCTGCAAAACATAAAACACGTTATATGTATGCAATGTAACTAATCATGTTTCCATGTTCAGGCATTTATGTGCCCCAGTTCTGGTATTTGCTCCAGATAGCCCCTTTGAGCATTAATTTTCAAACTCTCCCTTTGAAGAGTGTTCAGATCTCAGCAGTCTCAGACAAACAAGCTTTGCGTACTCAGAAATGATAATTGAGATTTAACATTGCACAACATGAGTAACCCACTGGCAGCCAAAGTTAGAGTACAAACAAATTCCCCAAAGGGTTACAAGTCAATCTATGAACAAAAAGATAAAGCAAGACTCCTACAACAAGCCTGTAGGTAGTCTGAACAACAGTAAATTAAAATCGACTAAAGGAAAGACTCAGGTTCTTCTTCTGCAGCCATCACTTATGTCCGGTTCTTCTTCACGCCTGCTCTCAACTTAAGCTCTGCAATCTCTTTCAATGCCTCCTCTAAGGTCATCTGGCTATGTGCCAATTGTTAAGTCTTCTCTCTTTGTATTTTGTGAACTTGTTCTACTTCTTCCATCTTAAAGGCCATCTGTACCTCGAAAAACTCTTCCTTTTATTTATACTTCTTCTGCTCCTATTCCCTTTGGCCCTGTAACCAAACAATGGACTGGCGAGCTTCTTTAAGAGTCTTCAATGTCTTTTTACACTTCGCTTCTCTTTTTGATTCCATTAGACCCAATCTCTGAAAATGAGCTTCTCTTCCAGCAAACTCCTTTTCTTTAGCTTTTAAGGAGACTTGCATCTTCTGTAGCTTTTCCTCTGCTTCATTCTTAGCACGATTGGCAAGGTGGTACAAGTTAACCATTTCAGCATTCTCTATCCGGACCTCATGCAATTGATCTTCCAACTTCTTATATTCTTCAAGAGAAACAGTATTCTGACATGGCACCTCTTTGGGATACAATGGAGCTTCCACTGAAAATGGCATGAGCACTTCCTCTACCCGCTTTTGTAACCATGTAGCAAAAGGAAGATATGTCTTGGGATCTACCCTTCCAAAATCCTTCTTTCATTTCTTCACCCTGTGAGCCCAAGCCTGAGATGCTTGTATGACCAACTCCTTGTTTCCCTCCACAGAAAAGTACAAAGACCCAGCTAATTCTTCCATACTCGGTGGATCCCTCAGAGGATAACCAAATTGTTTCCTGGCTAAGACTGGATGGTAACTGATCACACCCTTTCTCCCTAGCAAGGGCACATTAGCAAAACTCCTACAACTAACTAGTAACTCCTTTCCCAACAAATCTTTGTTATACCCCAAGCTATATCCTCAGAAGTTAGTCCCATTAGCCTCCTGGACACCTCCACTCATCTCTCATCTCTTTGAAAGGGCCTGACTTTGGCAATTGCTTCGCAAACCAATCAGTAAATAATAGAGCACAACAACCCACTGGTCCACCTCTACCTTTCTCATTCCGGTAATGAACATTGTAGTAGAAGTCTCCCAACAAGGTTGGTATAGGATTACCTTTATCAAAAATGGAGATCACCTCCAAACTCACAAACTCCTTTTCTCCCGGGAAAAGACTAGATCCATATACCATCAAGGCCACCACAACACCAAAATCTCCCCACTTACTTTCTTTGGCATACTCTTCAGCTTCTGGTATAAGCACATCCCAAGGAAGTCCTCTGCCCTCACTGTCCTTCAAAGCTTTCTTGACCTTAGTAACTGGTATATGATAGACTCTGGATATGTCTTCTTCCTTGAGAGCTATCTCTGATCCATAGTAAGGCAAAGTATCTCTGACAGGAATACCCAAAATGCTAGAAATCTCCTACAAGGTAGGAGCCAAAATATAATCTGGAAATACAAAACACCGCAATAAGGGATCATAGAACTGAAGCAACGTGTGCAAGCTATCTTTCTGGTCTGCAGTAGGTTTATCCATGTACTTCAAAATCTGACCATACCTCTTTCTGAAGTTTCCTAAAACCTGATCATTCATCAGCCCTGCTAGTCTCTGAACACTCTTGACTACTGGTTGGAGAAAAGTGTAATGGACATTTTTCTTTCTTGTAACTTTCTTAACTTCTTCCATCTGGAAAGCTTACAATTACCAGAACTGGGTGCTAGACTGTAAACAAAACCTGAAAATGGAAACACAAATAGTTAATGAGAGTATGATGTAATGCAAATGCAATGCAGGCATATGATCAATCTGGGACCATCTGGATACTGGATATTAGGATCCCAAGTGACTAAAAACCAAGATTCTCTGAGCCATAACCATCTGATAGAAACCCTCATAACCAAAAGATCAAGAAATCCAGAACCATAATGACCAAATCACAACAGAGAGCATACTGATAATGAGGGTATGTAGAGGTCAAGGGTTCCTGCAAACCTGTAAACCCCTCCCAATCTCGCGGGTGTCCTCCGGGTCAAACATCACGGACTCTCAAAGCCGAATAGCAATAATACGTTCACCATTTCCGAGAAATGGCTCATGACCAAATCAGGGAATCGGTTTGGCATTATGTACTACTCAGGGAGGTCTCAGCTGAGTCCAGGAAAACAAGGTCATCCTATGTGAGTTCCAGGTGGGCCCTCGGGTGCGAATGCGTTTGCCACACAATGTGGTCTGCCACTGTCACCACTAAAGCGGGATGTTTCTACGAGGTTCTCAATGATCGGTCCCCAGCTGCACATAACTATCAAGGTTATGAAATGAGAGAGGAAGATCCCCAAATCAAGACATTTCCAAGACGGTCGTAAATCTAGGCGTGGAACTCACTACTACCCCTATGACAAGATCTCATGAGGCCAAAGTGGAACCACTCTAAGTCCTAGGGTGCACTCGAGCCTTGGTACTGAGCTCATCTCACAGTAACAGTATCACCCAAGTCCCACCAAACAGAAAATTCAGTCCAGACAGTCCAGTAATAATATATGATGTAGGAAAATAAATACTAAAAACTGTAAATAAAGCCGTAAATAAACTGTAAATAAAATAGTAAAATAAACACACAACAGCAAACAGTCAACACCCAAAGAAACAGAAACAAACAAACGCTAGGAGATACTCTCAAGGGAACCAGAGATACTCTGTTTGGGCTGTCCCCAGCAGAGTTGCCAGTTGTCGCTCCCTGGATTTCCATCCTGGTACAAACGCAAAAGTGGCGCAGAGAGATGTAGAGTCGCCAACCAGGCATTTTTATCCCGAAGGAACGGGAATGGTAATGCTACACAAACCAGAAGAAAAGAAGAGGAAGGACATGGGTCCTGCGAACCAAAGAGACTGAGTTCGGGAGTCGGTTACGACCCGAGAAGGTATTAGCATCCCAGTTCGTCCGCCGTACCCGACGGGATCCACGCTTGCAAAGAAATTTGTTTCAAAGGGTGAAGAAATGAAAGCTATTGCAAAGAAAATGAACTGAACTGGATAAACGAAAAGAAAAGGGAACTGAAAAAGAAATGAAAATGAAATATGTAGGGAAAATAAAGATTGTGCTCAAACGGGCCCTACCCCGCTGCCTACGTACCTCATCTGGACAATGAGGATCAGATTCTCCGTAGTTCCCCTAACTAGGGGTGAAAAAGATTGCTTGTGTCTTAAGGCTTGAACTGCATATGTCAATGCTAAGGTGTTGCAGGCTCGGACGACGAGTGTGTTACCGTCTTGCAAAATGACAAGTAGGAGCAAGTTCGTACAATGAGAGTGAAGGTGATGAGAAAAGAAGTCCCAAAGGAGAGACGTTTATTGTTTGTCCAGTGTTTTTTTATGATTTTTCTATGAGTGTGGCACAAGGAATTGAACCAAAGCTCTTTTCCATGGAATGTGTACTTGCTACTAACTTATTGAATATATTAAGTGTTTTTGTAATTGAAATCAAGAAGTGTGTTTTATGATTTTCTTGATGAAGATGGTCTCATGATCAGACTTGTGCATCATGATGAACAAGCTTGTACTATCCCAAGATGGGAAAACTACAAGTGTTTCATGGAATAAGGCTATTGCACAGGAGACCACTTCAATCCTTATTAAGTGTCTTTTAGGTTTTGTTTTGAGATGATAAGAGAAGGAAACAAAAGGATCTTAAAGGTAAAAGTCTAATGGGAAAAGACTAAATCTAAAGTTATCATGCAAAAATTGGTCCTAAGGTTAGTGTGGTTTGAACTCTATCCTAATGAAAAGAAGATCAAAGGAGGAGAAAAAAAGAAAGGAGAAGAAAGCTAGAGAGGGGAAAGAGAACCACATGATGGCACAAAGTACATCAAAACTCACAAAGCAAAAGCAAAGCAAAAGAGGAAAGATGAAGAGTTAAAATATGGATAAACATCCACACTTCTCTTACCATAAGCCCCTGCGATGTTAGCAAAAATCCAGCAAATTGATCAACACAATCATGGAACTAGCATGTTCAAAGGTTCTAGCAAACAAGGATCAAACAACATGCCAAGCATTGCAAATACACGAATTACGCGTCGAAAACATGAAAGCATACATCAACCAGCAAGCAAATCACCCTAAAATAGCATGTTCAATGATCATACAATGATCCATGGCAATTAAAACAAGCAAGGGGATCAAACAAGCTCAAAACAACCCCAAAAAGTCATTCTGCTTCAGTGTTAACCGGTTAACCAAATGCGTTAACCGGTTAACCAGTTTAAACCTGCACAAACTATGCATAAAACAGGTGCGTTAACCGGTTAACACTGTTAAAACAGCAGCAAATCCTGCAGAAACAACAGCTCAAACCAGCTTATTCAAATAATCTCACACCAGTCCAGCAATCAATTATACATGGAGTAAATAGATCAATTCACATTAATCCATATCATTAAGCTCATGAACATTAACATTCGGATACGGTTACAAATCAACCAATCAATTCAAGAAACGCAAGCAAATACACAAGCACATGGTGGATCTAAAGCACAAGCATGCAAATAAGCTAAAAACAGAGCTAGATCTGAAATTAACCAACCTACAAAGCTGAGATATGCTTTGGTAAATGTTGTTTGAGCTGGAAATGAGAGATATCACAGAGAAATTAGAAGATCTGGTGCTAATCTTCAGACTCCATGCAAAATAAATGCAAGCAAAAGGTCTTGATGTAGAATTTTGGATCCAAAAGCACTTCTAGATCCCAAACCAGATCTGAACCAAGTAATAAACCAGCAAAATAATGCAAAGAAGCTATGGATGGAGGTTTAGTTCCAAGATCTACACACTTTAATGCAAAGTTGTGTGATCTTCAAAGAGGAACTTTGAGTGATTTGGAAAATGGGAAGAAAAAAGTGAGAGAATGGTGAGAGAGCTCAAAATTCAGAAAATGAGAAGTGAAAATTGTGAGAGAGTGTCTTGGTTTGGAGGGAAATGGAATAAATATGGTTTAGGTTTGGGGCCCAAAATTTTGGTTTGGGATCCAAAAATATGGCTTGGCATTGGCTTAGAAAGTGATTAGGATTTAGCATTGGAATTAGGCTTGGACAAATGCTCTAGATCCTTCTCCATAATTCCCAATTAATTCAAATGAATAAAAATCAGAAAATTCGAAAATGGAGCCAAAATACACATGTTGAACTTGCTGCTGGAATTCAAATTTCGCAGCCGTTAACCGGTTAACCAAATGCGTTAACCGGTTAACGCAGGGAAAATTTGAATTTCCCTCCGTTTGGTGGGAAACCTCAAGAATAACCCGACGCCAACCGTTTCAAGCTGATTTTGATCCTCATCCCTTTTTTAGGGTCTTGAAGATGATACAGAGCTTGTGCAAAATGATCCTGTGAGATTCTTGCCAGGTCACCATGCTCTTGATTTTGACTTGCAGTGCTTCAAATTTCCCGGATGGTTGATCATATGCCTTATGCTAGAACATGTGAGAGTTATGTTTCATTTTTCTATGCAAAATGCTAAGAATATAACATGCTTATGATGATTATGATATGATGATGATGCTAAACAGAAGAGGGCAAATTTAGGGTGTTACACTAAGGATGCTCGTCCGCATATTTAATCTATACACAGCGTCAAACACTTATACCTTTTATTTCTTGAGCGTGAACACTCGTCCGTGTTTACCATTCCCCAGCAAGTCACCAACAAAGCAACTTTCTTTTATCCGACATTCGTCCTATGTCGTGATATTTTCGGCAGCCGTCCCCTGCCAGGTGATCGTCCTTCACCTTTGGATGACCGTCCCTCATCCTTTCCCCAGTGGAGTCTCCATTTTTGGAACCCTTTTCTACCCAACATTCGTCCTATGTCGTGATATTTAGCATCCGTCCCCTGCTAGGTGATCGTCCTTCCCCGTTGATGACATTCCCTCATCATTTTTATCTGGTGGCCGTCCCCATCGTTGATCTTGTTATCCGACATTCGTCTTATGTCGTGATTAAGAGCAGCTGTCCCCTGCTAGGTGATCGTCCCTCACCTCTTGACGATTGTCCTTCATCATGCTTATCTGATGGCCGACCCCATCGTCGAACTTTTCTATCCAACATTCGTCATATGTCGTGATAAAGAGCAGCTGTCCCCTGCTAGGTGATCGTCCTTTGTAACAGCCCGGGCCCCTCGCAAGGCAATCCCGGCACTGCCACCTCACGATCTTCTCTACTCCCCTCACTAGTAGAATTTTTGCCTTCCGTAGGAATCTAACCCTATACCCCTGGGGTTCAAGTACATGTTCATTCCATTCCCACTACCAATTGAGCTAGTAGCTCAAGTGGTAGTGGGAATGGAATGAACATGTACTTGAACCCCAGGGTACAGGGTTCAATTTCGACGGAAGGCAAAAACTCTACTAGTGAGGGGAGTAGAGAAGATCGTGAGGTGGCAGTGCCAGGATTGCCTTGCGAGGGGCCCGGGCTGTTACAAAAAAAAGGTGCTTTTTTTTTGTAACAGCCCGGGCCTCTCACAAGGCAATCCCGACACTGCCACCTCACGATCTTCTCTACTCCCCTCACTAGTAGAGTTTTTGCCTTCCGTGGGAATCGAACTCTATACCCTGGGGTTCAAGTACATGCTCAATCCATTCCCACTACCAATTGCGAGGGGCCCAGGCTGTTACATCCTTCACCTTTGATGACCGTGCCTCATCATTAATTTCATTTATTCTTTAAACCGATGGCCGTCCCTGTCGTTGTTTACGTTACTTTGCAAGCCTGATGGTTGTCCCCATCATTGCCTTTATTCTTTAATCCCCATAGAATCTTGTTTCCTTACCCAATGGTCGTCCCCGTCGTGGTCTCTTTATTTCCTCAGCTTGTCGGTCGTCCCCGTCATTGCTTTGCTTACCAATTTACCCCCCAACAGTCGTCCTCTGCTTGATGGTCGTCCTCCATCGCCTTCATTTGATAATCATACTATGATGTATTTTACAATTTATATCCCTTTTCTTCTTATCCCCAGTGAGTGCAAATTTCAGACTGTCTTTGGTATTCAACCACAAGTTATCTTGTTTGTCTGTTAAGTTAGGCGCTTACACCCTGCACAGCTAACTCATGCTTGAATAGGGACAACTGTAAACACCCCAAATTTTCCCTCACTCATTTCACACCTTGTCTTGTGATCTTTCATTTTTGCATTAGCATAAACATTACACCTCACATTGCATATTTGTTTCATCTGCATAATCCAAGTTCATTTGCATCTAGGGTTTGTGATCTGAGCAATCCAAGATTCCATCTGAACCATCCCAAAGGTCTTAAAGCATTCCAAGAGGGTCCATGTGTGTTCTATCATCATATTATGTCCCTCAAAGTTCAAAGAAGTCAAGAAATCACAAGAACTGGCAAGGCATGGAAGCAGAGCTAGGGTTTTTCACTACACAGATGACCAAAATTAGGGTTTTGGTTTCAGAGGCCTCAAATCCAAATTTTTGGGTCATTCTTTTTTCTAATGTTCTTGATATGTTATAAGGATCATGTGTACCAATTTTGATGAAGAAATTCATTGTGGAAGTCATCTGTTCACTGGGTAACTTCCTGAGCAAGTTAAGTCAAAATCAGGGCATCTGAGGCCCCCAGCAATGGAACCAAAGGGATATTTCCATAAAATTAAAGTTCTATGATCTTTATTTGATCATTGAAGTGCTTGGAAGTTCACAAAGTTGAAGAAATTTGAGCTAAACCAAAAGTTGCCAAAAATGGAAATGACTTGTAATGGAAAATTTCCATTTTGGGAAAGATTTTCAACCCCATCTTTCTCAACCAAAAATGTTTCAAATGAAAAATTCTTGGTCATGAAAGTTGTAGATTAGGTCTTTCCCTTTTCAAAAATTACAAGAACATGATCTTATTCATTATGGAACTCAAGTTATGATCTTCCAAAGTTGGCAAAAATCCTATAATTTTCAAGAATACGCCAAAGAGGATTTTTTGCAAAACCACTTGCCAAGCTTCTAAGTGACCTCTAATTGACTTCTAAACATCATAACAACATCACATGACTCATTAAGATCAGAATTGTGCCTACAATTATGCATTTTCATGCCTTAAACTTCAAGAAATTTCAAAGGGGCCAAGACTTCCCAAAATTGCAAAATGGTATAGATCTTTCCATCCACTTGTGCCAGCAAGCCAAAACTGATCCACAAGCTTTCCTTGATCTCTGCTGAGCCCAGCCATGCCTAAATCCAGACCTGCCATGTGCCCATACCTCAAGTACAACCAACCTTGACATTTTGCAAATGAAGCCATATCAATAAGCGTAGCCCACAACAACTCTTCTGACCTATCACAGCTTCACATACATGCCCTAAGGATCACATTTCATAACATCTTGGAGCTTGATCATACCACACATTCAGATTGCCAAAATCCTCAAGAAACTTTCCTTCTTCGAAACTCATAAACCAGCCATCAAAACATCAAGCAAACTTCACCAATCATCTCCATACATCCTCTAGATCATTTCCCAACCATTAAACAAGCCTGAAGCCCCCTGAATCAAAAACACGATTTCACCCCCCTCTGAACTGAAACCTCAAAAACAGTCCATATAAACTTGTCTCAAGCTTTCCAAGAGCATCAAGCGGTTTATTGGAATGGAAAAGCATCAAAGAAGTGGCCAGAAAGCTCCAGTTTTGAAAGCTTCAACTCAGGTAACTTCAAGAACATTTTTTCCAGAAATGTGTTTTTAAGTTTATAAATGAATCTATGAACTCCCCTAATCATCATGATATGTTTACTTTTGAAAATGATTGAGAAATAAGGATGTATCGTGCTTCTGAAAGTTTTATGGAATTTTTCGTTTTGCTTTGATTCATGTTCTTGATGTAAAATAAATGAGTTTTGGGGCTGGATTCATGTTTAGGGTTGTTAGATGTTTGATTCTGGAGAGTTTGAGAGCTTGGGGTTGCGTTTTGAGGGAGATAGCATGAACGGGCTGCCGGAGAAGATGACCAGAGGTCTTCTCCGGCCACCTGAAAGTGATTAGGGCTTAATTAGGGTTTTAATTGCCAGATGCGTTCTAGGCCCTTGGATCTGGTTTAAATTAGGAATGAGTGGCTAGGATCAATTCACTTGGGGTTAATTCTGATTAATTAATTTAAAAACATAATTAAGGCCAGTTTGAATCTCCACCCTTGGATCTGGCGCGCAGTCAACTCCCTCCAAATTTTGTTTGAACCTGGACCAGTGGATGCGCATACTTCCTCTTTTATTCATTTTATTTTCTTTTTAATTCATTTCTCTTTCTCATTTTATTTAAAATACTTAGAAAAATCCCAAAAATATTTCCTTTTTCATTTTTGTTTCAAATATTTCACTTAATTAGAAAATGATTTTTATTTTATATTTTGAATATAAAAAGTATTTTTAAAATATTTAAATGTTTATTTTAATTAATTAATGAAAATTAATTAATTAAAATAGCATTTAGGTTTCTAAAGATCACAAAAAAAAAATCATGTTGCATCTTAACACATTTAGAAACATTTTCAAACCCTTCATACATTTTTCTTTTTGGTTTTAATCATGACTTGACAATTTTCTTTGAATTTAGGGTTCATAAAATCACATTTTAAACCCTAACCTTTGAAAAATCTTTTCTGCTTAACTATGAATGGTTTGAAGATGGTTCTTTTTGCATTGTTTTACACATATCATGTAGTATCTAGGATATTTTTGGCATGAAGTTATCTTGAATTTTCAATTTGTTTGGCATTTTACATTGAGGATCACCCAAAAAACCTAGAAACTTAGAAAATGCATAACTTCTTCTAGGTTTAGTTTCTGACCTCCCTCTTTGGATGGTAACCTAGTGTAGGTTTAGGGTTCCTTTGAGTGCATTTTCAATTTTTTATGATGTCATTTGCTTCTGTCTTTGTCATTTGCATCTCATGCTTTCATATAACCCTAATCTTGCATCTTCACTTGCATCTTACATTGCATTGCATGAACATATGAACTTGCCATGCCATTCTAAGCATTTGTATGCCATCTTAGACATATTAAGACATTGCTTGAAAATTGCTTGATAATTTATTCATACATTTGCTATGCTTTGCATCCATTTCATTTCATAAACATCCATGTGTTTACATGCTTCTTACATGCTTCATTTGCATTCACTCTCTTGTATGATCAAACACATGCATCTTGTATGCCTTTGCATCATATCAAAACATCATTTACATCATGTGTATGCTTCTGGTCTTGGTATTCACCCTTGCATATGCATCATTTCATTTCATCCTTTTCCTTATGCATCTTGTGCTAACGTTTCAGGTTAATGGTAAGTTTGTGTGGGAGGTGGATTTGCCTTCACCTCCCATCTCTTCTCATACTTTCATATTGCATCCTTGATGAATTTTTGTTTGTCCTTGAGTGGGCTTGCTCACTTGTGTTCCTCTTCCTTTCTTTCTTCAAGTTACTTATCTTTTTAGGAAGTAAGTAACTTATTCTTCTGCTTCCTCCTCTTTTCATCCTGCTTCTCCTTGGTGGCATCCTTGAAGACTTCTCCTTTTAAGCCTCACAAACCATAGGACTTCCAAGCATCATAACTTTCTAGGACTTAATAGTTTCCCTTATACTTTTTCCTTTGAGTCTTCTTTGTGTCTCTTTTCTTATCTCATCATTAGAGGCTAAACCTAAGTGTTAAACCCTTAATCTATTTAAACCTCTTAATCAATCCATCGAATAATCACTAAGACATTAACTTGTAACTTGGGCCTTACATTAGGGTTCTAATTCTTCCTTTATGGTTAAGAAGAACTAACCCTAGTGTTTAATGGACAAGTCCCCCCTCAAGTTGTCTTACAAATCATAAAACTCACTTCTTAATTTCATCTTCAATTAAAATCCATTTAATAAAGACTTGTTTTGTCATGAATTTAATCCCTAACCATGGATTAAGTTGAGGTATCTTCCTCAGCTTAAGTGTTCTCATCTATTATCCTTCTATTAGGATGGTGTAATGAGTCCACTAATCTGTGATTAGAGATTAAACTCATCACTTAACACTAAACAAAAACCCAAAAACATCTTAATAATCACAAATAGATTAATGATCTTAATCCTACATCATTATGGTAATTAAGGTGAGATGTTTATCTCATACTTAAGTATTCTCATTATCCCTAATCAGGGAGGATATAATGAGTTTACAATCCTTGATTTAGGCTTAAGTTCATTAACTTATGCAAAAACACCAAAATACAATGAAAAAACTGAAAACACAAAAACAAACAATAATCGTCTCCTTCGGGATTCTTTTCTCATTATATTAACTCACAAACGAGAACTTGCTTCTTCCTTCTAATGCAAGACAGTTAGCACTCGAGCCAGACGAGTCATACACTTGAGCATAGACAAGTAAGCAGTTCACAGTCAATTTATCTTTCAGTGTCTTTGAGTCGAACTACGATGTTCTGACTTCCTCATCGCACGCGAGGATACTTAGGCATAACTTAACTATTATCGAACAAAAGTCTCTGTGTCTTCCCCCTCTTTTAGCATTCTCTTTTAAGCCTCAGTTCATGAGCAATTCACATCTTTCTTGCACTGACACTTGTATATTCTTTTCCAGCTTTTTCACATAGATAGCACATACACCTACCCCTTTAAACACAATCTTGTAAGCAAGGATCCCGTCGAGTACGACGGACAATCTGGTTGCTAATACCTTCCTAGGTTGTAACCAACCCCCTTTCTCAGTTTCTCTGGTTCGCAACCGTCTTATCCATCTTTTCTAGGTTTATGAAGCATTACCTTTCCTTCGGGATAAAAATGCCTAGCTGGCGACTCTATTCACTTCATCTTCATTTTCTCCTTTTGCCGACCGTTCGCGTCTGTACCCTATCTGACTTAGGTGTCTTTTCGGGGAGCGAAAGAGATGCATGGCATGCATGAGATAATTTGAAGCTCTTAATGCAATACATTATGATCACCACGTGATGAATGAAGAATTCCCTCTAAACTGAATTGAATCAAGCATGAGATACATTGCCTTAGACTGCAAGAAAATAGGTTGCACACATTGATCTTCTATGGAGTGTAACTTCATGATCAAGCTATCAAAACATGGAGTTCTTGTACTCAATTTGAAGTGAATGATTCATACAACAAGTTTTGTGTTCACACCAACATGAAATAATGTCTCTAAACCATTCAAATATGTGCATGAAATCAATGCATAAAAATTGCACATATGGCCTGCATGGGAAGGTGACATGTCTTATACAAATGGCCTATGGTTGATCAGGATGGACATCACACTATGAACCTCTATAACTTTCACACCATTGATCAAATAAAAAATATTCAAACATGAAAGTTGTAGAGAATGCAACAATGAAAAACTTTTATGTTTGAGAAAAATTCATTTGAGGTCATGTTGATGGAGTAATTTTCCTTGACATGTTGCCCCACACATGTTTGACAAAATGCCTTGCCGGGCGCGCGCATGTGGCTTGCCTTGCTAAGGTTTTTTCCCTAGTTTGATCATACTTTGAATGATCATAACTTCCTCAATTTTAATCCCATGAACATGTTCCACCTATGGATTTGAAGCTTAGACTTCCCTCTTTCAAACAATCCAAGCGGAATTTTTGTTTGACTTTTATTTTGGGAGAAGGCCTCTCTTGAACATGACTAAAAAATGGCTAAAACATGCCATATTTGGAACCCCTAATTTTCCAAAAATGGTAAGTTTTGATTTTCTTGATTCTTGATGATTCCTCGATAATTTCTTGATCAATTTTTGTCCATAGACTCCTTGTAACATCAATTACATGATTTTGACCTCAAAAAGTCAGGAGTTGACTTTTTTTCTCTACACAGTTGACTTTTCCCCAATTTCTTAATTTTCAAGTAACTGACCAATTGAAGACCTTCTGAAATGATTCAATGGATGGTGTTTAAACCCTAGACATTTGACAGCATGTGTAGAAGATTGAGATCAAGTTTGAACCAAAATTTCCTTGGGAAGCCCCATTAATCAGAAACCCTAATTTTGGCCCCTTTTGTTATGAGGTGATGCACTGCTTGAATTCTTTTGATCAATCCACATCTTTATAAGACTTGAGGAATCAATTTAGATCTTGTGGGATGTTGTGAATCCTTTTAACATTTTTTAGAAGCCATGTGACCCTTCTATTGCTTTTGGATGATCATTAATTTCATTAGTCATTGATCACATGCATTATGCCTCTAGCTATGATTGTCATGCTTCAATTTTATATGTAAAGATGTGGAATCATGTATGAAATATGATATGCTAGATGCTATGAGATGAGAGGGGAAATTTTGGGGTGTTACACTTGGTAGCCCCTAGAGTATGCAGGTTTGCACCGAACTGGGTTGACAATCTATTGTGTTATTACTGCTTTTCTTTATATTGTTTTTATCTTGTTAATACTAATATAGTAATGTCGTGACACCGCCTTCGACATCACGTATATGATACCATAATTTCAATTGGTATTAGAGTAAGCATCTTGATCTATATCTGGGTGAGATCTAGGGAAGTTACTTTCTAGTATAATGGACAAGGAGGGTGGGGTTTGTGAACATACCACTCATTATGGATGGAACTAATTATGTTTACTGGAAGCTAAGGATGGTTGCCTTCTTGATGTCTTTGGATAACAAAGCTTGGAAAACTTTTCTGAGAGGATGGAAACATCATGTTGTTAAGGATAAAGATGGGAATGATACTACATAATTGAAGACAAAATAGGATTGGTCTAAAGAAGAATATGAGCTTACTCTAGGAAATTCTAAAGCCTTGAATACCATATTCAATGGAATTGACAAAAACACCTTCAGATTGATCAATACTTGCATTGTTGCCAAAGATGCTTGGGATAGTCTCAAAACTACTCATGAAGGTACCTCCAAAGTTAAGATGTCAAGACTTCAGCTGCTCACCACAAAATTTGAAAACTTAAGGATGAAAGATGATGAAATCATTTATGATTTTTATATGAATATCCTTGAAATAGCCAATGCTTCAAGTGCTCTTGGAGAAACAATGTTTGAAGAAAAGTTGGTGAGAAAAGCTCTTAGATCTCTCTACCTAAGAGATTTGACATGAAGGGCACAACCATAGAAGAAGCTAATGACATTAGCATGATGGGATTAGATGAAATTATTGGATCTCTTCAAACTTTTGAGATTGGCATAAGTGACAAATCTGACAAGAAAAACAAAACTATTGCCTTTTCTTCCAACACTAAAGATGTAGTAGAAGAATGTGATTTGAATACTGATGAAGGTCTATCTAATGCTATAGTTCTTCTTGGGAGACAGCTCAACAAAGTAATGCAAAAGATGGATAGGAAGTCAAGACCAAAGGTCAAGAACAACTCATCTGAAATTAATAGGTCAAATGATTATGGGAGAAATACAAGGGCTGAAGTGAACTCTTCTCAAGGAAAAGAAGTTCAGTGTTATGGATGTGAAGGTTATGGGCACATCAGATCTGAATGTGCCATATATCTCAAGAATCAGAAAAAGGTTCTTATTGTGGCTTGGTCAGATGAAGACACTGAAAGTGAAGCTGAAGAAGAATCTCCTAAGAATGCTACTGCTCTAATTGGGAGATATTATTCTGATTTCACTGATGATGAAGTCACATATGATGAGTTAGCTACTTCCTATAGAGAACTATGTCTCAAAAATGAAGAAGTGTGCCAACAAGTAGAAGAACAGAAGAAAATCATATCACAATTGGAGAATGAATAGGAAGAACACTTGGAAACCATCTCCAAGCTGGAAAATGAGGTAACATTACTAAAATCCTAACTTGATCAAATGAACAAGTCTGTTAGAATAATGAATAGTAGTTCTGAGACTCTAGATGGGATTATGCAAATTGGGAAGTTAGTTGGAGATGTGACTGGTCTAGGATTTGACAAAAGAAAAGAATTTGTCTCAAATCTTGCTTGCTCTGAGTTCAAACCAAAGATGTTGAATTAAGTTTCTCATCATTATAACAGAAGATATGTTGCCTACATGAGAGGAAATTCCCATAAATGGAGGTGTCATTATTGTGGAAAGTTTGTTCACTTCAAGCCTTATTGTTTCAAACGATATGGATATTCTAAGCCTGTCCCTCAGCGTGTGTCACACCCCAAATTTTACCCCTAACTTTTCATATCATGCATTCATCTCACCATTTGCATACCATGATGCATATCAGGAATGTTGGATTTGCAAGAATTGCCAAGAAGGATATTTGGTTCAGTTGATTTTATTTTTGTGGAACGAGTTTTGTTTTTGAGTTGGAAAAGAAAGAAAGGTAGGTATTTTTATGGTCATGATCATTATGAATCCTGAGGATTATTTTTTTTTACTGAGTCAGGCGGACCTAGAATTGTTAGTTCATTGCTATGGAAGTTGGTTATAATTTCAATGTTTTTAAGTTTCAATTTCAAATTCATTTCAAGTTTCTAATCCCAATTTCTAGTCTAAGTTTACTTCTACATTCAAATATAATCTCTAAATTTGATTCCAATTCTATTACCAAATTAATTTCCAAACTCAATTTCAAGTTATTGATCTCAAGTCACTAATCTTTAATTTGAATTCAATATTGTTTCTCATATGTCAAATATTTCTGAGTATGCTTAATTTAATTACAATTCTAATTTCAATTTTCAAGTTCATTGAAAGTTCAATTTGTTTTTTATTCAAAAAATTTAATTCTAAGTTCTATTTTCCTTTTCACTTTTATTCATATTCAAATTCTAGATTTTTTCCATTTTCAATTCCAATTTCCAATTTCCAATTCATGGTTCAAATTCATTTTACATTCATGAAAATTCCAAAATTTCATTCAAATAGCAATTCAAAGTCTCAAATCGTGCTTCCTTTACACATTCATCATTCACCCACTTTTTCCTTTCACCAGGTCAAATGAGGGATTGTGTTTGGTCTACCTTTTGGATATGTTAGAATTTATACTTTGACAATTTGCTGGCGAATGGTTTCAAAGCTAAAAAAGGGTTACATAATACACATGGCAATTTTGGCAATTTGGTTGCAGGGTCAGATTTTGATTTATGTTTAAACCTGTGGGTGGTCTGCTATGTACATGTTTTGTTGGTAACAACATAATTCAAGAAGTATGCAATTTCAATTGGAAACAAAGGTGTGGAATTATACTTTCTTTTCATTTAAATTGTTTACAACATTAATTGGCTCCAACATTTACATCTATATTTAAATCTACCACAAGGACATGAAAATTCCTAAGCTAAGATTGTTTCAAGATGCATGATTCTAAGGAGCACGCCCATTGCTTCACAACCAAGTTGCTCCATGCTTTCCATTGAAAACCTACAAACAAATTTTGTTCATGCTTAAAATCCTTTTTTTTCAAACTCACATTTCAAGTGGCAACAACATAGCATTTCATGACATTTTAGATTAGCACAAATTCACCATTTCAAACATTCATTCACATGATCATTTCATTCAAAATTCATTCCAAACATATTCAATTATAAGTACTCATCCAATTTTAAATTCATGTCCAAATAGTTTCATCATCGTGTCATCATTCATTCAATTTCATTTTGGTCATTCAAAAAAACATATATCATATTTGGGTCATTCATCATTTTTTATCATACAAATTCATTTTAGATTTTCAAATCCAATTTCATCAAAACAATTCAATCTTGAGTTACAGTTTTTAATTATTTGTAAAGTTTGGATTTTGTTGAAAAGCTACAAAATAAAGATTAAGAAACGAACCATTATGCAAGTATGTTTAAGCCATGATGACGACCAAGTTAAAGTTTCAAAGGAAAGCTCTTTTCCATTAACAAAAGAAAACACCCTTGGTGAAAAAGTAGGCACAAGTCAGTCCTAAGTTTGAATCAATTCCTCACCATTGCATTCTCAATGTTAAATAACACGCCAGCAGCCCCAATGTCACGTTTTTTGTCATTTACTAAGTGCATTTATTCATAGCATCTAAACCTGCAGAGTAAGGATCCATAGACATTGCATAAGTGAATAACAGACAAAATTGAAAACGATATGGCAAAGTTACAGACCCTTTTTGCAACAGGATTGCAGATGTTTTCTCTCTCCACAAGTCCACAACAAGCATCGAAATGGGTAACATGAGCTTGGGCTAGTAATTTCTGGAGAGCACCTCGGTGGGCCGACGAATGCATAAGAAGTGATAAGATAGATATTTTCGAAGTCGTTTGATATAGCTGATCAATAACCTTATAATCACTCTTCTTAATGATTCTGAGAAATTATGCATCCTCCTCTTCCAAGACCAACCCTTTATCCTTGTTGGCAACAGCGGGAATGACTTCTTTAGGTGGAACTGTATTGACCTGCTGAGTGTAAACACGACCACTGCGAATTAATTTACTTGCACCTGCTATGTCAGCACTCACCACTTTCAAATTCTCCCTCTAACCAACCTATTCAGTCTTCTGATGAACTTCCCCTATATCATACTTCCATGGAACTGCTTTGGTATCTTCATAAAGGAAAGGGTTACTCCTTTGCTTAATCATTGTCTCTCGCAAATTAAAAATGGGCACTATAGTTTCTGGCATATTGAAGATGGGTTGAACTCCCGGGGATTCAACAATGTTCAACACGGGTGCTATGGTAGAATCAGACTCAAGAAAATTAAAGATGGGTTCAATCATTGCCACTTCATTCCTCTTTACACGACCGCTTACTTGCAAAACACCAAGATTAATCAAACCTTGAACATCTCTCAAGACCAGTTCACATCCCTTTGGATTATCATCACAAGCTTCACAAGTCTTATGATAGTTCCTCAACATACCCACCTCTACTAACTTCGCATGGAAGTCGCTAAGAGGGGTTTTGATCTATGTGGCATCGAAAATCAAATCTTCATCAGACTCATCAACAATGGCATTTATGGACCCATGTTTGGGTAGAGGATTATCTTTGACATTTGAACCAGTATATCTGAACGACATAATGTTTTTGTCCATCAAATCCTTCACAACATACTTCAAAGCAATACAATTCATTATAGGTCATAGGGATCTGAGGATTAGGAGGCCTTCCTCCTGGTCTTCTATTCTAAAAGTTGGAATTTGGATGAGGAGTTGGAGTCCTCTGATGGTAGACTAAAGCATTGGGTGCTTGTTGATAGCCTGGATTGTTGAGCATTGGTTGATAGGCTGGAACCACTAGAGCCGCTTGTTGATACATCGGTACTGCTTGAGTTGGCCGATACATTAGAACTTGTTGATTATATGATGGTAGAACAATGCAGGAATCTGCTTGAGACATTGTCACTCCCCGGATTTCCATCTTGGTACAAACGCGAAAGTGGCACGGAAAAGAGGTAAAGTCGCCAGCCAGGCATTTTTATACTGAAAGAACGGGAATGGTAATGCCGCACAAATCGAAGAAAAGGAAGGACACAGGTCCTGTGAACCAAATAAATTGGGTTCGGGAGTCGGTTACGACCTGGGATGCTATTAGCACCCCAGATCGTCCATCGTACCCGACGGGATCCACGCTTGCAAAGAAACTCTTTCAAAGGGTGAAGAAATGAAAGTTGCTGCAAAGAAGGACTGAAACTGGAAAAGAAAAGAAAAAGAAGGGGGAAAATGTAGGGAAAAATAAAAGAGTGTGCTCGAACAGGCCCTACCCCGCTGCCAATGTACCTCATCCGGACATGAGGATCAGAGTCGCTGTAGTTCCCCTAACTAGGGGTGGAAAGATTGCCTGTGTTTTAAAAGCTTGAACTGCTTTTGTCAATGCTCAGGTGTTACAGGCTCACCCGACGAGTGCGTAACCGTCTTGCAAAGTGACAAGTAGGAGCAAGTTTGTATGTAAGGAGTGAATGAGGTGAGAAGAGAATTCGAAGGAGAGACGTTTATTCTTTTTCCAGTGTTTTTTATGAGTATTTTATGAGTGTGGCACAGGAAAGTGAACTTAAGTCCTTTCCATGTAATGTGTACTTGCTACTACATTCCAAGATGGAATAATAGAACAAGAACACCAAGTAAGGAGAATTTATCCGATAGTTTTTCCAAGGGTTAGGGCCTAAGCTCACTATCTTGTTGAAGTTATTAAGTGTCTTATTAATTAAAATGAAGAAGTATTTTTTATGATTTCCTTGATGAAGATGGTCTCATGATCAGACATGTACATCATGCTAGAGAAGCCCACACTATTCCAATATGGAATGAATATGAGTGCCCCATGGAATAAGGTTATACATAAGAGACCACTTCAAACTTTATTAAAGTGTTTTTTAAGTTTTTGTATGAAGATAAGAAGAGAAGAACCAAAAGGATCTAAAGGAAAAAGAACTAATGGGAAAGACTAATCCTATAAGTTATCATGCAAAGAGTTGGTCCTAGTTTAGTGAGGCTTCAACTATCCTAAAGAAGAAGGAGGAAAGAAAGAAGAATGAGGAAAGAAAGAAGAAGGAGAAAGAAGAAGTTAGAAAACAACTTACTTCTCTAAAGAAGTTAAGTTGTTCCTAAGAGGGAGAAGTAATTAAATTGTACAAAGGATGGCATTAGGCACATCACAAAGACAAGTATGAAATCAAATAAAGAGATGAGATGAAGGTTTGAAATGTGGATTACATCCACACTTCACTTACCATGCACCTACAAAAAAAGGTTAGAACATGTACAAGTGGTAAGATGAAAACAAATAGGATCAAATGAGATTCAAACACACAAGAGACCATATCAAAGCATAACAACCAGAAGTGGAACTTTTCATTCACATGCTAAGATCAATCAAGTAACATCATTAAAGAATTAGAGCAAACAAAGCAACACAAAACAATACAAGTTACCATGAAGAAATTAAACATACATGAGATGAAAAGAGATCAAACAAGCTAAGCATGCTTCATAAAACCCAAGAATAGAACCCTAACATGGAAAAGAAGGGTCTAAGAAACAATTAGAATCATACAAGAAATCATACACGTTCAATTGGGATCAAACAAGAGAGGTGGGTGGACATAAGAAGTGATGTGAGCATGCATATAAGTGTCAGACTTAAAGATCAAAAAACTCAAAACAAACCAAGGTACAATCATCATACAAAGACCAGGGGCTCATTCGCAAGTTAAATGACCTCAAATCAACCTCTAGGAGTTGGCACAAGTGCCCTCCTAACCTAATGAGCAAGCATACATCAAGAATACCTTCAAAATAGGGCAAGCAATCACATAATTTCACATTAAATGGAAATCATACTAAAAAATTCCACAAATAATCACAAAGGCTCCTCAAACATATAGGATCATCATACCTTAAGGAAAATAATAAAATCAGAAGCAAAGAAGGTCAAAGGAATGCATAAAGCTCAGTTAGGGTTTTGAAACTTCATCACAAAGCAACAAGGAAAAAGTCAAGAAAATAAACTCTAAAATTCATGAAATAAATCTCATATGATCCTCAACATGTTAGAAATCAAATGCAAAAAGAACCAGGTTCATATCTATTACCAATTTCAAAATGGAAATCAAACAAACTAGGTTATGCATAAAAGGATTTAAAAGAAAAGAAATAAAGAACAAAATTAAAATCAGGCGCCAAAATTAATGAAAAATAAAATATGAAAATATCAGAAATTAAAGAAAATCAAAAGAAAGGTTGATGATTTTTTTGGTGATTTTTAATTAAGGTTTACTAATTTTAAAAATATAAGATGGAACAATTACTAAAAAAAGTAAGAAACAAAAGAAATAAAGGTGAAGAAGTGAGAGTAGCAACACAATTCAGTACAATGGCTTTGGGCTTCAACCAAAAGGGGCGCATATAGCAATACAAAGCCCATGTTCATCAGCGCATCACACAATATTATCATAGAAATTCAATAATAATTAGAAAAAACAACAACCAAAGGATACATCCAACGTATGTGATGAGGTCAACAGATTGAGGCAAGTCAACAAAACAAGCAATTATGGAGTGCATGCACGTGATAGTTATGGTAGAGTGACAAACATATGTCATTATTCAGAAATAAAACATAAAGAGGAAGCACGTGAGGGAGAGCATCCTTTTTTAATGCGTTGACATGCCAAGGTCCGTCCAGATCAAGAAATGAATGGCTAGGATTACATCTTCCTCCTCCCACCTGCATTCAAATGTTTCCAGAATCCGGTGATCGGAGTTAGGGCTCCGGCACCGGAAAATTCATACGATGAACACAAATGCACAAATATCAACAAAAACTTCCAAATCTAGACAATTCCTCATGATGATCAATAATATGAGATCAAAAACACCAAAAACTCAAGGACACGCACGGATTAAAGACAAATAGTTTGCACCGTAAAACTTTAAATCCATCATACATTGTCATTACACAAGCAAATTCAAATTCAAGCATATTAGTGTAACCAGAAAAGTATGTAAATCATAATTCACACAACCAAAATCATTTCTAGATCTATGAATTTAGTCAGGTACCTGAGATTTGTAGATCTTGAAATCCACCAAGAAAAGCCTCCAAATGGTGCAAATTTATCCCTTCTAACCTCTCCTTGCAAAATAAATTCAAGAAGAACTTGGATTGCTCTAGATCTTGAAGCTCAAACCAAGTTGCACTTGAATGGCAATGGAATAAATCTTCACTCTCTGCTTGAATTGATGGTTGAAATGAGATCCTTAGAGTTCAAGGATGAAGATGTTGTGCAGAAATGAATCAATGAGAGCTTGTGGAGAAGGATTCGATAGGAAAAGCTTTTGCGCATGAAACTTTGAAAGTGAGCAATGAGAGAGAGTTGTCACGAATTCAGTGCATGGGGTGCTTATATATCACTTGTACCAACACCTCATTAGGGTTTTTTGAGCAATTGTGGCAAGGGAAGTGTGATAGGGGTGTTTATGAAAATTTGCATGAAACCTCACATAGAATCATTCCCACGTGCATTCCCTTATTTCAGTGCACAATCTGATTCCATTTCACTCAAAATTCACCTCTGGATCAATCTTGGCCATTGGATTTAAGTGAGTCATGCATTCCTTGTGATTTTGCACTTTTGCATTTTGAAAAATATCTTACATTCCACCGACGAATTTCTTGGCTTCTTTGGGCAAACATGACACTTATGCAATACCTTGGAGTATTATGACCTCAATTGATTCCTAAAACAACTTGAAAATAAATTACATGCCATTTTCCAACTTGGTGGAAACTTGAAAATAATGTAAAACCCTAAAAATATCCCAACTTCTTTTTGTCATAACTTGAATTCCACACATGCTATGGACGAGTTCTTGTACTTTTTGAAAATGGGAGAACATACCCTACAACTTTGATGTTTGAGAAAATTTTATTTGGACCATCATGATCATGAAAGAATCCCTTGAAGATTAGGGAAAAACTTGCCAAAAATAGTAAGTTTCATTACAAGTCACTTACTAAAAAAGGAAATTTCTTCATAACCTCTTGATTATTGATCTTTGAGATCACCAAAACTCTTCCTTGACCTTAAGAAGGTCCCCTGACCTGAAAAACATGACGGGAGATCTTGAAATCCGACGGTTGACTTTTCAGATGCATAGTTGACCAGTTTCTTCATTTACAAGTAATAACTGAAGAATCAGCTGACTTCCTCAAGGAATTTTCTCACCAAATTTCATACATAGGCCTCATATGTCCTATAAAAGCCTTTGACCACAAGAATTAGTCAAAGATATGAGGAATCCTTGGCATGAGGCAAAACCCTAATTAGGGTTTATCTGTGTAGGAGCCACTTGCATTGTTGAGCTTCTGAGGATGCTTCAACCTTCTTGACTTTTGTGAATAATTTTGAACTTGTCTAACGTATGAGGAGACCTTGTGAGCTTCTTGCAATGTTACTTGGCTCTTGGCTTTGCTTGTAGAACCATAAACCTCCAGATGATTGATCATAAGCCTTATGCTAGAACATGTGAATGTTATGCTTCATTTTTCTATGCCAAATGTTAGGATATGGTATGTTATATGGAATGCTTATGATATGCAAATAATGAGAAAAAGCAGAGGTCAAATTTGGGGTGTTACAGCTGCCCCTATTCAAGTAATTGTTAATCTGAAAAGGACGAAAGCATCAGCTATCGGCCGTTCGAGATGAACTGTGGTTGAATACCAAGAATAACCAGAAATTTGCACTTTGCTGGAGAAATAAAAGAAATGTGAAATAAACCCAACCCACAAGAACTCATGCTGTTAAACCTTAACATGGTGTAAAGTAACTCAAAAGAAAACCGATATCTTGCGTAGATACAATAAAAACAAAGCAAACGAGCTCCTTTCTGACAAACGTGTTATTCCAGGTGAATGATATCTAGGACAGACGAGCCCTTCTCATATAGCTTGCATAGATACATGGTGCTTAAGACAGACGAGTCTTATTCGAATGACCTGTACGTCAGGAAAACGAAAATGCACTTAAGTTTGTGGGATAGACATGCATAATCAGGATAGACGAACCCTATTCACATATCTTGCGTAGATATACGGATCTAGGACAGAAGAGCCCACTTCACATATCTTGCTTAGATATGTGGTGCTTAAGACAGAAGACTCTTCTTCGGATGACCTATACGCCAGGAAACCGGTAAATATGCATATGTTCTACTGATCTGCACCATTTTGACGTTTAATCCCACCGTCAGGACTTCAAACCTCTTAAATACAGACGAGTATTGGATGATCATCAAGGAAACACAGACGAGTGCCCTAAATCAATAACACATACGAGTATCAGACGATGATCTAAGAAACACATACGAGTGCTTCAGACGACGATACAAACGAGTACCAGCCACTGATACAGACGAGTACCAGACAATGATACAGACGAGTACCAGAAAAGTATAGGAATCCACCACAGATGAGTGAATGGAAAAATGATACATACGAGTATCAAAGGCTATTAAATCAAACACAGAGGAATGCTTGAATTCTTGCCAAAAGATAACATAGACAAGTGTTAAAGACAATACGGACGAGTATCTGAAAGGTATCAAACACAGACGAGTGCTTTCCAAAAGATAACACGGACGAGTGTTAAAGACGATACAGACAAGTATCCGAAAAATATCAAACATATACGAGTGCTTGCCAAAAGATAACACGGACAAGTGTTAAACACGATACATACAGGTATCTGAAAGATATCAAACACAGACGAGTGCTTTACAAAAGATAACATGGACGAGTGTTAAACACAATACAGACGAGTATCTCAAAGATATCAAACACAGACGATTGCTTGCCAAACGATAACACAAATGAGTATTAAAAATGATACAAACGAGTATCTGAAAGATATCAAACACAAACAAATGCTTGCCAAAAGATAACACAGACGAGTGACAAACACGATACAGACGAGTATCTGAAAGATATCAAACACAGACGAGTGTTAGAAACGATACATACGAGTATCAATAAGAATACTTTATTTGAGAGGAGAGTAACAATTCTGCAGGGGAGAATACTTTCTGTAGAACCCCGTTGGGCAAGAGAACGTCCTGGCTAACATTCTGCTGAGGAACGAGATCAATATATCTTGACAATCCTTGACTCTGGCTGGGGAAATCAACAACTATTTGTGTTACTTGTCCCGCTGGCCAAAAATAAATTGGCGACTTCCTGGGGAATATTTCAATGATGAGAGTCGATCCCAATCATGAACTCTGGGGAAATGGAAATCCTCAGACTCGACTGGGAAGATGCTAGGTCAAATAACCCTGGCTGGGAGAAGGATTATGGTATTCTAACTCTATGGGGAATTAAGCATTCAGTTGTCTGCTGGGAATACTTCACAGTAGATTCCGCTTGGGGAAGAGAACTGTTCATACTACTTGCAGTTCTGCTGGGGATACCTCCCTACTTTGATTCAGCTGGGGAAAGGCTTTTTCTACAGAAAAATATTGTGGATCATCTTTTGAAGATAGAAACTGTACGGTGTCTCTTGCTAGGGAGCACACTCTGCTTGGGGAGAACATTACCTGGTACCATCTCCCTTTCTGTTCTAGCTAACAATTCAAATACTAATTCAAGAGGATTTTACAGAAGACCTGACATCTTCAAACTCTTGAAGAGATTAAATTATTCTTAAAACTAATTGCCCCATACCTCCTGGTCTACGAAGAAATTTGATTGAAGGAAACTCTTGCACAATCTTTCATCTTCACGAGATATTTTGCCCCAATATCCTGTATCAAGTGTAATCTGGATAAGGGCCTATAGAGACTAACTTCATCTGCCTTAAGAATAGTCTACCCTAGTATGAGCCTTAAGATGACTTCCTTTGAAGAAAAACCTAAACTGATTTCTCTTTGAGAGATTTAAATCTCGAAGTAATTGCCCTAGCCTAGCTGAAATCTGGGGAATAATGCCACGTGATTGCCCCATATGGCTGCATCTAACCCAACTGGTTAGAAGAATCTTTATCTCATTGGAATTCCTTATAAAAGGTGCACTTTGACCTGATTGTCCTTCAGAAGTGTCAGACCTTTCAACTTTGCACGATTAAAGTTTCTGGATTGCACTTCCTCATGGAAACTTTTGTGATTCCAAACAAATGTATGCAAGCAGAAAATGTTTTATTCTAAGAATGCAAATTCTAATGCAACACACGTGTTAATCTTGAAACTTTTATTAAAAATATGTCATTTGTGGATGAATCACAGTTTAAGCTGTAACACAAGCTTTTATGAAGTAAAACATGCATATGCAATACCAACAAAGGTCTTTTAGTACAACTCATAGGAGTCAGGAACGCCATCTTGTGATAGTACGCTCTCGAATTAACGATGTTTCAATTAGATCTTTCAAGGGTTGTATTGTGGCCTATTTCACGGTTATAGAAACAAAAGATATAGGCTCAAAGTTTATTTGTACCCACCCCTCTTTGTGATGTCCTTCCATTCCTATGTTCAACTAGCTTTCACAAACGCTCACCTTCCCTAAGGGTTTCGTGATGGTTGAGGAACCATTGCTACTAACAGTTTAACCACCACTTAGGTTGTTGTTGAAATAACAGTCACCCCTATTGTCTTTTGTGTCTGTGTCACACGACTTGTTTTTTCTTAAGGATCTTTCTTGTGTAATCCTGTTCGCATTTCACTTTTTCATTCTTTTGCTTATCCCTAACTCTTGCCTGGACTGATTTCTTTCGAATATTTTACAATTGGAGTCCATCGGGATGCCCTAACTTTTGCCTAAGTCACTTGTTTTCAAGTTCGAATTAGCGGGCTTTATTCATTTCTTTTTTTCTTTCTTTTTTTGAACAACTCGTGTGACACTGTTTCTCTTGACTGTTTTGTAAGGGTCGTGATTGTCTCACTTTCAGTTGATGAGGGATAACCGTTGTGGGTTTCGGTCTTTGGATCTCCTGATTTAGTACACTAAAATGTAAAGGACTCTCAAATAAACTCCTTGGTGAAAGTCTGAACACTCGGTCCAACTAGCTGACACCTACCCTGTCTCAGGGTTAAATGTAAGGGTTTTTTTCATGTGAAAAGAAGCTCCTACTTCAAGTCTCAAAGGGGTTAACGAGGGTCTATCTCCCTTATATCTATGGTGTTAAGGAATTTGAAACAAGGCATGTTCATAGTCAACAGGGTATTATTCAAAAGCACACGGTTGGAGATTATTTGCGTTTTCTTTTCGTCATCCTCCATCACAGAATTTAAGAAAGACAGTTCATATTGTAAAGAACATACACAAAATTATAACTAAATACGAATGAATTACTTCAAGAAAAATATGTGCATTCCATTAATTAGCATTGAAAATAAACAAACTTCATGCATGCATACAAAGTTCAGACAAACAAATAAAAGCTACAAATGAAAATGCAGTAACGAAGCTGAACATTGCCACTGTTGAGGAGACTTTACTCCGTCTGGACCTGTTGATCTTGAATACTTTCATAGATCAGCAGCTTTTCCAGATGGAATTTTCAATCTTCAATCAATTGGTCATATTCCCTGAACCATACTTCATTCTCAATTATTCTGACCTTAAGTCTTCAACGTTCAAACATTGACACGAGACGTCTGAAGAAAAGAGTGACACTGAGGTGAAATTTCCACATAAGGTTGACGCCTAAGGTTGCTCGCAAAGACCTGACGATCTCCTGCCTACGTATCTTCATTGGCCCAGTACCAATGAAGAATCAGAGCGACATAGTTCGTCTCAATAGGGAGGAAATGCAATAGAGAAACAACTGGATGCCTATTGAGAGGAATACTCATGGCTTTATTGCTTTAGATTTTTTTTACTTGGTAGAATCTGATAGAAAAACTTCAAGTTAAAGGCAGGCCGTCTGGCGTGATGACCTTGGCGTCGATCAAACCTTGCACCTCTCGTTCGAACTCCTTATAATTGTCAATGGTATGCCCAAACATTCCTGAGTGGAACTTGCACCTGGAATTCATACTGTACTCCGGAGTAAAAAGGATAAGGCACCGGTAAATCTTTCCCTAACTTAATAAAAGAACTTTTGAGGAGGCGATCGAGAAATTGACTACGAGACAGTGGACCTTGAACAGATCTTCCTTCAGATATCTTAGGTCCTCTCCTCTGTTGTAAACGATTCTGTGGAGGATACTAATGAGGGCGTCCAAACTGCCCCTGTACCCTTCTTGGGTAGCCAATGGAACATTTCCCTTCTTGGGTAGCCAATGTAACATTTCCAACCACTTTCACGCCTATTGGTCCGAACTCGATTACACCAGCATCAATCAAGTCTTGCACTTGGCGTTGAAACGCTTTGAACTCTTCAATGTCATGGCCTGGCGCCCCTGAATTAAAACTAGCGTGGACACTGCCATCCCTTCCCCTGGGTATTGTAGTAGGAAGTGGAGCCAACTGGCGAAGTTCAATCACTCTCAAATGCAATAGATGTTGAAGCAGATCATTAGGATGCATTGGTAAAGGATCAAAAATTATTTCCTTCTTCTGTTGATGTTGAGGTAGTACTGCTGGAGGAGTTTCAACCATAACCTGCTGTAAACACCCCAAATTTGCCCTCACCCATTCACACCATGGCTTGTGATCATTTCATATGCATAAACACAATCATAACATCTCATACCACAATTCTGATTCACTGCATAGATTCAAAGTCATCTGCATCTAGGGTTTGTGATTTGAGCAATCCTAGGGCTTCTTGAGCCACCCCAAAGGTCAACAATCACTTCAAAGGGGTCCATGTGTGTTCAAGTATCATATTCTATCCTCTCAAGGTCAAGAATGTCAAAAAATCACAAGAACTGGAAATGGTGTGGAAGCAGAGCCAGGTTTGACTGCACAGATGACCTAAAATTAGGGTTTTGGTTTCAGAGGCCATAACTCCAAATTTTTTGGTCATTATTGTTTCTATTGGTCTCTATATGGTATAGGGAGTATGTATATCAATTTTCATGAAGAAATTCTTTGGAGAAGTCATCTGATCAAGAGTTGACTTTCTGGACAAGTCAGTGCAAAATCAGGGCATCTAAGGCCCCCAATGACCCAACCAAAGGGTGATCTTCATCATTTTGAGTGTATATGATCATTATTTGATCATATAATAAGTGGGAAGTTCACAAAATTCAAGAAATTCAAGTCTTTTGCAAAGTTGACTTTTTGGGCAAGTTTGACTTTTAAGGAATTTGTCATTTTAGGCAACTTTTCAATCCTTACCTTTTGATCCAAAAATGCTTCAAATGGAAAAACTTTGGTCATGAAAGTTGTAGAATAGATCTTTCCCTTTTCAAAAAGTACAAGAACATGACCTAATTCATTTTTGATCAAAAGTTATGGTTTGTCAAAGTTGGCAAAAATCACTAAATTTCAAGTTATGCACCAAATGGAAAACTTGCAAATTCTTGTACCAAGCATTCTAGTGACTTCAAAATGACTTCAAAACTTCTTCACATGATCATACATGACCTAAAAACAGAATTGGCCCAAGGGATTTTGCATTGTTTGCCTTGGTTTTCAAGAAATCCATAAGTCATTTTTTTCATAAGGATGCAAAAATGGATTTTTGGCAAAATCATTTTCCAAAGAGTTATGTGATCACCAACTGATTTCTATGCATTGCCATGACCAAATGAGACATTATGCAACAAAAATTCAGCAAGAACAATCTCACATACATAGCACAAAATCATGAGGAAACACCAAGTGGGCAAGTTGCAAAAGCTAGCCTAGCTCATGATCCACATGTTGCAGTCACTCAAAAGCAATCCAAGGGCTATCCCTAACTCAAGCTGAAGCAAGACATGCCCTCAAACAGCTGCTGCCATAGCCCATGCTGCAAGTACCAATCACATTGACTTTTTGGCAAAAACTCCCATACTCATGGAACAGTAAGCAGCCACCCCTGCTGACCTGCTCCACAGGCTATTCACACAACTTGGGAGAGATATAACACAACATTGGCCCTTGAAGCAGGCAAAAAAAACCGCATACCACAAAAATCTGTCAAAACTTTCCTCTCTTCGAATCTCCTTCCACAGCCAGCAAACACCCCATTTCTCTTCACCAACAAATCAAACATACTCAAAGGAACCAGAATCCACCATGAATGCAGCCTGAAACCCTACCAATCACAACTGTGAAATCTGCCATATCAGAAATCAAGCTTCCAAAATAGCCACCAACAAGGGATTGTGAACATTCCATTGGCTTCAGGGGGTTCAGAGAAGGCATTATGCATCAAAGCAAGGTCAGAAGAGCCCATATTCATAGTTCATCACTTCAGGTAGCTTCAAATCCTCAACTTTTCAGAGCTTGCATTTTATGTTATAAATTGATAGTGTATGTCTTGCTGGTCATGGGGATGGTCTTAGAATTGAAAATGAGTGAAAAATGAGTTTGTACTGATGCTCTGAAATTTCACCCGTGAAATTTGATTCCTTCGATTTGCCTGATTCTTGGAGTTTAAATGATGTTTGAGGGTGGATTTGTATTCTAGGTTGTTAGAGGATCACTTTGTTGTGTTTAATTTGGTGAATGGTGGCCTGAATCATGACCTAGGGTTTTCAACCCGCCGGAGAAGATGACCGGAGCTTCCCTCCGGTCACCTGAGAGTCATTAACTCTAAACCCTAATTAATTTGCCAGATGCGTTCACAGCCTTTGGATGGTGATTAACTTAAGTTGTGCACGGCCCAAATTGATTCACTTAGCCCTAATCCTTTTTATTTAAATTAATTAAGATTAATTAAGTTAATTGAATCAGACTCCATCCTGGCCATTTAAAAATGCGCGCAGTCAAACCCTCTTTCCCAGATTCAAATCTCAGCCTTTGGATTGAATTACTTTTCATTTTTATTAATATTAATTCATTAATTTTACATTTGTTTTCTATAATTTATAAAAAAATAGTAAAATTCATTCAAAAATTCTGAAATTTTTTATACAAGCTTTTATTAAATTTCAGAAACCAAAAATATTTTTTATTTTTATTTTTAGCATTAAAAAAGTATTTTTAAATATTTAAAAGTCTATTTTTAATTGATTAATGAGAATTAATTAATTAAAAATACTTTTAGGTATTTAAAAATCACCAAAAAATTCATGAAACATTTAAAAACATTTAGAAACATTGTCCAACCTTCAAACCAAATTTCTTTTTTGATCTTGATGTATTTTGAGAATTTTCCATGGAATTAATTCATTTTTCAAGCATTATTTTGATCAAAACTTCCAAAAATCATTTCTGCCTAACCATTGAGAGTTGGACCTTGATTCTTTTTGCATTGCATTGTGTTTAGCATGTAGTTTGTGAGATTAAATGGCCATGATTTGATCTTTCATTTTCCATTTGTTTGACATTTTTCTTGTTAAGGAACCCTAAAACCCTAGAAAACTTAGGAAAATCATAACTTGAATTAGGTTAAGAGTTGGAACCTCTCCTTTGGGCAGTGAGTTAGTATAGGATTAGGGATCCTTTGAGTGCATTTTCAATTTTTTGTCTTGATGTTTGCTTCTGATTTTGGTTTTTTGTTTGATGCTTTGATCATAAACCCTAATTTGGGCTTCCATATGCATCCATCTTGCATTTGCATTTATACCTTGACTTGCCATGACATTTTATGCATTCATTTGATTCATATAACATCTTAAGACATATTGAAAGCATGTTTGATCATTGCATCTTGCATTTGCCATGTTGTATGCCATTTGCATTTCAAAACTTTTCATGTGTGATCATGGTTCTTAACTTGTTCCATTTGCATCCATAAGCTTGTATGATCATCTTCATGCCTTGATTCATGTTTGTAGCATCTCATAGCATCATTATCATCTCATATATGCTTCTGGTTTTGGTTTGCATCATGTCATTCCATCCCCTTTTGCATTGCATTGCATTCTCTTTCATTAACTTTTCAGGTGGTAAGTAACTTTGAGAAGTGGATTTGCCTTCACTTCTCACCTTTTCTTCTCATCTCTCTTGCATCCATGCTGCATTTGATATGTGTTTGAGATTGAGCTTGCTCATTCCTTTTCTTCTCACTTTCTTTCTTCAAGTGACTTGACTTCTTGAATGAAGCAAGTTGCTTTGCTTCTCTTGATCCTTTCATCTGCTTCCTGGTGGTTCCATTGAAGATTTCTCTTGTTGAACCTCACAAACCTTAGGAACAACCATGCATGACAATGATTAGGGTTTTGATTAGTCCCCCCTCTTAGTTTCACCTTTGTGTCTCTCTTGAGTCTTCTCTTCCCATCTCACAATCAGGGACTAAACCCTAAAGGCTTTAAGGCTTTGTGATTAAGCTTATGCCTGCATCCTTCTATTAGGATGGAGTGTATAACTTTAATCCTAAGTGTTAAACCCTTAATGTGTTTAAATCTCTTAATCAATCCACTTAATAATCATTAAGACATCACACTTGTAACTTGTGCCTTGCATTAGGGTTCTAATTCTTCCTTAACTGGTTAAGAAGGACTAACCCTAGTGTTAATGGACAAGTCCCCCTCAAGTTGTCTTACAAACCATAAAACTCATTTCATCATCATATCATTAATTAAAATCCACTTATTCAAAGGCTTGTTTTGTCATGAGTTTAATCCCTAATCATGGATTAAGTTGAGGAGCTTTCCTCAGCTTAAACATTCTCATCTATTATCCTTCTATTAGGATGGTGTAATGAGTTTGTTAAATCCTTGATTATGGCTTAACCTCATTACTTAACACCAAACAAAAACACAAAAACATCTAAATAATCACAAATGGGTTAATGATCTTAATCCTACATCAAAGGTGATTAAGTGTGAGAATCTGACTTCACACTTAAGGTATTCTCATTACCCCTAATCAGAGGGAAGATGTGATGAGTTTACTAACCCATTGGTTTAGGCTTAAGCTCATTAACTTATGACAAACTTTCAAAAAGCAATAAAAGACTGAAAACTCAAAAACAAACAATAATCGTCTCCTCCGGGATTCTTTTCTCACCACCTTCACTCATAAACGAGAACTTGCTCCTTCTGTCTAATGCAAGACAGTTTGCACCTGAGCCAGACAGGTCATACACTTGAGCATTGACAAGCAGGCAGTTCACAAGTCAATTCACCTTTCAGTCTCTTTGGGTCAAACTACGGTGTTCTGACTTCCTCATTGCACGAGAGGATACGTAGGCATAACTTAACAGTTATCGAACAAAAGTCTCTGTATATTCCCCTTCCTTCCAGCAATTATTATTTAAGCCTCATAATCATGAGCATACTCTTTCCTCACACTGACACTTCACTTATACACTTCACTTCTCTTGCACTGACACCTGTACATCTTTTCCAGCTATTTTTATACACAGATTGCACTGACACTACCCCTTTAAAACACAAATCTCTTAAGCGTGGATCCCGTCGAGTACGACGGACAATCTGGGTGCTAATACCTTCCCAGGTTGTAACCAACCCCCTTTCTCAGTCTCTCTGGATCGCAACCGTCTTATCCATGTCTTTTCCAGGTCTATGCAGCATTGCCTTTCCTCCGGGATAAAAATGCCTAGCTGGCGACTCTATTCATCTCCAGTGAGTTCACTGCTGTGTGTTCTCATTGTTCCTCTCGCCGACCGTTCGCGTCTGTACCTTTATTTGGGCCATTCCCACTTATCGGGAGCGACAACTTGGCGACTCTGCTGGGGAACCTTATATTGCAACCAGGGCTTCTGGTTCTTTTTATGGGTTCCTCCTAGCGCTTGTTTGATTTGTGTTTACTGGGGTGTTATGTGTTATCTGTGCTTGTGTATTTATTTTATTTATTGCTTTATGTACAGTTTTGTTTATTGCTTTCTTTATAGCTTTGTGCATATATCATACTGTCGTACTGTGCTGGCTGGATCTATTTGTTTGCTTTGGTGGGTGGGGTTCTGCTGAGAGTTAAGGTCCTATACCTGGGACCTGAGTGACACCTAGGCTAGAGTGGTTCATATTCTTTCCCATTCCATCTCGGTCTGGTGCGGGAATATGAAGCACGGTTCAGATATGGGTTTCTTCTTGAGAACTCTGTGTTGCAGATTTCCTGCAATGCTAGGGCCATCTGGGAAGCCTGCCAAGTCTGGATGACCTTTAGTATTGACCTTCAGAAACTGAGGTGAATTAGAGGAGGAACTTTTATGGTTATTGTAAACACTAAACCTCCGGGTTAGAAGTGTTTACACTTCTCATAACTGATCCGAGTCTGAGGATCCTTGTTTTAAAACACCACCTGTGAGGGGGTTGGGTTGTTTACAGGTTTGCAGGAACACTTGACCTCAGAATACCCTGTTACTTTGTTTTGATTAAGAGTACTCCATGTTGGAACAGTTCTTGTGATTTTTTTACCCTGGACATGTGACTCTTTATTTGAGTCCCCCACCTTGGTTACTGGACTTATAGACCTCCATCTGGATTTCTTGACATACATGGAGTTATATCAGAGCACTTGATCAGATCCAGCTCAGTCACAAACCCTTGCATATCATTTGCATACATCATCATTTGCATCATTTTAACATTTTCTTATTTGTTTTTCAGGGTATCCATTCTTTATTATTGGCTTGGTTTTGACCCCATCATCAGCTTAGACCTATCTTCATCAGTATCTACTTCAGCTATCTTCCACCTGCTTCAGTCACCTTCATCATCAGTCTCAGCCTGTCAGTGGCCCACTTTTCATTATCATCATCAGTATCTGTCTCAGCTTCTCCTCAGCAACATGGCACCAAAGAAGAGTAACATCTCCTATCATTTCTTTCAGCCTGAGCTAGCTGACATCAGGAGGATTCAGACCCTGATTACTCCAGACCATATACCACTTTTCAGAGAACACTATGGAGGCATACTTGATGTGGTTATGGATTTGGACCCTTCACAGAGGAGCTTGATTCATACTTGCCTGCAGTTCTATGATCCCCCTCTGAGGTGTTTCACTTTTCAGGATTTTCAGTTGGGGCCCTTATTAGAGGAGTTTTCATCATTGGTTGGCATACCTATCAGGGGTGGAGTCCCCTTCAACCCTGAGATGGCTTTTCCAAGTGATGAAGAAGTAGCAAAGGCATTATATCTGGAACCTTGCCTGATTGGGCAGAATATGACTACCAAAGCTGGAATCTCTGGCCTCCACTTGGATTTCTTGATCTCTCAGGCTACCTTGAAGGCCTCCTCAGGAGAATGGCAGGCAGTCTGTGCTTTATTGGCCCTTAGCATATATGGGGTCATTTTATTTGCAGATGAGCCTAAATTCATTAGCAAGAATGCAATCCACCTTTTCATCCTGAGGAACCCAGTGCCCACTTTACTGGGAGATTTCTACTACTCAGTGCACCAAAGGAATGAAAAGCAGAGGGGAAGATTAGTGAGGTGCTGTGCTCCCCTGTTCCATACCTGGCTACTCAGGCATTTTCCTAAGACTGATGCATTTTTGAATCCTCATCAGCAAAAGAATTGGGCTAGAAGACTTGCTGCTTTGACCTCAGCTGACATTAGGTGGTGCACTCAGAACACCAAGGGCAGAGATATCATTACCAGTTGTGGGCAGTTTCCCAATGTACCCCTGATAGGAGTCAAGGGTTGCATCAATTACAACCCTCTGCTATTCAAAAGACAACTGGAGTATGCACTGGTCCACACTCCTAAAGCACAAGACTTGGCTGAGACTCTTTACTGTGAGATTAAGCCTAATCTGGCTATTGTCAGACAAGCAGCCTGGGCCTGGGATAATGTTCAGACTAAAGGAGTAACCATTCTTGGGAAGTGCAACAATGTGGCCTCAGCACAGTACTATGAGTGGTCCCATGCCAGGGCTCAATTTTCTGGAATGCCCTTTACCATGGAAGATGTACCTGGACCATCCTCAGCACCACCTCCTGTCACTGTCAGTTTAGAGGAGTTTGAGAAGCTGAAAGAGAGAAATGAGAAGCTGACCCAGGCTCTACAGAAGACCCTCTGGGAAAGAAGTGATGGTAGGTTGGATATTGAGAGGTTAGAAAAGTTGAAAGGGGAGCATCTGGCCAGAATAGAGAAGTCTGAGGATTACATCAAGAAGTCTAGGGCTGGAGAACAGATCTTGAAGAATGCCTGCAAGGAGGCTCAGTTCCAGAAGGCCAGGACTGATTTGTATCTGAAGGAGAGTCAAGCTAGGTGGGTCAGAATCACCGAAGCTCTTACTCTGGAGGATAAGAGGACTCAGGATAAGATTGAGCAGTTGGAGGCTAGTGCAAAGGAGCAACAGGAAGCCCTGCTAGCAGCCCAGAGGGAGATCTCAGAGTTGAAGATCAGAGCTGGAGTGAAGAGGTCAAAAGACCAGAGTCAACACAAGAAGCTAGCTGCAGCTGTTACCACCAGGAATCTCCTTATCAGGAACCTTACAGAGCGTCCAGCTGATCCTGTGACTGAAGCACTTCTCAAGGAAGTTCAGGAGGATGAGTTTGGTCTTGGTGTCTGACTTTTGCTTGTTGTTGCTTTCATTCCATGTACTTTTATTTTCTTATGTTGTATTTTGACCCCTCAGAGGGCTTGTATTGTAAAAAGAAACAAACTATGTATCATTTATTTTTTGTAATATATGTGTCAGTCTGTTCTATCTGAGTTTCTTTCAAGCAACATCAGCAACATCTTCAAAGGGTCTGGAAAGGTCAAAACCAAGTATCAAGCCGGATACCTTGGAAACAAATAGGCATACTGCATTGCATACTAACCTTTGTTTGTTTTGTAGGTTTGTGTTGTTTGTTGCTAACTCTGTTGTGATTTCAGGAATTATTGCTCGACGTCGGGTGTTCCCACTCAACCGTCCACACAGATATCCAACCCGCAACAACCTTCCGGGTATACAGATGGACCAGGTACATCAGGACCTTACAGAGGTCAGAGCTCAAATGGCCAATGAGAGGCTAGAAATGAGGACTCAGATGACTCAGTTTATGGAGGTGATGAATAATATGGCTCAAAGCCAAGAGAGATTGAGAGCCTTGGTAGAGAGGCAGAATCAGGAAGACCCCCATCCAGGGACTGCTGGGACAAGCAACAATGAGAGGGTTCAGCCTCATGTCAACCCACCTGTATTTGGACCCCACCTTCATCCAGAGATCAACATCCCTGCTAATGTGAAAGGGAATGCTACTACAGGCAAAGTGCTGCAAGAAGACCCCCAGGAGGATCAGTTCACAGTGATGGGAGCTGGGGATGAGGCCTATGACAGAAGGCTGGATGAAATTGCTGAAAAATTAAGGTCCTTAGAGTCTCAAAACTCTTTGGGTTTTGATGTAATGGACATGGGCTTAGTGGACGGGGTCAGGATTCCCCAAAAGTTTAAGCCTCCTTGTTTTGAAAAGTACAACGGGACTTCCTGCCCACGGACCCACTTACAATCCTTTCTGGGGAGGCTGAAGGCGTATACCATGGACGAGAAGCTATGGATGTTTTATTTTGAGGATAGCTTAACTAGAGCTTCAAGGGAATGGTACTCACATCTGACTAGAGCAACCATCAGGTGCTGGAAGGACCTGGCTGAGGCCTTCATTAGACAATACCAGTACAACTTGGATATGGCTCCCAACAGGACCCTCCTGATGGGAATGTCACAATCATCCAGAGAAAGCTTCCGGGAATACGCCCAGAGATGGAGACAACTAGCTACTGCTGTCCAGCCACCTATGTCAGAGAGGGAGATGGCAGATATGTTTATGAACACCCTCCAAGGGACATACATTGACAGGCTAGCTGCCTTTTCTTCTACCAGCTTTGCAGATGTGGTTATAGCTGGAGAAAGAATTGAGAGCCTATTAAAGATGGGCAAAATTTCTGACAACGGTGCCAGCTCATCCAGCAACACAAGAAAGCCTTTTGTAGGCCCAAGAAGAACTGGTGAGACTAATGCTATCCACACCAGCAGGGGCAGACCCCAATATGTTCAAAGGTCAGTGGCAGCAGTCACCATTCCTTCTCCACTTCCTCAGCAATCAGTGTATCAACCACAACAACAACCCCAGTACCAGCAACAAACTCAGTATCCTCCTCAGAGAAACTACAACAACACCAATAACAACAATCAGCAAAGACCATTTCAGCAGAGGCCATCCCAGGCCAATAGGGTGATTGATCCAATCCCTATGCCATATGCCGCTTTACTGCCACAGCTCCTGAAACTCAACCTGGTTGAGCTAAGGACATTGGCACCTCCAGATCCTGCCAGTCTACCCAGAAATTATGACTCCAACGCCAGATGTGCTTTCCATTCCAACGCACCTGGCCACAGTACAGAGAAGTGCAGAGCTTTGCACATGAAGGTACAGGACCTAGTAGATTCCAAAGCTTTAAACTTTGCACCACCACCAAATGTTAACAAGAACCCTATGCCAAACCACGGGGGTCCCAGAATCAATGCTATTGAAGAAGACAAGTCGTCTTACTTAATAACCAGTGTGGGTCAGATTCGGACACCGTTGGTAGAGATTAAAGCTCAACTCCTCGAATGTCAAATATTCCCGGGATGTGAGCTAGGATGTACTTATTGCAACATTTCAGTGAATGGTTGTGATAACTTGAGAGATGGCATAGATGGTCTCATCCAAAGTGGCCTGCTTCAAATCACAACATCAATACCTTCAAGTCCAACAATCTCATTAACAACAGTTCCGGAGTCTTCTACAACTGCAACAACCATTGTTCCGAACAACTTTTCAGTTTCATCAACAAATGCTTCATCCATTGCTTCAACTAACCAGATATCAACAAACATCCCTTCTACAACTTCAGTACCCCTTCATTCAGACTCTCCTACAACAGCAACACCCATCCATCCAGCAATGTCTCCTACAACATCAATAGCAAGCAATGAAAATGTCTCAACGGTTACAATTTATTATGATACTGAAAATGATTCTGCCTACAACTCACAGAATGTCACTCCTATCAGAGCACCAGTCACAATATACTATGATCCACATACTATCTTGGTCCCTTCTGCAGCTACAATCAGTCCAGTCACTATCACAGTGCCTGGACCAGTACCTTATGAAAGCAGTAATGCCATCCCTTGGAATTACAGCTCTGATCTATACTGCGAAGGACAGAAAATCACTCTTGAATCATCAACTTCTTCACCACAAATAGACAATGTGGGGGGAGGCGGAGGCTTCACTCGAAGCGGACGTCTCTTTGCTCCACAAATTCAAAGACCCACTGCTGAAGCAGAAGCTGCTGCCAAGGCAAAAGGGAAGAGTATGGTGCAAGAAGAACAAGTTGCTAAAGAAGCTTTGAAAACACCTTTTGATCAAGAACTTGATGAATTCATGAGAATCATCAAGAAAAGTGATTACAATATAGTGGACCAGCTTCACCAGACGCCTTCTAAGATCTCTATTCTATCATTGCTTATGTGCTCTGAGGCTCATCGGAACGCACTACTAAAAGTCTTGCACGCAGCTTATGTGCCAGAAGAGATCACCGTCAATCAGTTGGAAGCTGTGGTTGGAAATGTTAATGCTAGTAATGGGCTAGGATTCACCAACACTGATTTGACTACGGAAGGCCGCAATCACAACAAGGCTTTGCACATTACCATGGAGTGTAAGGGTGCAGTTCTTTCCCATGTACTGGTAGACACATGATCATCCCTCAATGTCTTACCTAAAAAAGCCCTTGTGAAGCTGGAGTATGAAGGATTGGCATTACGCCCCAGTAACTTAGTAGTAAGAGCCTTTGACGGTTCTAACAGATCGGTTCTGGGAGAAATTGAGTTGCCTATAACGATTGGCCCACAAACTTTCAAAACGACCTTCTACGTGATGGACATTCAGCCTGCCTACAGCTGTTTGTTGGGTAGACCATGGATTCACGCTGCTGGCGCCGTGACCTCAACCCTTCACCAGAAGTTAAAATTCGAGTGGGAGGGCCAAGTCGTTACTATCTGTGGAGAGGAGGATATTTTTGTTAGCCACCTGGCTACCTACAAATATATTGAGATGGATGGGGAGATCCATGAAACGATGAGTCAAGGGTTTGAGGCCTTGAACATAAATGAAACATCTGCTGTACCTGGAACCTCAATGACATCATACCAACAAGCCCGGAGGGTGGTTGAAGAAGGAACTGCCCAAGGCTGGGGCAAATTGCTACCTGTAGAGGAGAAGAAAGATAGATTTGGGTTGGGTTACAAACCAACTCAACAATATCAAGCAGAGGCTGCTAAGGAGCCCAACTTTGTCAGTGGGGGGATGCTCGCCCCTGATGCAGTAAACAACTTGGAAGACGAGTCGGAGGATGAACGCAACCTGGAAAGCTGGATACGTCCAAGGATCCCGGGGAGCAGTATCTCAAACTGGTCTTCCCAGGAAATTATAAGGGTTACTCCTGCAGAGTAATTATTATTTCTTGTATATTTTAAGCATGCATCAAGTCTTGCATCTTGCCCAAGATGACAAGACTCATTTTGTAATCGGGCCATCTGTAATTTTGTGCAACAAGATTAATCAATGAAATATCAGACATCTTTTGCAAATGAGTCTTTTCCTTTTCTGCTCACTGTTTTTCCATTTTTCTTTTTGTACAAAAAATAAATGGCAATGTTTTCAAAATGACAACTTTATTTCACTTTTCTAAAACAAGATTAAAATCAAATCACTAAAATGAACAAACTGAACCCTTGTAGAGAGTGCCTTCCAGACCGCACCGACAACAGCACGGCTATGACTTCGTATGACTTTGACAATCCAATCAATCAAGCTGATGAAGGGGTTGAAGAAGATTACGAGCTTCCGGAAGAGCTAGCCAGGTTGTTAAGGCAGGAGGAGAAAGTTATTACTCCCCATCAGGAGGAGGTCGAAACAATTAATCTTGGTACGCATGAAGACGTGAAAGAGGTTAAGATCGGGGCCTGCTTACAAGACTCAGTGAAGAAACAACTGATTGGTCTGCTTCAAGAATATGTGGACGTGTTTGCTTGGTCTTATGAAGATATGCCAGGGTTGGACACCGACATTGTTGTGCACAAGCTACCTCTGAGAGAAGAATGCCCACCGGTTAAACAGAAGCTGCGCCGTACTCGCCCAGACATGGCCATGAAAATCAAGGAGGAGGTACAAAAGCAATGGGACGCCGGGTTCCTTGCTGTAACTAGCTATCCACCGTGGGTTGCTAATATAGTACCTGTGCCTAAGAAAGACGGAAAAGTAAGAATGTGTGTTGACTACCGGGACCTGAACAGAGCTAGCCCAAAGGATGACTTCCCATTACCTCACATTGATGTATTGGTGGATAACACAGCTCAGTTCTCGGTATTCTCCTTCATGGACGGATTTTCAGGATACAATCAGATTAAAATGTCACCTGAAGACATGGAGAAGACAACTTTCATCACACCTTGGGGCACGTTCTGTTACAAGGTAATGCCATTCGGATTGAAGAACGCTGGTGCAACATATCAACGGGCTATGGTGACGTTATTCCACGATATGATCCATAAAGAAATCGAGTGTTACGTGGATGACATGATTTCCAAGTCACTTACTGAAGAAGACCACCTGGTGAATCTACTGAAACTATTCAAGCGTCTGAGGAAGTATCAACTGAAGCTGAACCCCAACAAATGCACATTCGGGGTGCGATCTGGTAAGCTGCTGGGGTTTATTGTAAGCGAGAAAGGGATTGAAGTTGACCCTAATAAAGTCAAAGCTATTCAAGAGATGCCTGCACCAAAGACAGAAAAAGAAGTTCGAGGGTTCTTAGGTCGATTGAACTACATTTCAAGGTTCATATCTCACCTCACAGCAACCTGTGAACCTTTGTTCAAATTACTAAGAAAAGAACAGACGGTCAGGTGGAATGAAGACTGCCAGAAGGATTTTGACAAGATCAAGGAATACTTGCAAGAACCTCCAATCCTTATGCCTCCAGTTGAAGGAAGACCTCTAATCATGTATTTAACAGTTTTAGAAGAGTCAATGGGGTGTGTGTTGGGCCAGCATGACGAGTCTGGTCGAAAAGAGTACGCAATATACTACCTAAGCAAAAAGTTTAGCGACTGTGAACAACGTTATTCACTGCTCGAGAAAACTTGTTGTGCTTTAGCGTGGGCTGCTCGCCGACTAAGGCAGTATATGTTGACCCACACTACCTTATTGATCTCAAAGATGGACCCAGTTAAGTACATATTTGAGAAGCCAGCACTTACCGGACGGGTTGCAAGATGGCAAATGATTCTTACAGAGTATGATATTCAATACACATCTCAAAAACCCATCAAGGGCAGTGTATTGTCTGAATATCTTGCTGAGCAACCCATTGATGATTACCAGCCTATGAAATTTGACTTCCCTGATGAAGACATCATGTTCATAAAAGCAAAAGATCATGAAGAGCCTGTTCACACTGAAGGGCCTGACCCAGAAGAAGAATGGACTATGATGTTTGATAGGGCTGTTAATATGAATGGTCGTGGTGTTGGTGCATTACTCATTACACCCAAAGGAGTTCACATGCCTTTCTCGGCAAAACTCACTTTCAACTGCACCAACAACGAGGCTGAATACGAAGCTTGCATTATGGGTCTTGAGGAAGCCATTGACCTCAGGATCAAGACACTGACTGTATTCGGAGATTCAGCTCTGGTAGTTAATCAAACCAACGGCAAATGGTACACACACCAAGATCATCTGATACCTTACAGGGATTATACAAGGATATTACTGACTTTCTTTACAACAGTCAAGCTTGAGTATATCCCTCGGGACGAGAATCAGTTTGCAGATGCTCTTGCTACCATTTCATCCATGATCAAAGTTCAAGCTGCCAAATTTGTACCTCAGATTTCAGTGTCCAGACTTGACAGACCAGCATATGTGTTCGCAGCAGATATTGTCAAAGATGATAAGCCTTGGTTCCATGACATAAAATGCTTCTTGGAGGATCAAACATACCCACCTGGGGCATCTTCCAATGATAAGAAAACATTAAGAAGGCTTGCTGGCAGTTTCTTCCTGAATACTGATGGTTCCCTATACAAGAGAAACTTTGATATGGTACTCCTCAGATGCGTTGATAGAACAGAAGCAGACTTGTTAATGCATGAGGTGCACGAGGGATCCTTTGGTACCCATGCAGGAGGGCATGCCATGGCTAAAAGGTTGCTAAGATCAGGTTATTACTGGATCACAATGGATGCAGACTGTTGTGCCTATGCCAGAAAGTGCCATAAATGCCAGATTTATGCGGATAAGGTGCATGTGCCTCCCAATCCTTTGAATGTGATGTCCTCACCCTGGCCCTTTGCTATGTGGGGCATTGACATGATTGGCAAGATTGAGCCAACTGCTTCAAACGGCCATAGATTCATCCTGGTTGCTATTGACTATTTCACCAAGTGGGTCGAAGCAGCTTCCTATGCAAATGTTACAAGACAAGTGGTAGCCAGATTTCTGAAAAGAGATATCATCTGTCGATATGGAGTTCCCGAGCGAATCATTACTGATAATGGTTCCAACTTAAACAACAAAATGATGGCAGAGCTATGCCGGGACTTCAAGGTCCAACACCACAATTCTTCTCCTTACAGGCCAAAGATGAATGGTGCTGTTGAGGCAGCTAATAAGAATATCAAGAAGATTGTGCAGAAGATGGTAGTCACTTACAAAGACTGGCATGAAATGTTACCATTTGCCTTGCATGGGTACCGCACGTCAATCAGAACATCCACTGGGGCAACACCGTATCAGCTTGTGTATGGTATGGAAGCGGTCCTACCTGTTGAAGTTGAATTACCCTCCCTACGGGTGTTAATGGATGTCAAGCTGAACGAAGCAGAATGGGTCCGGTCCCGATACGAACAACTGAGTCTGGTCGAAGAGAAAAGATTGGCTGCAATCTGTCATGGGCAGTTATATCAGAGAAGAATGAAGAAAGCCTTCGATCAGAAAGTCAGGCACCGAGAGTACCAAGTAGGAGATCTTGTGCTAAAAAGAATCCTCCCTCCTCATACAGACCACAGGGGCAAGTGGACTCCAAATTATGAAGGACCATTTGTAGTAAAGAAAGTTTTCTCTGGTGGAGCACTGATGCTCAGCACTATGGATGGTGAAGATTTCCCGTCCCCTATGAATTCAGATGCAGTTAAAAAATACTTCGCATAAAATGACCCGCTGGACATAAAAACAGAATGTAAAGTCCAAGCAAAATAGGGCATCCCGGCGAGTCAAAAACAGAATAAAAGACTCGGGCAAAAATAAGGGAAAATAAACAAAAAATGTACACCCGCTGAGTTGAAAAGCCACATTGGACAGCTCAGGCAAAAATGGGTATCCCGATGGATTGAAAACCCGAAAGGGCGATCCATGCAAAATAAGGGAATGAGCGAACAACTGCATTCTGAATTCGTCTGTATCACCTACAATTTGGTAAAACTCGGAAGAACCAAGCTTCCATCAGAATCAGCCTTCTTCAGAAAGCGAGACGAGAAGAACGTCAAATGTCATACAAGTCATAGCAAAAGGGAAATCTCCTTAAAGCGTCGTCAACATTGCCAGCATTTTGTTTCTCAATTTGTAACAATCCCCTCATTTCAGGGGATATGTTTCTTTGACTGTATCTTGCCAATTCAGGGCACATGAATTAATAAAATCAGATTTTCAGTCACGTTGTGTCTCGTCCATTTTATTTTCATTTGCAAAATGTCTGATGTCTCCAAAAATTTGATTGCATAAATACAGATGTTTATCTTCAAAAATAAAACACGTGCTTGCAGGAAATATGCTTACTCTCAGAAGTGCCTATACTCCTATGACGGAATCCAGTAAGGGATACCTCGGGGTTATCTGTGCGTTTCTATCTTTGCAGGATTGCAGGTATCCAAAGCGCAACTTGGGGCATGTAGGCTTCACCCCAGCAAGCGGGCAGATCAACAATCAATCTTAGCACCCGAAGTGCTCTCTCCCCAGCTGAGTTGCCCCTTATTACTCCCCCCAGCTGAGTTGCCACTTGTCACTTCTCCCAGCCAAGGTGCCAATCATCCTTCCTCAGCTGAGTACAAAAGCCAGGAATCCTATCCCCACAGAGTTTCAACCTCTATCCAGAAGAGCAACGCACGAAGGAATCACAACAGAGTGAAGAAAATTTCTACAAACCCCAGCTGGGTCCCTCATTACAAGGATATGTCTATCAGTGACCCTTATCCCCAAGCAAATGCATCTCATCAGATCTATCAATGATCTCATCCCCAGCTGGGATGCCCATTTCAAGCAGATCGACCAGAGATCTTCGCAGCAACGGGATCCGAATCCCGGTTTGGTATCCTTTGCATAACCATGGCATTCGCATCATATTCACCCACAAAGCGTAGCATTCCGTCTAATACGGAGCATTACGGCAAAAATCAAACATATAGCATAATCATAAGCCGTGATTTGAATCAAACACTCGTAGATAATGACCATCCATCAACAATGCACAAAATTCCCCCAGCAGATTCACCAGCAAAAGCAGTTGCCTCACATTCACAAACACCAATGTATACTCCCTTTGGCACCCGTCCGTATCATACCCCCAGCAGGAAGCCAAAGACATCTCTTTGCACTCACAGATACTCATATATACAGTTTTCTCGACACCCGTCCGTGTCATATCCCCAGCGCAATCGCCTAAACTTTTGCAACCCATACACTTGTTCGTATTATACTCTTCTCCTTTTGACACTCGACCGTGTCACTTTCCCAACAGATAAACACTCATCTATACACCACTCATACTTACTACCCATGTTACTCTTATACAGATACTCGTCCGTATCTTATATACACCATTTATATCCCCACAGATTCGACACTCGTCCGTGTTCTCTGTTAACCAGTTGGTACTCGTCCGTACCATCATCTTAGAACATGCGTCAAGCGTTTGTTTCTACCTGATACCCGTCCGTATCATAGTCTTAAGGATGCTCGCCCGCATCTTTAATCCATACACTGTGTCAAACACTTTTGTCTTCTTGAATTTAGACACTCGTCTGTGTCTATCATTCCCCAGAAGAGTCCCTTCAGATTCAACACTTGTCCGTGTTCACTGTTAACCAGTTGATACTCGTCCGTATCATCATCTCTGAACACGCGTCAGTATTTGTTTCTACCCGATACTCGTCCGTATCGTAATCTTAAGGATGCTCATCCGCATCTTTAATCTATACACAATATCTAAACACTTATACCCTTCTGTTTCTTGGATATAAACACTCGTCCGTGTTTTCCCCAGTAGATCACCAACAAAGCAAATTTTCTTTTTATCTGACATTCGTCTTATGTCATGATAAACCCTGAGAGCAGCCGTACCTTGCTAGGTGGTCGTCCTCCACCTCTTGATGGTCGTCCTCCATCATGCTCATCTGATGGCCGTCCCCATCGTTGATTTTCAGCAGCCGTCCCCTACTAGGTGGTTGTCCTCCACCTCTTGATGATCGTTCTTCATCATTTTATCCAATGGCCGTCCCCATTGTTGATCTTTTGTTTATCTGGCATTCGTCCTGTGTCATGATAAACCCCGAGAGCAGCCGTCCCCTGCTAGGTGGTCGTCCTCCACCTCTTGATGGTTGTCCTCCATCATGCTCGTCCGATGGTCGTCCCCATCGTTGACCTTTTATCCGGCATTCGTCCTATGTCGCGATACTTTCGGCAGCCGTACCCTGCCAGGTGGTCGTCCTTCACCTTAGATGACCGTCCCTCATCTTATACCCAACAGAGCAGCCGTCCCCTGCTAGGTGATCGTCCTTCACCTTTGATGACCGTACTTCATCATCTGTTTATTTCATTTATTCTTTAACCCGATGGCCGTCCCCATCGTGGTCACTTTTCCTTTCGCTTTAGCCCGATGGCCGTCCCCATCGTTGGTTACCTTACTTTATGAACTTGATGGCCGTCCCCATCATGTTTCATTAATCCCCAGAGAATCTTACAGCTTTACTTGATGGTCGTCCCCATCATAATACCTTTTATCCCCAGCACGTCGGCCGTCCCCGTCATTGCTCTTTACCCAGCAGTCGTCCTCTGCTCGACGGTCGTCTTCCGTCGCTCGCACTTTACAATATACTTTATTTTCCTTTTACAAACTATATCCCTTTTCTTTTTCATTCTGTGAGTGCAAATTTTGGATTGTCTTTGGTATTCAACCACAAGTTATCTTGTTTGCCTGATAAGCCTTCGCTTACATCCTGCACAACTAACTCATGTTTGAATAGGGGCAGCTGTAAACACCCCAAATTTGCCCTCACCCATTCACACCATGGCTTGTGATCATTTCATATGCATAAACACAATCATAACATCTCATACCACAATTCTGATTCACTGCATAGATTCAAAGTCATCTGCATCTAGGGTTTGTGATCTGAGCAATCCTAAGGCTTCTTGAGCCACCCCAAAGTTCAACAATCACTTCAAAGGGGTCCATGTGTGTTCAAGTATCATATTCTATCCTCTCAAGGTCAAGAATGTCAAAAAATCACAAGAACTGGAAATGGTGTGGAAGCATAGCCAGGTTTGACTGCACAGATGACCTAAAATTAGGGTTTTGGTTTCAGAGGCCATAACTCCAAATTTTTTGGTCATTCTTGTTTCTATTGGTCTCTATATGGTATAGGGAGTATGTATATCAATTTTCATGAAGAAATTCTTTGGAGAAGTCATCTGATCAAGAGTTGACTTTCTGGACAAGTCAGTGCAAAATCAGGGCATCTAAGGCCCCCAATGACCCAACCAAAGGGTGATCTTCATCATTTTGAGTGTATATGATCATTATTTGATCATAGAAGAAGTGGGAAGTTCACAAAATTCAATAAATTCAAGTCTTTTGCAAAGTTGACTTTTTGGGCAAGTTTGACTTTTAAGGAATTTGTCATTTTAGGCAACTTTTCAATCCTTACTTTTTGATCCAAAAATTCTTCAAATGGAAAAACTTTGGTCATGAAAGTTGTAGAATAGATCTTTCCCTTTTCAAAAAGTACAAGAACATGACCTAATTCATTTTTGATCAAAAGTTATGGTTTGTCAAAGTTGGCAAAAATCACTAAATTTCAAGTTATGCACCAAATGGAAAACTTGCAAATTCTTGTACCAAGCATTCTAGTGACTTCAAAATGACTTCAAAACTTCTTCACATGATCATACATGACCTAAAAACAGAATTGGCCCAAGGGATTTTGCATTGTTTGCCTTGGTTTTCAAGAAATCCATAAGTCATTTTTTTCATAAGGATGCAAAAATGGATTTTTGGCAAAATCATTTTCCAAAGAGTTATGTGATCACCAACTGATTTCTATGCATTGCCATGACCAAATGAGACATTATGCAACAAAAATTCAGCAAGAACAATCTCACATACATAGCACAAAATCATGAGGAAACACCAAGTGGGCAAGTTGCAAAAGCTAGCCTAGCTCATGATCCACATGTTGCAGTCACTCAAAAGCAATCCAAGGGCTATCCCTAACTCAAGCTGAAGCAAGACATGCCCTCAAACAGCTGCTGCCATAGCCCATGCTGCAAGTACCAATCACATTGACTTTTTGGCAAAAACTCCCATACTCATGGAACAGTAAGCAGCCACCCCTACTGACCTGCTCCACAGGCTATTCACACAACTTGGGAGAGATATAGCACAACATTGGCCCTTGAAGCAGGCAAAAAAAAACCGCATACCACAAAAATCTGTCAAAACTTTCCTCTCTTCGAATCTCCTTCCACAGCCAGCAAACACCCCATTTCTCTTCACCAACAAATCAAACATACTCAAAGGAACCAGAATCCACCATGAATGCAGCCTGAAACCCTACCAATCACAACTGTGAAATCTGCCATATCAGAACTCAAGCTTCCAAAATAGCCACCAACAAGGGATTGTGAACATTCCATTGGCTTCAGGGGGTTCAGAGAAGGCATTATGCATCAAAGCAAGGTCAGAAGAGCCCATATTCATAATTCATCACTTCAGGTAGCTTCAAATCCTCAACTTTTCAGAGCTTGCATTTTATGTTATAAATTGATAGTGTATGTCTTGCTGGTCATGGGGATGGTCTTAGAATTGAAAATGAGTGAAAAATGAGTTTGTACTGATGCTCTGAAATTTCACCCGTGAAATTTGATTCCTTTGATTTGCCTGATTCTTGGAGTTTAAATGATGTTTGAGGGTGGATTTGTATTCTAGGTTGTTAGAGGATCACTTTGTTGTGTTTAATTTGGTGAATGGTGGCCTGAATCATGACCTAGGGTTTTCAACCCGCCGGAGAAGATGACCGGAGCTTCCCTCCGGTCACCTGAGAGTCATTAACTCTAAACCCTAATTAATTTGCCAGATGCGTTCACAGCCTTTGGATGGTGATTAGCTTAAGTTGTGCACGGCCCAAATTGATTCACTTAGCCCTAATCCTTTTTATTTAAATTAATTAAGATTAATTAAGTTAATTGAATCAGACTCCATCCTGGCCATTTAAAAATGCGCGCAGTCAAACCCTCTTTCCCAGATTCAAATCTCAGCCTTTGGATTGAATTACTTTTCATTTTTATTAATATTAATCATTAATTTTACATTTGTTTTCTATAATTTATAAAAAAATAGTAAAATTCATTCAAAAATTCTGAAATTTTTTATACAAGCTTTTATTAAATTTCAGAAACCAAAAATATTTTTTATTTTTATTTTTAGCATTAAAAAAGTATTTTTAAATATTTAAAAGTCTATTTTTAATTGATTAATGAGAATTAATTAATTAAAAATACTTTTAGGTATTTAAAAATCACCAAAAAATTCATGAAACATTTAAAAACATTTAGAAACATTGTCCAACCTTCAAACCAAATTTCTTTTTTGATCTTGATGTATTTTGAGAATTTTCCATGGAATTAATTCATTTTTCAAGCATTATTTTGATCCAAACTTCCAAAAATCATTTCTGCCTAACCGTTGAGAGTTGGACCTTGATTCTTTTTGCATTGCATTGTGTTTAGCATGTAGTTTGTGAGATTAAATGGCCATGATTTGATCTTTCATTTTCCATTTGTTTGACATTTTTCTTGTTAAGGAACCCTAAAACCCTAGAAAACTTAGGAAAATCATAACTTGAATTAGGTTAAGAGTTGGAACCTCTCCTTTGGGCAGTGAGTTAGTATAGGATTAGGGATCCTTTGAGTGCATTTTCAATTTTTTGTCTTGATGTTTGCTTCTGATTTTGGTTTTTTGTTTGATGCTTTGATCATAAACCCTAATTTGGGCTTCCATATGCATCCATCTTGCATTTGCATTTATACCTTGACTTGCCATGACATTTTATGCATTCATTTGATTCATATAACATCTTAAGACATATTGAAAGCATGTTTGATCATTGCATCTTGCATTTGCCATGTTGTATGCCATTTGCATTTCAAAACTTTTCATGTGTGATCATGGTTCTTAACTTGTTCCATTTGCATCCATAAGCTTGTATGATCATCTTCATGCCTTGATTCATGTTTGTAGCATCTCATAGCATCATTATCATCTCATATATGCTTCTGGTTTTGGTTTGCATCATGTCATTCCATCCCCTTTTGCATTGCATTGCATTCTCTTTCATTAACTTTTCAGGTGGTAAGTAACTTTGAGAAGTGGATTTGCCTTCACTTCTCACCTTTTCTTCTCATCTCTCTTGCATCCATGCTGCATTTGATATGTGTTTGAGATTGAGCTTGCTCATTCCTTTTCTTCTCACTTTCTTTCTTCAAGTGACTTGACTTCTTGAATGAAGCAAGTTGCTTTGCTTCTCTTGATCCTTTCATCTGCTTCCTGGTGGTTCCATTGAAGATTTCTCTTGTTGAACCTCACAAACCTTAGGAACAACCATGCATGACAATGATTAGGGTTTTGATTAGTCCCCCCTCTTAGTTTCACCTTTGTGTCTCTCTTGAGTCTTCTCTTCCCATCTCACAATCAGGGACTAAACCCTAAAGGCTTTAAGGCTTTGTGATTAAGCTTATGCCTGCATCCTTCTATTAGGATGGAGTGTATAACTTTAATCCTAAGTGTTAAACCCTTAATGTGTTTAAATCTCTTAATCAATCCACTTAATAATCATTAAGACATCACACTTGTAACTTGTGCCTTGCATTAGGGTTCTAATTCTTCCTTAACTGGTTAAGAAGGACTAACCCTAGTGTTAATGGACAAGTCCCCCTCAAGTTGTCTTACAAACCATAAAACTCATTTCATCATCATATCATTAATTAAAATCCACTTAATCAAAGGCTTGTTTTGTCATGAGTTTAATCCCTAATCATGGATTAAGTTGAGGAGCTTTCCTCAGCTTAAACATTCTCATCTATTATCCTTCTATTAGGATGGTGTAATGAGTCTGTTAAATCCTTGATTATGGCTTAACCTCATTACTCAACACCAAACAAAAACACAAAAACATCTAAATAATCACAAATGGGTTAATGATCTTAATCCTACATCAAAGGTGATTAAGTGTGAGAATCTCACTTCACACTTAAGGTATTCTCATTACCCCTAATCAGAGGGAAGATGTGATGAGTTTACTAACCCATTGGTTTAGGCTTAAGCTCATTAACTTATGACAAACTTTCAAAAAGCAATAAAAGACTGAAAACTCAAAAACAAACAATAATCGTCTCCTCCGGGATTCTTTTCTCACCACCTTCACTCATAAACGAGAACTTGCTCCTTCTGTCTAATGCAAGACAGTTTGCACCTGAGCCAGACAGGTCATACACTTGAGCATTGACAAGCAGGCAGTTCACAAGTCAATTCACCTTTCAGTCTCTTTGGGTCGAACTACGGTGTTCTGACTTCCTCATTGCACGAGAGGATACGTAGGCATAACTTAACAGTTATCGAACAAAAGTCTCTGTATATTCCCCTTCCTTCCAGCAATTATTTTTTAAGCCTCATAATCATGAGCATACTCTTTCCTCACACTGACACTTCACTTATACACTTCACTTCTCTTGCACTGACACCTGTACATCTTTTCCAGCTATTTTTATACACAGATTGCACTGACACTACCCCTTTAAAACACAAATCTCTTAAGCGTGGATCCCGTCGAGTACGACGGACAATCTGGGTGCTAATACCTTCCCAGGTTGTAACCAACCCCCTTTCTCAGTCTCTCTGGATCGCAACCGTCTTATCCATGTCTTTTCCAGGTCTATGCAGCATTGCCTTTCCTCCAGGATAAAAATGCCTAGCTGGCGACTCTATTCATCTCCAGTGAGTTCACTGCTGTGTGTTCTCATTGTTCCTCTCGCCGACCGTTCGCGTCTGTACCTTTATTTGGGCCATTCCCACTTATCGGGAGCGACACCTGCTGATGTGGAAACTTGAGAACCCACAACTTACGAATTACAGATGATCCTTGGCCCACGGGGAACACCTTTTTCTCTCTTGTAACAAGTGAGGGAACCTTTTCTTGCTTAGCCTCTTGGACATGCGTGAATCCTATTGCTCCAGAATTAATAAGCTCCTGGACTTTTAGCTTGAGCATCTTGCAACTCTCTACATTATGACCAAATACTCCATAGTGAAATTCGCATCTGGCCTTGAGATTAGTACCCATATGGTACTTGGTGTGTAGGGATCCCACATCAATTGGCTTGATCAACTTTAAATCCAACAAGAGTGGAAGTAATTGCGCGTACGGCGTATGAATTTGATCCAATTTCTTCTTAACTCTTTATGTCTTGAGATCCTCGGAAGATAATGTACTGTGGGAAGACTCCTTCAGTGGAGATTTGGGAAAAGACACTGCTTTTTCACACATTCCCCATACATTGGAAGAGTCGTAACTTCGGTTATAGCAGCAAGCGACTGACCATGTTCTTTCTTTAGTAGAGCCTTCAGCATGTCCATAGCCTGGTTCATCTGAGCTTTCATCTCATTAACCTCTTCCCTCAACATTTCATGATCCTGGGACAACGCTCAAATGTCCACCCTGAAATACCCCACATAGGTCCTTATTTTAGTCATCTTCGCCCGGAGTTGTTCCACCTCCATGCCCTGAGAATTCTGACTCAAGTTGGTCATTCTGATAAGAAACCCGATCAAGATAAGAATCTATCTTTAAAGTCTTGTTGCAACGAAAGTTCCTAAAACAGAAGAGACGTTAGGAACCTGTGGCTATACCTTCAAAACAAGAACAAAAGTGATATGTATGCAATGCAACTATTTGTGTTCCTGCAGTCAGGCGTTTGATGCCCCAGTTCTAGTATTTAGCAGAAAATGACCCAGATGAATTTTGGAAATTGGCCTTTCATCATAAGATTTCTTTGAGAGGTATTCAGATCCTAATGGCCTTAGATAACCAGGTTTTAGTGCACTCAGAGAAAAAATAGGAAGTTGAGCAAAGGAAACTACTATATAAAGCAAAGCCTATAAGGCAAGAGTAGCAACAATTCCCCAAATGGTTACAAGTCTTACAACCAAAGTGCAGGAAAAATAAACGAGACTCATATAAAAAGTCTATAGGTACTCTGAAATGCATAAAGAAAACAACAACTAAAACTCTAAGTTGTAAGAAGATTCTACCTTCTCTCCTATAAGACCCAACTTTGCCCTAGCCTTCTTTACTCCGGCCATCAGCTTGAGATCTGCAATCTCCTTGAGTGCTTCTTCATTGCTGACTCTGCACCAACTGTTGGGTCTTCTCTCTCTGGATCTTGTGAGAGTTTTCCAAATCCTTAGTTTGAGAAGCCATCTATAGCTCATAGAATTCCTCTCTTTCCTTGTATTTCTTCTGATCTTGCTTCCTTTGGTCTTGCAACCAAGCAATAGATTGTTGAGCTTCTCTAAGAGTTTTTCTGGTATTCTTATGTTATGCTTCTCTCTTTGAGTCCATCAAGCCTCTTCCTTGGAAATAAGCTTCCCTCCCAACAAACTCCTTCTCCTTAACTTCTTGAGCTGCCTGTATCTTTTGTAGCTTTTCTTCTACTTCCTCTTTAGAACTGACTGCACGATGGTACAATCTGGTCATATCCTTATTCTCAACTCTTAGATCATGTACAATGCTTCCAGTTTCTTATAACTTTCAACAGAAACAGTAGCCTGAGCAGGTACAGGTACTTCCTTTGGGTACAATGGAGTTTCGGCTAAAAATGGAAGAAAACAAGTGTCCACTCTAACCTGTAACCAAGCAGCAAAAGGAGGGTATGTCTTTGGATCCACCTTTCCAAACTCTTTCTTACCTTCTCTTGTCTTTGCTTCCCAAGCTTGGGATGCCTGAATAACCAACTTTTCATTTCCTTCTGCTGGAAAATACAAAGACTCAGCTAACTCTTCACCGGATGGAGGATTCTTCATAGGGTAGCCAAACTGCTTTCTGGACAACACAGGATTGTAACTTATCACTCCTTTTCTTCCAAGTAACGGTACATTAGGGAAGTTACCACACTTGTTAATAATATCATTTCCCACTAGATCTTTGCTGCATCCTCAAGCTATGTCATCAGAAGTTAGCCCCATCAATCTTCTAGCCCACTTCCACTCCTTCTTAAGATCCCTGAATGGTCCTGACTTTGGAAGCCTCTTAGCAAACTACTCAGCAAATAAAGGAGCAAAACAATTCACATACCCCTTTTTCTTCTCGTTTCTTTAATGGACCCCATAATAGAAATCCCCCAGCAAAGTGGGCACTGGTTTTCCTTTGATGAAGATAGTGATGGCCTCCATATTGATCCAGCCTTTCTCTCTAGGAAAAAAACTTATCCCATACACCATTAAGGCCAACAATGCACTGAATTCTAACCCCTTTATTTCCTAAGGCGAAAACATGAGCTTCTGTGATAAGAAAGTCCAAAGAAAACCCTTTTCCTTTACTAGACTCCAAGCATGTCTTCACTCCAAGCATACTCAGATGGCAAGCACTTGATATGTCCTTATATGGGGAACCCTCTATGAAGCATAATAAGGAATACCCTCTTTGATAGGAATCTTCAGAATGTTAGAAACTTCTTCCAAGGTAAGAGCTAAAATATAATTAGGAAACACAAAGATTCTTAGCTGAGGATCGTAGAACTGCAACTAGGAATGAAGACTATCTCTCTGGTCAACAATAGGCTTATTCATGTAACCCAAAATCTTCCCATAATTGCTTCTGAAATCATCCAAAATCTTGTCATTCATTAGGCTAATCAGTTTCTGAATACCCTCAATTTCTGGTTGCGGAAAAGTATAATGCACATTCCTCTTTCTAGGAGCCTCTCTATTTTCTGCCATCTGGATAATTGACAATTACCGGAACCGGGTACAATATGAAAATGACAACATGAAAATGAAAGCACAAATAATTAATGTGAGTATGATGCAATGCAAATGCAATGCAGGCATATGATCAACATCTGGGACTGTCTGGATATAATATTGAGAGCCAAGTGATCAGAACCAAAATCCTCTGAATAAAGACCCAGGAATAAGAACTCAGTCTCAAATAAGCCCAGATCAAATATCAGATAACTCAAGAACTCCAGAAGCAAAGCAACCATATCAGATCATAAGACTGCACTGACAATGAAGGTATGATGAGGTTAAGAGCTCTTGCAAACCTGTAAACCCCTCCCATTCACACGAGTGTGCTCCGAGTCAAATATCACGGACACTCAAAGCCAAATAGCAATAATACGTTCACCATTTCCAAGAAATGGCTCATGACCAAATCGAGGAATCAGTTAAGAATTATATACTACTCAGGGAGGTCTCAGCGTGAGTCCGGGAAAAACAAGCATCCCTTATAAGTCCCCAGCTTCGAGCGCTGAAATCGAGAAACAATAGTATATTCAGCCCGTATGATACAGTATTATTGTCATACAACCAGGTGCTTTGAATGAGTTCCTATAAGAGAACCAGGTCATCCTATGTGAGCCCCAGTGGGCCCTCAGGTGCGAATGGTTTTGCCACAGAATGTGGTCTGCCAATGTCACCACGGGAGAGAGATGTTTCCACAAATGTCCTCAATGATCGGTCCCTAGATGCACATAACTATCGAGGTCGTGTAATAATTCAAGAAATATTTCTGCATCAAAAACTTCCAAGACGGTCGCAAGTCTGGGTGTGGAACTCACTACTACAAAGATAACAATATGCCATGAAGCCAAAGTCAATGTCCTCGCTAAGTCCTAGGGTGCACTCGAGCACCGATTACGAGCTCATCTCAAAGTAACAATCCCTAACCCACCAAAAGAAAACCAGCACAACCAAACAGTCCAGAATATACATATGATGCATGAAAATAAATACTGAAAATTGTAAATAAAGAACAATAAAATAAACACACATCAGCAAACAATCAACACCCAACGAAACAGAAACACACAAGCGCTAGGAGAGACTCTCAGGGGAACCAGAGATTCTGGGTTCGTTCCCCAGCAGAGTCGCCAGCTGTCGCTCCCTGGATTTCCATCATGGTACAGATGCGAAAGTGGCGCGGAAAAGAGGTGGAGTTGCCATCCAGGCATTTTTATCCTGAAAGAAAGGGAATGGTAATGTTGCATAAACCGAAGAAAAGAAAGGAATGACACAGGTCTTGTGAACCAAAGAAACTGGATTCGGAAGTCGGTTATAACCTGGGAAGGTATTAGCACCCCAGATCGTCCACCGTACCCGACGGGATCCATGCTTGCAAAGAAACTGATCAAAGGGTGGAGAAATGAAAGTTGCTGCGAAGAATGATTGAAACTGGAAAAGAAAAGAAAAAGAAGGGGGATAATGTAGGGAAAATAAGAGATTATGCTCGAACGGGCCCTACCCTGATGCCTACGTACCTCATCTGGACTTGAGGATCAGAGTCGCCTTAGTTCCCCTAACTAGGGGTGGAAAGATTGCTTGTATTTTAAAAGCTTGAACGACTTATGTCAATGCTCAGGTGTTGCAGGCTCGGACGATGCGTGCATAACCATCTTGCAAAGTGACAAGTAAGAGCAAGTTCGTACGTAAGGAGTGAATGAGGTGAGAAGAGAATTCCCGAAGGAAAGACGTTTCTTCTTTGTCTAATGTTTTTTATGAGTTTTTTATGAGTGTGGAACAGGAAAGTCAACTCAAGTGTGTTTCCATGGAATGTGTACTTGCTACTAAATTCCAAGATGGAATAATAGAACAAGCACACCAAGTAAAGAGAATTTATCCGAGACTTGTTTCCAAGGGTTAGGGCCTAAGCTCACTATCTTGTTGAAGTTATTAAGTGTTTTGTTGATTAAAATGAAGAAGTGTTTTTTATGATTTCCTTGATGAACATGGTCTCATGATCAGACTTGTACATCATGCTAGACAAGTCCACACTATTCCAAGATGGAATGAATATGAGTGCCCCATAGAATTAGGCTATACACAAGAGACCACTTCAAACTTTATTAAAGTGTTTATTAAGTTTTTGTATGAAGATGAGAAGAGAAGAACCAAAAGGATCTAAAGGAAAAAGAACTAAGGGGAAAGACTAAACCTATAAGTTATCATGCAAAGAGTTGGTCCTAGGTTAGTGAGGCTTCAACTATCTTAAAGAAGAAGGAGGAAAGAAAGAAGAAGGAGAAACAAGAAGTTAGAAAACAACTTACTTCTCTAAAGAAGTTAAGTTGTTCCTAAGAGGGAGAAGTAATGAAATTGTACAAAGGATGGCATAAGGTACATCACAAAGACAAGTATGAAAGAATATAAAGAGATGAGATGAAGGTTTTAAATGTGGATCACATCCACACTTCACTTACCATGCACCTACAAAAAAAAGGTTAGAACATGTACAAGTCATAAGATGAAAACAAATAGGATCAAATGAGATTCAAACACACAAGAGACCATATCAAAGCATCACAACCAGAAGTAGAACTTTTCACTCACATGCTAAGATCAATCAAGTAACATCATGAAATAATTAGAGCAAACAACACAACACAAGGCAATACAAGTTACCATGAAGAAATTAAGCATACATGAGATGAAAATAGATCAAACAAGCTAAGCATGCTTCATAAAACCCAAGACCAGAACCCTAACATTGCAAAGAAGTTTCTAAGCAACAAGTAGAAGCACACAAGAAATCATAAAAGTTCAATTGGGATCAAACAAGAGAGGTAGGTGGACATAAGAAGTGATATGAGCATGCATATAAGTGTGAGACTTAAAGATCAAACAACTCAAAACAAACCAAGGTACAATCCTCATACAAATACCAGGGGCTCATCCACGTGTTATATGACCTCAAATCAACCTCTAGGAGTTGTCATAAGTGCCCTATTAACCTAATGTGCAAGCATACATCAAGAATACCTTCAAAATAGGGCAAGCAAGCACATAAATTCACATTAAATGGAAATCATACTCAAAAATTCCACAAATAATCAAAAAGGCTCCTCAAACATATAGTATCATCATACCAAAAGGAAAAGATCAAAATCAGAAGCAAAGTAGGTCAAAGGAATGCATAAATCTCAATTAGGGTTTTGAAACTTCATCACAAAGAAATAAGGAAACATTCAAGAAAATAAAGTCTAAAATTCATGAAATAAATCTCATATGATCCTCAACATGTTAGAAATCAAATACAAAAAGAACAAGGTTCATTTCTATTACCAATTTCAAAATGAAAATCAAACAAACTAGGTTATGCATAAAAGGATTTAAAAGAAAAGAAGTAAAGAACAAAATTAAAATCAGGCGCCAAAATTAATGAAAAATAAAAAATGAAACTATCATAAATTAAAGAAAATCAAAATAAAGGTTTAAAATTGTTTTGGTGATTTTTAATTGAGGTTTACTCATTTTAAAAATATAAGATGGAACAATTAATAAATAAATAAATAAATAAATAAAGGTGAAGAGGTGAGAATATCAACATAATTCAGTACAATGGCTTTGGGCTTCAACAAAGGGGCGCGTATAGCAATACAAAGCCCAAGTTCATCAGCACATCACATAATATTATCATGGAAATTCAATAATAATCAGAAAAAACAACAGCCAGAGGATGCATCCAACGTATGTGATGAGGTCAACGGATTGAGGCAAGTCAACAAAACAAGAAATTATGGAGTGCACACACATATGGAGTTATTCAGAAATAAAACATAAAGAGGAAGCACGTGAGGGAGAGCATCCTTTTTTAATGCACTGGCATGCCAAGGTCTGTCCAGATCAAGAAATGAATGGCTAGGATTACATCTTCCTCATCCCACCTGCATTCAAATCATTCCAGAATCCGGTGGCTAGAGCTAGGGCTCAGGCACCAGAAAATTCATACAATGAACATAAATGCACATAAATCAACAAAAAGTTCCAGATCCAGTCAGTTCCTCATGGTAATCAATAATATGAGATAAAAAACACCAAAAACTCAAGGACACGCATGGATTGAAGACAAATAGTTTGCACCTCAAAACCTTAAATCCATCATACATTGTCATTAAGACAGCAAATTCAATTCAAGCATATCAGTGTAACCAGCTGATAACATTGAATTTCACCGCGTTTTTGACTCCGATTTCGCATGCATTCTAAGTGTTTTATTGTTATTTTGTTATGTTATTACTATGTTTCTCTTTGTTTTTAGGTTTTTACTTTAATCGGGGCCTCAAGTGAGAAAAGGAACGGAAAAGGAGCTGAAAAGGGCAAAAATCAAGTAATTCAGCATTTTGCACTTGTGGCACCCTCTGTGGTTGGCGCCATGGGGTCAGTCGTGACGTGGAAACGTCTCCACCTCCCCTAAACTGCCACGTTCCCCATGATCTCCACTACAACACTTCATTTTGCACTCATGGCGGGAGCCATGAGGGTGTGGCGGGCGCCACAAGGCAAAATGAAGTTTCCCTCCATTTTTCGGTTACAAGGGCACCCATGTCTTTTCATACTATTCTCTTGCCTATAAATAGGACTTTAGATTTTCGTTTTTCATCATCCAAAACTTAGAACCTCTTAGGCATATATCAGTTATAAAGTGGTAACCACTTCATATTGGAGTGTTGCTATAATCGAGTGATCGAGTCTGTATACGTCTGTATGATCGAGTCTTTGAGCACTTTGGAAAGAAGTTAATCCTGCCACCATTTTAATTTCAGTTCGTATTTTACTTTCCGCACTGCTTTACTTTATTTTAATTCTGCACTCGCTTTACTTTATTTAATTTCTGAACTCGCACTACTTATCTTTATTTCCCGCACTCACTTTACTTTTATTTATTTCCCGCACTCGCACTACTTTTATTTATTTCTCGCACTCGCACTAATTTTATTTACTTTCCCACAGTCGCACTTTACTTAATTTACTATCCCGCAATCGCACTAAATACCTTTTATGAAAAATATTAAAATGAACTTTTACTTTACCATGTCCAGCTAATTTTATAAAGGTTAGAATGTATGGATCATAATTGAACCAATAATCTATACAACTGTTTGTAGAAACGCTTAAGGGATATTTTTACTTTCAATATAAGTTTTCCTGTGTTTTAAAGTTCCGTTGGGTATGATCGAAAGTCGTCCAATGCCTATTTATCTTAATCGTTTTTTAACTATTTCAAAAACAACCAAAAACAATTTGTTTAGTTAATTAGGAGTTTTTAGATTAAAAAGAAAAGATATTTTAAAACTATTTTCGGACGCGTTAAGAAGTTTAGAGTTTGGTTCACGAGAACCTCTTTTTGCTAGAAAATCCAGGTAAAAATACTTTTTAGTTTAGTTAAGATACTATGGTTCTTAAAAATAGGTTTACTACTCTAACGCAGTACACACCTTTTTATCCGTGACGATAGGAGGGTTTGATTAGGGAGTACAACTCGGTTCTGATTACGTGAAAGCGACAGTTCCCGTTAAAGTAGTTCTTTTCAAAGTAGAAAACATTGCCCATAAGTAGTTCTATTAGCAAGTACTTGATTATCAATCGATTATGTGAATTGCATTCGAACCTGTCTTTATTAATTATTTAAATTTACTATCTTATTAATCATTACGCACTTTTTAAAACCATTATTTGTAATTGCCTTAGATACACACCATAACAACAGATAATGATAGATTGACACTTGATCTCTGTGGATTCGACAATCTTTTATATTACTCTGACGTGTTCGTACACTTGCGAAAAACATACATCAAGTTTTTGGCGCCGTTGTCGGGGACCAATTTTGTCAAATTTTGTACCCTGTAGCTATACCGTTTAAACTAAGGTTGTTACCTGTCGGTCAATGCAAAAGACTCGCAGTACCTGAAGCTTAGTAGACCCTCTAGCTGAACCTGAACGTTATGCTCGCGCATGTTTATTTTTCCATAGAATTAGGAGAGCTATGGCCGAAGATCAAAATCGAAGACCTCTTAAGGATTTCGCCCAACCATCAAACGAGGAACCTAGTTCCAATATAGTAAACCCCGTCATCCCAGCTAATAATTTTGAACTTAAACCATCCCTGCTGCAATTAGTACAGCAGAGAAAATTCGCAGGCCTTGCTACCGAGAACCCAAATCAACATTTAAAATACTTTTTCCAGTTAGCAGACACCTTTAAAACCAATGGAGCCCCTCCAATTAGCAGACACCTTGCAAACAATCTTTTTTTCTCGCTCCATGTCTTTTCATTTTAGTTATTTTCGCACAAAACAATAAATGACAATGCTTTCTCAATAATAACTTCATTCACTTTTCCTAAATAAGATAAAATCAATCATTAAAATGAACCAAATATCAACCCTTGCAGAGATAGCCCTCCAGATTGCACCGACAACGACACTGCTATGACCTCGTATGACTTCGACAATCCGATTAATCAAGCAGCTGAAGGGGTTGAAGAAGACTACGATTTACCTGAAGAGCTAGCCAGGTTAGTGAGACAGGAGGAAAAGGTGATTGCTCCTCATCAAGAGAAGGTTGAGACTATCAATCTTGGTACCGAGGAAGATGTGACCTAAAGACATGGAAAAGACAACCTTCATCACACCATGGGCATGTTCTGCTACAAAGTAATGTCGTTTGGTCTGAAGAATGCCGGTGAAACATATCAACGGGCCATGGTAACATTATTCCACGACATGATCCATAAAGAAATTGAGTGTTACGTGGATGACATGATTGCCAAGTCCCTCGCAGAAGAAGACCATTTGGTAAACCTGTTGAAATTGTTCAAGCGTCTGAGGAAGTATCAGTTAAGGTTGAACCCTAACAAATTCACATTTGGGGTACGTTCTGGTAAGCTGCTGGGTTTTATTATAAGCGGAAAAGGAATTGAGGTTGATCCCGACAAAGTCAAAGCAATTCAGGAATTATATTTCAAGATTCATATCTCATCTCACTGCAACCTGCGAGCCCTTGTTCAAACTACTAAGAAAGGAACAAACAGTCAGGTGGAACGATGATTGTCAAAGAGCTTTTGACAAGATCAAAGAGTATTTGCAAGAACCTCCAATTCTCATGCCTCCAGTCATAATGAGCCTGACATTATTGGATGAATCAATGGGGTGTTGTTGGGCCAGCATGACAAGTCTGGTCGAAAAGAGTATGCAATATACTACCTAAGCAAAAATTTTACCGACTGTGAACAACGTTATTCACTACTCGAGAAAACTTGTTGTGCTTTAGCGTGGGCTGCTCGCCGACTAAGATAGTATATGTTGACTCATACTACCTTGTTGATCTCAAAGATGGACCCCATCAAGTACATCTTTGAGAAGCCAACACTTACCAAAAGGGTTGCAAGGTGGCAAATGATTCTAACAGAATATGATATTCAGTACACCTCTCAGAAAGCCATCAAGGGCAGTGTATTGTCTGACTATCTGGCTGAGCAACCCATTGATGACTACCAGCCTATGAGATTTGATTCCCCTGATGAAGACAACATGTTCTTAAAGTCAAAAGATTATGAAGAGCCTATTCACACTGAAGGACCGGATCCCGAAGAAACATGGACTATGATGTTCGATAGGGCAGTTAATTGTAACGGTCGTGGAGTTGGTGCAGAGCTTATTACACCCAAAGGAGTCCATCTGCCATTCTCAACAAGGCTCACCTTTGCATCATGGGTCTTAAGGAAGCCATTGACCTCAGGATCAAAACCATGAATGTATTCGGAGAGTCGGCTTTGGTAATCAACCAAACTAATGGCAAGTGGTATACTCATCAAGAGCATCTGGTCCCCTACCGTGACTATACGAGGAGATTGTTAACTTTCATTACAAAAGTCAAGCTTGAATACATCCCTCGAGATGAGAATCAGTTTCCAGATGCCTTGGCCACTATTTCATTTATGATCAAAGTACAGACTGCTAACTATGTACCTCGGATTTTGGTATCCAGACTAGACCGATTGGCATATATCTTCTCTGTGGACAATGTCCTTGACAACAAACCTTGGGTCCACGACATCAAATGCTTTTTGGAGACTCAGACATACCCGCCTGGGGCATCGTCTAATGATAAAAAGACATTAAGAAGGCTAGCCGACAGTTTCTTCCTCAATACTGATGGCTCCTTGTACAAGCGAAACTTCGACATGGTCTTGCTCATATGTGTTGACAAAAAGGAAGTAGACTTACTAATGCACGAAATACACGAGGGTTCTTTCGGTACCCATGCCGGAGGACATGCAATGGCGAAGAAATTGTTGAGATCAGGTTACTATTGGATCACAATGGATGCAGATTGTTGTGCCTATGCTAGAAAATTTCATAAATGCCAAATCTACGCAGAAAAAGTGCATGTGCCTCCCAATCCTTTGAATATATTGTCTTCACCCTGGCCCTTCGCCATGTGGGGCACTAATATGATTGGAAAGATCGAGCCAACTGCTTCAAATGGTCATAGATTCATCCTGGTAGCCATTGATTACTTCACCAAATGGGTCGAAGCAACTTCGTATGCAAACATCACCAAGCAAGTGGTAGCCCGATTTTTGAAGAAGGATATCATTTGTCGATATGGAGTTCTCGAGCGAATCATTACTGATAATGGTTCAAACCTTAACAACAAGATGATGGCAGAACTATGTCGGGATTTCAAGATTCAACATCACAACTCTTCTCCTTACATGCCAAAAATGAATGGCGATGTTGAGGTAGCTAATAAAAACATTAAGAAGATTGTGCAAAAGATGGTAGTCACGTACAAAGACTGGCACGAAATGTTACCATTCATCTTATATGGGTACCAAACTTCCATCAGAACATCTATCGGGGCAACATCTTATCAGCTTGTGTATGGTATGGAAGCAGTCCTACCTGTTGAAGTTGAATTGCCCTCCTTGCGGGTAATAATGGATGTGAAACTGGATGAAGCAGAATGGGTATGATCTTGTTATAATCAACTGAGCCTGATTGAAGAAAAGAGATTAGAAGCTATCTGTCATTGTCAGTTATATCAGAAACGGATGAAGAAAGACTTCGATCAAAAAGTCAGACCTCGGGAATATCAAGTGGGAGAGCTTGTACTAAAAAGGATCCTTCCTCCTCATACAGACCACGGGGGCAAGTGGACACCAAACTATAAAGGTCCCTATGTGATAACTAAAGTCTTCTCGGGCGGGGCACTGATGCTCGCAACCATGGATGGTGAAGACTTCCCGTCTCCTGTGAATTCAGATACAGTTAAAAATTACTTCGCATAAATGACCCGCTGGACATAAAAACAGAATGTAAGTCCAGGAAAAAATTGGGCATCCCGGCGAGTCAAAAACAGAATAAAAGACTCGGGCCAAAATAAGGGGAAAATTAAAAAAATGTACACCCGCTGAGTTGAAAAGCCACATCGGACAGCTCAGGCAAAAAAGGGCATCCCGGTGGATTGAAAACCCGAAAGGGCGATCCACGCAAAATCAGGGAAAAAGCAAACAACTGCATTCTGAATCCGTCTGTATCACTCACATAACATGGCAAGCTTCGAAAGGAAAAAGTGTCGGTCAGAATCAACTTTATTCAGAAAGCAAGATAAGAAGAGCGTTCAAGTCATACAGGTCATAGCGAAGGAAGCTCATTGAAGCATCAATTTCAGCATTGCCAAATAGGACTTTTATTTTCTCAATTTTGCAGCTATCTCCTCATTTTAGGGATTAGTATCTTCACTGACTTGCCTATTCAGGGCACACAAATCAATAAAGTCAAATATTCATTCACGATTTGTATTGTACCTTTTTTTTTTTTTGCAAAATGTCCAAAGTTCGTAATACAACATTTTCATGAAAATACATAAGATATTTTTAATAAATGCTTGCAAGAAATATGTGCTCTTAAACGAACCTAACTCCTATGACGGAATCCGGTTGAGGATACCTCAGGGAACTTGTATGTTTCCTTTGTTTGACAGGTTTCAGGTACTCAAGGCGGACAACCTTTCACAACATGGGGTATATCAGGCACCATATCCCCAGCCAAGCCGGCAGTCACCTCATCAGAAGGACTACTTAACAAAAGTATTCCCCCGCGAAGCTTTTTATCCCCTCAGAGTATCCCCACAAAGCTAATCCTCCAACAGATTATTTCCCAAAAGTTCTCTCCTCCCCAAGAAGGATCTTTAAGCAATGCCTGAATCACTTTTCCCCAGTGAGTGGCCAGAGTTCTTCCCCCAGAGTTCTTCAGAAAAGATCGTGCAATGATCCTTTCTCCCCGCAAATTGCCTAGTGATCCCTTCTCCCAGCAGATTTCAGATCTCGGATCTCGTTTCTCTCGTTTGAGTGATCATAGAATTCGCATCATCCTCCCCAAACAGAGTGTAGCATTCCGTCTAATTCGGAGAATTACGACCAAAATCTAACATTTGCATAATTATAAGCCAGGTTCGAGCCAGTCACCTGCAAATACCAAAGTTACTCCTCCAGCAATACGCAAAATATCCTTTTGCACTCTCAATACAAATACTTGTACATACTTATACATAATCCTTCTGATACTCGTCTGTATCCTATTTATACACAATCCTTCTGATACTCGTCCATATCCTACTTATACATAATTCTTTGATACTCGTATGTATCTTATGCATCTCCCCGACAGATCAACACTCGTCCGTGTTCCTTGTTCAAATAGTTGATACTCGTCCGTATCATCACTCTGTAAACACGCGTCGTTGTTTGTTTCTATCGTGGTCCTAAGGATACTCGTATGTATCTTTAATCTATACACATTGTCGAAACACTTATACCATTTTATTTTTAGGGCTTAAACACTCGTCCGTGTTTATCTATCCCCAGAAGTCGCCAACAAAACAACTTTTTATCCTACATTCGTCCTATGTCGCGATAATCCTCAGCAACTGTACCCTACTATGTGATCGTCCTTCACCTTTTGATGATCGTACCTCATCATTCATCTGATGGCCGTCCCCATCGTCGATCTTTCAATCCGACATTCGTCCTATGTCGCGATAATCCTCAACAGTTGTACCCTGCTAGGTGATCTTCCTTCACCTTTTGATGACCGTACCTCATCATTCATCTGATGGCTGTCCCCATCGTCGATCTTTCTATGCGACATTCGTCCTATGTCGCGATAATCCTCAGCATTCGTACCTTGCTAGGTGATCGTCCTTCACCTTTTGATGACCGTACCGCATCATTCATCTGATGGTCGTCCCCATCGTCGATCTTTTTATCCAGCATTCGTCCTATGTCGCGATAATCCTCAGCAGCCGTACCCTGCTAGGTGATCGTCCTTCACCTTTTGATGACCGTTCCTCATAATTTTATTCGATGGTTGTCCCCATTGTTGATCTTCCTATCCGACATTCATCATATATCATGATATCTTTTAGCAGCCGTGCCCTGCTAGGTGATCGTCCTTCACCTTTTGATGATTGTCCCTCATTATTGATTTATTTATTCTTCACCCGATGGCCGTCCCCGTCGCAGTTTCTTTATTCTTCAGCCTGACGGTCGTCCCCGTTAGTGCTTTTAAATCACCTGTAAAGTCGCCTTTCTTAACCCGATGGTTGTCCCCGTTGCGGATTCTTTATTCCCCATCATGATGGCCGTCCTCGTCGGCGCGTTTCTCACCATTTTTATCCCCAACAGTCGTCCTCAACTCGATGGTCGTCCTCTTTCGCTATCATTTGATGTTCAGTCTATATTGTCTATTACAATTTATATCCATCTTCTTCTTATAATAAAGAGTGCAAATTTTGGATTGTCTTGGTATTCAGCCACAAGTTATCTTATTTGTCTGTAAAGCCAGGCGCTTACATCCTACACAGCTAACTCATGCTTTAATAGGGGAAGTTGTAAACACCCAAATTTCCCCTCTTTTTTTTCTCACACCTTGGCTTGTGATCCTTCATGTTGCATTGCATAAGCATACCATCTTGCACTGCATAGTTATCTCACTACATAGCTGCATAGTTAGGGTTTGTGATCAGGTGAAACTTAGAAGTGGTTTGAGCTATCTCAGAGGCCATGATGCATGCCAAGAGGGTCCAAGAGTGTTCTATGATCATTTTATACCTCCAAGTTTACTTTAAAGTCACAAAATCTTAGAGGATTGCACAGCTACCCAGGCAGGCTTAGGGTTTCCTACAAAATGACCAGAAATTAGGGTTTTGGGTTTGAGGTCCTTACACTTAAATTTTTTTGCCATTCTTGATTCTATTTGTTTATTTATGTTATAAGGAGCATGTGTATCAAATTTGAAGCAAAAATTCATTATGGAAGTCATCTGATCAAATGGTAACTTGTTGTGTAAGAAAAGTCAAAATCAGGGCATCTGAGGCCTCCATCAAGGGTACCTGTAAACACCCCAAATTTTCCCTCACTCATTATCACACCATGGCTTGTGACCTTTCATTTTTTCATAAGTTTAAGCATATCATCTCATATTGCATATTTGTTTCATCAGCATAGTTCAAGTTCATCTGCATCTAGGGTTTGTGATCTGAGCAATCCAAGATCCCATCTTAGCCACTCCAAAGGCCTCAAATTATTCCAAGAGGGTCCATGTGTGTTCTATCATCAAATTGTGCCTCTTAAAGTTCAAGGAAGTCAATAAATCACAAGAACTGGGAAAGCATGGAAGCAGAGCTAGGGTTTTCACTACACAGATGACCAAAATTAGGGTTTTGGTTTCAGAGACCTCAACACCAAAGTTTTGGGCCATTCTTGTTTCTAATGTTCTTAAGATGTTATAAGGATCATGTGTACCAAGTTTTATGAAGAAATTCATTGTGGAAGTCATTTGTTCACTAGGTAACTTCTTGAGCAAGTTAAGTCAAAATCAGGGCATCTGAGGCCCCCAACAATGGAACCAAAGGGGTATTTTTATCGAATTGAAATTATATGATCTTTATTTGATCATTGAAGTGCTTGGAAGTTCACAAAATTGAAGAAATTTGAGCTGAACCAAAAGTTGCCAAAAATGGAAATGACTTGTAATGGAAACTTTCCATTTCGGGAAAGTTTTTCAACCTCCTCTTTCTCATCCAAAAATGCTTCAAATGAAACATTATTGGTCATGAAAGTTGTAGATTAGGTCTTTCCTTTTTCAAAAAGTACAAGAACATGTTATAATTCATTATGGAACTCAAGTTATGGTCCTTCAAAGTTGTCAAAAATCCTATAATTTTCACATTCATGCCAAAGAGGGATTTTTGCAAATTCACTTGCCAAGCTTCTAAGTGACCTCTAATTGATCTCTAAACATCATACCATCATAGTGCAACTCATTTTGATCAGAATTGGCCCAAGAATTATGCATTTTCATGCCTTGAACTTTAAGAAATTCCAAAAGGACCAAAACTCCTCAAAATTGCAAAATGGTATAGATCTTTCCATACACTTGTGCCAGCATGCCAAATCTGATCCACAAGCTTCCCTTGATCTCTGCTGAGCCCAGCCATGCCCAAATCCAGACCTGTCATGTGCCCATACCTCAAGTACAACCAACCTTGACTTTTTGCATTTCACACCATACCAATCAGCATAGCCCACAACAACTCTTCTGACCTATCAAGACATGATATGTGGACATTATGCAAGCCATAACACATAACACATTGGCCTGAAGCTGTACACAACTCAAGAACACAAAAATCCTCAAGAATCTTCATTTCTTCGAAACTCAGAAACCAACCATCAAAACTCCAAACAAACTTCACCAATCATCTCCATCCATCCTCCAGATCATTTCCCAACCATTGCCAAGCTCTAAAACCCCAAGAAGCAGAAATACGATTCTGGTGCAGCTGAGGTGCAATCTTTCAAACCATCCATTGCAAGCTTGTTCTGAGCCTTCCATTCACTCAAGGGAAACCATTGGAGGTTGATTGCACAAAGAGAGAGGTCAGAAAGCTCCAAAAGTGAAAGCTCCAGCTCAGGTAGCCATCTTCAAACTTTTTTCCAGAAATGCGTTTTTAAGTTTCTAAATAAATATATGAACTTCACTGATCATGCTGATGTGTTTAGTTTTGAAAAAGGTTGAGTATTATGCATGTATGGTGTTTCTGAAATTTTTGACCTAAGAATGTTCATCTTCGATTCTCCATTTTGATGCATGATTCTTTGTTTTTGTTGCTGTTTAGAAGTGTTTAATGAGTGATTTTGGAGATTTTAGATGCTTGGGGTGATGTTTTGAGGGAGTTCAGGTGAGTGACTCGCCGGAGAAGACGACCGGAAGTCTTCTCCGGCCACCTGAGAATCATTAACCCTAATTTGTGTAATTAAGGCAAATTTGAATTTGGACCCTTGGATGTGTTTACCCGCGCGTGTATGGATGGCCAGGATCAGTCATTAAACCCTAATCTTTAATTAATTAGTTTAATTTAAAATAATTAGTCAGAAGCAATCTGGACCACCCATTTACGCGCCAGTCAATTCCCTCCACCCAACTTTGAATCTCAGCCCTGGATCTTGCATACTTTCCATTTAAATTCATTTTTATTTCATTTTTATTCATTTTTCTTGCACATTTAATTTAAAATACTTAGAAAAATCCCAAAATTATTTCCTTATGCATTTTTGTTTCAAATATTTTTCTTAATCAGAAAATGATTTTTAATTTATTTTTTGCACATAAAAAGTATTTTTAAAATATTTTAATGTTTATTTTAATTAATTAATGGAAATTAATTAATTAAAATAGCATTTAGGTTTCTAAAAATCACCAAAAAAATCATGTTACATCTTAACACATTTAGAAACATTTTCAAACCCTTCATACAAATTTCTTTTTAGTTTTGATCATAACTTGACAATTTTCTTTGAATTTAGGGTCCATAAAATCACATTTTAAACCCTAACCTTTGAAAAATCTTTTCTACCTAACCATGAAGGGTTTGAAGATGGTTCATTTTGCATTGTTTTACACATATAATTTAGTATCTAGGATATTTTTGGCATAAATTTATCTTGCATTTTCAATTTGTTTGGCATTTTACATTGAGGATCACCCAAAAAACCCTAGAAACTTAGGAAATTCATAACTCCTCCTAGGTTTAGCTTCTGACCTCCCCCTTTGGATGGTAACCTAGTATAGGTTTAGGGTTACTTTGAGTGCATTTTCAATTTTTTATCATATCATTTGCTTCTGTTTTGGTCATTTGCATCTCATCCTTCCATGTAACCCTAATTTTGCATCTTTACGTGCATCTTACATTGCATTGCATTGCATGAGCATGTGAACTTGCCATGTCATCCCAAACATTTGTATGCCATCTTTGACATCTTAAGACATTGCTTGAAAATTGTTTGATCATTTATTCATACATTTGCTATGCTTTGCATCCATTTCACTTCATAAACATCCATGTGTTCACATGCTTCCCACATGCTTCATTTGCATTCATTACCTTGCATGAGCACACATATGCATCTTTTTTGTCTTTGCATCATATCATAGCATCATTTGCATCATGTACCTTCTTCTGGTCTTGGTCTTTACCCTTGCATATGCACCATTTCATTTCATCTTTCTCCTTATGCATCTTATGCTAACTTTTCAGGTTAATGATAAGTTTGTGTGGGAAGTGGATTCGCCTTCACCTCCCACCTCTTCTCATCCTCTCATATTGCATCCTTGCTGCAGTTTTGTTTGTCTTTGAGTGGGCTTGCTCACTTTTGTTTCTCTTCCTTTCTTTCTACAAGTTACTTATCTTCTTCAATGAAGTAAGTAACTTGTTCTTCTTTCTCATCTTCCTTTCATTTGCTTCTTCCTTAGTGGTTTCCTTGAAGACTTCTTTTCTTAAGCCTCACAAACCCTAGGACTTCCAAGCATGATAACTTTATAGGACTTATTAGCTTCCCTTAGACTATTTTCCTTTGATTCTTCTTTGTGTCTCTCCTCTCATCTCATCATTAGAGACTAAACCTTTAAGGTTTTAGGACTTTGGAATTAGGGTTATGCCTGCATCCTTCTGTCAGGATGGAGTGTATAACTTTAATCCTAAGTTTTAACCCTTAATCTGTTTAAACCTCTTAATCAAATCATCTTAATAATCACTAAGACATCAACTTGTAACTTGGGCCTTACATTAGGGTTCTAATTCCTTTATGGTTAAGAAGGACTAACCCTAGTGTTTAATGGACAAATCCCCCTCAAGTTGTCTTACAAATCATAAAATCCACTTTGTAATTTCACCTTTAATTAAAATCCATTTAATAAAGGCTTGTTTTGTCATGAATTTAATCCCTAACAATGGATTAAGTTGAGGTATCTTCCTCATCTTAAGTGTTCTCATCTATCATCCTTCTATTAGGATGGTGTAATGAGCTCACTACTCCTTGATTATGGCTTAAACTCATTACTTAACACTGAACAAAACCCAAAAAACATCTAAATAATCACAAGTAGGTTAATGATCTTAATCCTACATCATCATGGTAATTAAGTTGAGGTGCTTATCTCATACTTAAGTATTCTCATTATCCCTAATATGGAGGATATAAGGAGTTTACAAGCCTTTGATTTAGGTTTAAGCTCATTAACTTATGCAAAAACACCAAAAATAATAATAAAAATGAAAACACAAAACAAACAATAATCGTCTCCTTCTGGATTCTTTTCTCATCATAATCATTCATAAGCGAGAACTCGCTTCTTCCGTCTAATGCAAGAAAGTTAGCACTCGAGCCAGGCGAGTCATACACTTGAGCATAGACAAGTAAGCAGTTCACAAGTCAATTTACCTTTCAGTCTCTTTGAGTCAAACTACGGTGTTCTGACTTCCTCATTGCACGAGAGGATACATAGGAATAACTTAACTATTATCGAACAAAAGTCTATGTGTCTTCCCCCTCTTTCAACATTCTTCTCTTAAGCCTCAATCCTGAGAAATTCACTCTTTTGCACTGACACTTGTACATTCTTTTTCCAGCTTTTGCACACAGATAGCACATACACTTACCCCTTTTAAACACAATCTTTTAAGCGTGGATCCCGTCGAGTACGACGGACAATCTGGGTGCTAATACCTTCCCAGGTTGTAACCAACCCCCTTTCTCAGTTTCTCTGGATCGCGACCGTCTTATCCATATCTTTCTAGGTTTATGCAGCATTACCTTTCCCTCGGGATAAAAATACCTAGCTGGCGATTCTATTCATCTTCATTTCATTTTCTCCTTTCGCCGACCATTCGCGTTTGTACCCTATCTGACCTTGGTGTCATTTCGAGGGAGCGACAGTTTGGCGACTCTGCTGGGGACCTTTATATTGCAACCAGGGCTTCTGGTTCTTTTTATGGGTTCCTCCTAGCGCTTGTTTGATTTATGTTTACGGGGGTGTTATGTGTTACTTGTGCTTATTTTTTTATTGCTTTATTTATTGCTTTCTGTACAACTTTATTTATTGCTTTCTTTTACAGTTTTATGCATTTTATACTGTTATCATATCACTGGTGCTGGATCTCTTGTTTGTTTTGGTGGGTGGGGATCATTGAGTTATTAAGGTTCCATACCAGGGACCTGAGTGACACATAGGCTAGAGTGGCTTCATATTCTTTCCCATTCCATTTTGGTCTGGTGTGGGAATATGAAACACGGTTCAGACATGGGTTTCTTCTTGAGAACTCTATGCTATGGGTTTCCTGTAGTACTAGGGCTATCTAGGAAGCCTGCTAAGTCTGGATGACCTTTTATGACCATCAGCATCTGAGGTGAATTAGAGGAGGGTCTTTTATGGTTATTGTAAACACTGTACCTCCGGGTTAGAAGTGTTTACACTTCTCATAACTGATCCAAGTCTAAGGATCTTTGTTCTAAAACAATACATGTGAGGGGGTTGGGATGTTTACAGGTTTGCAGGAACCCTTGGCCTCATCATACCCTGTTACCAGTTTTGTTTTAATAATGCATCACTTTGGACAGTTCTTTCGAAACCCTGGACTTGTGGCTCTTTATTTGAGTCCCCCACCTGGTTACTGGTTTTCTAAGCCTCCATCCGGACTTATGAACACATATGGACCCTATCAAGGCAGATAACAGATCCAGCACTTGACCACAAACCCTTTGCATATCATTCTGCATACATCATTTTTGCATCATTTTTGCATCATTTAACATTTTCCTATTTGTTTTACAAGGTATCCACCTTTTTATCTTTGGTTTGGTTTTGACCCATTCTGCTGCTCAGACTTCCTCAATTATCTGCACCAGCATCTTCACCAGAGCTATCTCCGGCACCTTCATCATCTTGTCCTCATCAGAGACCCTTCTCCAGTTGTCTTCATCAGAGATCCTCCTTTAGCACCTTCTCCAGTTATCTTCATCAGTTTTCAGTAGCTACCTTCATCATGGTTTCTCATCAGTTTCTTCATCAGCATCCATTATCAACATGGACACATCAAGGAAGAGCAACATTACCTATCATTTCTTTGAGCCCACTTTGACAGGCATTATGGACATGTTCCTTTATTCAGGGAACATTATGGTGGAATTATGGACATGTTCATGGACCTGGATGCATCCCAGAGGAGTATGATCCACACCTGTCTTCAGTTCTATGACCCTCCTCTCAGATGCTTCACTTTCCCAGATTTTCAGTTGGGATCATTGATGGAAGAGTTCTCTATGTTGTTAGGTGTCCCTATCAGGAGGGGAATTCCTTTCAACCCTGAGATGGTTACTCCTAAGAATGAAGACATAGTGTCGCTCCCCCGAAAAGACACCTGGTCAGATAGGGTACAGACGCGAACTGTCGGTGAAGGGAGAAATGAAAATGAAGATGAATAGAGTCGCCAGCTAGGCATTTTTATCCCGAAGGAAAGGTAATGCTGCATAAACCTAGGAAGATATGGATAAGACGGTCACGAACCAGAGAAACTGAGAAAGGGGGTTGGTTACAACCTGGGAAGGTATTAGCACCCAGATTGTCCGTCGTACTCGACAGGATCCACGCTTGAAAGTTTCGTGTTTAAAGGGGTAGTGTATGTGCTATCTGTGTGCAAAAGCTGGAAAAGGATATACAAGTGTTAGTGCAAGAAAGTGAAGTGAGGTGAGATGCTTAGGAATGAGGATTAAAAGAATAATGCTGGAAGAGGGGGGGGGGGGGAGAGACAGAGACTTTTGTTCTATAAAAGTTAAGTTATGCCTACGTATCCTCTCGTGCAATAAGGAAGTCAGAACACCATAGTTCGCCTCAAAGAGACTGAAACATATATTGATTGATGAACTGCCTGCTTGTCTATGCTCAAGTGTATGACCTGTCTGGCTCAGGTGCTAACTGTCTTGCATTAGACGGAAGAAGCAAGTTCTAGTTTATGAGTGAAGATGATGAGAAAGGAATCCCGGATGAGACGATTATTGTTTATTTTTTATGTTTTCAAACTTTTATTGCTTTTTGTTTTTGTCATAGGATAATGAGCTTAAGCCTAAACCAAGGGTTAGTAAACTCATCACATCCTCCCTTTGATTAGGGGTAATGTGAATACCTTAAGTATGAAGTAAACACCTCAAACATAATTACCATGATGTAGGATTAAGATCATTAACCTACTTGTGATTATTTATATGTTTTTGGTGTTTTTGTTTAGTGTTAAGTAATGAGTTTAAGCCATAATCAAGGATTTAATGGACTCATTACACCATCCTAATAGAAGGATAATAGATGAGAACATTTTAAGCTGAGGAAAATACCTCAACTTAATCCATGATTAGGGATTAACCTCATGACAAAACAAAGCCTTTATTAAAGTGGATTTTAGTTATTGGTAAGGTTAAAAAATGAATTTTATGGTTTGTAAGACAACTTGAGGGGGACTTGTCCATTAACACTAGGGTTAGTCCTTCTTAACCAATTAAGGAAGAATTAGAACCCTAATGCAAGGCCCAAGTTACAAGCTATTGTCTTAGTGATTATTAAGATGGATTGATTAAGAGATTTAAACACATTAAGGGTCTAACACTTAGGATTAAAGTTATACATTTCATCCTAAGAGAAGGATGCAGGCATAACCTTAATCATAAACGCCTTAAAACCTTAAAGGTTTAGTCTCTGATTATGAGATGAGGAAAGAGACTCAAAAGAAGACACAAAGGTAAAACTAATGGAGGACTAATCAAGACCCTAATTATTTTCATGCTTGGATGTTCCTAGAGTTTATGAGGCTTGCAAGAGATCTTCAAGAGAAACCACCAAGGAGAAAGCAAGATGAAAGGAGGAGAAGCAGAAGAAACAAATTAACTTACTTCATTGAAGAAGATAAGTTACTTTAAGAAAGAAAGTGAATGTTGAACATGAATGAGAAAGCTCACTCTAAAGCAAAAGCAAAATGCATCAAGGATGCATAAAAGAGAAAGAAAAGAGAAGTGAGAAGTGAAGGCAAATTCACTTCTCAAAGTACTTACCACCTGAAATGGTTAGCATAAAGAAAGAAATGAAATAAGAATGAGATGTATGCAAGGATGCAATACCAAAACCAGAAGAATGTTTATGATGTAAATGATGCTAAGAGATGATGCAAATACATACCAAATATTATGGATGATCATACAAGAGATGAGAATGCAAATGAAGCATGTAGGATGCATGAAAACACATGAAAGTTCATTAAATGTAATGAATGCATAACATGGAAAATGGATGAAGAAATTATCAAGCATGGTTCTAATGTGTCCTGTGATGTCTTAGAAGTCATGTGAATGTATGAAATATCATGGAAAGTTCTTGAATGAATGCATATGCAAGATGTATGCAAATGAACATGAGAAATTAGGGTTTTCATGCAACATGAGATGCAAAAGTCAAAAACAGAAGCAAATCATAAGATAAAAAATTGAAAATGAACTAAAAGGAACCCTAACCCCATATGATATCACACCCTAAAGGAGAAGACCTAAATCCTAACCTAATGAAAGTTATGATTTTTCTAAGTTATCTAGGGTTTTGAGGTACCTAAAGGGAAAAAATGCAAATCAAATAAAAAATGCAGAAGAAATTTGTGACAAAATTATGTTAGATACTACATGCTAAATGAAGAACAATGCAAAGAGAATCAATGTCATACCATTCATGGTTAGGCAGAAAAGAACTCTTGAAGTTAGGGTTCAAAAATAAGAATTTTATGAACCCTAAATTCAAGAAAATTGTCAAAGATTGTTCAAAACCAAAAAGAAATTTGTATGAATTGCATGATAATGTTTCTAAATGTCCAAAGATGCAATGTGAAGTTTTTTGGGATTTTTAGAAACCTAAATGATATTTTAATTAATTAATTTCCATTAATTAATTAAAATAATCATTTAAATGTTTTAAAAATAAAAAATTTATGCAAAAAATAAAAATAAAAATGTTTGCTGGTTGAGAAAACTATTTGAAGTGAAAATGCAAAAGGAAAATATTTTTAGGATTTTTTAGCTATTTTAAATTAATTATGCAAAACAAATAAGAAAAATGAAATAAAAAATATGAATAAAGGGCAAGTATGTTGATCTAAGGGTCTGGATTGAACCTGGGGGATTTTAGTTTGACCACGCGCCACATCTAACGACCATAATTCAAATTCAGTTAATTTTAGTTAATTAAATTAATTAAGTTAATTAGGGTTTAATGACAACATCTCAGCCATCCAAATACGCGGGGAGATCAAATCCTACGGCCATAATTTAAACTAACCCTAATTACACTGATTATGCCTTGAATCTCTCAAAACCCCACAAAAACTCACCACAAGCTCCAGAGATGATCCTTAACCATCAACAAACTCAAATCCAGCAACAAAAACAATTAATCATTCGTGAATGAAGAGAATCTAAGAAGAACAAAAATTAGGTCAAAGTTTCAGAGATTCAGTTCATGCTTGTTTCTTGCTCATTTTCGAAGATAAACACATCCCCATGAGCAGGGCAACATATAGAACAATATTTTAACAAGAAAACAGGGTTCTGGAAAAAATGTTCATCATGTTACCTGAGATGGAGCTTCCTGGTTCTGAGCTTTCAAGCCTTCTCTTTGATGCAAAAAGTCTCCAATGATCCTCCTAGTGATGTTGCAATGCCTAGAACAAACTGAAATGAGCTGGTTTGAGAGAATGAAGCCTTGTTGCACCAGAATCGTGTTTTGGTTGTGGGGAGTTTTTGACTGTTTTAATGGTTGCTTTGTGTTCTATAGATGATTTTGAGATGAATGGTGGAAAAAGTTTGAAGATTGAGTGTGTGTGCAGAGAGTTTCGAAGGCTTTTGCAAAATGGAGAGATTTTGGGAACTTGAGGATTCTGAGGCTTCATCTTGCAATGTTGTGTGTTATGATCTGCATATGGTCCACATAACAAGTTGTGATAGGTCAGAGAAGTGGTTGTGGTCTATGGTGATTGGTATGGGCAAGTTGCCAAAATGTCACCATGACTTGTACTTGAGGTATGGGAGGTCCATAGAAATGGTTTTGAGGCAATTCAGCAAGTGGATGAAAGGTTATGTGCCATTTTGCAAATTTGAGAAAGTTTGGCCCATTTGTAATTTCTTCATGGGCAAGGCATGAAAAGTTGAGATTCTTTGGACAATTCTGAGTTTTTGGAAATGCACTAGGTTGGTATGATGCTTATAAGTGTGTTTTAAGTCACAAAATAACTTGGCAAGTGGTTTTGCAAAAAATCCCTCTTTGGTGCATTCTTGAAAATTATGTGATTTTTGCCAACTTTGACAAGCCATAACTTGAGTTCCATAATGAATTAGGACTTGTTCTTGTGCTTTTTGAAAAGGGAATGATCCAATCTACAACTTTCATGACCAACAATTTTTCATTTGAAGCATTTTTGGTTGAGAAAGAGGAAGTTGAAAAACTTTCCCAAAATGGAAAGTTTACATTACAAGTCATTTCCATTTTTGGCAGCTTTTGATTTAGCTCACTTTTATTCAATTTTGTGAACTTACAAGCACTTAAATGATCAAATAAAGATAATATAACTTCAATTTGATGAAAAATCCACTTTGGTTCCATTGTTGGGGGCTCAGATGCCCTGATTTTGCTCTGACTTGCTCAAGAAGTTACCTAGTGAACATATGACTTCCAAAATGAATTTCTTCATCCAAATTGGTACACATGATCCTTATAACATATTGAGACCCTTAGAAACAATAATGACCAAAAAATTTGGAGTTATGGCCTCTGAAACCAAAACCCTAATTTTAGGTCATCTGTGTAGTGAAACCCTAGCTCTGCTTCCATGCTTTGCAAGTTCTTGTGATTCTTTGACTTCCTCTATATTTGAGGGATATAAGATGATGATTGAACATACATGGACCCTCTTGGAGTTATTGAAGGCCTTTGGAGTGGCTCAGATGGATCCTGGATTGCTCAGATCACAAACCCTAGATGCAGATGAATTTGAACTAATGCAGTGAAACAAAAATGCAATATGAGATCATATGTTTAAACTAATGCAAATATGAAAGATAAAAAGCCATGGTGTGAACTTAGTGAGGGCAAATTTGGGGTTTTTACAGCTGCCCTAATACAAGCATGAGTTAGCTGTGCAGGATGTAAGCGACGGGCTTAACAGACAAACAAGATAACTTGTGGTTGAATACCAAAGACAGTCCAAAATTTGCACTCACTGGGGAGAAAAAGAAAAGGGATATAAATTTTAAAAGGAAAGTATAGTATGATTACAAAGTGCGGGCGATGGAGGAAGACCATCGAGATGAGGACGACTGTTGGGGATAAAGCAATGACGGGGACGACCGACATGCTGGGGAAATAAAGAGACCACGACGGGGACGACCATCGGGTAAATAAACAAGATTCTTTGGGGATTAAAGTAAAGGCAATGATGGGGATGGCCATAAGTTTCATAAAGTAATGTAATCAACGATCGGGACGACCATCGGGCTAAACTGATGAAGGACGGTCATCAGGAAAAGGAAAAGGGACCACGACGGGGACGACCATCGGGTTAAAGAATAAATGAAATAATGATGAGGGACGGTCATCAAAGGTGAAGGACAATCACCTAGCAGGGGAAGGTTGCTCTATATCACGACATAGGACGAATGTCGGATAGAAAAAGGTCGACGATGGGGACGGCCATCGGATAAGCATGATGAAGGACGATCATCTAGCAGAGTACGACTGCTCTTTGGGTTTATCATGACATAGGACGAATGTCAGATAACCAGATCAACGATGGGGACAACCATTGGATAAAATGATGAAGGACGATCATCAAAAAGGTGAAGGACGATCACCTAGCCGGGGACGGCTGCTAAATATCATGACATAGGATGAATGTAGGATACAAAAGGGTTCCAATAATGGAGACTCCACTGGGGAAAGGATGAGGGACGGTCATCCAAAGGTGAAGGACGATCACCTGGAAGGGTACGGCTGCCGAAAGTATCATGACATAGGACGAATGTCAGATAGGAGTAAAGTTTCTTTGCTGGGGACTTACTGGGGAATAGTAAACACGGACGAGTGTTTACATCCAAGAAATAAAAGGTATAAGTGTTTGACGCTGTGTATAGATTAAAGATGCGGACGAGTATCGGTAGAAATAAACGTTGACGCGTGTTCTGAGATGATGATACGGACGAGCACCAACTGGTTAACAAAGAACACGGACGAATGTCGAATCTGTGGGGAACAAGTGTATATATAAGATACAGAAGAGTATCTGTATAAGTAAGAACAAGTATTGTGAAGTTTGAGCAAGGCACGGACGAGTGTTCAACTTGCTGGGGAGAAGTGATACGGACGAGTGTCAGAAGATAAAATGTATAAGTTATGAGTGTAAAAAGGTATTCTGGAAACCTGTGGGGATAGCATGACACGGATGGGTGTCGATGAAGCTGTATTATAAACAATTGTTTGACAACCATGCTGGGAAGTCGTGACACGGACGGGTGTCAGAAAAGTTTATAGATATCTGCAGGGGAATGAAATGATACATACGAGTATCGAAAAGGTGTACATGAACATGTATCTGTTGGAGAGTGCAAAGGGGATGCTTTGGCTTTCTGTTGGGGAAATATGGGATGACACGGATGAGTGTCGAGAAGAACATGTTATGGACAAGTGTCTGCTGGCAGAAAGTGTTCTGGCGACTTTACTGGGGAGTGATGACACAGACGAGTGTCAAAAGGAGCATGTATCTGTATTTGGGAGTGCAAAGGGGATGCTTTGGCTTTTATGTGCAAGGGATGTACTTTGTATATTGCTGAAGAGGTACTGTGGGTATTTATAGGTGACTGGTTCGAACCTGACTTGTGATCGTGCAATATGTTTGATTTTTTGCCATAATTCTCCGTGTTAAAACGGAATGCTACGCTTTGTGGTGAAATATGATGCGAATGCTATGATTATGCAAAAGAAACCGGTCCGGGATTCGGATCCCGCTGCTGTGAAGATCTCTGGCTGATCTGCTTGGAAGAATCCCAACTGGGGAAAGATCATTGGTAGATCTGATAAACACATATGGTTCTGCTTGGGGAATAGATCACCGATAGATCTATTCGGTAAGGATATATCCCAGCTGGGGATGAAGAAGCTTTCGTCACTTTGTTGTGTGAGAATTTCAGGCATTGCTATTCTGGAAGAGGCTGGAACTCTGCGGGGAGATTGGTTCCCTTGTCTTTTGAGACCTGGTGCTCTGGGGGGAGAATATTCCTCTATCTTTGCTGAGGATGGGAAATTTGGTACTCTGTTGGGGAGATAAAAGATCACTGAACGATCTTCCTAGAAATTTCTGTGGAGATCCCGGCTGGGGATGAGGATGCCTTGACAGCTCTGTTGGGGGGAAAGCATTTCAGATGCTGCTTGGAGAAGATGTTTTGGGGACTAATGTTGGGCATGCCCCATGTTGCGCATTGAATACCTGCAACCTATTAAGATAAAGAAACACATAAGTATCCTGAGGTATCCCTTAACGGATCCCATCATAGGAGTTAGATATTCCTGAGAGTGAATACATTTCCTGCAAGCATGTAATTAGAAAGGCACATCTGTTCTATGCAAATATTATATTATGGATATTGGAAATTTTGCAAACGAAACAAAAAATGTACAAGACGAAGTGTGACTGAAAACTCTGATTTTATTAATCTAGGTGCCCTGAATTGGCAAATACAGTCAAAAAAACAGATCCCCTGAAATGAGGAGATTTTTACAAATTGAAAAAGTAAAAATGTTGGCAATGTTGATGATGCTCCGTTGAGCTTCCCTTGCTATGACCCATATGACCTTGACATTCTTCTCATCTTGCTTTCTGAAGAAGGTTGATTCTGAACAATGCTTTATCTTTTCGAAGATTGCCATGTAAGTGATAGAGACGAATTTAAAATGCAGTTGTTCGCTTATTCCCTTGTTTTGCGTGGATCGCCCTTTCGGGTTTTCAATCCACCGGGATACCCATTTTTGCCTGAGCTGTCCAATGCGGCTTTTCAACTCAGCGGGTGTACATTTTTTTGATTTTTCCCTTATTTTTGCCCGTCTTTTATTCTGTTTTTGACTCGCCAGGATGCCCTATTTTTTCCTGGACATACATTCTGTTTTTATGTCCAGCGGGTCATTTTTATGCGAAGTATTTTTTAACTGCATCTGAATTCACAGGGGATAAGAAATCTGCACCATCCATAGTAGTGAGCATCAGTGCTCCACCGGAAAAAACATTCTTTACTATGAACGGACCATCGTAGTTCGGAGTCCACTTGCCCTTGTGGTTTGTATGAGGAGGAAGAAGTCTTTTCAGCACAAGATCTCCCACTTGGTATTCCCGAAGTCTGACTTTCTGATCGAAGGCTTTCTTCATCCTTTTTTGATATAACTGCCCATGACAGATTGCAGCTAATCTCTTTTCTTCGATCAGATTCAGTTGATTGTACCGAGAACAGACCCATTCTGCTTCATTCAACTTGACATCCATGAGTACCCTTAAGGAGGGTAATTCAACTTCAACAGGTAGGACAGCCTCCATACTATACACAAGTTGATACAGAGTTGCCCCAATGGACGTTCTGATTGATGTACGATACCCATGCAAGACAAATGGTAACATTTCATGCCAGTCTTTGTAAGTAACCACCATCTTCTACACAATCTTCTTGATGTTCTTGTTAGCTGCCTCAACAACGTCATTCATCTTTGGCATGTAAGGAGAAGAGTTGTGATATTGAATTTTGAAGTCCCGACACAGTTCTGCCATCATTTTGTTGTTCAAATTGGAACCATTATCAGTAATGATTCGCTCGGGTACTCCATATCGACAGATGATGTCTCTTTTCAGAAATCGGGCTACCACTTGTCTGGTGAAGTTGGCATACGAAGCTGCTTCAACCCACTTGGTGAAATAATCAATGGCTACCAGGATGAATCTGTGGTCATTTGAAGCAATCGGTTCGATCTTTCCAATCATGTCAATGCCCCACATGGCAAAAGGCCAAGGTGAAGACATCACGTTCAAAGGATTTGGAGGCACATGCACTTTGTCTGCATAAATCTGGCATTTATGACACCTCCTGGCATAGGCACAACAGTCTGCATCCATTGTGATCCAGTAGTAGCCTGATCGTAATAATTTCTTAGCCATTGCATGTACTCCAGCATGGGTACCGAAAGATCCTTCATGCACCTCGTGCATCAGTAGGTCTACATCCATTGTGATCCAGTAGTAGCTTGATCGTAATAATTTCTTAGCCATTGCATGTCCTCCATCATGGGTACCGAAAGATCCTTCATGCACATCGTGCATCAGCAGACCTGCTTCTGTCTTGTCAACACATCTAAGAAGAACCATATCAAAGTTTCACTTGTATAACGAACCATCAGCATTCAAGAAGAAACTACCTGCCAGCCTTCTTAATGTCTTCTTATCATTGGATGATGCCCCAGGGGGGTATGTTTGATCCTATAAGAAGCATTTGATGTCATGGAACCAAGGTTTGTCATCTTTAGCAATGTCCACGGAAAATACATATGTTGGTCGGTCAAGTCTGGATACCGAAATTCGGGGCACATAATTGGCAGTCTGAACCTTGATCATGGAGGAAATGGTAGCCAAAGCATCTGCGAACTGATTTTCGTCTCGAGGGATGTACTCAAGTTTGACTGTTGTAAAGAAAGTCAATAATCTCCTCGTATATTCACGGTATGGAATCAGATGCTCTTGGTGAGTATACCATTTGTCGATTGTCTGATTGATTACCAAAGCTGAATCTCTGAATACAGTTAAAGTCTTGATCCTGAGGTCAATGGCTTCCTCAAGAACCATGATACAGGCTTTGTATTTAGCTTCGTTGTTAGTGCATGCAAAGGTGAGTTTTGCCGAGAAAGGCATGTGAACTCCTTTAGGTGTAATAAGCACTACACCAACTCCACGACCATTCATGTTAACAGCCCCATCAAACATCATTCTCCATTCTTCTTCTGGGTCAGGCCCTTCAGTGTGAACAGGCTCTTCATGATCTTTTGCTATTAGGAACATGATGTATTCATCAGGGAAGTCAAACCTCATTGGCTGGTAATCATCAATGGGTTGCTCAGCTAGATAGTCAGACAGTACACTGCCTTTGATGGCCTTTTGAGATGTGTACTGAATGTCATATTTTGTCAGAATCATTTGCCATCTTGCAACCCTTCCGATAAGTGTTGGCTTCTCAAATATGTACTTGATTGGATCCATCTTTAAGATCAACAAGGTAGTGTGAGTCAACATATACTGCCTTAGTCTGCGAGCAGCCCACGCTAAAGCACAACAAGTTTTCTCGAGCAGTGAATAACGTTGTTCACAGTCGGTAAACTTTTTGCTTAGGTAGTAAATTGCATACTCTTTTCGACCAGACTCGTCATGCTCGCCCAACACACACCCCATTGATCCTTCTAATACTGTCAAGTACATTATTAGGGGTCTTCCTTCTACTGGAGGCATAAGGATTGGAGGTTCTTGTAAATACTCCTTGATTTTGTCAAAAGCCTTCTGGCAGTCTTCATTCCACCTGACCGTTTGTTCCTTTCTTAACAATTTGAACAGGGGTTCGCAGGTTGCAGTAAGATGAGATATGAACCTTGATATGTAGTTCAATCTACCTAAGAACCCCCGAACTTCTTTTTCAGTCCTAGGTGCAGGCATCTCTTGAATGGCTTTGACTTTGTCAGGATCAAATTCAAATTCCTTTTTCACTTACGATGAATCCCAGCAACTTACCGGAACGCACCCCGAATTTGCATTTGTTGGGGTTTAGCTTCAGCTGATACTTTCTCAGATGCTTTAACAGCTTCATCAGATTTACCAGATGGTCTTCTTCAGTGAGGGATTTGGCAATCATATCATCCACGTAGCATTCAATTTCTTTGTGGATCATGTCGTGGAATAATGTTACCATAGCCCGTTGATAAGTGGCACCAGCATTCTTCAATCCAAATGGCATTACCTTATAACAGAATGTGCCCCAAGGTGTAATGAAGGTAGTCTTTTCCATGTCTTCGGGTGACATTTTGATCTGATTATACCCCGAAAATCCATCCATGAAAGAGAACACCGAGAACTGAGCCGTGTTATCGACCAATACATCAATGTGATGTAAAGGGAAATCATCCTTCGGGCTAGCTCTGTTCAGATCCCGGTAATTCACACACATTCGTACTTTGCCATCCTTCTTAGGCACTGGTACAATATTAGCAAACCACGGCGGGTAACTAGTTACAGCAAGGAAACAGGCGTCCCATTGTTTTTGTACCTCTTCTTTAATCTTCATGGCCATATCCGGGCGAGTACGGCGTAGCTTCTGTTTTACTGGAGGACAATCTTCCTTCAAAGGCAGCTTGTGCATAACAATGTCAGTATCTAGACCTGGCATGTCTTGATAGGACCAAGCAAAGACATCAACATACTCTCGAATCATGTCAATAAGTCGTTCCTTCACTGAATCTTGCAGACGGGCCCCGATCTTCACTTCTTTCATGTCTTCTTCGGTACCAAGATTAACCGTTTCAACCTCCTCCTGATGAGGAGTGATTACCTTCTCCTCTTGCCTCAACAACCTGGCTCACACTTCGGGTAACTCATAGTCTTATTCAACCCCTTCATCAGCTTGATTAATCAGATTGTCGAAGTCATACAAGGTCATAGCAGTGTTGTTGTCGGTGCAATCTGGAGGATGCTCTCTGCAATGGTTGAGATTGGTTCGTTTTAGTGATCAATTTTATCTTGTTTAGAAAAAGTGAAAATGAAGTTGTTTATTTTGAAAACATTTCCATTTTATTGTTTTGTAAAAAGTGAAAAATGAAAAAGATAGTGAGCGAAAAAGAGACTCGTTTGCAAAAGATGTCCAGGTATTCATTGATTAATCATTTGCACATAATACAAGATGGCCCTATTACAAAATGAGTCCTGACACCTTGGGCAAGATGCAGGACTTGATGCATGCTAAAAGACAGGAAATAATGATTACACTGCAGGAGTAACCCTTATAATTTCCTGGGAAGACCAGTTAGAGACTTGGTTCCCCGGGATCCTTGGACGTATCCAGTTCTCCAGGTTACGGTCGCTTTCTTCCTCATCTTCCAGATTTTTCACAACATCCGGGGTAAGCATTCCCCCACTGACAAATTTGGGCTCCTTGGCAGCCTCTGATTGATCTTGTCGAATTGGTCTGTAACCCAACCCGAATCTGTCTTCTTTTTTTTCCACTGGCAGCAGCTTGCCCCAGCCTTGAGCAGTACCTTCTTCAACAACATTCCGGGCTTGCTGATATGAAGTGATTGAAGTTCCCATCTTGTCCTCCTGAGATGCAGCCAGAACTATAGTAGCCTCATTAACATTCAGGGCCTCAAACACCTGGCTCATTGTCTCATGGATCTCTCCGTCCATCTCAATATACTTGTAAGTATCTAGATGACTGACGAAGATATCCTCCTCCTCACAGATTGTGATGATTTGGCCTTCCCACTCTTATTTTAATTTCTGGTTAAGGGTAGATGTAGCAACGCCAGCGGCGTGAATCCAGGATCTACCTAACAAACAACTGTAGGCCGGCTGAATGTCCATTACAAAGAAAGTAGTTTTAAAGACTTGTAGGCCAATCACCACGGGTAATTCAATCTCTCCAAGCACTGATCACTTAGAGCCACCAAACGCTCTTACCACCAAGTTACTTGGACGCAATGCCAAACCATCATATTCCAGCTTCACCAAGGCTTTCTTTGGGAGGACATTGAGCGAGGACCCAGTGTCTACCAGAACATGAGAAAGAACAACACCTTTGCACTCTAAGGTGATGTGTAAAGCCTTGTTATGATTGCGTCCCTCCGTCGTTAAATCAGCATCTGTGAAGCCCAGTCCATGACTAGTGTTAACATTTGCAACCACTGTTTCTAGCTGATTAACCGTGATCTCTTCCGGCACGTATGATGCGTGCAGGACCCTCAAAAGTGCATTTCTATGGGCTTCAGAACACATTAACAATGACAAGATAGAGATTTTGGAGGGCGTCTGATGAAGCTGGTCCACCACTTTGTAATCACTCTTTTTGATTATTCTCATGAACTCATCCACCTCTTGGTCAAAAGACGTTTTCAAAGTTTCTTTAACAGCTGGCTCTTCGAGTACCACATTTTGCCTTTTCGCTTTAGCAACAGCCTCTGCTTCAGCATTGGGTCTTGGTATTTGTGGGGCAAAAAGGCACCCGCTTCTGGTGAAGCCTCCGCCTCCCCCAACATTGTCAACTTGTGGTGAAGAGGTTGATGAATCTAGAGTGATCTTCTTTCCGTCGCAGTAGAGATCAGAGCCGTAATGGCATTACTGCTTTCATAAGGAATGGGTCCAGGTATCGTAATGGTGACTAGACTGATTGCTGCAGCGGAAGGAACTGTGGTGGTATGCGGGTCGTAATAGATTGTGACTGGAGATATGACAGTAGGTGTTGCAGTTTTTGTTGAAGATTGTTGTTGGGATGAACAATTGCCGGGTCATAATAGATTGTGACCGTTGAGACATCTTCGTTAGTGTTTGTTGGTGTTATAGGCGATTCCGTTGATAAGATGGGTGTTGATGTTGTAGAAGTAAGCGTAACTGAACTTTGGTTTGTTGAAATAATGGACGGGGTGATTGTTGGAGTTGTGGATGAATCAGTGGGAGTAATGGTTGTTGCAGTTGTAGGAGGATCTATTGTTGCAGAAGAAAGAGTTATTGATGTTGTAGATGTTGTTGTGGTAATTTGCAAAATTCCATCTCTGATAAGGCCATCTATGCCAAGCCTTAGCTTCTCACAACCATTAATAGCAGTCTTGCAAAATTCGCAGCAGGCCTTACAACCTAGGAACACCTGGCATCTTAAGAGTTGAGCTTTGACTTCTGCCAGCGGCGTTCGAATATGTGCAACACCATCAATCAGTGCAGATGGTTGGTCCTCCTCTATGGCATTAATCTTGGGCCCACCGTGACTAGGCATAGGATTTCTGGTAACATTTGGAGGAGGTGTGAAGTTGAGAGCTTTGGAATTGACCAAATCTTGAACCTTCATTTGCAAGGCTCTACACTTCTCAGTATTATGACCAGGTACGTTGGAATGAAAGGCACACCTAGCATTGGCATCATAATTCTTCGGGAGGTTGAGAGGATCTGGTGGAGCCAACGTCCTTAACTCAACCAGGTTGAACTTCAGGAGTTGTGGCAGTAGGGCGACATATGGCATAGAAATGGGGTCAATCACCCTATTTGCTTGAGATGGCCTCTGTTGAAAGGGGCACTGCTGTTGGTTGTTGTTGTTATTGTTGTACAATCTTTGTTACGGAAAGTGCGGTTGTTGCTGATAGTGTTGTTGTTGTTGTTGAGGAAAAAGTGGTTGTTGTGGAGCTGGAGCCGGGATAGTAATGGCTGCTACTGACCTGTGAGAGTATTGGGTTCTGCCCCTGTCTGCATGAATAACATTTGTTTCACCCGTCCTTCGGGGTCTTGAAAAAGGTTTTATTGTATTGTTGGAGGAACTTGCACCGTTGTCAGAGATTTTTACCATCTTCAGAAGACTCTCTATTCTCTCCCCAGCTATGACTACATCAGTAAAGCTAGTGGAGGAGAATGCAGCAAGTAGGTCGATATAAGTTCCCTGCAAGGTATTCATAAACATGTCTGCCATTTCTCGTTCAGACATGGATGGCTGGACAGCAGCAGCAAGCTGTCTCCACCTCTGAGCATAATCCCGGAAGTTTTCCCTTGAAGACTGAGACATGCCCATTAGAAGGGTTCTATTGGGAGCCATGTCTAGGTTGTACTGGTATTGACGGATGAAGGCTTCAGCCAAGTCTTTCCAACATCTTATAGTGGCCCTGGTCAGATGCGAATACCATTCTCTTGATGCTCCAGTCAGGCTATCCTCAAAATAGAACATCCATAACTTCTCGTCCATGGTATAAGCCTTGAGTCTCCCCAAGAAAGACTGCAGATGAGTACGTGGGCAGGAGGTACCATTATATTTTTCAAAGCACCGGGGTTTTAACTTATGAGGAATTCTCACCCCATCCACCAGCCACATGTCCATTACATCAAAGCCTAGGGAATTCTGGGATTCAAGAGACCTCAGTTTCTTAGCAATCTCATCCAGCCTTCGGTCGTAAACTTCATCCCCGACTCCAATAACTGTGAACTTCTCTTCTTGAGGATCCTCTTGCAAGATCCTGCCTCCAGTAGTGTTACCTTGTGCATTTTTTATGACATTAACATTTGGGCTTAGATGAGGCCCAAACTCTGGTGGATCAATGTGAGGCTACCCGCGATCATTATTACTGGTACCTCCTGTACCAGGATGGTGTTCATCAGGGGTTTGTCTTTCCAACAATTCCCTCAGCCTTTCCTGGCTCTGAGCTAAGCCAGTCATTACAGTCATAAATTGGGTCATTTGATTCCTCATCTCAACCCTTTCATTTGCCATTTGGGTCCTTACTTCATTCAAGTCCTGTTGTACTTGATCCATCTGAATTCCCGAAAGGTTGTTTCTCGTCGGATACCAGTGTATTCTGTTGACAGGGAACACTCTTCTGCGAGCAATGTTTCTTGAAACCACAACAAAGTGAGAAACAACAATAAAACAAAAACCTACAAAACAAAGAAAATGTTAGTATGCAATGCAATATGTTTATTTGTCTTCCAAGGGTATCCGGTTTGGTTCTTTGGTTTTGACCTTTCCAGACCTCGAGGAAATGCTGATGATGTTGAGGGATAAAGCCTAACAAAATAAAACAAACTGATATATTACAAAGGATAAAAATACATAGTTTGTTTACAATACATGCCCGTGGCGGGTCAAAATACAACAACAATCAAAAGAAAAGTACATCAAAAGAAAGAAATACAAGCAAAAGGATCAGACATCCAATCCAAAGTCATCCTCCCTGACTTCCTTCAGGAGGGCCTCAGTCACTGGCCCAACTGGGTGCTTTGTAATAGTCCTGATGAGGAGGTTCCTGGTAGCAATGGTACTGGTCATCTTCTTATGCTTGTCCTGATCCTTTGACCTCTTCAACCCCGCCCAGAGTTTCAATTCAGATATCTCCTTCTGAGCTGCCAACAAAGCCTCATGTTGCTTCTTCTCACTAGCCTCCAACTGCTCTATCTTAGCCTGAGTCCTTTGGTCTTCTTGTGCACGGGCTTTAGTGATCCTGATCCACCTAGCCCGTCTCTCCTCAAGATAATGCTCTGCCCTAGTCTTCTGAATCTTTGCCTCCTTGCAGACATTCTTCAGTACCAACTCCCATGCTCTTGTCTTCCTGATATAGTCATATATTTTCTCAATCTTGGCCAGATGCTCAATCTTGAGTCTTTCCAATCTCTCAATGTCCAGAAGGCTGTCATTTCTCTCCCAGAGAGTCTTCTTCAAGGTTTCAGCTAACTGAGTGTTCCTCTCTTTCAACTTTTTAAACTCTTCCATGCTGACAGTTGATGCAGGTTGTACTACAGAAGGTCCAGGTGTATCTTCCAAGGTGAAAGGCATCCGAGTGATCAGAGCTCTAGTACGGGACCAATCAGAATACTGGGCTGAAGCAATATTGTTGCAATTTCCAAGGATGGTTGTCCCTTTGGTCTGAATGTTATCCCAAGCCCAGGCAGCCTGTCTGACAATAGCAAAGTTGGGTTGAATTTCACAATAGAGAGTCTCAGCCAAATCTTGTCCTCTGGGAGGATGAACCAAAGCATATCCCAATTGTCTCTTAAACAGTAAAGGGTTGTAGTTGATGCAACCTTTTACTCCTATCAGAGGCACATTAGGGTATTGCCCACAGCGGGTAATAATGTCCTTGCCTTTGGTGCTCTAGGTACACCATCTAATGTCATCTGATGTCAAGGCAATGATCCTCTTAGCCCGATTCTCTGCTGATGGGGGGTCAAGAAGGTATCTGATCTTGGCAAGTGTCTGAGCAGCCAGGAGTAATACAGAGGAGCACAGCATCTGACCAACTTCCCTCTTTGCTTTTTATTCCTCTGATGAACTGAGTAGTAGAAGTCTCCCAGTAAGGTAGGAACAGGGTTCCTTAACAAGAACAGGTGGATGGTTTTCTTACTCACAAACTTGGGCTCATCTACAAACAATATAGCCCTATATATACTGAGGGCTAAAAGTGCACAGACAACCTTCCATTCTCCTATTGCAGCCTTCAGGATGGCCTGAGAGATCAAGAAGTCCAGATGAAGGCCTGGAACCCCAGCCTTGGTTGTCATGTTCTGCTCAATGAGGGCAGGCTCCAAATGCAATGCCCTGGCTATCTCTTCATTTCTGGGAGCAGTCATCTCTGGGTTGAAAGGGAATCCTCTCCGGATAGGAATTCCACCCAACAAGGAAAACGCTTCTAGTAATGGTCCCATCTGGAAATCAGGGAATGTGAAACACCTGAGTGGAGGGTCATAAAACTGCAAGCATGTATGGATCATGCTCCTCTGAGATGCATCAAGATCCATGACCCTGTCCAATATATCCCCATAGTGCTCTCTGAATAGTGGGATATGGTCAGGTGTAATGAGGGACTGGACCTGCCTGATGCCAGACAAGGTGGGCTCAAAGAAGTGGTAAGAGATGTTGCTCTTTCTTGAAGTTTCCATGGATGCTGGGTACTAATGAAGAAACTGAGAACAACTGCTGATGAAGGCCACTGACTGAGAAGCTGGAGGTGAGTCTCTGATGAAGACAAGCTGGAGGAGAACCACTGATAAACTGATGAAGAGCTAAAGAATATAGCTGAAGCAGTCTAAGTAGCAGAAGGGGTCAAAACCAAACCAAATGTGATAGGATGGATACCCTGTAAAACAAATAAGCAAATGTTAAATGATGCAAAAATGATGTATGCAAATGATATGCAAAGGGTTTGTGATCAAGAGCTGGATCTGATTATCTGCCTTGGTAAAAGTCCATGTATGTTCAAAAGTTCGGATGGAGGCTTAGAAATCCCGTAACCAGGTGGGGGGACTCAAATAAAGAGTCACAAGTCCAGGGTAATCACAAGAACTGTCCAAAATGGTGCATTCTCAAAACAAAACAGTAACATGGTATGATGTGGTCAAGGGTTCCTGCAAAACCTGTAAACAACCCAACCCTCTCACATGTAATGCTCTAGAACAAGGATCCTCAGACTTGGATCAGTTATGAGAAGTCTAAACACTTCTAACCTGGAGGTACAATGTTTACAATAACCATAAAATATCCTCCTCTAATTCACCCCAGATTCTGAAGGTCAATATAAAGGTCATCCGGACTTAGCAGGCTTCCCAGATAGCCCTAGCACTACAGGAAATCTGTAGCACAGAGTTCTCAAGAAGAAACCCACGTCTGAACCGTGTTTCATATTCCCGCACCAGACCGAAATGGAATGGGAAATAATATGAAGCCACTCTAGCCTAGGTGTCACTCAGATCCCAGGTATAGGACCTTAATCACTCAGTGAAACCCCACCCACCAAGGAAAACCAGATCCAGCACAATGATAATGACAGTATGATGTACAAAAAAATGTAAATGAAAGCAATAAATAAAGTTGTACACAAAGCAATAAATAAAGCAAATAAACAAGCACAATTAGCACATAACACCCCCATAAACACAAATCAAACAAGTGCTAGGAGGAACCCACAAAAAGAACCAGAAGCCCTGCTTGTCTATGCTCAAGTGTATGACCTATCTGGCTCAGGTGCTAACTGTCTTGCATTAGACGGAAGAAGCAAGTTCTCGATTATGAGTGAAGATGATGAGAAAAGAATCCCGGAAGTGACGATTATTGTTTGTTTTTTATGTTTTCAATCTTTTATTGCTTTTTGTTTTTGTCATAGGATAATGAGCTTAAGCATAAACCAAGGGTTAGTAAACTCATCACATCCTCCCTTGGATTAGGGGTAATGAGAATACCTTAAGTATGAAGTAAACACCTCAAACTTAATTACCATGATGTAGGATTAAGATCATTAACCTACTTGTGATTATTTAGATGTTTTTGGTGTTTTTGTTTAGTGTTAAGTAATGAGTTTAAGCCATAATCAAGGATTTAATGGACTCATTACACCATCCTAATAGAAGGATAATAGATGAGAACATTTAAGCTGAGGAAGATACCTCAACTTAATCCATGATTAGGGATTAACCTCATGACAAAACAAAGCCTTTATTAAAGTGGATTTTAGTTAATGGTAAGGTTAAGAAATGAATTTTATGGTTTGTAAGACAACTTGAGGGGGACTTGTCCATTAACACTAGGGTTATTTGATAAGTGCATTTTGGTGCACATTCCTACATGATTGCACTTAGGCATTTCTTTAGTTTTATTTGTTTATTTTTTATATTTTAATATGTTTTTCCAATTTACTTTATTTTTGGCTTAATTTAATTTTCGTACTTAATTTTCAGCTTTAACAGCTTTTACGGAAATGATCATAACCAGAGTTCCATGAATCTGATTGAGGCGTTCTACTAGTCGATGGAAAGCTAAGAGAGAGAGCTACAACTTTCATGTTGGAGTCAAAGTCAGATTTGGAATCATATTTTCCAGAATTTCGTTTAAAGCGGCTGCATTAGTTTTATTCAGTTTCATGTCATTTAGAATTGGGCATGGGTTATGTATTTGACCCAGTTAGGTTGTAAACGGGTTTTTAGGTTTCCTATTTAACCTAGAAGCTGTGGTTGCTCTTGGACACTACTTTTTACTAATTTATTCTTTATTTTCAAAGAGACGAATCATGGAGAACTAATCACCGAGATTCATCTACTGTAATCGGTTTCCACCACAACCTTGAGGTTTTATAATTTTCAATTAATTGCTTTTCCCTTTTAATATTATGTTATATACTTTGTCTCCTTTATTCAATTATATAAAATAATATTGATTAATTTCGATTGCACCTATCATTCCTTTACTTTATCGCGTTTGTTTTATCCGCGCAACTTTCGTGTTTGCTTAATTCACGGAAGATTTAATATGTTTGCTTAATTCAGAATTTAGGAATATAGGTCTTATAGGATCTTTTACGCTTGTTAATTGGTACTATTATCGAAAAGGGATTAGAATCCGCTTAGGGCATGAAAATTATGTAAATCGATGATAAGTTGGGAAACCGAAATAGTAGATAAATCGTTTAGTTTAATTGCATAATCACTTATTTTAATCGCTTAATTGTTCTGTTTTTTTTTATCGACCTTAAAACAAACCCCCCCTAATTTGGAATTCAGTTACCTTCGATTAATAACAATACAAGAATCCTTGTGAAACGATTCGAGTCATTGTCGCTATACTATGTTTTCAAAAATTACTCGTTTTTAATCCGTGCGCGACACGCGGATCAAATTGGCGCTGTTGCCGGGAATTCTTGTCGTTATAAATCGATATTAGAGTCTTAGATTTAGTGTTGTTGCGTTTAGTGTTGTTGCGTTTAGTGTTGTCGTTATAAATCGATTTTTGGGAAAATTGGGTCCGATCGAAAATCTGTTTTGCCTACTAGGTGTAGAAAAATTGTCTGATCATTAGTCCTAGTTTTCCAGGGAATACCTGGAGTCCGCCCACAGAATCGCCAAATTCCGCATTTTTCTATTTTTAATTAATTTTTTACTGTTTTTGCAGTTTCGAAAAAATCCAAAAAATTTTCTAAAATTCTTATTTTGTTTAATTAGATCAATTATGGTGTCAATTTATTTTTTTGAATTTATTTTGATCTATTTCCTTCTTTGTGTTTGTTTTCTTACTTTTAGGGACATTGTTGGCATTTTTGTTATTGTTGCTGCATTGTTGTGCATTAGTCCTGGCAACTAGGTCATCCTGTTCTGAACTTTTTACATTCGATCCTGAGGTAGAGAGAACTTTGCACACACGACGTAGAGCAGTCCAGGATAGCTCACAACTCACTTCTGATTGTGATTCTGATTCTGATTTTTTACATAATTTGATTGATTCTGATTCTGAATTAGCTTTTGAAAATATGGGTGACCAAAGAACTTTAAGACAATTGGCTGCCCCTGATGTGAACTATAATAACTTGTGTATTGATTATGCTGACCTTGATGTTCCTTTTGAATTAAAATCTGGATTAATACACTTGTTGCCAAGATTTAGTGGTCTTGCAGGTGAGGATCCGCACAAGCATCTTAAAGAGTTTCATATTGTTTGATCCACACCACTCAGGCCAGAAGGAATTACTGAAGATCATATCAAGCTGAGAGCCTTTTCGTTTTCTCTACAAGGTGCAGCCAAGGATTGGTGATACTATCTTGAGCCAAATACTGTTGCTACTTGGAATGATTTGAAAAAGGTATTCCTAGAGAGATACTTTCCCGCATCCAGAGCTGCCTCAATAAGAAAAGATATTTGTGGTATTAGACAATTGGATAATGAATCATTGACTGAATATTGGGGAAGGTTCAAACAATTGATTTCGAGTTGCCCACAACATCAGATCACCGAACAATTACTGATTCAGTATTTCTATGAAGGGTTAAAACCAATGGATAAGAATATTTTGGATGCTGCTAGTGGTGGAGCACTTGTTGATAAGACTCCAGCCGCTGCCAAGGCTCTGATTGAGAACATGTCACTTAATTCCCAACAGTTCACAACAAGAGACAATTCCGTGCAAATAAAGGGTGTTAATGAAGTGCATGTTTCTTCTCATGTTTCTCACTCCGACAAAAATTTCGAAAGCAGAATGGGTGAGCTGACCGATTTGGTGAAAAAGTTGGTAGTGGTAGGTAAAGCTCAAGCAGACCAACAAGCTCAAACAGTAAGATTATGTGGTATTTGTACTTCTTCTGATCAACCTATTGATACATGTCCTATTCTACAAGATGAAAAACCTCCTGAGTGTCCTCAAGCTTATGTTGCAGCCCTTTACAATCAAGGTAACAACCAGAACCGGTACAACGTTCCTGACCTGTCCACTAATAGGTACCATCCAAATTGGAGGAATCATCCAAACCTCCGATATGGAAATCAGCCTTCCAACCAACAACAAGTGATGCTACCATCGCCACAAAATCCTCCACAAGCGGTGATCACTGCTGCCCCATCTTCTTCTGGTCCTTCATTAGAGGATATTGTTAAGCAATTAGCCTCCAGTAATCTCGAATTCCAACAATGGACAGATTCTAGTATGCAAGCCATGCAGACACAGATTGGACAGTTAGCAACTTCTATAAATTCCTTGCAGCAAGCCCAAGGTTCGAACCAAGTTCCTGCCCAAACAGTTGCGAATCCAAAAGGTCATAATCCTAATGTGAGTGCAATTTCATTGAGATCTGGAAAGGTTGCAGATTCTACCCCAGAAAAAAATAAGGAGGTGACTGAACCTGAACCTGAACCTGAACCTGCTACTGTTGTTGTTGATCCCGAAAAAGAATATGTACCACCAATCCCTTTCCCACATAGAGTGCAGAAAAATAAGAGTGTTCTTGAAGAAGACAAAGAAAGAGAGAATCTGGATGTGTTAAAAAAGGTGGCAGTGAACATTCCGCTTCTTGGTGTAATCAAGCAGATTCCAAAGTACGAAAGTTTCTGAAGGATTTGTGTACACACAAGAGGCGAAATAAGGATAAAGAGAGAATTAAGTTAGGAAGAAATACTTCTGCTTTTATTCAGCCCAAGCAAAATGTTTCAGCTCTCACCAGGTCTTGCCACAAAAGCAGAGAGACCCAGGAATTTTTTCTATTCCTTGTACCATCGGGGATAGTAGATTTGAGAATTGCATGCTTGATTTAGGAGCAAGCATTAATGTTATGCCTACTTCTGTTTATAGTAACCTTTGTCTTGGTCCTTTGTAGCATACAGGTTTAATCATACAGCTGGCGAACAGAAGCAACACCCGCCCCAGGGGAATAATGGAAGATGTCCTTGTTCAAGTTAACAATTTAGTTTTTCCTGCAGATTTTTACATTCTGGACATGGAAGGAGAAACTAAGTCAAGCATAGCTCCCATCATTTTAGGCCGACCGTTCATGATAACGGCAAAAACAAAAATTGATGTTGACGATGGAACCATGACTATGGAATTTGGTGACATTATCGCGAAATTTAACGTTTTCGATTCCATGAAACATCCTATGGAGGAACATTCTGTTTTTCATGTTGAATTGATATCTGAATTGATTGATGACACTTGTGCTCAATTGCTTTCACTTGATTTTCTTTCTTTATGTGGATATGATGATGTTTACTCATGCACTGATTGTACTGACACTAACCTTTGTGTTGTATGTGCTGGGATTGATGCTGCCTTGCAGGAGGACATGATTCCTACAAGTGAAGTTCATGACGAGGATGTTGTTTATGTAGCTGATGCTCTCGACTTCCCGGCTGCCCCGAATACTCCATCCATCGAGTAGCCCCCATCCTTAGAATTGAAACAACTTCCGGATAATCTGAAATATGCTTATTTGGAGAGTGATGAAAAACTCCCTATTATTATTTCTTCTAACCTTGATTTAGATAAAGAAAATAAGCTCTTGCATGTTTTGAAGAAGCACAAGAAGGCGATTGGATGGACATTAGCAGACATCCCAGGAATTAGTCCTTCCATGTGTATGCACAGGATTTTACTTGAGGAGGGTGCAAAAACAATAAGGCAGCCCCAAAGGAGGCTTAATCCTTTGATCCTGGATGTAGTGAAAAAAGAGGTTACCAAACTCTTACAAGCACGTATCATTTATCCTATCTCTGACAGCAAATGGGTAAGTCCAATGCAGGTTGTACCTAAGAAATCTGGACTCACAGTGGGGGAAAATGAAAAGAATGAACTTGTTCCCACTAGAGTTCATAATAGTTGGAGAGTTTGTATTGACTACAGGAGACTGAATCAAGTGACTAGAAAGGATCACTTTCCTTTATCGTTCATTGATCAAATGCTCGAACGGCTCGCAGGTAAATCACATTATTGTTTTCTTGATGGTTTTTCCGGTTACTTTCAGATTCATATTGCACCTGAGGATCAAGAGAATACCATTTTCATGTGCCCATTCGGCACATTTGCTTACAGGAGGATGCCTTTTGGTCTTTGCAATGCTCCTGGAACTTTCCAGCGATGTATGCTTGGTATTTTTTCTGATTTTATTGAAAATTGCATGGAAGTGTTTATGGATGATTTCACTGTTTATGGTTCTTCTTTTGATGCATGCCTGAATAGTTTGAATATGGTTTTAGAAAAATGCATCGAAACTGATCTTGTTTTAAATTATGAAAAATGTCATTTTATGGTTGATCAGGGAATTGTTTTGGGCCACATTATTTCTGAAAAAGGAATTTTTGTAGACCCTGCTAAGATTGATGTGATTTCTACATTACCTTACCCATCTTGCATTCGCGAGATTCGTTCTTTTCTTGGTCATGCAGGTTTTTACAGGCGTTTCATTAAGGATTTCAGCATGATAGCTCTTCCATTGTCAAATTTGTTGAAGAATGATGTTACTTTCAACTTTGATGACAATTGCAAAAAGGCATTTGACTTCTTGAAGAAAGCATTGACCTCTGCTCCCATCATCCAGCCCCCTGACTGGATCTTTCCTTTTGAGATTATGTGTGATGCTTCTAACTATGCGGTTGGAGCGGTCCTTGCACAAAGAGTTGATAAGGCTGCCCATGTTATTTATTATGCTTCTAGGACTTTGGATTCTGCACAGTCTAATTACACCGCCACTGAAAAAGAACTTTTAGCAATTGTTTTTGCTCTTGATAAATTTAGAAAATATTTGCTAGGTTCTAAAGTTGTTGTTTTTACTGACCATGCAGCTTTAAGGTACTTATTGAAGAAACCAGAGGCAAAACCGAGATTGATTCGGTGGATGTTGTTGCTCCAAGAGTTTAATGTTGAAATTAAGGATAAGAGTGGAGCTGAAAACTTGGTGGCTGATCACTTGAGTAGGATAGAGAGAGATGAAGATCCTTTTCCGATTCAGGATGGCTTCCCTGATGAACAACTTTTACTTGTGCATGGCATTACTCCTTGGTTTGCTGATATTGTTAATTATCTTGTTGCTGGTGTTTTTCCTACAGGTGCTTCTAGATCACAAATTTATAAACTCAAGAGTGATGCCAAATGTTATGTTTGGGATGACCCATATCTTTGGAAGTTTGGAAGTGATCAGGTGATTAGAAGATGTGTTCCCGACTATGAGATTGAATCTATTTTGAATTTTTCTCATGCCTCTCAAGTAGGGGGGCACTTTGGTCCGCAAAAAACTGCAAGAAAAGTCCTTGATTCGGGTTTCTATTGGCCCACTGTTTTTAAAGATGCTTATGAGACTTACCGCACTTGTAAAGAGTGCCAGTTAGTAGGTACAACCATCACTCATAAGAGTGAAATGTCTCAGCAACCTATGCTTTTTTGTGAGGTATTTGATGTATGGGGAATCGACTTCATGGGTCCCTTTCCTGTATCATTTGGATTTCTATATATTTTGCTTGTAGTTGATTATGTTTCAAAGTGGATGGAAGTTATCCCCACTAGGACTAATGATTCTAGAGTTGTTGCAGATTTTGTCAAGTCTAATATCTTTTGTAGGTTTGTAACACGGTGGGAGAACTGACTTTAGTTATGTTGCGGATAGCAAGAGTCGCCACCAACTTTTATTTTATCCAAAGGAAAGGCATAAAAGAATAGGAAAGACCTTTTAAAAGATTTTTGGGTTCGGGGGTTAGGTTATGTAAAGGGAAGGTATTAGCACCCTTTACATCCATGGTTATCCATGGGCTCTTAGTTACTTAGCTCACTCTAAAATTTTTTTGAAATGTGTAGTGTGTGTTTAGAAATTTCCTTAAGTATTTTATAATGATCCATGTACGGACATATATAAAAACTTTGTTTTGAAAATTGCTTGAAAACTGTGAAGTGTTTGAAATGTTTTTGGAAAGTGAGCAAGTATCTAAGAGGAACCTACCCTAAGTTAAGTCTTTTCTGTTCTTGAATATCCTTTAAGTGGTAAGACTACCCCTATTATTAAGGAATAGGTAGTCATTACCTTGGATGTGGGGGACAAGTGAAGGGACATCTGTTATTTAGGCAACTGTGGGGTGTATAAGCAATTCGAAGGGACTTATCATCTTTATTCGAAAGGGACAAGATCATTACGAAGGCAACCATTAAGGGACTTGATCTTTTTATCTGTTAAGGGGCTAGATGATATAAGCTGAGGGACTTTGCTTTATACACCCTACTTGACCTTTTGTTTAGGCAACTTGAGAGGTAACCCTTAAGAAGTGAGATGGCGATCCAGGATCGACTTACGTGTGTGAGTGTACAAGTTTAAATATTTATCTTTAAGTTAATGATTTAAATTCAATTTTAAGCACAAACATGTTTCACTCCCTATTTTACTAACCATAGCATTTAAAATTAAATATTAAAAATTACTACAATTATTACATAAGGGATACAATTACATAATAATTAGAATAAAATAAGCAAATAAATAATAATAAATAATTGGGTTAGTAACAATAAAATAAAAATAATATAAACAAATGTGGTTAGTAATAACAAAATAAATAAGAATAAAATAAATAAATTAGCATAATAATAAATAAATTAAAAGTTCAATTTTTTTAATAAATAATTATTTTTTAAGATTTTAAGAAGAAAAATAAGTAATTCCTACTATACACTAATTATTATAAAAATTTAAATTTATATACATGTTATGAAAAATAATGGTTAATTATGATTAAATAAACATATTATAAAAATAAATTATATTTACAAGATTAAATTAAGAGTTTTTAATTATGTTCTTTTAATTGAGGACAATGTCCATTTTAATTGAGGACAATGTCCATTTTAAGTGTGGGGGAGGGAACCCTTTTTCTTGTTTTCATTTTGTTTTTGATTCATTTTTGTTTGTTTCTTTTTCAATAAATAAATAAAAGACTTAGAAACACATGCAATTGTTGAATTTTTTTTCTTTGGCTATAGACTCGTTTGAGGTTAGATTGTGGAGACTTGGGAAAAGTTCTCAAGACCGGTATCGTTTTAACACATTAAGTCTCCTGAATATGGAAATCATTTTGAATACTTGTTATGTCATAGCCTTGAGTTCTCATCCTTTAATATCTCTTAAGTAGTTTATCTAGCAGTCAGCACCATCTAGAAATCACACACTACGTAATTAAGCTAATGCAAATAAGTGAATGATCTTGCGCTTAAAAAGAAATCTGAATAGGAATCCACCTTTTAAGTTAGGTGATCCTCACCCGGTCATTTAGCCTAACGGATGTGAAACCTTAAAGAAAAAAATTTGTTGTTACTAAAGTAACTTTAAAATATTTTCAGATATGGATCATAATCACTAACACGCTTGTTTACCATGTGTATGAATAGATAACGGGCTTAATGTGATTGCACTAGAATGAAAGAGAGCAAAAGGGAGGATGAGTAAGTTAGACTTAGGCATAATAACATGATTTGAAATGGTTTGTATAGGAGGGAGGCTTATGACTGCACAACTGCGGATTCGTATTCTTACGATATCCTTAGTGTGTAAGATTAGTACCTATCAATGCTATCTTAATCGAAGAAGAGTTTGTAGCCTAGAATGAGTATGAATAATATTGTGTTTCTTGAGTCTTGAGTTTATTTTTGCTCGGAGTGCAAAAGTTCAAGTGTGGGGGAATTTGATCAGTGCATTTTGGTGCACATTCCTACATGATTGCACTTAGGCATTTCTTTAGTTTTATTTGTTTATTTTTTTATATTTTAATATGTTTTTCCAATTTACTTTATTTTTGGCTTAATTTAATTTTCGTACTTAATTTTCAGCTTTAACAGCTTTTACGGAAATGATCATAACCGGAGTTCCAGGAATCTGATTGAGGCGTTCTACTAGTCGATGGAAAGCTAAGAGAGAGAGCTACAACTTTCATGTTGGAGCCAAAGTCAGATTCGGAATCATATTTTCCAGAATTTCGTTTAAAGCGGATGCATTAGTTTTATTCAGTTTCATGTCATTTAGAATTAGGCCTGGGTTATGTATTTGACCCAGTTAGGTTGTAAACGGGTTTTTAGGTTCCTATTTAACCTAGAAGCCGTGGCTGCTCTTGGACACTACTTTTTACGAATTTATTCTTTATTTTCAAAGAGACAAATCATGGAGAACTAATCACCGAGATTCATCTACTGTAATCGGTTTCCACCACAACCTTGAGGTTTTATAATTTTCAATTAATTGCTTTTCCCTTTTAATATTATGCTATATACTTTGTCTCCTTTATTCAATTATACAAAATAATATTGATTAATTTTGATTGCACCTATCATTGCTTTACTTTATCGTGTTTGTTTTATCCGCGCAATTTTCGTGTTTGCTTAATTCATGGAAGATTTAATCTGTTTGCTTAATTCAGAATTTAGGAATATAGGTCTTATAGGATCTTTTACGCTTGTTAATTGGTACTATTATCGAAAAGGGATTAGAATCCGCTTAGGCCATGAAAATTATGTAAATCGAGGATAAGTTGGGAAACCGAAAAAGTAGATAAATCGTTTAGTTTAATTGCATAATCACTTATTTTAATCGCTTAATTGTTCTGTTTTTTTATCGACCTAAAAACAAACCTTAAAACAAACCCCCCCTAATTTGGAATTCAGTTACCTTCGATTAATAACAATACAAGAATCCTTGTGAAACGATTCGAGTCATTGTCGCTATACTATGTTTTCAAAAATTACTCGTTTTTGATCCGTGCGCGACACGCGCATCATTAGTCCTTCTTAACCAATTAAGGAAGAATTAGAACCCTAATGCAATGCCCAAGTTACAAGCTATTGTCTTAGTGATTATTAAGATGGATTGATTAAGAGATTTAAACACATTAAGGGTCTAACACTTAGGATTAAAGTTATACACTTCATCCTAAGAGAAGGATGTAGGCATAACCTTAATCACAAAGCCTTAAAACCTTAAAGGTTTAGTCTCTGATTATGAGATGAGGAGAGAGACTCAAAAGAAGACACAAAGGTAAAACTAATGGGGGACTAATCAAGACCCTAATTATTGTCATGCTTGGATGTTCCTAGGGTTTATGAGGCTTGCAAGAGATCCTCAAGAGAAGCCACCAAGGAGAAAGACAGATGAAAGGAGGAGAAGCAGAAGAAACAAGTTAACTTACTTTATTGAAGAAGATAAGTTACTTGAAGAAAGAAAGTGAATGGTGAACACGAATGAGCAAGCTCACTCTAAAGCAAAAGCAAAATGCAGCAAGGATGCATAAAAGAGAAAGAGAAGAGAAGTGAGAAGTGAAGGCAAATTCACTTCTCGAAGTACTTACCACCTGAAATGGTTAGCATAAAGAAAGAAATGAAATAAGAATGAGATGTATGCAAGGATACAATACCAAAACCAGAAGCATTTTCATGATGTAAATGATGCTAAGAGATGATGCAAATACATACCAAATGCTATGGATGATCATACAAGAGATGAGAATGCAAATGAAGCATGTAGGATGCATGAAAACACATGAAAGTTCATGGAATGTAATGAATGCATAACATGGCAAATGGATGAAGAAATGATCAAGCATGGTTCTAATGTGTCCTATGATGTCTTATAAGTCATGTGAATGTATGAAATGTCATGGAAAGTTCTTGAATGAATTCATATGCAAGATGTATGCAAATGAACATGAGAAATTAGGGTTTTCATGCAACATGAGATGCAAAAGTCAAAAACAGAAGCAAATCATAAGATAAAAAATTTAAAATGAACTCAAAGGAACCCTAACCCCATATGATATTACACCCCAAAGGAGAAGACCTAACTCCTAACCTAATGAAAGTTATGATTTTTCTATGTTATCTAGGGTTTTAAGGTACCTAAAGGGAAAAAATGCAAAAATCAAATCAAAAATGTAGAAGAAATTTGTGACAAAATTATTTTAGATACTACATGCTAAATGAAGAACAATGCAAAGATAATCAATGTCATACCATTCATGGTTAGGCAGAAAAGAATTCTTGAAGTCAGGGTTCAAAAATAAGAATTTTATGAACCCTAAATTCAAGAAAATTGTCAAAGATTGTTCAAAACCAAAAATAAATTTGTATGAATGGCATGATAATGTTTCTAAATGTCTTAAGATGCAATGTGAAATTTTTGGGATTTTTAAAAACCTAAATGATATTTTAATTAATTAATTTCCATTAATTAATTAAAATAATCATTTAAATGTTTTAAAATAAAATTTTTATGCAAAAAATAAAAATAAAAATGTTTTCTGGTTGAGAAAAATATTTGAAGTGAAAATGCAAAAGGAAAATATTTTTAGGATTTTTTAGCTATTTTAAATTAATTATACAAAACAAATAAGAAAAATGAAATAAAAAATATGAATAAAGGGCAAGTATGATGATCTAAGGGTCTGGATTGAACCTGGGGGATTTTAGTTTGACCACGCGCCATATCTAACGGCCATAATTCAAATTCAGTTAATTTTAGTTAATTAAATTAATTAAGTTAATTAGGGTTTAATGACAACATCTCAGCCATCCAAACACGCGGGGAGATCAAATCCTACGACCATAATTTAAACTAACCCTAATTACACTGATTATGCCCTAATCACACTCAGGTGGCCGGAGAAGACCTTCGGTCGTCTTCTTCGGCGAGACCCCTCCCCTGAATCTCTCAAAACCCCACAAAAACTCACCACAAGCTCCAGAAATGATCCTTAACCATCAACAAACTCAAATCCAGCAACAAAAACAATTAATCATTCGTGAATGAAGAGAATCGAAGAAGAACAAAAATTAGGTCAAAGTTTCAGAGATTCAGTTCATGCTTGTTTCTTGCTCATTTTCGAAAATAAACACATCCCCATGACTTGGGCAACATATAGAACAATATTTTAATAAGAAAATAGGGTTCTGGAAAAAATGTTCATCATGTTACCTGAGATGGAGCTTCCTGGTTTTGAGCTTTCAAGCATTCTCTTTGATGCAAAAAGTCTCCAATGATCCTCCTAGTGATGTTGCAATGCCTAGAACAAACTGAAATGAGCTGGTTTGAGAGAATGAAGCCTTGCTGCACCAGAGTCGTGTTTTGGTTGTGGGGGGTTTTTGACTGTTTTAATGGTTGCTTTCTGTTCTATAGATGATTTTGAGATGAATGGTGGAAAAAGTTTGAAGATTCAGTGTGTGTGCAGAGAGTTTCGAAGGCTTTTGCAAAATGGAGAGATTTTGGGAACTTGAGGATTCTGAGGTTTTAGCTTGCAATGTTGTGTTATGATCTGCATCTGGTCCACATAACAAGTTGTGATAGGTCAGAGAAGTGGTTGTGGCCTATGGTGATTGGTATGGGCAAGTTATCAAAATGTCACCATGACTTGTACTTGAGGTATGGGCATTCTTGCAGCTGGCTTTTTGGCTTGTCTTAGTGCAGCTGAGATCAAGGAGGTCCATAGAATTGGTTTTGAGGAAATTCAGCAAGTGGATGAAAGGTTATGTGCCCTTTTGCAAATTTGAGAAAGTTTGGCCTTTTGTAATTTCTTCATGGGCAAGGCATGAAAACTTGAGATTCTTTGGGAAATTCTGAGTTTTAGGAAATGAACTAGGTTGGTATGATGCTTAGAAGTGTGTTTGAAGTCACAAAATAACTTGGCAAGTGGTTTTGCAAAAAATCCCTCTTTGGTGCATTCTTGAAAATTATGTGATTTTTGCCAACTTTGACAAGCCATAACTTGAGTTCCATAATGAATTAGGACTTGTTCTTATGCGTTTTGAAAAGGGAATGATCCAATCTATAACTTTCATGACCAACAATTTTTCATTTGAAGCATTTTTGGTTGAGAAAGAGGAGGTTGAAAAACTTTCCCAAAATGGAAAGTTTACATTACAAGTCATTTCCATTTTTGGCAACTTTTGATTTAGCTCACTTTTCTTCAATTTTGTGAACTTCCAAGTACTTCAATGATCAAATAAAGATCATATAACTTCAATTTGATGAAAAATCCACTTTGGTTCCATTGATGGGGGCCTCAGATGCCCTGATTTTGCTTTGACTTGCTCAAGAAGTTACCCAGTGAACAGATGACTTCCACAATGAATTTCTTCATAAAACTTGGTACACATGATCCTTATAACATATTGAGACCCTTAGAAACAAGAATGACCAAAAAATTTGGAGTTATGGCCTCTGAACCCAAAACCCTAATATCAGGTCATTTGTGTAGTGAAACCCTAGCTCTGCTTCAATGCTTTGCAAGTTCTTGTGATTCTTTGACTTCCTTGATCTTTGAGGGATATAAGATGATGATTGAACATACATGGACCCTCTTGTAGTGATTGAAGGCCTTTGGAGTCGGTCAGATGGATCCTGGATTGCTCAGATCACAAACCCTAAATGCAGATGAATTTGAACTAATGCAGTGAAACAAAAATGCAATATGAGATGATATGTTTAAACTAATGCAAATATGAAAGATCACAAGCCATGGTGTGAACTTAGTGAGGGAAAATTTGGGGTGTTTACACATAGCTAAGGCCTTGCACTTGGATCCTACCCTCATTGATCAGAGCATGACCACCAAGGCTGGGATTCCAGGCCTTCACTTAGACTTCTTGATCTCTCAGGACACCTTGCATGCTGCAGCAGGGAAGTGGGATGCTATTTGTTTACATCTAGCCCTCAGAATATATGGAGTTATCTTGTTTGCAGACGAGCCTAAGTTTGTGAGCAAGAGTGCTATCCACCATTTCTTGTTGAAGAGCCAGTCCGTACCTTGCTTGGAGACTTTTATTATTCAGTGCATCAAAGGAATGAGAAGCAAAGGGGAAGATTGTTCAGATGATGTGCACCCCTCTTCTACTGTTGGTTGTTAAGGCACCTTCCGAATTCAGACACTTTCCTAAACCCTCATCAGCCAAGAAATTGGGCTAAGAGATTGATTTCCCTTACATCTGAAGACATCAGATGGTGCACTCAGAGCACCAAGGGCAAAGACATCATTACTAGCCGTGGGCAATATCCTAATGTGCCTTTGATTGGAGTAAAAGGCTGCATCAATTACAACCCTTTGCTTTTCAAGAGGCAATTAGGGTATGCTTTGGTTCATCCCCCAAGAGGGGCAAGACTTGACTGAAACCCTCTATTGTGACATCCAGCATAACTCTGCTATTGTCAGACAAGTTGCCTGGGCTTGGGACAACATTCAGACTAAGGGGACAACTATCCTTGGCAAATGCAACAATATAGCTTCAGCATAGTATCTTGATTGGTCTCGTACCAGGGGACAGATCACCCGGATGCCATTCACCTTAGAAGATGTACCTGGACCTTCAACAGTGCAACCTGCAACTACTGTCAATTTGGAAGAGTTTGAGAAACTGAAAGAGAGGAATACTCAGCTCTCTGAAGCCTTGAAAAAGACCCTCTGAGAGAGGAACGACAGCCGTCTAGATAATAAGAGGTTAGAGAAGCTCCAGATTGAGCACTTGACCAAGATTGAGAAGACGGACGACTACATCAGAAAAGCTAGAGCAGGGGAGTTAGTACTGAAGAATGCTTGCAAGGAAGCAAAGACTCAGAAGGCTAGGACAGAGCACTACTTAGAGGAGAGCCAGGCTAGGTGGATCAGGATCACTGAGGCCCGTGCACAAGAAGATCAAAGGACCCAAGCTAAGATAGAGCAACTGGAGGCTAATGAGAAGAAGCATCAGGAGGCATTATTAGAAGCACAGAAGGAGATCTCTGAATTGAAGCTCCGGGTGGGGTTGAAGAGGTCAAAGGATCAAGATAAGCATAAAAAGTTAACCAATGCCATCGCCACCAGGAACCGCCTCATCAGGACTATCACAGAGTACCCGGTTGGTCCAGTGACTGAGGCCCTCCTGAAGGAAGTCAAAGAAGATGACTTTGGATTGGATGTTTGACTCTTTTTGTTTGTACTTCATTTTGATAGTATTTTCCTTTTGTTGATGTATTTTGACCCGCCATGGGAATGTTATTGTAATCAAACTATGTATCTTCACTCTTTGTAATATATATGACTTGTATTATTTTTTGTGGGCTTTATCTCTCTCTGCAACATCATCAGCATTTCCTCGAGGTCTAGAAATGTCAAAACCAAAGAACCAAACCGGATACCCTTGGAAGACAAATAGGCATCTTGCATTGCATACTAACATTTTCTTTGTTTTGTAGGTTTTTGTTTGTTGTTTTTTCTTACTTTGTTGTGGTTTCAGGAAACATTGCTCGCAGAAGAGTATTCCCTGTCAATAGAGTGCACCGGTATTCGAAAAGAAACAACCTTCCGGGACTACAAATGGATCAAGTTCAACAAGACTTGACTGAAGTGAGGGCCCAGATGGCCAATGAAAGGACAGAGATGAGGGCCCAAATGAATCAATTTATGACAGTGATGACTGGTCTAGCTCAGAGCTAAGAAAGACTGGGGGAGTTGGTTGAGCGACAAACTCCCGAAGAACACCATCCGAGTACAGGGGGTACCAGTAACAACAATCACATGCAGCCTCGCACTGATCCACAAGAGTTTGGACCTCATCTAAACCCAGACATCAATGCCACAAGAAATACCCAGGGTAACACTACTGGAGGAAGGGTCTTACAGGAGGATCCTCAAGAAGAGCAGTTTACTGTGGTCGGGGATGGAGACGAAGTTTACGACCGTCGGTTGGATGAAATTGCAGAGAAGCTAAGGTCTTTTGAATCCCAAAACTCTCTAGGTTTTGATGTCATGGACATGGGATTGGTGGAAGGGGTGAGAATCTCTCACAAGTTCAAACCCCCTTGTTTTGAAAGATATAATGGCACATCCTACCCACGTACCCACCTTCAGTCTTTCTTAGGAAGATTAAAATCATACACCATGGATGAGAAGTTGTGGATGTTTTACTTCGAGGATAGCTTGACAGGGGCATCCCGAGAATGGTACTCCCACTTGACCAGAGCCACAGTAATAAATTGGAAAGATTTGGCTGAAGCTTTCATCCGTCAGTATCAATATAATCTGGACATGGCTCCAAACAGGACCCTTCTAATGGGAATGTCTCAGTCTTCCCGTGAAAGCTTTAGAGAGTATGCCCAAAGGTGGGGGCAACTAGGTGCTGCCGTTCAACCCCCGATGTCTGAAAGGGAGATGGAAGACATGTTCATGAATACTCTCCAAGGTACTTATATTGACAGATTAGCTGCATTTTCTTCCACCAGCTTTGCAGATGTGGTGATAGCTGGGGAAAGAATTGAGAGCTTACTGAAGATGAGAAAGATCTCCGACAACGGTGCCAGTTCAAGCAGTGCAAGGAAGCCATTTGCTGGGCCCCGTAGATCTGGTGAAACAAATTCTATGCATATGGGAAGAGGAAGACCTCAATATTTGCCCAGATTAGTTACTGCCGTCACTATCCCTACTCCACCTCCTCAGTATACTCAATAACCACAACACTTTCCTCAACAACCACAGTTTCCTCAACAAATATCTTACAATAATAACAACAATCAACAACAACGCCCTTTTCAGCAGCGGCCATCTCAGATCAATGGGGTGATTGACCCCATTCCAATGCCATATGTTACACTGCTGCCACAACTCCTAAAGCTCAATCTTGTTGAGTTGAGGACATTGGCTCCACCTAATCCTCAGAACCTTCCAAGAAACTATGATGTCAACGCTAGGTGTGATTTTCATTCTAACGCACCTGGTCATTCCACGGAAAAATGCAGAGCTCTGCATATGAAGGTCCAGGATCTGGTAGATTCAAAGGCCCTGAACTTTGCACCACCTCCCAATGTCATGAAGAATCCTATGCCAAGCCACAGTGGGCCAAGGATTAATGCTATAGAATAAGGCTCAACCATGAATTTAATAGAAGATATTGCAAGTATTCAGACACCTCTAGAAGAGGTTAAAGCCCAGCTTTTGAAATGCCAAGTGTTCCCAGGTTGTAAGGCCTGTTGTGAATCTTGCAAGCTTTCCGAGAATGGGTGTGCAAGCTTGAGGAGTGGAATTAATGGCTTGATCAAAGAAGGCATTCTGCAAATTACCACAACAACTTCTACAACACCAGCAACTCCTTTGTCAACAACAAATGATTCTTCTACAACTACAACAACAATTGTTCCTACCGATTCATCTACAACTTCAGCAACCATTTCTTCCTTCACTTCAACAAACAACAGTTCCATTTCATCTCCTTCTACAACTTCAGCAACCACCAATAACGACGTCTCCACAGTCACCATTTATTATAACCCTACAACAATCCCAGACTCCAACAACTTTCAACAACAATCTCAGCAACAGTTTCAGCAACAATCAAGCTTTAATTCATCACCTCCAACATCCACAAGAAGTCATGTCACTATCTTCTATGATCCGCAGACAATAACGGTTCCAATATCTGCTGCAGTAAACCCAGTCACCATCACGGTGCCAGGGCCAATTCCATATAATTAAAACAATGTTGTACCATGGCATTATGGTGCTGACCTTTACTGCAACGGAGAAAAAGTCCTTCTTGATTCTTCAGTTCCTACTCCCCAAGTAGATAATGTCGGGGGAGGCAGAGGCTTCACCCAAAGCGGACGCCTCTTTGCGTCACAAGCTCCAAGAGCTAACACTGAGGCAGAGGCTTCTGCCAAAGCCAAGGGGAAAGGTGTGATACCTGAAGAATCTGCACCAAAAGAAACTCATAAATCATCCTTTGATCAGGATGTGGATGAATTTATGAGGATAATTAAAAGAAGTGACTACAAGGTTGTGGATCAGCTCCACCAGACTCCTTCTAAGATCTCTATATTATCCCTGCTACTGTGTTCTGAAGCTCATCGGGATGCACTACTCAAAGTTCTGCACGCTGCCTACGTGCCAAAAGAGATCACAGTGAATCAGCTTGAAACAGTGGTGTCCAATGTCAATACTAGCCATGGGCTAGGTTTCACTGATGTTGTTTTAACAACAGAAGGACGTCACCACAACAAAGCTTTGAACATAACCCTGGAGTGCAAAGGAGCTGTACTCTCTCATGTTCTTGTAGACATTGGGTCCTCACTCAATGTCTTACCATAGAAAGCTCTTGTCAAGCTCGAATATGATGGAATATCACTCCGACCAAGCAATCTTGTGGTCAGAGCGTTTGATGGCTCCAAGAGATCTGTGCTTGGAGAGGTGGAGCTGCCAATGATAATCGGTCCGCGGGTCTTTAAGACTACTTTCTATGTGATGGACATACAGTCGGCCTACAGCTGTTTGTTGGGTCGACCATGGATTCATGCCGCAGGCGCAGTAACGTCGACCCTTCACCAGAAATTGAAATATGAGTGGGAGGACAGATTATCACCATCTGTGGTGAAGAGGATATATTTGTTAGCCATCTGGCTACATACAAATACATTGAGATGGATGGTGAAATCCATGAAACTATGAGCCAGGGGTTCGAGGCCCTGAATGTCAATGAGGCGACGACTGAAGTATTTGCTGCATCCCAGGAGGATAGGATGTGTACTTCATTTGTCTCTTATCAGCAAGCCCGAAAGGTTTTTGAAGATGGTAATGCCCAAGGCTGGGACAAGCTGCTACCGGTGGAGAAGAAGGAGGACAGATTCGGTTTGGGTTACAAACCATTCCGACAAGATCAATAAGAGGCTGCCAAAGAGCCCAAGTTCATCAGTGGGAGAATGCTCACCCCAAATGATGTTAACAACCTGGAAGACGAGGCGGAAAACGACCTCAACCTGGAGAGCTGGATACGTCCAAGGATCCCGGGGAATCAAGTCCTTAACTGGTCTTCCTAGGAAATTATAAGGGTTACTCCTGCAGAGTAATTATTATTTCCTGCCTTTTTTAGACTGCATCAAGTCCTGCATCTTTTCCAAGGTGTTAGGACTCATTTTGTAATAGGGCCATATTGTAATTTTGTGCAAATGAATTATCAATGAATATCAAACATCTTTTGCAAACAAGTCTCTTTTTCGCTCACTGTCTTTTCATTTTTTACTTTTGTACAAAACAATAAAATGGCAATGTTTTCAAAATAAATAACTTCATTTTTCACTTTTTCTAAACAAGATTAAAATTGATCACTAAAACGAACCAATCTCAACCCTTTCAGAGAGTATCCTCCAGATTGCACCGACAACAACACTGCTATGACCTTGTATCTAGTGTTTGTGATTTGAGCAATCCAAGATCCCATCTTAGCTACTCCAAAGGCCTCAAAGTGTTCCAAGAGGGTCCATGTGTGTTCTATCATCATATTGTGCCTCTCAAAGTTCAAGGAAGTCAAGAAATCACAAGAACTGGGAAAGCATGGAAGCAGAGCTAGGGTTTTCACTACACAGATGACCAAAATTAGGGTTTTGGTTTCAGAGGCCTCAACACCAAATTTTTGGGCCATTCTTGTTTCTAATGTTCTTAAGATGTTATAAGGATCATGTGTACCAAGTTTGATGAAGAAATTCATTGTGGAAGTCATTTGTTCACTAGGTAACTTCTTGAGCAAGTTAAGTCAAAATCATGGCATCTGAGGCCCCCAACAATGGAACCAAAGGGGTATTTTCATCAAATTGAAGTTATATGATCTTTATTTGATCATTTAAGTGCTTTGAAGTTCACAAAATTGAAGAAATTTGAGCTAAACCAAAAGTTGCCAAAAATAGAAATGACTTGTAATGGAAACTTTCCATTTTGGGAAAGTTTTTCAACCTCCTCTTTCTCATCCAAAAATGCTTCAAATGAAAAATTCTTGGTCATGAAAGTTGTATATTAGGTCTTTCCCTTTTCAAAAAGTATAAGAAAATGTTCTAATTCATTATGGAACTCAAGTTATGGTCCTTCAAAGTTGTCAAAAATCCTATAATTTTCACATTCATGCCAAAGAGGGATTTTTGCAAAGTTCACTTGCCAAGATTCTAAGTGACCTCTAATTGATCTCTAAACATCATACATCATAGTACAACTCATTTTAATCAGAATTGGCCCAAGAATTATGCATTTTCATGCCTTGAACTTCAAGAAATTCCAAAAGGACCAAAACTCCTCAAAATTGAAAAATGGTATAGATCTTTCCATACACTTGTGCCAGCATGCCAAATCTGATCCACAAGCTTCCCTTGATCTCTGCTGAGCCCAGCCATGCCCAAATCCAGACCTGCCATGTGCCCATACCTCAAGTACAACCAACCTTGACTTTTTGCATTTCACACCATACCAATCAGCATAGCCCACAACAACTTTTCTGACCTATCAAGACATGATATGTGGACATTATACAAGCCATAACACATAACACATTGGCCTCAAGCTGAACACAACTCAAGAACAAAAAAATTCCTCAAGAAAATTCATTTCTTTGAAACTCATAAACCAACCATCAAAACTTCAAACAAACTTCACCAATCATCTCCATCCATCCTCCAGATCATTTCCCAACCATTGCCAAGCTCTAAAACCCCAAGAAGCAGAAATACGATTCTGGTGCAGCTGAGGTGCAATCTTTCAAACCAACCATTGCAACCCTTTTCTAAGCCTTCCATTCACTCAAGGGAAGCCATTAAAGGTTGATTGCACAAAGAGAGAGTTCAGAAAGCTCCAAAAGTGAAAGCTCCAGCTCAGGTAGCCATCTTCAAACCTTTTTCCAGAAATGCGTTTTTAAGTTTCTAAATGAATCTATGAACTTCACTGATCATGCTGATGTGTTTAGTTTTGAAAATGGTTGAGTATTATGCATGTATGGTATTTCTGAAATTTTTGACCTAAGAATGTTCATCTTCGATTCTCCATTTTGATGCATGATTCTTTGTTTTTGTTGCTGTTTAGAAGTGTTTAATGAGTGATTCTGGAGATTTTGGGGGCTTGGGGTGATGTTTTGAGGGAGTTCAGGTGAGTGACTCGCCGGAGAAGACGACCAGAAGTCTTCTCCGGCCACCTGAGAATCATTAACCCTAACCTGTATAATTAAGGCAAATTTGAATTTGGACCCTTGGATGTGTTTACTTGCGCGTGTATGGATGGACAGGATCAGTCATTAAACCCTAATCTTTAATTAATTAGTTTAATTTAAATTAATTAGTCAAAAGCAATCTGGACCACCCATTTACGCGCCAGTCAATTCCCTCCACCCAACTTTGAATCTCAGCCCTGGATCTTGCATACTTTCCATTTAAATTCATTTTTATTCATTTTTCTTGCACATTTAATTTAAAATACTTTGAAAAATCCCAAAAATATTTCCTTTTGCATTTTTGTTTCAAATATTTTTCTTAATCAGAAAATGATTTTTAGTTTATTTTTTGCACATAAAAAGTATTTTTAAAATATTTAAATGTTTATTTTAATTAATTAATGGAAATTAATTAATTAAAATAGCATTTAGGTTTCTAAAAATCACCAAAAAAATCATGTTGCATCTTAACACATATAGAAACATTTTCAAACCCTTCATACAAATTTCTTTTTGGTTTTGATCATAACTTGACAATTTTCTTTGAATTTAGGGTCCATAAAATCACATTTTAAACCTTAACCTTTGAAAAATCTTTTCCGCCTAACCATGAAGGGTTTGAAGATGGTTCTTTTTGCATTGTTTTACACATATCATGTAGTATCTAGGATATTTTTGGCATAAATTTATCTTGCATTTTCAATTTGTTTGGCATTTTACATTGAGGATCACCCAAAAAACCCTAGAAATTAGGAAATTCATAACTCCTCCTAGGTTTAGCTTCTCACCTCCCCCTTTGGATGGTAACCTAGTATAGATTTAGGGTTCCTTTGAGTGCATTTTCATTTTTTATCATATCATTTGCTTCTGTTTTGGTCATTTGCATCTCATCCTTCCATGTAACCCTAATTTTGCATCTTTACTTGCATCTTACATTGCATTGCATGAGCATGTGAACTTGCCATGTCATCCCAAACATTTGTATGCCATCTTAGACATCTTAAGACATTGATTGAACATTGTTTGATCATTTATTCATACATTTTCTATGCTTTTCATCCATTTCACTTCATAAACATCCATGTGTTCACATGCTTCCCACATGCTTCATTTGCATTCATTACCTTGCATGAGCACACATATGCATCTTGTTTGTCTTTGAATCATATCATAGCATCATTTGCATCATGTACATGCTTTTGGTCTTGGTCTTTACCCTTGCATATGCATCATTTCATTTCATCTTTCTCCTTATGCATCTTGTGCTAACTTTTCAGGTTAATGATAAGTTTGTGTGGGAAGTGGATTCGCCTTCACCTCCCACCTCTTCTCATCCTCTCATATTGCATCGTTTCTGCATTTTTGTTTGTCTTTGAGTGGGCTTGCTCACTTGTGTTTCTCTTCCTTTCTTTCTTCAAGTTACTTATCTTCTTCAATGAAGTAAGTAACTTGTTATTCTTTCTCATCTTCCTTTCATCTGCTTCTTCCTTGGTGGTTTCCTTGAAGACTTCTTTTATTAAGCCTCACAAACCCTAGGACTTCCAAGCATGATAACTTTATAGGACTTATTAGCTTCCCTTAGACTTTTTTCCTTTGAGTCTTCTTTGTGTCTCTCCTCTCATCTCATCATTAGAGAATAAACCTTTAAGGTTTTAGGACATTGGAATTAGGGTTATGCTTGCATCCTTCTCTTAGGATGGAGTGTATAACTTTAATCCTAAGTGTTAAATCCTTAATCTATTTAAACCTCTTAATCAAATCATATTAATAATCACTAAGACATCAACTTGTAACTTGGGCCTTACATTAGGGTTCTAATTCTTCCTTTATGGTTAAGAAGGACTAACCTTAGTGTTTAATGGACAGGTCCCCCTCAAGTTGTCTAACAAATCATAAAATCCACTTCTTAATTTCACCTTTAATTAAAATCCATTTAATAAAGGTTGTCTTTGTCATGAATTTAATCCCTAACCATGGATTAAGTTGAGGTATCTTCCTCAGCTTAAGTGTTCTCATCTATCATCCTTCTATTATGATGGTGTAATGAGTTCACTAATCCTTGATTATGGCTTAAACTCATTACTTAACACTGAACAAAACCCAAAAAACATCTAAATAATCACAAGTAGGTTAATAATCTTAATCCTACATCATCATGGTAATTAAGTTGAGGTGCTTATCTCATACTTAAGTATTCTCATTATCCCTAATCAGGGAGGATATAATGAGTTTACAAGCCTTTGATTTAGGTTTAAGCTCATTAACTTATGCAAAAACACCAAAAACAATAATAAAACTGAAAACACAAAACAAACAATAATCGTCTCCTTCGGGATTCTTTTCTCATCATACTCATTCACAAGCGAGAACTCGCTTCTTCCGTCTAATGCAAGACAGTTAGCACTCGAGCCAGGCGAGTCATACACTTGAGCATAGACAAGTAAGCAGTTCACAAGTCAATTTACCTTTTAGTCTCTTTGGGTCGAACTACGATGTTCTGACTTCCTCATTGCACGAGAGGATACGTAGGCATAACTTAACTGTTATCGAACAAAAGTCTTTGTGTCTTCCCCCTCCATCAGCATTCTTCTCTTAAGCCTCAGTCCTGAGTAATTCACTCTTTTGCACTGACACTTGTACATTCTTTTTCCAGCTTTTGCACACGGATAGCACATACACTTACCCCTTTTAAACACAATCTTTTAAGCGTGGATCCCGTCGAGTACGACGAACAATCTGGGTGCTAATACCTTCCCAGGTTGTAACCAACCCCCTTTCTCAGTTTCTCTGGTTCGCGACCGTCTTATCCATATATTTCTAGGTTTATGCAGCATTACCTTTCCCTCGGGATAAAAATGCCTAGTTGGCGACTCTATTCATCTTCATTTCATTTTCTCCTTTCGCCGACCGTTCGCGTCTGTATGCTATCTGACCTTGGTGTCTTTTCGGGGGAGCGACAATACCAAAGGGTCATCTTCATCATTTTGAGGTCCTAGGACCTTTATTTGGTCTTAGGAATGGTTGGAAGTTCACAATATTGAAGAATTTTGAGCCATTGCAAAAGTTGCCATTTTTGGATATTACTTGATTTGAAAACTTTCCATTTTGGGAAAGATTTTCAACCTCCTCTTTCTTGATCAAAAATGTTTCAAATGAAATTTTGTTGAACATGAAAGTTGTAGATCAGATCTTCCCATTTTCAAAAAGTACAAGAACTCCTCTTGATTCATCCTAGAGCTCAAGATATGGCAAGTCAAAGTTGGGAAAAATCACATAATTTTCAAGTTCATGTCAAAGAGGGAAATATGCAAAATAGACTTCTAAGCACTTGTTTGGCCTCTAATTCATGTTTACACATCATAACATTGATAAGCAACATTTTAAGACAAGAATTCAGCCAAGAACCAAGGCATTTCATGGCCAATTGTCACAAACTTCACAAAGTTGCCAAAATGCAAAACCACTTCAAACTTGTGATCCAAGTCATACAGCTCACCACAATTGATCTAAGAGTCATCCTTGAATTCAGCTGATGCAGTACAAGCCAGGAAACCATCTCTGCACCTTGCCATACCTCAATTACCCCAAACCTTGACTTTTTTCAATTTCTCCCATGCTCTTGGAATAGTGATCAGCATCCTCTACTAACCTGCTCCATGACCTACTCAAATATTATGGGAGTGATATAGAAATTCATTCAACATTGAAACAAGACACACTTCAGATTGCACAAAAATTGCCTAAAGCTTCATCTCTTCGATTCTCACTCCTCAGCCATCAAACTCCACAAATTCTTTCACCATTCAATCACAAATCACCTAAGGAACAAATTCCACCCTTCACAATGGCCCGAAACACAACATATCAAAAACACGATTTCTGATACACCAGAACCAAACCTCTCAAAATAGCCAATATAAACTCCATCCAAGTTTTCCATTAGTGTAAACACCCCAATTTTGCCCTCACTCATATCACACCATGGCTTTTGATCTTTCATTTTTGCTTCAACATAAGCATTACATCTCATATTGCATGTTTCTTTCACTGCATAAGTTCAAGTTCATCTGCATCTAGGGTTTGTGATCTGAGCAATCCAAGAATCCATTTGAGCCATCCCAAAGGACTCAAAGCTTTCCAAGAGGGTCCATGTGTGTTATATCATCATATTATGCTCCTCAAAGTTCATGAAAGTCAAGGGATCACAAGAACTGGCAAAGGCATGGAAGCAGAGCTTGGGTTTTTCACTACACAGATGACCAAAATTAGGGTTTTGGTTTAAGAGGCCTAAACTCCAAATTTTTGGGTCATTCTTGTTTCTAATGTTCTTACTATGTTATAAGGATCATGTGTACCAAGTTTGATGAAGAAACGCATTGTGGATGTCATCTGTTTACTGGGTAACTTCCTGAGCAAGTTAAGTCAAAATCAGGGCATCTGAGGCCCCCAACAATGGAACCAAAGGGGTATTTTCATCAAAGTGAAGTTCTATGATCTTTATTTGGTCTTAGAAGTGGTTGGAAGTTCACAATATTGAAGAATTTTGAGCCAATTGCGAACTTGCCATTTTTGGAAATGACTTGAAATGCAAATTTTCCATTTTGGGAAAGTTTTTCAACCTCCCCTTTCATGACCAAAAATGATTCAAATGAAAAATTCTTGGTCATGAAAGTTGTAGATTGGGTCTTTACCTTTTCAAAACGTACAAGAACATGTCTTGATTCATCTTAGAACTCAAGATATGGCCATTAAAAGTTGGCAAAAATCACATAATTTTCAAGTTCATGCCAAAGAGGATTTTTTTTTGCAAAAATCAAGTTTCAAGCATTCAAATGACCTCTAATTGACTTCTAAACATCAATCAAACATGATGCAACATTACAAGACCAAAATCATGCCTTGGATCACAAGTCTCCATAAGCCATTTTTCACAAAAATTCTCAAAGAGGGATATTTTGCAAGAATGATTTTTAGGGCTTTGTGTGACCACTAATCTACCTCAATGCACCATAACAACATTATGCAACATGCCATGACCAAGCTTCAGCATTGAACAAGACACTTCCATGACCAAATGTCTCAAAATGCACCAAGTTGTGAAAATGCAAAACATGTGCAATCTCACCATTCATTTACTTCTGATCACTCTAAATCATCCCATGGCCATCCTTGAAGACACCTGAACTCAGAGCAACCCTAAAACACCTCCTGCCATGGCCCATACCCAAGGACACCAACTATTGACTTTTTGGCCAATTGCTCCATACCATTCCCACAGTGCATATCAAATATCCTGACTCATTCCAATAGTTTAGGGGTTGCCTAAGGATCATAAACTAAGCATGCCATGAGCTCATAACACACACAATATCATATTTCACAAAATCCATCAAAAATTTCCCTTCTTCGATTTGCACAAACCAGACATCAAACTTCAAAACAAACTTCACCATTCATTCAGAAATGATCCATGGAACAGAAACCAACCATTACAATGGCCTGAAACATCACAAACACAAACCTCATTTTCTGCTACACCAGAACTGGAACCTTCAAACCAGCCATCATAAAAGCTTTTGAAGCATTCCACAAGCACCGGGAGGACCATAGGAGTTAATTTATACAAGAGAGAGGCCCAAAAAGCTCATATTCGCAGTTCACCAGCTCAAGTAACCTCAAGAACACAATCTTGCAAAACTTCATTTTCTTGTTATAATATGAAAGTACATGTTGTGGGGGTCATCATGATCTTTTTAAAACTGAAAATGATGGAGAAATGAGGATTTCATAAGTCTCTGAAATTTTGTCCCGTTTCTTTTCCTTCGATTCAGCTTGTTAATGGATGATAAATCCCGTTTGAAGGTTGATTTAGGTTAAGTTTGAGTAGGGGATCATTTCTAGGTAGGTTAGAGGTTTTGATTTTGCCTAGGGAAGATTTTAGGGTTTTGATCCACGGGAGAAGATGACCGGAGCAATTTTCCGGTCATCTGAAAGTGATTAGGGCTAATCTCTGTTTAAATCCCCAGTTTGATTTGTGACCCTTGGACCCTGATTAGGGTTAGATCTGGATGGCTCAGATCGCGCGTATTAGCATTAATCCATTTAATTAAATTATAAAACATTTTAAAACTCAAATTGATTCCTGGCCATTGAGATGCGCGCGCAGTCAAGCATATTTCCTCCATTTCAAATCTCAGCCTTTGGATACGCATACTTTTCATTTTATTCATTTATTTTCATTTTATTCTCATTTCTTTTGCATAAATATTTTAAAATATCAAAAATCATCACAAAAATATGAAACTTCATATTCTGATTTCGAATATTTTTCTCAATCCAAAAACAATTTTATTTTATTTTTTTGCATTAAAAAAGTATTTTTAAAATATTTAAATGTTATTTTTAATTAATTAATGGATTTTAATTAATTAAAAATACATTTAGGTTTCTAAAAATCACCAAAAAAATCATGAATCATCCCAATGCATTTAGAAACATTTTCAAACTCTTCACAAAAATTTCTTTTTAGTTTTGATCATAGTTTGCCAATTTTTCTTTGAATTAAGGGTCATAAAAATCATATTTTTGAACCCTAACTTAAAAAAATTATTTCTGCCTAACAAAGAAGAGTTTGAAGTTGGTTCTTTTTGCATTGTGTTACATATTGCATGTAGCTTATAGGTCTTTTCCATCATTAATTTATCTTGCATTTTCAAATTTATTTTCATTTTTCCCTTGAACCACCCAAAAACCCTAGAAAAATTAGGAAAATCATAATTTTTTATTAGTTAGGCTTCTGACCTTCTCCTTTGGGGTGTGACCTAATATGGGATTAGGGTTTGTTTGAGCTTAATTGCAAATTTTTATCATGTCATTTGTTTCTGTTTTATCCATTTGCATCTCACATTTCCATATAACCCTAATTTCTCATGTTCATTTGCATTCACCTTGCATATGCATCATTACATGAACTTTCCATGACATTTCATGCATTCATATGTCATCTTAGACATCTTAGGACATGTTAGAATCTTGTTTGATCATTGCTTCATTCATTTTCCATGATTAGCATTCATTTCATTTCATAAACTTTCATGTGTTTTCAAACTTCAAAGCATGCTTCCATATCATCTCATCCTTGTATGATCACACTTATGCATCTTGTATGCCCTTGCATCATTTTACATGACACTTGCATTGCATCTCATTTCATTTCATTTCTTTATGCTTTGTATCTTATGCATTCATGCTAACCATTTCAGGAACTTTTGGTAAGTTATTTTGGGAGGTGGATTTGCCTTCACCTCTCACTTCTTCTTATCTCATTCATTTGCATTATGCTTGTCTTTGAAGTGAATTTGATTCACTTATGTTCCATCTCTCTCACTTTCTTTCTTTAAGTAACTTATCTTCTTCAATGAAGTAAGTAACTTATTCTTTTGCTTCCTCCTCCTTTCATCTGCTTCTTCCATTGGTGGCTTCCTTGAAGATATTTCTCAAAGCCTTACAAACCATAGGAACATCCAAGCATGATAATCTTAGGGTTTTTTTAGTCCCCCTTAGACTTTTTACCTTTGAGTCTCCTTGAGTCTCCTTGAGTCTCTCTTTTCACCTCTTAATCAGAGACTAAACTCTTAAAGTTTTAGGACTTTGGAATTTGGGTTATGCCTACATCCTTCTCTTAGGATAGAGTGTATAACTTTAATCCTAAGTGTTAAACCTTTAATTTGTTTAAACCTCTTAATCAAATCATCTTAATAATCACTAAGACTTTATCTTGTAACTTGGGCCTTACATTAGGGTTCTAACTCTTCCTTATGGTTAAGAGGGACTAACCCTAGTGTTTAATGGACAGGTCCCCCTCAAGTTGTCTTACAAACCATAAAATTCATTTCTTAATCTCATCCCTTAATTAAAATCCACTTAATAAAGGCTTGTTATATAATGAATTTAATCCCTAACCATGGATTAAGTTGAGGTATCTTCCTCAGCTTGAGTGTTCTCATCTATTATCCTTCTATTAGGATGGTGTAATGAGTTCACTAATATGTGATTAGAGATTAAACTCATTACTTAACACTAAACAAAAACCAAAAAAACATCTAATTAATCACAAGTAGGTTAATGATCTTAATCCTACATCATCATGGTAATTAATTTGATATGCTTATCTCATACATAAGTATGCTCATTATCCCTAATCAGGGAGGATATAATGAGTTTACAACCCTTGATTTAGGCTTAAGCTCATTAACTTATGCAAAACACCAAAAACAATAAAAAAAACTGAAAACACAAAAACAAACAATAATCGTTTCCTTTGGGATTCTTTTCTCATCCCACTCATTCACAAACAAGAACTTGCTTCTTCCGTCTAATGCAAGGCAGTTAGCACTCGATCCAGACGAGTCATACACTTGAGCATAGGCAAGTAAGCAGTTCACAGTCAATTTATTTTTCAGTCTCTTTGAGTCGAACTACGGTGTTCTGACTTCCTCATTGCACGCGAGGATACATAGGCATAACTTAACAGTTATCGAACAAAAGTCTCTGTGTCATCCCCCTCTTTCAGCATTCTTTTCTAAGCCTCAGTTCCTGAGCAATTCACCCATTTTTTCACTGACACTTGTAGATTCATTCTTTTTCCAACTTTTTCACACAGATAGCACATACACTACCCCTTTAAACACAATCTTGTAAGCGTGGATCCCGTCGAGTACGACGGACAATCTGGGTGCTAATACCTTCCTAGGTTGTAACCAACCCCCTTTCTTAGTTTCTCTGGTTCGCAACTACCTTATCCATCTTTTTCTAGGTTTATGCAGCATTACCTTTCCTTCAGGATAAAAATGCCTAGCTGGCGACTCTATTCATCTTCATTTTCATTTCTCTCTTCGCCGACCGTTCGCGCCTGCACCGGGATGCAAGTCTTCGGGAGCGACAGCTTGGCGACTCTGCTGGGGAAACCTAATCTTGCAACCAGGGCTTCTGGTTCTTTTTGTGGGTTTCTCCCAGCGCTTGTTTTATTTGTTTTTATGGGGGTGTTATGTGCTACTTGTGATTTTTGTTTATTTCTTTATTTGTTGCTTTCTGTACAGCTTTATTTATTGCTTTCATTTACTGTTTATATGCATATTATTATCATCATATCATTTGTGTTGGATCTCTTGTCTGTTTTGGTGGGAGGGATTATTGAGTGAGTAAGGTTCGATACCAGGGACCTGAGTGACACATAGGATATAGTGGCTTCATATTCTTTCCCATTCCATTTCTGTCTGGTGCGGGAATATGAAGCACAGTTCAAACATGGGTTTTTCTTGAGAACTCTGTGCTACGGATTTCCTGTAGTACTAGGGCTATCTGGGAAGCCTGCTAAGTCTAGATGACCTTTTTATGACCTTCATCATCTAAGGTGAATTAGAGGAGGAACCTTTATGATTATTGTAAACACTGTACCTCCGGGTTAGAAGTGTTTACACTTCTCATAACTGATCCAAGTCTGAGGATCCTTGTTCTAGAACAATACATGTGAGGGGATTGGGATGTTTACAGGTTTTGCAGGAACCCTTGGCCTCATCATACCTTTGTTACTAATATTGTTTTAAGGTTGTATCATTTTGGACTATTCTTGTGAAACCCTGGACTTGTGACTCTTTGTTTGAGTCCCCCACCTGGTTACTGGTTTTCTAAGCCTTCATCCGGACTTATGAACACACATGGACCCTATCAAGACAGATAACAGATCCAGCACTTGATCATAAACCCTTTGCATATCATTCTGCATACATCATTTTGCATCATTTAACATTTGTCTATTTGTTTTACAGGGTATCCACATCTTATCTTTGGTTTGGTTTTGACCTGTTCTACTGCTCAAATTCCTTCAGTTATCTGCACCAGCCTTCTTCATCAGTTATCTTCATCAGAGATTCTTCTTCACTACCTTCTCTAGTTATTTTCATCAGTTTTCATCAGTTGACTTCATCAGTGCTTCTCCTTAGTCTTCTTCACCAGCATCCATTGTCAGCATGGACCCATCCAGGAAGAGCAACATCACGTATCACTTCTTTGAGACCACTTTGACAGGCATCAGGCAGATGCAGGCATTCATCACTCTTGATCATGTCCCTTTATTCAGGGAACATTATGGTGGAATTATGGACATGATCATGGACCTGGATGCATCACAGAGGAGCATGATCCACACATGTATCCAGTTCTATGACCCTCCTCTCAGATGTTTCACTTTCCCAGATTTTCAGTTGGGACCATTGATGGAAGAGTTCTCCATGTTGTTGGGTGTCCTTATCAGGAGAGGGATTCCTTTCAACCCTGAGATGGTTGCTCCTAAGAATGAAGATGTAGCTAAGGCTTTTCACTTGGAGCCCTCATTGACCAGAATATGACCACCAAGGCTGGAATTCCAGGCCTTCATTTGGATTTCTTGGTTACTCAGGCCACCCTTCATGCTGTAGCAGGAAAGTGGGACACTGTTTGTGCTCTTCTAGCCCTCAGCATATACGGAGTTATCTTGTTTGCAGACGAGCCTAAGTTTGTAAGCAAGAGTGTTATCCACCTTTTCCTGTTGAAGAATCAAGTCCTTACCTTGCTTGAAGACTTTTAATACTCAGTGCACCAAAGGAATGAGAAGCAGAGGGGAAGATTAGTCAGATGTTATGCACCTCTTTTCTATTGTTGGTTATTAAGGCACTTGCCGAAGTCGGACACTTTCTTGAATCCTCATCAGCCAAGGAACTGGGCTAAGAGAATGATTGCCCTTACATTAGAAGACATCAGATGGTGCACTCAGAGCACCAAGGGCAAAGATATCATCACCAGGTGTGGGCAGTATCCCAATGTACCCCTGATTGGAGTGAAGGGTTGCATCAACTACAACCCTTTGTTGTTCAAGAGGCAATTAGGGTATGCCTTGGTACATCCACCAAGAGAGAAAGACTTGACAGAAATCCTCTATTGTGACATCCAGCACAACTTTGCCATTGTCAGACAGGCAGCCTGGGCTTGGGACAATATTCAGACTAAGGGGACAGCTATTCTTGGCAAGTGCAACAAGATAGCTTCAGCTCAGTATCTTGACTGGTCTCGTGTCAGGGGACAGATCACCCGTATGCCATTCACCTTAGAGAATGTGCATGGACCATCAGCAGTGGAGCCTACAACAACTGTCAGTTTGGAGGAGTTTGAGAAATTGAAGGAAAGGAATACTCAACTCTCTGAAGCCATGAAGAAGACCCTCTGGGAGAGGAATGATAGTCATCTAGACAATGAAAGGTTAGAAAAGCTCCGGATTTAGCACTTGACCAAGATTGAGAAGACAAATGATTACATCAAAAAGGCTAGAGCAGGGGAGTTAATGTTGAAGAATGCTTGCAAGGAAGCCAAGACTCAGAAGACCAGAGCTGAGCATTACTTAGAGGAGTGTCAGGCTAGGTGGATCAGGATCACTGAGGCTTGTTCACAGGAGAATCAAAGGACCCGGGCAAGGAAAAAACAGCTGGAAGCCAATGAAAGGAAGAGTCAGGAAGCCTTGTTAGCAGCACAGAAGGAGATCTATGAGTTGAAACTCTGGGGGGGTTGGAGATCAAAGGACCAGGATAAGCACAAGAAGTTGAACAGTGCCATTACCACCAGAAACCTTCTTATCAGGACCATCACAGAGTACCCAGTTGGCCCAGTGACTGAGGCTCTCCTGAAGGAAGTCAGAGAGGATGATTATGGACTGGATGTTTGATTTCTTTGTACTTGTACTTCATTTTAATTGTATTTTTGTTGTTGTATTTTGACCCACCATGGGAACTTTGTTGTAATCAAACTATGTATCTTGACATTTTTGTAATATATGGTTTGTATTATTTTATGGGCTTTATCTCTCTTCAACATCATCATTCCTCGAGGTCTGGAAGGTAAAAACCAAAGAACCAAACCGGATACCCTTGGAAGACAAATAGGCATCCTGCATTGCATACTAACCTCTATTTTTTTTGTTTGTAGGTTTTTGGTTTTTGTTGTTGTTTCTCACTTTGTTGTGATTTTAGGAAACATTGCTCGTAGAAGAGTGTTCCCCGTCAATAGAGTGCACCGGTATCCGACAAGAAACAACCTTCCGGGCTTACAAATGGATCATTTTCAGCAAGACCTAACTGACGTGAGAACCCAAATGGCCAATGAAAGGACTGAGATGAGGGCCCAAATGAACCAGTTTATGGCAATGATGACTGGGTTGGCTCAAATCCAGGAGAGACTGAGAGAGTTGGTCAAGCGGCAAACTCCCGAAAAAAACCACCCAGGTACAGGGGGTACCAGCAACAACGATCATGTATAGCCTCGTACTGATCCCCCGGGGTTTGGATCTCATCTGAACCCATACATCAATGCTATAAGAAACACCCAAGGCAACACTGGAGGGAGGGCTTTGCAGGAGGACCCTCGGGAAGAACAATTTACTTTGGTTGGGGCAGGAGACAAAGTCTATGATCGTCGGCTAGACGAGATAGCAGAGAAGTTGAGGTCTCTGAAGTTTCAAAACTCTCTGGGTTTTGATATCATGGATATGGGACTGGTGGAGGGGGGTTAGAATTCCTCACAAATTCAAACCTCCTTATTTTGAAAGATACAATGGTACATCCCGCCCTCGTACCCATCTCCAATCTTTCCTGGGAAGATTGAAAGCCTACACCATGGATGAAAAACTGTGGATGTTTTATTTTGAGGATACCTTGATAGGGGCGTCCCGGGAATGGTACTCTCACTTGACCAAGGCCACAATAAGGAATTGGAAAGACTTGTCCGAAGCTTTCATTCGTCAATATCAATATAATCTAGACATGGCTCCAAATAGAACCCTTCTGACGGGAATGTCACAGTCTTCCCGGGAAAGCTTTAGAGAGTACGCCCAAAGATGGAGGCAATTAGCTGCTGCCGTTCAACCCCCGATGTCAGAAAGGGAAATGGCAGATATGTTCATGAACACCCTCCAGGGGACTTATATTGATAGATTGGCTGCTTTTTCTTCCACCAGCTTTGCAGACGTGGTTATAGCTGGGGAAAGAATTGAGAGCTTATTGAAAATGGGAAAGATTTCTGACAACGGCGCCAGTTCAAGCAGTGCAAGGAAACCATTTGCAGGGCCCCGTAGATCTGGTGAAACAAATTCTATACATATAGGCAGAGGAAGACCACAGTACCTGCCAAGATCAATTGCCTTCGTCACTATTCCTACTCCACCTCCTCAATACACTCAACAACCACATCATTTTCCTCAACAGCCACAGTTTCCTCAACAAAGATCCTACAACAACAACAACCAACAATAACGCCCTTTCCAGCAACGGCCATGTCAGGTTAACAGAGTGATTAACCCTATACCAATGCCATATGCCACCTTATTACCACAACTCCTAAAGCTTAATCTTGTCGAGTTAAGGACATTGGCTCCACCAGATCCTCAGAACCTTCCGAAAAATTACGACGTCAACGCCAGGTGTGCTTTTCATTCTAATGCACCTGGTCACACCACGGAAAAGTGTAGGGCTTTGCACATGAAGGTCCAGGACCTGGTAGATTCAAAAGCCCTAAATTTTGCACCACCTCCTAATGTCACGAAGAATCCTATGCCCAGCCATGGTGGTCCAAGGATAAATGCAATAGAGGAGGGCTCACCCATGAATTTAATTGAAGATACTGCAAGTATTCAAACACCTCTGGAAGAGGTTAAAGCTCAGCTTTTAAAATGCCAGGTGTTTCCAGGTTGTGAGGCCTGTTGTGAATCTTGCAAGGCTTCCGTCAATGGGTGTGCAAGCTCTAGGAATGGAATCGATGGCTTGATCGGAGAGGGTATCCTGCAAATAACAACAACCGCTTCTACAACACCAGCAACTCCTTTTTCAACAACAAGTATTTCTCCCACAACTGCAAAGACAATTGTTCCTACAGACTCGTCTACAAAATCAGCAATCACCTCTTCCATCACTTCAACAAACAACAGTTCATTTGCATCCACTTCTACAACTACAGCAACCACCAACAACGACGTTTCCACAGTCACCATCTATTACGACCCTGCAACGGTCCCTATTTCCAACAATTATCAACAACAATCTCGGCAACAATTTCAGCAACAACCAAGCTTCAGTCAATCACCACCAACATTAACCAAAAGTCCTGTCACCATCTTTTATGATCCACAAACAATAACGGTCCCTACCTCTGCTGCAATTAGTCCAGGCACCATCACGGTGTCGGGGCCCATTCCATATGATAAAGAAAATGTTGTACCATGGCACTATGGTTCAGACCTTTACTGCAACGGAGAAAGATCCTTCTTGATTCTTTGGTTCACACACCACAAGTAGATAATGTCAGGGGAGGTAGAGGCTTCACCCGAAGCGGACGCCTCTTCGCGTCATAAGCTCCAAAGACCAATACTGAGGCAGAGGTTGTTGCCAAAACCAAAGGTAAAAGTGTGGCACCCGAAGAACCTGTGCTGAAAGAAGCCCATAAATCATCCTTTGATCAGGATGTGGATGAATTTATGAGGATAATCAAAAGAAGTGACTACAAGGTTGTGGATCAGCTCCACCAGACTCCTTCCAAGATCTCCATCTTATCCCTGCTGTTATGTTCCGAAGCTCATCGGGATGCACTACTTAAAGTCTTGCACGCTGCCTACGTTCCGGAGGAGATCACAGTGAATCAGCTCGAGACAGTGGTGTCTAATGTTAATACTAGCCATGGGCTAGGTTTCACCAATGCTGACTTGACAACGGAAGGACGTCACCACAACAAAGCTTTACACATTACTTTGGAGTGTAAGGGCGTTGTGCTCTCGCATGTTCTTGTTGACACTGGGTCTTCACTCAGTGTCCTGCCAAAAAAGGCTCTTGTCAAGCTTGAATATGATGGAATAGGTCTCTGACCAAGAAATCTTGTGGTTAGAGTATTTGATGGCTCCAAGAAGTCTGTTCTTGGAGAGGTTGAGCTGCCTGTGATAATCGGTCTGCAGGTCTTTCAGACTACTTTCTATGTAATGGACATTCAGCCGGCCTACAGCTATTTGTTGGGTCGACCATGGATTCACGCTGCTGGCGCAATTACGTCGACCCTTCACCAGAAATTGAAATATGAGTGAGAAGGACAGATTATCACCATCTGTGGTGAAGAGGATATCTTTGTTAGCCATCTGGATACATACAAATACATTGAGATGGATGGTGAAATCCATGAAACCATGAGCCAAGGGTTCGAAGCATTGAACGTCAATGAGGCGACGACTGAAGTATTTGCTGCATCCCAGGAGGATAAGATGGGTAATTCAATTGTCTCCTATCAGCAAGCCCGGAAGGTTGTTGAAGATGGAAATGCCCAAGGCTGGGGCAAGCTGAATCGGTGGAGAAGAAGGAGGAAAAATTCAGTTTGGGTTACAAACCAATCCGACAAGATCAAGCAGATGCTGCAAAAGAGCCCAAGTTCATCAGTGGGGGGATGCTTACCCCATATATTGTCAATAACGTGGAAGACGAGGCGGAAAGCGAACTCAACCTGGAGAGTTGGATACATCCAAGGATCTCGGGTCACCAAGTCCTTAACTGGTCTTCCCAAGAAATTATAAGGGTTACTCTTGCAGAGTAATTATTATTTCCTGCTTTTTTCAGCATGCATCAAGTCCTGCATCTTGCCCAAGGTGTCAGGACTCATTTTGTAATAGGGACATATTTGTAATTTTGTGCAAATGGAATATCAATGAATATCAAACATCTTTTGTAAACAATTCTCTCTTCCGCTGTCTTTTCATTTTTCACTTTTGTACAAAATAATAAAATGGCAATTTTTTCAAAATAATAACTTCATTTTACACTTTTTTTTAAAACAAGATTAAAATTGATCACTAAAACGAACAAATCTCAACCCTTGCAGAGATTATCATCCAGATTGCATCGACAACAGCACTACTATGACCTTGTATGACTTCAACAATCCAATTAATCAAGCCGATGAAGGGGTTGAAGAAGTTTATAAGTTACCTGAAGAGTTAGCTAGGTTGTTGAGGCAAGAAGAGAAAGTGATTACTCCTCATCAGGAGGAGGTTGAAACTGTTAATCTTGGTACTGAAGAGGATTTGAAAGAAGTGAAGATTGGGGCCGGTCTGCAAGCTTCAGTAAAAGAACAACTTATTGACATGCTTCAAGAATACGTCGACGTCTTCGCTTGGTCCTATCAAGACATGCCAGGTCTAGATACGGATATTGTTATGCACAAGATGCCATTAAAAGAAGATTGACCTCTAGTGAAGTAAAAGTTACGCCGTACTCGCCCAGATATGGCCATTAAGATTAAGGAAGAAGTACAAAAACAGTGGGACGTTAGTTTCCTTGTTGTAACTAGTTACCCGCCGTGGGTCGCTAACATTGTACCAGTGCCTAAGAAGGATGGCAAAGTATGTATGTGTGTGGATTACCAGGATCTGAACAGAGCTAGCCCGAAGGATGATTTCCCATTACCTCACATTGATGTATTGGTCGACAACACAGCTCAGTTCTCGGTATTTTCTTTCATGGATGGTTTTTCTGGGTATAATCAGATCAAGATGTCACCTGAAGACATGGAGAAAACAACCTTCATCACACCTTAGGGCACGTTTTGTTACAAGGTAATACCTTTTGGACTGAAGAATGTCGATGCCACTTATCAACGGGCTATGGTAACATTATTCCACGATATTATCCACAAAGAAATTGAATGTTACGTGGATGACATGATTGCTAAGTCCCTTACTGAAGAAGATCATCTGGTAAATCTGTTGAAGTTGTTCAAGCGTCTGAGAAGGTATCAATTGAAGTTAACCCCAACAAATGCACATTCGGGGTAAGTTCTGGTAAGTTGCTGGGATTTATCGTAAGCGAAAAGGGAATTGAAGTTGATCTTGACAAAGTCAAAGCCATTCAGGAGATGCCTGCACCTAGGACTGAAAAAGAATATCGGGTGGAACGAAGGTTCATATTTCACCTCACTACAACCTGTGAGCCCTTGTTCAAATTATTAAGAAAGGAACAAACAGTCAGGTGGAACGAAGATTGCCAGAAGGCTTTTGACAAGATCAAGGAGTACCTGCAAGAACCTCCGATTCTTATGCCTCCAATCGAAGGAAGACCTCTAATAATGTACCTGACAGTATTAGAAGGGTCAATGGGGTGTGTGTTGGGCCAGCATGACGAGTCTGGTCAAAAAGAGTATGCAATATACTACCTAAGCAAAAAATTTACCGACTGTGAACAACGTTATTCACTGCTCGAGAAAACTTATTGTGCTTTAGCATGGGCTGCTCGCTGACTAAGATAGTATATGCTGACTCACACTACCTTATTGATCTCAAAAATGGACCCCGTCAAGTACATATTTGAGAAGCCAGCACTTATCGGAAGGGTTGCAAGATGGCAGATGATTCTGACAGAGTATGACATTTAGTACACATCTCAAAAGGCCATCAAAGGCAGTGTACTGTCTGACTATCTAGAAAAGCAACCCATTGATAATTACCAGCCCATGAGATTTGACTTCCCTGATGAAGACATCATGTACTTAAAAGCAAAAGATCATGAAGAGCCTGTTCATACTGAAGGGCCTGACCCAGAAGAAGAATGGACTATGATGTTTGATGGGGCTGTCAATATGAATGGTCGTGGAGTTGGTGCAGTGCTCATTACACCTAAAGAAGTTCATATGCCTTTCTCGGCAAAACTCACTTTTGCCTGCACTAACAACGAAGCAGAATACGAAGCATGTATCATGGGTATTAAGGAAGCCATTTACCTCAGGATCAAGACTTTAAATGTATTCGGAGATTCAGCTTTGGTAATCAATCAGACCAACGACAAATGGTACACTCACCTAGAGCATCTGATTCCGTACCGTGACTACACGAGGAGATTATTGACTTTCTTCACAACAGTCATACTTGAGTACATCCCTCGAGACGAAAATCAGTTCACAGATGCTTTAGCTAGCATTTCCTGGATGATCAAGGTTCAAACTGCAAATTATGTACCTCGGATCTTGGTATCCAGATTAGACCGACCGGCGTACGTTATCTCTGTGGACATTGCTAAAGATGACAAGCCTTGGTTCCATGACATCAAAAGCTTCTTAGAGGATCAAACATACCCACCTGGGGCATCATCCAATGATAAGAAGACATTAAGAAGGTTGGTTGGCTGTTTCTTCCTCAATGCTGATGGTTCATTATACAAGCGAAACTTTGACATGGTTCTTCTCAGATGTGTTGACAAGAAAGAAGCAGACTTGCTGATGCACGAGGTGCATGAAGGATCTTTCGGTACCCATGCTGGAGGACATGCAATGGCAAAGAAGTTGTTAAGATCAGGTTACTACTGGATCACAATGGATGTAGACTGTTGTGCCTATGCCAGAAAGTGCCATAAATGCCAGATCTACGCAGACAAAGTGCATGTGCCTTCGAATCCTTTGAACGTGATGTCTTCACCTTGGCCCTTTAGCATGTGGGACATTGACATGATTGGAAAGATTGAAGCGACTGCTTCAAATGGTCACAGATTCATCCTGGTGGCCATTGATTACTTCACCAAATGGGTTGAAGCAGCTTCATATGCAAACGTCACCAGACAAGTGGTAGTCAGATTCCTAAAAAGAGACATCATCTGTCGATATGGAGTACCCGAGCGAATCATTATTGACAATGGTTCCAATTTGAACAACAAAATGATGGCAGAGCTGTGCCGGGACTTCAAAATAAAACATCACAATTCTTCTCCTTACAAGACAAAGATGAATGGCGTTGTTGAGGCAGCTAACAAAAACATCAAGAAGATTGTGCAGAAGATGGTGGTTACTTACAAAGACTGGCATGAAATGCTACCATTTGCCTTGCATGGGTATCAAACCTCAATCAGAACGTCTACTGGGGCAACACCTTATTGTAAACACCCCAAATTTGCCCTCACCCATTCACACCATGGGTTGTGATCATTTCATATGCATAAGCTCAATCATGGCATCTTCATATTACATTTTTGATCCACTACATAGATTCAAAGTCATCTGCATCTAGGGTTTGTGATCTGAGCAATCCAAGAGCTTCTCGAGCCACTTCAAAGGCCATCAATCACTTCAAAGGGGTCCATGTGTGTTCTTGTATCATATTATATCCTCTCAAAGTCAAGAATGTCAAAGAATCACAAGAATTGAGAATGGCATGGAAGCAGAGCCAGGCTTGACTGCACAGATGACCTAGAATTAGGGTTTTGGTTTCAGAGGCCATAACCCCAAATGTTTTGTTCATTCTTGTTTCTATTGGTCTCTATATGGTATAGGGAGTATGCATATCAATTTTCATGAAGAAATTCCATGGGGAAGTCATCTGATCAAGAGTTGACTTTTCAAGCAAGTCAGTGCAAAATCAGGGCATCTGAGGCCCCCAATGACCCAACCAAAGGGTGTTCTTCATCATTTTGAGTGTGTATGATCTTTATTTGATCATAGAAGAAGTTGTAAGTTCACAAAATTGAAGAATTTCAAGTCTTTTGTAAAGTTGACTTTTTGGGCAAGTTTGACTTTTAATGAAAATGTCATTTTAGGCAACTTTTTCAACCCTTACTTTTTGATCCAAAAATGCTTCAAATGAAAAAACTTTGGTCATGAAAGTTGTAGAATAGATCTTTCCCTTTTCAAAAAGTACAAGAACATGACCTAATTCATTTTGGATCAAAAGTTATGGCTCATCAAAGTTGGCAAAAATCACTAAATTTCAAGTTACGCACCAAATGGAAAAACTTGCAAATTCTTGTACCAAGGCAATTTGTGACTTCTAATTGATGTCTAACCTTTACACAAACATCACACATGCCCTAAAACCAGAATTGGCCCAAGGGATTTTTCATTTTTTTGCTTTGGTTTTCAAAGATCCTTAAGTCATTTTTCATAAAGGTGCAAGGAGGGATTCTTGGCAAAATCATTCTCCCATGAGTTGTGTGATCACTAATTGATTTCTATGTATTGCCATGATCAAATGAAGTAGCATACACCAAAATTCAGCAAGAATCATCTCATGTACATAGCACAAAATCATGGAATAACTCAAGTGGACAAGTTGCAAAATCTATCATAGCTCATGATCCACATGCTGCAGACATTCACAAGCAATCTAAGGGTCATCCTTGACTCAAGTTGAAGCAAGACAAGCCCTTAGACAGTTGCTGCCATAGCCCATGCTGCAAGTACAAGACAACTTGACTTTTTGGCCAAAACCCCCATACTCTTGGAACAGTGAGCAGCCACCTCTACTGACCTGCTCCACAGGCTACTCATACATCTTGGGAGTGTTATAGCAAGACATTGGCCCTTGAAACAAGACACAAGACAACCCTCACAAAAACTGTCAAAAACTTTCCTCTCTTCGAACCTCCATCCACAGCCATCAAACACTCATTTTATCTTCACCAATTAACCAGAAAACATTCATAGAACCAATCCCACCCCTCACAATGATCTGAAACAGCCTACATAAGAACCCCATTTTCTGATACACCAGAACTGAACCTCTCAAAATAGCCTGTTTAAACTCCATCCAAGCTTGCCATTAGCACAAGGGGGATCATTGGAGTAAGTTTGCACCAAGGAACAGCCCAGAAAGCCCAGAACCAGAAGCTTCCACCTCAGGTATAGCTCAAGAACTTTTTTCTCAGAACTTGTTTTTCTTGTCATAAAATGAAAGTGTATGTTGTGCTGATCAAAATGATATGTTTGGAATTGAAAATAAGTGAAAAATGAGGATTTATTGATGCTCTGAAATTTCTCCCGTGAAAAATGTTTTCTTCGATTTGCATGATTCATGGAGTTTAAATGTTGTTTGAGGGTTGATTGGTGTTCTAGGATGTTAGAGGATCATTTCCCCGTGTTTAATTTGAAGTGGGGTGGCTTGTGGTGAAACCTAGGGTTTTGGTTCGCCGGAGAAGACGACCGGAAGTCTTCTCCGGCCACCTGAGAACCATTAACCCTAATCCCTGTAATTAATTAGTGTTTGAATCTGGTGCGTTAGATGCTTTGACTTAGGTTGACTGGCGCGCATTTGAATGGCCAGGATGTGTCCTCAAAAACCCTAATCACAATTAGCTTAATTAAATCCAATTAATTAATTCATAAACTCAGTTTATCCAGGTTTGAATTATGACCCTTGATTCACGCGCCAAGTCAAACTACCCTTTCCCAGAAACAATCCTGGCCCTCCATTGCGCATACTTTCCCTTTTATTTTATTTTTAATTCATTTCTTTTGATTTATTTTGTACATTTATTTAAAAATAGCAAAATCATTTCAAAAATTCTGAAATTTTTTATACAAACTTTTATTTAATTTCAGAACACAAAAACATTTTTATTTTTATTTTTTGCATTCAAAAAATATTTTTAAATATTTAAAAGTTTATTTTTAATTAATTAATGAGAATTAATTAATTAAAAATACTTTGAGGTATTTAAAAATCACCAAAAAATTCATGAAACCTTCATAATCATTTAGAAACATTGTCCAACCCTCAAACCAAATTTCTTTTTTGATCTTGATGTCTTTTGAGAATTTTTCATGGAATTAAAATCATTTTAAGGCACTACTTTGATCCAAGCTTCCAAAAATCATTTCTGCCTAACCATTGAGAGTTGGATCTTGATTCTTCTTGCAATTTATTATGTTTAGCATGTAGTTTGTAAGATTAAATTGGCATGATTTGATCTTTCATTTTCCATTTGATTGGCATTTTTCTTGTTAAGGTACCCCAAAACCCTAGGAAACTTAGAAAAATCATAACTTAAATTAGGTTAAGAGTTGGAACCTCTCCTTTGGGCAGTGAGTTAGTATAGGTTTAGGGATCCTTTGAGTGCATTTTCAATTCTTTATCTTGATGTTTGCTTCTGATTTTGGTTTTTGTTTGATGCATTGATCATAAACCCTAATTGGGACTTCCATATGCATCCATCTTGCATTTGCATTCATACCTTGACTTGCCATAGCATTTTGTGCATCCATTTGATTCATTTAACATCTTAAGACATATTGAAAGCATGTTTGATCATTACATTTTGCATTTTCCATATTGTATGCCATTTGCATTTCATAACTTTTCATGTATGTTCATGGTTCTTATCTTGCTCCATTTGCATCCATAAGTTTGTATGATCATCCTCATGTCTTGATTCATGTTTGCAGCATCTCATAGCATCATTATCATCTCATATATGCTTCTGGTTTTGGTTTGCATCATGTCATTTCATTTCATTTTGCATTGCATTGCATTTATTTCACTAACTTTTCAGGTGGTAAGCAACTTTGAGAAGTGAATTTGCCTTCACTTCTCATAATTTCTTTTCATCTCTTTCATGCATCCTTGCTGCATTTTGTTATGTGTTTGAGATTGAGCTTGCTTTTTCTTCTTCTTCTTACTTTCTTTCCTCAAGTGACTTGACTTCTTAAATGAAGCAAGTTACTTTGCTTCTCCTGCTCCTTTCATCTGCTTCCTGGTGGTTCCATTTAAGATCTTTCTTGTTAAACCTCACAAACCTTAGGAACAACCATGCATGACAATGATTAGGGTTTTGATTAGTCCCCCACTTAGTTTTTACCTTTGTGTCTCTTTGAGTCTTCTCTTCTCATCTCATAATCAGGGACTAAACCCTAAAGGCTTTAAGGCTTTGTGATTAAGCTTATGCCTGCATCCTTCTATTAGGATGGAGTGTATAACTTTAATCCTAAGTGCTAAACCCTTAATGTGTTTAACTCCTTTAATCAATTCATTTAATAATCATCAAGACATCAAGCTTGTACCTTGGGCCTTGCATTAGGGTTCTAATTCTTCCTTAATTGGTTAAGAAGGACTAACCCTAGTGTTAATGGACAAGTCCTCCTCAAGTTGTCTTACAAACCCTAAAACTCACTTCTTCATCATATCATTTGTTAAAATCCACTTAATAAAGGCTTTGTTTTGTCATGAGTTTAATCCCTAATCATGGATTAGGTTGAGGAGCATTCCTCAGCTTAAACATTCTCATCTATTATCCTTCTATTAGGATGGTGTAATGAGTCTGTTTAATCCCTGATTATGGCTTAACCTCATTACTCAACACTAAACAAAAACACAAAAAACATCTAAATAATCACAAGTAGGTTAATGATCTTAATCCTACACCAAGGTGTTTAAGTGTGAGAAGCTGACTTCACACTTAAGGTATTCTCATTACCCCTAATCAGAGGGAAGATGTGATGAGTTTACTAATCCATTGGTTTGGGCTTAAGCTCATTAACTTATGACAAACTTTCAAAGGCAATAAAAGACTGAAAACTCAAAAAACAAACAATAATCGTATCCTCCGGGACTCTTTTCTCATCTCATTCACTCACAAACGGGAACTTGCTTTTTCCGTCTAATGCAAGACAGTTTGCACCTGAGCCAGACAGGTCATACACTTGAGCATAGACAAGTAAGCAGTTCACAAGTCAATTCATCTTTCAGTCTCTTTGGGTCGAACTACGGTGTTCTGACTTCCTCATTGCACGAGAGGATACGTAGGCATAACTTAACAGTTATCGAACAAAAGTCTCTGTACATTCCCCCTCTTTCCAGCTTTATTCTTTAAGCCTCATGATCTTGAGCAATTCATTCTCATTCCCACACTGACACATCATTTATACACTTTACACTTCCTTTACACTGACACCTGTACATCCTTTTCCAGCTCTTTTATACACAGATTGCACTGACACTACCCCTTTAAAACACAAATCTTTTAAGCGTGGATCCCGTCGAGTACGACGGACAATCTGGGTGCTAATACCTTCCTAGGTTGTAACCAACCCCCTTTCTCAGTCTCTCTGGTTCGCAACCGTCTTATCCATATCTTTCTAGGTCTATGCAGCATTACCTTTCCTTCGGGATAAAAATGCCTAGTTGGCGACTCTTTTCATTCCCTGTGAGTTCACTCCTGTGTGTCCTCGCACCCTCCTTTCGCCGACCGTTCGCGTCTGTACCTCTATTTGGGCCAGTCCCATTTATCGGGAGCGACACTTATCAGCTTATGTATGGTATGGAAGTTGTCCTACCTATTGAAGTTGAGCTACCCTCCTTACGAGTAATGATGGACGTAAAGCTGGATGAAGCAGAATGGGTCCGATCTCGGTACAACCAACTGAATTTGATCGAAGAGAAAAGGCTAGCTGCCATCTGTCATGGGCAGTTATATCAAAAGCGGATGAAGAAAGCCTTCGATCACAAAGTCAGGCTTCGGGAATACCAAGTGGGAGATCTTGTGCTGAAAAGACTTCTTCCTCCTCATACAGACCACAGGGGAAAATGGACTCCAAATTACGATGGTCCATTCATAGTAAATAAGGTTTTCTCTGGTGGAGCACTGATGCTCACTACAATGGATGGCGAAGATTTCTTATCCCCTGTGAATTCGGATGCAGTTAAAAAATACTTCGCATAAAATGACCCGCTGGACATAAAAACAAAATGTAAGTCCAGGCAAAAATAGGGCATCCCGGCGAGTCAAAAACAAAATAAGAGACTCGGGCAAAAATAAGGGAAAAATAAAAGAAAATGTGTGTACACCCGCTGAGTTGAAAAGCCTCATTGGACAGCTCAGGCAAAAATGGGTATCCTGGTGGATTGAAAACCCGAAAGGGCGATCCACGCAAAATCAGGGAATAAGTGAACAACTACATTCTGAATTTGTCTGTATCACTCACAACATGGCGAGCTTCGAAAGGGTAAAGCATCAGTCAGAATCAACCTTCTTCAGAAAGCAAGATGAGAAGAACGTCAAGGTCATACAGGTCATAGCAAAGGAAGTTCACCGGAACGTCGTCATCAACATTGCCAACACTTTTATTTTCTCAGTTTATGGCAATCTCCTCATTTCAGGGGATTTGTTTCTTTAATAGTAATTTCCAATTAAGGGCACCCAGATTAATAAAATCAGAGTTTTTAGTCACACCTCGTTTTGTACATTTTATGTTTTGTTTGCAAAATGTCCAGTATTCATGATACAACACTTGCATAAAACAAATGAGCCATTTTTAATAAATGCTTGTAGGAAATATATTACTTTTAGGAATATCTAACTCCTATGAGGGAATCCGGTAAGGGATACCTCGGGATACTTGTATGTTTCTTTTGTCTTAACAGGTTGCAGGTATTCAATACGCAACAAGGGGCATGTCAGGAATTGAATCCCCAACATGCTACTTCCCAGAAGTCATTACCTCCCCGAGCAGTGCCTAACAATTCTTCCACAGCAAGGTGGTCAAGGAATCTCCTATTCCCCACCAGAGTGCCAGATCTCTCATCCTCAGCAAAGTTAATGGGAACTGTCTCCCCGCAGGGTTTCTATTCTCTCGCCAGGAGAGCAATGCATGCATACTTTCCCAGCGGAGGTGCTGAAGCTTCCTTCTCCCCAACTGATTTCTCCTTGCAGATAGATCTACCAATGATCTCTTCCCCAGCCGGGACATCCCTCCGAGCAGATCAGCCAGAGATCTTTATCCCAGCGAGATCCGAATCCCGAATCGGTTTCTCTTTTACATAATCATAGCATTTGCATCATATTCACCAAATGAGCGTAGCATTCCGTCTAATACGGAGCATTACGGCAAAAATCAAACATTTGCATGATCATAAGACAGGTTCGAGCCAGTCACCTGCAATTACCATCAGTGTTTCATCAGCAATATACAAATACACCCTTGCACATAAAATCCAAAGCGTCCCCTTTGCACTCTCAAAGACAAGTACTTGTTCATAACACACTCTTTTCGACACCCGTCCGTGTCGTCCTATCCCCACAGAAAGCCAAAGCATATCCTTTTCATTCTCAAAACAGATGCCTATTTATATAGTACATATCTGACACTTGTCCATGTAATGCAGCCCCAGCAAGTCAAACACTCGTTCATGTCTTGCACGTACTTCACCAACAAACCAATAATTGTACATGCCAATACAGAGTTCCTTTGATACTCGTCTGTATCTTGTTTACATCACTCCTCAATAGATTCAACACTCATCTGTGTTCTTTGTTAACCAGTTGGTACTCGTCTGTATCATCATCTCTGAACACGCGTCAGCGTTTGTTTCTACCGATACTCATCCGTATCATGGTCCTAAGGACGCTCGTCCGCGTCTTTAATCTATACATATCGTCAAACAATTATACCTTTTATTCTTAAGCGTGAACACTCGTTTGTGTTTACCATTCCCTAGTAAGTCACCAACAAAACAACTTTCTCCTATCCGACATTTGTCCTATGTCGTGATACTTTCGGCAGTCGTCCCCTGCCAGGTGATCGTCCTTCACCTTTGGATGACCGTCCCTCATCCTTTCCCCAGTGGAATCTCCATTATTGGAACTTTCTATCTGGCATTCATCCTATGTCGTGATAAAGAGAAGTCGTCCCCTTCTAGGTGATCGTCTTTCACCTTTTGATGACCGTCCCTCATCATTTCTTCTGATGGTTGTCCCCATCATTGATCTTGTTATCCGACATTCGTCCTATGTCGTGATAAGCCCCGAGAGCAGCCGTACCCTGCTAGGTGATCGTCCTTCACCTCTTGATGATCGTCTTTCATCATACTTATCTGATGGCCGTCCCCATCGTCGACCTTTTCTATCTGACATTCATCTTATGTCGTGATAAAGAGCAGCCGTCCCCTGCTAAGTGATCGTCCTTCACCTTTGATGACCGTCCCTCATCATTATTTCATTTATTCTTTAAACCTATGGTCGTTCACATCATTGCTTTTTCCTTTAATTTAACCCCCAGAGATTTTTATTTCATTACATGATGGTCTTCCCCATCATGATCCCTTTATTTCCCCAGCTTGTCGGTTGTCTCTGTCATTGCTTTACTTACCACTTTATCCCCAACAGGCGTCCTCTGCTCGATGGCCATCCTCCATCGTTTAAATTTGATAATCATACTATACTATCTTTTAAAATTTATATCCCTTTTCTTCTTCTATCCAGCGAGTGCAAATTTTGAACTGTCTTTGGTATTCAACCACAAGTTATCTTGTGTGTCTGTTAAGCCAGGTGCTTACATCCTGCACAGCTAACTCATGCTTGAATAGAGGCAGCTGTAAACACCCCAAATTTTCCCTCACTCATATCACACCATGGCTTGTGATATTTCATTTTTGCTTCAACATAAGCATTACATCTCATATTGCATGTTTCTTTCACTGCATAAGTTTAAGTTCATCTGCATCTAGGGTTTGTGATATGAGCAATCCAAGAATCCATCTGAGCCATCCCAAAGTACTCAAAGCTTTCCAAGAGGTTCCATGTGTATTCTATCATCATATTATGCTCCTCAAAGTTCATGAAAGTCAAAGGATCACAAGAACTGGCAAAGGCATGGATGCAGAGCTAGGGTTTTTCACTACACAAATGACCAAAATTAGGGTTTTGGTTTCAGAGACCTTAACTCCAAATTTTTGGTTCATTATTGTTTCTAATGTTCTTAATATGTTATAAGGATCACGTGTACCAAGTTTGATGAAGAAACTCATTGTGGAAGTCATTTGTTTACTGGGTAACTTCCTGAGCAAGTTAAGTCAAAATCAGGGCATCTGAGGTCCCCAACAATGGAACCAAAGGGGTATTTTCATCAAATTGAAGTTCTATTATCTTTATTTGGTCTTAGAAGTGGTTGGAAGTTCACAAGATTGAAGAATTTTGAGCCAATTGCAAACTTGCCATTTTTGGAAATGACTTGAAATGCAAACTTTCCAATTTGGGAAAGTTTTTCAACCTCCCCTTTCATGACCAAAAATACTTCAAATGAAAATTTTGTGGTCATGAAAGTTGTAGATTGGGTCTTTCTCTTTTCAAAAAGTACAAGAACATGTCTTGATTCATCTTAGAACTCAAGATATGGCCTTTCAAAGTTGGCAAAAATCACATAATTTTCAAGTTCATGCCAAAGAGGATTTTTTTGCAAAAATCAAGTTTCAAGCATTCAAATTACCTCTAATTGACTTCTAAACATCAATTAAACATGATGCAACATTACAAGACCAAAATCATGCCTTGGATCACAAGTCTCCATAAGCCATTTTTCACAAAAATTCTCAAAGAGGGATTTTTTGCAAGAATGATTTTTAGGGCTTTGTGTGACCTCTAATCTACCTCAATGCACCATAACAACATTATGCAACATGCCATGACCAAGATTCAGCATTGAACAAGACACTTCCATGACCAAATGTCTCAAAATGCACCAAGTTGTGAAAATGCAAAACATGTGCAATCTCACCATTCATTTACTTCTGATCACTCTAAATCATCTCATGGCCATCCTTGAAAACAGCTGAACTCAGAGAAACCCTAAAACACCTCCTGCCATGGCCCATACCCAAGGACACCAACTATTGACTTTTTGGCCAATTGCCCCATACCATTCCCACAGTGCATATCAAATCTTCTGACTCATTCCAATAGTTTAAGGGTTGCCTAAGGATCATAAACTAAGCATGCCATGAGCTCAGAACACACACAATATCAGATTTCACAAAATCCATCAAAAACTTCCCTTCTTCGATTTGCACAAACCAGCCATCTAACTTCAAAACAAACTTCACCATTCATTCAGAAATGATTCATGGAACATAAACCAACCATTACAATGGCCTGAAATATCACAAACACAAACCTCATTTTCTGCTACTCCAGAACTGGAACCTTCAAACCAGCCATCATAAAAGCTTTTGAAGCATTCCACAAGCACCAGGAGGACCATAGGAGATTATTTGTACAAGAGAGAGGCCTAGAAAGCTCATATTCGCAGTTCACCAGCTCAGGTAACCTCAAGAACACAATCTTGCAAAACTTCATTTTCTTGTTATAATATGAAAGTACATGTTGTGGGGGTCATCATGATCTTTTTAAAACTGAAAATGGTGGAGAAATGAGGATTTCATAGGTCTTTGAAATTTTGTCTCGTTTTTATTTTTCCTTCGATTTATCTTGTTAATGGATTATAAATCATGTTTGAAGGTTGATTAAGGTTTAGTTTGAGTAGGGGATCATTTTTGGGCAGGTTAGAGGTTTTGATTTTGCCTAGGGAAAATTTTAGGGTTTTGATCCACCGGAGAAGATGACCGGAGCAATTTTTCGGTCATCTGAAAGTGATTAGGGCTAATCCCTGTTTAAATCCCCAGTTAGATTTGTGACCCTTGGCTCAAATCGCGCGTATTAGCATTAATCCATTTAATTAAATTATAAAACATTTTAAAACTCAGATTGATTCCTGGCAATTGAGATGCGCGCGCAGTCAATTATATTCCCTCCAGTTCAAATCTCAACCTTTGGATACGCATACTTTTCATTTTATTCATTTATTTTCATTTTATTCTCATTTCTTTTGCATAATCATCACAAAAATATGAAACTTCACATTCTGATTTCAAATATTTTTCTCAATCCAAAAACAATTTTTATTTTATTTTTTGCATTAAAAAGGTATTTTTAAAATATTTAAATGTTATTTTTATTTAATTAATGGATTTTAATTAATTAAAAATACATTTAGGTTTCTAAAAACCACCAAAAAAATCATGAATCATCCCAATGCATTTAGGAACATTTTCAAACCTTTCACACAAATTTCTGTTTAGGTTTGATCATAGGTTGCCAATTTTTCTTTGAATTAAGGGTCATAAAAATCATATTTTTGAACCCTAACTTTAAAATATCATTTTTGCCTAACAAAGAAGAGTTTGAAGTTTGTTCTTTTTGCATTGTGTTACATATTTCATGTAGTTTATATTTTTCCTCATCAATTTATCTTGCATTTTCAAATTGATTTGCATTTTTCCCTTTGAACCACCCAAAAACCCTAGAAAACTTAGGAAAATCATAACTTTTGATTCGTTAGGCTTCTGACCTTATCCTTTGGGGTGTGAACTAATTTGGGATTAGGGTTTGTTTGAGCTTAACTGCAAATTTGTATCATGTCATTTGTTTATGTTTTATCTATTTGCATCTCACATGTCCATATAACCCTAATTTCTCATGTTCATTTGCATTCACCTTGCATATACATCATTACATGAACTTTCCATGACATTTCATGCATTCATATGTCATCTTAGACATCTTAGGACATGTTATAACCTTGTTTGATCATTTATTCATTCATTTTCCATGATTAGAATTCATTTCATTTCATAAACTTTCATGTGTTTTCAAACTTCAAAGTATGCTTCCATATCATCTCATCCTTGTATGATCACACTTATGCATCTTGTATGCCCTTGAATCATCTTACATGACACTTACATTGCATAAACACTTCTGACTTTGGTCATTTCATCCCATTTCATCTCATTTCATTTCATTTCTTTATGCTTTGTATCTTATGCATTCATGCTAACCATTTCAGGAACTTTTGGTAAGTTATTTTGGGAGGTGGATTTGCCTTCACCTCTCACTTCTTCTTATCTCATTCATTTGCATTATGATTATCTTTAAAGTGAATTTGATTGACTTATGTTCCATCTCTCTCACTTTCTTTCTTTAAGTTACTTATCTTCTTCAATGAAGTAAGTAACTTATTCTCTTGCTTCCTCCTCTTTTCATCTGCTTCTTCCATTGGTGGCTTCCTTGAATATCTTTCTCAAAGCCTTACAAACCATAGGAACATCCAAGCATGATAATCTTAGGGTTATGCTTAGTCCCCCTTAGACTTTTTACCTTTGAGTCTCCTTGATTCTCTCTTCACACCTCTTAATCAGAGACTAAACTCTTAAAGTTTTAGGACTTTGGAATTAGGGTTATGCCTGCATCCTTCTCTTAGGATGGAGTGTATAACTTTAATCCTAAGTCTTAAACCTTAAATTTGTTTAAACCTCTTAATCAAATCATCTTGATAATCACTAAGACTTTATCTTGTAACTTGGGCCTTACATTAGGGTTCTAACTCTTCCTTATGGTTAAGAGGGACTTACCCTAGTGTTTAATGGACAAGTCTCGCTCAAGTTGTCTTACAAACCATAAAATTCATTTCTTAATCTCATCCCTTAATTAAAATCCACTTAATAAAGGCTTGTTATATAATGAATTTAATCCCTAACCATGGATTAAGTTGAGGTATCTTCCTCAGCTTTAGTGTTCTCATATACTATCCTTCTATTAGGATGGTGTAATGAGTTCACTAATTTGTGATTAGAGATTAAACTCATTACTTAACACTAAACATAAACCCAAAAAAAATCTAATTAATCACAAGTAGGTTAATGATCTTAATCCTACATCATCATGGTAATTAAGTTGAGATGCTTATCTCATACTTAAGTATGCTCATTATCCCTAATCAGGGAGGATATAATGAGTTTACAACCCTTGATTTAGGCTTAAGCTCATTAACTTATGCAAAACACCAAAAACAATAAAAAACTGAAAACACAAAAACAAACAATAATCGTCTCCTTTGGGATTCTTTTCTCATCCCACTCATTCACAAACGAGAACTTGCTTCTACCATCTAATGCAAGACAGTTAGCACTCGAGCCTGACTAGTCATACACTTGATCATAGGCAAGTAAGCAGTTCGCAGTCAATTTATTTTTCAGTCTCTTTGAGTCGAACTACGGTGTTCTGACTTCCTCATTACACGCGAGGATACGTAGGCATAACTTAACAGTTATCGAACAAAAGTCTTTGTGTCATCCCCCTCTTTCAGCATTCTTTTCTAAGCCTCAGTTCCTGAGCAATGCACCCCTTTTTGCACTGACACTTGTACATTCATTCTTTTTCCAGCCTTTGCACACAGATAGCACATACACTACCCCTTTAAACACAATCTTGTAAGCGTGGATCCCATCGAGTACGACGGACAATCTGGGTGCTAATACCTTCCCAGGTTGTAACCAAACGCCCTTTCTCAGTTTCTCTGGTTCGCAACCGCCTTATCCATCTTTTTCTAGGTTTATGCAGCATTACCTTTCTTTCGGGATAAAAATGCCTAGCTGGCGACTCTATTCATCTTCAGTTTCATTTCTCTCTTCGCCGACCGTTCGCGCCTGCACCGGGATGCAAGTCTTCGGGAGCGACAATTAGCACCAGGGGGATCAGTGGAGGTGGTTTGCACAAAAGGAAGGCTCAGAAAGCTCATCTTTGAAGGTATCCAGATCAGGTTTAGCTCAATAACGTTTTTCTCAGAACCTTGATTTCTTGTTATAAAATGAATCTATGAGTTGCACTGATCATCCTGATGTGTTTAAAATTGAAAATGGTTGAGAAATAAGCATTTCATGTTGTTCTGAAAGTTTGACCTAAAAATTGTTTTGATTCGATTCTTGTTGTTCATGTGTTATAAATGATATTTTATGATTGATTCTTGTTCCATGATGCTTGGGGAATTTTTCTGGGCAATTTTTATGGAGTTTAATGACCTAGGGAAGAAGATAGGTTGAGGGGTTGGCCGGAGAAGACAACCGGAGCTTCCCTCCGGTCGCCTGAAAGTAATTAGGGTTTAGTTACCCAGATTGAACCACAACCATTGGATTAAGATTAAGTTAGTGTATGAACGGCTCAGATGTGTCATTAAACCCTAATTTTAATTAATTAAGTTAATTATAATTAAATTAACTCAGAATGAACCTTAGCCCTTGGATCACGCGCGTAAGTGTTATACCCAAAACATCTCCCTCCCACAATCAAGACAATATCTCTCAAGACTTCTAAATGATCATAAAGTCCTCAAGACTCCCAATTGATCAAGAAGTGTGGAAGTTTCCCCAGACAATGCCTTTTCCTAAGCAAAGTGTCCAAAACTAGGGTTTTGGGTTTCCTCAGGTTAAAATGACTTTCAAGGCTTAAAGTGAGTTTCATGGCATCCCATATGACCTCAAGAATCCCTATGTCAAGTTTCAAAGCTTTCCCAAAGAGGTTGCCCAGTCAGATGATCAGATATGCAAAAATCATTCAAAGCTGTTAAAAAGTCAAACTGAGGTCAATTGTGGTCAAATTAAAGTCAAACTTCAATATTGTTTTGCCAACATCAATTTTATGAAGTAAACTTCATCATTTGATCAAGGATTGATCATTATTCATCAAGAAAGTTTCAGATCATCAAGAATCAGGAGTTTCTAAATTAGGGTTTTCTTAAGAAACGTCAATTGAACTTTGACCAGCCATAACTTTCACACGCTTCATAAAAAATTTACCATCAAAAGCTCCTTTTGAAGGAAATTGAATTCTTTAAAACTTTGTGTCTCACAAGCCAATCCTAGAAATGCTTCATTTGGAAGGTATGAGCTAAAACATTACAGGTCATTTCAAAAGTCAACAGAAAGTCAACTTTTTCCAAAGGGCATAATTTTAAAATGGTGAAGGATATGGACATGAAATCAAATAGGTTTGTTAGAGGACTCTTTAAGCTTTCCAAAATGTCCAAGAAAGCCTTCATAGCCTTAAAATTGAAGGATTTGTGCCTTGTCAAAGTTGGGAGATTTTCAAGGGGTGTATGAAGAAAATAAGGGCTTAAATCCAATTTTTTCCAAATGGGCTTATCATTTTGCAACCCGATCTTCATTATAACATCAAGAACGACCCAATTCAAGTATTCTCTTATTTTTATAATTTATTTATTATTTATTTGGATTTTATTCTTTAAAATTCATTTTAAATCAAAATAAAATATAAAAAGTGAATATTTAGATCAAATATTGGTTTTGGAATGAATCTAATATCATTTAAGAATGATTGAAAGGTTAAAATTTTGTGCAAGATCAATTTAGAAAGGTATCATTTGATTTTTCTCACATTTATGGCCATGGTTTCCTTCACACTCAAGTTATCAAAAAGCCCACAAAACCATCTGACTTTTTGACCTAAATCCATTCTCCTATAAGTGTACAAGTTAACACAAGCATTAGGGGACGAATCCAGCAGCCATTATCCTCATTCCAAGCTTCAATTTTAAAAAAAAAAACTCATATTCGGTTTTGCAGGTTTAAGGTATTTTCAAGACCAAATAATGATGGCAATAGCTTTCTTGAACATCATTGAGCATAACACGATCATCATATTCATAAAAAAACATCACACATTGAGGAATCTGAACCACACTTTTTCTTGCTTTTTGATTTTTGCGTTTTCATATATTCATGTATTGTTAATCAATTTTGTTTGTTGAATCATGTTTGGGTTGAAGTTTTGATGCTTTCTGGTTCATTTAATCGCAAGTTAAAGCCATAATTTGTGAGACACCATATTTAGGGTTCATCCCTTCCAATTAGGGTTTTCTAAATTAATGGACATAAATTAATTCTAAGACCATAATTGAGTTAAACAAACTGTATAGATCATGTTGGCATGATCAAATTGGTGGATTCGTGCATGTTCGTATGAGTTCATGTTTCGCAGGTTTTATTATGCAAGAAAATTCGCAGGAAAGTTTATAAATAAATTCGCAGGAAAACCTGTGATTCTGAGGAAGAAGAAGATGGTCTTTGGAGCGAATATAAATTCAAATGTTGTTTGTTTTTTATTTTATTTGTTCCATTAGATTATCACAAACGTGCAAATGGCCCAGCGGATGATGGCGTTTTGGCTAAAGCGAAAAGACCAGGGTTCAAACCTGGGTGAGACTATTATTTTTCTCATTTGTTTTAGATATTCAACATGTTTACTATATAATTATTTGTTGTTGTTTGTTACCAGACACGCCCCAAGTGGCTTATTGGTAAAGGAACTGGCTTGGTATACATGAGGACGAGGGATCGAATCCATGCTAAAGCAAATTTTTTTTTTCATTTTATTTGTTTTGGTAAAACTGAAATATAATGATATGAAGCTATTCCCTATCACCAAGCGCGCGTTGGTCCAATGGCAAGGAGGGTGTTTGTGAATGTTGGAGACCTGGGTTCGACCCCAGGCTCTTGCAGGTTTGTTTTTTTGTATTTTCATAAGCTTTGTTAATTAATTAATATAAATCTTTTTCTAAATTAAATAAAAAGAAACTTAATAATAAAATAAATAATAATGAAATTAGAACTTCTTTTTTATATAAATAATTTAATTAAATTTGTATGTATTTATTTCTTACTATAATTTATTTTTTTAAATTACTATTATTAAACTTTTTTCACTTTAATTAATTTTAAGAAATTCTAACCCTAGTTTCAATATAAAAACCCTAATTTTCTCTAACCCTAAATAAATACTTTTTTTATAATAACTCTTTTTTTAATAATTTGTATAAATTTTTAACATATTATTCTTTTATTATTATTATTAAATCATTTAAACTTGTATTTTTCTAATAATCTCTAAAAAATTAATTTATCTAACTTAAAATAATTTCTTTTAAAATTCTAATCTTTTTATTATTTCTTTATTATTACTTTATTACTTTATTATTATTGCTTTGTTTATTATTATTACTTATTTACAGTTACTATTCTTGCTTTATTATTATATTTGTTTTATTATTCTTATTATTTATTTTTATCCAATTATTTTGTATCTGCCCATAAGCCTTGTAATAGTTTAGAATTTTCTTTTTCGTTTTTTTTAATATAAATTACGTGGTTAATAAATAGGGTGTGAAAACATACTTGTAATTAAAATTAATTTAGATAATTAACTTTAAAAAGATAAATATTTAAAAATAAACATTCTCACACGTAAGTCGATCTTTGATCGCCATCTGCACTTCCTAGGGTATTCATCTTGGTTGCCTTTTAATATGGTCAAGTCCCTCGAAAATGGGGGGTGTCTTAAAAAGCAAAGTACCTACAGAATATAAATCATCAAGTCCCTACAGTTTTAAAAGATCAAGTCCCTTCGAGGTTGCCTACGGAATAATGATCTTGTCCCTTCGAATAAATGATGATAGTCCCTACAAATTGCTAAAGACACCTCTAAGTTGCCTTCATTGACCATATGATGACCCTACGCTTGTCCCTTTATAAAAATCCAAAGTAATGACTACATATTCCTTAATAACAGGGATAGTCTTACTCTTGAAGAAACATAAAAGAACTTGAATGACTTAGCTTAGGGTAGGTACCTCCTAGTTACTTGCTCACATCTTAAAATTACTTTTTATACCTCACTTTCTTAAACATTTTTCAAAACAAGGCTTTGTTATCCATACGAAGATCATTAGAAAGTACTTAGAAAAATTTCTAATCACACACTACACTCTTCAAAAACAGTTAAAGAGAGCTAAGTAACTAAGAGCCCGTGGATAACCATGGATATAAAGGATGCTAACACCTTCCCTTTGTATAACCTACCCCTTGAACCCAAGTCTTTTAAAAATAGGTCTTTCCTGTTCTTTTATGTCCTTTCCACTTGGATAAAATAAAAGTCGGTGGCGACTCTTGCTATCCGCAACATGACTAAAAGTCAGTTCTCCCGCCGTGTTACAGTAAGCAAAATTTGAATCTGGATCCTTAGATCCTCATACCTCAAGTCAAGCTGACTTGAGATCTCAGCCCTTTATCCACTTCCCATGCAATCCTGGCCCTTCATTTCAATTACTTTTGCATTTTTATTTTATTTCTTTCATTTTATTTCACATATTTATTTAAAATAGTAAATCATTTTATAAAAATATGATCTTTTGCATTTTGTCTTTAAATAATTTTCAGAAACCTAAAACATTTTTATTTATAATTTTCGCATTAAAAATCTATTTTTAAATCATTTAATTGTATTATTTAATTAATTATGTCATTTTAATTAATTAAAAATACTCTTAGGTATTTAAAAATCACCAAAACAATCATGAAGAATTCTTACACATTTAGAACAATTAAAAAACTCATCTTACAAATTTCTTTTAGGGTTTGATCATGTTTTGACAATTAACCATGAATTAGGGTTTCCAAATTTCCTATTTTTCTAACCCTAACTTCAAAAATCCATTTTTGATCAACCAAGATGAGTTTGCACATGGTTCTTTTTGCATTCTTTCATAATTTGCATGTAGTATCTAGGGTATTTAACTCATATTGTTTCATTTCATTTTCCATTTGTTTGGCATTTTTCATGGAGAAGTACCCAAAACCCTAGCCTAACTTAGAAAAACCATAACTTGACTTTGGTATAGCTTCTGACCTCCATCTTTGGGGAGTGATCTTTTGTGTGTTTAGGGGTCATTTGGTTGAAATTTCAATTTTTTATCATGTGTTTTGCTTTTGTTTTGATCATATACATCTCATACTTTCTTAAAACCCTAATTTTCAATGTTCATTTGCATTCATCTTTGCATACCTTCATCATAAGAACTTGTAATGACATCTCATTCATTTGTATGTCATCTTAGATACATTAGGATATGTGTGAACATTGGTTGATCATTGTTGCATCCATTTGGTATGTTTTGCATCCATTACTTCTTATGTGTATTCATGTGATTTCAAGCTTCTAACATGCTTTCCTTTGCATCTCATCTCTTGTATGATCATACATAAATATTGTACATGTTTTTGCATCATTTCACAACACATTTGAATTGTATTTGCAGTTCTGGTCTTGATCATTGCATCTTCATTTGCCTTATTTCCTTTTGTTTCATGTCTTATGCATTCATACTAACCATTTTAGGGGCTTCAGGTAAGTTGTTTAGGATGTGGATTTGCCTCCACATCCAATCTCTTCTTATCTTTTCATTTGCATATTTATTTGTCTTTGAAGTGAGTTTGACTCACTTGTGCTCTCTCTTGCTCCTTTTCTTTCTCTTAGGTTACTTAACTTCTTCAGGAAGTAAGTAACCTATTCTCCTTTCTCTTCTCTTTTCATCTGCTTCTTCTTCCTTGGTGGCCATTTAAACATCTTTCTCTAAGCCTCACAAACCATAGGAATATCCAAGCATGATAACTTTATGGTTGTACATAGTCTCCCCTAGTTTTTACCTTTAAGTCTCCTTGAGTCTCTGCTTCTCATCTCATTATCAAGGCTAAACAATTAAAGTTTTAAGACTCTGAATTAGGGTTATGTATGTATCCTTATCTTAGAATGGAGTGCATAACTTTAATACTTAGTGTTAAACCTTTAAGTTGGTTACACCTCCTAATCAAAACACCTAATAATCATTAAGACTTAATCTTGTAACTTGGGCCTTATATTAGGGTTAAATCTCTGCCTGTTGGTTCAGAGGGACTAACCCTAGTGTTCAATGGACAAGTCCCCCTCAGGTTTAGTCTTACAAACATAAAATCCATTTCTTAATTCCACCTTTAATTAAAATCCACTTTAATAAAGGTTTGTTATATAATGATTTTAATCCCCGACCATGGATTAAGTTGAGGTATCTTCCTCATCTTAAGTGTCCTCATTTATCATCCTTCTCTTAGGATGGTGTAATGAATTCACTAATCCCTGATTAGAGATTAAACTCATTACTTAACATAAAACAAAAATCCAAAAATACTTAATAATCACAAGTAGGTTAATGATCTTAATCTTGCATCATTAGGGTAATTAAGTTGAGATTTTCATCTCATACTTAAGTATACTCATTATCCTTAATCAGGGGTGATATAATGAGTTTACGACCCTTGATTAAGGCGTAAGCTCATTATCTTATGCAAAACACCAAAAACAATAAAAAAACTGAAAATAAAAAAACAAACAATAAACGACTCCTCCGGGGTTCTTTTCTCATCACACTCACTCTGAAAACGAGAACTCGCTTCTTCCATTTAATGCCAGACAGTTAATACTCGAGCCAAACGAGTCATACACTTGAGCATGGACAAGTAAGCAGTTCACAACAAAAACACTAAGTCTCTTTGAGTCGAACTACGATGTTCTGACTTCCTCATTGCACGAGAGGATACGTATGCATAACTTAACAGATATCGAACACAAGTTTCTTTGTCTCCCCCCTCTCCTCCTCCTAGTTTCCCTTTCCTTAGCCTCCGTTTTGAGCACTCACTTTCTTTTTGCACTGACACTCTGTACATCCTTTCCTCCCTAGCCTTTTATACATAGTTTAGCACATACAACATCCCCTTTTAAACACAATCAAGTAAGCGTGGATCCCGTCGAGTACGACGGACGGTCTGGGTGCTACCTTCCCAGGTCATAACCTACCCCCTTACTCGGTCTCTTTGGTTCGCAACCGTCTTATCCATTTCTTTCTAGGTTTATGCAGCATTACCTTTCCTTCGGGATAAGAATGCCTAGTTGGAGACTCTATTCAACCTCCACCTTCAACATTGCCTCGTTCGTTTGCGTCTGCACCGGGATGAAAATCCGGGGAGCGAGAAACGGCGATGGCACTAGTGGTAATCCGCAGTAGTTTTCCAGGTTACTCTCCTTATCTTATTTCGAAACATTGGGGACAATGTTCGATTTAAGTGTGGGAGGGGATTTTATTGCTTTTATTGCTTTCTGTTTTTTCCTTTTCTTAGATATTTGTTTGCTTTCTGTTTTTCTTCTTTTCAGTTAGTTATTTAGTTTAACTTTTTTTAGATAATGCATGAGTCTGACGAGTCACCAGTACAGTGTATCTTTAGTGCACCCTCATTTTCCCTATTTCTTTAGCCTTACCAAAAAAAATTCAAAAGAAAATAATGTTGTTCCATATATTTTTTGGGCTTTAAGACAGGTTTAGATTAGGATGTGGTGACTTAGGTGAACTTTTTGAAACATCAGTATTGTTTTAGCACCATAGACTTCATGAATATAGGAATCACTCCTAAACCCCGCATACCTTGGCCTTTATTATCATTCAAAACATTGTCCTAAGTAGCTTATTCTAGCAGTCAGCTCCGGCCTAAGCATTCTCTACGTAGGGGACCGATGAACATAAGTGAATGATCCAGCGCTAATAAAAAAGAGAAAAAGGCAAACTCCGGGATAGGTGACCCTTAAAAAATCATTTAAACCAAAAAAGAGAAAGAAAAAAATTTTCCACAAAAAGAAAAAATTGCAGTCACCCTATTGTTAGTTGGTTCAGAGGTATCTGGCACTGAACTCGGTAGGGCGGATTACGATTCGATCCCCCACAACTGCATTTGGGTCAAATAAAAAGGGTTTACATGTGCTTATGTTCCAGAAACCCTATGTTTTTGATCAGAATCACAAACCGATCACTCTACTATGAAGCATGTACGGATAACGGGCTTAATGTGATTGCGCCTGAATGAAAGGGACCCAAAAAGAGATGAAAAGATAGGCCTAGGAATTGTGGGATGATATGGGTTGGTTAATATAAGATTTAAGTTTATGTTCGTGTCATTATGATACCCTTGGTTCACTTAGTTAGTACCTGTCGTTGCATCTTGGCTTGAACTTAAAAGACCTTTTAGCCCAAATCATGCATTGACACTAGTTTTCTTTCTTTGAGCTTTAAAATGTTTTGCTTGAGGACAAGCAAAGGTCTAAATGTGGGAGGATTTGATAACACTTGATTTCACCGCGTTTCTGACTTCGATTTCGCATGAATTTGAAGTGTTTTATTGCTATTTTGTTATGTTATTACTATGTTTCTCTTTGTTTTCAGGTTTTTACTTTAATCAGGGCCTCAAGCGAGAAAAGGAACAGAAAAGGAGCTAAAAAGGGAAAAAATCAAGTAATTCAGCATTTTGCACTTGTGGTTGTCGCTCCCCGGACGTGCGTCCCAGTGCAAACGCGAACCGTCGGTGAAAAGAGAAAGAGGGTTGGATTGACTAGAGTCGCCAGCTAGGCATTTTTATCCCGAAGGAAAGGTAATGTTGCATAAACCTGGAAAGAGATGGATAAGACAGTTGCGAACCAGAGAAACTGAGAAAGGGGGTTGGTTACGACCTGGGAAGGTATTAGCACCCAGATCGTCCGTTGTACTCGACGGGATCCACGCTTACAAGATTGTGTTTAAAAGGGGTAGGTGTATGTGATATCTGTGTGAAAAAGATAGGGAGAAAATACAGGTGTCAGTGCAAAAGGGTGAATTGCTCAGGAACTGAGGCTTTAGAAAGGATGCTGAAAGAGGGGGAAGACACAGAGACATTTGTTCGATAACTGTTAATTAATGCCTACGTATCCTCTTGTGCAATGAGGAAGTCAGAACACCGTAGTTCGACTCAAAGAGACTGGAAAATAAATTGACTATGAACTGCTTGCTTGTCTATGCTCAAGTGTATGACTCGTCTGGCTTGAGTGCTAACTGTCTTGCATTAGACGGAAGAAGCGAGTTCTCGTTTGTGAATGAGTGTGATGAGAAAAGAATCTCGGAGGAGACAATTATTGTTTGTTCTTGTGTTTTCAGTTTTTTATTGTTTTTTGGTTTTTTTCATAGGTTAATGAGCTTAAGCCTAGATCAAGGGCTTGTAAACTCATTATATCTTCCCTGATTAGGGATAATGAGCCTACTTAAGTATGAGATAAGAATCTCAACTTAATTACCTTAATGATGAAGGATTAAGATCATTAACCTACTTGTGATTATTTAGATGTTTTTGGTTTTTGTTTAGTGTTAAGTAATGAGTTTAATCTCTAATCACAAATTAGTGAACTCATTACACCATCCTAATAGAAGGATGATAGATGAGAACACTTAAGCTGAGGAAGATACCTCAACGTAATCCATGGTTAGAGGCTAAATTCATTATATAACAAGCCTTTATTAAATGGATTTTAATTAAAGGATGAGATTAATAAGTGGATTTTATGGTTTGTAAGACAACTTGAGGAGGACTTGTCCATTAAACACTAGGGTTAGTCCCTCTTAACCATATGGAAGAGATAGAACCATAATGTAAGGCCCAAGTTGCAAGATAAAGTCTTAGTGAGTATTAATGTGTTTTGATTAAGAGGTGTAAACAAATTAAAGGTTTAACACTAAGGATTAAAGTTATACACTCCATCCTAAGATAAGGATGCAGGCATAACCCTAATTTCAAAGTCCTAAAGCTTTAAGAGTTTAGCCTCTGATAAAGAGATGAGAAGAGAGACTCAAGGAGACTCAAAGGTAAAAGACTAGGGGGACTATATACAACCCTAAAAGTTATCATGCTTGGATATCCTATGGTTTGTGAGGCTTAAGAGAAAGGATCTTCAAGGCCACCAATGGAAGATGCAGATGAAAAGAGAAGGTGGAAGAAGAATAAAATACTTACTTCCTGAAGAAGATAAGTAACTTAGGAGAAAATAAAGTAAGAAATACATAAGTGAAGCAAGTTCACTTCAAATACAATTAAAGGATGCAAATGTAAAGTAAATAAAATGTGGGAGGTGAAGGAAAATCCACCTCCCAGATAACTTACCAAAAGTTCCTGGAATATTAGTATGAATGCATAAGACATAAAGCAAGAGGAAATGAGATGAAATGAGATGCAAAGATCAAAGTTATAAGTGAATATGCAATATAAATGGCATATGAGATGATTGAAAATCATACAAGATGCATATGAATGATCATACAAGGATGAGATGCAATGGAAGCATGTTTAGAAGCATGAAAACACATGGATGTTCATGAAATGTAATGGATGCAAAGCATAGCAAATGAATGAAGAAATGATCAAGCAATGTTTCAAACATGTCCTAAGATTTCTAAGATGACATACAAGATAATGGAATGGCATGACAAGTTCATAAGCTCATGATGTGCAAAGAAGAATGCAAATGAAGATGCAAAATTAGAGTTTTAAGACAACATGAGATGCATATGACCAAAACAGAAGCAATCACCATGATAAAAAATTGAAATTGAGCTCAAACAAACCCTAAACCCATGTAAGATCACACCTCAAAGGAGAAAGTCAGAAGCTAATCCTAGTGAAAGTTATGAAATTCCTAAGTTTGCTAGGGTTTTTGGGTGCTTCAAAAGGGAAAATGCAAATCAAATTGAAAATGCAAGATAAAAATATGAGAAACATAACCTAGAAACTATATACAACATGTGAAACAATGCAAAAATATCCAAGTTCAATCTCATCATGGTTAGGCCGAAATGAATTTTTTAAGTTAGGGTTAAAAAATGTGAAATTTAAGAACCCTAATTCAAAGAAAATTGTGAAAATATGATCAAACCTAAAAAGAAATTTGTATGGTGAATTTGAAAATGTTTCTAAATGTTTAAGAATGCTTCATGATTTTTTGGGTGATTTTTAGAAACCTAAATGCATATTTAATTAATTAAAATCAATTAATTAATTAAATAAAACATTTAAATATTTTAAAAATACTTTTTTAATGCAAAAAATAAAATAAAAAATATTTTTAGGTCAAGAAAAATATTTAAAACAGAAATGCAAAGTTTGAGATTTTTTGAATGATTTTTGCTATTTTAAATAAAATATGGAAAGAAATGAAAACAAAATGAAATAAAAACAAATAAAATGCAAAGTATGATGATCCAGTGGCTGAGATTTGAATTGGGGAGATATTGGTTGACTGCGCACGCAATCCAAGTGTCGAGATTCAAACTGGCTAATTTAACTGATTAATTTAATTAATTAAAATTAGGGTTTTAAGTGAAATGATTATGGCCACTAAAAGACGCGTTAAGCAAGATCCAAGGGCCTACGTTTAAACTGGGGAGATTAACCCTAATTATTTTCAGGTGACCGGAGCAAGCTCTGGTCATCTTCTCCGGCCACACCTTCATGCTATCTTCTTCCCTAGGCTACCCCAAACCCCCAAACTCTCCAGAATCAACCCCCAAACCATCCTAAACAAGAATCAGGCCCTAAACAATATTTATTTTGCATCAAACTCATGAATCGAAGAAAAACATTTTCAGATCAAAAAATTTCAGAACATCAATACATCCTGGTTTCTCAACCATTTTAAAAAGTAATCATATCAGTGTGATCAGGGGAGCACATAGAATCATTTAAGAACTTAAAATGGAGTTTCTAGAAAAATTGTTCTTGATGGTTACCTGAGATGGAGCTTTCTCAATCTGAGCTTTCTGGACGTCTCCTTGGTGCATATCAACTCCAATGGACTTCCTGAGGATGTTGTGAGGCTTAGAACAAGTTTATGGTGGCTGGTTTATGAGTTTCAGTTCTGAATATGCAGAAATCGTGTTTTTGTTTTGGAAGCAATGAAGGGTGGTTTGTGTTCCTTATGTCATTTGGAGATGATTGGTGAAATTTGTTTTGAGGTTTGTGGCTTGTGTGATCAGATTCGAAGAGATGAAAGTTTTTGGGATTTTTGTGGAACTCAGCTTGTGTGTAGTTTCAGGCTCTAAGCTTATGTGAAATGAGCTCCTTGATGTCCACATAAGTCATGCTGATTGGCCAGAGAGTGGTTGTGGCACAGGCTGATTGGTATTGCTTGTTTTGCAAAAAGTCAAAGGTTGTGGTACCATAAGTATGGGCTGAGTCAGAGCTGATTTTGAGGGGTGTCATGCCTCATCCAGCTTCAAGGAGAACCATGGGATGGTTTGGGATGATATGCAGCCTTTTGATTCAAGTGTTTGCAAGCTTTATGCATAATTGCCATTTTGAGATTTCTTGTGAATCAAGCCATGAAATCCATGCATTCATGGACCAATTCTGATTTTTTGAAGTTTCGTTGACATGTTATGGTACATAGAAGTTGATTAGAGGTCATGAAATGGCTTAGAACTTGAATTTGCAAAATTCCCTCTCTGGTGCACACTTGAAAATTATAGGATTTTTGCCAACTTTGAAAGGCCATATCTTGAGTTCTAGGATGAATCAAGACATGTTATTGTACTTTTTGAAAATGGGAAGACATAATATACAACTTTCATGCCCAAGAAGTTTTCACTTGTAGCATTTTCGGTCATGAAAGAATAGGTTGAATATCTTTCCCAAAATGGAAAGTTTTCATTACAAATCATTTCCAAAAATAACAAGTTTGCATTTGGATTGAAATTCTTCAATATTGTGAACTTATAAACACTTCTAAGATCAAATAAAGATCATAGAGACTCAAAATGATGATGATGATGATCCTTTGGTACCCTTGATGGAGGCCTCAGATGTCCTGATTTTGACTTTACTTGCTCAAGAAGTTACCCAATGATCAGATGACTTCCACAATGAATTTCTTCATAAAATTTGGTAAAAATAATCCTTATAACATATTGAGACCATTAGAAACAAGAATGACCAAAAACTTTGGGACTAAGTCCTCTGAAACCAAAACCCTAATTTTAGGTCATATGTGCAGGAAATCTTCAGTTTGCTTCTATGCTTTTGCCATGCTTTGTGATCCCTTGACTTTTTTGAACTTTGGGGAGCATACTATGATCATGGAACACGCATGAAACCTCTTGGTAAGCTTCAAGACCTTTGGGATGGCTCAGATCACTTCTTGGATTACTCAGATCATAAACCCTAGATGCAGATGAAATGAAACTATGCAGTGGGATGGTATGCTGATGTAATGCAAAAATGAAAGATCACAAGCCATGGTATGAGAAAAAGGTGAAGGCAAATTTGGGGTGTTTACAGCTGCCCCTATTCAAGCATGAGTTAGTTATGCAGGATGTAAGCGCCCGACTTAACAGACAAACAAGATAACTTGTGGTTGAATACCAAAGACAGTCCGAAATTTGCACTCGCTAGGGAGAAGAAGAAAAGGGATATAAATTGTAAAAGATAGTACAATATGAGTATGAAATGAAAGCGATAGAGGACGACCATCGAGCAGAGGACGACTGTTGGGGATGAAAAATGGTAAGTAAAGCAATGACGGGGACGACCATCATGTTGGGAAATAAAAAGACCGCGACGGGGACGACCATCGAGTAAAGAAATAAATGAAATAATGATGAGGGACGGTCATCAAAAGGTGAAGGACGATCACCTAGAAAGGGAAGGCTGCTGAAAATATCACGACATATGACGAATGTCGGATAGAAAAAGATCAACGATGGGGACGGCCATCGGATAAGCATGATGAAGGACGATCACCTAGCAGGGGACGGCTGTTGAAAATATCATGACATAGTACGAATGCCAGATAGAAAAGTTCAATGATGGGGACGGCCATAAGATAAGCATAATGAAGGACGGTCATCAAGAGGTGAAGGACGATCACCTAGCAAGGTACGGCTGCGCTTAGGGATTATCGTGACATAGTACGAATGCCGGATAACAAGATCGACGATGGGGACGACCATCGGATAAATGATGAGGGACGATCATCATAAGGTGAAGAACGATAGCCTAGAAGGGGACGGCTGCTGAAAATATCACGACATAGGACGAATGCCGGATAGAAAGTTCCAACAATGGGGATTCCATTGGGGAAAGGATGAGGGACGGTCATCAAAAGGTGAAGGACGATCACCTAGCAGGGTACGGCTGCTGAAAATATCATGACATAGGATTAATGTCGGATAGAAAAAGTTGTTTTTGCTGGCGACTTACTTGGGATTGGTAAACACGGACGAGTGCTTACACTAAATGATATAAGCGTTTGACAGTGTGTATAGACCAAATATGCGGACGAGCATCCTTAGAACCATGATACAGACGAGTATCATTAGAATCAAACGCTGACACGTGTTTTAAGGATGATGATATGGACGAGTATCAATTAGTTAAGCAAAGAACACGGGCGAGTGTTGAATCTACTGAGGGACGGTATATACAAAATAAATACGAGTATCAAAGACTTCTGTATAAGTATGTGCAAGTATGATATGCTGGTGAAGTATGTGCAAGACACGGACGAGTGTCAAAAAGGGATTTGAGCAAGGGACACAGACGAGTGTTTGACTTGCTGGGGAAGTATGACATGGGCGAGTGTCAAAAAGAATATGTACCAGTATGAACAAGTGTTTGAGAATGCAGAAGGTATTCTGGGGACTTTACTGGGGTAAGATGACACAGACGAGTGTCGAAAAGAGCATGTATAAATATAAATAGGCATCTATATTGAGAGTGCAAAGGGGATGTTTTGGCTTTTATCTGCAGGGGATATGAGTTTTGTATATTGCTGATGAAGTGATGATGGTGGTATTTGCAGGTGACTGGCTCAAACCTGGCTTATGATCATGCGAATGTTTGATTTTTGCCGTAATCCTCCATTTTAGATGGAATTCTACGCTCATTTTGGTGAATATGATGTGAATGTTATGATTATGCAAATGAGAAACCCGATCCGAGATCCGGATCCTGCGGGGAGAAAGATCTCAGGGCGATCTGTCTGGAGGGAGAACTCAGCTGGGGAAAGAGATCATTGGTTGATTTGTCTGGAGGGAGAACTCCGTTGGGGAAAGAGATCATTGGTTGATCTGTCTGGAGGGAGAAATTCGTTGGGGAAAGAGATCATTGGCTGATCTGTCTGGAGGGAGAACTTCGTTGGGGAAAGAGATCATTGGCTGATCTGTCTGGAGGGAGAACTCCGTTGGGGAAATAGCTCATTGGCTGATCTGTCTAGAGGGAGAACTCCATTAGGGAAAGAGATCATTGACTAATCTGTCTGGAGGGAGAACTCCGTTGGGGAAAGAGATCATTGGCTGATCTGTTTGGAGGGAGAACTCCGTTGGGGATGAGGAAGTTTCAGCAACTCCGCTGGGGAAGTATTTCATGCATTGCTCTATTGGGGTGAGAAAGGCAACTCTGTGGGGAAGCAATTCCACCGACTCTGTTGAGGATGAGAAAATCCTGGCAAATCTGGTGGGGAATAGAAAGTCCCTGACTACTTTGCTGGGGAAAAGTCATCGGGCATCGCTCGGGAGATCCCGCTTGGGGAGGAGATAACTTATGGGAAGTAATACGCTAGGGATTGATGAATTCCTCAAGGGATCTTTTGGGGGGATAAAAACTTTGCGAGGAAATACTTCTTGTCAATGAGTCATGCTAATGATGTGATTGCTGACTTGGCTGAGGAAGATGCCTGATATGCCTCATGATGTGAAAGATTGTCTGCCTTGAATACCTGCAACCTGTTAAGACAAAGGAAACGCACAATTGTCTCGAGGTATCCTTAACCGGATTCCGTCATAGGAGTTAGACTTATCTGAGAGCCACATTTCCTGCAAGCATTTATTAAAATGGCTCATATGTTTTTTTGCAAGTATTGTATTATGAACTTTGGACATTTTGCAAACGAAACAAAAATTTACAAAACAAAGTGTGACTGAATATCTGATTTTATTGATGTGTGTGCCCTGAATAGGCAAGTACAGTCAAAGAAGCGAATCCCCTAAAAGGAGGAGATTGCTGTAAATTGAGAAAATAAAAGTGTTGGCAATGTTGAAGATGACGCTCCAACGAGCTTCCTTTGCTATGACTCGTATGACCTTGACGTTCTTCTTATCTTGCTTTCTGATTAAGGTTGATTCTCACTGACGCTTTATCCTTTCGAAGCTTGCCATGTTGTGAGTGTTACAGACGAATTCAGAATGCAGTTGTTCGCTTATTCCCTGATTTTGCATGGATCACCCTTTCGGGTTTTCAATCCACAGGGATACCCATTTTTTCCTGAGTTGTCCGATGTGGCTTTTCAACTCAGCGGGTATACATTTTTTTTTCAATTTTTCCCTTACTTTTTCTCGAGTCTTTTATTTTTTTTTTGACTCGCCGGGATGCCCTATTTTTGCCTAGACTTACATTCTGTTTTTATGTCCAGCGGGTCATTTTATGCGAAGTATTTTTCAACTGCATCTGAATTCACAGGAGATAAGAAATCCTCGCCATCCATATAGTGAGCATCAGTGCTCCACCAGAGAAAACTTTCTTTACTATGAACGGGCCTTCGTAGTTTGGTGTCCATTTCCCCTTGTGGTCTGTATGCGGAGGAAGAAGTCTTTTCAGAACAAGCTCTCCCACTTAGTATTCCCGAGGTCATACTTTCTGATCAAATGCTTTCTTCATTCGTTTCTGATACAACTGCCCATGACAGATAACTGCTAATCTTTTCTCTTCAATCAGATTCAGTTGATTGTATCGAGACCGAACCCATTCTGCTTCATCCAGTTTCACATCCATCATTACCCGTAAGGAGGGTTGTTCAACTTCGACAGGTAGGACAACTTTCATACCATACACAAGTTGATAAGGTGTTACCCTGGTAGATGTTCTGATAGAGGTTCGGTACCCATGCAAGGCAAATGGTAGAATTTCGTGCCAGTCTTTGTAGGTGACTACCATCTTTTGCACAATCTTCTTGATGTTCTTGTTAACTGCCTCAACAACATCGTTTATCTTTGGCCTGTAAGGAGAAGAGTTGTGATGTTGAATTTTGAAGTCCCGGCAAAGCTCTGCCATCATCATGTTGTTCAAATTGGAACCATTATCAGTAATGATTCGCTCGGGAACTTTATATCGACAGATGATATCCCTTTTCAGAAATTGAGCTACCACTTGTCTGGTGACGTTTGCATACGAAGCTGCTTCAACCCATTTGGTGAAGTAATCAATGGCTACCAGGATGAATCTGTGACCATTTGAAGCAGTCGGTTCAATCTTTTCAATTATATCAATGCCCCACATGGCGAAGGGCCAAGGTGAAGACATTACATTCAAAGGATTCGGAGGCACATGCACTTTATCTGCGTAGATCTGGCATTTGTGGCATTTTGTGGCATATGCACAACAGTCTGCATCCATTTTGATTTAGTAGTAACCCGATCTTAATAACTTATTCGCCATTGCATGTCCCCCGGCATGGGTACCGAAAGAACCTTCATGTACTTCGTGCATTAGGAGGTCTTCTTCCTTCTTGTCAACACATATGAGCAAGACCATGTCGAAGTTTCGCTTGTACAAAGAACCATCAGTATTGAGCAAGAAACTGTTGGCTAGCCTTCTTAATGTCTTCTTATCATTTGACGATGCCCCGGGTGGGTACGTCTGAGTTTCCAAGAAGCATTTGATGTCATGGGACCAAGGCTTGTTATCAGTGAAAGTGACCACAGAGAATACATATGTCGGTCGGTCCAGTCTGGATACCACAATCCGAGGTAGATAATTGAGCTTGTACTTTGTTCATGGATGAAATGGTATCCAAAGCGTCTGCAAACTGATTCTTATCTCAAGGGATGTATTCAAGCTTAACTGTTGTGAAGAAGGTCAACAATCTCCTCGTATAGTCAAGGTAGGGAATCAGATGCTCCTGATGAGTGTAACACTTGTCGTTGGTCTGGTTGATTACCAAAGTCGAATCTCTGAATACATTCAAGGTTTTGATCCTGAGGTCAATGGCTTCCTCAAGACTCATGATACAAGCTTTGTATTCTACTTCGTTGTTAATGCAAGCAAAGTTGAGTTTTGCTGAGAAAGGCATATGGACTCCTTTAGGTGTGATAAGCACTGCACCAACCCCACGACCGTTGCAATTAACTGCCCCATCGAACATCATAGTCCATGTTTCTTTTGGGTCAGGCCCTTCAGTATGAATAGGCTCTTCATAATCTTTTGCATTCAAGGACATAATGTCTTCATCAGGGAAGTCAAATCTCATAGGCTGGTAATCATCAATGGGTTACTCAGCCAGTTAGTCAGACAATACACTACCTTTGATGGCCTTTTGAGAGGTGTACTGAATGTCATATTCTGTTAGAATCATTTTCCATCTTGCAGCCCTTCCGGTAAGTGCTGGCTTCTCAAATATGTACTTGACTGGATCCATCTTTGAGATCAACAAGGTAGTATGAGTCAACATATATTGTCTTAGTCTGCGAGAAGCCCACACTAAATCATAACAAGTTTTCTCGAGCAATGAATAACGTTGTTCACAATCAGTAAACCTTTTGCTTATGTAGTATATTGCATACTCTTTTCGACCAGATTCGTCATGCTGGCCCAATACACACCCCATTGACTCTTCTAAAACTGTCAAATACATGATTAGAGGTCTTCCTTCGATTGGAAGCATGAGGATTGGAGGTTCTTGCAGATATTCTTTTATCTTGTCGAAAGCTCTTTGACAATCATTGTTCCACCTGACTGTTTGTTCCTTTCTTAGCAGTTTGAACAAGGGTTCACAGGTTGCGGTGAGATGAGATATGAACCTTGAGATGTAGTTCAATCTACCTAAGAACCCTCGAACTTATTTCTCAGTCTTAGGTGCAGGAATCTCCTAAATAGCCTTGACTTTATCGGGATCAACCTCGATTCCTTTTTCACTTATGATAAAACCCAGAAGCTTACCGGAACGTACCCCGAATGTGCACTTGTTGGGGTTCAACTTCAACTCATACTTTCTTAGACGCTTGAACAATTTCAGAAAATTCACCAAATGATCTTTTTCTATAAGGGACTTGGCAATCATATCATCCACATATCACTCGATTTCTTTGTGGATCATATCATGGAATAATGTTACCATAGCCTGTTGATATGTTACACCGGCATTCTTCAGACCGAACGACATTACCTTTTAGAAGAACATTCCCCAAGGTGTTATGAAGGTTGTCTTCTCCATGTCTTCAGGTGACATCTTAATCTGATTATATCCACAAAATCCGTCCATGAAAGAAAATACCGAGAACTGAGTCGTGTTATCTGCCAAATCATCAATGCGAGGTAATGGGAAATCATCCTTCGGGCTAGCTCTGTTCAGGTCCCGGTAATCCACACACATACGCACCTTTCCATCCTTCTTAGGTACGGGTACAATGTTAGAAACCCACGGCGGGTAAATAGTTACAACGAGAAAACCGGCGTCCCACTGCTTTTGTACTTCTTCTTTGATCTTCATGGCCATGTCTGGGCGAGTACGGCGTAGCTTCTGTTTGACTGGCGGAAAATCTTCTTTCAGTGGTAATCGATGCATGACAATATCCGTATCCAGACTTGTCATATCTTGATAGGACCAAGAAAATATGTCAACATATTCCCGAAGCATACTGATGAGTTGTTCTTTCACTGGAGCTTGCAGACTAGCCCCAATCTTCACCTCTTTCACATTTTCCTCGGTACCAAGATTGATGGTCTCAACCTCCTCCTGATGAGGAGCAATCACTTTTTCCTCTTGTCTCAACAACCTAGCCAACTCTTCAGGCAAATCATATTCTTCATCAACCCCTTCATATGCTTGATTAATCGGATTGTCGAAGTCATACAAGGTCATAGCAGTGTCGTTGTCGGTGCAATATGGAGGATTATCTCTGCAAGGGTTGAGATTTGTTCATTTTAGTGATTGGTTTTAATCTTGTTTAGAAAAAAGTGTGAATGGAGTTATTATTGAAAAACATTGACATTTATTGTTTTATGCGAAAATAACAAAAATGAAAGACAGTGAGCGACAAAAAATATCGTTTGCAAAAGATGTCCATTTGTTCATTAATCATTCATTTGCACAAAATACAAATATGGCCCTATTACAAAATGAGTCCTGACACCTTGGGCAAGGTGCAAGACTTGATGCATGCTTAAAAAGGAAATAATAATTACTCTGCAGAAGTAATCCTTATAATTTCCTGGGAAGACCAGATGAGAACTTGCTGGCCTGGGACCCTTGGACGAATCCAGCTTTCCAGGTTGAAGTTACTTTCAGCCTCGTCTTCCACATTGTTGATTGCATCCGGGGTCAACATTCCCCCACTAATAAACTTGGGAGCTTCAGCAGCCTCCTCTTGGACCTGTCGGGATGGTTTGTAACCCAACCCGAACTTGTCTTCCTTGATCTGAACTTGCAGCAGCTTGCCCCAGCCCTGGGCATTCCCATCTTTAACAACCTTCTGAGCTTGCTTATAAGAAGAGATTGAAGTACGAAACACTTCAGTTGTTGCTTCATTGACATTGAGGGCCTTAAACCCTTGGCTTATTGTCTCATGGATCTCTCTGTCCATCTCAATATACTTGTAAGTAGCTAGATGACTAACGAAGATATCCTTCTCCCCACAAATTGTGATGACTTAGCCTTCCCATTTGTATTTTAACTTCTGGTGAAGGGTCGACGTTACAGCGCCAGCGGCATGAATCCATGGCCAACCCAACAAACACGTATAGGCAAGTTGAATGTCCATCACGTAGAAGATAGTTTTGAAGATATGTGGACCAAACACCACAGGCAGTTCAATTTCCCCAAGAACCGATCTTTTAGAACCGTCAAAAGCTATTACTAACAGGTTACTTGGATGCAGTGCAAGACCATCGTATTCCATCTTGACCAAGGCTTTCTTTGGAAGAACATTGAGAGAAGACCCAGTGTCAACCAAGACATGAGAGAGAACAACACCCTTACACTCCAAGGTGATATGCAAAGCCTTATTATGGTTACGACCCTCCGTAGTTAGATCATCATCAGTGAACCCTAGTCCATGACTAGTATTGACATTAGAAACCACCATCTCTAGCTGATTAAATGTAATCTCTTCTGGCACGTAAGTTATGTGTAGGACTTTGAGAAGTGCATTCCTATGGGCTTCGGAACACATTAGCAGTGATAGAATAGAGATTTTGAAGGGTGTCTATGGAGCTGGTCCACAACCTTATAGTCACTCTTCTTGATTATTCTCATGAACTCATCTACATCCTGGTAAAAGGATGTCTTCTGAGTTTCTTTGGCAATGGGCTCTTCAGGCACCACACTCTTTCTCTTAGCTTTGGAACAGCTTCTGCTTCAGCATTAGTTCTTTGGAATTGTGAGGCAAAGAGACGTCCACTTCGAGTGAAGCCTCCGTCTCCCCCCACATTATCAATATGTGGTGTAGAAGTGTCAAAAGTGACTTTCTTTCCGTTGTAATACAAATCTGAGCCATAGTGCCAAGGCACAACACTGCTGCTTTCATATGGAACTGGTCCAGGTACTGTGATAGTAACCGGACTGATTTTTGCAGAAGAAGGAGTTGAGACAGTCTGAGGTTCATAATAAATTGTGACAGGAGGTCTGACCGGAGATGGTGCTGGTGATGAAGGTTGCTGCTGTTGATGAGGATGTTAGTGTGAGTTGTTGAAAGAATCTGGAACGTGGATTGTTGCCGGATCATAGTAAATGGTAACTGTGGAAATGTTTTCATTGATGGTTGTTGTTGTTGTAGAAGGATGTGTTGAACTGATGTCTGTTGAAGTTGAAGAAGGGATGATTGTTGATGTTGTAGAAGAATCTGTTGGAATAATTGTTGTTGAAGTTGTAGGAGAATCCGTTGGAATGATTGTTGTTGAAGTTGTAGGAGTGATATATGTTGTATCTTATGTAATGACATATGTTGGAGTTGTAGGAGGAATGACTATTGAGGTGATCTGTAAAGTGCCTTCCTTGATGACATTGTTGATACCAGCCTTCAAATTTGCACAACCGTTAATAGAAATCTTGCAGGCTTTGCAATGGGCCTCACAACTCGGGAACACTTGGCACCTTAAAAGATGGGCTTTAACCTCGACCAGAGGTGTTTGAATACTTGCAACATTGTCAATTTGGTTCATTGATTGATCCTCCTCAATGGCATTTATCCTAGGCCCACCATGGCTAGGCATAGGATTCTTGGTAACACTTTGAGGAGGTACAAAGTTGACTGCCTTAGAATCGATCAAATCCTGAACCTTCATGTGTAAAGCTCTGCATTTTTCTATTGTATGGCCAGGTGCATTGGAGTGGAAGGCACACCCGGCGTTGATATCATAGTTTCTTGGAAGGTCCTGAGGATCTAGTGGAGCTAGAGTCCTTAATTCAATCAGATTGAGCTTTAATAATTGTGGAAGTAAGGCAGCATAGGGCATTGGAATGGGATTGATAACCCTGTTGATTTGTGAATGCCTTTGTTGAAACGACCGTTGTTGCTGGTTGTTATTGTTGTAAGATCTTTATTGAGGAAATTGTTGTTACGGTGGGAAGTGTTGTGGTTGTGGAGGATATTGTTGTTGAGGTGCTGGAGCTGGAATGGTGATAACAGCTACTGATCTTGGCATGTAATGAGGCCTACCTCTGCCATGTGTACTGAGTTGGTCTCACCTATCCTACGAGGTCCTGCGAAAGGTATCCTTGTATTGCTAGAACTAGCACCATTGTCTGAAATTTTGCCCATCTTAAAAAGACTCTCAATTCTCTCACTAGTTATAAAAACATCAGCAAATCGAGTGGAAGAAAAAGCAGCAAGTCTGTCAATGTATGTTCCTTGCAATGTGTTCATAAACATGTCGACCATTTCTTTCTCAGACATTGGAGGCTAGACAGCAGCAGCAAGCTGTCTCCATCTCTGGGCATACTCCCTGAAGCTTTCTCTTGAAAATTGAGACATACCAATTAGGAGAGTCCTGTTGGGAGCCATGTCCAAGTTATATTGATACTGGCGTATGAAAGCTTCGGCCAAATCCTTCCAGTTTCTAACTATTGCTCTGGACAGGTGAGAATACCATTCACGGGATGCCCCGGTCAGACTGTCTTCGAAGTAGAACATCCACAACTTTTCGTCCATGGTATAAGATTTCAGTCTCCCCAGAAAGGACTGCAGGTGAGTACGTGGACAAGAGGTACCATTATATCTCTCAAAGCAAGGAGGCTTGAATTTGTGAGGAATCCTGACTCCCTCAACTAAACCCATGTCCATTACATTAAATCCCAAAGAGTTTTGGGACTCCAAAGATCTTAGCTTCTCTGCTATTTCGTCCAGGCGACGATCATAGGCTTCATCCCCAGCACCAATTACTGTAAAATGTTCCTCTTGTGGGTCCTCATGCAAGGCACGACCTCTAGTGTTTCCTTGGATATTTCTGATAGAATTGACTTTAGGATTGAGGTGAGACCCAAACTCTGGCGCATCTGTTCATGGCTTCCCATGATCATTGTTACTAGTATCTCCTATACCTGGATGGTTCTCTTCTGGAGTTTGTCGCTCGACTAACTCTCGTAATCTTTCTTGGATTTGGGCCAACCCAGTCATTACTGCCATGAACTGGTTCATCTGAGCCCTCATCTCAGTTCTCTCATTAGCCATCTGAGTTCTCACGTCAGTCAGATCTTGCTGAACTTGGTCCATCTGTAAGCTCGGAAGGTTGTTTCTTATAGGATACTGGTGAACTCCGTTGATGGGGAAAACCCTCCTACGAGCAATGTTTCCTGAAACAACACTAAAGTGAGAAAACAAAAACAAAAACACCTACAAAACAAAGAATGAGGTTAGTATATAATGCAGTATATCTATTTATCTTACAAGGGTATCCGGTTTGGTTCTTTGGTTTTGACCTTCCAGAACACTGGGAATGAAGATGTTGAAGAGAAATGGAGCCCAAGAAGAAAATCCAAGAAATACATAAACCATATATTACAAATACAAAAGATACATAGTTTATGAGTACAACTAGTTCCTATGGTGGGTCAAAATACAACTAAATCGATAAATACAACCAAAATCACCATGAGAAATAAAGTACAACCAAAATAAAATACAAGTACAAAGAAATCAGACATCCAGCCCAAAGTAATCCTCCTTGACTTCCTTCAGGAGAGCATCAGTCACTGGTCCAACTGGATGCTCTGTGATGGTCCTGATAAGAAGGTTCATGGTGGCAATGGCACTTGTCAACTTCTGATATTTGTCCTGGTCTTTTGATCTCTTCAACCCCGCCCGGAGTTTCAACTCGGAGATTTCTTTCTGTGCTGCTAACAAGGCTTCTTGACTCTTCTTCTCATTAGCTTCCAGCTACTCTATCCTAGCATGTGTCCTCTGATCTTCTTGTAAACGAGCCTCAGTGATCCTGATCCACCTAGCCTGACTTTCTTCTTGGTAATGCTCAGCTCTGGCTTTCTGAGTCTTAGCTTCTTTGCAAGCATTCTTCAATACCAACTCCCCTGCTCGGACTTTTCTGATGTAATCCTATGTCTTCTCAATCTTGGTCATATACTCGATCCGGAGCTTCTCCAACCTCTCATTGTACAGAAGACTATCATTCCTCTCCCAGAGGGTCTTCTTCAGGGCTTTAGAAAGCTGGGCATTACTCTCTTTCAGCTTCTCAAACTCCTCTAAATTGACTGTAGCTACAGGCTCTACTGCTGAGGGTCCTGGCACGTCTTCTAGGGTGAATGGCATGCGGGTGATTTGTCCTCTGATGCAAGACCAATCAATATACTGAGCTGAAGCTATGTTGTTACACTTGCCAAGAATAGCAGTCCCTTTTGTCTGTATGTTATCCCAAGTTCAAGCTGCTTGTCGGATGATGGCATGATTATTCTGAACATCACAGTAAAGGGTCTCTGCTAAATCCTGCTCTCTTGGTGGATGTACTAATGCATATCCCAACTGTCTCTTGAACAACAAAGGATTGTAGTTGATGCAACCTTTCACTCCAATGAGAGGTACATTAGGATATTGTCCACAGCTTGTAATCATGTCTCTACCCTTGGTGATCTGAGTACACCATCTGATGTCTTATGAAGTGAGAGGAATCATTCTCTTAGCCCAATTTCTTGACTGATGAGGGTTCAAGAAAGCTTATGTCTTTGGTAGATGTCTTAATAACCAACAGTAGAAGAGAGGTGCACAACATCTGACTAGTCTTCCCCTCTGCTTCTCATTCCTCTAATGAACTGAGTAATAGAAATCTCCCAACAGGGTGGGAACTGGATTCTTCAGCAGGAAGATATGAATAGCATTCTTGCTTACAAACTTAGGCTCGTCTGCAAACAAGATGGTTCCATATATACTAAGAGCTAGGAGAGCACAAACAACATCCCACTTCCCAACTGCAGCATGACTGGTGGCCTGAATGATCAAGAAGTCCAAATGGAGGCCTGGGATTCCAGCCTTGTTGGTCATATTCTGATCAATGATGGTGACTTCCACATGCAGAGCCTTAGCTATGTCTTCATTCCTAGGAGCAGTCATCTCAGGGTTGAAAGGGATTCCTCTTCTGATGGGTGTTGCACCCCAGAATTTTCCCTCCCCTAGTCAAGGAATTATGTACCAAGGTGTCCCACAAGGTTCACAAGGTTCACAAGGTATCCCAAGAGGTTCACAAGGTTCATAAGGTTCACAATTAGCCAGAAACCTTGGAAGTTCCCTCAGACAAAGCCTCCTACTAAGCAATGCACCCTAAACCAGGGTTTTGGATTTCATTAGGCTAGATGGAATTTCAAGGCCTCAAGTGAGCTTCATAACATCCTACATGTCTTCAAGAATCCCTATGTCAAGTTTCAAGGCTTTCCCAAAAGGTTTGCTCAGTCAGATGATCAGATATGCAAAAATCAGTCAAAGTGGTTAAAAAGTCAAACTGAGGTCAACTGTGGTCAAACCAAAGTCAAACTTCATGATTTTTTGCCAACATCAATTTTATGAAGTAAAATTCATCATTTGATCAATGGTTGATCATGATTCATCAAGGAGATTTCAGATCATCAAGAATCAGGAGTTTCTAAATTAGGGTTTTCATAGGAAAAGTCAACTAAACTTTGACCAGCCATAACTTTCACATTCTTCATCAAACATTTCCCATCCAAAGCTCATTTTGAAGGAAATTGAATTCTCTACAACTTTGTGTCTCACAAGCCAATCCTAAAAATGCTTCATTTGGAAGGTATGAGCCAAAACATTACAGGTCATTTCAAAGTCAACAAAACGTCAACATCTTCCAAAGGGAATAATTTAAAAATGGTAAAGGATATGGACATGAGACCAAAAGGGTTTGTTAGAGGACTCTCTAAGCTTTCTAAAAAGTCCAAGAACACCTTCATAGCCTTAAAATTGAGGGAGATGTGCCTTGTTAAAGTTGGGAAATTTTTGAGGAGTGTATGAAGCAAATGGGGTCTCAAATCCAAATATTTCCAAATGGGCCCATCAAATTCCAATCCAAACTCAAAGGTGACATCATGCACGACCCAATTCAAACAATTTCTGATTTTTATATTTTTATTATTATTTATTTGGATTTTATTCATTAAAATCCATTTCAAATCAAAATAAAATATGAAAATACAATTATTGGATTGGATTTTGTTTCTAGAAGCTTTTAAATGATAATTAAGTTGATTACAAACCATCCAAATTCGTGCATGACCAGATTAGCAAGGTTGGATATGATTTTTTTGATTTTTTGAATATTTGATTTTTTCATGATCAAGCTACATCAAAAAGCCCACAAATCCATAAGATTTTTGACCTAATTCACTCTATGATATAAGGACAACAAGACCATTGCATTTAGGGATTTTTTAGCATCCAAGAACACATATCAAAAGTTCAAAAAATCAAGAAATTTTCAAATTCAGTTTCATCATTCTAGCCATTCTAAAGGAGTTTTGAAGGTGTCATCGTGTTCCTTGAGACAATTAGAACGTGAATACATTATCATCATCATCAAAAACATCTCCAATTGCATAAACTCAATCCATGTTCTTCGTTTTTTTCAATTTTTCGATTCTGAACATTTAAGCATTATCAATGGATTCTAACTTTGTTTTCTTGTTTGTGGTGACCCATAGATCGTTCCGGGACATTGTTTTTGAAGCTTCATAGCGTAGAACTCATTCTGCCATTGTTAGGGTTTGCGCCATGGATTTAGGGTTTTTGAAATTAACGTGTATAAATACATTCTAACAATGCAGATGAATTGGTTTCGTTGTGGGGAATGCAATGGTGCATTCAATTTTGTGAAATTTTGCAGGTTGCGCAATGTATGAATAATATAGGTTTTCCTGCCAAAGTAGTTTCGTAACAAAATTCCCAGGAATTTGCAAATTCCACAGGTCTCAAGGAAGAAGATGACCTCCTTGGCGCCATGTCAAAAATTCAAATTTATGTCTGTCTTTTTATCTTATTTGTTTTGTTTATTACTCACAGCAACGCGTTTGGCCAAGTGGATAGAAATCGCGTGTATGAGGCAAAGGTATGGGGTTTGATCCCAGCCTAAGGCCATATTTTCTTTTTAATTCGTATTTTTTGCAGATTCAACATATATTGATTTTAATTGACTTGATTATCACCCAAGCACGCTGGCTCTGGTGGTTTGGTGGCGCGCAGTTGAAGTAGGGGACCTGGGTTCGACCCCAGGCTCCCTCATGTATGTTTTTCTGCCCTATTTTTCATTTTATGTTATTTTTATTATTATTATTATTATTATAAATGATTTAATTAACAAATTTCAATTCATTTTTTTTCAATAAAAATAATAATAAAACAAATGAATAATTCTCTAGATTTTCAAAAATCAAATTAATTTATCTTTTTGTTGATTATTTCATTAAAATATAATTTATTTAAGTATGACTTTACTATTTTTGTAAAAAAATATATAGAAAAAAATTAGTTAATTCATGTTTTTTTGTAAATTTTTCTAAACCCTAATTTGCTTAGAATTTTTTTCATTAATTCAAAACTTTAATTTTTTGTAAATAACTAAATTAATTAAGTTTATATTTTCTTACTAATTTCTAATCAACCCTAATTTTTTTTTATAAAAACCCCAATTCTTTAACTTTAACTTAATTTTCTTTTTTAATCTAAACTTTAATAATTTAGTTTATTTTATTTCTTTTATCTAATCTTATTATTTTTTAGTCCATCTTATTTATTCTTGCTCTAGTTATTTAATATGATCGTAATTTATTTTTTTGCCTATTATATTTTGTAACTGCCCAAAGCCTTGTAATAATTTGTAGATTTATTTTTTCGTCTTTATTTCATTATTATTTAACTGTCGTGGTTAGTAAATAGGGAGTGAAAATTAATTGTAAATAAATAAATTTAGAAAATTAATTTAATAAGATAAATAATCAAAACACTCACACACGTAAGCCGATCTAAGATCGCCGTCTTCACTTCTTAGGGTTACCTCTCTGTTGCCTTATTCAAATGGTCAAGTAGGGTGTCTTAAGCAAAGTTCCAAAAATATCATCTTGTCCCTCCCTACAGTTAAAAGATCAGGTCCCTACAATGTTGCCTACGGTGTTGCCTAAGAAATGATCTTGTCCCTTCAAATTAAAAGATGATGGTCCCTCCCAAATGGCTAAAGACACCCTATAGTTGCCTACATACAATGACCCTGCATATGTCCCTTAACTAACATCCAAGGTAATGACTACCCACTCCTTAATAGTAGGGATAGTCTTACCCTTTGAAAGAACATAAAAGAATAAGAAAGACTTAATCTAGGGTAGGTATCTCGTAGTTACTTGCTCACACCTTCAAAATTACTTTTACACCTCACAATTTCTAAACTAGGCTTTGTATACACCCATACGAGGGTCATTATAAAGTACTTAAAGAATTTTTTTTATTCACACACTACATTTTTACAAAAACAATTAAAGTGAGCTAAGTAACTAAGAGCCCATGGATAACCATGGATATGAAGGGTGCTAATACCTTCCCTTTATATAACCTACCCCCCGAACCCAAGTCTTTTAAAATAGGTCTTTCCTGTTCTTTTATGCCTTTTCCTTATGGATAAAATAAAAGTTGGTGGCGACTCTTGCTATCCGCAACATGACTAAAAGTCAGCTCTCCCACCGTGTGCCAATGGGGACACTCAACAACATGGAAAACTCCTCCAACAAAGGACCCATCTGAAAGTCTGGGAATGTGAAACATCTGAGAGGAGGGTCATAGAACTGAAGGCAAGTGGGGATCATGTTCCTCTGTGATGCATCCAAGTCCATAATCATGTCCATAATACCACCATAATGTTCTCTAAAGAAAGGGACATGATCAGGAGTGATAAGTGCCTGAATCTGCCTGATGCCTGCTAGAGAGGGCTCAAAGAAATGATAAGTGATGTTACTCTTCCTGGATGAGTCCATACTGACAATGGATGCTGATGAAGATAACTGAGGGGAAATACTGATGAAGATAACTGGAGAAGATAGCAGCTGAAGAAGATCTTTGATGAAGATAACTGATGAAGATGGCTGAGCAGAAGAACAGTCAAAACCAAACCAAAGATGATGTGGATACCCTGTAAAACAAATATACACATGTTAAAATGATGCAAAATGATGTATGCAGAATGATATGCAAGGGTTTGTGATCAGGTGCTGGATTTGTCATTTGCTTTGATAGGGTCCATGAATGTTTAGAAATCCAGATGAATGCTAGGGAACCAGTAACCAGATGGGGGACTCAAATAAAGAGTCACAAGTCCAGGGTTTCATAAGATTAGTCCAAAATAGTGTAACCTTAAAACAACATCTAGTAACAGGGTATGTTGAGGCCAAGGGTTCCTGCAAACCTGTAAACAACCCCACCCACTCACAGGTATTGTTTTAGAACAAGGATCCACAGTCTTGGATCTATTATAAGAAGTGTAAACACTTCTAACCCGGAGGTACAGTCTTTACATTAATCATAAAGGACCCTCCTCTAATTCACCTCAGATGCTGAAGGTCATCTAAAAAGGTCATCCAGACTTAGCAGGCTTCCCAGATAGCCCTAGTACTACAGGAAATCCGTAGCGCAGAGTTCTCAAGAAGAAACCCATGTCTGAACCGTGTTTCATATTCCCGCACCAGACCGAAATGGAATGGGAAAGAATATGAAGCCACTATAATCCTATGTGTCACTCAGGCTCGCGGTGTGGAACCTTCCTCACTGAAGTATCCCTCCCACCAAAACAGACCAACAAATCCAGCACATGATATGATGATAATAATATGAAATGCATAAAACAGTAAATGAAAGCGATAAATAAAGTTGTACAGAAAGCAATAAATAAAGCAAAAAGCACACATAACACCCTCATAAACACAAATCAAACAAGCGCTAGGAGAAACCCACAAAAAGAACCAAAAGCCCTGGTTGCAAGATAAGCAATCCCCAGCAGAGTCGCCAAGTTGTCGCTCCCTGGACTTGCGTCCCAGTGCAAACGTGAACCGTCGGCGAAAAAAGAAAGAGGGTTGGATTGACTAGAGTCACCAGCTAGGCATTTTTATCCCGAAGGAAAGGTAATTCTGCATAAACCTAGAAAGAGATGGATAAGATGGTTGCGAACCAGAGAAACTGAGAAAGGGGATTGGTTACGACCTGGGAAGGTATTAGCACCCAGATCGTCCGTCGTACTCGAAGGGATCCACGCTTACAAGATTGTATTTAAAAGGGGTAGGTGTATGTGATATCTGTGTGCAAAAGCTAGGGAGAAAATACAGATGGCAGTGCAATAGGGTGAATTGCTCAGGAACTGAGGCTTTAGAAAGGATGCTGAAAGAGGGGGAAGACACAGAGACTTTTGTTCGATAACTGTTAAGTTATGCCTACGTATCCTCTTGTGCAATGAGGAAGTCAGAACACCGTAGTTCGACTCAAAGAGACTGGAAAATAAATTGACTATGAACTGCTTGCTTGTCTATGCTCAAGTGTATGACTCGTCTGGCTCGAGTGTTAACTGTCTTGCATTAGACGGAAGAAGCGAGTTCTTGTTTGTGAATGAGTGTGATGAGAAAGGAATCCCGGAGGAGACGATTATTGTTTGTTCTTGTGTTTTCAGTTTTTTATTGTTTTTGGTGTTTTTCATAGGTTAATGAGCTTAAGCCTAAATCAAGGGCTTGTAAACTCATTATATCTTCCCTGATTAGGGATAATGAGCCTACTTAAGTATGAGATAAGCATCTCAACTTAATTACCTTAATGATGAAGGATTAAGATCATTAACCTACTTGTGATTATTTAGATGTTTTTGGTTTTTGTTTAGTGTTAAGTAATGAGTTTAATCTCTAATCACAGATTACTAAACTCATTACACCATCCTAATAGAAGGATGATAGATGAGAACACTTAAGCTGAGGAAGTTACCTTAACTTAATCCATGGTTAGGGGCTAAATTCATTATATAACAAGCCTTTATTAAATGGATTTTAAATAAAGGATGAGATTAAGAAGTGGATTTTATGGTTTGTAAGACAACTTAAGGAGGACTTGTCCATTAAACACTAGGGTTAGTCCCTCTTAACCATATGGAAGAGATAGAAGCCTAATGTAAGGCCCAAGTTGCAAGATAAAGTCTTAGTTATTATTAATATATTTTGATTTAGAGGTGTAAACAAATTAAAGGTTTAACACTAAGGATTAAAGTTATACACTCCATCCTAATATAAGGATGCAGATATAACCCTAATTCCAAAGTCCTAAAGCTTTAAGAGTTTAGCCTCTGATTAAGAGATGAGAAGAGAGACTCAAGGAGACTCAAAGTTAAAAGACTAGGGGGGACTATATACAACCCTAAAAGTTATCATGCTTGGATATCCTATGGTTTGTGAGGCTTAAGAGAAAGGATCTTCAAGGCCACCAATGGAAGAAGCAGATGAAAAGAGAAGGAGGAAGAAGAATAAATTACTTACTTCCTGAAGAAGATAAGTAACTTAGGAGAAAAGAAAGTAAGAAAGACATAAGTGAAGCAAGTTCACTTCAAAGACAATTAAAGGATGCAAATGCAAAGTAAAGAAAAGGTGGGAGGTGAAGGCAAATCCACCTCCCAGATAACTTACCAAAAGTTCCTGGAATGTTAGTATGAAGTGGATATGCAATTTAAATGGCATATGAGATGATGCAAAAAGCATACAAGATGCATATGAATGATTATACAAGGATGAGATGCAATGGAAGCATGTTTAGAAGCATGAAAACACATGGATGTTCATGAAATGTAATGGATGTTAAGCATAGCAAATGAATGAAGAAATGATTCAAACATGTCCTAAGATGTCTAAAATTACATACAAGAGAATGAAATGGCATGACAAGTTCATAATTTCGTGATATGCAAAGAAGAATGCAAATGAAGATGCAAAATCAGGGTTTTAAGACAACACGAGATGCATATGACCAAAACAGAAGAAATCACCATGATAAAAAAATTGAAATTCAGCTTAAACAAACCCTAAACCCATGTAAGATCACACCCCAAAGGAGAAAGTCAGAAGCTAATCCTAGTGAAAGTTATGAAATTCCTAAGTTTGCTAGGGTTTTTGGGTGCTTCAAAAGGGAAAATGCAAATCAAATTGAAAATGCAAGATACAAATATGAGATAAATAACCTAGAAACTATATGCAACATGTGAAACAATGCAAAAAGAACCAAGTTCAATCTCATCATGGTTAGGCAGAAATGAATTTTTTAATTTAGGCTTAAAAAATGTGAAATTTAAGAACCCTAATTCAAAGAAAATTGTGAAAATGTGATCAAACCTAAAAAGAAATTTGTATGGTGAGTTTGAAAATGTTTCTAAATGTTTAAGAATGCTTCATGATTTTTTGGGTGATTTTTAGAAACCTAAATGCATATTTAATTAATTAAAATCAATTAATTAATTAAATAAAACATTTAAATATTTTAAAAATACTTTTTTAATGAACAAAATAAAATAAAAAATGTTTTTAGGTCAAGAAAAATATTTAAAACAGAAATGCAAAGTTTGAGATTTTTTGAATGATTTTTGCTATTTTAAATCAAATATGGAAAGAAATGAAAAGAAAATGAAATAAAAACAAATAAAATGCAAAGTATGATGATCCAGTGGCTGAGATTTGAACTGGGGAGATATTGGTTGACTGTGCGCGTAATCCAAGTGTCAGGATTCAAACTGGCTAATTTAACTGATTAATTTAATTAATTAAAATTAGAGTTTAAGTGAAATGATCATTGCCACTAAAAGACGCGCTAAGCAAGATCCAAGGGCCTACGTTTAAATTGGGGAAATTAACCCTAATCCTAACCCTAATTATTTTCAGGTGACCGGAGCAAGCTCCGGCCATCTTCTCCGGCCACACCTTCATGCTATCTTCTTACATAGGCTACCCCAAACCCCCAAACTCTCCAAAATCAACCCCCAAACCATCCTAAACAAGAATCAGGCCCTAAACAACATTTATTTTGCATCAAACTCATGAATCAAAGAAAAACATTTTCAGACCAAAAAATTTCAGAACATCAATACATCCTGGTTTCTCAACCATTTTCAAAAATAATCATATCAGTGTGATCAGGGGAGCACATAGAATCATTTAATAACTTAAAATGGAGTTTCTGAAAAAATTGTTCTTGATGGTTACCTGAGATGGAGCTTTCTCAATCTGAGCTTTCTGGACCTCTCATTGGTGCAAATCAACTCCAATGGACCTCCTGAGGATGTTGTGAGGCTTAGAACAAGTTTATGGTAACTGGTTTATGAGTTTCAGTTCTGAATATGCAGAAATCGTGTTTTTGTTTTTGAAGCTTTTAGGGCAAAATGAAGGGTGGTTTTTGTTCCTTATGTCATTTGGAGATGATTGGTGAAATTTGTTTTGAGGTTTGTGGCTTGTGTGATCAGATTCAAAGAGATGAAAGTTTTTGGGATTTTTTAGGAACTTAGCTTGTGTGTAGTTTCAGGCTCCAAGCTTATGTGAAATGAGCTCCTTGATGTCCACATAAGTCACGTTGATTGGCCAGAGAGTGGTTGTGGCACAGGCTGATTGGTATGGCTTGTTTTGCAAAAAGTCAAAGGTTGTGGTACCACAAGTATAGGCTGAGTCAGAGCTGGTTTTGAGGGATGTCCTGCCTCAGCCAGCTTCAAGGAGAACCATGGGATGGTTTGGGATGATCTGCAGCCTTTGATTCAAGTGTTTGCAAGCTTTATGCATAATTGCCATTTTGAGTATTCTTGTGAATCAAGCCATGAAATCCATGCATTCTTGGGCCAATTCTAATGTTTTGAAGTTGCTTTTTCATGTTATGGTACATAGAAGTTGATTATAGGTCATGAAATGGCTTAGAACTTGAATTTGCAAAATTCCCTCTCTGGTGCACACTTGAAAATTATAGGATTTTTGCCAACTTTGAAAGGCCATATCTTGAGTTCTAGGATGAATCAAGACATGTTCTTGTACTTTTTGAAAATGGGAAGACATAATCTACAACTTTCATGCCCAAGAATTTTCCACTTGAAGCATTTTTTGTCATGAAAGAATAGGTTGAATATCTTTCCCAAAATGGAAAGTTTTCATTACAAGTCATTTCCAAAAATAGCAAGTTTGCATTTGGCTTGAAATTCTTCAATATTGTGAACTTCTAACCACTTATAAGATCAAATAAAGATCATAGAGACTCAAAATGATGATGATGATCCTTTGGTACCCTTGATGGAGGCCTCAGATGCCCTGATTTTGACTTTACTTGCTCAAGAAGTTACCCAATGATCAGATGACTTCCACAATGAATTTCTTCATCAAATTTGGTACACATGATCCTTATAACATATTGAGACCATTAGAAACAAGAATGACCAAAAAATTTGGGACTAAGGCCTCTGAAACAAAAACCCTAATTTTAGGTCATCTGTGTAGGAAATCTTCAGTCTGCCTCTATGCCTTTGCCATGCTTTGTGATCCCTTGACTTTTATGAACTTTGGGGAGCATATTATGATCATGGAAAACACATGGACCATCTTGGTAAGCCTCAAGACCTTTGGGATGGCTCAGATCACTTCTTCGATTGCTCAGATCACAAACCCTAGATGTAGATGAAATGAAACTATGCAGTGGGATGGTATGATTATGTAATGCAAAATGAAAGATCACAAGCCATGGTATGAGAAAAAGGTGAGGGAAAATTTGGGGTGTTTACAGTGGCACCCTCTATGGCTGGCGCCATGGGGTCAGCCTTGACATGGACACGTCTCCACCTCCCCACAACTGCCACATTCCCCATGATCTCTACTATAACACTTCATTTTGCACTCATGGCAGGCGCCATGAGGGTGTGGCGGGCGCTACAAGGCAAAATGAAGTTTCCCTCCATTTTTCGGTTATAAGGGCACCCATATCTTTTCATATTGTTTTCTTTCTTATAAATAGGACTTTAGATTTTTGTAACACCCATATAATATATATCTAGAATAATATCATACAATGTTAATTTTTGGTACTGACACCATCATAAATACCTACTAGTATAATTAACATTCTCGTTCAATTCTAAAACTAAACAAATATGGCACAAGATATGGAAATCATACTAAAATAAAAGCTAAGAACAATACAATATCCATTATTATACAAAGATACAGAAATACACAGCGAAAGACTAAACTAAGCTTCACTTGAAACATCTCGAGCATAGCTCCACTCATAAATCAAACCTGCATAGGAACCTAAAAAGCAACAACAAAAGTGGGGTGAGATAACAACATCTCAGTGGGTTCCCTATCTTAGAGTTCTCTCGGCTTTAAGGGTTCTATCAAAACCTAACTCAAGTCTTTATTCGAGGAAAACGACCTTGAGTTCACACACCTCACTCTCTTTGGAACCAAGTCTAAGAGTTCTACAAATCCTACTATCACTAGCTAGGATATTAGCTTTTTTTTACTTCCCATGGGACTCAGTGTAACACCCATATCAAGCCTAAGATCACTTCTCTATCAGGAAAATAAACAAAGGGGGAATTTTGCAAATTCACTTGCCAAGCCATTTCATTACCTCTAATTGACCTGTAAGCATCATAACAACATCACATGACTTACCTTGATCAGAATTATGCATTGGATTGCAAGTTTCATTAAGCCATTTTCACAAAATCTTCAAAGTTGGAAATTTGCAAAACACATGATATCTCTTCATCCAAGTGATCCACCTGCACAAATTCAATCTTAGGGCTCTCCACAAACTCAGTTGAGGCCAAGACACCCCTAAAGTTAGCTCTGAACCATGCCCATACCTCAAGTACACAATGTTGACATTTTTGCAACTTGGCCCATACCAATCAAACTGAGCCACAATAACTCTCTGGACCAATCAAGACCTCTTATGTTAACATTATGCAAGCCATTCCACAACACACACAAGCCTGAAACATCACACAACTCAGATTGCTCAAAAATCCCCAAAACCTTCAAGCTTTCGATACTCACTCCTCAGCCACTAAAACTCAATTTCTTTCACCATTCAACTCCACATCACATAAGGATCATTTCCCACCTCTTGCCATGGCCTAAAAACCTCTCAATCAGAAACACAATTTATGCCTTAGCAGAACTAAATCTCAAAAACCAAGACATTTAAACTTGTTCTAAGCCTTTCAGAAGCTTTAGGGAGTTCATTGGAGTGGATTAGCATCAAGGAAAGGTCCAGAAAGCTCAGATTGAGAAAGCTTCATCTCAGGTATCATCAAGAACAATTTTTCCAGAACTTGTTTTTTAAGATACAAATTGATTCTACATGATGTGCTGATCATTGTGATATGTTTACTTTTGAAAATGGTTGAGTATTAAGCATGTATTTAACTTCTGAAAGTTTGCCCGTGAAACATGTTATTGCTTGATTCTCTTGATTGATGCAAAATAAATGTTGTTTGTTGGTGGATTCGTGCTCAATGATGTTTAGGGAGTGATTCTGGAGAGTTTGGGAGGTTCTCATAGACTAGGGAGAGAGATAGCATTTTGGGGTCGTCGGAGAAGATGACCGGAGCTTGCTCCGGTCACCTGAAAGTGATTAGAGTTAGGATTAGGGTTAATCAGCTCAGTTTAAATGTAGGCCATTGAATCTTGCTTCGCGCGCGTTTGAGTGGTTCAGATCATTTCACTTAAGCCCTAATTCTATTTAATTAAATTAATCAGTTTAATTAGCCATATTTAATCTTAGCCCTTAGATCACGCGCGCAGTCAACCTTTCCCTCCCCAGTTTAAATCCTGACCATTAGATCATCATACTTCACCTTTAATTCATTTTTATTTCATTTTTATTGCATTTCTTTCCATAATTTATTTAAAATAGCAAAAATCATCAAAAAAATCTCAAACTTTGCATTTCTGTTTCAAATATTTTTCTTAACAAAAAAAATTTATTTTAATTTTTGCATTTAAAAAGTATTTTTAAAATATTTAAATTTTTATTTAATTAATTGATTTTAATTAATTAAATATGCATTTAGGTTTCTAAAAATCACCAAAAAATTCATGAAGCATTCTTAAACATTTAGAAACATTTCCAAACTCACCATACAAATTTCTTTTTAGGTTTGATCACATTTTCACAATTTTCTTTGAATTAGGGTTCTTAAATTTCACATTTTTTAACCCTAACTTGAAAATTTCATTTCTGCCTAACCATGATGAGTTTGAACCTGATTCTTTTTGCATTGTTTCACATATTGCATATAGTTTCTAGGTTATTTACCTCATATTTTTATCTTGCATTTTCAATTTGATTTGAATTTTCCCTTTAGAAGCACCCAAAAACCCTAGTTAACTTAGAAATTTCTTAACTTTCACTAGGATTGGCTTCTGACTTTCTCCTTTGGGTGTGATCTTATATGGGATTAGGGTTTGTTTGAGTCCAATTTCAGTTTTTTATCATGGTGAATGCTTCTGTTTTGGTCATATGCATCTCATGTTGCCTTAAAACCCTAATTTTGCATCTTCATTTGCATTCATCTTTGCATAACTCAATCTTATGAACTTGTCATGCCATTCCATTATTTTGTATGTCATCTTAGACATCTTAGAACACGTTTGAAACATTGCTTGATCATTGTTGCATCATTTTGGTATGCTTTGCATCCATTACATTTCATGAACATTCATGTGTTTTCAAGTTTCATTCATGCTTCATTTGCACTCATTATCTTGTATGATCATCTACATGAAATGTTATGTCTTTGCATCATATCATAACACATTAGCATTGCATATTCACTTCTGGTTTTGGTCTTTGCATATCATTTCATCTCATTTCCTTTTTCTTTATGTCTTATGCATTCATACTAACATTTCAGGAACCTTGGGTAAGTTATCTGGAGGTGGATTTGCCTTCACCTCCCACTTCTTCTTTCCTTTTCATTTGCATATTTATTTGTCTTTGAAGTTAATTTGCTTCACTTATGCTCTCTCCTTCTTACTTTCTTTCTTTCAAGTTACTTATCTTCTTCAGGAAGTAAGTAACTTATTCTTCTTCCTCCTTTCTCTTTCGCCGACCATTCGCATTTGCACCGGGATGCAAGTCCGGGGAGCGACAATGACCTCAATTGATTTCTAAAACAGCTTAAAAATAAATTACATGCCATTTTTCAACTTGGTGGAAACTTGAAAATAATGTAAGACCCTAAAAATATCCCAACTTCTTTTGGTCATAACTTGAGTTCCACACATGCTATGGAAAAGTTCTTATACTTTTTGAAAATGGGAGAACATACCCTACAACTTTCATGTTTGAGAAAATTTCATTTGGAGCCATCTTGATTATGTAAGAATCCCTTGAAGATTAGGGCAAAACTTGCCAAAAATAGTAAGTTTCATTACAAGTCACTTACTAAAAATGGAAATTTCTTCATAACCTCTGGATTATTGATCTTTGAGATCATCAAAACTCTTCCTTGACCTTAAGAAGGTTCCCTGACCTGAAAAACATGATGGGAGACCTTGAAATCCAAAAATTGATTATTCAGATGCACAGTTGACCAATTTCTTCATTTACAAGTAACTGAAGAATCAGCTGACTTCCTCAAGGAATTTTCTTACCAAATTTCATACATAGGCATCATATGTCCTATAAAAGCCTTTGACCACAATAATTGGTCAAAGATATGAGGAATCCTTGGCCTGAGGCAATACCCTAATTAGGGTTTATCTGAGTAAGAGCCACTTGCACTTCTGAGCTTCTAAGGATGCTTCACCCTTCTTGACTTTTGTGAATAACTTTGAACTTTTCTAAGGTATAAGGAGACCTTGTGAGCTTCTTGTAATGTTACTTGGCTCTTGTCTGTGCTTATAGAACCATAAACCTCCAGGTGATTGATCATAAGCCTTATGCTAGAATATGTGAATGTTATGCTTCATTTTTCTATGCCAAATGCTAAGATATGGTATGTTATATGGCATGCTTATGATATGTAAATGATGAGAAAAAGGAGAGGTCAAATTTGGGGTGTTACAGACATGATACATGCAAAATAATTACCTTATAATTTATGGGATGAAGCAATAAATACTACATGTTACATTCACAAAAGAGTCACCTTAAGGAAAGGTATTTCAACTACTTTGTATGAATTATGGAAAGGAAGAAAACCTACTGTGAAATACTTCTATGTCTTTGGAAGTAAATGCTACATCCTGGCAGATCGTGAATAAAAAAGAAAATTAGATCCAAAGAGTGATGAAGGAATACTTCTAGGATACTCTATCAATAGCAGATCCTATAGAGTTTACAACTCCAGAACTAAAGTAATGATGGAGTCTATAAATGTTGTTTTGATGATCAAGACTTGAACAAAGAAGTTGATGTCCTGGATGATGTTGAAACATTCCAGAATGCAACTCCAGCAGAAACTGAAGACAGAAGTATTGATGAACAATCCTCTGGTTCTGAGCCTGAAGATAGTCAGACTAACAAAGGTCCCTCTATCAGAATTCAGAAAGATCATCCAAAAGACCTCATCATAGGAGACCTGGATAAAGGATTTACTACAAGATCAAGGGAGATAATCTCTAACTCTTGTTTTGTGTCAAAGATAGAGGCAAAGAATGTAAAAGAAGCATTAACTGATGAATTTTGGATCAATGATATGCAATAGGAATTAGCCCAATTCAAGAGGAATGAAGTTTGGGATCTTGTCCCAAGACCTGAAGGATCAAATGTGATAGGTACCAAGTCGGTGTACAAGAACAAATCTGATGAACAAGGAGTTGTCACAAGGAATAACGCAAGACTGGCTGCACAGGGATACACTCAAGTTGAGGGAATTGACTTTGATGGGACCTTTGCTCCTGTTTCTAGACTTGAATCTGTTAGATTACTTCTTAGTGTTATTTTCATCTTGAAGTTCAAACTGTATCAAATGTATGTCAAGAGTGCCTTCTTGAATGGTTACTTAAATGAGGAAGTCTATGTGGAACTACCCAAAGGATTCATTGATCCTAATTTACCTAATCATGTTTATAAGCTAAGGAAATCTCTATATGGATTAAAATAAGCTCCAAGAGCTTGGTTTGAGAGACTTACAAAAAAATTTGTTGAGCATGGCTACAAAAAAGGTAGCATATATAAGTCTTTCTTTGTGAAAAAAAAAAGGAAAGAAGCTCATGATTGCTCAAATTTATGTTAATGATATTGTGTTTATTGGGATGTATGAGAAGATGGTTCAACATTTTGTCAAACAGATGCAGTCTGAATTTGAGATGAGCCTAGTTGGTGAATTAACTTATTTTCTTTGTCTTCAAGTCAAGCAAATAGAAGACTCTATATTCATATCTCAGAGTAAATATGCCAAGAATATAGTTAAGAAGATTGGAATGGAGAATGCTAGCCATAAAAGGACACATGCTCATACTCATCTAATGTTGTATAAAGATGAAAAGGGTGTGAATGTGGATCAAATTCTCTACAGAAGTATGATTGGAAGCTTACTATATCTCACAGCAAGCAGGCCTAACATTGTCTTTGTTGTAGGTGTTTGTGCTAGGTATCAAGATGATCCCAAGGTGAGTCACATCAACCAATTGAAAATAATCTTGAAGTATGTCAATGGTACATGTGATTATGGTATGCTATACTCTCATAGTTCCAATTCTGAGCTAAGTGGTTATTGTGATGCTGACTGGGCAGGATGTGTTGATGATAGAAAAAGCACATCTGGAGGATGCTTCTTTTTGGGAAACAATCTGATATCTTGGTTCAATAAGAATCAAAATTATGTTTCTCTATCCACAACTAAGGCTAAATACATAGCAGCTGGAAGCAGTTGTTCTTAGTTGGTTTAGATGAAGCAAATGCTGACAGAATACAATGTCTCACAAGATGTCATGACATTGTATTGTGACAATTTGAGTGCTATCAACATCTCCAAGTATCCTATTCAACGTAGCAGAACTAAGCATATTAATATTCGTCATCATTTTATTAGAGAGTTGGTTGAAGAAAAAATTGTTGCTTTAGAACATGTAGCCACTGAGTTACAACTGGCTGACATCTTCACAAAAGCCTTGGATGCTAATTAATTTGAGATATTAAGAGGTAAGTTAGGAATCTGTGTCAATGGGGATCTATAGCAATTAAAGTTGTGTGGGAAGACAAATCAAGATATTTCAGTTCTCCTACTGCAATTTCCACAATTTTTTTATTATGGACCTGTTAATGATGAATTGATCAAGAATGTGAATCCTGATGGTGACATAAAGATCAAGACAAGGAAAGACAAATCAATTTTTGATGTATCTCTTGCTAAGAATAGATTGAAGAAGGTTATTGTCTCAGACTATAATATTGAAGATGATGTTCAGAACATTATCCCTGGAAAGAAAGCTGCTGCAAAGAAGACTGATGATGTTGCTTCCATTGTTGGTATGGGAAGTTAGTGTGGTATCTCTCTATTGAGTTCTATTATTGTGTTATGGGGGGGATTTTTGGTATGGTTGTCTTATCTCTTGTGTCTGGTTGAGTGGATGAGGAGGGTTGTTGTTCCAATTGGGTGTTGTGTTACCAAGTGTTCTACTTTGTGCAACCAAAATGTTGTTTCTTATCTCTTCTGCTTCTTTAATCTCTGTTGGTTGGTTCCTTCTGGTTGACTGGTGGTGATAATGTTTTAGCAACAATTATCCAAAGGTGGAGATTGAAGGTTCTTGGTTTGGCTGCATATGTAGAAATACATCATCATTTGTCTTGATGTCTTTTAAGATGTCCCTGACATGCTTAAGGAAGATTTGGTGTGCAAGTCTTTGTGATGTCATATCAGAAATTGTAACATCTGTCTTGACAGTTCTAAAACTTCCTGCTATAGAAAATTTTGATTTAATTTCTGTATATTTTTAGCAGGTATTTAGTCATTTGATCTTCTCTATAATGTGCAAAAATCAAGGGAGATTTACTGCTATTTACAGAAGTTGTTATGCGTTAGTTTTTGGAGATTATTGAAGATCTTTTCAAGCTTGATTTGGAGTAAATCGTGTGATCTTATTTGACGAAGTTTATGATTAGATCCGTTCTCTTTCAAAATACTCTATATTATTGGATGTTTAACCTAATTGTTATGCACAAAATATTGTGTAATTTGTGAAGCTAATTGCTTCTGGGTGTTAGGGATTTTCTTTGTGTGTGTGTCTTTTATTTGTGAGCCATTCATACATCACCTAGATGTTTGAATTGGACTGATTTTGGAGTTGTAATTTTGTCCACTCTAAGCTTTTAAGCATGAGTGTTAGTTCTTGATTGAAGCTTTCAAGAAAGATCAAGGTGTTGTGTTTTGGAAGAGTCTTCTTCTGTTTTCTTTGAAAGGATTGTTGATTATCACAGTGTGTGATTAAAGGGGAGTGATATGGTGATTTCTCAAATCTAAATGTTGATTTCTAGGTAGTAGTTGCACTGGGTAGATTCAAGTGAGAAGTTGTAAACTGGGACTATTTAGGCTTTGAATTGATACTACTAATAGTGGATTTCCTTCTTGGCTTAGTAGCCCTCAGAGTAGGTGAGTTTCCACTGAACTGGGTTAACAATCTATTGTGTTATTATTGCTTTTCTTTATACTATTTTTATCTTATTAATACTAAGATAGTAATTTCGTGCCATCGCCTTCGACATCACGTATCTGATATTAGAATTTCAATACAAGAGATACTCCCTTGACTAAGCATTGAAAAAGTGTCCTCGACGATCAATGTGAATGTCATCGGTGATGCCAACTGTTGGATGACCTCAATCTACAACTACTTGACGAACGCCGAACTACCTCCAGATCCTAAGGAGGCCAGTATAGTCCGATGAAGGGATTGCTCGTATGTAGTAGTCGGGGGGAAATTATATCGACGAGTATTCTCCATTCCTCTCCTCAAGTGCATCGAGGAGGAATCAATCCCGCACATCCTGCGGGAGATACACGAAGGCATCAACACCCAACATCTAGGTGGAAGGTCACTCGCAAGAAAATCCTTACGAGCATGATACTACTGACCGACAATGCAGAACGACACCAAAGAGCACGTAAAAAATGAGACAAATGCCAACAACATGGGGACATACATTTAGCGCCTCCAGACAAGCTTAAGAAAATGTCTTCCCCATGGCCATTCGCATGGTGGGGCATGGATATCCTCGGTCTCTTTGTCGTCGGATCAAACCAGAACAAGTACTTGATCATCAGCGTCGACTACTTCACAAAATGGATAGAGGCTGAAGCCTTCTCTAAAATAACAACACTCAACATACTGCGTTTCTTCAAGCGAAACATCCTCGCTTGTTTTGGGGTGCCTCAAGTCATAGTCACTGACAACAGAACGCAGTTCACAGATAAAAACTTCCAGGAATTTGTTTCCAACGTAGGAACCAAGCAACACTTCGCTTCAGTCAAGCACCCACAAACTAACCGGCAGGCAGAAGCAGCGAATAGGGTAATCCTGCGAGGACTTAAACGAAGACTATGAAAATAAGAACCGATGGGTTGAAGAGCTCCACAACATCCTGTGGGAAATCAGACCACTCCTCATTCCACAACCGGGGAAACCTATTTCTGACTAGCAAACGGAAAAGAGGTTTTCATCCCCATTGAAATGCACATACCGTCCAGACGAAAAGAAGCTCCAATGGACGAAGATACCAACTCAGATTCATTACGCGAAGAACTCAATCTGATCGAAGAAGTTCGGTCAAGAGAAGCCCTACATGAGGAATCACTTAAATAAAAAATATCTATCAGACGTGACTCTAAGGTCATAAAGAGATCATTTGAAGTCGGCAGTCGCGTCTTGGGGAGAAACCACAAGGACTCCAAAGAAGGTAAACTGGCCGTAAATTGGGAAGGTCCCAACCGTGTCCAAGCGAAAATGGAAAATAGAGCCTATTACTTAGAAACCTTAAATGGGGAATAACTTGCTCATCCTTGGAACGCTGAGAAACTGAAGCAACACTACAGTTAGAGCGTCTATCTCTTGCTCGGATCGTAACAATAGAGCATAAGCATCGACCCAACATGCATGCCTAGGTACAAACATTTCATACCAACATATCTAACCAACGGGATCCCCCTCAAGAACGAGGAGGACCACTGTTACACGACTGGATCCTCGACCGAGTCCGTCGTTGTCTTCGTACCACGAACAAGAAGAACACCCAGCTCGCGATGGGACATTCACGCCGCTGAGCATGAGACATTATCATGACTCGAGCACCGTTTCTAGACCAGATCTATTATGGCATTCTGCCCGGTTCTCCAAACCGCCAGACACATATAAATCGAGCATAATTTACCCAAAATATATAAACATACACCAAATCCCTTAGCGGGCATACAAAAGGACATTGTGCACGTGTTAAAGCGAACATCTAAATGATCATGCATTATACAAACACTTAGTGAATATTAAGAAATTAAAGTGTGCTCTCCGATGGACGCACGTGCCAACATGCCAGAAAAATACAAGACTAATAAAAAACGACCACCACAGTTGGAAAAGCATTATAAGATGCGGCCACGAGGACCGAGTTGTTCAAATATTACATAAAAGGGGGAAATAATTCCCACGAGCAAACCAAAAGGTACTGGAACACATGCCGACCATCAAAATCAAGAAAACAAAAAACAAGGTCATCAGGCATTCTCTTGTATATCTGCATCCCCAAAGGGATGACCCTCGACAAGGACCGTTATCCCAGGATTTTCTTCAACCATGGCCATGTCATCATGTTCTATCTGCCTCAGAAATTCAGGCACAATGATCTCTCTATCCACAACCTTGTAAAGCCAATAGATCCCTTCCTCGTTGAGTTCAACCATGGGATTAACGATCTTCAACTGAGCTACAACGTTCTTAAAGGCCACTTTTTCCATTTCTT